>JAUCBN010000021.1:2697500-5097500 GCA_035048815.1 Abelmoschus esculentus
TTAATAGTTTGATTGTAGAATAATTATAAAAATAATTGTGACGTATTAAAGAATAATAAATGTAAAATAACTGTGATATATTAAAGAATAATTAAATACAAATAAAGAATAATACATGTATATGTACAACTATGACCACCTTCAGTCAATTGAAGGACCAACTCGATTAGGACATATTCTCTTTGTGTGTCTTGGATTCTTACAAATCGTGCATAATTTTGGTTGCCCAGTATTTTCTCTATAACAGAACAAATCTTCATCGCAGAATATTTGGGTTGATATTGGACGACCTTTTTTCTCTCATCTTAATGCAAAATTAGGGCGTATTTTTGGTTCATTATTCACCGCAGCTTCATCCCATTCATTTTTAATTGGAGGAAACTCGCGTTCGTAAACCTTAAATACGGTTTGCAGTAAGTAAACTAGGTTAACAATCGTCATGTAGTTTACCCGGACAAAAGAACAAGCAACAATGGCGTGCAGACAAGGATATTTAAATGTTTGGAAGAATCCACAATCGTTTGTTCTTTTCCTCAGATCAAAAACATAAGCATTGTGTTGTATACCTTCTAACGGTCTGGAGTATTCTAAGACACGGAATAAATGCCCTTCTCGTGAGAAACATATCGCATTCATCGAATTCGACTGTTGTACAAATGCTTGCAATTTATTTCGTAGATCTGGGTGAACTGTATGATCACCTTTCATATATTCTTGAGCTTTTTTACTCAATGTGGCAAAGAGGGTACCCAACCGATAATATGTAGCTTTGGCAACAGAAGTGGTCGGTAAGTGTCTCACTCCTTTCAATGATGAGTTGATAGCCTCGGCTAAGTTTGTGGTCATGTGACCATATCTTTTACCTCCATCAAATGAACGAAGCCACTTATCTCGGGGTATATTAAGAAGGTAGTTATATCCATCTAAATTTCAATGTTGTAATTCCTCCAAAAGTTGTTCGACTTCACGAACCAAGTATGTGTTTCCTGTGCAATAAAAATGTTTTGTTCAAAATTATGATAACAAATTTGCAAATAACAAAGAAGAATAATAAAATACTAACCCATTCGAAGCATCATTATACGTTCATCGAGGCTTTTGAACCTTGCCAAGTAATTGGCTGCAATGTGTCTTAGACAGTACTGATGATAAATATGTGGTGGTTGCCAAGATCGACCCATTTTCTGTATTGCATATTTGATCGCTTTAACTCGGTCAGAAATTACACATATTCCATTATCTCTATCCCGCAAGACAGGTGATAGAACATAACTTCGCAAGTTCTTGAGGAAGAACTCTCAAGAAGGGGGATCCTTTTTTTCGACAATTGCGAAGGCAACTAAAATAGTCTTTTGGTTACCATCTTGTGCAACTACCAATAATAAGATTTGGTTTTACCTACCGTACAACCAAGTACCGTCGATCTGAACCATCGGTTTGCAATGTATTGACACATTGTGGAAAAGTCTAAAATAATCATTCAAATTGGCAAACACCGGGTATGACATGATCATTTTCATATGTCGGTACTGTTTCTAGCTTCATCATCGTCCCCAAAATATGTTTTCCATCAGCGAAAGCCATGTTCGCAATTCATTGTACGATTCCTCCCACTGACTGTATAATTTTTGAATGGTACGTTGTCGAGCATACCATGCTTATTGGTACTCAACATAGTAACCATATTGAGACGTGATTGAAGCCATATAAGTCTTACCGGTTACCCGTGGATTCGCTTTAACAAAAGGAAGAAAAGCATCACACAACACGTGCACATCCAAGTTTCGATGATCTTGATTAAGGCGACCCACGATGCATGTGTGAGGATCTTCACACTTGGTAATCTACCAAATGTTGTAACATCCCGTTTTTGGGGTTATTAGTTTAGGCTTAGTTAGGGGAATTCGATTCGGGTCGAATCGGGTTCTCCGGTTCATTAATTTCGGGAAAGAAATAAAATAAGGATATTTTTAATTAAGAAAAATAATAATTTGGAAGGTGGGTTAAAATATTTAAAATATGTTTCAAAATTAAAAGAAAATAATTTGGATTTTATAATGATTTTTAATTATGCTTAATTATGCATAAATGACCAACTTGTAATTTTTGGAAATTTGGAGGACTATTTTGATAATTTTTGAAAATGTCAATGTTTAAGTGACTAAATTGAAAAGCAAGCTAAACTTAGAATACTTAGAGGGCCATAAACCCATTTCTAATTTTTAATGATGATTTATTCACCAAAATATATTTTTAATTACATTAATTGGATTTTTAATCATTTTTCTCAAAAACCACTTTTCTCTCATCTTTTTCTCTCATTTTCTCTCCACTTTCTCTTCATCTTTTCTCTTCAATTACTTGCTGATTTTTGCATCTTTTGATTACATCATTTGCATCATCTTTTCATCCTTTACAAAACCTATGCATCAATTTCATCAAATCTACATCAAATTGCAAGGAATCAAGAAGGGGAAAATTACATATTTTTGGTGAATAGATCTTGAAGGTAATTTTCTGGATTTTTATTCTTTTCTAAGGTTCTTTATTGAAATTCCCAAGTATTAGCTTGCTAATCTTTTAATAAAAACTTGATTCTATGTTTTTAATGTTAGATCTAGTATTTTTGTGAAAGTTTTTGTGAAATCTTTTTGGATCTCATTTAATGCTGGAATTAGATAGATTCAATTATGTTTTTATGTTTAATTAAATGATTAATTGAGTCTTGATTTGATAGCAAATTAATTTAATCCCGGAATAATGCAATCGGTGTAGTTTTAAGGTGTTTTTCGGTTGTTTTATGGGCTGTTTTAGATGCTTAGATGTTTCTGGAGATATAAGGATGGTTTGGATGTGTTTTTGGATCATAATTGAAGTGGATTAGATGTTAGATTTGTTAGGTTTTGGGCTGATATTGTTCGGATGCGTTTCGGCTTAGTTTACGGTCTTTTCGGCTAAGTTTTCGGTAGTTTAACGGTGTTTGGTTATGGCTGTTGGTTTGAGCATGTTATGATGTGAGAATACTATGTTTTTAATGTTGTAGAAGAGGTACAAGAAGAAGCTTGATTGCTGGTGCATTGGTGCGATCATCGGATAGCGGCGAAAGCTCGTTTCGCTTGTTGGTGATTGGTTACGGATTTTAAAGCGAATCGCATTTGGTACGTTTTGTTTTGGGGGGCTATGGAAGTGTGTGAAAACCTTCCATAGTTCAAGAGTAAGTAAAGTAATTGTTTTGATGAACCGATATGAGTTTCGGCTATTTTTGACAAAGGTATTTTATTGGTAATGCAATGGGATTTATGGAAGTGCATGAGCGTGTTTTGAATTGATGCATACATGAGAGATACTTGCTGAAATGCATAGCTTATTTAGCATCCATGATTATGGAAAATTATGAGAAATGTTTTAGAATACAATATGGTTATTTGCCTTATACATGATGGTGCCTTTAGGCATGGCTTTTGGTTCATTTGTTGAACATATTATGCATGCATTATGAGCAGCAAGTTATCATGCACATTTGATTATGATATTGGCTTAGTGACACTAACTTTAGATTCGAATACGAATGACATGTCATTAGGATTGTCTTAAGTGCACTATAATCAAAACTGAGAATACAGAATATTGCCTACACGTAACAAGGGTGACTTTGTGTCCAACCGTGCGTGGTAGAGCCGCCTACACGTAACAAGGGTGACTATGTGTCCAATCGTGCATGGTAGTGCTAATGGTGACTTCGTGTCATGTCAATGGTGACTTCGTATTATGACGAGACAAATGTCTCATGGATCCGTGTATTCGGTGAGCTCAAGGTTCACATTAAGTGGTCACTAGAAAGCCAATATACATATATGAAATTGAGAAGAGGTTTGATCATCATTTATAAAATTGTTTTGATAAGGTTATGTGAAAACTCAAGGATACATAAGATTTTAAAGAACATGAGCATGAAATATTAGCATGCATGATTTAATAATGTATTGCAAATTATGTTTTCTTCATGGTTTAAATTGATGCATTGATGATCTTTTGTGGAGTTACCTCACTAAGCATGTTTGCTTAAGCTCTCCTTTCATCCTTGCCGAAAAATAAAGGCACTTGGAGCTTCATTCGAGGCAAGGAAACCAAGGGGAAGATCACTTTGAATTTGGTATGTTTTTGGCAAATAAATTGGGCAATGCAATGTGTAACACAATCTATGTGAGGAGTGAGCACTTAGGCTTTGTTTCATGATGTAATAAGATCATTATTGTTTGATTGTTAATTGTTGAACTTTGGATTTATTTGGGTTGTTGAAGCATGTTCTAGCATGATCGTTTTGTTGCTATTCATTCTTTAGGAAGCATGCCTATAGGTCTCTTTGTGATCTTTTCAAATGAGTTGAGGTGTGTTTATGTTGATGGAGATGCCTAGGAATGTTGCATATAGTTTCGAGTTGTTAAAGTTTATGCTTGGGTTGGTTTAAATGAGCTTAATACGTCTCACTCAGTCCAGAATACAGGGGGTATCGAAACACCCTGTGGCAGTATCGGTACCCCTATTCCTATTTAAACGACTGTATCGAACCAGGGTTCGGTACCAAAAGCTACTGGATATGGCTGTTCCGAAACACCCTATGGTGGTTTTGAAACAGGTGACCATAGTTCGAACCATGGGTTCACTGGGCACATGTGTTCCGAAACACTCCAAGGCTGTTTCGAAACACATGGCCTAAAAAGGGAAATTTGAGAGTTTTGAATGCATGAAACGTAGGATTTAATTTAGTAAGCGAATACAGTGGATTTACGAGTAATTTAGGAGATGTTGTGACACCATGATTCATGTTTTAACCCAAACACACATTGAATGGTATAAGATGGAAGAAATACCTAATATTACATACTTTGCAATTAAGTTCATAAATGCTAGAACGTAAAATCAATTAACTAAGATGCCTCGTTTGATCTGAATTGTATGATGCATGTTTTAAACTTGCTTAATTGTTATCCAGTGGATTGATTGTGGATATAGTGATGCATATCAGTTTCTTACATTTTGGTCCCTAATCATGTATGCGTTTAATTGATTTACTTATAATGGTTGAACTGCGTCCATATCTGTCTTACTTGGGTTAATTACACATAGGAGATTAATCGTGCATCTAGATAAAAAAAAGTATTACGGTTTTCAGGGTTGATTATCGGATCGGACCCTCACGGGTTTGGTTCGATATTCCCCGTGTGACCCATTAGTACTGGTTCCGTCTAAGCCGGGCTAAGGGGGTTACAAATGTTGTTTAGTTTCTTCAGACGAGAAACACGAACCCTCCATTTACATCCCTGCTTCTTGTATACACATTCGGCAATGTATTTGTCAGTTGCATTTTTGTAAACACCGAACGTAACGGAGTTGCAGATATTATAATTCTTGATTGCTGCAATCGTCAGATTCTTGATCTCGAAAATCTTTCCTTTATATATTTCATAAGAACCACTTTGGTTGTATTGGTCGATCTGGGGAATTATAGAAATTCTGGAGCATTAAAGGATTCCATATCTATTGATGCAAAGTGGGACGGTGGCTCATAAAACGATATTGCCATTGAATTGTTAGGGGCATCCACTTCCTATGACTCATCCATATCTTAGGGTTCGCCATAAAAAGGGCCTTACTCTTCAGCATCATGGTCGGACTCCCTAATCGGTTTTTCATCAGAATGGTCACCCTCAAATTCGAACAACTATAATTCCACCACATCACCAACAACTATTGACGAACGTTGAGTTGGTGGTAAGTTCAAATCAAATTTAGAATGAGCGAACGAAGACGATTGGGTGGGTGGTAGGTTAAGGTTGAAGTCAAAAGAAGTTACACAAGAATATCTTGCCGCCGAAGACGATAGAACATCAACATTGTTTTGTGAACAATGTGTCGACAACAAGTTAAAGTAGTCCCTTATATTTTTCGTAGGGTTATAAACATTCGGATCGAATTCAAAATTTGCATGATGCCAATCTGGGGCGCTAGTAACATCATTATTATAAAAAAATCGCAAACAACTCTAACGAACCTCCTAAGGAATATTGCAAGTGCGAATCGATCTTCAATTCCACATCACCATTTTCTGTCACAGGGTAAATTGTATAATACAATGGCTCCAACGATGTCGATAATCGCTATTTTAACGACTCCAATTTTTGACCTCGAGCATATGGAACATGATCCGATACTTTCTTCATCAATGACCTATAACTTAATCTCTGCAGGAGCTTAATTATAACTATATTCGAAGACTATAAGACCACACCTAGATATGCATCACCAACCATATGACCATCGTAATAAACTAAAGCAATGATTTTTCTTGACATTTTTGCTTTTAAATTCAAACTGAAAATTAATTTGGAAGAAGATTAAATTCAAAGTGAAAATTGCTTATGAGAATTGCTTCTGAGATTCTTGGCGGAATTGCTTTGAAATTCGAAGTTGAAGAGTGAGTTAAAGTACTTGCAGAAATCGTTTCCTGCAAAAAACGACTTCTGTTGTTAGACTGGAAATCGCTTCCTACAGAAAGCTATTTCCAGTCTAAAATCGCTTCATGAGAAAAATGACTTATGCACTATATAAAGATTTGATTCCCTACTAATTTCAGACTGTATTTCCTTCGTTAAGAATCAATCAAGACCTTTTCAGAAAGAGTTATATACATGGCTATGTTTTCTTGTGTTCTTTTCTTCTCTGGTACATATCGTTACACTTCGTTTAATAGTAAGATAAAATACGATGAGTTCTACGACTTAATATCGACGGAGATTGCAAAGTTGACAACAAGAGAAATCTTGTCCATAGTAGCAAAAATACCAGTAGATGAACCAGGGCCTGAAGTGCATTACAATTTAAGATTGTCAACTTCAAAAGATCTTCGTAAGATGTTTCGAGGTTATACAAATATTCCATGTCAATATATCAAAATCTACGTAAGATTGAAGGGTGGAGTTAGTTCATCAAGCAACATTGCAAGAGCTACAGATCTAATAGACGAAGAAGCAATTCTACGACGTATCAACAACAGACAACATCAAAAGGAACAAAGAATTAAAGAACTAAACTTAATATCGGACGTGTCTACAGATTACGAAGACACGAAAACAGACGATTTCTCAACTGCTTAGATATTTCTTATGTAAAGTTTGATATTTTCGTTTAAGACTAAGATAAGAGTTTTTATTTAACGAGGAGTTTATCCTAATTAGTTGTTTAGATTTATTAGAAGTCTTATTTAAATTAGGAATAAATATTATTTAAATTAGAGATAAAGTATAATTTTAGTCATATTAAAACTCTATTTTAGCCTATTTAAAGACTTATTCTATAATCATTTGATATAGAACAATAATAAGAAAATACAAAGAAACATATTGTTCTCTATTGAAAAATATTATTTTTTTCTCAATTGCTAAACTTTAGCATTTTCTATTTTCTTGTTCATTGTTCATCGACGTTCGTGTTCTTCGGTTACAATGACCCCTTTTTCACATGGTATCAGAACCAACAACGATCTTGATATCGTCAATTTTGTTGTAATCTCTAATTAGAAACATATCGACTATATGATTTTTCAGATACACATCGTTTTTATTTTCCATTGATGTCATTTAACCATACTCGTTCCTTGGCTTCTCCCTCGTTAGAATCTTACATGAAATTTTTACTCATTTAATTTTGTTGGTTATTTATTTAATGGTTCTATCTTAGCCAATAAAAAATATAGAAAGAAAGGTTATAGTTTAGCCTTAAAAACTATTTGGTTCTATCTTAGCCATCTGTTTCAAAAGATTGGAGAAAAGGTTATAGTTCATCCTTAAAAACTATTTGGTTCTATCTTAGCCAGCCAGCCAAAAAGATAGGTGAAAAGGTTATAGTCTTAAAAACTATTTGGTTCTATCTTAGCCATCAAACCAAAAAAATAGTTAAAATGGTTATAGTTTAACCTTAAAAACTAAATAATATTTTTTAAAGGACTCTACATCAAAGGTACAAGTTAGAATTCTATTCTGTGTAACTATCAATTTGAGGGGGAGTGTAGATTCCTTTGATCACTTCATACATCATCCACATCAAATCTTTTAATCAAGAACCACATGTTGGAGCATCTCAATCAAAGACTCCTAACTCGAGAACAATAAGCATTTTTCTCGAAGAAACAGCGGAAGAAAAAAGAGTAGGATATCATATCCAAGATCCAACCGTTGTTCCACTACGTTTGTTCACCAGCTTGAGGGGGAGTGTTAGTTATCCAAGAAGTGTTAGAGCTTAAGGAGAAGTCTAAATTAACAAGGAGTGTTAAGAGGTTTTATTTAATATCTAATTAGAGTTTATCCTAATTAGCTATTTAGATTTATTAGAAGTCTTATTTAAATTAGAAATAAATATAATTTAAATTATAGATAAAGTATAATTTTAGTCATACTAAAACTCTATTTTAGCCTATTTAAAAGCTTATTTTGTAATCATTTGATATAGCACAATAATAAGGAAATACAGAGAAACATATTGTTCTCTGTTGAAAAATTTTATTTTTTTTCTCAATTGTTAAACTCTAGCATTTTCTATTTTCTTGTTCAATGTTCATAGGCGTTCGTGTTCTTCGGCTACAATGCCTCCTTTCTCACACCTTGTGGACTGGTTTAACAACGCCGCGTATAAGGATTAAATTTTTGTTCATTGCATGTGTTGCATATATATTGGTTGATTAATTATTATTTAAAAGTGTGAATATTATAAAGTTTATATTTGCTTGAAAGTAATACTATTTTTATGTCGAAAAACCCGATTATAAACTTCTCTCAAGTTCAAGTTACGAAAATCGTATTGATTCAAGAATTTTTATAGGAGGCATTTCCTGAAGTGAATGCATGATGCTTATTTCATAAAATTATTGGATTTATGTCATTCCTTAAAGTGAACGCAAGCATGATGTTTATTCCATGCGGTTATGCAAGCATGATATTTATTCCATGCGATTATGCAAGTATGATGTTTATTCCATGTGATTATGCAAGCATGATGTTTATTCCATTCGATTATTAAATTTGTTTCATTCTTTGAAATGAATGTAAACGTGATAATTCACTATATGATTAGTGAATAAAACTTTTTATATGTCAAAGCATCACTGATGAGGATATGTTAGAAAAACATACTCTATTTTTCACACATTAATGTTGTCTTGCAAACACAATATCATAAAAAGGTTTTAAAAAAACTATTAGTCTTCACTCCATTCCTTGAAGTGAATGTGATATTTTATAGCGAAATGAATAAAATCCATGTTAGTAATTATGGTTGCGGTTGAGGTTATAAAATAAATATCGATAAGATGATTCTTTTGAGAATGCTTATATCCACCAGAAGTGGAATTATAAAGATGACAAGAATGATAGAGATCATATCAAATCTTTATGTTATCAATGAAATGATACAAACTATTGGTCTCGTACTTGTCAAACGCCAAAATATTATGGACTTTATCCATAATCATGGATGATAAATGAAAGAAAATATAAATAAATTTTCTTTATGGCATAAATAATTATGGCGTTGTTGGTCCAACTCAATTGAATATTGTTAATTTTCTCATAATCTTTCAAGAGAATAATTTGTTATTTATTTTATTTTTATTATAACCTCTAAAAGGAATAATTTGATCTTTTATTTATTTTATTTTATGTTAATTTATTTTTATTTATTATTTAATTTATCGTTAAGTTATTTATTTACGCTTTATGTTAATTTATCGTTAATTTATTTTATATATTATTTATTTATATTTTATGTTAATTTATTCTATGAATAATATTATCACTTCCGGAATAAAATCTACAATAAATTGTGACTATTTATGCCAAGCAGACAGTGCAAGTACTCATACTATACTTAAGCATAAGAAATATTTTCTCATTTAAATACAAGGGAAAATGTGAGTACTATATCTCAAAGTATTAAAATATCAATGCTTCGGAAGAGCTTTTGAGGGTTTATCTTTGATAGATAATCGATTTGATATAATATGCTATATTTAATATTTTTCATTTCCCGAAGTGAATGGTACAAAGCACATATTTTTTATTCCCCGAAGTGAATGAAATAAAGCACATATTAAAAGGTGCATAATTATGCATATTTTCCCATTTTAAATTAAAGGGAATAATGTGAGTACTATATCTGGAAGTACTAATATCATATAAGGCTCCGACTAAACAAATATTTTATTGTCAAATGGAACTATATTTTATATTTACAGTGCATTATACTCGTCAAAGTCACAAAGAGACTTATTGAGTTTTAAAGATATTTGTAAAAATATATTGAGAATATTAGTCAAGGGGCTGCAGACTATCTCAATATTACGAGTATAACTCAAGGCAATAAGAAAATCTTTGCAAAATTATATGCACTATCATCCATATTGTACTACAAAAGAATTAGTACAAATTGAAGCTCATGTTATTGTAAACCAGATGTTTACTGATAGTTTTATTTGGCATGACCGGTTAGGCCATTCTGGTTCAATTATGATGCGAAAATTTATTTAACACTTTTGTGTGGTCACTTATTGAAGAACTAAGATTTTCTTCAAGGTAATTTTCATGTGATACTTGCTATGAAAGCAATTTGAGTATTCGATCATCAATAGTTGATATAGAGTATAAATCTAGTAATTTTCTGGAACGGATACAAGGTGATATATATGGGCCCATACACCTTTCTTACAGTCCATCTAGATATTTTACGATTTTAATCGATGCATCGACTAGATGGTTATATATATTCTTGTTATTAACCCGCAACTTGATGTTTGTGAGGCTACTTGCTCAGTTGATAAAATTATGAGCATATTTTTCAGATTATCTTATAAAGACAAACGGTCTTAATAATGTTGATGATATGTCATTTTACATGTAGTATCACCAATTCGCATTAAGCCAATAAATGATTATAAGTTCTCCCCATTAAAAATGGTTTTTAGTCAGGAACAAAATATTTTTCATCTTAGATTTTTTGAGTGTGCGATATATGTTTTAATTGCTCCACCACAACGCACAAAGATGAGTTTTGTTGGGAATATATATTAGATTTAAATATCTTAAGCTTCTAATAAAGGAATTTATTTATAGCTCGATTTACTGACTATCATTTTAATGAGTCAGTTTACTCGACATTAGGGAGAGAAAATAAAATAGCTGGAAAATAAAATAAGTTAGAATGAATTATCATTTTTTTGTTTGATCCACAAATTCAACAATGTGAATTATAAGTTCAAAGGATAATTCATTTAGCAAATCAGTTTCCAGATGAATTTGTTGGCCCTAAAAGCGTGACTAAGTCACGTATACCAGCTATGAATGCTCTAATTAAATTTGATGTCTTGGAAGAACAAACTCTAGCTGCTAATGAGTCTAACTTACCCTTTAGCGTGGTAGACAAGTGAGTTTCAAAGATAAAAAATCCTCGATAAAAAAGGAGCTATATTTTATGATCGTCTGATCGAGGAATCATTGAATTATGAAATCTCAAGAAGAGATTAAAAGGTCTCCAACAGAGATATTGACATGACTCAGATACCTGATAATAAAGAAATCTCAATAGATTATGTCATGTCTGGTAATAAGTGGAATTGGAATTAAATCGATATTGTTAATATATTTGCATACAATATAGCACTAGATATTTTATTTGATGATGTAGATCATGAATCATTGTCAATTGAGAAATATAAACAAAGAAATAATTGGCCAATATGAAAGAGGCAATTGAGGTGAAACTAAATTTTCTTTTGAAAAGAGAAGTATTTGGGCATATAGTCCGTACATTGAAATGTGTAAAGCTCGTGGATATAAATGAGCATTTGTGAGAAAGAGAAATTAAAAGGAAAAATTATGAGATATAAGCTCACTTGTTGCACAAGAATTCTCACAAAGACATGAAATTGATGATGAGTAAAATATATTCCTCGGTGGTGATGCAACTACTTTTAGATTTTGATCAGTCTGACAATAAATAAAATTACTCAGTTTCTGCCTAATGGATGTTACATCCTATTTGAATGAGCCTCTTGATAGTAATATTTACATGAAACTTTCTGAAAGATTTAGATTGCCATAAGCAATTAATTCAAGTTCTTGGGAATATTATTCGATCATATTGAATATATCTTTTATAGATTGAAACAATTTAGGCGTATTTGATATAATCGTCTCATTGAATACTTATTAGCATAATGCTATATGAATTATTTAATTTCCCCGAGCATTTTTATTAAGAGGTTTAGCTCTAAATTTTTATTGTTGTGTATGCCAATGATTTGAATATCGTTGAGACTCCTAAAGAGATCTCCTCAAATCCTTGTGCATCAACCGACATACAGAAAAATATTGAAAGAGACTTTACATGCATAACGCATATTCATTGATCAACCTTATGGTTGCTAGGTCTCTTAATGTAAACAAAGATTCTTTTTGGCTCAAGAAAAGGGTAATGATATTCTTGGTCTAAAAGCATAATATATACATTATTTGATCTGGAAGCATCGTATCTTAGTTGGTCCAGAAATATTATTAAAGTGCTACGAGATCATTACCTTTCAATAATTGTTATGCATGAGGCAAAGCCGAAATATGTGTTTGACTAAACATATCCTGAAGATATGTGAATTACTTTAACAAGATAAGATGCAAGCTATCTTGTGTAGAGATAATACAAAATTTATATCTCAAGGTGGATATATCAAATGTGATAAAACAAAACATATTTCTTTTAAGTTTCGTCCCTCATGATCTTCATAATAATAAAATCTACGATTCATTTCAAGCAATAATTTGAAAGATTTATCCACTAGTGCATAATCTACTTCAACATTTGAAGATTGTTTTCAATATTGAATTATGAAGATTCAAAAATCTTATATGATTTTTTCATGATGGGGAGTAAATACGCGTTGCACTCTTTTTCCCTTAACCAAGGTTTTGTCCCAATGGGTTTTCCTAGTAAGGTTTTTAATGAGGCAATATGTTATGCGTATCAAAGATGTGTGTACTCTTTTTCTTTTACTAAATTTTTTTTTTCCACAAGGTTTTTATCTTAGTAAGGTTTTAACGAGGCACATTATCTTCATGGATATCCAAGAGGGAGTGTTATGAATATATTTATTTATGGTGGATATCCATGTGTTAAGTTAAACTTTAATGGGCTTTATTATTATGGTTTAATACCCATTGAAATTAGGGTTTCTAATTATGTCTATAAATATAGACTTTTGGCCAAAGCTTTGTATACAACCATACTTTGAGAATATAATAAAATCTCTCTTTTGTCTCTCATCTTTGTTCTCCTATTTTATTATTTTTATTTACTTTATTCACAACAATTATGAATTTATTTTTTATTCTTTAATATTTATATTATATTTTTTAATCTTTAATCCTGACACGTGGCAAAGAAAACCCGGGAAAACTAGCTGATAGTTGTGTTTGTTAGACCTTTTAGTATTAAATTTGGACGGGAAACTAATTGTGTAAGATTTAGGGCTTTCGAAATTGTATTTTGGGATTTAAAGTGAAAATTGGACATTTAAAAATGGAAATAGGCTTTTATTATTTATTTGGATTATTTATTTATGTATCATATTTTATTTATTTATTATATATATACCAACCGAATAACATACGAGTATTACAATAATTTTAATACGGTAAAATGAATATTAACACAAAAAAATCGAGTTTAAAACCTTATATAGAGTATAACGTGTAGGGGTGTTCAAAATTACCCGACTTGACGACCCGAAACAAAAATAACGGGTAATTCTCGAAAAAAAATTACCCAACCCGAGAATTAATGGGCTGGCCTTGGGCCGAAAATTTTTAATTTCCGGGTACCCAACTCGACTAGTTTTATTATATATATATATATTTTAAATTATATTTTTATTTTAGATTTCTTTAATATTTATACATAAAATTAAATTTAAATCTCTAAATTAGTTTTATTTTTGTGTTATATATTTTTAAGTTTTAAAATTTCTAAATATATTCTTATTAATTTACTAATACCGAAAAAAACGAGATTAATACTTTTAACATTATTTTAGTGATAAAATTTAATAAATATAGATGTTTATATACATCCAAATATTCTAAAATTAACTTTAAATCACTTATTTTTATATTTGGTTATGTATTATAAAATTTTAAAATTTATATGTTTAATGTATATTTTTTTTTAATTTTAAAATGAAAAAATTAAAAAAATAATAATTGTGAACCGGGTACCCGTTACCCGATTAGCCGGGTACCCGAGTTTTACGGGTACCCGATAATAAATACCCGATTTAAATGGACCGAGACACGGACCAGATTTTTATGACCTGAAGGAACCGGGTACCTGATTTTTCGGGTACCCGGTAATGAACACCCCTAATAACATGTAATTAACTTGGTAAAGCCTTGGCAACTTGCTTGTAACAATAACTATGAATCCTTGATGGATCATGTGATGTTGTGTGTTCTGTTATAATCATATTTTTGCTATGTTGTGAAATGGACACCTAGTTAGTTGAGTAATCCTTGATTGTTAGGATCCAGATATCAGTAGAAGTGTTATAGAATAATAATAAGTGACTTGAATGTGCAATCCGATACTATGCAATTCTAGATCACATTCGATAATACTCGACGAGAGATCCCAAATATAAGTTCTTGGTCCAAGGATAGATGGTATCAGATTTCACCACGAGTGTACGATCTTAAGGTTATGTGTCACTGAGACTCACACTAGGTTTGTAGTTATACATATGATGCTTTATAAGTATATGAACTTGTTTAATATCATGTGTATAGGCAGTTGTGATAGCGCCATTTTATTATATGTCCTGATATCGTATTTTATCACATGCTCTTATTTATGATTTGCATGAAACATGTTTGAGTGAAAGTGTATCTATTGATCTTTGTTATCATAACGTTCATAATCTTTATTTTCCGTTTACATGTCAACGAGTTGATCATTGTTGCAGAGCATCGTCATCGAATTTTAAGATTTTAATATCGACTTTGGTTATAGTATAACTCCCAGATGTAGTAGGTTGTGTATTAATAAAACCATATATTGTATTTTGTAACTCTTATTTAAATTTGTAATGTATAACTCAAATATTTTTAATACTTGTTTTAAACTTGAAGCTCCTAATTAAATATTTTAAAATACTTATGTTGATTTATCTATATATGAACTTAACAGATTTTGTGAAAAAGAATGTTGTTGGCTTTATTAGGTAAAATTTTTTGTGATAACGGGTTAAACTTAAAGCTCAAATGTGAGATTCAAATAGTTGATGTTACATGACACACAATAATAACATAATGTCAATCATTTTTTAGGATAAAACCATTAACAATAATCCTATCTTTTATGATTATCGAGTTATTACAAGTTATGCTCGTAGATATGAGTCATTTTATAATCTCTTCGTTTTACAATTCTCAAATTATTAGAGTTTATTCGATCATAATTCTCAAATTATTAACCTTTTAAATTTAAAATCGACATTGATTGTCCAGTGAGTATTGATATTATCCTTCGCGTATCGGTACAATATCTTTCGGCTGTTGGTACCCACAATGTACCAATACCAAACTAGTTTACTGAAATTCCAATCTACATTGGATATCAGTACAAATCAACTCTTATTGATATTGTTTAAATCGTGAATTGATACAGCTTGAAGCACATATTAGTATTACCTTTATGGCTCGACTTTGTTCTTCAATTAGATAAGAGATATTGATACAAACATCTTGTATATCGATATTCGAAATCTAAAATTTTATTTTGTAGCTCAAGAAAACAATCTAGCTCCATTCCAAACACATCCAAACTATTCCAAATAACTGTTTAAGCTTTCTAAGGTATTTTATGGGTTTAAGAAGTCATTTTACTACCTATGCAACATCAAAATTACTACTTTAATCTCATCCCATTCAATATCCACGATACTATAAATCCAAGTAAAACATTAATTTATGATTTCAAAAAAAATATAAGCTAGAAATATGATTATATAGATATGATTCACGTTGCATGAACCTCTAATTGTGTGAGGGTGTTAAGGGTGAAGTTATTATATAGATATGATTCATTGCGTCATCTATTATTTTATCGATTAAAATTTATCCATCTCGTTTTTTATATTGTAAAAAAGTTAAAGATTTATCTTTAAAAAAATGATAAAAATTAAATGATAAGATTATACATGATGTAGTTAGGGGTGTTTAAAAATATTCGATCCAGTTGATCTGTTCTGATTATCCATTGATCCGGTCCAAAAAATTAGATATCTGATCCAGTTTTTATTTTAAATTTCGGATTATCCGAAAATCTAAAAATTCAAAATTTCATTAATATTAATCTTGTTATATTTAACCATTTAGTGCTTGTTATTTTTAAAAATTAAAACTTTTATAATTGTGAATCTTATTGTATTTAGTAATTTGTTATTTATTATATTCGAAATTCTAAAATTTTTATAAATACAACCTTCAAATTCAAAAAATTAGTATAATCAAATTATATTTTTGGATAATCGGATATCTGATTATCTGATCTGAATATCCGATATTCTAATATGCGAATATCCACTTTTTTTTCCAAATTGAAATGGATCACTATATCATCGATATAAAAACTCGAATATCTAAAAAAATCTGATCCGATCCGATATCCGATAATAAACACCCCTAGACGTAGTGAATCAAGTCCATATAAATATTTTTTTTATCAAATTTTAAAAATATTATGAATTTAGTAGTTTGAGAATTTGTAAAAAAATTAAGAATGTTTTCGAAGAATTAAGATTTTTAGATAGAAATTTTAATAAAAATTAAAATTTACGTCAAATTATGATTGGATGATTATTTTTTTATGATGATTAATCATTAGATATTTAAAATGTAATAAAATAATGTATTAAATAATAGTAAAATATCATTTTCTTTAATAATTAAATATTATTATAATATTTTTATCAACAAATATTATCAAATGTAATGTCACTTTTATCTTTTATTCTTTAAATAAAATAAATTTAAAAACAATTAGATGGTCAAACCCACGTTGAATATAGTCTATATAAAATTTTACCACTTTAACTTATGATCAATAATATATAATTTTTAAAAATATATTTTATTATATTTTCTCCCGTTCACAACATAGTTGTGATAAGATATAATATTTTTGGAGTGTTAGAGTAATTTTGGTATTACTTAATTTATTGACATAGTCTCCTTTAGAAAAATGTATAAAAATTAAATTATAAAATATAAATATAATTAATAACATTGAAAGAGTAATTTAATTTATTTAAATTAATAAATAAGATATTATATTTCGATGTATATTATTTTATATAATCTTATTTAAATTCTTTAAATTTCAAACCCTAAACTTTAATTTTAAATCTTAACTTTCTAAACCATAACCTAAACCCTAAACTATAAAATTTAAACTAAGGATGATAATTTGACCTGAAATTGAAGAGCTTTGATCCGACCTACCTTTATCAGGTTGGGTTTTTAATTAAAAGTCGAGTTCGAATCGGATTAATTTATTGAAAATTAAGTTAGATCAAGTTTAGGATAAAAATTCCGCAACTCGATATATTTATATATTATTATATTTTTATATATAATATATAATATTTTTATTATTTTTTCTAGGGTCAAGTCAAATTTAATTAATTTTATTTTATTAAAATACTATGTTTAATTCAAACTTAAATTATATTTTTATTTTATTGTGTCGGATTAAATAAAAAGATATATATTAAAATTAAATTAAAATAAATATTTTAATTTTTAAGTCGAGGTTAAAACGATCGAAATCGACTCAACTCACCCATTGCGGTTCTTACTTTAAAGATATAACCTTTAAATTTGACGATGGTATCAATTTTTTCTCATAAATAATTTTAACTAAAAACAGTTCATTTTCTAAAATTTATCAAATGTGAATTATTTTTTATACTGTATAATTATATTTATTAATTTTATTAATTTAAAATATATTTTCGTCGATTGAATTTTTATTTTTTAATTATTAACGAATACTACTTTATCAACATTTTAATACCGTTAAAAAATATTCTTAATTATAAAATGAATAATAAATTAATCTCCAGCCAAAAAACAAAGTACATAATTGAAATTCCTGATATGCCCTTCCCTTGCAAAACCAGTTTTCCCCTTTTCCCACGAACACACCCCGTCGTTCTTCTTTCTTAGTGTTTCCCTCAATTTGCAGCGCTCCCCCTCTCTCTCTGACAGATTCAGTCAATCGAACGGCCGCCGATCACCGACCATGACTCTGATGACTCCTCCACCGTTAGATGTAACCATCCAATCCTTCACTCTCGTTTTATCCTCTTTTTTTATTTCACTTCAATTCAGTTTCGATCCCCGTAACGCAGCGGTTTTCAACTCTCCCAATGCTTTTTCCGATCCAGCTTGAAAGAGGAGATTCATCATCATCTGCGAGTCCGTGGTTGGAATCCTAGGGTTTTGATCAGCAGATCCGAACTGTCCCTCTCACTTTTTTGTGATTCTGTTTTTGTTTTGCAGCAGGAGGACGATGAGATGTTGGTCCCACACAATGATTTCGTAGAAGGTCCTCAGACATTGGAAGGTGAATTTTCCAATTCAATTATTTCCCCCCTCTGTTTGTTTCTCAAGAAACTGAGAGTGAGTTGAATTTCATTTAAAGAAATGAATGAATCTTTTCCTCGTCTGTTTTTAGTTTCAGCTGAATGAGTGCCATATTTACATTGTTTTGATTATTTATGGATATTCTATGCTTATGTTTTCTTTAATAATTCTTATATTTGATGTTTTCTTATGCTTTGCATTTTGAACTTTTGTCTTATTTATTATCAGTGGCGAAGGAAGCAGCAAGTAAAGTGGATGCACAAGCAGTGGATGATCCACCGTCAGGAAGGTTTACATGGACGATCGAGAATTTCTCGAGGCTTAATACTAAGAAGCTTTACTCTGACATCTTCTTTATTGGAGGCTACAAATGGTTGTTTTAGTTGATCAATTTGTGTCTTGGAGTTCTAGCTAACTTGTTTTTTCATTGATCTGTGAATAAGATTTGCTTTGAATCCTATTGCACAGGCGGATACTTATTTTCCCCAAGGGTAACAATGTTGATCATTTGTCAATGTATCTTGATGTTGCGGATTCAGCAACATTACCTTATGGATGGAGTAGATATGCACAGTTCAGCTTAGCTGTCTGCAACCAAGTACATAATAAGCGTACAATTAGAAAAGGTATATCTGGCACCGGCAGTTCTGGAATTCTTATGATTCGATTCCTTTATATAGCATTTCTTTTAGCATATTATGCTGTTTGTAAGCTTGTTATTGGCATTGTTTGTCTCCATGAATTTCTTACTTTGGGTGTTAGTATGTGCATCCATTTTATACAGTTTTCAAGTTTTGTTCCTTTTCCTCCTCTTCTTTTAGAAATGATTTAATACTTTCATTATCTGTAGCTTGTGTCTTGCAAACACTTTGTCTAAGTGTATCCTAGATAGAGACATTTTATTTTAATTTTTGTAAATGTAGTTTTGGAATGTTCATTTCTTTGGAATCTTCCACTCATTTTATTCAACATTTTCTTTATGAAAATTGATGCATTGGGTGGATGCCTGATTGATGTAGCATTTTCTTATTTTCTCGTATAATGTTGTACTTTCAAATATTTTAATTTACTGATGCAAGTTTGAAATTAAAGTTTTAGCTATTTTAGTATTTTTGCTGATTATAGGCTGTGAGAAAGGGGTCGTGGTGTCCGGAGATGCAATGAATGAGGGTGGTTTGTGTGTGATCGGCAGTTAGGGATTTGTTGTTTGAAGAAGAAGAGAACATTTTCCACAGAGAACAATATTTTTTTTTTTTGTATTTTCCTATTATTCTTCATTCATAAATGTATACGGAATAAGCGTTTAAATAGTCTAATATAGAGTTTTAATATAACTAAAACTATACTTTTATCTTTAATCTAAATAATACTTATTTCTAATTTAAGTAAGACTTCTAGTAAACCTAAACTACTAATTAGAAATAAACTCTAATTACACATTAAATAAAAATTCTTACACTCCTCGTCAACTTACATTTCTAGGAGTTTACAGTTATAAATTTTCGTAAAGCCTTGGGTGATCTTTATATTTTAATAAAATTGCTTCTTCACTGGAACCCTTATTTTATACAGTTAAGATATGTTTTAACTACATACTTGTTACTTTCTAAAAAGCCTTTGATTTTGAATTATGAGCTTTTTTCTTGTGGTGTGGTTGTCTAACAAATATTGATACTCTTAATCTGGTTAGTGTTGCTATTAACGACCTTGATTGAGTTTTCACTTTGCTAAACATGCCCTGTTCTCCCTCTCATGAACTGCAAATTATAAGTCAATATGTTTTTTCAACTCATGTTCAGACCAATTAAACTTTCTAAGATATTTTGTATTGGCTGAAAATTCAGTCTTGCAACCGGCTCAAGTCCTGATCCATTTTGGCATTAAATTGGCCATGGGTCCATTTGAATAAAATGCCCTTGTTCCTCCTAAATTGAGATTGGATGTTGTAACTACCTCAATATAGAGGCATCAAGTTGTACACCTTGATATCTATTAAAGGAACATTTTGGCATTAGAGCAAATAACTTGTCCACATTTTTACATTATATTCTGTTTTGGTCGTCCTTTGTTCACTAATTTGGTGAACTGCTTTTACTTTTTATCTCGAAATTAATTTGAACAAATTGTGGGCGAGAATGGAGATGGTATTCTGGTTCTGTATATCTTGATAGATTCAGAGTGTGATATATTGTGTGGGCTTTCCTATAATTTATTGGAATTCAGAAGAGGAGTTGCATCAAATTATAAAATCAATTTCCATAATAATGATCTTCTGAAAGATTCGGAGTGTGATATATGGGGTGGATTCTTTAGTTCTTGAAATCTCTTTGTGCCCACTTGTTTTTTATTTATCATGTATGCTCAAATTTTGTGTGATTGACTGTTTGTTGCTTTCTACAGACACACAGCATCAGTTTAATGCACGTGAGAGTGATTGGGGCTTCACTTCATTCATGCCTCTTGGTGAACTATATGACCCTAGTAGAGGCTTTCTTGTGAATGACACATGTATCGTGGAAGCTGATGTTGCTGTGCGCAAGGTTGCTGATTATTGGTCTCATGACTCGAAAAAGGAGACTGGTTACGTTGGTCTTAAGAATCAGGGAGCCACCTGCTATATGAATTCTCTTCTGCAAACACTCTATCATCTTCCCTACTTCAGAAAGGTTGGCGTATTTATTCCTCACTAGTCACTACATTACTTATAGTTAAAATTCTAGTGGAAGTTAAATGTTTGAACTTATACATTTCAGGCCGTGTACCACATGCCAACAACTGAGAATGACATGCCTACAGGGAGCATTCCATTGGCTTTGCAGAGTCTATTTTATAAGCTCCAGTATAGCGACACTAGTGTGGCAACAAAAGAGTTAACAAAATCTTTTGGGTGGGACACTTATGATTCTTTCATGCAGCATGATGTCCAGGAACTTAACAGGGTTCTTTGTGAGAAGCTTGAAGACAAAATGAAGGTATAGGGGTTTTCTTCAATTGGTATTTTCTGATTGCTTGCTTGTAAATTTGTTTAAAATGTCAGTAAAAAGTTTCATCTTTAAATTTATTTATTTATTAATTTTAAGAACTGTCTCAGGGAACGGTCGTGGAGGGTACAATACAACAGTTATTTGAAGGTCATCATATGAATTATATTGAATGCATCAATGTAGACTATAAGTCAACAAGAAAGGAATCATTTTATGGTACACATTTTAAGGTTACAGCAGATGACTAGATTATTAAAGATTGAGATTTTGGGGCTTATAATTTGATGCAATTATCTGTAGATCTTCAGCTTGATGTGAAAGGTTGTAAGGATGTTTATGCATCTTTTGACAAATATGTTGAAGTGGAGTGTCTTGAAGGTGACAATAGGTATCATGCTGAACAGTATGGTTTACAGGTAAGATTCCTTGGATCAGATTATTAAAAACTGGGGACTTCAGTAAGTTGATTCAGATCTGCGTTTCTTTGGTTGGTCTGTATTGTATCTTCTATCGGGCATCTTTGTTTTAATATGATTGGGAAAGCAGTCTGTTTTCATGTATTTTTGGCTATTTCTCGACTATATGACTTTTAGTTTTCTTCATGGACCACTGGGCACAATGTTCTGTACTTGTTATACTTTTTTGCTTAAATAGTCCCTCTAAAGATGACGTTCAAAGAACTTCTGGGGGTTTTGTGCCTTTTACAGGACGCCAGGAAAGGAGTTCTTTTCATCGACTTTCCTCCTGTCCTTCAACTTCAGTTAAAACGTTTTGAGTATGATTTCATGCGGGATACTATGGTGAAGGTTAGTAGCTGAATGGACAATTGAATATCTTTTTTTATTTTTCTGCTGCTTTTATGAATGCTAATCTTGTCTAGTATGAATTTGGTTCGAAGAATTTACCCTTAAGCATTTACTACTGCATCTTCTATTGTAGGCATACTTAATTACTCACACTAGGATATGGCTCTTTATACTGTGGGTTCTATATGGTGATATCCTGAAATGATTGTCTTTGGCTTTTAATTTTTCTGGTTGTACACTTGTACTTCTATCCTGTGAACCTGGTTCAGGAAAGATTCAGTGAGATGATTTCTTATATTTTTGAAGTTCATATCTCCCTTCTGAGATGGTGTTAATCTGAATTATTGTCTCTGTTGACTGTCTCTAATTATCCACAATTAAGTTTATTGTAAAACTTTACTTCTAAAAGTAATATTGAAACGTCTTTTTGAATTATCTTTGGAATTGCAAAGATCTTACCCTTTGATTCAAAATACAATGAGGATACCCAAATTATCAAACTAAAAGTAAAATGAGGATGCTTGAATTGTTTCTTATTTGTTAATGCAAGTATATACAAGAAAAAATATTATTTCCTGGACTATTTCTATTTTGCAGTTAATATATTCCTTAAAAGATTTATCTTAAGGTTACCCTCAATATTATGGAATGTTACATAAGGGACTTTTTTTCAAGTATATTTGTGCTGATTGTAGGTGTCTTGTTGCCTGAAGTTTAGTAGAGTAAGTTATCTGAACAAACACGTGCATCATTTGCATCTGTTTTTTGTTCATTATTCAGTAGTCAAAAAGGTATCTTCTCTTTACTTGTACTATAGAATGGCAAATTGGCAATCAATTTGCAGTTGATTTAGAAGGCTCTTCTGGAAACAAGAAGTGAACCAAAAGGGGTGTGGTCTTAAACTCTATGCCTCTCCTTGAAGCAGTTCTAAAATAACTAGGATACTTGTAATATCATTAGATCCTGTAAGCTCATTATTTTGTATGAAAGTGTGTGTGAGATGTTGTAAGATAAAAAGGTAGCATAAATTCTGTTAGACCCGTCTGTTCTATTCTATTCTTTTATGTTAATGTATGTGCATGTGTTTGCATTTGGCTCAAATCTGTCATCTTTAATCTCTAATATCCATGGAAACATTTCTTTCTTAACATTTTGTTGTAATTTTTTGTATAGATAAATGATCGTTATGAGTTCCCCTTGCAACTTGATCTGGATAGGGACAACGGCAAGTATTTATCCCCCGAGGCTGACAGAAGCGTTCGCAACCTTTATACTCTTCACAGGTATTTTCACATTTTGTTGTGCTGTCCTTCTGATTTTTTGGTAGCAGTTGCCTTCCTTTGCTCATTTGATGTTAGCGACATAAGTAAAGGTTTTAAAGAAACCTGAATCCCTAAACGTTTAATCTGTTTTTGACTACAAATTACTACATCATTCAATCAAGTAAGCTTGTCTAATGGTATAACATTTAATCAAAACTAATAATTTATGTAAAAACATGCAGAACTCCCACTCAATTAGATTTTAATGGTTTGGAGAATTCCAAAAGTGTGTCCAGTAAGCTTGAAGAGCAATGAAGACGAAGGAAAAATATAAGGATACTGTAACCACAAGGTTTTGTTTGATAAGCAAAGTACTTACTACTTACTAGCCCGAAGAGCCTGTTTTAATGATTTTTTTATCAGTTTCATTTGCTAAATCCTGCTTTAACTTGAATACTAGAAAAACCAGACTAATCTATAGCTACCTTAAGTAACAGAAAACATGAGCTGATATAATTGCAAGAGTATTCTTTATGTTCAGCAGAAAAGCATCAATTTCATGTAGCCATTATTTCCATTTTGGTTTCTTTACTTCTCTGTTTTAGCTTCTTTCTTTTTGTCAGATCTGGCTTTCAGTTGATTATGTGTTTTATGTTATTGTTGTTATCATCATCATCCAAAGCACTACCACCATCACCATTACTTTCGGGATAACTAAAGAAAAAACCCTAATAACCACCTGTAAAGCAGTGGCAGTGATGCTGAGGTGCTCAGGCATTGCCTAAAGAACCAAAACCACTTTACAAAATTCCAGGTTAGGCTTTTTCTAAGAGGCAGTGGCTTTATTATTGCGCTGCACTTTAGTTTAGGCACAAAAAATGCCAGGTTCACTGCTTGGCCATTCCTCTCTCCCCCAGATTTTGAAAATCAAAATATCATAGATGTTAGAATTTCACCTATCAGCTTTCTTAGGTTAGAAGTTCGAAACAAATTCAAAAAACCGTAACATTATCTTCATCCTCTCTTTAAACCTTCATGTTCTGCTCACCTTCACACTAATTATTATTTTGCTTAAATCTCTATCTTCTCTATTATTTTTTCTTCATGTAGTTCTCTTCTCCTTATTAATTGTTGGCTTTAAGGTATACTTTTGAAAACAGAGGAGATGTTGCTCTGTTGCAGTGTTCAAAAACAGAACCTAGCTTTTGGCTTCATAGTTTACTATTTTCTCTAATTTATATTGGTGCTTTTGTTTTTCCTTACTAATTATTTATTATTTACATGTATTACATTATTTATATGCATGCACTGCACCTTAGTCAGTTGAGCATTTTCTATGTGTCCTGCACCTCTTGCTATATAGAGGTCTTAGTGCCTTGAGTTGAGTGTGCCTGGTGCCCTTGACAACATTGCCCTAATGGTGCCATAATTGTCCTGTAGCAATTATTTTTTACAAATGTTGGATTGGGGTAAGTAGCGAAAATGACAACTTAAGTCTATGTTGGATTGTGCCATAATTATTTTTTACCAATGTTGGATTTGGTAGAAGTCAATTCTGTTATTTACCGTGTTTTAAACAGAGCAGTAACGAAAATGACAACTTAAGGCTATGTTAGTTTTGTAGAGCAAGAGTGCAAATACAGACTTTGTTTCTGCCTTTTTATTACTTCTGTGTGCTAATATTTTCTCCAACTTCTCTTAACTGTATATCAAAAACTGTCACCTATTCTTTCATAATTCACTCGGATGAGTGTGCAAAAGGGTAGTAATAACCTAAATCATAATTCTGTCGCATCTTTTGCAGTGTTTTGGTTCATAGTGGTGGGGTGCATGGTGGACACTACTATGCTTATATCAGGCCAACCCTCTCAGATCAGTGGTACCTATCATGTTTCGTTTTTTTTTTTTTTTTTTGATTCTAGGCTTTTATGCTCATTGCCTGTCATCATTTTCATGCTTTACTTATGCTCACTTTAACATTGATTGGGATTGGTCTTCAAGGTTCAAGTTTGATGATGAACGGGTAACAAAAGAAGACATTAAGAGGGCATTAGAGGAACAATATGGCGGTGAAGAGGAGGTACTGTTTTCTGATTGTCGTGTGTCAAACTTGATATTTCTTTTGTTGTTCCTTTCTTTTAGTAGGTACTTTTATCTCACCCGTGTCCTTTAACAGTTACCACAGACAAATCCTGGGTTCAACAACACACCATTTAAATTTACTAAATATTCAAATGCATATATGCTTGTGTATATACGAGAAAGTGACAAGGACAAAATAATCTGTAATGTGGATGAGAAGGACATTGCCGAACACCTCAGAGTAAGTTTGCTCCCGGTTTTTATTAATTACTAATTTAAATTTGCAGCTGTTTATGCCCACTGCAAAATGTTGCTGCGTGCTTTGAACTTCACATTTCAGATAAGATTGAAGAAAGAACAAGAAGAAAAGGAGCAAAAGAGAAAGGAAAAAGCAGAGGCACATCTCTATACTGTTATAAAGGTACAACA
Source organism: Abelmoschus esculentus (assembly GCA_035048815.1). Lineage (NCBI taxonomy): Eukaryota > Viridiplantae > Streptophyta > Magnoliopsida > Malvales > Malvaceae > Abelmoschus > Abelmoschus esculentus. The sequence continues at coordinate 2,723,804 of JAUCBN010000021.1, forward strand.
TTCCTTATCCTGTCCTCTCCATTTCTCTCTCTATAGATTTATATGTTTCTTATCTTATTTTTGTATGCCATCAGGTTGCATGTAATGAAGACCTAGTTGAGCAGATTGGAAAAGATCTATACTTTGATCTGGTGGACCATGAAAAAGTCCGTAGCTTTCGAATTCAGAAACAAACGCCTTTTAATGTTTTCAAGGTACTAGAATATCAGTCTAGATCTTCTTACTTGTTCTAGTCAAGCAGTTAAAAGAGATAAATGTTGTTTTAAGCGCTTAACAATAATCCTTTGATGATTTGAACTAAAATTTAATGGATTTCTGCATGTGCATGGTCTTTGCAGAGTATGCTTTCTGTTTAGATATGTTGTTGTTTGCTTCTTCATTTCTTTTTTTTGATGATTTTTATTTTGCCTTGAATCCATCATCAATTTCTTTATTCCGCAAGTTTGGAAGTTAATGCCAGGCAAAAGTTGGAAGTCTACAACTCTCAATGTCCTATTGTTTATTATCAGGAAGAAGTTTCTAAAGAGTTTGGTATTCCTGTGCAATATCAACGTTTTTGGTTGTGGGCCAAGCGGCAGAACCATACATACCGTCCAAATCGACCGTTAACACATCAGGAGGAAGCACAATCAGTAAGTGGACTTTGGTTCCTCTGCTTTCTTTTTTTTACCTGAAGCATGTTTTTTGACCTCTGGTTTAAACTCTATTGTCGTCGGGCGAATTCTGTATATGTATTGAATAATGCGTAGTGTTGTTGATGCCATTGATCTGCATTCTGCTTGTCATAAATATGGATTATGTATGCAGTGACATTTGTTTTAAACTTTGGCAGGTGTAGGCCTACTGGTCCACCCACATTATCTGCTTTGCTTACTGTTGTTTGTATTGCTCTTGCATGTTATCCTAATACAATATTCTGTGTATGATATGATCTTTGTAATAACTTCAATTAGGTAGGACAACTGCGAGAGGTTTCAAACAAGGCAAATAATGCAGAGCTGAAATTGTTCCTGGAAGTGGAGCTTGGGCCGGTACTTATTTGATAAACTTCTTTTAGATTTTGGCTTGCTTTTGAATCTCTTTGTTTCTTTGATGGTGCTCTAGTCTGATCTTTAGTATTATTTAGGATTTGCAGCCAGTAGCTCCACCTGAGAAGACTAAAGAAGATATTCTTCTTTTCTTTAAACTCTATGACCCATACAAAGAGGAGCTTCGGTGATTCCCGTATCCTGCTTTTCTTTAGAGCGGAACTATATGTGATTATTGATGCTTTTATTTCTATGATGTCAGTTATATTGGGAGGATGTTTGTGAAGGGTGCTGGGAAGCCAATGGAAATACTGGCAAGGATCAACAAAATGGCAGGCTTTGACCCTGATGAAGAGATTGAACTTTATGAGGTTGGTTTAATTGTCATGTTCTTAGTGCATCTGGTTTTCCAAGATTGTGTTTACCACATCTCACTTATCTATTCCATACACAGGAAATAAAATATGAACCCAATGTCATGTGTGAGCACATCGACAAGAAGCTCACATTCCGTACCAGTCAGGTTTGGTGAATCAGTTCTCAAGTACAATGTTTTCTTCCCCAAGTTTCCAACCCTTTATTATAATATCACTAATATACTTTTAGTCAATTATCTATATCTATCGATATTTGAATAATTTTTGCTGTTTCTCCTAATATTATTGATGTTTATTAGTATTATTTTTATTATTTTGTCTTTGTGAATGTATGCAGCTTGAGGATGGTGATATTATATGCCTTCAAAAATTTTCTGAAGTTGTAAGCGAACAATGCCGTTATCCTGATGTTCCTTCGTTTCTGGAGTATGTGCATAATCGTCAGGTATAGGAATAATATTTTTGGTAGCAGTATTTATTCTATTAGAAGTTGTGGTTATCTTATGTAGATTAAACTGTTGATGAGGCTCTATTTTTCTTCCTGGTTGCTGCAATTTTTTAAGTTTTTATGGATTGAGATTTCTTGGTGTTGTTGATGGCAATTTTTTTTTTCTTTCTTTAAAATGCTTAACTGCAATTTTGTGCTTTCTTAGGGGAAAAACTCGAGAATGTGGGTCCTATCTTTTTAGTTTGCATCCAATTTAATAGTTGGCCTCACAATATTAAGTTTTAGGCTTGGATGTTTGCTTTTAACTTTTTGCCATTTGTCTTGTGCTTCCTATTCACTTTTTCTGTTGCATACTAGCTTTTTATCTTTTACCAAAAAAATGTGAAAGCATCTGTTAAATGGAACCGTAAAGAGGGAAGGTTTTTATTTAAACGTACTTTTATGTAATCAGCATCTTTAATATCTGTTCAAAATCTAGAAGTAGAGGACTTTAGTTACTGATGCTATGTGGAGGTCTGTGATTTCAATTTTAATCCCATTATATTGTACATGTTTTAAGATTTAGTCTATTTGAGGATTTTTATTTTCGATTTTTTGTTCATATTGATATGTAGGTTGTTCGGTTTAGATCTCTAGAAAAGCCAAAGGAGGATGAATTTTCTCTTGAGTTGTAAGTTTGTTGTTACTAAATTCTACATTTTTTAAGTGGATACATTCTTAACAGAGTAATGAGTTTACTGAATTTTGCTTTATATTGTTCACACTGTTCTAATGATTTGCCTAGGTCAAAGCTTCATAATTATGATGATGTTGTTGAAAAGGTGGCTCACCATCTTGGCTTGGGTGATCCTTCCAAAATTAGGCTTACATCCCATAACTGTTATTCCCAGCAACCAAAACCCCAACCTATCAAGTACCGAGGTGTGGAACATTTGTCTGACATGCTGCTTCACTACAATCAGGTTTGTTTTAGTTCCTTTTTGTACCAGTCAATTATAGTAATTTGTATTATTTCTGAAACGAGGTATATTTCTGTTTTTGGTAGACTTCTGATATTCTATATTATGAAGTGTTGGATATACCTTTGCCAGAACTCCAGGGCCTCAAAACATTGAAAGTTGCTTTTCATCATGCTACCAAAGATGAAGTGAGTGTTAATTACAAAATTAAAATGCTTCAATTATTGTTTATTTTGACATGTGTTGTCAGGCATTGTTCCTCCCCTAAATTATGTTAATTCTCAGGTAGTTATTCATACTATTCGATTGCCAAAGCTGAGCACTGTAGGGGATGTTCTTGATGACCTCAAGACAAAGGTAACAATTATTAAGAAAGGTCATGTTGTTCTTTGGGTAACATTTCCATGTATCTCCTGCCTTTACAAAAATACTTCAAATTACTGTTATTAAAGAAATTAGAATACTATGATTTTCTTCATTTCTCCACTCATCTTACTGTTTTTCTGTCTTTACCCATCACTCAAGTAACTTTTATCCTATGCTCTCTTCACCTACAATAGTTTCCTTCTCTCCCAATATTCTTACTTCTTTTAATTTCCCTTTTCTCTTTCTCTTTCCCTTGACATTTTCTTTTGCATCACTCTTTAGCATGTTGAGTAAATGAAGGAAAAATTCTAAAATAAAGAATAAGGCAGATCTGGTTAGGGCACCAATTTGTGGTTTTATCTCCTCAAATGAGTCTAATGATCTGACACAAATCCATATCCATTTAAGTTTTTAGCCATTCTCCACCTCTATACACCTAAATGTTGAGTCCAACGACTTTTTGACATCTTGGTTTGTTTCAACTGAAGTTACAAAAAAAATTCAAGTCATTTCATGCTTTTAAAGTGAAATAAGACTGAGAATGTAAAAGGAAATAAGAAAGAAAAAAAAATTATTTTCTAGCATTGTAGTGTGTAGGATTTTTAATAAGTTTCCTTTTGGATTGAGAATTTTCTTTTTCTTTAATAGTTTAAGTTATTCACGCACCTCACCTGTGAAAGATAAGTTGTAGTTCAACCCCATATGCCTCAATTATCTCCATGTTTTCCTTGAAGATAGGAATTCAACAAATCGTTTTGCATTTTATGTGGTACAGGTGGAGTTGTCTCATCCTGGTGCCGAACTTAGATTACTTGAGGTTTTCTATCACAAGATTTACAAGGTATTCAATAATTTTCCTTGAAGTGTTTATTAACCTAGTCCGTTCCCTGTATTTTATGCATAAAAGTAGCTTCCACAAGCATGTATATGTGTATGTGTACTGTAGAGTTGGCAAAGTAGACTTGACCCCCAAAAAAACTCAACCCTTTTTACTGGGAAAAGACAGCCAACTGAGCACAAATTTGAAATGACCTATACCTAAAATGTAAACTAGAATTATTCAACTTGAAATTATCTAAATTTATTGACTCCGAAATCAAAGATCCAAAACCTGAATAACAGTGACGTCTAACTTGAAATGACTTAAATAATTTTCTTCTATGTCGCGTAGCATAGCATAATTTGCTGTAGCAACATAACTTTTGGATATCTTTGCTGCCTTTTTTTTAAATGCTTTCATCTTGATTGATTGCTCTCATTTATATTGTAAGTGAAGGTCATATCCAACTTGATCTCCTTTGGTGCATCATAGCCGTTTTTAATTGTAATTTTCCTAATTTTTTGTCTTATTATAACACCCTCGACCTGGATGTTATATTTTTGGCCTCCATTCCAAAATCCAAGTTACAAAATTTTGTTTATAAAAGCCTATATCCAAGTTCAAAACATAAATCCATCCATTGAAAATAACGTAAAGCCCAATTAATTCAAAACATAAAAACATTGCATCATGAATGTATACTATCGCACATAGCATGTATATAGAAAATACAAGTTTCAAGTAGTGGGGCCTACACAGCATCGGGATCCTACACAACGAGTGAGACCCGCGTTCACACAACATCGGGATCCTTCACATGCGATTGAGGCTCGCGTCCACATAGCATCAGGATCTTCCAATCCATGCTCGGAATGGTACATCGAGCATCTTTGATCACATAGCATATGGATCCTCCATTCCAGAGTCTTTAAGGAGTTGCAACACTATTTCTTAGGTATCCAGATCCCCTCCAATCAAAGACTCAACAAGCTAAACAACCTATCGACATACAATAAGCCTTAGTACAACACCTAAGATCCACCAAGGATCCCATCTATGGGTTTCTATCATACATTTAAACCACCCAAAGTTATTGAGTCCTTAGTCCAATCATTCATATTCAGAGTTAATTTATCAATTTCCTTGTTCTAATAATCGTTTTGTACCTTAAGAGACCCTTTACTACGAATTATAGAGCCTCAAACTCAAATATTAATTTTTGTACAAATTTTCTAGCGAGTACCGATACGCCTACAGGGGTTATAGGTACATCACCTTGTATCGATACACCCCCAAGCCGTACCAATATGTTATTTAGGTTCGAACTACCAAGTATGTCTACCCATACCGATACGTTTAACCTGTACCGGTACCGACCCAAGCCAGTACCGATATGCCTAAGTACTATCACACAATATAACAGTAATATCGATACGCTCCCCCGTACCGATTCGCGAAAACATTACTGGAATTTAAAATATGCAAGGGGGTATTGATACGCCTCTCCTAACAAGGCACCCTTAATTGTACTAGCGTACCAATACATCCTTTAGCCTATCGGTACTCTCTCTCAAAAATACATTATGGGTTCGTGATTCACCAAGAACCATCACTTACCTTATAGGGTTAATCCCCAAATTGCTCCTACAAGTTATTAGGATAGCATTGAGTGTGTTTCTGTCAATTTTACACCATTATCAAACAAAAATCACAAGTGTCCATTAAAGGGTCTCTAAGCATTCATACCAAGCAATCAAACAAACATATGCAACAAGGCCTATTTTCATGAGATATATGATGCTATGGGAGTTGGTGGTGTACTAACCTTGTTAAAACAAAGCTGGAAACAAGGATTTCCAGCCTTTTCTTTCACTATCCTCAAGCCTTTTCTTTCCCAAGACCCCTCGATGATCCTCTCACCTCTTTCTCTACAAGGAAAAGTTAAAACCAACAATTAGACATTGCTAGGGATGTTTTTAGGTACTAAAAACACTAACAAAACCGAGAAAAAGCTCAACATCACCCTTTCCCGTTCTTGGCTCTTCAATTTCACCAAAACCCTTCTTCCACCAAACCTAATATTCTTTACCTTGTTTTGTAGTTCACTTGAAGCTCTACAACCTTCCCTTAATCCCTAAAACGAGTTTCACAACCCAATTAACAAAGATTGAAACTTTATTCAAAACTTCCTCTTGTAAGTGAGTAGGAGAAAGTGAGAGAAAAGCAAAAAGGTTTGGTGACTTCACCCTCACCAATTTTCTGTAGAAAACATTAACCCCTACACCTTTTTGTCTTCAATGGGTGAAAAATACCCATTTGCCCTCACTTATACGTACATTGTCCCCCTAACAATCAAAACACATAAGCCCAAGGACCAACAATGTCCCAACAAGATTCCCTAAGCCCAAACGCTTTAGGTTAACTTGACCTCGGTTCCCGAAATCCGGGTCGTTACACCTATAGCTATACTTCTGCTTAATTATTTAGGTAGTGTTTGGGAACTTGAATTGAATCATAATTATTTATCTCTGGGAAAAAATATTTGATGTTTAGGGTTTAGAGTTTTGTGGTTTTGATTTTTAGTTTAGGATTAGGGTTTAAGATTTAGATGTTTAGGGCTATAGATTTAGATTTTAGATGTTAAAGTTTAAATAGGCTGGTGGAATTTTTTTTCCCAGTGCATCAAATATTTTCTATTATCTCTAATCCGTACAATTTATTTTTATTATTTGCATAGCAAATGAAATCCAAATCCATGTTCCGAAACAGAGCATTAAGGAATTTTTGTTTCTGTTTGTGTAAAATTGAAAATTGTACACATCTTTATGTCTTTGGAACCTAAAAATGTTTTGCCTATCTTTTGGGGAGTGCCTTTCGTTCAATGACCAAAAATCAAGACCTGGTCATTAGCTAGAGTTGTTCTATGACAGGTTAGATACCTGTAGACGAATGCAAGAATTCCAGAATCTGAACTTTTTCTGCGTGGTTTGTTTAGGAATTCATACAAATTATGATTGCTTAATTAACTTTGTTGTCTGGTTTTGGGTTTTGCAGATCTTCCCGCACAATGAAAAGATAGAGAACATAAATGATCAATATTGGACATTACGTGCAGAGGAGGTAAGGCTCTTGTTCTCCATGCATGTCCTGATTTGTTTTCTTTTACAGTGGACCTATCTTAATTCCTGTAAATCATTCCTTATGAAATCCTTTATTATGGATTGTTCCACTGATTTCTGCTTGGCATTACATATCTTAAACCTTTTTAAGTTTTCTTATCACTGCCTCGAATCATTTTGTGAATATAACAGTGCTGAATCCATTCCCCGCTTTATATGCCAGTTAGCCGTTCATGAGTCATGACCTACCCTGGTTCTGACAATTATTTGAAAACATTTACATAAATGATCCACTTAAGTATAATGGAAAGGGGAAAAATTGGGAAAAATTCCAATCCGTTTGAGCTAAAATTAGATGTTGAACATGTTCAATAGTTATCGGAGAATGTTGCAAAATTAAATCTGTGCTTTTGACATACAATAATATGATCAATGGGGTATGCCATAGTTTTGTTTCATTTTGTCAAACTATAGTGCTTCTTGTTTTCCCTTTTCTTTCTTCTGTTGCCTTTTTCTCTCGTGTCTGATCTTGATTTCTTATTGCCTTAGATACCAGAAGAAGAGAAAAACATCGGTCCTCATGATCGCTTGATTCATGTTTACCATTTTCTAAAAGATACAACACAAAACCAGGTGATAGATCATGAATGCTGTTCCCACCCAATTTTGTTTCAAAATAGTATTTTGTATTGATGAATGTTTAAAAAAACCTCTTGACATACTGGTTTACATGTTTTGCTCATCAACATTTTTGTCAACCTTAACAGCAGGTTCAGAATTTTGGGGAGCCATTTTTCCTTGTTATTCATGAGGATGAACCATTAGCCGAAGTTAAAGTGCGAATTCAGAAAAGATTACAGGTTCCGGATGAGGAATTTGCGAAGGTATGATCTCTACCCGACAAAAACCAAGTTATTATGTTTATCGAAATTGCATTGCTTTTCAGTTATCCATATTATTTCTCTTCTCCCCTCCACCCACCCCACCCCTGCATTCTTTTATGGATTTAAGCAAAAACTGAAAACTTATCTGCACATCATTCCTATTAATTACTTCATTTTTTTTCAAACTGTCCAGTGGAAGTTTGCTTTTATGTCACTGAGTCGTCCGGATTATCTTCAGGACTCTGATGTTGTGTTATCTCGTTTTCAGGTTCTATCCCTATAACCTTTCAGTTTTGTTCTTGTCACTTTTCCTGAGATATTGTGCTCCTTTTCACATTGATCTTTTACTTTGTTTTTGTAGAGAAGGGATGGATATGGTGCCTGGGAACAGTATCTTGGACTGGAACACTCTGACAATGCTCCTAAACGGTCATATGCAGCGAATCAGGTATACTATTTCTCCATTTATTCTTAGTTCTAGGACTTAAAACCGAGCCACCATGTTGCTCCGCCACTATCTAAGAATGACTTGTTTTTAAAATGATGCGGATGATCCCTGAATTATAGCTGCATGAACGGTAGTCCACTGAAATCTATTTGAAATCGAATGATTCTAAATCTAAGCTCATTGTTAGTGGAGGAAACTAGGGTTTTTGTCGGACTCTAGATGCCTGTCCGTACCACATAAGTTGTTAGATAAGAAAAGACATACTTTGTTCATTGGTGCGATGCTTCATCGTCTTGATTAAATTTTACAGAACCGTCATGCTTACGAGAAACCAGTAAAAATATACAATTAGATGAAAAACCAGATGAGCAGCAACTCTATCGAGTGGAAGTCTGTTGCCGATCTTACATCCAACTTTGTGTAATAATCGAGAAGGCCGAAGGAGGCTCATTGTTCGGTACTGCAGGCACCATTATCGAGTCTGTTATATGTGGTTCATTGAGCTGTATGGGAAGGTATGAACCTATAAACCCTCTTCATGTTTTCCCAGTATTTCTGAACCGTCGCCAAGGCAGAGTTTAGGTAAGCATTTGGCGTCGAGTACCTGTGTATTTTAGTAACATTGAGGTTTTGATTTTGCATTTGTTGTCAGTTTACAATTTTCCTTTGAGGGTTGGTGAGTGGGGATTGTATAGAAAATACTGTTAAAGAGATTATATATCGTTTTTCATTTAATCTCTAAATTATTGAACTGATTTCTGCAAAAATGTAATTTTAGTCCCTGTAATTTTTAAAAAAAATTGTAATTTCAATCCTAATCTAAATAGGATAGGATACTATGCTCAGGTTACAGGGACTTAAAATGATTAAATTGGATGAGAACTAAATCCACAAATCAGGATTAATAGTTGAAAACTTAGGAATTATTGTTTAAATCAGTATTGAGAATTTAATTTTTGAAAAATAGGGACTAAAATTGACTTTTTAAATAATTAATAAGACCTCGAAAAATATTTTAAATGTACCATATGGAACCCCTGACCAAGTTTGTTTGTACCAAATAACCCTGATAATTTGATTGTCTGACCTTAATTTGATAGAACTTTTTTAACAATATTACATGTATTTATCAATGTTATTTTATTGAGTCCTTTTATTAACCAACTATTTAGGCCAAGTATTATAAAGATTATATTATATAAAAAAAAATGAACCAGATAAAGGATCAATTTAGTTCTAGAAAATAAAGTCTATTTTATTTTTATGTTGGGTTATATTCGGTTAATTAAATTGAGCATTTCGTAAACAGTTTAAAATTCTGGTTAAAATTTAATTGATATATAATTTGAATTAATTTAATTTGAATTCAAGTTTTTTTTTTAATTTTAATAAATTAATTTAAATAAAATAATAATTCAACTTGATAATTTTATATATAACTCATTATTTTCTCATTATATTTTATAATTTTTTGATGGTTACTTTGAAAACTTATGTTTTAAATAGTTGAACTGTTAATTGAAAATTTTAAATAAAAAAAATCAAAAGGTTAAAGTATTAATAAAAAATAAATTATAATACTCCTTCTGTTCCGTCCATTATTGATTTTTTAAAAGTTAAATTTTTTTAATTTTGACCATAGTTATTTTAAATATTTTAATTTATTAAATTTTATAAAAAATATATTTTTAAACTACTTGATTAAAGATTTTTAAAATATATTTTTTTATATTTTTATCAATAATATATTTAAAGTTATAATGAGTCAAAGTGAGTATTTTTTATCAAAATCTTTTATTTTTTTCATTATTTTATGCATATATAAAAAAAGTTCTTATGTGAAAAAGTTATAATAAAAGTTTAACGAATAACGAGTTTAATAAATAACTAATTAAATTAAATTTAGTTTTCAAACTGCATGAACAACAAATTAAATAAAAATAATATTTTAACAAATATATATTATATATTATTTAATTTGTGATCGATTAACTCAATAAATATCCTTAAATTTGGATAAGGTTTCAGACATAATGATAGCGGTATCAATTAACTTGTCTACAATGACTAATGCTATCGTCAACTGTGCTCGATATTACGAAAATGGGTTAGTTTATCAAAATTGACAAACTTTAAGGACCACTTTGATAATTACTATAAAAATCATCATATTTATGTAAATAATTTTTTCTATCATTATTTTTAAACTTTCTTCGTAATATTTCCGTGGATTAGCCAAAACTCGCTTTTTTTTATTTAGGAAGCATAAATTATTCGGGTAAATTATAATAGTGATCATTAAATTATGGATATGATTAAATTTGAGTTATGTATTTATTAAAGTAATAATTAGATAATTTTTTACGGGTAAGATTATATTTGGGTTACACGATTATTAAAAGTTATATTTAGGTCACTTAATTATGAATAAGATTACGATTGGGTCACTCTTAATATTTAAAAAAATATCAATTTGGTCATTTTTTCAATCACTTGTATACGCTCGTTAATATTAAAATACTTCATATGAAATCACTAATTAATCTAATATATTAATTGATAGTTTTTTAAAAATATAAAGAGTAATCCAAATATAATATTACTTATAATTGAGTGATCCAATTATATTTATTAATTGAATAACTTAAATATAATCTTACTTATAATTAAATGATTCAAATATAATTTTAATAATTAAATATTTCAAATATAATCTTCGCATAATTTACTTTTTTTTTTTTTAGTTGACCCAAATTATTTTTAAAATATCTTTTGTATTGAAGACAAACTTGATACGAAATGAAGGTGTCTGGATATGGTTTCACATGGATGCATTAGTAGAATTAGGTTCATGTCGCACGTTATGTTATAATATGTTTATATTAAATTTTTATACAAAAATTTTAAATTTTTTAATGTTAATTTTTTTTTGGATATATCAAATTTTTAAAATATATTAAAAAATTGATACAAAAATTTTACGATTTTTATAAAAAAATTTAATACAACCACTTTTAACCGTCTTTTAACCTGATATTATACTTTATGTTAACACCTTCGATACCTCCCGATTCACATCATAATTAGTTGATCTCAAAGATGGGTAAAAAATTTATGTTAAGAGAATAATATTATATGATTTTAATAAATAAATTTATAAAATATTTAGAATAAAAATATATTTAGTAAAAGAATATAAAAAATTATTTTTAAAGTTGTATATAAATTTTAAATTTTTAAAAAATCATCGTGCTTATCAGCCCTTCTCTTGATCTAATTTTCAATGAAATATAAGCGAGGGTTTTAATTTATAGTTTATACTTAAATTATATCTTTCAATTATTAAATTTGATAACATAAAAGGATGTTAATAGTTTAGTGTATGGTCCGCAGATGAACAGAATATTCGGTGAATTATTCCCATAAAATTTATTTATATTCGTTTATTAAATTAAATAAACGAGTATGAACAAAATGATTATATTCGTTTAATAAACGAACGAATGTAATCGGAGGTATGTTTTCGTTTAGGGTTATGAACAAATTCTCTTATAAACTCCTTCATAGCTAGGCTCGTTTATAAGTTCGTTTATAAACTTATCTATAGGCTCATTTGTAGGATGAAAATGTTTCTTCTATTTATTTATACTACCTTTTGTTATTACTGAGAATATTATATAAGTTCATGTTAAAATATCATTTTTAATTTTTGCTTTTATTTTATTTATTTGTTTACTGTTAATTTAATTAAATTCTTTTAACTATGAACATAATTTATCTTTATTTTAATAATATAATTAAAATCTAAACTAATACCGATCTAAAATTATCTACCTTTGTTTTTATGGTATAATCGTTAATAAAATTTAACGATGATATATTTTTATTATCTTTTATTTTTTTAATATCGGATGTACAAAGGGTAATGAATAGGACAATGATCATCTATTTTTTCAGTGTCCTTTTTTATGTTTCAATAGTAAAAAATTGAAGGTAAACTACAACAAAGGTTAATCAACGATAGATAGAATTATATTTGAAACACTCAATTATTAAAAGTTAAATTTGAATCACTCAATTACGGGTAACATTATATTTTGATCTCTCAATTAATAAAAGTTATATTTTGATAACTCAATTATTAAAAATTAAATTTGGGTCACTCAATTACAGGTAAAATTATATTTTGATAACTCAATTATAGGCAAAGTTATATTTGGGTCACCTTTCATGTATTAATTTTTTTTTTATCAATTCGTATATCAGATTAATTAATAATTTCATATGAAATACTTTAATGTTATCGATGATATACAATGATTTTAAAAGAAAAGATATCAAATGATCTACTTTTTTTAATATGAATGATGACTCAATCGTAAACTTATCCATTATTGAGTGATTCACATATAATCTTTATTAATTGAGTAACTCAAATACAATATTATCCATAATTTACTGACCCAAATATAATTTTTAATAATTAAATGACTCAAATATAATCTAACCTATAATTAAATAATTTTTATTATAATTTATCCAAAAATTAAATTTAAAACTCTATTTTAAATTTTAAAAATTAAAACTAAAACTCTAAAAATAAATCTTATTTTTAATTTTTTTAAATTTTAACTATAAAAATTAAACTCTAAAAAATATATATAGAAAAGAAGAAGAGCTCTAATCGTGTACAATCATATCATTTTGTTGGTTCCAAGAACAGCGTTCCCACGTGTCGTCCACCTCTCACCTAATCCGGCGCAGCCATTTTTGACAATTCTTACTGAACCATCCACGTTCTTCTGTTGCCTATATCAGACTCCCCAACCCCAACCCCTTGTAGCTTGAGCTTCTTCCTCTCTCAATCATGTCAATGGCTATTCCTATGGTGCCTGGAATTATATCTGCACCCAGTTTGTACCTCACTGCTGCATCTGTTTTAACTCTAATCTCGTTGGCGATTCTTGGGGTTTTAGAACTAAAAGGGATACACTTGAAATATTCCAAGTTCTTCAATGCTGCTGCTGCTGCTTCAACCAGATCTAAAGTTCCCAGTAGGGTTGGCATGTTCTTGCTCTACACACCAGCCTTCCTCGCCGGAGTTGCTTCCTTCTGGTTTTTCACAGACGGAGACTTGAGATTTCTTTGGCTGAAATCAGCCATTACCATCCATTTCTTCAAGAGAATCTTTGAGGTAGCCTTTCACAGTTCCAAGTTTATCTATTTGTTTTTTTACTTAACCCTGACGAAATATCCAAATTATACACTTTATTTCTATTAAATACTTAATGAATATTTAATATTTCGTTTCGTAACTCATTTAAATCTTTTTGTTAATTTTCACCGTTAAAAATATACGTCATTGTTTGGTAATTACAGATGAAATTAATCTAAATCAAAATTTAAATTTTGAGAGTTAAAATTTTTAAAAGTTATTTTTGTAAAATTAAATAATTTTATTTATTTTTAATATAATTTTTGAATTTTCAAGAGATGACACATCTTTTTAAACAGTAAGAATGAAGAATCTTTAACTTGGTATAGTTTGAGTGAGAAATTATAATTGAATGAGATCATTACTGATGTGGTAAATCAAATTTATGATATAATTTCTCAGTTTGAACATTTATTTAACTGTTAAACTTTATTTTTTATATAATATTTAAAATTAAATTCGTTGAACATCTAGTGCAGGTGGGCTTCATTCACAAATACAGTGGAGAGATGTCTCTAGACTCGGTTATCATTATATCTGTCAGCTACTTTTTTCTCAGTTTCAGCCTGATTTACACCCAAAACCTCAACCAGGCACTCTCAGAGCCATCCATTGATTTAATGTACCCTGGACTTGTGCTGTTTCTGGTAGGAATTGGTGGCAACTTCTACCACCATTGCCTTCTGTCCAAGCTGAGAACAAAGGGTGGCAAAGATTACAAGATCCCCAAAGGTGGTCTATTTGAGATGGTGATTTGCCCACACTACCTGTTTGAGGTTTTAGGGTTCTTGGGGATGAGTTTGATTTCTCAAACTTTGTACTCATTCTCAGTTACTCTAGGCTGTGCTGTGTACTTGGTGTGTAGGAGTTATGTGACCAGAAGATGGTACATGGATAAGTTTGATGATTTTCCTAAACAGACCAGAGCCATAATGCCATATGTGTTTTAGATACATGAAACAAAGGCATTTGCTTCAAGCCATTTAGTTGAGTTTTGTTATTGTGTACACTTGTTACACCGTCGTGAAAAAATTATTTGATGAGTCTTGGTTTATCATGTTATTTATAATCTCATTTAATAAAATTTTTATTTTATTTTTTAAGTTGAATCTTTGTATTTTCTTATATATTATTAAATAAAAAATTATTAGATGAGTTAAGCTCACAATGTCATCCATGGTCTCCGGGGACGGAGCTAGGATTTGGATTTGGGGGCAAAATATAAATGATTAAAAGTGAGAGATAAATTCATAAATAAACCAATTTAAAAAAAATTATAAAGGGGAACGAAGGTGAAAAAAAATCTTAGGGGGTGGGGAGCAATCACTAATGGTCTCACTCAATAATAAATTTAAACTTTATTTTTTTCCAACGAGAATCTTCGCCTCTTTTTTTTTACGAGGTGAATTGTTATATCTTTTTATACATATTATTAAATTGATGAATCTCAATGGATAATACCATCGAAGATGTGATAAACCAGAATCGTATAATAATTTTCCATTAAATAAAATCATAAATAACGTGATAAATCGAGACTATATATACAATGTGAAAGCAGTATGTAGACCGATGATCAATAAAGAATATGTCCCCAAAACTCTCGTCTTTCGCCGACCACACCCCTCACCAATTGAGTCGTCAGAAAGGAAGGTTGATCATTAGGGGTAGAACTAATTTTTTTTATAAGGGACTAAAGTAAATATTAAAAAAAATTGATTGACAAAAATTAAAAATGATTTTTTAAAATAAATCATATTTTTTATTTTTTTAATTTTATTTAATATATAAAAATAATAATAAATAAGACCAGACCCAAACCTCCTATGTTCCGCCTCTTTTGATCACTGCATATGCAACAAATCGATGAAAGCGAAGAAAAAGCTTGCTCTGTTGTGAATAAAGTAAATAACAAGAATAAAATAGGAGAAAAAAGATGAGAGACAAAAGAGAAAGATTTTATTATATTCTTAAAGCAGGGTTTTATATAAAGATTTTATTATATTCTCAAAACCCTAATTCCAATGGGCATTAAACCCTAATAATAAAGCCTATTAAAGTTTAACTTAATACATGGATATCCACCATAAATAAATATATTCATAGAACTCCCCCTTGGATATTCATGAAGATAATGTGCCTCGTTAAAACCTTACTAAGATAAAAACTCTGTGGGAAAAAAATTCTTATTAAGGAAACACATCTTTGATACGCATAACATGTTGCCTCAGTAAAAATCTTACCAGGACAAACTATTGGAACAAAACCTTGGTTAAGGGAAAAAGAGTGCAACGCGTATTTACTCCCCTCATGAAAATATCATATAAGATTTTTAAATCTTCATAATTCAATATTAAAAACAATCTTCAAATGTTGAAGTAGATTATGCACTAGTGGATAATCTTCCAAATTATTGCTTGAAATGAATCGCGGATATTATTCTTATGAAGATCATGAGGGACAAAACTTGAAAGAAATATGTTTCGTTTTATCACATTTGATATATCCGCCTTGAGATATAAATTTTGCATTATCTCTACACAAGATAGCTTGCATCTTATCTTGTTAAGTAGTTCAAATATTTTCAGGATATGTTTAGCCAAACACAATTCCGGCTTTGCCTCATGTATAACAATTATTTAAAGGTAATGATCTCGTAGCACTTTAATAATATTTTTGGATCAGCTAAGATACAAAGCTTTCAGATCAAATAATGTATATATTGTGCTTTTAGATCAAGAATATCATTACCTTTTTCTTGAGGCAAAAAGAATCTTTGTTTATATTAAAAGACCTAACAACCATAAGGTTGATCAATAAATATGCGTTATGCATGTAAAGTCTCTTTCAACATATTTCTTTATGTCGATTGATGCACAAGGATTTGAGGAGATCTTTTCACGAGTCTCAACGATATTTAAATCATCGATATATACAACAATAAAAATTTAGAGCTAAACCTCTTAATAAAAATACTCGGAGAAATTAAACAATTCATATAGCATTATGCTAATAAGTATTCAATGAGGCGATTATATCAAATACGCTTAAATTGTTTCAATCCATAAAAGATATATTCAATATGATTGAATAATATTCTCAAGAACTTGAATTAATTGCTTATGACAATCTAAATCTTTCCGGAAGTTTCATGTAAATATTACTATCAAAAGGCTCATTCAAATAGGATGTAACATCCATTAGGCAGAAACTGAGTAATTTTATTTATTGTTAGACTGATCAAAATCTAAAAGTAGTCGCATCCACCATCGAGGAATATATTTTCCTCATAATCAATTTCGTGTCTTTATGAGAATCCTTGTGCAACCAAATGAGCTTATATCTCATAATTTCTCTTTTTAATTTCTCTTTCTCATAAATGCTCATTTATATCTACGAACTTTATACATTTCAATGTACGGACTATATGCCCAGATACTTCTCTTTTCAAAAGAGATTTTAGTTTCGCCTCAATTGCCTCTTTGATATTGGCCAATCATTTCTTTGTTTACATTGCTCAATTGACAATGATTCATGATCCACACCATCAAATAAAATCTCTAGTGCTATATTGCATACAAATATATTAACGACGTCGATTTAATTTTAGTTTCACTTATTATCAGACATGACATAATCTATTGAGATCTCTTTATTATCTGGTACCTGAGTCATGTCAATATCTCTGTTGGAGACCTTTTAATCTCTTATTGAGATTTCATAATTCAATGATTTATCGATCAGACCATCATAAAATATAACTCTTTTTTTATCGAGGACTTTTTTAATCTTTGGAACTTACTTATCTACCACGCTAAAGGCGTAAGTTAGACTCATTACCAGCTAGAGTTTGTCCTTCCAGGACATCAAATTTAATCGGAGCATTCATAGCTGGTATAAATGACTTAGTCACACTTTTAGGGTCATCAAAATCATCTTCCAATTGATTTGCTAAATGAATTATCCTTTGAACTTATAATTCACATTGTGTAGTACGTGGATCAAAAAGAGAAAATGATAGTTCATTCCAACTTATTTTTTTCCACAGCTATTTATTTTCTCCCCCTAATGTTAGGTAAATTGACTTATTAAAATGATAGTCAATAAATCGGATTGTAAATAAATTCTCTATCAGAAGCTCAAGATATTTAAATCTGATACATATTCTCAACAAAACTAGTCTTTTTGCGTTGTGGTGGGGTAATTAGAAATATATCGCACACAAAAATCTAAGATGAAAAATATTTGGTTCCTGACCAAAAACCATTTATAATGGGGAGAACTTATGATTATTTGTTGGCTTGATGTGAATTTGTGATACTACATGTAAAATTACATATCATCAACATTATCAAGACTGATTGTCTTTAGAAAATAATATGGAAAATATGCTCGTAATTTTATCAACTGAGCAAATAGCCTCACAAACACCAAGTTGCGAGTTAATAATAAGGATACACATAACCATCTAGTCGATGCATCGAATAAAATCATAAAATATCTAGATGAACTGTAAGAAATATGTATGTGCTTATATATATCACCTTGTATCCGTTTCAAAAAAAATAATAGATTTACACTTTATATCAACTGTTGATGATTGAATAATCAAATTACTTTCATAGCAAGTATCACATGAAAATTACCTTGAAGAAAATCTTAGTTCTTCAATAAGTGATCATATAAAAGTGTCAATAAATTTTTGCATCATAATTGAACCGGGATGGCTTAACCAGTCATGCCATCAGTAAACATCTGGTTTACAATAGCATGAGCTTCAATTTGTACTAATTCTTTTGTAGTACAATATGGATGACAATGCATGTAATTTTGCAAAGATTTTCTTATTGCTTTGAGTTATACTCGTAATATTGAGATAGTCAACATCCCCTTGACTAATATTCTCAATATATTTTTACAAATATCTTTAAAACTCAATGTTTTTTTGCGACTTTAACGAGTATAATGCACTGTAAATATGGAATCAAGTTCCATTTGACAATAACATATTTGCTCAACGAGCATAATGCACTGTAAATATGAGATAAAGTCTCATTTGACAAATAACATATTTGCTCAGTCGGAGCTTTCTGTGATATTAGTACTTCCAGATATAGTACTCATATTATTCCCTTGCATTTAAAATGGGAAAATATGCATAATTATGTACTTTTTAATACGTGTTTTATTTCATTCACTTCGGGAAATGAAAAATAAGTTCTTTGTATCATTCACTTTCGAGGAATAGAAAAATATTAAAAAATAGCACATCATATCAAATCGGATCAAAGATAAGCTCCCAAGAGCTCTTCCAAAGCACTGATATTTTAGTACTTTGAGATATAGTACTCATATTTCCCTTGTATTTAAATGGGAAAAATGTTTCTTATGCTTAAATGTTGTATGAGTACTTGTACTGTCTTCTAAGCATAAATCGCCATAAATTATTGTATATTTTATTCAGTAACCGTAAAAATTAACATAAAAGATAAATAAATAATATATAAAGTAAGTTAACATAAATAAATAATAAATAAAAGTAAATTAACATAAATAAATAAATTAACATTAAACAAAATAAATTAAAGATCAATTATTCCTTTTAGAATTTATAAAGGAAATAAATGATGAATTATTCCTTTCAAAGGTTATGAGAAAAATTATTAATATCCAATTGAGTTGAATTAATAACGTCATTATTTTTGCCACAAAGAAGATCTGTTTATATTTTCTTTAATTTATCATTCATGGTTATGGATAAAGTCCATAATACTTCGGCGTTTGACATGTACAAGATTAATGATTTGTACCATCGCATTGATAACATAAAGATTTGATATAATCTTTATCATTCTTGTCATTCTTATAATTCCACTTCTGGTGGATATAAACATTCTCAAAAAATTATTTTATTAATGTTTATTTTATGACCTCAATCACAGCCACAATTACTAATATGGCTTTTATTCATTCTATTATAAAATATCACATTCACTTCAGGAATGGAGCGAAGACTAATAGGTATTTAAAACCTTTTTATGATATTGTGTCTGTAAGACAACATTAATGTATGAAAAGTGGAGTATGTTTTTCTAACATATTCTCATCAGTGATACTCTGACACATAATTGAGTTTTATTCACTAACCACATAGTGAATTATCACGTTTGCATTCACTTCAAGGAATGAAACAAATTCAATAATCGCATGAAATAAACATCATGCTTATATTCACTTCAAGGAATGTCATAAATCCAATAATCGCATGGAATAATCATCATGCTTGCATTCACTTCAAGGAATGTCATAAATTCAACAATCGCATGGAATAATCATCATGCTTGCATTCACTTTAAAGAATGACATAAATTCAATAATTGCATGGAATAAGCATCATGCATGCATTCACTTCAGGGAATGCCTACCATAAAAATTCTTTGATCAAGACGATTTTCGTAACTTGAACTTGGGAGAAGTTTATAGTCGAGTTTTTGACATAAAAATAATATTGTTTTCAAGCAAATATAAACTTTATAATATTCATACTATTAAATAGTAATTAATCAACCAATATATATACAATACATACAATGAATAAAATTCAATCCTTATACGCGACGTTGTTAAACCAGTCCACAAGGTCCTTTAAAAAGAACCTTCTTTGCAAAACGGGATGTCCAGCCAATATACTCGGATTAAACCAACATAATAAAAAACATATTAATTAATTAAAGATTTAATATTTATTCTAATATCATGTAATACTTAGAACATGATTAAAATATAAACTTTCATCATCATAATAAAATAAACAAAAATATTTGTTACAAATAAAGATAAAAAAAATCTCAAATTAAATAAATAAAACATAATGGACTTTCTAGTAATTTGGATATATGGTAGATTTAGTTACCAATATTGTGTTAAAATCTTTTTCGTTAATTGTCGATAAGAACCACGGTAATTGAGTCACTTATCGCTACACAAACACCAAATACCAAAAGATTTTTAATAAACTAAAAATCAAATCAAAGATCAACTAAGAAAAATAATCAATAATTAAAATATAATTGAGGGAGAAGAATTTATCGTTGATTTATGCTAGTATCAAATTCTTTTCAATAACTCCTTCAAGATTCGAACGACAGACACCTCCGTTGGTTAGAGTTTCGTGCTGATAGCGTGTTGTGAATAAAGTAAATAACAAGAATAAAATAGGAGAACAAAGATGAGAGACAAAAGAGAGAGATTTTATTATATTCTCAAAATAGGATTGTATATAAAGGTTTGGCCAAAAGCCTATATCCATCGTAAATAAATATATTCATATCATGCTCAAATTATTTTAGGTGTTTAATTTTTTTCCTTTTAAATGCTCAAACAATTTCGTTTTTTGAGTATTTATTTTGTTTATCTATTTTAAATGCTTAAACTATTAATTTTTATTTTCTTTAAAATCAAATTGAGACATCTATTTTAATAAAAATAATTGAGTACTTGTTTTAACAAAAAAATAATAATTTAAATACTTAAAAGAAGGAAAAAGAAAAAGTTTACACACCTAAAAAAATATAGAATATTTAAATATTTATTTTGATATTAAACCTAAAAATAACTTAAATTAAAAACACGTCAGAGGTTTGAGAGTTATTTATATTATTATACCTTAATTATTTTTCTAATTTTTACAATTGTTTTGATTTTGTTATATTTGTTGATATTTCCAACACCATTTTGGTTTTAATAATATTCTTTATTTTACTCTTTAACTGTTTTATATATTTTTCAAAAAAAATTTAAATATATTTTTCACCAATGCCAAATTCTAGGACGAATATTATTACATACGTTCATATCGGTTCGGTATTTTTACATAAAACATTTTTATTACTTGTTTTATTTTATTTTTATTATAAATTAAAAACATAAATAATCACAAATTTAACTCTCAATATTCATATTTCTTATTAATTTTTTTTCCGTTTTAAAATTTGACCCTATTTTTTAAAAAAAAAGTCAACCAATTTTCTTCAAAGTTTTTTTTTCTCTAAAACATTAAAAAATTAATAAAATATATTATCATATAAAATATTAATAATAAATTATCAATAACTAGTTATTCTAGTGATATGAAGTATTAGATTTCTTAATGAATGTCAGGGGTTCGAATTCTAACGTGATAAATAAATTGATCAAAATGAGATAAATTCGTTAATTAAGTTATTAAAAAAAATATTAAATTTTAGTGACTAAAATAAGAATAAAATGAAAGTTGAGTGATGATCTGTGTATTTTACCTTTTTTAAAATATCGAGGATGACTATATAAATCGTGACATTATCTTTTGTATGCGGAAGCAACCAATTGCATTTCTGCGACAATGGCCGGAGAATGGGCTTTTACAAGCTTATCCTAAGCTCATCTCTTTCTCCCTCCTCCTTCGAAAACCACCCTTCAGTGCCTATCTCTCTACGCCATAATCCTAAGTCCTAACTTCCGCCAGCCGCCGCCATCAGCCACCTACAGCGGGTTAGAACCGACGGAGTCGTCCTCAATACCTTCTTTCTCTCAACTTCTTCACACATAAATACTTGCAATAATTCCCTAACCCCCAGACCCTAAATCACTCCATTGCGGGTTATAATAAAGTTTTACCGTTTGTTTGCCTGATAAATTTACTACTTCTGATGCAGTTGGCGTCAACCTAACCATTTTTTTTCTCTCAGTCATTTCGTCGAACAGTTCACGGACATCCATTTACACCGCCAAAACTCGATGCTGTTCGCAGCTATAATAGTTTCTTTGTCATTCAATTCATTCCTACTTCAATAAATGTGTCTTCTTTTGAAAGCAAACGAAATCAGAGAGTGATGCTAAGGGTAAACCCTTTTATCCCTTCATTCTCAATGTTCAATAAAATTCCATTTTCTTTACTTTATCGGAGTAGTTTCCGTCGCACTTTACGTCCCTTTGTGACTTGCCGTTGTAATTTATTTGCCAAACCGGTTAGTGTTTCGAATGTTAATGCAAATTTGTTTGGTGTTGATAAAACAAGAAACTTATCTGTGGTTGCTACTGCAAAGAAATCAGGCTTGAATGTGTCTAATAGTAGTACTAATGAAATGAGCAATAAAGCAAGGAAGAAAGCAAAAAAGGAATCACCTGAGTTTCTGCTTAAAGTTAAGCTTGATAATTGCTCAAAGCTTGGTAAACTCGAGGAAGCACTTTGTTTGTATGATGAAAGCATCAGTGATGGGGTTAGCTTGACACAGCACAATTACAATGTGCTGCTTTATTTGTGTGCTCGTGAAGCTAGTGGAGATGGGGGTCAGTTGAATGAGTTGAAGGAATTAGGGCTTAAGAGGGGATTTGAGATTTTTCAGAAAATGGTTGGAGATAAAGTTTCTCCGAATGAGGCTACTTTTACAAGTATGGCGAGATTGGCAGTAGCAAGGGAAGACCCGGATATGGCTTTTGAATTGGTGAAGCAGATGAAGGGTCTTGGAATTCTGCCAAGGCTAAGGTCATATGGTCCGGCTTTGCTTGGATTCTGTGAGAAAGGGAATGCAGAGAAAGCATATGAAGTGGATGCTCATATGCTTGAATCAGGGGTAATGACTGAAGAGCCTGAACTTTTGGCTCTTCTGAAAGTAAGCATCAAAAACAAGAACAACGGCAAGGTGTATGAGATGTTGCATAGGTTGCGAGCCACAGTGAGGCAGGTCTCAGAATCGACCCTTCAGGTTGTTGAAGATTGGTTTAAATCAGAGGATGCTGCAAATCTTGGGTCTGAGAAATGGGATGTGAAGCAGATAAAGGAAGCAGTTGTAGTAGGAGGAGGAGGGTGGCATGGACTGGGGTGGCTTGGAAGTGGGAGATGGAGGGTGGAGAGGACTACAATGACTAAGAATGGTGTGTGTCATTCCTGTGGGGAGAAGCTTGTTTGTATTGATATTGATCCTCAAGAGACTGAGAATTTTGCTGCTAAATTAGCTGAATTAGCATGCAGTAAAGAGGCCAGAGCTGATTTTGTTCGGTTCCAGGTAAGTCTTTAAACCTTCTTGTTTCCTAATTTCTGATATAACAACTTCGGGAAGTTTGGAGTTTCCATTGCTAGTTGTTCTAAGTCTTCAAGTATTGGAAATACAATGATATCTTATCCTGTGATCTCATTTCAACTTTTAAGTTTTGGCACTTCTACTGGAGAACAAGGTGCTTATTGGTTTATCTTAAACACTGTTGAAGAGCCGAACAATCTCATGCCAAATAAAAGAGTAGACTAACCTTTCATTGTGTTCTTTTATTTATATGTGACTGAGTAAGTATGGATGTATGTAATGAAAGAAATTTTAGGTTACTTCATACTTGTACTACTTAGTCTGTTTCTTTAACTAAGCAACAGGGATTATAGAACAGAGAAGGTTATATTACTTAAGTTTCAGTTGTTTCATTTAAACGGTGAAATGAATTAAGAGATTTTATTAGAGGAATTTTCTCCTTGGTTCATCCCTCCTTTTACCCATGTTCTCATCAAACTCTTAGTCTCTCTTCTCCATACCTTTTCTTCTGTCTATTTCTTTTTCTTTTACCTTTTGTCTCCTATCCCCTTGTTTCTCTTGCTTACCCTTCTCCCATGCTACATCACTTTTTCTCTGTGGTAGCTACTAGCCGGCTGAGTTCTTTATATGTTACATTTTACATGTATGTAAGGCTGTAATTTTATTTTCTGGACTGGAAAAAAATAGAATTCTTTCAAAATTGGCATGCCATTTTCTGTAATGTTTTGAGTGAATTCAATACCATTTAGAGGTCATCACTTTGGGTTTCAGTCCTCAACTTGCTAGATATAGCATAACTTATTATTAGTTGTTTTCCTCTGTTTTTTATGCCACTTTTTTGTATCAGTGGTTGGAATCAATGTTCGAATCACTTTGAAATTTTAGTCATCACTTTATCTTTTCATTATTGGCAATGTGTCTTTTTTTAAGTTCACCTACTGGTGCACAACCATTATGTACTTCTGCATGCAGTAGGCTAGTGCTTCATTTTTACATCAAATGGTTCTTGATGAAAGCATAACTGATTAGAAAGTTCCCTGATCCAGGAGTGGTTGCAGCAGCATGGACCATTTGATGCAGTTATAGATGGTGCAAATGTGGCTCTCATCAACTCAGAAAATTTCAATTTATACCAGGTAAGGGGTTTTCACAATAAGCATAATTTGATATATGTTAAGCAACACATATCACGGATTGAGATCATCTATCTCAAATATTTTGCTGAGCTTCTGCCCCATCAACAAAACATTTCCGTGTCATCATCCCTGTTTCTCTGTTGAAGCATTTTGGTATTTTATCTTAATTCAAGTCAAAATTAAATCACAACAATTGTTTTAAATCTAATCATGGATGGTCCAAATTGTTTTTCTCCCCTGAAAATTTTGTTTTTATAACAAATAATAAAGATGCTCTTAAGAGGTTCTTATATATCCTGCTAGATGGATCTTGCTTCTCTACAGAAAGTAAACCACGTTGCATGTTACCATGAACAATGAATTTTGGTCAGTATTGTACTCTTTTTATAATACATTAATGATTTATTTTTGCTTACCTTAAAAAGTAAAGGTTGACCCACACTTCTAAAATTTGGTTACTTTTGCTGAAACTTTGTTGGTAAATTATATATTTTAGAACGTATTTCTTGTATTCCCAAATTATTTTTAGTAGAGTCAAGTGTGTTGCACATTTGTATTGGGATCAATTTAAACGTTACCTTCAGTGTTGATTATGTTATTTTAAGCAATTAATCTAATTTTTTTAAATGAGGCTAAACCAGTTTGAGTCTGATTAAAGAGAATCATATATGGATTGATGCCTGGAATTATTTTATTGTAAGGATAGAAATCGAGAGAAATATTCAGGAAAAATGATTCTGATTGAAGACTTATATATCTATGTTGTTTTTCATAGTGCTTTATGGTTGCAGCTTAAAAAAGTTGTAAATCAATTACAACAAATGAGTCCATCGAAAAGGTATCCACTTGTTATTTTGCATCAAAGTCGGGTTGCAAGAGATCCTAATAACAGGACATGGTTAGAGAAGTGGAAAAAGGCCGGGGTACTGTATGCTACTCCTTATGGGTCAAATGATGATTGGTAAGTTCTTGTTTCATATTCTCAATGTAGATGTCCCAACATATTCCCCTTCAAATGGTCATCTTCTTTTTTGTGCTTCAATATCTGAATTTTATTTTTATGATAATTATTAATTTTTGGGAGGGGTGTCAAAACCTGTTCATTTAAATTTACCTTATAATGTAAGGCATAAGCATTTTAAGGAGTTTGATGCTCTTCTTTTTTATGAGTCATAAGCTCATGGAAACGGCCAAATATTTAAGTAATTTGTTAATTTTGGAGAATGACATCATCTGGTTAAATTTGTTGGTTTGAATGCTAATTCATTCATTTGTAAATGAAAATGGAAGGGAAAATTTATTCATTAGCCAAAAAAAAACCCTTAGGGTTTTTGATTAGCATCGATTGAAGACTTGCTGAGGTCTACTTGATTGGATTGAACAAAATCCTGTACAATTGAGGTGGTGACAATTGCATGTTTTTTTGTAGGTATTGGTTATATGCTGCTGTTAGTTGCAAGGGTTTAGTAGTAACAAATGATGAAATGAGGGACCACTTGTTCCAGTTACTGGGGAATTCCTTTTTTCCAAGATGGAAGGAGAAGCATCAGGTATTCTGTCTATCTCCATGCATTCCTCATCTATTGATTGTTAAAACTGAATAAGTGAATATACAAATTCGGAGCCTAGTCTAGTTGGTTCATGTAGCCACTCTTAAGAATCGCCTTTTCAGAATCTTACTGCCTATATGTTAAGCAACAATCTCATATTAACTTTTGGGGAAAGAAATGAAATAATATTCATTTTTTTATAATTTGTAGGTTCGGTTATCTATGACGAGGACCGGTCTTGTGCTTAATATGCCTCCCCCGTATTCTATTGTTATTCAGGTGAGAGATTGGTTAAACCCTTTGGTCTGATCAAATATCTAATGTTATAAGATGCAATGATTCTATTGGTTAAAATCAAAATTTATTAACTCTAGGAATTCATTTACTCAATATATGTAATTATGGATAACGTACCGATTTATTACCATTTTCATATTAAAATCCTGTTAATTTCACTGTAGGAATCGGAAAGTGGTAGTTGGCACGTTCCTAGTATAGCAGACGATGATCTTTCGAGTCCAAGACCATGGCTGTGTGCTTGTAGAAGCAAGAAAACGCCATAAGTACTTGACCAAGCAACTGGAATTCTGAAAGAAGGAAACATGTAAGTTATTCTTCTTGAGGTTAGATGCTGCAGCTTAACTTGCATTAGTATTTATTCCAATTGCATGTTCTAATCAACATTATTGTGAAACTAGGAACAAGAACAATGGAAGGTTTTGGTTGACAATATTTATTATGTATTACTAGTTGATCTTGAATGCATGTTTTGTATAAAGGAGGTCGTGATTCGAGAATACGAGAGTCGGGAAGGGGTTACGGATGTTGAGATTTTAAACCTAACGAATTTGAGTCGGATGAGTTTAAATTGATTCGAATTTATTTAGTTTTTGTCGATTGAATTTGAGTAATACTCGGATACATTCTATTTGAAATCTTTGTTACATAGTTTATTTCATTGTTAAGGAAACAAAGGAGCAATATTATGACCTTTGTTCCATTAGTTATAATGAATAATAATATATGAATATGTAAGGAATAGAATTTTTTAGGATAAGTTTATGACGGCATCTGTTGAATATTATTAAATTAATTAACAAAAATTAAAAAATTTTAAAGACTCAAACTATAATTATTAATTATATGTTAAATCTATTTCTCTTTTATTAATTATATGTTGAGTCTATAGAATTTTTATTTTTATTAATTAATTTAACGGTGTTTAACAATGTTCAACGGTATTCGATGCTCGTTATAGAATTTTTATTTTTTATCATAATATCTTTGGGTTATATTTAGATACATACTGTGCAAAAAAATAGTTAATTTTTCATATTTAAACTAAAAAATCTAGGAGTATTCACTATTTGATTAAAATCAAATAAACTAATTAAATTAAAATTTTGATTAGTTAATTAGATGTTAGATCAGTTAATGATTTTTTAAAAGTTTAATTGTTGATTAAATCGATTTAAAATATATTAATTAATTGAACTAATTAAATTAAATATAATATATGTTAACTAAAAATTTTGGTTAATTGAATTAAGCAAAAATTAATCGAATATATATATATATATTAACAAAAAATTTAAGTGTTTTATAGTTATTTCGGTTAATTAAAAAATTAATCGAATAAAGTTCGGTTAAAGGGTTAATATTTTTTGTAACGATATTTAGTTAGTTTAGTTCGATTCTAACTATAAACCTTAAATTTTATATCATACACACAAATTTTCTAACCTTAATCTAAAACTCTAACCTTAAAATTAAAAGACTTGTGTATCAAAATATTTATCGATATCTTTATACATCATTAAAATTTTCTGTATTATAGTTTGTTGTTTTCCTCCCTTCCATTCAAACAAAGATCCTTTGACGAAGGGACCCCAAGAGATATTGCACTTGTTCCAATGGTTGACAGGATGAAGACTAAACCTATACACCAACTTTGATTTTGGTTTAATTTTATACAGAATAAGAATTCAATGTTGAGAACGAAAAGAAATAAACCACAGCTTTGAGTATAGGCAGACTAGTTCCATCACAATCTTTTTCCCATGGGTAGGAACACTTTGATTTTCCAAAGGAAACCAGCTTCAGAATCACAGTTTGATTCTAGGGGTATTAATTAGGGGTACTCACTATTAGATATTAGATCCAATCAGATCGAATTTAATTTTTTTATATATCTAATTTTTTGAATAAATAATATAATTATCCGTATTTAATCTTTAATACACGTATCTCCGATAATAGTAACAGTTTGATTGTCTACATTAAAATTTTATTTGCATTAAATTACATAAAAAATTATTTCGTTAATATTTAATATACGTGTCCACCCTAAAAAAATCTGAATTTGCCACCGCAGATGAATATGATTGTTTGGTACGTGATTCCAAAACTAAATCTAACCTTATTGACTTCTATTGTTGATGGCTTCTTCTTAGGAATGTTTTGTTCAAAGGAACCACACCTTTTATGTATAATTAATAGCGTAATTAAATCGAGTTAAATTTAAATATTAGTAAATTTGAATTTAATTTAAAATTTTAAAATTTTATATTCTGTTAGAGTTCGATTAAATATGTTTATCGATTTTTATAACGCTTAAAGTTGAATTTTATTAAAATTGTTCAAGGACTCATCTCATAAAAAATTGTCATTAATCATAATTTTAAAAGTTGTTAAAAGTGGACCAGCGTATGATCAAGTTAAATTGAATTAAAAGAATAAGTTTATAAGTTTAATTTTAAGATTCAAATTTCATTTAATTTTTTTAAGTTAAATTTTTGTATAATTTTAATTTTAATTATTTATAATATTATAGTGCATATTGATTGTAATTTAAAGAATTATATATATATTTTCATATGTTGTATATAAAAATTAATGACGAACGCTCGATTAAATTGAGT
This sequence comes from Abelmoschus esculentus, assembly GCA_035048815.1. NCBI lineage: Eukaryota > Viridiplantae > Streptophyta > Magnoliopsida > Malvales > Malvaceae > Abelmoschus > Abelmoschus esculentus. The sequence continues at coordinate 2,753,133 of JAUCBN010000021.1, forward strand.
CAAATCAAAAAATTTTGAGTTATTCAAGTTAAATTATCATATTTTATAATTTAATTTTTATTTGAAATTTTTTATTCAATTCGAATTAATGAAATTTAAGTCGAGTCTAATTTTTGAGTTCCTGTATAAATTTAGTTGTAATTATTTATCATGTTATTGTAACACCCTCGACCTGGTGTCACATTGGGCCTTCGGCCCAAAATCTGTATTTCAAAATTTCTTTCCAAAGCCCAACAATAAAACAAATCTAAGTCCAAATGTAATTTATGAAATCCATTTAAGTTAAAACATAAGCCCAAAATAATATAAAACAATCGGAGCTCCAAAAATATTACAAGTCATTTAAAGCACTCGACCCAAATTAAAATAAACAGAGTTACAAAATATATAGGGTTTGACAAAGCACTAGCCCACCATCTAATAAATGTACTTTGACAATACGGTCGATGTTGAAATTCGAACCTCGATGGTGCTTCACGGAACCGGCTTCACCTAACCTACGCACGAAAACACATTTCGAACGCTGAGCTACAAAAGCTCAGTGGATACGCCGAACTCGGCCAACATCATGCATATCGTAAGCAGTAAAGCAGAACATATAAATCTCGTGCATGACATGATGGTCTAGCATGCTTGCCTAACTCATGGCATAGATGAATGTACACTGACACACACAGCATATACATGTCAAAACAGACAACGCAAGATAGTGATGCCCGCGTCCACACAACATCGGGATCCTACACTACGAGTAGGGCCCGCGTCCACATAGCATCGGGATCCTACATTCGGGATTGAGGCTCGCGTCCACACAGCATCGGGATCCTCCAAATCCCATACTCGGAATGTCACATCGAATATCTTCGAATGAGGCCTGCGTTCACATAGCATCAGGATTCTACATTCGAGATGGTCGTCAAATCATCATCCGGAATGTTAAATCGGATGACTTTCAACGTGTTGCAACACTTTTGGATATCCGGATTTCCATCACACAAGGACTCAAACCACACAAACGATCCACCTAGGATCTTAGCACAACAAAACGTATTAAGGTTATCTCAATTTAATCTTTCAGTGTTAAAATCATCAATAGGGGTTTAATAATTCCTTTCATTTGCTTAAGATTCATTAGGACTCTTAATTACCATTACCGAGCCTCAATCTCAACTTATCAGGGTAAAATTACGTAGAGGTATCGATACCCTTATGTGGGGTATCGAAACAGACTGTATCGATACCCACCCAAAAAGGGTCGAAACATGGGTATCGATACTAGCATTGATACTCTTTGACCAACTCAAAGGTCAACAATGGAGGCCCTCTTGATTCGATACCAATAGCGAACCGGAGATGCCACTGGAGGATCGGTATCGAACCATGGTTCGATACTCTTAGCCAAGAAACCCATTTCCCTCTCAGGGGTATTGATACTCGGGTCACCTGTATCGATACTCCCTGCACGATTTGCAGGTCTACACTTTGAAATTTTAGAGATTCTTCCCCAAACTCAATCTAATCGATCCTAAAGTGTTCCTACTAATTATTACTGATATTTAGAGTGTTTTAACACCATTTTTCAGTCATCAATCTCATAGATACGAATTTCACCATTAAAGCACCCCAAAGCTTAAAACCAAGCATTCATGCACAAAAACCTACATGTATGCTAGCTACCATGAAATGCATGATGATTAGAAGAGTTGGGAGTACCAACCTTAAGCTAAAACAGCAGCAAAACGAGCTCCCCACTCTTCTTCAAGCTTTCTCCTTCCCCAAGCTTTTGGAAAACTCTCCCACTTATTTCTCTACAAGGAAAGATGAACAACGGATTAGGGACAAGTAGGAAAGATTTCTAGAGCTTAAAGACACCAAAAGACAAAGGTTTAAGCTCTCAAAAATTAATCCCCGAACTCCACCTCTACTCCCCACTTAGACCTTCAACTTCATCAAACCAACTCATCTTCACCTCTTTTTATAGATTAAAACACCTTTACAACCTACCTTTCACCTCCAAACGTGATTCTTAAACAAAACCAACAAGTTAGCTCATTTCTCTTAGGATTTGGATGGAAGATGGGTGGGGAAGAAAAGGGAAAAAGCAAGAATGACTTCACTCTCTGGTTTCACTGTAGAAAACCACTCCAAAAACCCTCTTTTTCAACTCATTATGCATTTACAGAAATACCCCCACTAACCAAGGCCCAACTCTTAACCCAAAAATATTAAAACCCAACAACCGAGCAAGCCCAAAAGCCTAAGGCCCAACACTTAACCCGGGGGCCAAAATCGAAGTCCAAACCCCTTGGGTTAACCCGACACTCGGATCTGAATCCGAGTCGTTACAGTTATAATATAGTTTGATTTTAATTTAAATTTCTATAATCATATAAGATATACATGTATAATTTATCATATTTTTCATAAATGATATATTTCTTCATATTTTTATAATCATATATTTTAAGAAAAATTAAGAGACTCAGACTAAAAAATCAATCTACTAATTACTAAAAAAGATGAGTTATTCGAATTTTTATTTTATAACTCAAATTTTATCTGATTTTTTAAGTCAAATGTACGTAATTTCAAGTCGAGTTAAAACAAGTTAAAATTTTTGTCTCGATTCGATCAAAAATTTCAGTTTTTACGAGTTGAATTTTACTCCTCCCTAATATAAATCACGTAGAATCGAGATACTTAATTCGAACATAAAATTTAATCTATTAATTACTTAATTTTTTTAAATTATTTAAATTCATTTTATAACTTAAACCTTATTTATATTTTTTAATCGAATCGAAATTTTATAAATACAATTTAATTTCATTCCGCGTGGACTGAGTCAACTCTTGCTCGCCCCCAGTTAAAACAGAAGAAAATCTAAAATTGAAATAAAACCAGGGGCTGAAACACTAAAAAGGAACAGTTGAAAGGGATAGATCTAGGGTTTTTCAACTCCATGGGATACACACTATAAAAGCTCAAGATAATTATAATCACGATTTGTTTTCTACAGAAACTAAGATTTTTTTTGTTCTGAAATTAATTGCAGCTGTTGTCCCTTTTTGAATATGGAGGAAGCGAGGTTGAAGTTGTTATCGTTTCCGCCGGATAGCCCTCCACTTTCCATCATCGCCGCCGCTAAGATTGCGGGAATCGATTTACCTACTCAGACTTCCTCCTCTGCTTCAGCTCCCACTTTGTCCTTCTCAGATGGGTAATTTCCTTTTTTACTTCCTTCTTTTAAGTTCAATATAATGATTTAGGAATTGGGGTTTTGGGTTTAAGTTATTTGTTATAGATTTTGACCCTTTTCTGCCTCTCTGCAATAATTAGGCGCAAATTGCACGGAAATTCTGTAATTCTTCGTTACATTGGTCGCCTGGCTCCCATTCCTAATTTATATGGTGACAGTGCTTTCCATGCTTCCCACGTATGGTTCTTCAATTCTCCATCTATTCCCCCCCTTTCACCAATTTTTAGGTTTTATTGGGAAAAAAAACAGTGATTTTTTGAGTTTCTATGGTGCTTCCCTATAATAATATATTTTATTTGTTTTCCCAGATTGATGAGTGGCTGGAGTATGCTCCTGTCATTTCATGTGGTTCAGAATTTGAGAATGCTTGCAGTTACATGGATGTATATTTGGAGAAACGTACCTTTTTCGTTTCTCATTATTTCTCCATTGCTGACATAGCTATATGGTCAGGTCTTGCTGGTAAACTTCAAAGCTCATCCTTCTTGTTATATTAAGTATGCTATTTCGTTAGATCAACTTTTTCCTGTTGTCATGTGCGCCATTGTAGCTTATTTCTCTATAAATTCTCTGACCATCGACTGGAAAAGATATGCCACATGTATATATTTTTAATTATTTTCAGTTTTGAAAGAGGTTTAAAATGACTATTCCATTAAAGATTCAATCTTGTGTACTGTCATGCTAAAACTTCATTTTTGTCAAGGTAATCTTTCAGTGCTTTTCATTTACCCATTTCTAAGAAATATTTGATATTGTTTAGGAGCTGGGCCAAGATGGGAAAGCATGAGGAAGTCAAACAAGTACCCAAATCTTGTCCGCTGGTACAATTCTATTTCTGCTGAATATAGCGTACCCTTGAAGGAAGTTACTGCTTTGTATGTTGGCAAGAAAGGGTCGGGAAAGCCAGTGGCTGTTAAATCAAAAGAGGTAAAGAGTGTGAATGGGGATAATTCTGATAAGGCTAAAGCAAGTAGCCGGTCTACATCTGAAATAGATCTTCCTAATGCTGAGATGGGAAAGGTGCGATTGAGATTTGCACCTGAACCAAGTGGTTTTCTTCACATAGGGCATTCTAAAGCAGCCCTATTAAATCAGTATTTTGCTCAACGATATCAAGGTGAAGTCATCTTGCGGTTTGATGATACAAATCCCACCAAAGAAAGCAATGAGTTTGTAGAAAATCTTATTAAAGATGTTGAGACATTGGGCATCAAGTATCAAAAGATCACCTACACTTCAGATTACTTTCCAAAGTTAATGGCTTTGGCTGAAAAGATGATTCGTGAAGGGAAAGCCTATGTGGATGATACCCCACGTGAGCAAATGCAGAAAGAAAGGATGGATGGTATTGAATCAAAATGTAGGAGCAACAGTGTTGAGGAGAATCTGAAGTTGTGGAAGGAAATGATTCCTGGCTCTGAAAGGGGATTGCAATGTTGCCTTCGTGGGAAGTTAGACATGCAAGACCCAAATAAATCTCTTAGGGATCCGGTGTACTACCGCTGCAATCCAGTTCCCCATCACCGAATTGGGTCCAAGTACAAGATATACCCAACTTATGATTTTGCTTGTCCATATGTTGATGCTGAAGAAGGTATAACTCATGCACTCCGATCGAGTGAGTATCATGATCGCAATGCTCAATATTATAGGATTCAAGAGGATATGGGGATGAGAAAAGTACACATATATGAGTTTAGCAGATTGAATATGGTTTATACTCTTCTCAGCAAGCGTAAGCTACTATGGTTTGTGCAAAATGGTAAAGTAGATGGATGGGATGATCCTCGTTTCCCAACTGTCCAAGGAATTGTTCGCCGAGGTCTAAAAATTGAGGCCTTGATACAATTTATTGTGGAGCAAGTAAGTTTGCATCGCTGATCTCTTGAACTGAAATAAAATTGTGTTTGATTATTTCCTAGGTATTTGCTAGCTTAGGCTGCCGTTTGATTATTTCCTAGGTGTTTGATTATTCTTTCTCTTAATAGCTTCATTCTCCTTGTGTGACTGAATGTTCTTCGGTGTGTCATAGTTCTTTTTAGAATATGGGCTCTGTTTCCAAGGAGAATTGATTTTTCATCCTTTTGTTTCAGGGGGCATCAAAAAATCTCAATCTTATGGAATGGGACAAACTTTGGACTATCAATAAGAAGATCATTGATCCTGTTTGTCCTAGGCATACAGCAGTCATTGAAGAACGACGTTTGTTATTGACCCTGACTAATGGTCCTGATAAGCCATTTGTTCGCATTATCCCTAGGCATAAGAAATATGAAGGTGCTGGAGAGAAGGCAACAACATTCACAAAGAGGATATGGTTAGACTATGCTGATGCGGAGTGCATATCTGTGAATGAAGAAGTAACATTGATGGATTGGGGAAATGCCATTGTGAAAGAAATCATCAAGGATCAGGATGGAAACATAACCCAGTTAGTAGGGGTTTTGCATCTTGAAGGATCTGTCAAGACAACAAAGTTGAAGCTCACATGGCTAGCAGAAACAGACGAACTGGTTAACCTTTCCTTGATGGAGTTTGACTATCTAATAACAAAGAAGAAGGTATCGTCTTATTGTTAACTTAAATCTTGACTGTTTTGTGTAATCTTGCGTTTTTTCTATAATTATTTTGCACTTACATTACATAGAATCACATTAGAATCCAAGTCCAATAATTCTTTAAATGTTTTAGAGAAAATTTACTGGCCCAAATTCAATTTTATTCAATAACGTGAGTTAACGCTATGCATGTATCTGAATGTCCCTACCCTATTTTGAAATCATTTTAACATGGTCTATGTCCAAAATTTTAGTTTTAAATGAGAGTCAAACCTGTTCATTTAACATAATATCTGCACAAGCTAGTTACCAGAATATTGTATGTTACATGAACTCGGGTGTAAGTGCTGGAAACTGATGGATATCTGTTTTGGTTAAATTCAATTTTTTAAAAAGTTCTCCCATGTATCTGAGGGTTATCTCTTCCATTGTTGTTTGTTGTCATTTACTCTCTACAAGTTGAACCCAGACCTTCTTTTGAGTACTTTTTCCGGATTATTTGATATTTTTAATGGTTTTCCATGGGAGTGTTGGTACAAAGGGTATTCGGGTTTTATATTTATCTTTCGTGAATGCAGCTGGAGGAAGGAGAGGATTTCCTAGATGTGTTGAACCCGTGCACAAAAAAGGAGATTGCAGCAGTTGGAGATTCAAACATGCGCAATTTAAAGCAGGGAGAGATCTTGCAGCTTGAGAGGAAAGGCTACTACAGATGTGATGTTCCCTTCATTAGGCCTTCAAAGCCTGTGGTTTTGTTTGCAATTCCTGATGGCAGGCAGCAAAGTGTGTCAAAGTAAGCATATATTACCCTATCTTCATGTCGATCCATAACGACTAGTACTGTCTCTCTCTCGAAATTGGCTAAACTTTTAGACATGCATATTAGTGACATTATTTATGTTAACATCGTGTTCTTGTTTTTCTATAATTGCCATTATGAACAAAACTGTGTTTTGGGTAAAAGTTTTCGTGCCACTCTGTATTTCAGTTCAACAGGTTATTTAATAAAGCTTTAACTGTTATATAGGCCTTACCATGATGGTGTGATATTTTATAATTGGATCTTAGTGATGTTAAAGAATCTGGACCAGATCGGACTGGATTGGTTACGATTGGACTAGTAAAACACTTGCAATTATCTTTATCTATAATGATACTAATCCTATATAGGTTATTGTCATGTACCAAGATAGAAATTGCAGATATAGATAAAAGAAATAGAAATAGAAATAGAAGAGAAAGGGTTGCAGGAGAAGGAGAAGATCATAGATTGCAGAAGAGAAATTGAAAGGTGAGTGTTTCATTAATTCATTCGAACTTTGCAATCAGCAGCTCAACAGCTCTTGTTGACTTCCATTACTCTTGTTTAGAAGAATCTGTAACTGGACACAAATCATGACACGTTTTCTCAATTCGTCAACTTTTTCACTAAATCAAAAATATTAATTTCACCACCAATATCAATGTCAGCTATTGCATTTAATATCCTGTTCAAAATGTCATTTCTCCTTCAACGTATATTTAGTTTCATGAAGCAAGGATTGTTGCTTTTAAAAGATTTAGTCTCTTTCTTCCTTCAGGTGTGGGTGATTACCTGGTCCCGGATCTAGTTAGACTTAGTAGATTTTTTTCAGGTATTTGTTTTAGTGGGATTGTGACTGGATTTAAAATTTAAGTTCCAGTCGTAATTGGAATCAAGATTGAATCTTAAAATTTGGATCTGGTAACTGGTGAGTACCTAATAAGATTAAAACCAATACTAAATAGCCAATACTAGTTTTCTTGATTGTAATTGATAAATTTTTGTTTATTTTTCTTATCATTGCTTTTTCTTTATGTATGAATATTATGAGTATGACTCGTTTTAAAATTTTATTTTTTAAGCCTGTAATATTCTAATTTTATCATTTAATAATATTATTGGTAGTTAAAGTTTTTTACTCCTATTACTCTTATTTCCTTAATAATAAACCAATTGATTGGGTATTTGGTATTGATATTGGTTCTCACTAGTAATGGTATTGGATCTTAGAATTTAAAGACCTTGTGTAATCGGGACCAAGACTGCTTTTAATTTTTAAGAACTGGTTGTTTATCGAAACCCAAATCAATTCTAATCAAATTAACTGGGTATCCGGTTTTACCCACTCTTGCTCTTCGATATTTAAAGTGTTTGTGTTTCAAGTTTCATCAAAATTTACATTACCTAGCTCGGTCTCCATAAGTAAAGAATTTTACTCTCACTGGTGTCGATTCTCACCCCTTCACTGATTTTGTCCATGGTCAAAACAGTTTGTACTCTGTGGACGTCCACACTGCAGTACTGAACACTTGTTTCCGCTTGATTGTTGCCTTCAATTCAAATTCAAAATGTTGTATGAATAATACTCTATATTCCTAGGGTTCATCCACATCAACAAATTGAGATATACATTTATCATGGCAGGAAAATACCTGCAAACCTCGTGAATTAGAACCTGTTTGAATATAAAAGTAATTTTGCATGCTCATGTACTATCTTTTTCTTTTAACCTACTCATTTTGTTGGTATACACAGTATGGAACATATGGGCTTCACCTGAACCCCATCTTTAACTTCCTCATTTGACACAAGCAGTTAGTTTAACACCCAAACAATTATTCTTTTTTATTTTTCTCGTTTATCACAAATATTTCGTCAAACGCTTAGACAATAAATTTTGTGTAATGACCTGAATTTTGAAATTCAAAGGTTAAATTAACTCGACGTTTAAATCTTGAGTTCAGACCAAGATATAAAACTTTTAGGCACCTTATTGAGCTTATTTCGGTTTTTTGGCTTGGGCATGAGATTTTTTTTATTTTTGAAACGAGGATAAATGAATAACTTATCGCATTTAAAAAAATGACAGGGAAATGAGTAAATTTAGCTGCAAAAGGCTTGTGATATGAAATCAACTTACCCCTTCTCTCCTTTGTCTACAACTATCTTCATCTTCCATCAAAATGATATTTAAAGGTACAAACTTGAAGGATTAAGATGGGAATCTCATAATAATACCAGGGGTACCTTATTCATCTATCAAGAATATACATTTTAAGGTAAGTCTCGTCATTTTCAGTAGAAGATGAGTTTTAAGGGAAGTTTGAGAGGATGAACATTAAAAAGTTTATTTTTGTTTTTATTATTATAAATCTTCTTAGATCATCTTCAATTTCTCATATCGTTGTTGTAATTCGCTTCACAATATTTGATCGTAGTTAAAAAGCTTGAAGAGTATTCTAAGGATCATGGAAGATCAAGGTTTGAAATTTGTTAAATCAAGTTTTTTTTTTGATCTGAGAAAGATTACTATATTTCTAACTCGTTTTTTACGTATCATAAGATTAATTATTTTGTATGTTAATTTAACGATTTAGTATGTTTGAACGTTCATGGTTAAATGTTAATGATAAAAGATGAAATTGTTGATGAAAACTTATAAAATTGATAGAAACCAACCTTAAACGTCTCACATAACTTGCAGGTTTAATTTTGAGGTTTACTATATCGATCTGAAAGTTTCTCTGATATGTCTAAAGGGTTCTAATATTATAAAATAAATTATAAAAGTGAGAAAGTAAAATTTTAACTCGTATGTGAATAAAATAAGAATGAAATGAGAGCAGAAATTGTGCAAACTTTGTTTTGGTTAAAGTCATTGATGTGTTAGTCTTGTAATGTTGTCACGTGTCTTGTGAGCACTTGTTTGATGGGATCTGGACACTTAAGTTCTATTGTAATATCATGATAAGTTGAATGAATAGAGGTTACTGATGTTATGTGATATAGGTCTCATTCGTATGTGCTCGAGGGTTGGTTTTGTGCGGAATGTATGTTCTGATGCTATGTGACTCAACCTCACTATGATGTATGTTTCGATATTACATGATTTGACCTCAACGGAATATATATACTGATATTATGTGACCCGATATCACTCTAATATAATATGATATGGTATGTTTGGGCCTTGTGAGCCCTATTGTTTGACTTATGCTCATTGTATGTCTTTAGACAATCAAAGTAACATCATATGATATTTACACTTATGTTATAATCTTTTTAATTGTATACGTTTAGGCGATTAAAGATTTTAACCCTTTAAATAAAATATAACATTTTATCTAAAAATAAAACTATTAAAACTTTATCATTTTTATTAATCTTAAAACGGTGCATAATAATTATTATTTTTAATATATTTTTAACTCTGTGAATGGGTATAAAAATTTGATACGTGTTAAGTGTTATAATTTACTGTTTTTAGTTCCCTTTTTACTCATGGTTATTGTTTTATTTAAGCATTTAATTAGTTATAAGTTCATATTTTCATGCATGTTAATAAATTGTCACTTTATTTCCTTGTTTGGTTATTTTTGGTAAAAAAGATGTTGCTGTGGTTTATTTCTTTATTTGCAGGAGGAAATCTTTGATGGAGAGCTATCTATGGAAAGAAGATATGGAAAGATTGAAGGAGCAAGCAAAGAAGGAAATATATATTGAAAAGGGAAATATTCTAACTTGATTATTTCCATGTCTATATTATTTCTTTAACTTTGTGGACCGAAGATCTCCATTAAAAAGAGGGTTTGGCGTCCAAGAAAAAGAGAGGAGGCTGGAGCGAGAGATCGAGAGGAAGCAAGTGACAATTGTTTTTCTTTGTCTTTTATTATTTTGAGTGATGAGAGGAATATTATTCGGCAACTATTGCCCAGCCATGAACTAATTTTAGTTGGCTTGGGTTATTTCTATATTATGAATATTTAGTTTAATTTTATTTAAGTGTTTGATGTGTTCTTAATTGAGGTTTATCTACTCTTGGCGTTTAAACTTGTTTGCGAGAGAATCGGGAGAGGACTCGATAAACGATCTATTTATCCAAATTCGGGAGGATTGGATTTACGAAACGAGTAGATATGGTTCGACCCAAGTGCGAAAGAACTAATTCTGCTTAGGGATAAGTGTAGGATTTTAACGGCTACAAAAAACTACGCTTTGCCGAACCTCAAGGATAGTTGCCCAACATTGCCCAGGCAATTCCCTCGTCGCCATTGCCCAAACAATCTACGAACTGACAACTCGGAGAAATGCCATAAGCAATCGATTGAGCCCAATTGCCTCGGCAAGTAGGGTGGTGTAAGCACCCATTTACGAAGACGAAATCATCCGACAATCATTCATAATTCGGAATAACCCAGCCTCGTTTCTCAATCATTATCTCAATCATTATCTCAACCATTATCTCAACTATTTTATTTGCTCATTTATTATTTCAGTTTATTTCGATACCACCTTCTAAACAAATTGTGTTTTATTTTTACAGTGCAAAAGATTAAAATCCGAAAGGTGCACCAATCGCTGTGGATTCAATACATTTATACTATAACTTGAATGTGTACACTTGCACGCAATCGCGGAGTTCATTTACACGCCTACAAGTTTTTGGCGTCATTGCCGGGGATTGACAATAGCGACTTTGCTTTTAGTTTCTTGCTTTTTATTTTCAGTTTTTAATTATTTTTCGGATTCAAAAAATTTATAAATTTGGTTTTGTTGATGTGTATGACCAGGGCAAGACCATCATCAGAAGAGCATTCATTTGAACCCGAAATTGAACAAGTATTTCGTAGGAGGAGACGTGAACAAAGAGCAACAATGATAAATCCTGTTCCTCTTATCGGCAATCAACATGCCGCGGCAATGGGTGATGACATAAATGGGCAACAACCAGTTCATAAAGAACGAAGATCCATTAGAGATTATTTAGAAAAAGATCTCAACGGATTAAATCCAGGAGTTATTGCACCTGAAATTGAAGCGACACATTTCGAGTTGAAGCCAGTAATGTTTAGTATGATCAATACGATTGGGCAATTCGGCAGATCGGCAACTGAAGACGCTCAATAACATCTCAAGTCTTTCTTAGAGATTTGCAATTCATTCAAGATTTAGGGAGTTCACGAGGATGTTTTAAGATTAAAATTATTCTCATATTCATTACGAGATAGAGCGAAAACTTGGTTCAATAGTATTCCATCCGATTCTATAGGAACTTGGACAGAATTATGTCGTAATTTTATTGTTTGGTTTAGTTCTACAAGCTTAACTGATAGATTACGTAACGAAATCACTTTTTTTTGACAGGGTAATGACGAGGCGATGTACGAAGCATGGGAATGATATAGTGAACTCTTATGCAAATGTCCTATGTACGGATTTGCATTATGGACTCAAGTGACGATGTTCTACAATACCGTGAACATGCCAACTCGGATGATGTTAGATGCCTCGGTAAATAGGGTATTCTTAGAAAAATCGACAGAAGAAGCAATAGAAATCTTGAATCGCGTGGCAAAGAATGATTACCAATTCCCCAATGTTAGACGAGGAGGAATTAGACGGAATAACACTGACAGTGATGCATCGAGTGCAATTGCTTCACAATTGACTACCTTAACGAATCTGATTATGAACATGCATCGTCTAAGTGACACAAAGGAAATCAAGGTATTGAACTCATTTTGTGATTTATGTTATGGTGACCATGATTCTTCTGAATGTTTGTAGAATCCAGAGTCGAGTTTTTATGTGGGGAATTATAATCGGAATAATGTAATGTCAAATACCTATAATCCGGCCTGGAAGAAGTATCCCAATTTTTCTTGGAGCAACCCGAATAACGCTCTCAATCCGGAAAGTTCGAGCACACAAGTATCGAGATTTTAGTAACATATGCCTCGATAACAGTTGCCGCAGTAATCGACGCTACCTAGTTCTTTGGAAGATAGACTTGATGCTTTTATGACAAGGATTGAATCTATAATTGTCAATAATGAAAAGAAAACTAATGCTTTCATGAACAGGACTGAGATGCGGTTGCAAAATCATGAAGAAACGCTCAAAGCTTTGGAGACGTAATTGGGCCAATTTGCACAAAATGTGAACGCAAGACCACCGGGCGGTTTACCTAGCAACACTGAGATTACCAAAGGAATTGGACATGAGCAATGTAAGGTAATCACAACTCGAAGTGGATTAAGGATTAACGATGAATCTGTGCAAGAAAACGAACCTCTAGTGAAGCCGAAACCAAAACAAAATGAAGATGAAAAGGAGGAATCGGAACATGCCGCGACAAGTCCTGATGCCTTGGCATTACCCTCTCTGAAATTCCAAACAAATGAGAAGATTGAAGATATCCGATTGCCATCACCTTTTCCACAGAGGCTTCGACGGCAGAAACAAGAATATCAATTCAAGAAGTTTTTGGATATTCTAAAACAAGTGCATATCAATTTGCCGTTGGTCGAGGCGATAGAGAAAATGTTGAATTATGTAAAATTTCTCAAGGATATTGTTTCTAGGAGAACGAGATTAGGTGAATTTGAAACTATTGCCATAACGGAGGGATGTATGGTCATGTTGCACAACAAGATACCACCTAAGTTAAAAGATCTAGGTAGTTTCACAATTCCATGTTGAATCGGAAATCACTATGCAGGGAAAACATTATGCGATTTGGGGGCGAGTATCAATCTTATGCCGAAATTGGTCTTCGAACAATTGAGAATTGGCAAGGCTAGACCCACCACAGTGATGCTACAACTTGCCGATAGATCGTATGTGCATCCAGAAGGGAAGATTGAAGACATATCGGTAAGGGTTCATAAGTTCATTTTTCTTACTGATTTTATTGTTTTGGATTGTGAAGTAGACGAACGTGCACCCATCTTTCTTGGGAGACCGTTTTTAGCCATGAGGAGGACGTTGATTGATGTCGAAAAAGTAGAACTGACGATGCGAGTTAGTGATCAGCAAGTAAAGCTTAACGTCTTTCGTACTCTTAAGCATGCGGATGATCCTAAGGAATACAAGATCATCCAAGCGATTGTCGAATTTAATTTTGGAGTTAAAGATGATATTCTTGAAAATTCTCTCGGCAATTACATTGCCGAATCAGAAGAACATGAAGAACTTGCTGAACCAAGGGACGAAGAACAACCTGAAGCCAATTGGTTAGTGAGTCGGCTTGGTAAATTCTTCGAGCTAGTTGATTATTTAGGTAAGGGAGGTAAGATCTTAAAACCATCTACTGAGGAACCTCCAACTCTGGAACTAAAACCATTGCCAGAGCAATTGAAATATGCTTATTTAGGAAATAACGATTCATTGCCTGTTATAATATCTTCTAAGTTGCAGCCACAGTAAGAAGAGCAATTGATCGACATGTTGAAAAGGCATAAGAGAGCCTTGGGATGGACGATTGCTGACCTAAAATGAATTAGTCCGACAATGTGTATGCACAAAATCATTTTGGAAGAAGATCATAAGCCACCAATTGATGCGCAAAAGAGACTTAATCCAGCTATTGAGGAGGTTGTTATGAAGGAAATCATCAAATGGCTTGATGCCGGTATTATATATCCTATCTCCGATAGTACATGGGTAAGTCCAGTACATTGTGTGCCGAAGAAGGGAGGTATAACTGTGATAAACAATGAAAATAATGAATTGATTCTAACTAGAACTGTTACAGGTTGGAGAGTTTGCATTGATTACCATAAGTTAAACAAAACCACTAAAAAAGATCATTTTCCTTTGCCCTTTATTGATCAGATGCTTGATCGTCTTGCATGAAAACCATTTTATTATTTTCTTGATGGATACTCAAGATACAACCAGATTGGCATAGCACCAAGTGATCAGGAGAAGACGATATTCACTTGCCCATATGGAACGTATGCGTTTAGGAGAATGTCGTTTGGTTTATGCAACACTCTGGTAACGTTTCAAAGGTGTATGATGACCATTTTTCGGATATGGTGGAGGATTTCTTAGAAATTTTCATGGACAATTTTTCTGTTTTTGAAGACAATTTTGAAAATTGCCTAGGCAATTTAGAAAAAGTCTTAACAAGATATGAAGAATCGGATTTAGTTCTCAATTGGGAGAAATGCCATTTTATGGTAGATGAAGGAATTGTTCTCGGTCACAAGATTTCGTCTAAGGGAATTGAAATTGATCGGGAAAAGGTGGAGGTTATAGAGCGATTGCCACCACCAACCACAACCAAAGGAATTCAAAGCTTCCTCGGGCATGCAGGTTTTTATCGAAGGTTTATTCATAATTTTTCAAATAAACCTTTGTGTAATTTGATTGAGCAGGATAAAACTTTTGACTTTGACGAATCATGTAATACGACATTTCAAAATTTGAAGAAGCAACTTATCTCGGCACCAATTATGGTATCACCTGATTGGTCTTTATCATTCGAAATAATGTGTGATGCAAGTGACTTTGCCGTAGGTGCAATTTTAGGCCAAAGGAAAGGTAATATCTTTCATGTGATTTACTATGCCAGTAAAACCCTTAATGATGCCCAACTAAATTACACAACCACAGAAAAGGAATTACTGGTAGTAGTATTTGCATTTGATAAATTTCATTCCTATTTAATTGGTACTAAGGTAATTGTCCTTACTGATCATTCGACAATTAAATACTTGATTGCCAAGAAAGATGTCAAACCTCGTCTAATTCGTTGGATTTTGCTTTTGCAAGAATTTGATGTTGAGATTAAGGATAGGAAAGCAACGGAAAATCAGGTGGCCGATCATTTGTCAAGGTTGGAAGAAGGAAACAGCGAAGATAATCCATGGGAGATTGATGATACGTTTCCGGATGAAAAATTAATGGTTGCCTCGGCAACACCATGATATGCCGATTTTGTGAATTTTTTAGTTAGCGGTGTTCTACCTGATGATCTTCTTATCATGCAAAGAAGTGGTTCCTACATAATGTTAAACATTATTATTGGGACGAACCTCTTTTGTTTAAGCAACGTGCAAATCAGGTTATCCGAAGATGTGTTCTAGAAGAAGAACAACAAAATATGCTTCAGCAATGTCATTCTTCATCTTATAGAGGGCATTTTGTGTTAGAGTATGCCCAAAGACCAATCATATGATGATTGTATGGATACTTTCATTTACCAATTTTATTGAATAAAGGCATTGCCATTATTGTTTTCAGATATATGTGTCACATAAACTAAGAAATAATAAGGTCCATATAATAATATATGTATTATTATTAAAAGATCCTTAGTCAAGTATTATTATGGGTATGGACAATAATAATACGCTTAAGACTAACATGTAATAAATTGATGACAATGAGTTGTCATTGACATAGAGATGTCAGAATTAATACATGAATATATTAGTAGAGAATAATATATTGGATTGACCCACTATGAGCATCTTGGATTATTATGTGACGGTCACGATATTGCTCATAGTGACAACTATATGTATAATCCTTAGACTTGAGATTATTACTATCTCAACATATGTTGTTTTATGTTTTGATGCAGTTAAATGTGTTTCGTAATTAGTTACACTATAAAAACTGACATTGAACATATTACAATATATGTAGTGAGATATGAATAATCAAGATAGGATTTGTCCTTCCTACATAATAGGAAAATATATCAAAGGCCACTTGATTGAGTGAGACTAAAATGCATGGCCATGCTTGAATATGTTGATATGAGATATCACAAATTATTCATTAATAGTAGTCCACTCTAGATATCAAGAAACACTAATAATAGGCTATACAAGTGTGACTATTCCAAGACTTGTGCCTATTAAAGATATAAAAGGACAAAAGGATATAATACATTAAAAGAGTTGGTCACGGACATGATACATCGAATCATGATCTCTTGTAACTTAGATGACAATGATATATTGCTAGATGTCACTCATTATTTTTAATATTAGAATTGCTCTAATATTATTACTAACGTTACAATGAGCCTATAGGGTCACACCAAATGGTTGAAACATAGCAAAAATATATAAGTATAAGTAGATTATATTTAATCTTGAATTTTAAATAAAGAATATAATTAAAGTAATTATATCCCTTTTAAATTCGAATTAAATATAGATTCTGATATTTAAGGAATTAATTAAAGTAATTATTTCCTATAAACCAAATCAGAATCAAACTCTTATACCTAGGGTTACACCTATATAAAGGATCAATTGGTCTAGCAGCCAAGATAGAGAATTCTGAATTCCAAACCCTAGAATCATGAGAAACAGTTTTTTCGAGATTTGCTCTCTTAACCGGGTGAACTGAGTAGAGGCCGAGACGATATTCGTGGAGGCTAAAGATTCGAATTGTCGAACAATCGTGATTATCACTAATCTAGTTGTTGTTTTTGCTGCTTATCAAGAAACCCAATGTAAGTCATTGTATCTCTTCCTCTCGATTTCGGATTAAACGTACATGGATCACTGGAAAGACCATCGTAATTTTGTTCCGCTGCACCATGGGGTGTGCCGGCGGTCCCAACATTTTGGTGGAACACGAACAACCGATAAAGTGCTACAATCTGGATTATATTGGCCGACACTTTATAAAGATGCCCATGAATTTTACACGTAATGTGATTGTTGTCAAAGGACGGGAAATATTTCCAAAAGACATAAGATGCCACTTCAAAATATCCTAGAAGTCGAATTGTTCGATGTTTGGAGTATAGATTTCATGGGGCCTTTCCCATCTTCTTTTGGTAATGTTTATATTTTACTTGCTGTATATTATGTTTCTAAATGGGTTGAAGGTGCAGCTTGCCAAAAAGACGATGTCAAGACTGTTCGGAAATTTCTTCACAAGAATATTTTCACACGGTTTGGAATGCTAAGGGCAATAATTAGTGATGGTGGTAAGTATTTTGATAACAAATTAATTGCCAAAATATTGCAGAACCTTGGAGTAACACATCGAATTGCCACGACATATCATCCTCAAACTAACGAGCAAGCAAAAATTTCTAACCGAGAATTAAAGAGCATTCTTGAGAAAGTGGTAAATCCTTCTAGGAAATATTGGTTGCTTAGAATTGATGATACGCTTTAGGCATATCACACGACATTTAAGACTCTTTTGGGTACGTCACCTTATCGACTTGTCTATGGAAAATCATGTCATCTTCTGGTTGAAATTGAGCATAAGGCATATTGGGCCATTAAAATAATGAACATGGATTGGGAGAGTGCTGGTAAAAAATGGTTGCTGGACCAGAATGAAATTGAGGAATTTCGTGCAATGGCATATGACAATGCAAAAATATACAAGAAGAAAACTAAGCGTTGGCACGACAAGAAGTTGATGCCGCGGCATTTTATGCCTGGGAAACCAGTTCTTCTTTTTAATTCACGATTGAAGTTTTTTCCAGGAAAACTTAAGTCCAGATGGTCTGGACCGTTTAAGGTTTTTAAGTCATTTTCACATGGTATAGTGATAATCAAGTCCACAATTGATGGAAGAGAGTTTAAAGTCAATGGGAAAAGATTGAAGCACTACACCAATGCCAATGTTGAAGAGGAAAAGGATGGGGTTACTTTAGAAAAAGCATAATTATGCTCTTCTTTAGTAATTTTTAATTTTCTTGCATTTTATTTAGATATTATTTAAATAATTTCGTTTTTATTTATTTTTGGTATTTTAATAATTTAATTTTTATTTATTTCCTTTATTGAATAAATATTCTCTCATTATTTAAATAATCTTGTTTTGATTTTTTTTTGAATTTTAGGAAGTTTTTGATCATGGAAGATTTGGTTGAGATTTGGAAAGATTTGAAGAAGTTGTCATATTTGAATCAAAAAGTCTTCCCCAAACCTTTTCAAGATTATCCCACCAAAACTTTCCTCTTTCTCTTTTCAAACCTAAAATAAAAATTTTCCTCTTTCAATCATACCCTTGTCGCCACCTTCACCCAATCACCACACTTTCCATCATTATTTTCCTTCTTGATTCCATACACAATCTATCCAAGCTCTTTTCTTTCCCATCAAACCATAAACCCAAGCAAGCCTTCTTCTTCATCTTTCTATTTTCTCACTTCCAAGTTCTATTTTCCTAAAACTCTTAAACTTCTCTACATAGCAATGAAGATCAAGAAGGTTGCAAATCCAAGTTCTTCATCCGAACCACCCTACCGAAGATTTGCATCGACGAGCATTGAGGATCGATTCAACAAGAAATTTGCCAATCGAAAAGTGTGGGAAGAACAAGGTTTTGAGTGTGATATGTCATGCAAGGACTATGGGCTCGGTTCCGACATTTATGAGATTATCAAGGATCACAAGTGGCAAATCTTTTGCCAGCAGAGAGAACCACCGAATGTCACTTGGGTAAGGGAATTTTATGCACATGTCATAAATCAAGATAACCCACTTGTTTTTATTCGTGGAAAGGCAATTTTCTTAGATGTCGTGACAATCAATAGCTTCTTTGGCATGCATATTAAGAGTGATGAACATCAGCTCTTTGTCGACAAGATGACGGGAGATAAAGTAGAAGAGGTATTGCGTGATCTCACTATTGAAGGGAGCGAATGGAACACAGGATCTCTAAAAGGAACAGTGAATCGAATTCAGCTCAAACTCGAAGCAAAGTTATGGAATAAGTTTATTCAAACTTGTTTAATGCCAACAACGCACAACTCGACAGTATCGTATACTCGTTTATTGCTAATTCATTCTATTTTGCAGAAACGTTCAATCAACATGGGGCAAATAATTTATGACGAGATATACACTTGCCGACAAAAAGATGTGGGCTCATTATTCTTTCCTTGCTTAATAACTCAATTGTGTATGCAGGAGAAGGTGCCGCGTGAAACTATTGATGAGATATTATCCCCTAAACTTGGATGGAACAAGAAACGTTGTTTGAAGGTCATGGGAGAGGAGGAATCCAAGGAGGAAGGACGAATGCTGAAGAAGGGTATGCCATCTGCGAGTGCCCAGGCAACGAAAATTGCCTCGGCAGGTCCTGATGTCCCTGCACTTGGAGAGGCAATCCTATCGGGAATTAAGGAGCAAGTTGTTGATATGTTACGCCCTATCAAAGACCAATTGGCTCGAATGGAGGATGAGCAACTACACTTTATGCAGTTCATGAAGGAGCACACGTATGCTATGCATCAGGTGATCCTCGAAAAATTTCCAAAATGCATTGTACCGTTCCCAGTATTTCCTGCCAATTTGGTTGCCACGGCAACCACTCTTGCCTCGGCAACTACTCCTGCACCAGCAACCACTCCTGTCAAGGTAACAGAAATTGCCAAGGCATCTTCCCCTGTTCCAACAACTAACGAGGGCATGAACACTAACGTTCTTGACAAAGGGAAGAAGCCGGTGGAAGAACATAGCGACACGGATTCGTTGCAGAGTTTCAAAGATTCCGATGATATAATTTCAGAACCAATGATCTCTCCTCCGATAGAGCAATAGAAATCAAAGCGTAAAGCCCATATCATTGCCGAGACGGACAAGAAGAGTCCCTCTAGCGATGAAGAGCAAAGGGAAAATGTTTCAATTCAATCGGTAGTACGAACTCAGCCACCACGCACGGGAAAGAAAGCAAAATTGATGACCACAAGGAAGTTGAATCCTTCAGGTGACAATTAGTTCATTTCGTATTTTTTTATTTTATTTTTCTTTTTGCATGCATTGGGGACAATGCCCATCTCGAGTTTGGGGGGGTATTCACCTTGAGTCAGTCATTTTAGTTACATTCATCATCCTTCATGTTGCATATAGTTGCATATATTACTTGCCAGGAATTTCAATTTGATATACTTGTTTTAAATTTGATGGATAATCAATGATGAGATTATGCTATTAGCACTTAATTGAATTTATCTTTAGTTTTAGATTTGCATAGGAAGAATTTAGAATCTTACTATAATGTTGAATCTTTTTACACGGTTGTGACTTGTTGGTTGATAGAAACTTTGTGATTTTAGGTTGCTAGAATCTTGGGCAATTATCTTAAAAAAAAGAGAGAGAAAAGAAGAAGAAGATAAGCAATATCACTCTAGAGGTGCCCGAAACCGGCTCTAGTTGGTGTGCATCAATGAATCGCTAGAGGTGCTCGAAAACTGGCTATAGTTGATAACTTTGAACGAACTGCTTAAATGCTAGAGGTGCCCGAAACCGGCTCTAGTAAGATTAATGCCCAGGCAATTTTTGTTAAAACCTTTTTTGTCACATAGAATCTTGAATCTCAACTTGTTCATACCACGCACATACTCATCACGAGCATTATAGTTTGACTCTAGAAGATTTCTTTGTATTTTAAAAAACTTTAAGGTATTCATACTTTGTGCCCCGATTCTGAGGATTAGAAGTTAAACTTTAAAGCATGTGTTGAAGACTGAATGCCCTAACAATTAATTGTAGGTTTGCATTTGCTTGAGGACAAGCAACAACTTGAGTTTGGGGGGGTGTTAAGTGTTATAATTTATTGTTTTTAGTTCCCTTTTTACTCATGGTTATTGTTTTATTTAAGCATTTAATTAGTTATAAGTTCATATTTTCATGCATATTAATTAATTGTCACTTTATTTCCTTCTTTGGTTATTTTTGGTTATTTTCGGTAGAAAAGATGCTGTTGTGGTTTATTTCATTATTTGCAGGAGGAAATCTTTGATGGAGAACTATCTATGGAAAGAAGATATGGAAAGATTGAAGGAGCAAGCAAAGAAGGAAATATATATTGGAAAAGGAAATATTCTAACTTGATTATTTCCATGTCTATATTATTTATTTAACTTTGTGGACCGAAGATCTCCATTAAAAAGAGGGTTAGGCGTCTAAGAAGAAGAGAGGAGGCTGGAGTGAGAGATCGAGAGGAAGCAAGTGACAGTCATTTTTCTTTGTCTTTTATTATTTTGAGTGGTGAGAGGAATATTATTCGGCAACTATTGTCCAGCCATGACCTAATTTTAGTTGGCTTGGGTTATTTCTATGTTATGAATATTTAGTTTGATTTTATTTAAGTGTTTGGTGTGTTCTTAATTGGGGTTTATCTACTCTTGGCGTTTAAACTTGTTTGCGAGAGAATCGGGAGAGGACTCGATAAACGATCTATTTATTCAGATTTAGGAGGATTGGATTTATGAAACGAGTAGGTATGGTTCGATCCAAGTGCGAAAGAACTAATCCGGCTTAGGGATAAGTGCAGGAATTCAACGGCTAAGAAAAGCTACACTTTGCCGAACCTCAAGGATAGTTGTCGAACATTGCCCAGGCAATTCCCTCGTCGCCATTGCCCAAACAATCTACGAACTGACAACTCGGAGAAATGCCATAAGCAATCGATTGAGCCCAATTGCCTCGACAAGTAGGGTGGTGCGAGCACCCATTCACGAAGACGAAATCATCCGACAATCATTCATAATTCGGAATAACCCAGTCTTGTTTCTCAATCATTATCTCAACCATTATCTCAACTATTTTATTTGCTCATTTATTATTTCAGTTTATTTCAATATCACCTTCTAAACAAATTGTGTTTTTATTTTTATAGTGCAAGAGATTAAAATCCGAAAGGCGCACCAATCCCTGTGGATTTGATACATTTATACTATAACTTGAACGTGTACACTTGCACGCAATCGCGAAGTTCATTTACACCCCTACAATACGGTTAACGATTCGATTGAAAAATATAAAAAAAATAATTTCTCCCTTTTTCATAGATAAAATATAATTTATAGTTTAGTAATTATATAAGCAACAGGTAGGGGTGGATAGAACTTATCTGTATTTGAAAAATCCGAATTATTTAATATGAGAAAAAAAATTATTTTAACTCGATTTGTAATAATTTGATCAATTTTTTTAAAATAAAGTTTGAATTATGAAATAAATATTTGAATAATTCAAAATTTTTAACAATTAGTTAATTAATTTTTATATTTGATTCGAGTCTAACAATTCTGTATAATATGTTATATATATTACGTGAAAATAAGAAAAAATATATATGTATATGCATATAGAAAGTCTTTAAAATTGAAATTAATATATTATAATATTATAGATAATTACAATTAAATTTATATAGAAACTCAAAAACTTGACTCGAATTTTATAAACTTGACTTGATTCATATTTTTTAAATAAAATGTAAATCATAAAGTAGAACTAATAAACTTAAATAACTCAAAAAAAGTTTAACTTGATTCGTTCCGATCGAACACCCAACCCTAGATGCATTCATCCACCCCTGATCTTCACCATGAAATGATGAAGGCTTTGCTTCTTCAACGTGATGCATCTAACAGGCTGTTTGATTTTAAGACAGTTTTTAGTCAATCAAGAAGAAAGCATGCAAGGGAGATATCACTGTAAGAGATCTTGAAAAAATGAGTTCAAAACTTGTTTTAAAAATATTTTAAAAAATAAATGATAAAAATATTATTTTATAATATACTTAGAATGTTAAAAATGAGTTATGTCTCATTAGGTGACACTTCACATGCTTGCAACATCTCTTACAATGCATGTCCCAACACCTACCATTTTAGGTTCTAATTTGTTCCTTTGTCAACAACATGATTCTTTACATAGATCTAATAAGTGTACCTCATACTATGGAACATGTTTTTAGTGAAATAAAAACAAATGTTGAGGATTACTGGTCTAAGCGGTTAACAGAACGGTTGTTGTTTTTAGAGGTTACGAATTCGAGTATCAGCAATATTAGTAGAGTGGTTAAGTGATCAATGTCAAATGATGGAGATGGTGGAGATAGGTGAATTTACATTAATTCGGGACGTAAAAAACTAATCACTCTTTTTTTTTACTACATCATGATATACGGTGAATTTATTTTATTTTAACCTTAAATAAAAAAGTTGTATTGTATTTTTTTTTTCATATACATTTGTATGTTTGTTCGTTTGTCTTTAAGGCATGACTTTTATCTATCTGATTTTTATTTAGCTTTCTAATAGTATAATATTCGTATAGCGATCGTCACGATACATCTTCTGACTAAGAAAGATAGACGGTCTGATTTGATAGATCATCTTTTATGATAGTTTATCGATACAAATTAAAATAATTAACAAAATAATATATAAAATTGATTTTCTCGAGTCCACTCAGATATTAATATGACATGTAGTCAGAAGAGACAAATATTTTCATGATAATTGTTGTTTTTATTATAGAAAATGAACGATATATTTAGGGATGACAATGTATCGGATTTGGATCGAATTTATAAAATCTAAGTTCAATCCAATTAATAATCGGGCTTATAAAAAAGTTTAAATTTGAATTCATGTTTGATTACATAAATCCAAGTTCAATCCAATAAAATTTCTAAAATTCAAATCCGAAAGTATAAATTCAATTATTTTTTTTCTTTTTAAAGTAATAAATCTATAATTTAAATCTATATTGGTATTTCAATTAAGATTTTAATATATATCTATATTTTTTAAAATTTTCAGATTTAATTATTTTTATTTAAATTCATATATGGATCGGGCTCGTATTGGATATAGATTCAAATTAAATTCGGATCGGATCTTGACAATATTCATATTCAATCCACCTTGTATTGGGACTCATACTTTTTCCGGTTTCGGGGTTTGGACTTATTTTAATCGATTTTGGATCAAACTTTTTTCTTCAGATTGAATCGAGTTCGAATCGAATTCGAATTATATTGTCATCCTAAATATATTACATTACATGATTGAATTTTCTTTCTTTAAAAAAATCGGTTCCTAATATTTTTATAATTTACGTGTGATGTATTTATTGTATTTTTTATTTTTTAATAAAATCTAGTTTCTTGGTCTTGTTAAAAAATACAAATAAGAAATGAACAATATAAATATATTAATATTTTTAATGTTAATTATATCAATTTATTAAAATGTAGATACATTATAATATTATTATTGCAAGAATTATTTCATGATGTGAATAAAAAAATTATATAGAATATATATTCATGGAAATTTATTGAAAGATTGATTATAAATAGAGTGATAAAATATTTCTTTATAAATTTATTGATATAGTGTTTAAATTTTAAGTAGTAATTTTTTAACTATTTTCTTTAGAAATTATATAAAATGAAAAATAAACCACGAGATTTGTAACATTTTTTTGATAAAT
Source organism: Abelmoschus esculentus (assembly GCA_035048815.1). Taxonomy (NCBI): domain Eukaryota; kingdom Viridiplantae; phylum Streptophyta; class Magnoliopsida; order Malvales; family Malvaceae; genus Abelmoschus; species Abelmoschus esculentus. The sequence continues at coordinate 2,777,988 of JAUCBN010000021.1, forward strand.
CTCTATTAATATACCAATAAAAGTGTTTAAAATATTATAAGAGATAATTTAATTTAATTATTTTTATTTATTTTGAACTGCTGAATGATGGTAATAAATGATAAAATTATTTATTTTTTTATAATAACCTTCGTATTTTTTAATGTTAATCTCATTCATCTATTTATCTTCATCTGTTAAAAAATATAAAACTTTATAAAAATGTATCTCTAAAATTTATATTCTGAAAATATCAATTTAATTTATAAATATATATGAACATAAAATTTTAACACTTTTATGAGAATACAATATTTTAGAGAAATTAAGTAATATATTTTTTAAATTTCAAGATCTATTAATACTTTCCTAAGTTTTGAGGTGAGATTATATATATATAACTTTTATAAAAATAAAAATGATTAAAATATATATATAAAGTTTTAAGGTATTTAAGGTGCATTGGAGTTCGGTTTCTGTCGATTATTGTTTTTATATATTATATATAATTAAAAAATAAAAAAATAATTTATTTTAAAATTTATTTTTGATCTCCATTAATTAAAAAAAATTAAATATATATTTTAATTTATTTTATAAAATATTTCTAGTTTCCGGATACATGCAATAATGTAGGTTAGAAAAGTTCAGTTCTTGTAATCCACGGAATCTGCAAATCAAACTGAAACTGTGAAACACTCAGCTTGGTTGCATGTTTCATGTTGGCTGCTCCTCAAATTCATCAAATATTTATGTTTTTATTTTTGAAAATGAAGTATTTTATAAAATAAATTAAAATATATATTTAATTTTTTAAAAGAATTTATAGGGTTAATTTAAAATTAAAAAAAATAAAGGTTTTATATATATATATATATATATTTTTAAAATAGGGTTTAATAAAAAATTAAAATCTTGAGAGACATAATAAAATAATTTATAAATTATGATAAAGATCTAATTATCAAAAATATAAATAAAATATAATATTAATTTTTACAAATTTTATGAGGGATTTCATTATTTCTGTTCTTTAAAGAATATTTTGGAAAAAAAATTGAAAGATGAATATGTTAGAAATTTGAGTAAATCAAATTTATATTAGTAAATGAATAGATGAAGAAAATATAAAGTATAAATTGCATTCCTTTTTACATCAAAAAAAATATAAAGTATAAATCACTAAAAATAAATAATTATGATTTATATCGTTTATGATATATAACAATATTTAAATATTTTATAAAATTAAAAATTTTACCATCAATGTATCAAATATTAACTTGTCTATAATAATAATTAAATATTAAATATTTTTAAATAAAATCAAATTGATTAAACTTAAAAAATTCTTGGAGCAATACACATGAAGACGTGAGATCAACATACAATCACCTATTATTAGGGGTGAGTATTCGATCGAGTCAAATAAAAAAATGAGTTATTTGAGTTGAGAATTCATATTTTACAATTCAAACTTTATTTAAATTTTTTTCAGTTCGAATCGAGTTTAAGAAAGTCGAGTCGAGTTAAATCAAATTGATTTTTCGTGTTCGTATAAATATTTAATTGTAATTATTTATCATGTTATAGTACGATTTGATTTCAATTTAAACGACTTTCTCTAATCATATAAGATATGTATATATATTTTTTCATATATATATTAATATTTTTCTATATTTTTATATATCAATGTATATATATCATAAAAAGTTGAGAGACTCATCTCAAACTTAAAAATAAATCCTTTAATTATTAAAAATTTTGCGTTATTTGAGTTATTCGAATTTCCATTTTACAACTCAAACTTTATTTGAAATTTTTTCGAGTCGAGTCAAAACGAGTCGGGTATTTTCGCCTCGAGTCAAGTCGAGTTATTAGGTTTTTCCGATTTGAGTCAAGTTTTACTCATCCTTACTATCTTAAATATCTAAAAAGGATTAGTTGAGTTAATTTAGTTCGGTTAATGTTATTAGATACAATACGTATGAAGGTGCGAGATCAAACATACTTAAGCGTTCAATATACTTTTAATTTATAAATGGATAGTGATTTGTTAAAATATCATTAATCCAAGAATATAATAATAATTATTATTATTTAAACGAATATAAAAAATAAAAATAATATAAAATATTTAAATCACACTGTTTTAACCGATTTGAAAACATGTTGAGAGGCCTGCACGAATGCAGTTTCTTTAAGATAATTTAAATAACTTAAATAAATATGTTATACATTTATATATGAAATAAATATATTATATCGAATTGAATGTTAAAAATATCTAAAAGGGATTTATAATTTTTTATACCACTTAAATAAATATGTTATACATTTATATATGAAATATTATACGAAAAATTGTTAGTGAAATATAATTCAATTGTTTTCAACAAGGTACATATAAAAATATGTTAAATTTAATATTTAAATAACTTAAAGTTTATTTTAAAATGATTCGAATTTAAATTGAAGTTCATCAATTTAAAATAATTTAAAAATAAACTCGAATTATCCTAAATCAAAAATCAATTCGATTCAAATTTAAATAGAAAACTTGAAACATAAGATTATAATTTCTTATCATTGCAAGTTTACAAATGGGAGGAATAATATTAAAAATAAATGATCGAACCTTAAATCTTTAAATATCTACACAGAACCTTAATCACTCGTTTTTAAAATAGAGAAAAAGCAATTACTCTAGTAGTACGACACATTAGATCTCTTAAAAAATATCAGATTTGAATTCTAACACTGTTACTGAAACAAATTGGATCGAAAATATCGTTCTGTTATAAACTTTGAAAAGGGTATATTCAGTTCGGTTTCGGTTTAATTCGGTAAGCTATTTTAGTAATCATCGATTTTCGGTTCGGTTAAATTCGGTTTTCAGTTTTTTCATATTAACACTAATTTTTAAAATTTTATATTTTATTTTGACAAAATAGCTTTATTTTATGACTTTTAAATATTAAAAGGTAAAAATTTTAAGATATTTTTCATAAATATTTATTAAAAACTGATTTTTAAGTTTAAAAAATATATCTATAGTATTTTAAGTATAAAATATATATTTTTACCTTGTAAAAATAATTAAAAATTAATTAAAAAATTAAATCGGTTTAATTCAGTTAATCGCGGTTAATCATGGTTCGTAAATTTATGAACCACAATGCTTTTGATTCAGTTTGGTTCGATTTTCGGTTTTGCGATTAACCATGCTCAGTCCTAACTTTAAAAACACCTAATTAACCATGGTTTATAAATTTATAAACCATAATACTTTAATTCGATTCGATTCGGTTTTACGGTTAACCATGCTCAACCCTAACTTTAATAATACCTAATCTGAACTAATGTATCGGATATTAGTGATTATATTAAAAATGAAATTGAAGATGAGGGACTCAATTGAAAAAGTTAGATTCTTTAGAAACACCATAAAAGTTGCCAGCCTAAGAAAACAACTCCCCTAGTCCCATTGGCAGCATGGCTGCACACACAAGCCAAGTGTTAGGGGTTTAGGCTCATCCTTTTGTTTAACTCAAACAGTTAAATTTTAACCCAACCCACCAACCCCTCAACCCTTTTAACCCCACCTTCAATGCCTTTCCTTCTAAACCTCTCCCATTTTTTCCTTCTTCATCCACCCTCCCTCCAGTTTTGGTAAACCACTCTTAGCCACCACAAAAACCCATCATCTTCACCATCACCATAATATATACATACACATATATGTATATATATATGTTATATAGGTGGAGAAAACATCAAAAAATCCTTCACATTGCCTAAAATGAAGAGGTCCCCAAGTTGTACAACTTCATCTAATTCTTGCTTAGCATCCTCATCACCATCACCATCACCATCTTCTTCATCATCTTCTTCGTCCGAGACTCCGCGTAGCATACCGGAGAAACCCAAGGCTAAAAGGGCTAGAAAGCTTCAAAAACCTGATCAGAACAGCAATGCCAGCAACAACAATGGCAGGAGAAGCTCCATTTACAGAGGAGTCACCAGGTCTTCCCCCTTCTTTTACATAATTTTCTTTGAATATATATGAAAATTAACCCGAAATATCGATTCGGGTCGATTCGCATTGCATGTAGGAGTAACATATACTGATTTGATCCTTGAAAAACAGGCATAGATGGACTGGGAGGTTTGAGGCTCACCTGTGGGACAAAAGTTCTTGGAATAACATTCAGAGCAAGAAAGGAAGACAAGGTTAATTTGATTTAATTTTTTAAAAAAGGACTAATTTAAAAAGAAAAAGAAATTCAGGGAAATCTATGTAAATTTTGTTTATTTTATATTCTGTGTACTGACTGTTTATTTTGTTTTTATTCATTATTGGTCAATCTCTCAACGTTATTTACGCATTTTTGTTGCGGCCTCCATAGTTTATTTAGGTAAGGCCTTCCTCCTACTTTGATTTTATTTAATTTTAAAAATTTTAAAATAATTTATTCTTAATTTAAAAATAATTATATTTAAATATATTCGAATCTACGTGTTCGAAATACAGGGGCTTATGATAGTGAGGAGGCTGCGGCTCGAACCTATGATCTAGCTGCCCTCAAATATTGGGGCCCAGAAACGACCTTGAATTTCCCGGTATTTAAATAATTATTAATATTTAATTAATTATTTAAGATGGCTTAATTAATTTAATTAATTAAAAATTATTTTTTGACGAAGCAGAAAGAAAGATACGAGAAAGAGATGGAGGAAATGAAAAGCGTGACGAAAGAAGAGTACTTGGCGTCTCTACGACGTCGTAGCAGTGGATTCTCTAGAGGTGTCTCAAAGTACCGTGGGGTCGCCAGGTAATTGTTTTTTATTTAATTATAAATAATTTTTTTTACCAATTTTATAGGAAAATAATAATATTATTAAATAAATTATTTAATAAATAATATTTTTTAATATATTTTATTATTATTTTTATTTTTTTCTTGGACAGGCATCACCACAATGGTAGGTGGGAAGCTCGGATTGGTAGAGTTTTCGGGAACAAATATCTCTATTTAGGCACATTTAGTAAGTTCTTTTTGCTTTCTTTTATTTCGAAAAATTATTAAATAAATCTGATTTATCACGTTATCTAATATTTATATATTTGTATATATAAATTTATACTGTATAGTCCCAATGAAGTTAACATAGTAGGGTCCAATGTTTGCCATAATTAATTTGGTATACTCCCTTTTCATATTTTAATATAGTAGGGTCCAAATAATATTTGTCATTACTATCGTCAAATTTTGATTCGATTGATATTGTTATTTATATTATAGAATATAGTATAATATAGGTTAAAATATGTTTAAACACCCAATATCTTTTAGTTTAATTATCGAAAGGTATATCTAAATATTTTATTAAGTAAAAACTTAAACAAATTTTTATATTTACTTTTTACAAACTAATATCAAAACTATTTACCATAAATAATAAAATATAAAACCCTAAATTCTCGTAATAAAATCTTACTTTTTAATCATAAGTTATAAATTTTAAACTAAATTTTTAACTCTAACAGAAAGATTCGAATAAAAAATTAACAGCAAATATGAGTAAAGATTTACTTAAAAAATATGACAAAAAATAATAAGATGAATAAATTTTAGTGGTTGACACGAATGACATAATAAAATTTACTCATAATATAATTTTTTTCAATTTAATATATTTACTTTATTAAATATTGTATTTTAAAAATATTTGTATGAAATGGAAAGTTCAGGTGGTTGAGACCTTGTTCTTGTACTTTTATATTTGCTAAAAAGAACAAATCAAAGCAAACTTTCCTTCTTAGGAGAAATTAATAAAATATTAAAAAATTATTCTGTTATAGAAAATAATTAATATTAAAAAATTAATAATTCCATTAAAATAATAAAAAATTAATACATAAATTATATAAAATTAATTTTATATAAATCTGTATATTTATATTATAAAATCTAAATCTTGAATTTTTAATCTTAAACCCTAAATTTTAAACCTTAAATCATATATCCTAAATTTTAAACATTAACCTTAAAATTTTAACCCTGAATTTAAAACCTTAAACCTTATCCTTAAATCATATACTCTAAATTATAAACATTAACCTTAAAATTTTAACCCTAAACTTAAAACCTTAAACCTTAAGTCATATATCCTAAATTTTAAACATTAACCTTACATTTTTAACCCTACTATCTAAACCCCTAAACTTTAAATTCTAAACTCTAACTAAAACATTAATCTCAAAAATTAAAAATTATATATAAATTTTATAATATGCGTAAATTAAAATTTATATAATCTATATATTATTTTTTATTTTAATATAATTATATAATAATTTATTTTATACTATAAAAATTATAATAATTATTAACAAAATTAAATAAGTGCACGCCCAATTTCCAACCCATATGGATCACTCAATTGTGGTGTCTGTCACACATTGTCATGAATGACAACTGCTTTTGTTTTATTAATGTCGACACCTTTTTGGAACCATGGTTAAGTCTTATTTATTGAGTAAAGAAATCTGATTAATTAATTAAATTATTTATTTTTTATTTTTTAAATTACAGGTTATAAATTTATTAAGAGTGTTCCTCTCTCTTCTTTTAAAAAAATAAAATTATAATTAAATTTATTATTTTTTATTGATATTTGAAGTTTGAGTTTAAATTATTATTTTTATTTATAAAATAATTTGTTTTTTTTTCTTCTTTTCTTTTATTATTTTTTAAAAACATTAATTCTGAAATGGCATTTTTGTAATTAAACTGCATATATCTGTCTTGATTCACAACTTTTTGTTTTTAATTTGCATGAAAATGTTGGCAGTATGGCACGTGACCATTACTCTCCCATTAAGAGATTCTGTTGCTTTTAAATATAAAAATATAATATCTGCTAAGTAAGAGGCAGCAGAGATCACGTGCCTTGGTGTGAAGATTAGATTTTGCTTTAGGTCACCTAAATGCCTCTAATCCTCCTTTTAGGTTTTACTTAGCTGGCCAAATAGTGATTAGAATAATTCTCAAGATTTTGTTTTTTTTTCTCGAATATCTCGTATAATATTTTAAAAGTGATCGTATGAATCAATTGACTTTTCGATATACTTATCGTTGTCACGATTAATCCGATTTTTTTATAGATCGTGAATATCATACTTATCGGACTCTTTTAAGCCTCGTATCTGCCTAGATTCTCTCTTTTGTTATAGTCAAAACTCAAAACCATGGTTTAGATTGGTTGGGACAAAGTCTTGTGACTTTTCTCCCCTTTTGTGTTTTAATGAATTGAATATGGACATTAGTTTTATCAACTTTTCAACTACTTCAAATCTAGGATCAAGGGAAAGGTAAGAAAACACATGGGTCTCTTTTGCCAATACCTTTCCTATTAAAAAACCTTTTTTAGTTTGAACAATTAGGGTTTAGGGTTCATACGAGACACGTCTCGGTCTGTCTCACCCACGGTATTTACAGGGACAAAACTAAGATCAAATACTGTATATTTAAACTTCTAAGGTCTAGAATCACTACAGTAAAACTGGTTTTTTGCGGCGTTTGTAACAGAAATGCCGCTGAAAACCTATTTTACTGTAGTGAATGTTACACGCGGTTCCGAGCTCATATGGTGGCTTATACAATCTTGTTTCTTAGATCACCAACCATAACCCACCCCCTACAATTATGCCAACATGTTACCCCTAAAAAGGGTGTAGATTTGAATGAAACGTATCGGATATTTATTCGAACTTGGGACCGAGTTTCGGATACGAATGTAGGAGTACAGACAATGCTTTCATATTTTAGTCTGGAGGAAAAGCTCAGCAAAATTTGTCAGTGCAGTAATTAAGATTTAAAGTCAGCATGTGAATCCCTAATCTTATCTTTTTACATGCTAAACTTCAAAAGTTTGATCCACTTTATTTAATTTATTATTAAATGGTCTGATTCAATTTATCTCTCATAATTTATTTATTTAATCTATGATTTTATTTATTTATTTATTTATTTTTCTGAAGACACACAAGAGGAAGCAGCAGCAGCATATGATATGGCAGCATTGGAACATAGGGGGACCAATGCCGTGACCAATTTCGATGTTAGCTGTTACGTCGACCGGTTGAAGCAGAAAGGTATTTTGTTCGTCGACCAAATGCAAGAACGAATTCCCGACTCCGGTGAAGCACAACGAACTGAATCTATTGAAAATGTACAACTTCAACCGCTGCCGCCACTGCAAGAACAGGAAGAACAAGAACCGAAGCAAGAAGAAGATGAAAAATCTCAACATTTTCAGTACATGCAAATGCAGCTTCCTCTATGTATCGACAGTCCTTCGAGGTCGATGGCCGGTATCGAGCTGAACGATACCAATGAGCTAGCATGGAATTTCTGCATGGATTCAGGATTAACGTCGTTTTTGGTCCCGGACATCCCTCTAGATGGAAATGATGAATTGTCGAACTTGTTCGATTACGATACAAGGTTTCAGGATAACTTCGACTTGATATTTGATGCAGGGTCCCCTTACGAAGAACAGGCTGATCGAAAATGTGTATCGGATGATGCAATCGAAGTCGGTGTTTCGGGGAACATGGAAGATGATAATCGAAAAGAGAGGTCGTCGTCTTTAAATTCGGATTCTCCGTATTCGTCGACGACCTTGGATTCCTGTAATTATTCTTCTTAATTGTTTGTGTTTCGGGTTAAGAGTTTCGGATAGTTGGGAGTTTGTTGTTGGAAATCTGTTGCGGTTTGATGGTGGATGGATGCCAAAATATCTTTGTTTTTTTTCATATACATTACCTTCGTTTAATTAAATTAAAATGAAAAAAATAGTTTATGTTTTATTTGATAAATTTGGTATAAATCTTAAAATTTAAATAATAAATTCATTTTTTGAAAAAAATTAAAAAATTGGCCCAAAGTAGTTTCTTCGACATGAAATAGTTTTAAGTTGGGCTTGAACTGAAATTTATTCAACAGGTTTAATTGGATTGGTCTAGATATTCGATACAAATTCACCATAAAAATATATACGATAAATTCATAATTATGGATAAGGTTATATTTAAATCACCTAATTATTTAATTATAGACAATATTATATTTGATTTGTTTTTCACATTTTAAAAATATATTAATTTAATATTTTTAAAAATTATTTGTATATCTTAATTAACATTAAAATATTTTATTTGAAAGAAATTTTGAATAGAAAAGATATAAAAAGATATAAAAAAAATATGAACTTCAAATTTTTAGTAGGGATTGTACCCACCAGTAAGGTTGTTTATTAACGGGTACTTAATTCCTTCGGATAATTATTTTTCGGCTTATGTCTTGATCCATTTAATAAAATATTTCTGTGGTTTTGAGTTATGTTTAACCTTAAAGTTTATGACCTATTTATGTGAGTTTCACAAGGATATATATGAAAACTTTTGACCTAATAAAGCATTATTTTTTTGAGAATTAATGAGCCTTTGAAGAGAATTTTTTAATATTATTGTCTGAATTAAAAGAAACCTTAATGTTTATCCTTTTAATTTTAATATAGTATTTGAGAAATATATTCTCTTATTTGAAGAAAATTATTTTAAATTTGGGTTAAATATTGATAGATCTACGGAGGTCCAAACTGGTTTAAAAATTTATGTTATTTACATCGTGCACAATGATGGATACACTTGATGAATAGAGTGGGCCTGATCTCACCTTAAACTTTTTAAAATTCACACATTTATCTATTTTTTAAAAAATTTTATGAATTAGTCTTTAAAATTTTTAAATATTTATAAGCAGTGCCACACTGAAATTTTAAAATTTCATGTACCCACCCTCAAATATTTTTTTGGATCTGTCACTGATCGTGCACATCTACACATTTATGAACCAACAATTGATTAAACTTTTTCTTGATAATGTTTGGATCAATTTCTCATTCAAAGTTTCAAAATTATAAAAAAATAATATTTATTTTGTTTTGCTTTTGGGTCGTAAGAGATTATGATACACTAATCTTATTATTCCCCTTCCTAGATACGTTGTAATCGTAATATCTTATATGATTTTAATAAAAATTTAGCGCACCAAAAAACCTCATTAATATTATTATTTTCTATTTAAATAGTTAATGTTTTCTATTTTATAAATTAAAAAATTTAAGAAATTTTGTAATTTAATAAAAAAACATTTCATTTTATAAATAAATATACAACAAAAGTACGTCATAATTAATTATAAATGGAACTTTATATATCATTTGCACTAAGACACCTCATTAATATTATTATTTGAACTTTAAATTTGTTGATATTACAAACCCAATAATTTTAGTTTAGAGTACAATCATATTCACAAATTATTACTTGTAATTAAAATTAGAAACTATATCAATAAATAACAATATAAACATAATTAGATTTAGAGTTGCATTTAAATAGAGGAAATAGTTTTTCTTTTTATTAAATCTTAAGGGATAAATGAGTCATTTTCAAATTACTGAAATAAATGAAAATTTTCCCAAGCTTAACTTTTAATATTTCCTAATATGAATTTATTTTATTATCCACGTGGGTTTTATAAATTAGAAATCTATTAGGTTGATCTAACCAAATCCATTTCCTAGAGAAATTATACAGTGAACCCTACATGGACTTAGTGGATAAGTAGTTATTAGAAATCCATTATCCACGTCATCCATGGTCCCAAGTAATCAGGATCGTTGATCTTAAACTTTTTCCAAGTGATTCATCACCTCTTTCCTACATGGACTTAGTGGATAAGTAGTTATTAGGTGGTTATTTAAAGATCAACGATCCTGATTGCTTGGATCATGGATGACGTGGTGAACAGGGTTGACCGTATAACCTATCCATTTCCTATTAGGTTAACTATGAAACAGATATAAATACGAGTTTGTGCAGGAAGTCAGAAGCATTCGCTTGAAACCTAAAGTAAGATTTCTCTTCTACCGGAAGTCAAAGTGTTAGCGCTGATGAATAAGAAATCATCCATGGCGGAAGATTCAGATATCATCCAAAAGATTGAAAGAGATGAGAGAAACGATTGCCGTAGAAATACCAACAAGAGAAAGATGAGTGATGAAGAGGAGATGTGGGACTGGCTCGTCAACTCGGATGATCAAAACCAGGAACAAGAGGAAGAAACCAGTTCGAAACATGATACCGATGATGAGATCGAGGCGATGTTCGACAAGGTTAAGAGAAGGAAGAAGACGGAGGAGAAAAATCCTCAACGCATTGGATTACTTGTTGAGAAAGTAATGGCTCTACTGGAGATTGCAGTCGAAGAAGACATCGAACTGAACAGGCAAAACAAACCCGCCATTAAAAAGATTCAGACCCTGCCTCTTCTCACTGAGTTTCTCTCCAAGAAGCATCTTCAACAAGAGTTTTTGGATCGTGGGGTTTTGAGTTTGCTCAAGACTTGGCTGGAACCACTACCCGATGGAAGCTTGCCCAACACCACCGTTCGAGCTTCCCTTTTGAATATCTTAACTCACGCCTTCCCTATTGATATAAGCTTGGAACATCCAAGGGAGTTGTTGAAGAAGAGTGGCCTTGGTAAAGTCGTCATGTTTCTATCCAAATCAGCTGAGGAAATCACTGCCAACAGACAACTTGCAAAGGATTTGATCCAGAACTGGAGTCGAATCATATTCCACAAGGGTACGAGGTTTTCAGAACTGAGAAAATCGAAAGAAAAGGCTGTGATTCCTTTGAACAAGACATCACCACCAGTGAGGAAGCAGTCAACAATGCAATTGGTGGAGGCTGACTTAGATTTTGAGTTACCTCCCAAGCAATCATGTTCATCATCAAGGAGCGGCGTCTCTGTGCCTGAAGCAGCAGCACGTGCCTATGCTGTGGTTCCTCGAACAAAATCTAATCCCGAGGGAGATGTTGAAAGAGTTCGTGTGAGATACATTGCCCAGAGAGACTGCAAGAGTTATCAAAGGATTGAAAAGAAGCTGAGGCGGATGAAAAACTCGAATAAGAAGAAGACTGTGAATATGCGTTTTAATTACTTGTAAAGCACCTATATGAGCAATGTAAACAGAAACTGAATTTATTAGTAATAAAAATATCAGATTTATTCTCTGTAAATTTCAGCATTTTCTTCTCTACTTGTTGAGAATGCTTTAGATTATCATCTTCCTCGTACTAACAAATTTGATGCCTATAGAGTTGCTTGTCATCGTCAAAATGGCTTCTGATGATCGACATTATTTGATTTTATTATCATATTTAAAATATTTTTTTCGTTATTTTTATCAAATTTGTAGGGTTTAAAACAATTCTGTATGTATTTAACTGTAAAACTTGTTATGGAATTGCCAATATAATCTTGTTACTGATGTAAAAGGATGAAGTCATGAGTTCTTGATCATCTGGAAAATTAAGTGAGTTTTCGAGTTAATTTTATTTTTTGTTCTAATTTGAATTAATTTAATTTAAAAATTATAATTGATTGGGATGGTAATTATTGTTCTCGTTGAAACTAAATTAATTATGCAATCCATAATATTATGTGCGAATAGTTGTTAATTAAGTTGAAACTAAATTTGAATTAATTTAATTTAAAGATGAGTTTAATTAAAAAAATGAAACTTTATTCATTTATTGTCATCTAGAGGTGCTAATTAAGTTGAACAGTTTATGAGAAGTGAAGCTCGATTCGGTCAACGTTCAACTTGAATTGATTCGAGCTCAACTCGTGACCTCAACGATTCAAGTCGAACAAGGCTAAAAATAAAACTTTATTCTAAGTTTGTAATATTTCTGGATTGTTACTCTAAAATTCAAATTTCTCAATTATTTCAGATACTATTTTGATGATTTTGTATTTATACTAAGCAGGTGAGTTTAACGAGCAACGAGTTAAGTTGAACAAAACAAAATAAATTTTGTTAATTTTTTTTTAGAAAACAAGGTAAAAGTTCTAACGGGGTTAACAAAAAGTAGAGTAACAAAATTTTCTAACGAACATAATTCGATCAAAATAATAGTTATATCAATGAAATTCAGTTTCAATCATCATTGTGGAGTGTGCATCTTAATTTGTATATTTAGAACTTCAAAAAAAAAATTTGTCTTGCTGCAAAGTACAAATTTAAAGGAAGTGGCAGAATTGAACGATTACCTATTTCAAACACTAAATACAAGGAAATATTCTTATACAAGTTCTAGTTGGGGATTGACATTCAAGCAGGCAAACACTACATTCTTTTTCTATTAACAGAACATATATAGAACAGTATACTAAGAGAATTAATCTTTCAAAGACACGTAGAAGACAGATTATTTTAAAGAACATGAACACTAAATCATTGGATCTTCCTAGCCACCAGGACCAGATCATTCATTTTGTGTGTAGTGAGACCAGGCATGACATCAAAGTCTATGTCTTCCTTATCCATCCCTGTCGGCATTTCCCAATCGAACAGGTAAAGAAGATTAGCAAGGGCAAGCTCCACTGCTGCAACTCCCATATGCATTCCAGGACAAACCCTTCTACCAGCACCAAACGGTATGAGCTCAAAGTGTTGGCCTTTGTAGTCTATGGAACTACCCATGAACCTTTCAGGACGAAACTCCTCTGGATTGTCCCATGTTTCAAGGTCTCTTCCTACTGCCCATGCATTGACATGGACCAAGGTTTGGGCAGGAACTTGGTACCCTCCTATGCTGCACTGCCCAAGTGTTTCTCGTGGCACTAGCAATGGGACTGCCGGCTGCAATCTGAATGTCTCTTTTATCACAGCTTTTAGGTAAGTTAAACCTTGAACATCATCTTCATTTACGAAACCTTTTTTGCCGATCAAAACCCTCACTTCTGCCTGAGTTTTCTTCAAACACTCTGTGTTCTTCATTAGAAAGCACATGACCCAGATCACAGTGGCTGTTGTTGTGTCCGTTCCTGCAATGAACACGTCCTGCATGAAAAACAAAATGGGGTTATGAATATGGACATGTTACATGTATGTTTGCAACAGTCATGCACACATAAGATGATTGGATTACCATAAGAATAGCTTTTACGTGATCCATGGTGAAATATTCAGACCGAAACTCACGATTCTTCCATAATCGTAGCAACACATCAACTATGTCCTCTCGGTCTGGTGTCGGCCGATTCGGATCAAGATGTTCATCGATTAGTTCTTGGTAAAAGGCATCAAGTTGTTCGAAATTTTTATCAAGACGAGTGAGAAAACCAGAGAATCTATCGGCCCAACCCATGACAGGAAAATAATCAGCGAAACTAAAGCTTGTAAACATGGCTTCACTCTCTTTAAGCAGCTCGTGGAACCTGCTTAAATCAGCTCCTTCGTCGTCAAACCTCTTCCCGAAGCCGACCCTACAAATTATTGAGCTGGCAAGGCACGCCATTGCCTCACTCAAGTTGACAGGCTTAGACTCATCAGATAGTCTAGATATTTTCCCCATCAATCGAGCCACTTCGTCTTCTCGAATGGGACGATACTCTTTCACTCGACTAAACAGATGTACAACGCAAGTTTTCCTCATCTCCTTCCAGTACTCACTGTATGGTGAATAAGACAAATCCGAGGTATTGTAAGATAATTTTCGAGGACCACGTAGGTTCAGCCTACTGCAGAAATCAAGGTCGTGGGTTTTCATAACCTCTTTAGCCATTTTGGGCGAGGAAACTACAAGGGTTGGCTTACACCCTAATCGCAAGAACACGAGAGGACCATACTTTTGAGAGAGTTTCCAGAAGAAAATGTGAGGGGCTGAGTTATCAAACAGTAGCATGTGTAAATGACCGACCAAGGGAAGAGCTGGAGGTCCTGGGGGAAGAAGATGACACTTGCCATTGTTGGTATTGCTAATTCTACATTTTAGTAGAATGAACAGCAGGAAGGGGAGAGATAGAACAAGCATCATAAACGCTGATATTGCCATTGTCATTTGCTCAATCTGGTTGGAAGACTTCCCTTATCCAAACTCTCGGTTTATATTGTTTTATTGTGACTCAGATTACGTGTTTGTATCTTATTTTCCATTTGTTTGAAGCCGACACATGCACGTATGATGTAAGAATTCATAAATTGGTTGACATCTGTGCTGGTTATATCATGCTTCCTTACACCTAGGGATGAAAATAAATCTGACAGGTTCCGGTCCAATTTGATAAAATCAGAATTTTTTAATTTGTAACTCAAAATTTTTCATGTCAAAAAAATAATATATAGGAGTACAAAAGTCATCCTAATAATAATAGAATAGAGCAGAAGTTATCTGTCCTTAATCAGTCATACTTTTTAATAAAAGAATTTTAAAATTAAATTTGTTAATTTTTAATTTTTTACGTTTTAAACTTTAAACTCTACATATTAAAAAATTTATTATATCCTTAATTTCTTAAATTTTAATAATCTTTAATTTTAAATTCTAAAGCAGGGTGACACTGATAAAGACATAATAAAAAACGATTTATATCTATCCTAATAACCAACAGAGTCTTACGTCCTAACCCCCATATAGGGATATAAACGAGCCAAGTCTTAACCCCATGTAGGGATATAAACGAGCCAAGTCAAACTCGAGTAGTGTTAAGTCCTAACCCCATGTAGGGATATAAACGAGCCAAGTCAAACTCGGGCAGTGTTAAGTCGAATTTAAGGGTAAAATCTTCAATCCGGCTATATATTTATAAATATCTATTATATTTTTATATATTATATTTAATAATTTTTTGGGTCAAATCAAGATTAATCGATTTTTTTTAGTAAAATACCATGATCGGGGGTGAGGATGAAATTATATTTTTTATTTTTAGGTACTTATTTAACTGTTAAAAAGCCTATTTCTAAAGGGTACAACATAGACTCGATAACTAAACCATGAACTTCATTTTCAACAAGATGAAAATCCAAACTCGCTTAACTCTTGTTTTAACAGGATCCGAACGAACTTTGTTTTTTGTTTCGAAAGGATCCGAACCCCCTTTGCTTTTACTCATCTCTTGCTAATCACAGAGCACTTCACTGCTTCACCACTTTCGTATCTGCCTTGTTTTTAATAGCATCCCAAAATGCAGGAACAGCTACATCGTCAGGAACTTCTTTGAAGGATGGCAGGTAGTTGACATCCACAATGACATGATCACCGGAACCATCTTCAATCTGAAATAGGATAAATCAGAACAATCCTCGATCAACTCATGCGACACAAGAAAAGGGCTCAAACATGATCATATATAAAGTGTCTTAAAATGAATACAAGTCAATTTATCATCTCAGCAAGGTCTGCGAAATGGAAGTGCTTTACAACAGGACATAGTAATAGAAACCATATATGAATGGATTAAAATGTATACATGATCATATGAAAGTGCTCGACAGAAACACGATTATATCAATAATAGAAACCATTCTTACTAATAGGGTTGTAAATGAGACGCGAGTTACTCGATCTCGACTCGATTGAACTTGATTCGAGCTCGAACTTGGCTCGAGTTCTTAAATCTCTAATACAAATATGTTACGTTACACCATCTCTTGCTTCCTTTTTGAACCATCGCTTCGTCGCAAGATTTCACCGTTTCCAGGTATGTATCTAACATGGATATCTTTATTTCTCTTAAATCTCTAATACAAATATGCATCTAACACGGGTATGTTTAGGGAGTCGTATCTTCATATCCATGACCGGAAGTGTTGGACGCGAGTACTTCAAATAGATTTATTTCTAATTATAGAGCAAAAGATTTTATTTTTAATATTTTTCATAAGCATAGCTTTCCACAGCTAACACTGTTGTCTTACATAAGAGTTCACCGAAAAACAGCTTTAATAAGATAATCGTTATTTCACATAAGAAATATGCAGGCAAAGTTTATTCGAAATACTCACAACAACGTCAAAGCCAAAAATGGTAAGACCCAACATTTTTGAAAGCCATTCAGCAGCCTTGTTTACTAGCCCCAGATCAAGGCACAGATCCTGAACTTGAGAGTTTGCAGGGGCAGTAGGTAGAGATTTTAAGCTGAAAAGGATGCGACAACAGCAAATTTCTAAAGAATAAGTCAATTTGCATATATAATATATATATATATATATTTATATTTATAAAGTTGCATTATAAGGATAAAGGGTGAACAAAAACAGTGTACCTGTCAAAGAGAAGAGGTTTGGATCCATTCTTTTCAGATGATTTTATCAAAATGTCGGCATTAGGAATTGACTTCTTTGCAGCATGGAAAACTCTCTCACCTAGAACATAAAACTTGAACAGAGTGGATGAATGATTAACGTATTCCTGCAGTCCAAGGCATTTCCTATTTTAGAGCCAAGATTTCAAACTTCAAAAAGGTTGTCACATATAACGTTTACAGAAACAGATTTTGATGTAGCATCACAATCTGCTAAGTCTCCCATGGATCATTGATCAAATTAGTAACAGATCTATTTGGCTTTTTAAAATAAATTTAGTACCTTAAACTGTAATCTTCTCCATGGAATAGTACAAGACAAGCACGCGGATAAAAGAATATAGTGGATGCAACCATGATTCCCACTTTGATACATTAGAGGATGCTTACCTGAATGACAGCAGGTAGTGGAACACTCGAATGCTTGAAGTCTTCGACTCTAAAGACAATTGCCTGATAATAAAGAAAATAAGTCTTATTCAATTTAACTAAACTAGTTCCTTAATAATACGATCTAATATGGAAATGGTTAAATTGTCACAAATGATATTTTCTTTTTAACAAGATTATATTCTTTGGTTTAAAAGGTAAGTTGACCAAAATAATGAAAAGAAAGGGTAAAATTGTCATGAAGTAATACAGGCTTCTCTTATGTGTTTTCTCCACAATAAAATAATCCAAACTCATGGTATCAGAAGGGATTTGCATTTCAGTAAGTATTTACCATACTGTGTGCATCAGCTACACCACAAGCAACCTGAGGTTTCACTATACTTGGAAGAGACAGTTCTGCATCATTAAGTCTTTGTACCAAATCAGGTTCATCAAAACTGTTAACCTGCAAATTTGAGAGGAAAACATGCAAAACAACCATTAAACTCAAGGAGAAACATTGAAGGAGCTTAAACATAATTGTATAGT
This sequence comes from Abelmoschus esculentus, assembly GCA_035048815.1. Classification (NCBI taxonomy): domain Eukaryota; kingdom Viridiplantae; phylum Streptophyta; class Magnoliopsida; order Malvales; family Malvaceae; genus Abelmoschus; species Abelmoschus esculentus. The sequence continues at coordinate 2,796,125 of JAUCBN010000021.1, forward strand.
TGTTCTTAAACTAATAACAGAAGGTAGGGTGAAAGCACTTGTAGCCTCCTCCTTTTTTAAGGAAAAAGGGAGTGTATAAATCCTAGGAGGAGAAACCTATGAACCTCAATTATTTTGCAAATGGAAATGTTAATTCAGCCAAAAAGTTGTCATCCACCAAAATAAAATCTAAAAAATTCTCATGAGAAAATATTACAACATAAGATTGTTAGGTGGTTCCTAGGGTGTTCAAAATCGGCCCAATGGTTACCCAACGGCCCAATGAATCCATTATAAATACTATATTATTACTATGTTTCAACATTCTTTTCATTTTTTTTAACTTGCATTATGAGTTTATTGGGTCGTTGGGTACCATTGGGGCGATTTTGAACACCCCTTTCCATAAATTGGCTTAAACATCTATTCAAATGTGTGCAAGACTATGTAAAAGAAAAACCAAACGCTCTTTTCACTTACATATTGTCAATTCAATTTCCTAATTATAAAACATTTAGACAAGTTAAACTATGAATAAAATTCAGAGGAGAAGTACAGACTCCTATTATGACAAACTTCATCATGCAAGCAACTGAAAATGAGTAACGTCTAACACAGTCTTTATTCTGGTAGCATATACAGTTCAATCATACAAGTAACATTATCTGCAAATTATCAATTAAGAAAAACTCCATAAAGACCTTGAGAAAGTGAGGGGCCCTGACTCTGCAGCTTCCTGCTGCATTAAGTTCCTCTAGCCCAAGTAATATTTGTTGGATCTTTAACCGATCAAGTACAGGGTAAATGCTATTAAGCGGATCAACTTCGAAGCAGTGATTTTGGCTTTTAATAGACCTGTACATGCACCAGACCTGTCAAACTAAAATTGTTCTAGGACTACGGACTAAATAACCATTTTCTTAGATAAATACACAAGATTACGAAGACAGTACGATTCTTGGCAATAAAAAGACCATATAGTCAGACACATCTGTCCAGAGATAAGGAAAAACAAAAGCTTTAAATTTTATGCAGTCATATGTGATGCATATATGCATGCAGAAGACACGTACATATATGTTAAAAGTCACCTTTGCAGTTCTTGCATTCCATTTGTGTAATCAATTCTGTAGGAAGGTTCTGAGGAGCTATTCAATTCAATGGACACAATTTCATCAGTTGCTTTGTGGAGAATCACATCAACCTCTTCTAACTGTGTCGCTATAGGAAGCTCAAAAGTTAAGGGAAGAAAGATCAACCCATTGGGAGTTGGACACATTGGAAAGGCACCCCTCTACAAAATATGTGAACATGAGCTTTGGTTGGTTAATATAAATCATTACAACTACAAAAAAATCATAACTCGTTTAGTTGGTTTCTAGGAACTTTTAAAGGAGAGGAAAAGCCATAACTTATAAGTTTGTAACCATTTTCAGTGAAATTATTTTCTTCTAAAGAAAATGAAAATTTCCATTTGTTTTCAAAGGGCTTACCTTGGCAAAATCTTCCTCACGAGAAGGCTTCATAACGTAACCAACTGTTACAACATTGTTGCTGACTGCCTGAGAAAAATGTTAAAGAACTCTTAAAAAGTAGTTTTCCTTTGAGGAACCCAAGTTTGTTTTGAAGTAAATTGATCTTGAGGCAAATCCTTACTATTTGTCAAAAGCAAAAGAAAGACCTGTGTGTATTATAAATATATATGATATATCATTTACACATCATAAGTTCTATTAGTTCATAATTATCCCTATTATGACATGTGAAGTTTTTATGTGGCTAGAGAGTGCAATGGTTCAAAGATTTGACAGCATGTTACAATTTCGCAAATGAATTGAAAATAATGATAAGGGGTGACCTTTTTATTTAAGCGGCAAATAGTCAAAGGTAGCTCTTCCAATTTATCCATGTATATCCTGTTTGACTTGTGCAGTGCACCAGTGACTTCAGCATCTGAGAAAAGGAAGCAATTTTGAAAGAAAAAACGAATTTGGTCAAGCAGAGGGATCATCCCTCTTGAGTGCAAGAAAACAACAATAAACACTAGTAGGTCACCAGAAAGCTGGTTATACATATTTGCAGAGCAAAAGTTGAAGTACTTTTCCTGGGTTTTGTAATTTATCTAGGACTGAAAAGATTAAACAGTGCTCACCAGGAGCTATTGGAAAGTATGTGCAACTTATTTTGGGAGAGCCGTCTTGGTTAGGAACCAGATACAAGATGGTGCCTGAGATATGAGTCCAAGCTTGGGCAATTTCACATGGTGCAATGTCCGAGGAAGATGCAATCAAAGGAAGGCATTTCAAAGATTGTTGCTCAGTCATTGTATGCAGGAGATTAACCTAAGAAAAACACACAAAAAATGGAATAAATATATCTATAATCCAGCCTGAGAAAATGTCATTAATGGCATTGATAGTGATGATCTATGTTAGATATACAGACCCAAGGCGAGTCCTAGTTACCGGCGTCTAATACGGATATGTTAAAGAGACTCGGCAGAATATTGGATAAGAATATGTATCCAATACAAGGTATGACCAATTTGTTTTTCTAATTTTTCGAAATCTTTGGAAGATCATACTGCTAGCATATCCATGCATGTGTCTTACACAGACATATGAGATCTATGTTAGACAGACAGACCCAGGGTGAGTCCTAGTTACCAGCGTCTAATATGGATATGTTAAAGAGACTCTGCAAAATATTGGATAAGAATATGTATCCAACATAAGGTACGACCAATTTGTTTTTCTAATTTTTCAAAATCTTTGCAAGATCATACTACTAGCATACCCATGCATGTCAGACACATGAAGTAACCATTCATCAATTTATAGTATCAAATCAATTTAGTACTTCCTATCAACAATGAAACATAAACAGCAAAACAAGAAATCTTACTTGCTCATCTGAAAGAGGCAACGCGTAGGAAATGGCCTGCAATAAGAGAGAAAAGCAATGGGTAATCCAAATCAAAACAAAACAAACAAGGTCAAACACTAAAAGCATCAATGTAGTAATATAGACCGTAAAGATATCGGAAAATCGGAGCTTGCCGAGCAGGGAGAGGGTTGGGTTGCTCTTGAAATTCTCCGGTTGTTCGATTCCATATTCAAGCAAAGCGTGGTCCACTATCACTCCCCTCACAACTTCACTCATTAGCAAAAAATTGAAACAGATATAACTACTTTATCGTAAAGATTACCACATTGCCGCCATTTGATGATGTTTGCGATCAAATTCTTCAACCAAATCTCTTTTTATACCATCGCTGTTCACGCCGGCATGCTTTTATTCTGATAACTTTCTTTACGGAATCTGAAATTTCTGAATACTGAGTGGTTTATAGTGATAAAATTATAATTTTAGTCCCTCCATTCAGAGGAGAAATTCAATTTGATCAGTGGGGCACAGACCCCCAAATTTGAGAAAATTACTATTAGATCTTCTGAAAATTTAAAGAAAATTATTTGACCCTTCTGTAATTTGAAAATAAATTAATTGAATCATACGGTTTTAAATTGATTTTAAAATTATAAATTCTTTTAAAATTAGATCCTTCAATTTTTGAATATTTTAATTTTATCTTTAAACTATAACCTTTATTTTAAATTTGAATAATTATTATCTAAAAATATATAAAAAATATAATCCAAAAATATTTTTATATCAATTAAATAGGGTAGTAAATTGTACCAAATTGAAATTTCGAAGGCTAAGACCATAAAGGGTAAACAAATTGGGACATCATTGCATTTCTTCAGAATTAGCTAGAAAAATGAAAGAAAAACATAAATCTTAAGCGCCCACCGTGGGGCTCGAACCCACGACCACAAGGTTAAGAGCCTTGCGCTCTACCGACTGAGCTAGACGGACTTGAAAGTTAACGTACATTATAAGGTTTTAAATACTTATAATAGATTTAAAATTTCAGAAAAAGCAATATTAAATCTTTCGTAGCTGCCTGCAACATTGAAAGTCTTGAAAAAAATGGGGTTTCAATTACGATTTTGGGTGCTTTATTTTTTTTAAATCGCTTAAAATAAGGTTAAAATAATATTATATAAAATAATAAAAAATTTAATATCAATTTCTATGTACATATAGAAATATTTTAAAAAATATAAAGATTTTGATATATACAAAAAATACTTATAAAATCAATAAATACTTTTGTATATATAAAAAAATCAATAAACTATGGAATTTATTAATCTAGCCATTGAACTTATTAAATCGATTTATTTTGGTCATCACTATTAAAATTTTATTGAAGGGTGAGATGATGGGCAATTAACAAAATTTTATAAAGGGTAGATTACCCCAGTGACCATCCAACTATTTGGGGATACTTATTTTGGCCACCCAATTAAAACACTCGTCAATCAGGTAATCTAACTTTAAAATCTACCTATTTTGCTACTGTCGTTAAAATTCTGACGAAAAAATTAACAACAGTAACGTAGCTGTTAATTAAAATAGGTAAAATTACACATTTAATTCCTCTAATTTATTTATTATATTAATTTAATTCCAATTTTAAATTAATAAATAAAATTAATCATCCAATCGATTGATGACACGTATTTTTATTTATTATTTTATATATATTCCTCTCCAAATCACCGAAAAGTTCTGAAATGAGACATTTTTAAAATTTTTGAAAGTATAAGAATTTAGATGTATATCAAATTTTTTAAAAAATATAAAAATTTCGGTATATATTAAAAAACAAATACTGAAATTCTTATAATTTTTATAAAAATTTCGGTTATCTTTTTTTTAGTCTCATTTTAATGTTAGAAAACCCAAATCATTATCTTATATCCTTTGCCAACCATTGGTCAAATATTCCCAATATCCTAATAATATTTTCCATGATTGCTGGTGTCCCAAGACCTCATCAACTGGTCCAGATTCATTGTCCACCTTGGATTGCAAAGGTTCCGTTTTCATCAAGTTTTCTTTTTTTTTTTTTTCTAAAAGAATACATTTTTGAATTTGGCATTCATATGGAAACAAAGCACAAATGATGGGTGCAAAATCTAGAAAAGCAGCACCACTCTATTTGTTTCCCAACCAATGACCCAAAACTAGGAAAAATTATATCATGGGTCAGTCCCATCACTTGTTTATGGGACCAACCAATAAAATTTGTCCACTTCATCAATTTTTCCATGTTATAATTTTTTCCAAGTGAATCTTCACTTGAAAAATTAAAAAATAATGAGGTGAACAGTTTTTATTGGTTTGTCCCATGGATGATGTGGTGGGACTTACCCATGATATAATTTCTCCAAAACTAGGCATGGATTTAACATCTTAGGATTATTAATGCCGAACATCGTTGAATATTATTAAATTAATTAATAAAAATTAAAAATTTCAAGGGCTTAATATATAATTATTAATTATACGATGAGTTTGTCACTCTTTTATTAATTGCATGTTAAGTCTTTGAGATTTTTAATTTTTGTAAATTAATTTAACGATATTCATCAGTATTTTGTGTTAGTAATGTTCAACAATCGAACACCTATCGTAGAATTTTCCTAAATTTATACATATCTATTGATATAATACTCGAATTTGGATTATTTATAAAAATGTCATCTTTTATCATTAGAATCGAATCATTTAATCGAGTTAATTCTATAAATAGAATTATTATCTTTAAATTATTAAAAAAATAATTGTTTTAAAGATGTATGATATTGTTTTCATGTATGTTCTTGAAGATTTAAAACCCCATGTGAACCAGATAATTTCATTTATAAAATATTTAAAAGATGAGAAAGATGTGTTACTTCATTAATTATGCTTAATCTTATTTGTGAAATTTGTAATAGACCTGGTGTTGAAAAACCATCACATGCTTCTAATGGATTTTTTTTTCTTTCTAAAAATAAACATAATAAATTTTTAACATTTAAAATTTGACTATTGAAACTAATAATAAAAATGTTATTTTTTCTCTCTAAAAGGTAGAATTTGAGCATACATTTATAATATTATATATATATTATAATTAGGAGCGTTCAAATCCGGGTACCCGATCGGATACCCGAAAGATGCCTTGTCGCAAACAAAAGAATGCACACAAGAAGTCAAGAACTCCAATTGATTTTGCGCCGAAGACGAGGAGGCGAGGGGGGTGCTAATGAAGTTAGGAAATAATAATTATATTTAAAAATAAAAAGTAAAAAAAATATAAAAATCGGGTACCCAAAAATTTTTAATTTCATGACCTGGGCCCGACTCTGATAAAACATTTTTTCCGGGTAAATACCTGATTTTTTAGGTTCGGGTAATCGGGTCGAATCGATTGGATCGGATATTTTTGAACACCCTTAATTATAATAGGAATAAAATCAAGTTATTTAATATAAAAATTTCAAAATTTTAAATTTTAAACGGGAAATTCCATAAATATATTTTTTTATATTTTTTAAAATATAGTATCAATCATTTTATTTCCTAAAATATTATACTTTGAAGAATAATTTTAAAGATGGTAATAAAAGGATCCGACTTTAAATAATAAATTAAATTAAATTGAATTAAAAATTAAGATCGTTTTCACTTGATACTGATTTCGATTAGAAAATACATTAAAAATTATTAAAATATTATTCAAAGTTGATACCAATAAATATCGACTTTAATTTTTTTTTTAATTTTTTATTTTACTATTCAAAATAAATCATTTTATTATCATCTTTAAAATTATTATTTAAAATATAATATTTAAAAAATAAAATAATTAATACTATATTTTAAAAATTAATTATAACAAAAATATAATAAATAAAGACAATATTTATGTAAAATTTCCAATTTTTAACATCTATTTTGAAGCATCATTTTGTTGATTAAAACCACATCTGCCGTTCGATGTAGGGTTGAGTAATCAAATCAACGGTCAAAAAGCGAAGGTAAACCAACACTTGTATCATACGGAACATCCCAAAAATCCAAAAAAAAAGTAGGGAAAATAAAAAAATAAATATAAAAAATAAAATGGAAAAACCACATTGCTGATTCCTCCACCCCCATCCAATCGTAGAAAAACCAAACCCTCCTTTTCCTTCTTCGATATCTTCCGAGTATTATATTCCCGTTGTCTTCTTCATTCAACTAAATCGCCGCTTTCTGGATCTTTCTATCGCGATCTTAACAAGGTAAAACTATGATCAATATCATCTCCAGATTGTCATTTTGTTTTTTGTTGATTTTTTTTGAAACGATCAAATCGATTTGATTTTTTATTTTTCCTGATTCTTTTATTTTTGGTGTTGATTCAGGTAATCGAGGTAATGGAGAATCTGGCGCAGTTAGAAGCATTATGCGAGAGGCTGTACAATTCGCAGGACTCGGCGGAGAGAGCACATGCGGAGAACACTTTGAAATGCTTCTCGGTTAATACGGATTACATTTCGCAATGCCAGTATATTCTTGAGAATGCTTTGACTCCTTATGCTTTGATGCTCGCTAGCTCTAGTCTTTTGAAACAAGTCACTGATCATAGCCTCGCTTTGAATCTTCGCCTCGATATCTGTATGTTGAGTGTTTATTCACTTTCCTTTTTTTTTTGATTTCTACGAGATTTGATTTATTTTTTGTTTGTTTGTTTTAATTTGGTAGGGAGTTATATTTTCAACTATTTGGCGACTAGAGGACCAAAACTGCAGCCGTTTGTCACTGCATCTTTGATTCAATTGTTGTGCCGAGTAACGAAATTTGGATGGTTCGATGATGAAAGGTTCCACGACGTGGTTAAGGAGTCAACTAATTTCTTGAGCCAGGTGATTTTTCTGTTTTTTAGGCTCTCGTTTTATTTTTTCTTTTGAGAAGATTGCTCTAAGTTGAAAGCAAAAGGGAGAAATTGAGATTATGGTTCGATGCTATTTTCAATAAACTTGTTTTATATTGCTAGAGGAAAATCATGCATTTTGTTATAAATGTTTAAGCTATTCCACAAGCAAAGGGTAATGGATTGAAAGCAATATTAAAGTACATTATGTCGTGCATGAGTACATCATAGCATATTTGTTTAAGCTTTAAAACCTGGAGTGCACTGACACATTGATACACGCTATATATGATATGTGTGATTGAGAGGACTCAAGCTTCATTGGCTTTAGTCTTCTTACTTCATGCCTCGGAAATTTGAATTCCAATATTGAAACTGCTATATATGTTCATTGTGCATGGCTGAGATATCTTGGTTTAATTTGTTTAATTCAAGATTCTCATTAGAGTCCATATGTTTATTGCTCGCAAAAATCACTGCTTGTTCAGATTAGCATCCTGAATCAGTTAACTTTATTAATGGACTCCTATAAATGTTGTGCTGTAACATTTTTTGTATGACTTCCTTTCCTCATTGTTAGTTTGCTAAGTTCACCGACTTTCTTTCTTCCTGGCACTTTTTTTACCAGGGAACTTCAGAACATTATGCCATTGGTTTGAAGATACTAAATCAACTTGTCTCTGAGATGAATCAAGTAAGTTTTCTTAATGTTTTTATTTATCTTTCTGTACCTGGTAGTCACTAACTGTTGTCATATGGTATGAAAATTGTTATGTCAATATGTTACTTCATGGGGATCATATGAAGGTATATAATGTTTACTATCTTAATTTCTGGGGTAGCACATGCCGTCTTTCCTTGTTCTCTATTTTACTGGTCAGCATAAATTTTTACCTATTTATGTTGTAGACAGCTAGAAACTCTAAGCAGGATTTCGTTTGTTGTCTGTTTGTCCTTTAATTTCCCCTCTCCATCCATTTAAACTTGTCCTTGAATTTGAAGTTCAACAATAATCTTTTCTCGAAGATATTTTTTCTTGTCACATTCCGAGTTTGCATTAGAAGTTCACAAACAGTTACTCAGTAAACCTGAACAAAGCATCAAACAGTGAGCAGGGAGTTTTACCCAAACCATTATTGTTTGGAAGAAAGCACTTTTAGTTGTCTGTTTTATGATATGTTTCAAGAATCTGGTGTCATATAATATTTTTATTGATTACTTAGGAATCGTCATTGATATGTTCTTTTGTTGTACGCCACTGCCTCCAGTTCCTATAATGGGAAATTAACATTTGAAAAATCTTTAAGATAAGCTTATCCAGCATTACCCTCCCCCCTCCCAAATAAAATTGTATATATATTTTTTTGTTGAATTGTGATGAAGTGATACCTAGTTTATTTATCTTAACCTATGATTCAGAACTGGGTACAGTTTCTTTTTCTCACAGTTGTGTTTCCTTTCTTTTCAATTACAATCATTTATTATTGTGCTTGCATTGGGTTCTTGACGAATTTGTGCATCTTTTGACACCTTAATTGTCAGCCTAACCCGGGGTTGCCATCCACACATCATCGAAGGGTAGCTTGCTCATTCCGGGATCAGTCACTTTCTCAAATATTCCAAATGTCTTTAACAGCATTGCGTCACCTGCAAAACGATGGTAACATTCCATATTTGCTCATTTTTTGGATTCCTTACCTTTTCCTTGACTCCCTATTCTCGTCCTCTTATTTTTCTTGTGATTTTTTTTGTTGCTGACTCTTTTTTGATATTAAATATGCAGTTGCAAGTCGATTGCAAGAGCTGGCACTTTCTCTTGCACATAAATGTTTGTCTTTTGATTTTGTTGGGACATCAATTGATGAAAGCTCTGAAGAGTTTGGTACTGTTCAGGTATCGATGAAACATTTTGTCAACTGTGAATTTCTTTTAAATTTTTTGTTGCTTGAAAGTCTCTCGTTGGGTATTATTTGTTGTTAACCAAGTATATGGTGGTAACTTTACAGATTCCATCATCTTGGAGGCCGTTATTGGAGGATTCTTCAACACTTCAGATATTTTTTGACTACTATTCAATTACTAAGCCTCCTCTTTCAAAGGAGGTTAGACTGTTTTAATGTTTTTCCTTCTTTTTAACCTTTTTCCAAAATTCTTGGATGTATCCCTGCCATTCTGTTTTGAACTTCCTCTAACTTGGCAGGTTGAATTTTGTATCAGAAACCTTTGTAAACTAGAAACCGGTTGATAAATTAAAATTTGAAATTAGAGTTTTTTGAAGTTATGCATGAAAATTCATATATGCGTATGATGCTTCATTTTCTAGTAGAAGTTCTCACTATATATACTCAGTATTAGTCCTGCTTTGATTGATAAAAGATGTTTTCCTATTGAAAGTTATAAATTCAACTAATTATCTCTTCCTCGAATTGAGACTTCCTTGCTGATTATTCAGGGATTTCACATATTCAAATTGATAATTTTTTTCAGGCTCTGGAATGCTTGGTTAGACTAGCATCCGTGAGACGTTCTTTATTTGTAAATGATGCTGCCCGATCCAAGTTTTTGGCTCATTTAATGACAGGAACGAAAGAAATTCTCCAATCAGGACAAGGTTTCATTGGCTTGTATGCTAGTAGTACTAGATTTTTATTATTTAGTGGTCGTAATGGTACTTACTTTTGTAGGTAATTACTGTCGAAGTTTTAATTACTTGGTTGCATTGAATGTCATATAAAGCATGTCTTTTTTGTCTTTTATTTGGCTCCTTTATATTATATATCTGTTTTCCTGGGTTCTATCGTGGCTATTGAGGTCAATTAAATCGAAAATACTTCCTTAGGCATAGCTTTCAAACATATGCTCATAAAGCTGTTTGAACTGGCTTATGCCAAAATGTCTCTTAAATGAAAGTTTACAGTTTTTTCTCCCATGCTTCAATATAAAATGTTTCTCTGAAGGACTAAATTGTTGACCCCAACATTAGTTGTACGGTATGACTTTGGGAAAAATAATTGAATGGGGTTTGCTTTATCTACTGATGGATCTGGGTAAAATCACTATATACTAAGATAACTTGTGTAAGCCTTTTGATGCATGAAACTTCTCTTCTGTTAGTTGTTTATTTGTGGTGAATTTTTTTAGTATCATGTTATGTTGCTTGCAATATTATTCATGGAAAATCAAGTAATATTGGTTACTTGAATAGTTCTCTTGAGAAGTGTGCCCTTATAGTTCAACTCCTGAGCAATCCTGTTCCCTGAAAATAACTGAGTGCATAATTTGTATGCAGTAAAGTTCAGAAATTGTCTTTAATTTTCCTTCAATATTTGCAAATAATGTTTGTGCTGGATATCAGGTCTTGCTGATCATGATAATTACCATGAATACTGTCGACTTCTTGGACGATTTAGGGTGAATTATCAGGTAATTTTATAGGTTCTAAGTGTTTCAACTGGAAGATCATGTTGCTTTTTATGTTTGGTGAAATTTTATCATTTCATGTGATCATGTAGCAGCCTGTGTCTGTCAAACTGTATCATTGCCTATGGTCTCTAAAGTTCGAACTTTTTAGCTCATATAAGTTATAACTTATATTCACTTTCTTCTAGTTCTCAATGAGTATTATCATCTTGATAAAACTCGCAAATTCATATTACGTACGGTACCTTTCATGCATGTTGTTCGGCAATGAGGTACATGGTTATATGCCATACAGTTGCATAAAATTTTGTGGACCTTCTTGATGCAATGCAATTTTCCTTGTATTATAGGTTGTGATATTGATATCTGCAACTGCATTAGTGTTCTTTTATCTGGTTCTGAACAATTGAACCGTTTGCTTATTTTATCACTTCTTGAGATACTCATGGATCATGCGATTTTGTTGGGGTGCTTGTAAATGAATTTGATTCCTGGCTTTGCAGTAACAAGAATTACCGCTAATGTTTACAAAATTTAAAATGCACAGTTATCAGAATTAGTGAATGTGCAAGGCTACAGTGATTGGATACGATTGGTGGCTGAATTCACTTTGAAGTCTTTGCAATCCTGGCAGGTTGGTTGATATTTGAAAATTTATGAATTCAGGAAAATAACTTATGATCGTATATGGCTTAAAGGGGCTCCAATTGCCTGTAAACTATTTTGCTTTGACCTTGATACCTTCTGCAACTTAACCTTACTTAAGTTTATGCTTTTGTACCAGTGGGCAAGTAGTAGTGTATACTATCTATTGGGGCTATGGTCTAGATTGGTTTCGTCTGTTCCCTATTTGAAGGGTGATGCACCAAGTTTATTGGATGAATTTGTTCCTAAGATCACCGAGAGTTTTCTCACTTCGAGATTCAACTCTGTGCAGGTATCGTGTAACTTGATTTCCCTTTGAGATTGATTAATTTTACGCTAGTTTTCTCACATCGAGAGTTTTCTCTCATTTTTTTGTTATGTAGGCTGGATTTCCAGATGATCTTTCTGAAAATCCACTAGATAATGTTGAACTGCTTCAGGATCAGCTGGATTGCTTTCCTTACCTCTGCAGATTCCAGGTTTAATTTCTATTTCTTCATGTTTCTTTCATTTTTTAAAGATGTTTTCAGATTTTTTATGCCTTTCTTCGACTCCCTTATCTCTGTTTTGCATACCTTTCCCTTTTCAGATGCCTCCAAATGAATATCATATTTTAGAGTTTATGCGTTTTCTTTTCTCTTTCAAATTTCTTTTTAACTATTTAAAAACCATTAAGCTTCTGTTTGAAAAAAATCCAGAATTGTGAAAAAAAGAAAAAAAAAAGTCAAAGGGTATTATTTAATTATAGAAAACTCATGCTGATCAACTGCGACATGTAAAAGATCAGAGTGACTGGTACTTTCAGTGCCTGGTCTTTTGAAATGAGCTTTTATGTGCCATAAATATGAAACTGTAGTTGTTTCCTGATTCCTTTATTTTCTTGAATGCAGTATGAAAGCAGTGGCTTGTATATAATAAACATGATGGAGCCTATTCTGCAATCATACACAGTATGTTCATTTATGAACGGGGCCTTGTTTTTGGAATTTTGATATGATAGATATTTTCATATGATGTTTCTAATTAATACTTCTAATTTATTCGTTGCAGGAAAAAGCACGATTGCAGGCTTGTGATAAACATGAACTCTCTATCATTGAAGCTAAACTTACTTGGATTGTTCATATTATTGCTGCTATTCTCAAGATCAAACAATGTACTGGCTGTAGGTAAGAAATCATTTCTCTTTTATTTTTGTTTTGTTAACTTTTAATATTACATTATTCCTTAAAATTGAATCAATAACTACGTCGTTCTAAATCATTTTTAGGATTTAAGTGACTTACTTTCAAGATATAACGATCACTTCTTTTAGAATGGGCATTAATTATATTGCGGCACATGTTAACATGAAGCTATCTTATGTAGCATTCTAATGTGAAAAGAATATTTTCTGCCAGACTATAGTTAAATAAAATTTAATCAAAGTTGAAAATGTTTGTTAATAACTGAAATGTTGTTTACTTTTCTTAGTAGTGAAGCCAAATAGCAATTGTGCTTAGTTCAATGAAAGGCGCTCGCAAAAACATCTACTCTCTTGCAGTACTTTCAGATGGAAATGAAAATAGAAACATCTTGATATGAAAAATAAAATAATAACAGAAACAACAAAGATAACAAAAGAAAATAAAGAGAAAAATCTTATGTTAAAAAAGGAAAAAGACAAGACAACCCAATTAATCAAATCCTAATTTTAACATTGATTTCACCTAAATATCTATGTGAAATTTGTGAGACACCTGATGTTCATTTCATGGAGAAATAAAAGAAAAAAAAAGAGTTGAATTTAATTTCTTCCAGACTTGTTTACCAACAGATATTATGGTTTTACTTGCCTTGCGTTCTTCACAGATATGAACATATTTTTACTTTTCTATCTTGCAGCATGGAGTCGCAAGAAGTATTCGATGCAGAACTTTCAGCTCGTGTTTTGCAGTTAATAAATGTCACTGATAGTGGATTACACAGTCAGGTATACCTTAACCTGCCTTTGATGATATCTATTTTTAGTACATATAAAAATAGTTTTATGATTTTGATGTTGAAATCTAATTGTCCTCGCTTTATAATTGCATAACAGTTGCTTGGACTGTTGAAAATTTATTACCATTTTCAATGAGAGGATTTAGGATCGATGTATGAGATAGTGAAAACCCAACATTTGTCTTCATGGATTCAAGTTCAACTTGTGACTCTGAACTTCGTGTTGATCGATTTTAGATTTGATGTTTTATCATGGTGGCTGAAGTTTTTTCCTTTCTCCATTTATTATGTGAGAGTTTTGTTTGTGTTACCATTGTTGATTATTATCATGTTTTTTTTAAAGTTGGTGTCTCAGGATGACTAAATCCTAAGGAAAAGGGGAGATTACTTTAATTCTATATATGGGATAGGATGATAGGGATAGGGATAGTTTTGACCACTAACATAAACCATTCTAGCTTATTCTTAATAATTCACACACCAACAAAGGATAGTATGATACTACCTGCCTTATTTTATCTACCTTCTGTATTTTTATTGAACAAAATGCACTCTCATCTCTTCCATACTATACTATCAAGCATTTGCTTATTTATTCTTCTGATGGTCCATTAATCATGTTCAGATCATCCAGCTCTGACTGTAAGATCCTTGATACATATCGAAGTTGTTTTGGCCTTCACTTGTATGCATTGAAACATTCTTGTTAATCTACAGACAATGTTTCATGAATTCTACAAACTTATTTCTAATTTATTATTTCAAATTTGCATTTGTCAGAGGTATGGCGAGGTAAGTAAACAAAGACTTGATCGAGCAATTCTCACTTTCTTCCAGCATTTTCGCAAGTCCTATGTTGGTGATCAAGCAATGCATTCATCTAAGGTAAAACCAATTTCTTTTATATTCTTGGAAAAAATAATAATGGTCTGTATATAATTGGAGCCTTCCACCCTGTTACAGCAGTTATATGCCCGTTTATCCGAGCTGCTTGGACTCCATGATCACCTGTTACTATTAAATGTGATTGTTGGGAAGATAGCTACAAACCTGAAGTGCTACACAGAGGTGACTGTTTTGATCTGGTTTTATATTGGTTATGCAATGTCCTGGTACATACTTTTGCTTAATTGGTGTTTATTTCAGAGTGGGGAAGTCATTGATCACACTCTAAGTTTGTTCTTGGAATTAGCATCTGGGTAAGCTTTTCTCATTGTTTTGTGTAATAGAATTAAATCTGTATGTTTTCTGCATGATAAAAGTTGTACACTACTCATAAAGTAATTTGCTTGTTTGACCAATGCATGATTCTGCAGATACATGACTGGAAAGTTGCTTCTGAAGCTGGACACTGTTAAATTTATAATTGCAAATCATACTGTAATTCCACTCACAACATATTTCTTTTTTGTCTAATCACTTTCGTTTGTTTCCCTGAATTAACACTTCTGGATAATGACATTATTTCTTGAACTTTATTTCAGAGAGAGCATTTTCCTTTCTTAGAAGAATATAGATGCTCTCGTAGCCGGACAACTTTCTATTACACCATTGGGTGGTTGATATTCATGGAAGAGAGCCCTGTCAAATTCAAGTCTTCAATGGAACCACTTTTGCAAGTACTCTCTCTCTCTCTCTCTCTCTCTCTCTCACACACACACACACACACACACGCGCGCGCGCACACATATATATTCACACATGTATGCATGCACCTAAAGTGATGTCATATCCTTTTTCATTCATACACGAATTGTCTGTTCAATTGTTTTTCTGCTGAAATTGTTCTGTTAGTTCATTATTTATTATTTCAATTTGACTACATTAACATTTTGTGGTGTTTTAGGTCTTTCTTAGCCTGGAGTCCACTCCTGATGCAGTATTTCGCACTGATGCAGTCAAGTATGCTTTAATCGGATTAATGAGGGATCTTAGAGGAATTGCAATGGCCACAAACAGGTTCGTATATATTGAATTTGAATCTTTTGAATTCTTTTAAATGTAGAAAATTCCTCAATGATGTATTTTTCATTCCTTGAACTCCTTCAGTCGTAGAACATACGGTCTTCTATTTGATTGGCTATATCCTGCACACATGCCACTTATCTTGAAAGGAATTACTCACTGGACTGACACTCCCGAGGTACTTTCATAACTCAAAATATTAAAACTGATTTTACCAGTGGCCATCTAAAATACTTTTGCGTTCCTTTATGTTACTTAAGACTGAAAGCATGGTTATATGTTAGATGTACAAGGTTTTTCTGTAATATGCAGGAAATCTTTATTTCAATTTGTTCTTGTTAATTTAGTTATCACAATTGCTGCCATTATCTCTCCTAATGGTTTACTGGTACATTTTGAGATAGGCTACTTGTAACTTTTAGCTCGTCTTCTTATGGTCAAATTTTCTTGTATCCATTTAAATATTTTATGCAGTGTATTTATTGCATTAGTTTCTGTCAATAAACTCTAATCCTGGATATGTAATTGTTTGATTTAACACTGCAGGTTACCACTCCTTTGTTAAAGTTCATGGCTGAGTTTGTCTTGAACAAAGCACAACGCTTGACATTCGACTCATCTTCTCCTAATGGGATTCTTCTTTTCCGTGAAGTCAGTAAAATAATTGTAGCATATGGGACACGGGTTTTATCTCTGCCTAATCCTGCTGATATATATGCCTTCAAGTACAAGGGAATATGGATTTCACTAACTATTCTGTCAAGAGGTCAGAAAATGAGCCATAAATTTTATATGTTTATGTTCGTTAATCACTTATTTGAACCAATGGTGGTAAACCATGTACAGAGCTAAATTCTTAGGTCTTTAAGATCAAAAAGTAAAGCACAGTTTATTTATATTATTTAAGAATAGTGAGTAAAGTTTTTTTTTTTCATATTTACCACGTGCATGCTCTTCGTTAGATTGGTATTTATTCTTTGGTAGAGATCTTCATCAGTGCATACTGCAACATGCTGAACTAGCCCTTTTAGAAGTTTTTTCGTGTCAGCCATGTAGTGATGTCCTTTATAGGAAGGCATTGTACTAATTAAATTTTCCTAAGCAGCTGTCCACGGGCTGAGCAACCTAGTATTCCTGTGAGAAACAGAGTGTTAATTGACTCTGTGCGTTGATTCTCATTAGTGAAAAAGAAATCTATTATATAGACTTGTACAAAGGTGTTTAACACCAAGTAGATAACCTATAGGATAAGACTCCTAAGTCTTATCCTTTACAAAGATAAAATTTAAATTTAAATTACTTGATAAGATAAAGTAAAGGTAAAATACAACTCCTACTCTATCTAAAACTCCTACAACATACGTTTGTACATACTAACAATTCCTAGTATTCCAGCTCAATGATTGACCAGGCTACTTGTAAATTAGGGACTGCAGCATTTTGGCACTGTGGTTAGACATTATAATCAGTCATTGTGAAAATTGTAATTTTTTGTTTATTGTGTTATTAAAGATTTCCTGAAATCACAAATTAACTTCCAATCAACAAATGGCAGGTCTTTCTGGAAACTATGTCAACTTTGGTGTTTTTGAACTTTATGGTGATAGGGCACTCTCTGATGCACTTGACATTGCTTTAAAGATGATATTGTCAATTCCTTTGGCTGATATATTGGCATTTCGAAAGGTATGCATGAATTTGGTTGCAATTCTTTACCGGACAGAATATTTGAAAATTTCTAGTGTTGAAACTTCCTGTCTATTCAGTTCCGAATTTGTGAAACCTCCATCTAAAAAATTCTAGTGTTTTGTGCACTTGGTACTTGAAAGTTACATTCATTAAGGATCTCTATGAATAAAAATTGTGTCACACAGGTAATTTATTTATTTATTTTTTGGAAAAGTAGCACAGGTAATTTTGATTGTTGACTTTGTTGACCTATATATTTCTATGGATGGCACTAAATTTTTATCTGCAATCAACCAAAGTTATGCTTCTAAGCTACCCAACAATTAGATGTGGCAATTGTGCTGGTCAGGTTTGGGTTGCATCACTTTTGAGTTTGTGTGACTCTCGTTCTTGTCTTTCAAGTCTGGCAGTTGTTATTTTTAGGTTCAGGTCATCGAATTTGAGTAAATTCAGGACTGCATTGTTGGATTTTTGGTCATATCAATTTAATTTGTGAACATTTTGGTTGGTCTTTCAACTCAATTGGGTTTGGATTATTTTGGATTTGGATCCGGATTTGGGTTGGATGTTTACTTTTCTTGGTGAAACCGTATTCGGTTTGTGCAGGATTTTGGGTTCATAAAAGCTTTGCATCTACCGTCCCTATCAGATTCAACCACATGCTTCATTTCAATGTCTTGGTCCTACTTAATGATGTCATAGTTCAACTTTTGCAGTCTAATTTCTTAAAACCCACAAATTTGTTGGTTCAACATTGCTATTTGTTCCTTTTCCATCATCTCTTCCAAGTGTCTTTCTATTATAAATTTTGATGGACGTCTTAGATTTAGTTGGTTTTCCATTTCCTTTCTATTTGTGCTCTTTCTTTTTTTTTTCTTTTTTAAATTTCCAATTGCAGTATATTTGAGCTTGGAAATGATTTGCTTGTTTTAACTTGAAGCTTTAGTCTCTGATTTGTTGCAAGTTGTGAGAATGGTAGTTAGGAAGAAGAATAGTCTTCTCATGATATAATACAAGCATTGTGCAATGTGAAAAAAGGTTGATAACCAGGAGTTATAGTAAAGGAAAAAAATGTAAAGAACACATTGCCGTGGTTAGCAAATCAATCAAAATAAGAGATCTGAAGTGAAACACTGAAGACCTAAATGTGGGTCAGTTCAGTTTCCCTACCTAACCAAAAATAAAAAAGGAAGAGTTCCCAGGCACCATTAGTTCTTCTAGCCTTCTAGGAAATGTACCAATATGCAAGTATGATGTCAACTTTGTTATCATGTTATGTGAATATCTTATGTTATTACTAGAATGAATAGCAATATCATGTTTATTTTTTCTTTTGCAGTTAACGAAGGCATATTTCTTATTCTTAGAGGTTCTATTCAACAGCCACATCAATTTTATATTGAATTTAGATGCGGCAACGTTTATGCATATTGTTGGTTCCCTTGAATCTGGTCTTAAAGGCCTGGATATGAATATCTCGTCGCAGGTTTGTATCATGCTGCGAAAATTGTGATTTACCCGTTCTTTTGTTGCTAAAACTGTTTGTTTTAATTTTGAAGCTGTTCCTTGGTCACATAAGTTGACATTATGGGAGTTTTTCTTTGAACATTTTCATATCTGATATTCTTTCCGACTCTTTCCCAGCTCCAAAATACTATTTTCTTTTAAAACTCAATCTCATGATGAACATTTCATTTCAGTGTGCAGCAGCTATTGATAATTTGGCTGCTTTCTATTTCAACATCACTATGGGGGAGGCACCCACTTCTCCTGCTGCTGCTAAACTTGCTCAGCATATTGCAGACTGTCCTAGTTTGTTTCCACAAGTGAGTGATGGACTTCCTGATATCTTCTTTCGCATTTTTGTTAAGAAGGCATCCATTCTACACTTTGATGTCCTCGTATGCTAATACATATATTACTTTGGTGCATAACACCATATAAACTTCAAATATTAGTGTTATCTTTTTCAGAGTTATTTAATCCCTTGATCTTCTCTACATTAGAGCTTGATGTATCATATAAAGTTTGGTTCCTGAAGTCTGTATCATGAATTAAAGATTCTAATTCCAAAAGCAATTGATAGGGCAACTAGACTTGACTTTAAATGATTAATGGCATGTAGGCCTATTATAATGTGAAAACCTCAAGTATATTGTCAAAGAGTATATATATTTTTGGTACGTCATGTCTGTTTTTTGGTCCATGTTCAGGGTTCATGCTGGCCCTTCCAACAATGTGTCTTCAAGCGTGTATATTATTTGTAAATAATGTGTTATGAGTTCTTGAAATTATAATTCATTTATTTAATTCAAATTCTCAGTATCAATTTATTAAGTGATATAGAAATGATACATGCTGCATGAGTACTGTGAATCTACTTATCTGCTGGATTACTAGGCCAACTGTATGATGTGAAAAATAATCAAAGATTTTGATTCAAAAAACTATGAACAAAATATCTTTTGTATTAGATAAACTACTACTTACATAGCACATTTTAGCAAATTAATATTTTTGAAAGTTGAACTCTAAAGACCAACTTCCTTGGATGTTATAAGGTATCAATCCTGCTTTATGATTAGAACCCTTAATATTTGTCATATGAGGATTATAAGGTACCTTTTGTATTTTCGTTTCTTCTTGTGATGAACCAGATGTTACAGTTTCTCTTCCAATCTTTCTTTTTGGTCAGTCCAATTATTTTCTGTTCCTTTATTACAGATATTGAAGACCCTATTCGAGATAGTTTTGTTTGAGGATTGTGGCAACCAATGGAGTCTTAGCAGGCCTATGTTGAGCTTAATTCTTATCAGTGAGCAGGTAATAATTTGCAAATTTGTTACTTAAATTTCTCTGCTTTCCACTTTCAATTATGGTCCACCAGATGGTTATTTTTTCTTACAGTTATATACTTTGAACAATATAACTTGATAGAGGTAACATGAGAAGTCGAACAAAATTCATGCTAGCATTCTCATTCCATATGACTTAAATCCTTGAGCTTGTCTAAACTAATAGTATTACAGTTATGGACAGTGTTTTAATTAATTGACAAGAAAACCTGTTTGACTAATGACTGGTTTATTGAGCTGCTCGTCACCTGGAACTCTTTGTTTTTTTTAAGAAAACAATATCTGTCCGATACTTATGTTCAAAGTATATTGACAGATGACAATGAATATTAAAAAGTTGGATATCCGATATTATTAGATCTGTAGTTTATATTGGTTGCTAAACTATTTACTTGGTTTTAGTTGATCTCTTCTCTCAAGTGGGAGCTCTTTTGAGCACAATGCATCCTGTCCTTGTGTGGCACCTTTCGCATTTGACTCTATTATGATTAAGGGGGAAATGTCAAGTACAACAGAGTAGCAGAAGTCTTTGAAATCCTTTTCATATTCCTTCCCTTTCGGTTGCTACTTTCTTGGTTTATGTTAGCTTGTTTCAAAGACAGGATAGAAATTCAAGTTCTTCCCCACTTCCACCTCACAATCCCCTTGTTTTTTGTTTATGGTTCTTTTCTAAGTTCTTTCTGAACTTTTTTTATGATGAGCTAAGATTAATTTTGTTGTCCCCCTCACGCCTGTGCTTGTTAAATGGTGTGTGATGCTTTTAATGCAACTCAAATGTCAAGTTTTTGCTATGTGCTTGCTGACACACTAGGAAATCAATGAAAGTCTCAACTGATTTCGTCGTTGAGCAGTTCTCGTTGCTCCTTTAGAATCTTAAAATCAAGCACGCCTTCTTCTATTTAACTGACAGAAACGTGTTTCTACTGCAGATATTTGCTGATCTTAAAGCTCAAATTTTGGCCTCACAGGTAAGTTTTTGGTATACGTTTTTTTATTTGTCTTTATATTTCTTGAAAACTTGGAGTAATAAGAATTTCCAATATATGTTTATTGCGTAGCATTGGATGAGCAATATATATATATATATATATATTATCATTTATTCAGCTCTAGTTCTATCGATTTACTGATGTTTTCTGCCAACACACTGTCGGTTTCGTGTTGTGAATGGCTTCTAATGGTTTTAGCATGGGACTACAACCTTAGCAACTCTTTCATTATCTTCCCCATTACTCTTTTTTATCCTCGTTTCGTGTCCATTACGTGACACACATTAATCATTTTGCAGCCCTTGGATCAACAACAGAGGCGCTCCATGTGTTTTGACAAGCTTATGCAAGATGTTACTCGAAGCCTAGATTCAAAAAACCGAGACAAATTCACCCAGAATTTAACCGTATTCAGACACGAATTCCGTCTCAAATAGTTAAATCTCTGTGCTCTTTAAGTAATCCCTTTTTTTCTGCAAAAGATGTTTGACAGATAGTGTGAATGTGGGAAGAAGCAAAGCATCTTTTTGCTGCATTGTGTTGGTTTTTCTTAGCTGAAGTTTCAGAGAAGACCCTTCTCTGAACTCAATGGAAAAGGTGTTTGAAAACAGTTATGGTGGTATTGTATAGTTTCGATATGGCAATCAGTGTGGAATGTTACAAAGGGTTTTGCCATCTAACATTGATATGGTAGGGCAGCGGTCGATTTCGCAACTAGGAACATCATTCTTTCGCAGCATGCATTGTAAAATCATTTCGTGTCTTTTATTTCTCCGAGTTGTTTCGTGTTTCGTGTGACCATAGTGAAGGAAAAGTAGCATAATTCTAGTTCTGAAGTTGTTGATGCTTTTGTACATTAACATCCACATATTCTTTGTACTTGTTGATAGCATAAAGAAGAAACAGGAAATTCATGGTTGGTATGTTTATTTCCCCCCTTTCCCCCTCCTATTCTTGTCTTCTCGTCTTAATTAAGATCGATTCAAATCATACATCTAGTTTGTTATCATCTTCTTTCAAGATTGTATTCCCTATACATTATTCTCCTTGGGTTTGGTCGGGATTTCAATCCTATTTTGTACATTGTGCTGCTTTCTATTGCAATTACACAACATTGTGTTGGTTGTAGCATAGGCCAACTTTCTTTTATATTAGACATTTTGACGTCTACATATAAACTCATGATTGGAGAGGGACTTGATATTGTTATTTTATTATGTTATTGATATTTAATCTATGAATCGATTAATATAGATTAAATATTATAAAATTCCAAAAATTGATCTGGTCTAAATATAATTATTATATATTTATCTTTTACACGAATCATTTTGTCTCAGTAGTTAAGGGAACGATTATTTTTTTTCTGAAGGTCATGGGTCCGAGTTTCAATATTATAACATAGTAATTAAGCGATTAATATTTAATGGTCTAGAGTATATTTTATGATAGACATTACTGTAATAGTTGATTTTAAAAAAAATATATTTTTAATGTAAAATCATATATATTTTTTTATTGTTGAACAGAAAATTAGATAATCAGGTTGGTATAATTATTTTTTACATGTAAGAGGAGATTTATCTTTAAATAATGATGCAAAAGAATATTATTTGATTGGATGATAATTATTAATTAGTATGATGAGTCAGATTTATTTAGTAAATTTTAGTAGTAGTTTTAAGAGGAATTTTTCCCATCAAAAGTAAATTTTATTAATAAGGATCTAATTTCCTGAAGAAAAGGCAAAAACAAACCCACTCAAATAAAAAAAAATTCTTTTAATCATTTAAGTAGCTGAGAAGCTTTTTTATGTGTTGAAGGTAGCCAAAGACGTTGAAGAATGTATTAGAGTTTCTAGTGGAATGGAATATTAGATATTTTAAATACGATAAAAGTTCGAACTTTGATAGCGTAAATTAAGCAATTAGGTTAGAAAGGTTATTCCTATAAAAAAAACTTTTATACTATCTGGTTTAAATTAAACAATAAATAAATTAGATACAAGTGATTAAACAAAAAATGTTAATTAGCCAAGAAACTCTTTTTTTTTTCAAGAAAAAAAATCCAGGAAACTTTCTTCTTGCTAGAGCTTGAAGTAGTGCACATTTTGAAATGCTTTATGTATATTTCATAAATGTGATTTTTTTGGTCAGATATTTTCATGGTATGTGTGGGCTTATTGTTGATTAACATAAAAAAGACAATTCATACAATAATCACGGTGTTCTGATAAAAAAATATCATTTCTTTTAGTTGTGTCTTTTTTTATGTTTTATATTAAAAATATTAAAAAATATAAATTTCAAACCTTAAGTTTAAATTTTATGTCTTAAACTTTAAACTTTACTAAACACATTATATTTTATATAAAAAATACACTATATTTTTAATATTTTAAATTCTAACCTTAAATCTTAATTTTAAATCTTAAACTTATTTTTTTAAAATACTAAAAAAGTTATTAGAAATAGACGAATTATATCTGTTTTGATATGTTTTATAATAGACACACTCACATGATAGTAATTAAGGGGATTAAAAATAGTCCTTTGGGGTCGGGTTTAAAGAGAAAAAGTTAATTTTTCCTCATTAATTCACTAAATAAAAGAAAAGAACGAAGTCGTTTTGTCCCTATTTTTCTCTTTATCTTTTTTTTTAATTTTTTTTATCTTATACTCATGTCAAAGGTTTAATTATTACAAGAATAAAAGTAAAATCATAAAATTTGCATTGAGGGTGGAGTAATATTCTTTCAAAGATTTGTTTTCTAAGATAAAAATCATTAAATTTAAAGGAAAAGAAATTTTGATGAGGTTGAAGGAAAAAAAACAAAAATAAAAGTTTTGATTTTATTTTTGTGTTATAGAAGTTTCCCTTTTAACATCTTTTAAGTTTTCAGCATCATTGCAACTCTTTTTGCAACATTCTCTTGTAGTGAAAGTTTGGAGAGCATTCCAAGGAGCAAGAAAGTAGGGAGGTTTGAACTTGGAAAAACTGGGTCGTTCTAAGAAACGACCCTTAAAAAACAACTAAAACAAGTCTTACCGGTTTACCCGGTCATTTATGTATACAATTGGTTACGAAATTTGTACACAATTTCTTACAAAAACTGTAAGTCAAAAGGTATATACATAAATTGTTACAAACGTAAGAATTTGTGTACATACACAAACCCTTACAAATATTGTAAGAAAAAGTATGTACACAATTCCTTACAACGTAAAAATTTGTGTACATACACAATTGCTTACAAATGTACATAATATGACACAACAATGGTAAGCATTTGTGTATATACACAATTCCTTACGAAATATACACAACGGCTTACGAAAATCGTAAGGAAAAAGGTATGTACACAAATCCTTACAACTTTATACCATGAGCTAAAGGGGGACATACAAGGGTAAGAATTTGTGTACATACACAATCGCTTACAAATGTACATAATATGGCACAACAATGGTAAGCATTTGTGTATATACACAATTCCTTACGAAATATATACAAAAGCTTACGAAAACTATAAGGAAAAAGGTATGTACACAAATTCTTAAAACTTTAAACCATGAGCTAAAGGGGGACATTCAAGGGTAAGAATTTGTGTACATACACAATCGCTTACAAATGTATATAATATAGCACAACAATGGTAAGCATTTGCGTATATATACAATTGCTTACAAAATATACACAATGACTTACGAAAACTGTAAGGAAAAAGGTATGTACACAAATCCTTACCACTTTAAACCATGAGCTAAAGGGGGACATCCAAGGGTAAGGATTTAGGTACATACACAATTACTTACAACTGTACATAATATGGCACAACAATGGTAAGCATTTGCGTATATACACAAATTCTTACAAAATATACACAACGGCTTACGAAAACTGTAAGAAAAAAGGTATGTACACAAATCCTTACCACTTGAAACCATGAGCTAAAGGGGGACATCCAAGGGTAAGGATTTAAGTACATACACAATTGCTTACAAATGTACATAATATGGCACAACAATGGTAAGTATTTGCGTATATACACAAATCCTTACAAAATATACACAACGGCTTACGAAAACCGTAAGGAAAAAGGTATGTACATAAATCCTTACCACTTGAAACCATGAGCTAAAGGGGGACATCCAAGGGTAAGGATTTAGGTATATACACAATTGCTTACAAATATACATAATATGACACAATAATGGTAAGCATTTGCGTATATACATAATTCTTTACAAAATATACACAATGGCTTACGAAAACTGTAAGGAAAAAAGTATGTATACAAATCCTTACAACTTTAAACCATGAGCTAAAGGGGGACATCCAAGGGTAAGGATTTATGTACATACACAATTGCTTACAAATGTACATAATATGACATAATAATGATAAGCATTTGCGTATATACACAATTCCTTACGAAATACATACGACTTACGGAAATCGTAAGGAAAAAGGTATGTACACAAATCCTTATCAGTTTAAACCATGAGCTAAAGAGGGACATCCAAGGGTA
Organism: Abelmoschus esculentus; assembly: GCA_035048815.1. Taxonomy (NCBI): domain Eukaryota; kingdom Viridiplantae; phylum Streptophyta; class Magnoliopsida; order Malvales; family Malvaceae; genus Abelmoschus; species Abelmoschus esculentus. The sequence goes on from JAUCBN010000021.1 coordinate 2,821,997, forward strand.
AAGATTTAGGTACATACACAATTGCTTACAAATGTACATAATATGATACAACAATGGTAAGTATTTGTGTATATACACAAATCCTTACAAAATATACACAACGACTTACAAAAACCGTAAGGAAAAAGATGTGTACACAAATCCTTACAACTTGAAACCATGAGCTAAAGGGAGACATCCAAGGGTAAGGATTTGTGTACATACACAATTCCTTACAAAATATACACAACGACTTACGAAAACCGTAAGGAAAAAGGTATGTACACAAATCCTTACCACTTGAAACCATAAGCTAAAGGAGGACATTCAAGAGTAAGGATTTGTGTACATACACAATTGCTTACGCGTAAACATAATATGACACAAAAATGATAAGCATTTGTGTATGTACACAATTTCTTACAAAAGATAAACAACGACTTACAAAAACCGTAAGGAAAAATATATGTACACAAATCTTTACGACTTCAAAACCATGAGCTAAAAGAGGCATCCAAGGGTAAGGATTTGTGTACATACACAATTGACTTGGAGTATACATAATATGGCACAAAAATGGTAAAGATTTATGTATGTACACAATTACTTACAAAGTATACACAATGGCTTACGAAAATCGTAAGGGAAAGAATATGTACACAAATCCTTACAACTTCTCACCAAGAGGCCATCCAAGTATAAGAATTTGTGTACATACACAATTTATTACTAATATACATAAATTGCTACAAAAATGGTAAAGATTTGTGTATGTACACAAATCTCTACAAAGTGTACACAAATGATTACGAAAATCGTAAAGAAAAAGGTATGTACACAAATTCTTACAACTTCACACATTCGAATCAAATTTTATGTTTTAAATATTCAAATAAAATTCAAATATTTTAACTATTATTTAATATTCATATTTTTATTATATGAATATTTTTATTTCTATATTTATTATTCGAATCAAATTTGATGTTTTATTTGAATATTTTTATTCTAATAACGTGAGGGAAAATGTATGTACACAAATCCTTACGACTTCGAAATCATGAGCTAAATGAGGCATCCAAGGGTAAGGATTTGTATACATACACAATTGGCTACGCGTATATATAATATGGTACAAAAATGGTAAAGATTTGTGTATGTACATAATTTCTTACAAAGTATACAGAATGGCTTAGGAAAATCATAATGAAAAATGTATGTACACAAATCCTTACGACTTCGAAACCATGAGCTAAAGGAGGCATCCAAGAGTAAGGATTTGTGTATTTTTATTCGTATATTTATTATTCTAATATTTATTATATGAATATTTTTATTCGATTATTTATTATATGAATATTTTTATTCGGATATTTATTATACGAATATTTTTATTCGGATATTTTTTATACAAATATTTTTATTCGAATATTTTTATTCAAATATTTTTATTTGAATATTTATTATAAGAATATTTTTATTCGTATATTTTTATTCGAATATTTTTATTCAAATAAAAATTATTCAAATATTTTTATTCGAATAAAAATTATACGAATATTTTTATTCCTATATTTCTTATTCTAATATTTAGTAAACAATTATTTTTATTTGTATATTTTTTACTCTAATATTTTTATTTGAATATTTATTATATGAATATTTTTACTCATATATTTTTTATTCGAATATTTTTATTTGAATATTTATTATACGAATATTTTTATTCGTATATTTTTTATTCTAATATTTTTATTCATATATTTATTATATGAATATTTTTGTTCATATATTTATTATTCGAATATTTAAATAAATATTTTTATTTATATATTTTTTTATTCAAATATTGTTATACGAATATTTTTATTCGTATATTTTTTATATGAATATTTTTATTCCTATATTTATTATTCAAATATTTATTAAATAAATATTTTTATTCATATATTTTTATTCGAATATTTATTATATGAAAATTTTTATTCGTATATTTTTATTTAACTATTTATTATATTAATATTTTTATTCCTATATTTATTATTCTAATATTTAATAAACGAATATTTTTATTTGTATATTTTTATTTGAATATTTTTATTCGAATATTTATTATATTAATATTTTTATTGAATATTTATTATACGAATATTTTTATTGGTATATATTTTATTTGAATATTTTTATTCGAATATTTATTATATGAATATTTTTATTCTAGTATTTATTATACGAATATTTTTTATTCTACTATTTTTATTTGAATATTTATTATACCAGATTGGATGATTAATTTTATTTATTAATTTAAAATATATTAATTTAAATGTTGGGTGACTTAATTGATGAATTTTTTAATTGGATGACCAAAATATGTATTTCCGATTAGTTGAATGGTCATTAGTGTAGCGACCCTTTTAAAATAATATATTAGGTTTAAGGAAAATGTCGCTAATTTGAGAAATTAAAAATTGGGAGTTTTGAAATTGCTCTCAAAATTAGAAAATTAGGGTTTGGTTTTTGAAAATTAGGTCTTAGAAATTGAAAATTAGATTTAAATTGGAAAGGGGAATTTAGACCTAAAATTTGGGAATTTAGGTTAAAAGTTGGGCATTTTGAAAATTAGGGTTTGAAAAGACCTAAATTAAAGGTGAATTGGAAAATTTAGGGATTAAATTGAAAAGGGGAAATTTGAAAATTAGGGTTGAAATAAAAAGAATTTTAAAATTAGGGTTTAAAAAAGTTAGGGATTTAGAATAAATTTGGGGATTTAAAAAGGTTAAAAATGGGTTGGAAAAAGAATTAAAAAGATTAGGAGTCGCCACCGGCCACTTTGGTAGGCCGGACACCGTAAAAACCAGAGATTCAAAAAACACGGGTTCGAGAGTCGGTTACGGTTAAAAACGGGTTTAGGGTTTAAAACCGCCCAAAATTGGCACCTTTATCAAAATGACCGCTTAATTAATTTTAGAATTTTTGTGATTTAAAGTAGCATTTAAATTAATGTTTGTTTAAAAATTCGAATTCAATTTTATTTTTACCGTGCCTTTATTCGAAGGCAACGCATACATCGCGACCTATACGTCAGAACACGGGCCCGTTACGACCGAATAAAGACGTTTGAAATTAAATTCATTAATTATTGTGGTGAGGTGTGAGTCGAGCAAAATAAACACAATATATATAAAATATGTACAAGCATAAATAAGTGATAAGCAAATAGAATAAAACAATATGATCAAAACATACAAATAAATAAATGCATAAGTAAAAATGCATGTCACAAGGTAAAGAGTGTACAATAAATTAAAATACATAAATAAAAACATGAAAAATATATATACAAATGCAAATAAAATAATATGAAACACAATAATTAAGCATACATGCCATATAAAAAAAATTAAATAAATGGACAATAATAAGATGCACAAAATAGTGAAAATGCATGGAATGATAAAATAAAAGCATAATCAAAGGAAAATAAATTTAATACATACTTAATATATAATTGTTAGATACAAAAAAAAGGAAAAGAAACAAAATGGATAGAATTCCCCTTTTTACGATAAATGAAAAAAGGTTAGAAATTAAAACTAATAAATATTATTTTTTTAAAAAGGTAAAGAAAATTGATAAAAGAAATTTTTATGAAGTTGAAAATTCTTAAAAGGGAATAAACTAGAAAAGGTAGCTTTTGAGTCCCCAAATCAATGTCTTTTCTTTTTAAAATAAAATCAATTAAAAAAAGAAAGAAAACATATAAATGGTCAAAACAGAAAAAAAGATTAACAACTCGAAAAGAGTGACCAGATTGGAATACTTTAAAAACATACAGGCCCTTCAAATGTTATTTAAGAACGAAGAAGGGCTCAGAAAGTTTGATCCAAAACACGGAGGGACCTTTCAATAATAAAACCATTTCGAAATCGGTTATTATAACTCAAATCAGGATGAAAATGAAAGGTTTTGAAAACGTAGAGGGACTGAGGACATGATAACCCTTACACGGAGGGGTTTAATGAGGTTATTTCCCCATTTTCATTTCGGTCCTTCAGTATAAAACACAAAAAACAAAGGCCTCCCTTTCTTTTAGCCTCATTTTCATCCTTCTTCAAACCGAAAAAGAGAGTAAACTCTCATGTTTTTCTGGAAACCCATGAACAACCCAGAAAACACCACGATTTTCAGAATCCGGCCACCATCCACGGTGGCCGGCGACTTCAAAACCAAACCAAAAGCGAAACAAAACCCTTTTTTAAACCTCTTTGAAACTAAAACAAGATTTGAAACCCTTTTTTCACCAAGACCAAACCCCAAAAACGCTTATTTCCCCTGAAAACAGATCTGAAAAACCTTTTTTTGACAAAAAAAACAAAACCGAAGAGGCTTCCTTTCGGTTCGAAAAAAGCAAACAAAGTGAAGCTCCTCTACTCCTCTTCCGTTTGGGCTCACCACGAGTGGCGCAGGGCCGTTGGGATTATTGTCAGGGAAGAAGGATCGAAGAAGACTTCATGAAAAGGTTAACCTAAACACAAAACTCTTTTTTTTGGTTCCCCGAATGCATGCAAGAAAGACCAGAGACGTGATTACCTCTTAATTTTTTGTTTCTATTGATGTTCGAAAAGGGGGGAAACCCTGATTACATCGTTCTTTTCGGTTTAAATAACCGAATTTACAAGGAAATAGAAAATAGAAATAAGCTCTAAAATTTCCTATTGGTTTGCCACTGATAATTTTGGTCGGATTCGTCTAAAAAATCTTTGTTATTGTTGTATATTTGGCTCTGAAATTCTGATTCCTTGGGCGTTTTTTCCTTTTGGAATTTGGTGTGGTATTTGTTGTACGATTCTGATGATTTTTGGCTTCTTGTGCATGTGATGATAATCGTACGAGTGGCCGGATAAGTGAGGGGATCACCGGAGGGACGGCCGGCGACCGGTTACGGAAGATGAATGGTTCGATGGGAAGTTGAGGAGTCGGGCGTGGAGGCCACGCGCACGTGAGGCACTCCAACAGTTGGCGCGTGGCGCGTGCGGGGAGCTGAAGGGCTGGTCTCCGTTTGATCGTGGCCGTTGGATCAGATCTTGATCCAACGGCCGGGGATGGGCTGCGCATCAGATAAGATGAAGACAGTTAGGGTTAATTAGGGTTTCTTGTAACCGGTTGGGCTCGGGTGATGGGCTTGTGTTATTTTATTTGTTTGGGTTTATTATATTATGGACTGTTTAATCAAATAAAACATGGGCTTGTTATTAATATCAAATTTGCTTTTTATTTATCTTATAATAATAATAATAAACTTAATAATATTTAATAATAATAAAAAATAATAATAAAATAATAAATAAAACCGAAAAATACTAGTTAACACTAATATAATTTTTATTTTTTCAAAGTATCGAATATAAGCAAATAAATAGATTATTATTTCTTTGATTACTGGTTGTAAACATATACATAAATATATTTTTTTGTTTTAACAAAATCAAAATAAGAATAATACATATAATAATGTTTTCTTCTTTTTTATATATGTATTGATATTTATAAGCCCGTTATTCAAATAAAACATGGGTTTAAACCGGATAAAATTAGTGATTACAATTAGTGTAATTTATCCATTTTTATTTTAAACCTGATAATTACCGGTGTCCTATATACTTTGTATTTTAATCTAGCGGTCCGAAATAAAAGCCTTTAATCCTACTATTTATTTTATCCCGCCGTTTTTTAGGCGTTTTCTAGCCCGCCAGCTTTTAGACAATTCCGGAAAAACTAGGCCGATTTTTCAGTTTTAAAATAAAGGTTAACACTACTAATTTTTTGGTTTCATGGACATCATAAGGATGCTGACTTATTTGCTTGATTTGATATGTATGATTATTTTTGGATGTTAAAAATTTGATATTATTTTAATAGTAAAATTCGAATTAAATGTTAACACCTTATATACAGTAAATCACCCTAATCACTCTCAAAAGATATAAAATCGAATTTAAAGGTGAATGATTGTGAAACGAAGATTTGAGAAATGATTTTTCGATCTTAAAAAATCATTTTTGGGCTTTAGTATCGGAACGCGGGGGACGATACTAATACTCTAGTGTTCTGTGTTTAATAATATTGTTTCATTGAATGAACTAAGTGAGGGGTATTGATACGGTGTTCAATCTGTATTGATACACCAAATAAGCCCGTAACGGTATAGGTCGATTCGTATCAATACCATAGTTTTGATAAGTTTTGATAAACTCAATTCGTCTCAGTATATATGTAAGTAACGATACTTAAGGGGTATTGTACTGTACAAGAGGGCTAGTATTGGTATCCTACCGAGCCAGCATTAATACTCAATAAACTTTTAATATGGTAAAATAGATAGTAAAACTTATGAATCAAGATAATATAGTCTTATATGAGCATAATATGTAATAACTTGATAAAATCTTAGATGATTTGTAGTAATATCAACCGTAGGGGATCATTAATGAAACAAGTGTTATTGTGTGTTGTATGTTAGTTGTGTTATGAATTAGACACCGTGTGATTGAGTCACCTTTAATTGATGGAATCTAGATATTCAAAGAGTGTGTTGCAACACAAATTCTGACCGTATGTTTTTGAGGTTGTATGACACTAAAACTCACTCCAAGTTTAGTTGGTTGATACATATGTGTTTCGTGAAATTAATACATTTTTATTGTTTACTATGTGTTTAAGTCGCTAAAGATAGAGCCAATGCTGTTTTATATTTACCGTGATATCATTTTAGTTACATCTTATGATTTGCTGGAAGCATGATTGAATGAAAGTATATTCACTGTATTTTGTTAATTCAATATTTAAATTTTTTGTTTTTGTTCGTAGGTTAATATATTGAAGTACATCGTTAGAGTATCATCAAAGTAGGACTTTAGCATTGACTTATTGAGTACAGTACATAGATTATATTGGGCTATACATTCATAAAACCTATGTTGTATTATAACTCCTTTTTTTATTTTAAATTATGAGTAAAATATTTTTAATTCTGTATTTTAAATGAGGCTCTCAGGTAATATTTTTAAATACTTATTTATGTTGAGATATTTGAACTTAATGAATTTTATGAAATTGATGTGTTTGGGCTAAACTAGATAGGAAACTTTAAGGTTAATAGGTTGGGATTGAGACCCAAATATGACATTTAGTTTGAGGGTGTTATAGTATCTGATTTTTTAAGTTTAAATTGAGTCTCAAAACTTTGTCTGATACATCTTATATGATTATAGAATATCGTTTAAATTGAAGCTTATTATAATAGAAATTTGAACAACTTGACTTAACTAACTCGAATCTTACAAATTTAACTCCAAAAAAATTTAAATAAAGTTTGAATCATAAAATAAAATATGACCTGTCAATTTAATTAATTCAAAATATTAAATATTTTAAAAGTACAAATCACATAATAGATATTTTGTGACCCTAAAATTTAATTGTTTATATTTTAATTTTTAATTATTAAATAAATAAACAAATCTTATTATAAAATATTATTTTTTCTTAAATAAATAAATATAATAATAAAAATAATATGGTTAAAATATTAAATTAATTATTTAAAATAATGAGATAAAAAAATCTCTTATCCCTATTTTGTTATCCCTTCTATGCTCAATATTGAAAATTTAAATTATAACTTTAATTTTAAATTTTAATTTTTAATCGTTAAAGTCTATACCATTATCTTTAAACTCTAATCTTAAATTTTAACCTTAAACTCTAAATTTATTTTTTACTGTCGAGTATTAATGGAGTAAAAAATACATTTAATATAATTTTAAATTCTAATTTTTAATTGTTAAAGATTTGAGATATACATTTAATATACAAGAATTATTTTTTATATTTTGCTTAGGACCCAAAATTTTAAAAATAAAAGCTTAAGCAATGTATTTGAATGCCATTATCTTTTTTTTTTTTTAATTTGAATGCCATTACAAAAAGGTATGAAAAAAAAGTTAAATCCGACTTATATTCTGCTTACATTGACCATGGGTCGGTGTATAGCAAAACCTCAATAAAAGAATATTAGATAAATTAATAATTTTAATTAAATAATAGTTTTTTATTTTGATTTAAGTTAAATGGATTAAATATTAATCTGGATAAATTCATAAGATAATAATTTTTGAATTTTTAAAGGTCCAATGAAAAATATAGAAAAATTATTAAATATACCGAAAATTTTATATGCAATACATAAAACTAAAGTGTTTTCTAAAAAAAAAAATCATAATATCAAAAAGATTTACTTAAAAATAAATATTTAAATTATATATTTTTTAATTAAAATGAGTATCTAAAATTTTATTTTGTTAGTGTTTTGACGTAATACTGTTAAAAAAATTTATTTAACCCATAAATTGGTGTCCAAATTGTAAACTTTTTCTGAAATATGTTCTTAATATTTTTTTTTCCTGAAATAGGTACCTAAAATTTTATTCTGTTAGTATTTTAAGATAATATTATTAATATATTTATCGTCCAATAATAGTTTGACATGATTTTTATTATTTATTATTTATTTTAAAAATATATAGAAAATAAAATAAATTAATTTAAAAAATATTTTAAAACTTTTAAAAATCATAAAATAGTCTCAAAATATTTCAAACCCTTAAACTGTAAAACCAAAATTAGTGTCATTATTGTCATTGATAACTTTGTTAGAACCATCAATTTGTCGCCATCATCTTAGGCCACCATCGGTTTTCTCCAACCACCCATCATCAATAATCGACATGAGAGATTTTAATCAAACATCGAACAACGAACATAAAAGACTTTAGTCGTTCAATGTCCGATTGTAATCTTTTGCCGATTATCGATGATGATTGGTTGAGAAAAAGAGCGACAACATCCGGCAACGGTAAAATCCGATGAGACTATCAATAGCGATAATTATGTCAATTTTGAAATTTTAAGATTTAAAGTTTTGGAGATTTATTTTTTTAAAATTAAGATTTTTTAGATTTTTTTCAAAACTATTTCTTCAATTTATTTATAAAAAATTAAAATAAACACAAACTAAATTTTAATTGATTAATGATTTTTTAATGGTATTATCTTAAAACACTAACAAAATAAAATTTTAGACATCTATTTTAACTAAAAAATCATTGTACACACATCTCAGAAAAAATGTATAGTTTAAGCACCTATTTATGAGTTAAATAATTTTTTTTAACGATATTACCTTAAAATACTAATAGAATAAAACTTTATACATATTTTAACAACAAAAAAAAAATAGACACCTATATCAAAAACAATGTATAGTTTAAGTGCCTATTTCCAAGTTAAACATATTTCTAACATTTGATTGGATAGTCATTTTGGCTCATTCTTTTCTAAAGCGCTTTAATTCTTCAAAGTTTCATTTTAGGTCAAAATTACCCCTATATGAATAAAAATCATTAGTCAATAACGATAAATAACTTAAAATAACGTGCAAACCAACGATATTATATAGACAAATGTATTAACTTTATATAATGACACATCAATCAAAAATTAATTTTATAAAATATATTTGTTTTGTATCTTGAATTAATACTAATATTCACAACAAAATCCAAGTAACATAACATGAAAAAATAAGCTAAATTAAAAGATTTTAGAACTTTTTTTTCGAATTAGTTCTTTAAAAGTAGAAATACGATTGGCACTAAAAAAGGTTTATTCAGTGCTATAGTTAGATGTCAAAACATTCTACTTCCAAACAAAATAAAATGAGTGAAACTGGATGTAATCAGGATATACTTGCATTCTTCAGAGATTTGCAGACCACTACACCTGCAGATGTCTGCATCAAGTGCTCCCCAAGCATTGCAGTACAAGAAGCATCTGTTTTAAGCTGAGGCTGCACTGATTCCCAAATCTTTTTCTTTTGAACCTGCACAAATTTGAAAAATGTAGCAAATAGAAAACTTTGTATATCTGAGGGAGCCGGAGCTTATGTCGGTTATATTGCGTGTGTCCAATATGAGTATGTCCGTCCATGAATATGATCCAACTTTCTCACTTTTTTATGTATTTTGGAGGATTCTTGGAAGTTATATCCTATATCTATGTGTTAGATACAAATATCAGACATTAATAATTTATAAGAAAAACAGAGATGGGGGCAACATAGGTTGATACACAATGGATGGCATAGTTGAACAAACGCAACGCAATACTCTCATTGGAAGCTTCAAATATTTAGTTTTCTCCTATTTTCAGGCTGGGGATAGGTTAAGGGTCTAATAGGATTAGCAATATGCCTACAACTATTTTCAACAACGATTTTCTACGAAAATCAAGTATATCAAACCGAGTGGAGTTGAGCACAAGAAGTTCAAAGCTCGAGCTAAAAGTTGATGTTCAAACTAAGATTGATCAAGTTGCACATTAAAAGTTTAAGCACAATTCAAGATGAAAATCAAACCGCTCTAGCTCAATGGATCAAGCTCGTTTACTTTTTGACCTAGTGAACTAAAGAATAAGATTCTCATGCTCAACTTCAAACTCAATTATTTATGCTCGATCCCAATTTCAGAATCAAGCCAAATTTTAGTTTTTCAAGACTAAAATACATATAAGACTCTAATTAATATATATATATAAAACAATTATGCTTACAAACTACTCAAGTCAAGCATTAGCGTACCCAAATTTGGCTTGCTTGATAACTCTAGTTGGTCGAGACAACAATCACCGAACCAAATTCGATTTTTATTAAGCCAAACCTGAGTAGCTTGAAAGAACGGTGTACTATATATGCCCTAATTAATACCAAGCTGAACAAAAGTTCAATAGATGCTACTGCCACTTGACCCACATTTAACCCTTCAGTTACTAATAAGAGTAACGTGGGAGATTGTGATTCTTCAAGAGTTGAGATTGAATGTATATTCTAAATCAAAAGGGAGTAGTTTCAACCTCATTTCCTTCAACCAAATAACGTTTGGAAGATTTATTAGGCAGATAAAGGAACAGCATGTTCAACATTGTAAATTAATTTCCAATTCTTCCTCAATATTTCTAGCAGAGATATGAGAATAGATTCTTGCAGACATATTTGTTTCTCCAAGTCCAACTATGAAAGTTCTTCCACCATTCCACAAAATAATACAAGCCTAGATGTCTAAATGACAGCCATCTTCATCACTATTCACTATTCATTAATTTTCAGAACAAGTCTATATATAGATACCAAATTTTGTCTCAACTCTCAAGCATAAATCTTTTCACCAGATTCAGCCAATGCTAAAAAATAGATCAGGCCAGACTGTTCAAAACAGTTAAATTAGGAACTCATGGTTCATCCAGTTCAGTATACAACATTAAACTAGGAAGTTCCCAAATCATCTAAAACCTGGTTGAATTAGAAATCATCGTCCATTCTGTTCAATATAAATTAAACAAGAAGACAGGGCCAAATTGGTTGAACTAGTTGAATTGGGAAATAGTTGTTCATCCGTTCAGCATATAACATCAAACTGGGAGTTTAAGAACCTAACAAAATGGTATATTCAGTTTGACCTCTGGTCCGGGCGACCAGCTTTTTAAACAGTTAGATTCAGCAATCAACAAAGGCATACTTACTGTATAACATGTTATTCAACAACTTAGTTAGACATGCACGCACATAAGGCACAGTATGTCAAAAGTTTCGATAAAGATTGAAGAGAAGCTGATGATACCTGGTTAGGAGTAGCAGGTTCAGGTTGTCCATCTTTATCATCTACTGTCCCAAACCATATTCTCTCACCAGGAACTGCACCGTCTGGGGGAATAAGAAGCTCAACATTCTCATGCGCCGCATCGGAAGCCGCCATTAGCATTCCATTAGACTTAACACCGCGCATGTTCCTCGGCTTCAAATTAGCAAGCACCACGACTTTCGCATCCTGAAGGAGATCCAAAGGAATGTACTTAACAAGCCCACTGCATATGATTCTGGGTTCAGGCTCGCCTACGTCAACCTCTTCCACGTAAAGTGAATCAGCTTCCTCGTGTCTCCACGCTTTGATTATTCGGCCAACCCTTATATCGAGCAGGTTGGCTGCATTCCTTATATCGTCCGCAGACGGAGCACTATCCACCTCCCTCTCCGGCAGAGCTGTAGCAATGGTCTCTGCGTTGACGTCCGGAGGCGCACAGAACGAGGGAAAACCTCTGAGAATGGATGGATTACAAGGCGAAATCAGGGGTTTTAAGCTTCGACTCGTCGGAAACGAGTGAATGGGTGGCTTAATCTTGCAATTCCGGAGGAAGGGAAGCGATAGAGTACTTAAAGATAAGCCTCGCAGGCCAATTGTCATCGCCGCCATTGCAAGCGAATCAACCTGGAAAGATGGGAAATAATAACTTAATTGGTATCAATCTCTGCGAAAAATAAAGAATCTAAAAGATTAAAACAAACCCAGAAAATCAACAGGGTAATTTACCACAAGGAAGAGGAGAAAGAATCGATCTTTTAGAAGTGTGCCGTTGAAGTGAAGCGTCGGAGGACTTGGCTCCAGTCGAGTGGACCTCAAGCTGCAACTTAAATTTGTTGATAAAATAAGACCGGGTTTTTGCTGCTTTGCTTAGCCGATCGATTCGGTTTAAAATATTTTAAATTAATATTATTGTTAAGGTAAATTAAGATTTTTTAGGTTTAATAATTAGAGAGGTGTTTAATTTATATTTTTTAAGTTAATAATTAATTTTTTTTATTTATTTTGATATTTAATGTTTTTAAATATATTCAAATAGATATTCGGTCTTTATTGTTTGTTAAATTTTTTACTGGTAATTTTTATTAATTATCACGTGTTAATTTTAAAAATTATATTTAAAAATAAAAAAATAAAAAAATAAATCTAATTCTCACAAAATTGAAAATTTTAAAACCCAAAACTCCAAACCTGATTTAGGATGATTTTATTGCTTATCATCGCATCGATATTTATCATATTCTTCGTTAGACCATCACAATCATTTATTCTATCTTTTGTCGTTGAAAATCGATCAATACTCTTTAAAATATTAAAATCGTCAAATAATTCATAACAAAGGACCTTATAACAAACAACGAGAAGATAACGCTCATCCCATAATGCAACCAATGTCAATAATAATAACTTAATTTGAAGGGTTTATTAATTATAAATAATTAATTTTATGTACTATAATGATTTTAAAAATATATATTTTGATTAATCTATTCTTGTTTTATAGAGTTTTTTTTTATAACTTTTGATATTTAATAAATAAAACGTCTATTATTTGTTAAAAATAAATTATATTTTATTCAACAAAATGACAAATTTCACTATTTTTAAATAAAAAAATTGATTTTTTATTAAATTTGATTGAATATTCATCCTAATTCCCAATTTTTAGGGTTAGGGTTAGCCCAAAAGTATAAATTAAGAAAATAAAATTGCTTCTTCAATCCCACCAACGACAGTTTTCGTGGTGAAATCCAAAAAGCTTATTTCACTGAGTCGCAACAAAGCAGAGCAGAGGCCCCTCCCTTTCTCTATTATTTTCTTGCAAAATGCCATTTTTTCCAGACCCTTTCTATCACTGTAAGCTTCTTGCCTGAAAACCAACATTTTATTTCCCTTACATCTCAATTTCATAATCCTTTTTTGGGTTTCGTTTTCCGCTTTATTTCCGCCCATTTCATTTTTCTGCTAATTCCTTAGTTATTTCGTCAGTATGCTCGTTTGGCATTCACTTCACTAGTGCTTCCATCAATTCATTTGTAGAATTGAATTACTGGGTTTTTATAATTTGTTTATTTGAATTTGAATTCAGTAGTTTTTTAACATTTACTAGATGGGCCATTGCTTTGAATGACTTGTGAGTTGTGACCGATCACCATGTATTTAAACAGCTAGATTGACTGAATAGAAGCAAAAATATGGTGAATTGTTTGTTGTTTGTGATGAAAACATGGATGTGAGAGGGGGAAAAGGGGTTAATGTGCGGGACGTAAGCGTTGAGTCTGATAAAAGTGGAGATAATAGTTGGAATTTAATCGAAAATTCACAGAGACAGAGGTGGTTATTAATCTGAATGATGATGGAGGTGCAGGAAGTAAGCCGTGTGTGGGGATGGAATTCGAGTCGGAGGATGCTGGCAAGACTTTTTATGATGGATATGCCATGTTTAGGATCGAGAGGAAGGATGGAAAGAAGTGGGTTGCTACAAAGTTTGTGGAGGATCATAATCATTCGATGGATGTTCCTAGTCAGGTTCATTACCTTAGACCTCGTAGGCATTTTGCAGGAGCCGCTAAGAATGTTATAGAAACATCGGATGCCTCTACTGATGTTTGTGTTTTGGTGGATGGAAATCATACTTCCTGTGATGCCACTAGGGTCAGTAATACCTCCTGTGTCAAACGTAATCACCTTGTCAGATCTCATAGCCAAAGGAGAACACTGGGGAGAGATGCTCAAAATCTTCTGAACTATTTCAAGAAGATGCAGGCTGAAAACCCAGGTTTTTATTATGTGGTACAGCTTGATGATGATAATCGAATGACTAATGTTTTCTGGGCTGATGCAAGATCAAGGACAGCGTACAATCACTTTGGAGATGCAGTTATTTTTGACACAATGTATCGACCAAATCAGTATCAGATTCCATTTGCTCCTTTCACAGGCATAAATCATCATGGCCAGATGGTATTGTTTGGTTGTGCATTACTTCTAGATGAGTCTGAGGTGTCATTTACTTGGCTATTCAGGACTTGGTTATCTGCAATGAATGGTCGACCTCCCATTTCCATCACCACTGACCAAGATAGAGCAATACAAGCAGCAGTTGCGCAGGTCTTTCCAGAAACACGCCACTGCATTTGCAAGTGGCACATCTTGAGGGAAGGACAAGAAAGGTTAGTTCATGTATACCTTGCTCATCCTTCATTATATAGTGATCTCTATAGCTGCATAAACTTTTCAGAGTCGATTGAGGATTTTGAATCATCATGGAGCACTCTCCTTGATAAGTACAGCCTCCATAAAAATGAGTGGCTTCTGGCAGTATATAATGCTCGTAAACAGTGGGCTCCAGTTTATTTTCGAGGTACTTTCTTTGCTAGTCTTTCTCCAAACCAAGGTGTCAACTCTTTTTTTGATGGGTACGTAAATCAGAAGACAACTATACCACTTTTCTTTAAGCAATATGAAAGGGATCTAGAACATTCTCTAGAGAGGGAAATAGAAGCAGATTGTGATACAAACTGCACCACACCAGTATTGAAGACACCATCACCTATGGAACAGCAGGCAGCAAACCTCTACACGAAGAAAATTTTCTCAAAGTTTCAGGAGGAACTTGTTGAAACTTTTGTGTACACCGCAAACAAGATTGAGGGTGATGGCATTGTCAGTAAACACAGGGTTGCAAAATATGAACATGATCATAAGGCGTACTATGTAATGCTAAATGTTTCTGAGATGAAAGCAAATTGTACATGTCTGATGTTTGAATACTCCGGTATTCTTTGTAGACATATATTGACAGTGTTCACCGTGACAAATGTACTTACCCTCCCATCCCATTACATATTAAAGCGATGGACCAAAAGTGCCAAATCTTGGATTGGATTGAATGAGCAAAATGTCGATCCTCACGGTATTGATACTCTAACCACCCGTTTCAATAACCTATGTTGGGAAGCCTTCAAGTTGGCAGAAGAAGGTGCTGTTGTCCCAGAATCATATAATACAGCTATCATTGCGATTAGAGAGGCTGGGAAAAAGATTGCTTTTGCAAAGAAAAATGTAGCTAAAGTCACGAGGATGGTAGCCAAAGAAACACTTCTCCGGTCTCCGAGATGGTCCCATCTTTGTGGCCATGGCAAGATGAAGTGCCACCTTGCTTTAATCTTAATAATATTGAGGCTCCACTTACTGACTTGAATCAACCTAGCATGGTCCCTGCATCTATTCATCGGGATACTGATCACCCTGATAGCACAGTATGTGTGGAAGAATCTTATATATCTTATTAATATACATTATATATGTATGTCACAAGCTCAGATATACATGTCTTGGATTATTGTTGTATTCAGCATTAATGGATGTTTTATTAGTAAAAATATGTGAGACTTCTATTTCCGTTGGTACAGGTGGTTCTCACTTACTTTAAATACATGACTTGGGTTATAGAAAATAAAAAGGCAATGGAAACTTGTAAAGTAGCTGTTATAAACTTGAAGGTATGTTGGCATATACTCCCATTTTCATGATGATTTAGGCTAAGTTAACTATCTTGTCCTTACCTGTTCTTTTCGGTTTCTCTTTATATATTAAAGATACAGTAATCTGTCACATATTAGATTCTTTGACAACATGTAAACATAAAATTATCAACTAATTGTAGTTAGTCTAATACATTCCTAAAAGGCTATTCACTTTGTTGAATTTGCAGTCATGTTTCAAATTGCAAAGCAAGCTCCAATGACTTGATTGTTTTTATTGCTGTAATCTTCTTTCACTTCTGTTGCAGCTGCATGGCTATGGCATGAATCCCTCAGGAGAGACTGAAGTGCAGTTTAGGCTCACAAAGGTAACTCTGGAACCTATGTTGCGGTCGATGGCTTACATCAGTCAACAGCTCTCAACGCCAGTCAACAGAGTGGCTGAAATTGTTGAACTTATGTCCCTTCATACCCTGACCAGTTTTCCTTTAAAATTTATTGTTTAGAGGGGGTGGGGTGGGGGGAAGAGCGAAGGAGTTGGCTTTTGGTGATGATTTTCTATTAACATGAATTACCTTAGTGTTATCTTAGTGATATTAGATGATATCCCATACATCTCAAAAGTTTTCATAATTATCTGTTCCTTAATATTACTAAAGGGTTTTGATCAAACCGGCCAGTCTAACCATTTGATCCGGGGGTCTAATCGGGTTTTTAACCTTGGGTAGCAACACTCTAATGATTTTTCCCATGTCCATAGAAACTAGGTTCAAATGATAAATTTAGGACTAAGATTTATGCTGCTACTTCTTGCTTTAAGTGCTTATTCTTTTGTTTAGTATAAGGCTTCGTTCGGCGCAGATTTGAAATAGACGTTGGCCTGAAAACGGGAACTTGGCAGAAGCTGGATTTTCCGGCTTTTTCATTTTGCAACTTTTGAGGCAAAATCTGGGTTTCAAACAGCCGTTATTCTTGTCTGGCGTGACCGTTCGGCGCTGCTTCTGTGTTCAGCAGCCCAACACCCGTTTGAGAAGCATTCCCGAATGAAGCCTAAGTCTAAGTTGAACTTTTTGGACTTATTGCCTGTTGATTTGAAATTTTCAGCTCCAAGATACAAACACATCTTCTGGGGAAAGGAAGTAAAGTTCCAAGTGTCAGAGATACTTTGGGTTCGATGTTGAGATCGATGTCCCATATTCGAGAACAACTTTGACAACCGTAAGCATTTTATTTTCCCACACTTCATCTTTAGTGTTAATGGAATCGTTATTCAATAAATTACCAGAAAGTAAATAGGCAACTTCCTAGTCAGAACCTGGCAAAGAGATGAATTTGGTAGTGTGAATATTAAAAGATTTCTTTGTAGATGAGAAACGTTGATGTTTTAGCATTTTATTATTTCAATCTAGCAAATTTATTTGAATTTATGGAATTTGACTATTTTCTTATGCAAGGGCAATGGTCGGAAAGCTTTCAATTTATGACTATTTTATTCGGACTTTGAGCTAGTGTGAGTGTCAGATACGATTTGTGTTTTAACACTAGTGTTTAGTGTAGAATTATGATATTCGGATTCAAATGTCATACCATCAGAAAAATGAAGAGTCGGAACAATACATGATGTTGCTTTAGTATGCAAAGCTTTTGATTTATGACTATTTTATTCGGAGGTTGAATCCGTGTGAGTGTCGGATTCGATTCGTGTCTTAACACTAGTGTTCAGTGTAGAATTATGATCTTCGGATTGGAATGTTATACTATCAGAAAAATGAAGAGTCGAAACAATACAAGATGTTGCTTTAGTATGCAAAGATTTGGATTTACGACTGTTTTATTCAGAGTTTGAGTCCGTGCAAGTGTCGGATTCGATTTGTGTCTTAACACTAGTGTTCAGTGTAGAATTTTTATGATATTCGGATATGAATGTCATACTATCAGAAAAATGAAGAGTCGAAACAATACAAGATGTTACTTTAGTATGCAAAGCTTTCGATTTACGACTATTTTATTTGGAGTTTGAGTCTGAGTATCGGATTCGATTTGTATCTTAACACAAATGTTCAGTTTAGAACTATGATGCTTGTATTGGAATGTTATACTTCCAAAAAAATGAAGAGTTTGAACAATACAAGATATTGCTTTAGTATACAAAGATTTGAACTTCTAGTTTGTAGAAACTTCTTACTGTGATTGCCCCAAAAGTTTTGGAAAATTTTATTATATCCTTAAAATATTTTTAAAATTTTAATTAGACCCCTCAAAATTTATAAAAAATTCTCATAAAGTTCTAAAATTTTTAAATATTCTTAATTATATCATAAAGTTTCATTAAAATTTCTAAAAATTTATTTACACCTTCACATTTTAAAAATGATTTTTTTTTCATTTTAAGAAATTCTTGAAAATTTTGGTTAGACAACTGAAATTTTGAAAATTTTAAAAAACTGACCTTTGGACGGTTTATGAAATATATGTTAAAAACGATGATTATCTAAATCGAATTGAAATAAATTAATTTAGTTTTATTTAGTTTATAATTAAATTTTATTGTTTATAATGAAAAACAAATGTTTATATTTCAAACAGTGAAAATAGATTACAAATGTTATTTATTAAAAAATAGAAATGTTTACATTAAAGATTTAGAAAATTTATCAAATAAATGTAAAAATAACCATAAAACATATCCATTTTAACAAAATAATGTCAAAAAATTCAAAACCAAAAATTGATATGAAAAAAAATTAAGAACTAAATCAATTCGAATCAATTTAAAATGGATGGTTCATAATATTTAATAAATTTAACCGAAATGAATCGATCTTACTCACTCAACCTATTTTCTTCCACTAAAATTAAGTGAGTTTTACATATTTTATCTTGTCTTTCTGTTATAAATATTTTAATTATTTATTCGTTAATTTTATGTTCTATATATGTAAATTATGTCAATTATGTAAGCATTAAACGAGCAAAAAACGCAGCGGAAAAGGATCAAAATAAATACCTTCAGCCATTGTCAAAGCCTTATGCCAAATTGAGATGTGGTTGCACCACCTTCGAACTCGTCAGACCACCGTAGTAACACCTCGAACCACCATAAAATAAAGAACTCGGCTACAAAATAACTAAAATATGCCAAGATTTTTTAAGCACTCAAAAACTCACTAGATGGAATATGTGATTCTTGTGTTTTGATGCTTAGGGACCTTAGGCTAGATTGATATTTATAGGGGTTCATCCATCAAGAACCATCAACCAAATGGACAAAAATGTCCCTTAACTTCCTGGTATTATCCCCTTAACCGGCCATTCACTCACACGTCCTCCTCCCCAACCATGCAAATGCATTGTGGATTGAAAAAACGTGGATTGTGGAATGTGAAAACATGTATGGGAATGGTTCACACAAACCATAATCTAAACGTGGGAAAACCAACATTCTCCCAGTTGGTTCGTGTTGTCCATGAAAACTTAAAGTCAAAAACATAATGAATCATGGTGATATTTCCTCTTATCATTGAGTTGTATCTTTCATGTATCACAATACATCAAGTCTTAATGCTTTAGCCCATATACTTAAAAGAATAAACCCAATGTTTATTCTAGGTCCAAACTTTAGTGATATTTCTTGAAACAATAAACTTAATATGTACACAACATAAATGAGAAATATCAAACTTTATTAGAGTTTTAACAGAATTATTTATACAATGAAAAATTACAAAGTAGGAACAAGTCTCATAGTGACAACACGATCCTTAAATTTATGTGGTGGCATGCCCTTAGTCAAAGGATCAGCTAACATCTGCTCAGTGTTAATGTGCTCAATGACCACTTTCTTTTCTTTAACACATTCCCTTATGGCTAGATACTTAATGTCGATGTGTTTACTTCGACTTTCACTTCTGTTGTTCTTAGCCATAAAGACAATAGCTAAATTGTCACAATATATCCTTAATGGCTTAGAGATTGAATCCACAAGTCTAAGCCCAGAAATGAAACTCTTTATCCATATTACATGTGAGGTAGCCTTAAAACATGAAACGAACTCGACCTCCATAGTGGAAGTAGCAGTTAAGGTCTGCTTAATGCTTCTCCAAGATATAACTCCACTGGAAAACATAAATATGTAACCTGATGTTGATTTACGTGAATCAACACAACCAATAAAGTTTGAATCGGAGTAGCCAATCACCTCCAAATGGTCGGATCGTCTATATGTAAGCATGCATTCTTTTGTCCCTTTGAGATATCTCAAAACTTTCTTTGCAGCTTTCTAGTGGTCTATACCCGAATTACTCTGATATCTTCCCAACATCCTAACGAAAAATGCAATCAGGTCTTGTACAGACGTGAGCATACATCAGGCTTCCAACAACAGAAGCATATGAAATGTTTCTCATTTGCTCCTTCTTAAATTCGTTCTTCGGGCATTGGTTCAAATTGAACTTATCACCCTTCACGATAGGAGCAACACTAGGTGAATAATCTTTCATCTGAAATCTTTCTAAAACTTTGTTGATATAGGTTTCTTGAGATAGACCTAAGATACCTTTATGTCTATCACGATGAATCTTAATGTCAATGACATAAGATGCATTACTCATATCTTTCATATCAAAGTTTTTAGAAAGAAATTATTTCACCCATGTAGCATACTCCTGTCATTTGTTACAAGTAAAATGTCATCCACATATAGGATAAGAAAACAAATTTTACTCTCACTGACCTTCTGGTATATATATTGATCCATGATATTCTCAACAAAACCAAATGAAGAGATAACTTCATGAAATTTTAAATACCACTGTCGGAAGACTTGTTTCAACCATATATAGATTTCTTTAACTTACAAACCAAGTGTTCACCACCACTAAAGGAAAAACCTTCAGGTTATTTCATGTATACCTCTTCCTCTAGATCACCATTAAGAAAGACAGTTTTCACATCCATCTGTTGTAACTCAAGATCAAATTGAGCTACTAATGCTAACATAATGCGTAAGGAATCTTTCTTAGATACTAGACTAAAAGTCTCAGTGTAATTGATTCCTTTTCGCTGAATGAATCCTTTAGCAACGAGTCTTGCTTTATATCTTTCTATGTTGCCTTTTGAGTCCCTTTTTGTTTTAAAGACCCATTTACATCCAATGGCTTTTACACCGTCAGGCAACGGTACAAGATCCCAAACTTTGTTTCTCTTCATAGAATTCATCTCATCATTCATAGCATCATACCATAATTGTGACTCATTGCAGCTCATGGTACTTGAAAATGACTCTGGGTCATTTCCAGCTCCAAAATTATAGTTAAATTCTTGTAAATACACAAAACAATCACTAGAAATTGCTGACTTTCTTTTTCTAATAGATCTTCTTAATGTTGAGCCAACATTCTCTTGTGGATCATGTTGTTCAACTGGTTATTCAATAATTTTTGGATTTTCTTGCACAACTTGATCTATTTGAGTGTTTTCAGCAGCTTGTGGAACTTCATTGATTGGTTGTTCAACACCCGATTGAGCTTGAGAGGTATTATATATGATAACCAATCTCTCACTTAAAGTGGATGGTTAATCTACGGGTATTGAACCCCGAGACAGATCACTCCCACTGATTGAGTCATTCTCAAGAAATTTTGCATTTCTTGATTCCAAGTTCAAGTTACGAAAATCGTCTTGATCAAAGAATTTTTATGGGAGGTATTCCCTAAAGTGAATGCAAGCATGATGTTTATTCCATGCGATTATGCAAGTATGATATTTATTCCATGCAATTATACAAACATGATGTTTATTCCATGCGATTATGCAAGCATGATGTTTATTCCATGCGATTATGCAAGCATGATGTTTATTCCATGCAATTATACAAGCATGATGTTTATTCCATGCGATTATTGAATTTGTTTCATTCCTTGAAGTGAATGTAAACGTGATAATTCACTATATGATTAGTGAATAAAACTCTTTATGTGCCAGAGTATTACTGATGAGGATATGTTAGAAAAACATACTCCACTTTTCACACATTAATGTTGTCTTACAGACATAAAATCATACGAGGGTTTTAAATACCTATCAGTCTCCGCTTTATTCCCTGAAGTGAATGTGATATTTTATAGCGGAAAGAATAAATGTCACATTAGTAATTGTGATCATGATTGAGATCATAAAATAGACATGGATAAGATGATTATTTTGAAAATACTTATATCCACAAGAAGTGGAATTATAAAGATGACAAGAATGATAGAGATCATATTAAAATCTTTATGTTATCAATGCGATGGCACAAATCATTGATCTCGTATTTGTCAAACGCTGAAGTATTATGGACTTTATCCATAATCATGAATGATAAATTAAAGAAAATATAAACATATTTTTTTTGTGGTAAAAATAATGGCGTTATTAATCCAACTCAATTGGATATTGATAATTTTCTCATAATCCTTCAAGAGAATAATCCGCCATTTATTTTATTTTCTTCAGATCTTTTATTTATTTTATTTTATGTTAATTTATGTTAATTTATTATTTTATGTTAACTTACTTTATATATTATTTATTTATCTTTTATGTTAATTTTTTTCCTTAAAAGAATATGATTATTTCCGGAATAAAATATCCAATAATTTATGGCGATTTATGTTTAGCAAAAAGTGAAAGTACTCATACAATACTTAAGCATAAAAATATTTTCTCATTTAAATACAAGAGAAATATGAGTACTATATCTCAAAGTACTAAAATATTAGTGCTTCAGAAGAGCTCTTGAGAGCTTATCTTTGATCCGATTTGATATGATATGTTTTTTTTATTATTTTTCCATTCCCCTAAATGAATGGTACAAAGCACATATTTTTCATTTCCCGAAGTGAATGAAATAAAACACATACTAAAAGGTGCATAATTATGCATATTTTCCCATTTTAAATGCAAGGGAATAATATGAGTACTATATCCGGAAGTACTAATATCACAGAAAGCTCTGTCTGAGCAAATATGTTATTTGCCAAATGAGACTTTATCTCATATTTAAAATGCATTATGCTCGTTGAGCAAATATGTTATTGCTAAATGAGACTTTATCTCATATTTACAGTGCATTATGCTCGTTGAGCAAATATGTTATTGCCAAATGGAACTTTATTCCATATTTACAGTGCATTATACTCGTCAAAGTCGCAAAGAGACATTGAGTTTTAAAGATATTTACAGAAATATATTGAGAATATCAGTTAAAGAGATGATGACTATCTCAATATTACGAGTATAACTCAAGGCAATAATGAAATTTTGGCAAAATTACATGCACTGTCATTCATATTGTACTACATAAGAATTAGTACAAATTGAAGCTCATGCTATTATAAACTAGATATTTACTGATAATTTTATTTTGCATGACCGGTTAGACCATCTCGGTTCAATTATGATGCGGAAATTTACTGACACTTTCATGTGGTCATTTATTGAAGAACTAAGATTTTCTTCATGGTAATATTTCGCGTGATACTTGCTATGAAAGCAATTTGATTATTCAATCATCAACATCTAAGATAGAGTGCTATTAATTTTCTGGAACGGATACAAGGTGATATATATGGTCCCATACACCTTTCTTAAAGACCATCTAGATATTTTACGATTTTTATCGATGTATCGACTAAATGGTTATGTGTATCCTTGTTATTAACCCGTAACTTGGTTTTTACGAGGCTACTTGCTCAGCTGATAAAATTACGAGCATATGTTCCAGATTATTTTATAAAGACAATCAGTCTTGATAATGTGATGACATGTAATTTTACATGTAGTATCACAAATTCGTATCAAGCCAACAAATGATCATAGGTTCTCCCCATTACAAATGGTTTTTGGTCAGGAACCAAATATTTCTCATCTTAGATTTTTTTGTGTGCAATATATGTTCTAATTGCTCTATCACAATGCACAAAGATGAGTTTTGTTGGGAATATGTATCAGATTTAAATATCTTAAGCTTCTGATAGGGAATTTATTTACAACCCGATTTATTGACTATCATTTTAATGAGTCAGTTTATCCAATATTATGTGGAGAAAATAAATAGCTGGTGAAAGAAATAAGTTGGAATGAATTATCATTTTCTCTTTTTGATCCACGTACTACACAATGTGAACTATAAGTTCAATGGATAATTCATTTAGAAAATCAACTGCCAGATGATTTTGCTGACCCTAAAAGAGTGACTAAGTCACGTATACCAGCTATGAATGCTCTGATTAAATTTGATTTCATGAAAGGACAAACTCTAGTTGCTAATGAGTCTAACTTATGCCTTTAGCGTGGTAGACAAGTAAGTTCCAAAGATAAAAAATCCTCGATAAAAAAGGAGTTATATTTTATGATGGTCTGATCGAGGAATCATTGAATTATGAAATCTCAAGAAGAGATTAAAGGGTCTCCAACAGAGACATTGACATGACTTAGGTATCTGATAATAAAGAGATCTCAATAGATTATGTCATGTCTGGTAATAAGTGGAACTGAAATTAAATTGACGTCGTTAATATATTTGCATGCAATATAACACTAGAGATTTTATTTGATAATGTGGATCATGAATCATTGTCAATTGGGCAATATAAATAAAGAAATGATTGGCCAACATGAAAGAGGCAATTGAGACGAAACTAAAATCTCTTTTGAAAAGAGAAGTATTTAGGCTTATAGCTCGTAAATTGAAATGTGTAAAGCTCGTAGATATAAACAAGCCTTTGTGAGAAAGAGAAATCAAAAGGGGAAATCATGAGATATAAGCTTATTTGGTTGCACAAGGATTCTCACAAAGACATGAAATTGATTATGAGGAAAATATATTCCTCGATGGTGGATGTAACTACTTTTAGATTTTGATCAGTCTGACAATAAATAAAATTACTCGTTTTCTACCTAATGGATGTTGTTACATCATATTTGAATGGACCTCTTGACAGTAATATTTATATGAAACTTCCAGAAAGACTTTGATTGCCATAAGCAGTTCATTCAAGTTCTCGAGAACATTATTCAATCATATTGAATATATCTTTTTATGGCTTGAAACAATTTAGGCGTATTTAGTATAATCGCCTCATTGAATACTTATTAGTATAATGCTATATGAATTATTTCTCCGAGCATTTTTATTAAGAGGTTTAGCTCTGAATTTTTATTGTTTTGTATGTCGATGATTTGACTATCGTTGAGACTCGTGAAGAGATCTCAAATCATTGTGCATCAATCGACATACAGAAAAATATGAAAGAGACTTTACATGAATAATGCCTATTCATTGATCAACCTTATGGTTGCTAGGTCTCTTAATGTAAACAAAGATTCTTTCTGCCTCAAGAAAAGGGTAATGATATTCTTGGTCTAAAAGCACAATATATACATTATTTGATCTGGAAGTATCGTATCTTAGCTGGTCCAAAAATATTATTTAAGTGAGATCATTACCTTTAAATAATTGTTATCCATAAGGCAAAGTCGAAATATATGTTTGGCTAAATATATCCTGAAGATATGTGAATATTTTTTATAAGATAAGGTGTAAGTTATCTTGTAAAGAGATAATACAAAATTTATATCTCAAGGTGGATATATATCAAATATGATAAAACGAAATATATTTCTTCAAGTTTCGGCCCTTATGATTTTCAGATGAATATTACTCAATTAATCATTTCAAGCAATAATTTGGAATCAACTAGTGCATGATCTACTTCAACATTTGGAGATTGTATTCAATATTGAATTATGAAGATTCAAAGATCTTATGTGATATTTTCATGAGGGGGAGTAAATACGCGTTGCACTCTTTTTCTCTTAACCGAGATTTTGTCCCAATGGGTTTTCCTAGTAAGGGTTTTAATGAGGCAACATGTTATGCATATCAAAGATGTGTGTACTCTTTTTCCTTCACTATGAATTTTTTTCCCCACAGGGTTTTTATCTTAGTAAGGTTTTAACGAGGAAAATTATCTTCATGGATATCCAAGGGGGAGTGTTATGAATATATTTATTCATGGTGGATATCCATATATTAAGTTAAAGTTTAATGAGTTTTATTATTAGGGTTTAATAGCCATTGGAATTAGGGTTTCCATCTTATGCCTATAAATATAGACTTTTGGACAAATCATTGTACAAAAAAGACCTACTTTGAGAATATAATAAAAGTCTCCCTCTTTGTCTTTCATATTTGTTCTTCTATTTTATTCTTATTCTTTACTTTATTCACAACAAAGTTATAATTGTTAAAATGTTATAGTTATTTTTTAAACGTGATGATTATAGAATCTTATTGATTATTTCTATTATTATTGTTTCTGTAAAACAATTAGAATTATTGACAGACACAATATTAGCAACTGTACAGGGATCCTTAAAAATATATTTACTTCTAAGGGTTATATTTTTAGAACTAATAAGGGTTATGGATAATTGTTGTCGATGGTCACATTTTAATAAATTATTAAATAATTAAAAACAAACAAAATATTAGAAATTATTAAATAAATTTTAATTATTATGTAATTTTTAATTTAAATAATTAGATCTATTTTAAAATAATTATTTAATAATTATTTATCTTTTAATTATATATAAGAAATAGATGATGGTTTATTATAAAAAAATAAAATTTTATGAATCTGGGTGATTATGATCACGAATGATGTAATGAATATAGTTCGTCTAATAATTTTTCATAAAATACATATACACTCTAATTTTCTAGAAACAATTAACAAAAAAATAAGGTTTAAGGTGGTAAATAAAAAATTATTAGCTAGATTTAGCTTATCATATTAATTGAGATTTTAATTAATAATATTTATTTATTTTTAAGGTGATTTTTTATTTTTTCTATATGTTAATAAAAAATATTTAAAAATTAAAATAAGATAGATATATCCTATTAGTTGACACCATGAATGATGTGATGAATCAAATTTATCTAAGAATTTATTATGGAAAATATTCCTAAACTTTTGAAAATAAAATTAATTTTTTTAGTTTTAATTAAGTCATTAAATCAATAAATTGAATTAATTTAATAATTTGATTAGTTTTAACAATTAAATATACTATAATTCTATTTGTGACATTTAAAATTTTAAAAAATGTATTTTTATGATTTTTATAAATTTTGTAAGATTCTTATGACTTTTATATTGTTTCTGGAGGTCACGTGTTCGAGCACCAGTACTGTTAGCTCAGTGATTGAGCGATCAATGTCTAATGATTGAGAGTATATATTCTAGAACAGATACTACTATAATCACTGAATCTAAATAAAAAAATGTTTAAATAAAATACTTTTTTTAAAAATATCACGTGACAATATTGTTATACGTATATTGTATTAAATAAATTAAAAAATTATTAAAGTTAACTATTAATTCAATTTAGTAATTTAATTTAAAAAATTATTAAATAATTTAAAAACTTAATTAATTCAATTTAGTAATTCAAAAATTTATTGGGTTCACAAAAAATTTAGTGACTTAATTAAAAATAAAAAAATCTTTTGATTTTTTTATATAATTAAAGTAAAAAAAATTAAATGTAATAATCAGACGCATCAATAAGTAGCATCATTAAAGAATAAGTTTTATTTTATTTTGATTACGTTGGTATCTTCGATGACTATTTATCATTGAACGACTTATCAAATGATTATCGATTTGATCCTCAACAAGTATTCACTTACTAATTTTAACGTTCAAACAAATATTTAATAATAACTAAAAACTTTAACTTTTCACAATGCCCATTTTCCTCCCAACGACCACTAACCACCCAATACCAAAGAAAGAAAAAATTATATTATAAGTCAGTCTCACCACGTGACCATGAGACCAACCACTAAAAACCACCCACATCACCAATTTTTACATGTCATATTTTTTCCCAAGTGAATCTTCACTTAAAAAATTATTTTTAAAAAGAATTAACAGTAAATATGAGTGAAGATTCACTTTAAAAAATATGACATGGAAAAAAATGATGATGTGAGTGGTTTTTACTGGTTGGTCCCATAGATGACGTGGTAGGACTAACCCATGATATAATTTCTCCAAAGAAACACACATTCTAACTTCTACCCGATTATTTATTTATTTATTATCGTTTTCATTAATTTTTATTTTTATATAATCGGTAACAATATTAGTTTTGTATTATTTGTCAGCGCTTGATCCCGTTTCATTTTATGTCAGAGTCGATGCTTTAATTGAATTGATCGTCAAGTGGTAGAGAAGTTATGTAACACCCCAAACCCGGGTGTTATATTTGGGCCATAAGCCCAATCCATATCTATATTTTTTTTATATTTTTTCTAAATGTACCATCAAATATGACAAGAATTTAAAACAATAAATATTAAAAGGAGTTTGAGAAATTCAAAATATTCATGGAGCTCCAAAATACAAGTTTAATAAAAGTATTTGACTTTGAAAATTTAAAATAAAATGGAGTTACAATTACAACAATGGTCCTACGAATACATAGCCCAATAATCTAGCAATTATACTCTACCAACCGGTCAATGTTGATGTCTTACGATGATAATGCTCCGCTGTGTCCACACGATCGATGCCTACTTACCTACTCATGGAAACAAATTCCAAAACGTTGAGCTACAAAAGCTCATTGGCGACACAACCTATCGACTATGCTTTCAAGTGAATCATAACTATAACATGCAAGATGATATAATATGATGATGTGATATGCCAAATGCAACCAAAGCGTGAAGTAAACAAATCAGAAACGAGGCCCACTGCCAAGCCAACACTAGGGAACTCACCAGCCCAGAATCTCACATCGAGTTGCTCGAAATCTCTCATCGAGTTAGTATACTCGGAATCTTGCATCGAGTCTTCACTTAGAATCTCACATTGAGTGAGGCTCGGAATCTCACATTGAGCAAAGTCATCACCCGGAATCTCTCATTGAATGACCTTTGATACATCATTCAGAATCTTACATCAGATGGTCTTCAATTGTGTTGCAACACTATCACTCACTGGGTATCCGGATCCCATCAAACAATGGCTCATACCACACAAGGTGATCCACCTAAGATTTCATATCAACCAATACCATAATCAAGCCAAACCAAGCATGCAAGGCGATTTTCAACATATTAAAGTCCACATTACCAATTACCATTTTCATCAATCTTTTTATGCCTTAAATGACCCTAGGAATCCATATCATGAATTACGGGACCCCCGAACTCAACCCTTAAAACCTGTGCAGATTTTCCTAGGCATATCGATATACTTGTATAGGGGTATCGAAACGCCCTAAGTATCGTGATGCCTTCATCACGTTTCGATACGCTATGGCAATTATTCGAGTCTAAGAGAGATCAACCCGTATCAATACACCTATATGGAGTATCGATATGGCTCCCTGTTTCAATATGCCCCAAAGGGGTGTCAAACCAAATGTTATTGGAAGGGTTGGTTTCGATACATGGGCAAGGCGTTCCAAAACGTCTGCCTCAAATAACCTATTTTCCTCTCTATGGTATCGATACCTATACCAGAGGTATCAATACCCCATGCACGAAATGTAGGTCTGCAACATGAAAAGCTTAAGAATACTAATCAAAATTACACCAATCAATCTAAAAAACGTTCCTACTTATTATTGAAGTAGTTTAAGTGAGTTTCTTATCAATTTTACTCAATTTTATCATCTCTAAATCAAGACACCATTAAAATATGCAGACTCTATCCTAGCCAAACCATCACACAATCAATCAAGCATGCCAAAATGATGATGCACATTGTTGAGTTGATCAATCTCTGGAAAATGGCCAAGAGGGGGGTGAATTGGTAATTTTAAAAATTGGTGGAATAAGTTTTCGGTAAAAATGCTAATAATAAAGAACAAGAGATTTATAGTGGTTCAAGCTTCGAACAAGCTCTACATCCACTACCTTAGCTCCCACTAAGGATTTTGAAACCAATTCACTATTGAATTTAACCTTTTTCTAGGTTCAAAGCATAACCTTTACAAGCAAATCAATTTTCTACCCAAAATTGATTTGAACCTCACAAGATGTTACAAATGATTAAAGTAGGCTAGAAGGAATTCTCTCACAAGAAATAAATGCCCCAAATACAATTTAACTCTCCCCAAACTTATAATACAAGAATCAAATTTAAGAACACAAGTTGGGAGGCTAGGATATGCAATAAGTGCTTGGAAGTTGGATTTGATTGCTTGGATGTTGCTTGAGGTTCAATAGTCCTTAATGCTGTTGAAAATGCTCCATTTTATACCTTCTCATTGATTTCTAATCATTGTAGTTGTTGGGAATGTAAATAAGGACGTTGGAGCTTCATCTTTCCATCATAAATGCACTCTGCAGCAGGTGGTATCGAAACACGGGCTACCTGTTTCGAAACAGACCAAGAATAGAAAGAGCCATTATGCATTTAATAAATGGGGTATCAATACCTGCTTCGATACCAAAAGTAATTATGAAGTTGGGTATCGAACCTTGTTTCGATACAGGCTAACCATTAACCAAATTTTAACTACCACCAACGGTCGACTCATTTAATTCTAAAATAGCCGTTGGGGATTAAGGGGTGTATCGATACCAGTATCGATACTTGGAGTCATATTTTTTTTAAATATTTTAAAATTAAAAAATATACGAAGTTGTTTCGATACCAGGTTCGGAACATGTATCGGCAGTGAAAATTTGTATCGAACCTTGTTTCGATACTGGTTCTTGATCTCAAGAATAAGGCTTAAAAAAATTTTAGGTGTATCGATACCTGCCCTTAGAGTATCGATATCCTCGTATGAAAAATACTTATAAGGGTATTTCAAAGTTCTTGGTTTGACTTAGAATCAAAAGTTTGACTTAGGGACTTAAAAATTTATTCCAAAAAGATCCTTAAACTTATTTTTTATATCAAAATCAAATTTAGTTTTACAATCTCCCCCTTTTTGATATAACAAAACCATTGAAAAATTTTTAAGTTCAAATCAAGATTTTTGGATTTCAAAACTTTGAATTCAAAACTTTGAAACTTTTGAAGACTCCCCCTTAATATGTGCATGACTTTAAAATTTTAAAAATTGACAAAAGTGATGGTTTCCTAAACTTAAAAAACATAAAATTACTCCCCTTTTTGTTAGATCAAAATCAATGAAAACTAAGGCAATAATCAAAGCAATCATAACATTAAAGAGAATACATTCATAACATAATCCATAACATAAAAATACTTAAGACCAAATCTAACAAAATAAATTCAAAGCATAAGAAGATAATCAAGTGTATAAGTTCTAATATGAATGCAAACATAATGCTTAAGGAAAATATAACTAGTCCTAAAAGTCAATAGCAAAGAATAAAAGAGATCGAAGATCAATCATCGGCCATGTCATCACCATCAAGTCCATCATCTTCATCCTCATCTTCTTCCTCTTCTTCTTCTTCATCATTATCACCATCGACATTGTTGAGTCTTTGGCTATGATGAAGAGCTTTAAGAGATACTCGCATGGAGTGTCCTTGAGTCTCTAGGCCCGTCAACCTTGTGGTGATAGCATCGAAACCCAATTGGAATTGAGTGGATATAGTGTCAAGTCTTCCATCCATGGAATCCAAACGAGCATTCAAAGAGTCGAACCTCGTAGTTAGAAAAGCCATCATATCAACTTGGTGATGAGGTTCCAGATCAACGGGAGCATGAGGAGGAGAACGAGAAGCACCTCGAACCCACTCACCATTTGAGATATAAACAAAATGGGCACGATTAAGAGATGTCTCACCTATGAGTTCTTTTAAGGATCCCACCTTGTCAAAAGAATAATCTATTTCCAAATGCAAAAATATAGTGCTGAGAATGCATGCATATGGAAAGGATTGGACAAGTGGGGTAGCATGGTTTTATGGACATGCCAAACGATGTCCGAGAAGACAATCTGAGCAAGATTGGGTTGAATACCCTCACGAAAGCACTTGATCAAAAAGCTATCAACTTGACGGATCTGAGAATACCTACCATTTGATGGAAGAATCCACTAAAGATGATAAGATGGAGAAAGCGATCATGCACGTCAAGTGATGTGACCGAACCGGTGAAAGAACCAAGAGAATCTTCATCCTTGACACCCTTGTCCTCAAGACCAAAAACATCAACAAAGGTAGAGACATTAATAGTAAAGGATTTGCCCATGAGGAAGGACTCAATTGCCACTACTTTTCTCTTGTCTGAAGATAGAATACATTTGGCATTGGCGTAAAATATAAGGATAAGAGTTGGAAAGAACTTGCCGGTATGGGTGAGAAACCTCAAGACTTCCAATCGATGATTCTGCCATAATATCTGAAAGGGAATTTGTGTGAGGTTATGAATTGAACATCCATACATCGTTCCTTTTTGAGAGGGTGGTTGCGGTAAAGATTGAAGTTATCGATCCTACGATTTGTGTCCAAACTTTTTGTGAAGACTTCTTCAATATCAACTCGTGAAACACGAGATGATGATGAAGAGCCGACTTCGGTACGAGATCGTTTCTTTGGTGCCATGATCTAGGATGGAAACAAAAGTTTTTGATTAGTTTAATAAAACATTTATGCTTATATAATCAAATTCAATCCTATGTAGTAATCTAACAATTCAAGGTATTTGAGAATTTTAACAAAAACTTTGAAAAACCATTAAAAAGTTATACGAAAAAGAACTTATATTCGATTAAAAAATTAGGATTTTGAAACAATTTTGTAGGATTATCAAAACCCATACAATAGACATTTAAAATATGTTCAAAATCTAAATTTTAACAATCTAAATCCAAACGAAAATAAGGTTTTTCGAAAATATATCTTGAGTGTAGATTAGGATGAATCGATTGATTGTGAAGCACCGATTGATGATATTGTGTAATATTTGATGTTTGGATAATAAACCCTCAAAGAAATCATTGAGATTTTGAGTTAAAAACAGCGAATTTGAGAGGATTTTAAGGAAGTGGCCGACAAGGGTTTGAAAAAAAATTGGAAAGTGTTTTAAGGAGATTAAAATTAGGTTTAATGAGTTTTAAAGCAATCTGCGTCCTTGAGTATTGATACCGGTATCGAAACACCCTGTTTCGATGCTAGTATCGAACCACATGTATCGAAACTGGGATCGATATTTGTTCTTCCCAGAAAAATTCCCAGATGGACTGATGAACAGGTATCGTAACAGGGGTTAGTTGTATCGATATCCTCGACCTTTGCTTTGCATTTAGGCTACTAAAAGTACTAGAAATGAGTCTCTAAAGCCCCTAGAAGCATGCACATGATGTTATGACATGTTTATTATGCATGAACAAGTTCATACTCCCCCTAGCAATATGCATAAAATCATCAAGATACAAAAACAACATAGACATAATTCATTCAAGATTGAAGCAATTTAAAAAAAACAACACTTAAGAGGTCAAGATAGGCTAGTTAGACCTAACTCTCTCCTAAGGACCCAAAAACGCTCTTTATCTAAAGGTTTGGTAAAAATATTCGCTAATTGATTTAAGGTGTCAACAAACTCTACAACAACATTATTTTTAGACACATGATCTCTAATAAAGTGGTGTCTAATTTCTATATGTTTGGTTCTAGAGTGTTGAATGGGGTTCTTAGTAAGACATATGACACTAGTATTATCACACTTAAGGGGTATGGTTTCTACCTTAATGCCATAATCTAAGAGTTGTTGCTTCATCCATAAAACTTGAGCACAACAACTCCCTAAGGATATGTACTCCGCTTCGGTGGTAAATAGAGCTACACTATTTTATTTTTTAGAGAACCAAGATATGAGCATACTACCTAGGAATTGACATATTCCGGAAGTACTTTTCTTATCTATCTTACAACCTCCATAATCCGTATCCGAATAAGCATGAAGATCAAAGGAAGAAGCTTTAGGATACTAAAGACCTAAACAAGGTGTATCTCTAAGGTGACTAAAAATTCTCTTAATGGCTACAAGGTGTGATTCTCTAGGACTATCTTGAAACCTAGCACACAAGAAAACACTAAACATGATATTCGGTCTACTTGCGGTAAGGTAAAGCAAAGAGCCTATCATGGATCTATATAATTTAGAATCAACACACTTACCTCCTTCATCATTGTCAAGCTTAGTAGATGAGCTCATAGGAGTGGCTTGAGGTTTCACATTCTCCAAGCCAAACTTCTTGAGCATATCCTTGATGTATTTTTCTTGATTAATGAAGGTACTATCCTTTATTTGCTTGATTTGGAGTCCCAAAAAGAATGAGAGCTCTCCCATCATGCTCATCTCGAATTCACCTTTCATAAGCTTAGAAAATTCTTGACAATAACATTCATTAGTAGATCCAAAAATTATATCATCAACATAAATTTGAACTACTAAGATGTCATTTTTAAATCTTTTTATAAAAAGTGTAGTGTCCACCTTTCCTTTTTCAAAACCTTTTTTTATTAAAAAGTTTGAAAGCCTTTCATACCAAGCTCTAGGAGCTTGTTTCAAACCATATAAAGCTTTTGTTAATTTAAAAACATGGTTTAGAAATTTTGGATCTTCAAAACCCGGTGGTTTTTCAACATACACTTCTTCATTTATAAAACCATTTAAGAAAGCACTTTTGACATCCATTTGAAAAAGCTTGAAATCATGATAACATGCAAATGCAAGTAGCATCCTAATGGCTTCCATCCTAGCTACGGGTGCATAAGTTTCATCGAAATCTATTCCTTCCTCTTGAGTGTAACCTTGAGCAACTAATCTAGCTTTGTTTCTCACTATGTTACCACTCTCATCTAGTTTGTTTCTAAAGACCCATTTAGTTCCTATAGTAGATTTATTACTAGGCCTATCAACTAATGTCCATACATTACTTCTCTCAAATTGATTTAACTCTTCTTGCATAACCAATATCAAATAATCATCATCTAAGGCTTCATTGATATTTTTAGGTTCTATGCATGAGATAAATGCAATATGATTCATTATCTAAGAGAAGAACGAGTAGTTATCCCCTTGGATGGATCACCCAAGATTTCACCACTTTTGACATAGTTGAACTCCCTTGGGTAGCTCACTTCCTTTTCTTCAAGCTTTACATTTCCTAAAGCTTCTATTGGAGGATCTTGTGCTTCCTCATTGCTTGGAACCCCATCCATCTTTCATGCTTGCCCATCATCAATAGTTTCAATGATTCCTACATCATCATCATCACAAGAATCCTTCTTAGGAAGGAGGTTATCATCGAAAACCACATATATTAACTCTTCTACAACTAAGGTTCTTTTGTTGAAAACTCTATAAGCCTTAGAATTTGAAGAATATCCAAGAAAAATAGCTTCATCAGTTTTTGCATCAAATTTACCTAAATTGTCTTTTCCATTATTTAAAACAAAACACTTGCACCTAAAATGGTGAAAATAGCTAATGTTAGGCTTTTTAGATTTTAAAATCTCATAAGGAGTTTTCTTTAAAATAGGTCTAATCATTACTCGATTTATAATATAACAAGAAGTATTTGTGGCTTCCGTCCAAAAGTACTTAGGTAAATTATTTTCACAAAGCATGGTACTAGCCATTTCTTTTAAAGTTCTATTTTTCCTCTCAACTACCCCATTTTGTTGAGGAGTGCGAGGGCCGAAAAATTATGGCTAATCCCATTTTTATTACAAAAATTCTCAAAACCTAAATTTTGAAATTTCGTTCCATGATCACTTCTAATATGAGAAATTCTTTAATCAAGGTCATTTTGAGAAATATTTGAAAATGTGATGAATTTTTCTAAGGCTTCATCTTTAGTACTCAAAAATAGAATCCAAGTGTATCTAGAGTAATCATCAACAATAACAAAGGCATATGCTTTTTCACCCAAGCTAGTAGTCCTAATAGGTCCAAAGAGATCCATATGGATCAATTGTAATACTCTACTAGTTGAAACATCATTAATGGACTTAAAAGAAACTCTCTTTTGTTTACCCTTAGCACATGCATCACAAATTTTATCTAGGGAAAACTTGAGCTTAGGTAAACCTCTAACTAGATTTTGGGAGGCTAGTTTCTCTAGAACACTTATGCTAGCATGCCCTAATTTTCTATTCCATAACCATGCATCATTTTCATCACTAGCAACTAAGCATGCATGAGAAAAATTAATGTCATCTAGATGCACCATGTAAATATTTCTTATGCGATGACCTATGAGCATTATTCTATTGGATTCTATGTCAATTATTTTACAACCACTTTTATCAAAAGAAACATAGAAACCCTTATCACACAATTGACTAATGCTCAATAAATTCTGCTTAAGACCATCAACAAGCAAGACATTTTCAATAAGAATAGAGGAGTGATTACCAATAGATCCAATACCCTCAATTTGGTCTTTGGAGTTGTCACCAAAAGTCACTACTCCACCCTTTTTTAGCTCTAACTCCTTAAATCGTCCCTTGTCTCCGGTCATATGCCTTGAGCATCCACTATCAAGGTACCAAATGTTTTGACTTGAAGCTTTAGCCTTGAAGCAATGCTCAACCTACAAACAAAGATTTAGTTTTTAATTTTTGGTACCCAAACCATTTGGGGTCCATGAGAGTTAGTCCCTAAAATCTTGGTTCCCTTGGGACTCCAAGAAGCAATGGTATTTAAATTATTAGAAACAATGAGTTCTTTGGGAACCCAAACAATCCTAATCTTTCTATGTCTAAAATGCCTTTGAAAATTTCTTTGTTTGTGGTTATAAAAATTCTTTTTCATATGGTTGGGTTTTGAAGAGCTTCCTTTTCCAAAAGTTGAACTCCCAACCACTTTGATTTGTTCCTTAAACTCATTCACCACCTTGCGGTGATTCTCACTCAAGCTAGAGATAAGGTTGTTTAAATCAACATTTTCTTTTTGAAAAAAATTTAAAATCATCATTTAAATCAACAACCTTTTCTTCTAAATCCAAAATCGTTTTGTCAAAGAATCATTTTTCATTTCTAAATCAGAAATAGTTCTTGCTTTTCAAAATTGATTCTTTGAATTTTAAAACCAACTCATCATACACATCTTGTAATTCATCATGAGCATCATAAAGTTCATCATAAGATAAATCATTACAAGATAGTTGGAGGGTTACCTTAGGCTCATCAAGAGCCATGAGACATAAGTTGTCCACCTCGTTATCCTCATCGGATGATGACTCCTCATCACTCCAAGTTGCAACATGAGACTTTTGTTTCTTCTTTTTCTCAAAACCCTTCCTTTTGTATAGAGGGCAATCGGTCCTAATGTGATCGGGCTTTTTGCATTCATAGCAAATGATTTGATCTTTCTCCTCTTCTTTGCTCTTTGCTTTGAAGTCCCTCTTTCGTTGGAATCTTCTATTACTATTTGCCCTCATGAGCCTAGTGAATCTTTTGGCCACTATGGCCAATTCCTCTAGCTCTTTTTCTTCACTTGTATCCACTTCTCCTTGTGAAAATGAAGCTTTAAGAGCAATCTCTTGCTTCTTTTTCTCAACTTTCCTTTTTTCAATCTTCACCTATTCCTTCTTTTTCTCCTCTTCTCTTCCTTTATTCATGATCTCATGGGTGAGAAGTGATCCCACAAGAGCACCAAGTTTAAGAGTTTTGAGGTCCTTGGCTTCAATGATAGTCGTCCTCTTGCTATCCCAAGACTCAGGAAAAGAATAGATGATCTTTCGAACGAGCTTCTCTTCCGGAATGATCTCACCGAAACCCTTGAGACCATTGACAATCACCGAGAATCTATCAAACATCTTGGTGATGTCTTCATCCGGCTCCATCTTGAAGTTCTCATAACTTAGATTGAGTAGACCAATCTTCATTTCCTTTACGTCATTTTTGCCCTCATATGTAGTTTCCAAAGAGTCCCAAACTTCTTTGAAACTTGTACATGAAGACATCTTGGAGTAGATGTCGGGCCCTAACGCACAAAAGAGGATGTGGAGAGCTTTATCATTTGTGGATATCCTCCTTCTCTCTTCATCGGTCATCTCGTTCCTTTTCTTTGGTACTTGCTGGTATCATTCTTGCTTCATTGTGATTGAGGGTCCATCTTCGATTATATATCAAAGGACATAATCATTTGAGTTGATGAATAACCTCATCCTATTCTTCCAATAGGAGTAGTTATCCCCATTGAAGAAGGGTGGCTTGGTGATGGAGTGTGATTCATTCCATGAACCGGAGGTGGAGGCCATTGAACTTGACTTGTAGATATGATCAATACGCCTTGGATCTTCTTTGGTAGATGTGAATCTCTTCAAAGATTAGGCTCTGATACCAATTGTTAAGTTGATCAATCTTTGGAAGATGGGCAAGAGGGGTGAATTGGCAATTTCAAAAATTGGTGGAATAAGTTTTCGGTAAAAATGCTAATAATGAAGAACAAGAGATTTATAGTGGTTCAAGCTTCGAACAAGCTCTACATCCACTACCTTAGCTCCCACTAAGGATTTTGAAACCAATTCACTATTGAATTCAACCTTTTTCTAGGTTCAAGGGATAACCTTTACAGGCAAATCAATTTTCTATCCAAAATTGATTTGAACCTCACAAGATGTTACAAATGATTAGAGTGGGCTAAAAGGAATTCACTCACAAGAAATAAATGCCCCAAATACAATTTAACTCTCCTCAAACTTAAAATACAAGAATCAAATTTAAGAACACAAGTTGGGAGGCTATGATATGCAATAAGTGCTTGGGAGTTGGATTTGATTGTTTGGATGTTGCTTGAGGTTCAATAGTCCTTAATGCTGTTGAAAATGCTTCATTTTATACCTTCTCATTGATTTCTAACCGTTATAGTTGTTGGGAATGTAAATAAGGACGTTGGAGCTTCATCTTTCCATCATAAATGCACTCTGTAGCAGGTGGTATCGAAATACAGGCTACCTGTTTTGAAACATACCAAGAATAGAAAGAGCCGTTGTGCATTTAATAAAGGGGGTATCGATACCTGCTTCGATACCAAAAGTAACTATGAAGTTGGGTATCGAACCTTGTTTCGATACAGGCTAACCATCAACCAAATTTTAACTACCACCAACGATCGACTCATTTAATTCTAAAATAGTCGTTGGGGATTAAGAGGTGTATCGATACCAATATCGATACCTGGAGTCATAATTTTTTTTAAATATTTTAAAATTAAAAAATATACGAAGTTATTTCAATACCAGGTTCGAAACATGTGTTGGTCGTGAAAATTTGTATCGAACCTTGTTTCAATACTGGTTCTTGATCTCAAGAACAAGGCTTAAAAAAATCTCAGGTGTATCGATACCTGTCCTTAGGGTATCGATACCCTCGTATGAAAA
This sequence comes from Abelmoschus esculentus, assembly GCA_035048815.1. Lineage (NCBI taxonomy): Eukaryota > Viridiplantae > Streptophyta > Magnoliopsida > Malvales > Malvaceae > Abelmoschus > Abelmoschus esculentus. The sequence goes on from JAUCBN010000021.1 coordinate 2,861,613, forward strand.
ATACTTATAATGGTATTTCAAAGTTCTTGGTTTGACTTAGAATCAAAAGTTTGAATTAGGGACTTAAAAATTTATTCCAAAAAGATCCTTAAACTTATTTTTTATATCAAAATTAAATTTACTTTTACACACATGAAAATGAAAAGGATTTGGAAGTGTACCAACCTCCAAAACGAGCTGAAGAAGCTCCACAACAAGCTCTCAAGCCTTATCCTAGCCCAAGAACCTTAATGGTTCTCCTTGCTCTCCAACTATAAGGAAGATGACCAAGAGATTACTATTCTATCTAGGTGATTTATGGAAGTTAAAACAACATTAAAATCACTCTAAAAACTTCCCAAAAACCTAATCTCGGACAACCTACAAACCCCCCTAAAAACCTTACCTCCACCATTTTAAACCAACCTTATCTTATTAGAAAGATCCTCCAAGGTTGAACAAACTAACCTCTATAAGAAAAACGTGATTCTCTTAGTTAACACATAAAAATCCCACCTTGGTTGATGGATTTGGGAAAGAAATATGAGAGAAGAAGGTGAACAACACAATAAAGATGGTGATGAAATTATCCTCTGCATAATGCAGAGAAAAGTCTCCCATTTTCCCCTTCTTTTCCTCCCAAGCCCACAACTTCGGGTTAACCCGACACCAAATTTCAAAACTCGGGTCGTGACAAGTTAGTTGGATAAAATATAGTAAGAAGTAAAAAGATAAAGATAGACACAATAATTTTAGAGTATTATTTCATCTTTCTAACCGAAACTTACATTTATTATTTTAGTTTTCCTAAATTTTCAAATTCATCAAGAAATTTTATTATTTTACTGCTTTAAGGAATAACCGTTACAATCACTTGACTTAAGCTACAAGGTCAAGAAAAACCTCTTACATAAAAGAAATAAAAGCAAACAAAAAATTCTCTCTATTAGTATGTGTTTTCACTTTAAACACCTACTCAAATTCTAAAACACTTGAGCATATAGTAACAATGAAGCTCACAAGTGTTGTCTATATAAAAATTACAACAATTAAGTTCTAAGATTTTTTTTCGATCATAGATATATTGGCATGATGACCACTAGTTGTTCCAGGTGCTTGAGGATCCTTTTATCATTTCAAATGAGTTCTCAACCGTTGGTGATCATTATGGATGATTTAGAACTATTAGGAATTAATTTCTATATAAATTTGTTATTTTAGGATTCAGTATCAATATTTAATTCCGGGTATCGTTACGGCCCTAAAATAGAAATAGCCATCGGAAGGCTAAAAACAAGGAATTTTGAAAAAAACCCAAGATGGTTTCAAAACCACCCTTTCTTTATTGGTATGAAACATGTTGTATCGATACAAGATTTGGTTTTCTGAAAAATGATTTTATATGTGTACCAATATGGGCCAAAGGTGTATTGATACATGCCTTAAATGATTAGTCATTTAAAAACGTTTTAAATCATACTAAAAGCTTGTGAAATTATATCAAACATATTTTTAAATTGATTGAACTTTAAATAAGTTTTGTAATATTTTAATAAATCCAAAAAATATTTTTTAAATTATTATATCAAAACAAAAATTCTATCAAGTCTAAAAATATTTTTTAAATTATTATATCAAAACAAAAATCTTATTTATTCAATTTTTAATTCTGAAATCTTCTCATCCTTGTTTTTTTCTTCGTATTTTGTTTTATTTGTTGTTATGTTTTGTGGTAGAAATTTTATTTATTTTTAAGATACGATTCTCGTCTATCTTTGCAATAGTTTGATATTTGTATAAAAATTATCATAACATATTTTTAATACGAGACATTCAACGACCTAATATGCTTAAACCTCTTTTATTATAGTTTAACGATATAACTAGAACTATTAACATATTAGTCTACAAAGTTGATTCTATTCATCACCCTTCCTATACCACTATTTAAGCATACAATTAGATTTATAAAGAAGATTAAGTCATATTCAAGAGAAAAAATTGTCTAGATACATAAAATATATGTCTTCTAGTATAGTTCCTAAAAGTTAATTATCACTAAGGGTGTTTATCGAGTGAGTCGATTGCGAGTTAAGCAGTATACGATTCGTACTCATTTGTTGCTTGACTCGATTCGTTGCTCGTTAAGCTCATTAAAATTATGTCCGACTCGTGCTCGTTAAAAAATTGTTTAATTGGATTCATTGCTTGTTAAATTGATTAAAAATTCATCTTATTTTTAACTAAAAGTAAAATTTAATAATACTATATGAGATTTAATATTAACACAAATTAAAAAAATTAATAAAAAATATAAAAAACATTTTTAAAATTTAATTTTTAAATTAACAATCTACAATACAACGAACTAACATATTAAAACTAAAATAAAAATCCATAAATTACTAATTATTATTTAGATTTATTTTTTAAAAGAAATAATTTTAAAGTAATTACTATAAAATATTTTAAAAAATTAACGAGCTACTCACGAACTTATCGAATCGAGTTAGACGTTATTCGGTTCAACTCGTTAAAATTTCGAGTCAAGTTCGAGTCAAATCAATCCGAATTTAACATTTATCAAATTTTGATCTAATCAAGTTTGAACGACTCACGATCTACTCAACTCGTTAAGCATCCTTAACTACGACATTGATTAAAAAATTACCATATATACTTAAATGAGAAGATAATATATTTTATATTTATTTTTATCAAAACATACTTTAAATATATAGATGAAAAGGATGATATGCTTTAGATATTTACATTAACAAAAAAAATATTTTAATAAAAAATTAATGTACTTTATATATTTATTTATAATATGAATCAAATAAAAACTACCAATTAATTAAAAAGATAAAGAGTAATTTTATATACATATATTATATAAAATATTTACATAAATTTTTGAATTCTAAACTTCACAATAAAAAATATAAACTTTAAATTAGTTTTTTATTTTTAAAATAAAAAATCATATAATTTAATGGTCGAATTATTTTATTTTTTCTGATAAAAATTTATTTTATTTATAATCTAAATGAATCTCATCATCTCTTGCTTTTTTCCCTCTTCTTTTGACAGTTTTTCCCTTCCTGGCCTTTATTTTCCTTTAATTTCATTTCTATTTTCTCTCTCTCCAAACAGAAAACCTTAAAATTCAGGGAAAGGAAAAAAGAAAAAGAGATTCCTTTTTGTATTAGCTTATTCGGCAGTTTTCAATGTTTTGCTCTTTTCGGCTCCTTATTCTTGTAGCTCAGAAATTACGGTTAGAAAAAAGAAAACTTTACCCAATGTTTGCGCTTTTTTTATTGTTATTTTCTAGATCAACGAATTTTCTATAATTATGATTTTCTTGGGCGTTGAATCGCAGGCTTTCCATTGCCGCTTTTGTCTTCGCTCTCACTTCAATCGTGAATCATAACTGAAATCATTCGAAGGATTTTATTTCTGGGAAGTTTCTCCCGCGAAAATTATCAAGGCATGGTAATTTTGTCACTACCTTTTCTGTTATTTATGTTCTTTGTGCTTCTTGAATGAAATTGTTAGATCTGGATTAATTTAAGGTAAATTTAGGGTTTTAATAGTTAATTTTGTTAATCAGATTCAGTTGCAAATTAATGTTCAACTACCATATTTATGTTAACTAAGCTTAATGTCTAAGTCACTCATCAGCAATATTTATTACTGTATGGTATTGGTGTTATTTGTGATTGTGAGAGAACTTTACTGCAGTAAATGCAGTTTGGATTGTAGCCTTTTAGGCTCTTTTTTCAATGGATTTATTTATTTCATCATTTCTGGAAATGGATCTCCTGGTAGGTTATGCTTTTCATATAGAGCAAAAGGGGTTTAATTTAAGTTCCAAAGAATGGAATGATTTTTCCTTTTCCGGAATAGATTTCGTATTCTATATGCCATCTACGACTGTGTGGTGGATGTTAGCGTGATTTCCTTTACTAGTAATTGATTTTAATCTTTCTGTATGTGATGAGTTCTCTCTGCCATTTAGAAATTTGTTATCTATAGAGCGTAGCACTTATATTTTCTCTGTGACTTTTGTTTCCTTTTATCGATTTAATGTGTTTATGTATGCCTTTGCAATTCTTATATTAGCATTTGAATGATGGGGTGTTGTTGTTGATCGCCTTGTAGCTCTTCTTGATGCATAAAAAGTATGTATTGGAAAAAAAAAGACCTGTTTTTTTCGATTTTTTTTAATTTTTCTGTCTCTTTTTCTGGTTTAGGTTTGGACGGCTAGTTGTTTGTAATAATCTGTGTGTGATTGAATAGAGATGGGTCACACAAAAATGAGAAGGGAAATGTAATGTTCTCTAAGGATCAAATGGTATCATCGTTGATAGATGATGGCGACTCCGAAGCACCTACAGAGGGGGGAGTTGCATTGAAGAAAGGCCCGTGGACCACTGCTGAAGATGCAATTTTGATGGACTATGTGAAGAAACACGGGGAAGGCAACTGGAATGCTGTTCAGAAGCACTCTGGACTACTTCGTTGTGGAAAAAGTTGTCGATTACGTTGGGCAAATCACTTGAGACCGAACTTGAAGAAAGGTGCATTTACTCAAGAAGAGGAACACCTGATTATTGAACTCCATGCAAAGATGGGAAATAAATGGGCTCGGATGGCTGCTCATGTAAGTGTTCAGTTCATTTACCGTGAATCTAGTAATTCTCTTATTTGGTTAAATGGCTATATGATTTTTTTATTGAAATCGTATAAAGTCAAGAATTACAGTAAGAAAAAAGACACTTAAAATTTGTATCAAATCAATATATATATATATATATATATATTGTTGGATATTAAGTTTAGGAAGATAAGTTCCTATTTAATAGGAACTATCGAATAGAGATATTAATTATTTAAGAGATATCTTAGGAAGAGATAAGTTAGGAGTTATCTTAGTAGTTTATTTAGGGATCTTTATTTATCTTAACTCTTAAGAGATAAGAGTTTATGTTTAGTAAGATTTCTTAGTCTTGAAGTCTTGTAAATAAGTCTATATATTTAGACTTTTTCCTATTGGAATATATACGACAGAGAGCATTAATTCCTCTGTTTCTACATGGTATCAGTTTTTCAGGTTAAACAGATCCTCCATCTAATCGACCTCTTGGTTGATTCTTGTTAATTCTTTGATATGTCTAACCCAGATAATTCAAACTCTGAGGTTAGTAGTCGAAACACATCTTCTCAATCAGATTATGTAATATCTGATTCTTCTTTTTCGCCCATCACTACATACAAACTCAATGGCCACAATTATCTCCCATGGTCCCAATCAGTTAGGCTTTACATCACTAGCCGAAGAAAGGATGATTACCTCTCCGAGTCCATGGCAATTCCAGCAACTACAGATCTCAGATACAACAATTGGCGATGTGAGAACACCATGATCATGTCATGGCTCATAAATTCTATGATTCCAGAAGTAGGAGAAAACTTCATGCTATACCAAACAACAGCTGAAATCTGGACAGCAGCTAGGGACACATATTCAAGTGCAGATAACACTTCGGAATTGTTTGCTGTGGAAAATCAGATCAAGTACCTTCGGCAAGGAGATCTCAAAGTACTCCAATATTTTGGAATTTTAAATAGGTGTTGGCAACAAACTGATTTATATGAGAATCTTCAATGGAAGTGCTAAGAAGACAAGAGTTTGTATGAAAGTAACAAAAACCAGAAACAAATCTTCCAGTTTCTGTCAGGATTAAATGAGGAATTTGATAGTGCTAAGGGAAGAATTCTAGCCTCTAAACCTCTTCCTTTAATTAGAGAAGTCTTCTCGGACATAAAGAGGGAAGAAAGCAGAAGAGGGTTGATGATTCAGCACATAATCAGCAAGAAAATTCTGCTCTGGTTACTTCCAGAAACCAGCAAGAAAATGTTGCTATGGTTACTTCCAGAAATCAGCATAGGAGAGGTAGGCCATGGTGTGAGCACTGCAAGAAGCTGGGACATCTAAAGGACCAGTGTTGGAAGTTACATGGCAAACCACAAGATTGGAAGCCTAATCGAACAAAGTTTCAGAAAGAGGCTCATCAAGCTGCTCAAGAAACAGTGAATGGTACCTTCAGTCGACAGCAGGTTGAAGAATTACAACAACTACTTCAATCTATGGCAACAAAATCAACTACAGAAGCTCATGCTGCTGCTACAGGTACTGATCTTCCTAATAAATCAGTACAGTGGATTGTGGACTCAGGGGCCACTGATCATATGACAGGGAACTTTGTTGTTCTGGAAAATTATGGTGAGAATAATTTTCCTGCATCCATTCGTATTGCTGATGGTTCCCTAACCAGTGTAAAAGGGAGTGGCTCGGTAACTTTAAACAAAGGATTGATTATTCATAATGTTCTTTATGTTCCCCAACTTACCTGCAATTTATTATCGATTAATAAATTGATTCAAGATACACATTGTAATGTTTTATTTGGTGTTGGTGGATGTATTTTTCAGGAACAGGAATCAATGAAGGTGATTGGCAGTGCTAGCCTTGACAAAGGTCTCTACATTCTCAAAAACACAATACCTTCGAACATGGCTCTCTCTACTCAACTTAGGAAACCAGTGTTAGGCTCAAGTGATATTTTATTATGGCATTATAGGTTAGGACATCCTAGTCTTTCATATTTGTCAAAGATGTTTCCCAGTTTATTTATTAATAAAACTTCTTCCCAGCTTTTATGTGATTATTGCCAACTTGTCAAACACACTCGAAAACCTTACACTCCTACAAAATTTGAACCCACTCAACCTTTTTCAATCATACACACAGATATATGGGGACCCTGTTCTGTTAAGAGTATTACTGGATATAAATGGTTTATTTCTTTCATTGATGACTTTTCTCGAACTACATGGGTTTATCTTATGAAAGAAAAATCTGAAGTGGCATCTATATTTTGAAATTTCTATCAGAAAATACTTACTCAATTTGATTCTAAAATTAAAGTCCTTCGAAGTGACAATGGAAGTGAATACTTGAGTCAATCACTTCGATCTTTCTTTGAGGAAAAAGGGATTCAACACCTTACATCTTGTGTAAATACTCCTCAGCAAAATGGAGTTGCTGAGAGAAAGAACAGACACATTCTTGAAGTTACTAGGTCTATTATGTTCACATCTAATGTACCTAAACACTTTTGGGGGGAAGCTATCCTTACAGCCATATATCTTATAAATAGAATGCCCTGTAAAACCCTTGGTTTTAAGGTTCCTACTGAGATACTTCTTCAACAATTTCCTCACTTTAAGCCATTCCATTCAACTCTAACTCCTAGAGTATTTGGTTGCACTGCATTTGTTCATATTCACTGTCCAAATCGAGAAAAATTAGATCCAAGGTCTGTCAAGTGTATATTTCTTGGGTATTCATCCACTCAAAAAAGGTATAAGTGTTACTCCCCATCTACTCGAAAAACGTATATTTCTTTTGATGTTAACTTCTTTGAAGATCAACCATATTTCTCTCGGGCAGAAATTCAGGGGGAGAAATTTATGGAATTTCAACCCGTTCATATACAAAGTCCCACATTACAGCCAGTTATGATTCCTATTATAGGTGTTAATCCTAAATCTCCTAATAACAAAGTATCAAGTTCCATCATGTCTCAACAATCCAATCAACCACTTTCTATCTTAGGAGATCTACCTACCAATAATCCTGAAACCTTAACACCCCAACTTCTAGTATATTCCAGGAAAAAGAAAGTCTCAACCGAAGACGTTTGCCAATCTAGCAAGGTCAATCAACCAGATTTGGTTCCTGCCACTGAAATAGAAACTTGTGTTATTGAATCCGAGAGCAATGAAGAGATTAAAGAAACTGAAAATGTGAACCAGAATGAGGTTGTAAATGAAGGGCTCAAAGAGACAGTCAATGTTGACCTTGATGACTTTCCAATTGCTATTAGAAAAGGGGTAAGAAAATGTACTTCTCATCCTATAGACAGATATGTTGCATATGGGAAATTATGCTCTGAGTTTAGGGCTTTTACTGCTAATGTTAATCAAGAAAAAATACCAAAGAATGTTACAGAAGCCTTACAGTCACCAACATGGAGGAAGGCTGTAGAAGAAGAAATCAAGGCTTTACAAAAGAATGATACATGGGAGCTAATTGATCTACCAAAAGGAAAGAAAGCTGTTGGCTGCAGGTGGATATTCACTATTAAATATCACTCAGATGGGAGCATAGAAAGATATAAAGCAAGGTTGGTTGCTAAAAGATTCTCTCAAATTTATGGTATTGATTACCAGGAAACATTTGCTCCAGTGGCAAAATTAAATACAATTAGAATACTATTATCAATAGCTGTCAATATGGACTGGAAACTACATCAATTAGACATTAAAAATGCATTCTTGAATGGAAATTTAGAAGAAGATGTCTATATGGAAGTTCCACCAGGATTAGCAGGAAAAGTTACTAAAGACACTGTGTGTAAGCTTAAGAAATCCTTATATGGGTTAAAACAGTCTCCCAGAGCATGGTTCGATCGGTTTGCTAAAGCTGTTATTCAAAGTGGATTTCAACAAAGTCAGGCAGATCATACTCTCTTCAAAAAGATAGCCTCAAATGGTAAAATTACTATTCTAATTGTATATGTAGATGATATCATTGTTACTGGAGATGATGATGAAGAAGTAAAAAGACTGAAGAGAGATCTAGCAAAAGAATTTGAGATCAAAGATCTCGGGAATATGAGATACTTTCTGGGTATGGAAGTAGCACGATCCAAAGATGGATTAGTAATTAATCAAAGAAAATATGTGTTGGATTTACTCACTGAAACAGGAATGCTGGGCTGCAAACCAAGTGACACTCCAATGGAATCAGGGTTAAAATTTAGCAAGGAAGATACAGGAAACCCTACACATAAAGAGACCTACCAGAGACTAGTTGGTAAGTTAATCTATCTATCACTTACTCGACCTGATATTGCATATTCCGTAAGTATTGTTAGTCAATACATGAGTAATCCACAAGAAGAACACATGGAAGCTGTCAACAGGATTCTAAGGTATTTGAAATCTACACCTGGAGCTGGACTTATCTTCAGAAAAAATGAAAACAGAAGTGTAAAGGTGTATACAGATGCTAGTTGGGCAGGAGAATTAACAGATAGAAGGTCTGTAAGTGGCTACTGCACCTATGTTTGGGGAAACTTAGTCACATGGAGAAGTAAAAAACAGGCAGTTGTATCCCGAAGTAGTGCTGAAGCTGAATTTAGAGCAATGGCACTTGAAATTTGTGAAGGAATATGGATCAAAAAGGTACTGTTAGAACTTGGAGTAGATCAGGAAAAAGACTTTGAAGTATTCAGTGATAGCCAGTCAGCTATGAGTATAGCCAAAAATCCAGTCCAACATGATCGGACAAAACACATTGAGATAGATCGACATTTCATCTATGAGAAAGTCAATAATGGAGTCGCCAAGATGAAGTACATTCCTACAAAGAAGCAGATAGCAGATATCTTCACCAAGGCTCTACCTAGAGTAACTTTTGATGAACTTTCATCCAAACTGGGTGTATACAACATATACACACCAGTTTGAGGGGGAGTGTTGGATATTAAGTTTAGGAAGATAAGTTCCTATTTAATAGGAACTATCGAATAGAGATATTAATTATTTAAGAGATATCTTAGGAAGAGATAAGTTAGGAGTTATATTAGGAAGAAAATTCTTAGTAGTTTATTTAGGGATCTTTATTTATCTTAACTCTTAAGAGATAAGAGTTTATGTTTAGTAAGATTTCTTAGTCTTGAAGTCTTGTAAATAAGTCTATATATTTAGACTTTTTCCTATTGGAATATATACGACAGAGAGCATTAATTCCTCTGTTTCTACATATATATATATATATATATATATATGTTTCCTTTTTGTATGTAGGTATACTTTACTTTTTCATTCTATCTGAACTGTTGCAGCATGTGTCCATCGTTATTCATAAGCAATGAACTAACTGAAAGATCTAAGGTTTCATTATGTTCTCATTGTGGAATGCTGAAAGTGCTTTTGATTTTGTATCCTCGGTTTCAGGGAGATTAAATGGAGACAGTATTATTGAGTGTCTTAAAGAATTAAAGTTCAATAAGAGTCATGTTTTCGTACATAAGAGCAATGCTATTCTTCGCCAGTTGCAGTGGTTGACAGTATAAAAATCCTGCTCCTTTTCATGCTGTAGTCTTTATGTTCTAGATGCAGAGTAATATCAATTTATGCCTTCAAGAGCTTTATAACAGCTTTCCTACCTTCGTTGTCTGAAGTAAGTTTGTGTATGCTTTTTTTATTTTTTGCAGTTGCCTGGTCGTACAGATAATGAGATAAAAAATTATTGGAACACACGGATTAAGAGACGTCAACGTGCTGGGCTACCTCTGTATCCTCCTGAAGTGTGCATGCAAGCATTGCAGAAGAGCCACAATACCGATACAGTTGGGGATAAAGGACCTCACGATATCTTGTACAGTGACGGCTATGAGATACCTGATGTTGTGTTTGACAATTTAAAGGCGAATCAAAATGTCTTGCCTTATGTCCCTCAACTTCCTGGTATATCAGCCAGCAGCATGCTAATGAAAGACCTAGGTTCCTCTCAGTATTATAGTTTCATGTCACCAACTATCTATAGCCAGAAGCGTCTTCGTGGACCAACAGCCATTTTCCCTGCTTATACTGGTTCTGTTAAAAGTGAATACCCCTTGTTTGAGCAATTTGAAGATGGTATGTCAAACAAGGCTTCTCAGTCCTTTGGGGAGCCCTTTCTCATTGGACCAGATCCTGCACCTAGGAACTCCCAGTCATTTGGTGTATTCCAAGGTAGTCATTCCCTTCCAAATGGCAATTTCTCTGCTTCAGAGCCCACTTTGGAGGTTGTGAAGTTAGAGCTCCCTTCATTCCAAGATCCAGAAACTGATTTCAGTAGCTGGGGTACTTTATCTTGCTCGCCACCTTTACTGGACTCTGTAGATGCTTTTATCCAGTCACCACCACCAAGTGGTAGACTGGAGTCGGATAGTCTTTCACCCCATAATAACGGTATGCTGGATGCTGTATTTCATGAGGCAAAAACTCTAAGCAGTCCAAAGAATCATGCATCTGACAAGAGTTCAAATTCATCAACTCCTGGTGATATAACCGAAAGTTCCGATTTCAACATTTGCAAGACAGCTTGGGAAAACTGTGGTGAGCCTCTTTCTCCATTGGGTCATTCGGCATCTTCTCTTTTCAGTGAGTGTATCAGTGCAAGTGGCAGTTCATCAGATGAACCGGCATCTGGTGAAACCTTTATTGGTGAGCATTTCTCTGATCCGGACTTGTTAAAATTGAGACTCGATTTACACTCTTTATTCATTATCAGAAACAGAAAATTATCTTTATTGCCATTAAAAGTTGGTCATGGCCTCAAGCAACTTGCATCCCTTGGCTTCCAGTGATTTCTAAACTTTTTGAATTGACATAGAATTTAATACAGCATGCCTATTTCTTGCCCCAGTTATCGAGTTAATTGTAAAATGTCAGCATGCTTTATTTTTATTTTGCTCCATCTTTAATATAGTCGTTGAACTAATATTTCTAGTCTAGTGGAAGCATGAATCATACGTGATAAAAAAACTTTCAATTGTTTTTCTAACTTGAATTTGGATTTTTTTTCAGAGTCTCATAAAAAATCCGAACCAGGTGACTATGTGTTTACCCCAGAGATACAAAAAGAGGCTCGTATTCAGTTGGACACTGGTCCCTCTGATACATTACTTGCATCTGATTGGCTTGAACAAGGTTCTTATTATGGTCCAGATCAAACATTCATGGCTGATACCATTGCAACCCTTCTTGGTGATGATTTGAGTAGCGAGTACAAGAATATGTCGTACGGTACATCCACTTCAAGCCCAGAATGGGGCCTTGGTTCATGTGCTTGGAATAATATGCCTTTCGTCAGTCAAATATCCGAACACCCTTGAGATCTGCTGTCTCACTGGTTTGAACTTCTATGAAACTCTTTTTTTGTTTCGTTTCATCCATTCCGTATTTTTTTTTATCTGAGTAATCGAGCGATCCCGATATACCAAAGTTCATTTGGGATGAGACTAGTGTGACTTGAGTCATGGATGTTTGGTATAATGTTTTTGGTGAGCTTTTTTTTCATGAACTGTTGGATACTTGTATGCCAGTTAGGAACTTTAAGGCATACAAATGTATTCAAGCTGTTGTTATAATTTTAGAATAACTGTGCACTTCTAGCATGGAATCCCGAACAAAGATGTTTCTCAAATTCTTCATTTTTCTTGTCCAAGGGACCGACTGCCTGCTCGGTTTAGACTGTGGATAAGATATTTTGTAATTCAGGTTGGCCAAATACTTGCCTTGAGAATAAAAAAACTTTCGAGCCGTGTCTCGACTTGGCCCATTGATAGGTGTGCTGAGAATATATTGTGTAAGTGAAGAAATTTCATATGAATATATCATTGTTTCTATGCAATTCATTATGTTACTATTTCAACATATACCCAGAGCTAAAACATGAGTGCAACATTGCTTATCGAACTTTACAAAGTAACCGAAATGAATTCGATTCTAGATACACATATGGTAGTTTAAAACATTTGATGTTTTCCAAATTGGCGATGATGGCGTTCTGCCATCACTGAAATGACTAAGGTTACTTTCAGGGGCAGTTTCTATGGTGACAGCTGAATCGTCATCCTCGGGAGATTGCGACTGTGACTGCAATTGTGAATCACATGAGCCCTTGCTCACAGTATATGATTGTGCAGGTGACGAATCTTTGTTGCTGTAAGTGCTTTCACGATCCGTTATGTAGCTCAAAGCAAAAACAACCTGCAAAATTCAGATTTTTTTTTGACAAACATTCGTTTGATACATGGATACTTTGATATCTTCAGTGCTATAAACTTGTGAGATAAACTCGATTTCGTGTTAAAGAAATTTGTTCGAAACTTACCTTATCCATTGATAATCTCTTCTGAGGATCCTTGGTGAGACACTTCTCGGCTACTCGAACCATCCAAAAGAGCTGATGAACATCGTATGAATCGAGGATTCTCGGGTCGATCAAATCCGGGTAGTTCTTGTCCTTGAATAGTGATCTTGCCTGCATGAAGATCAAGATTTTCAGTAATGGAATAACCTTGTGACCTTTCTAGGTATTACTAGTTTTCTTGGTGATACTTTTTAGCTGGTGTCGGACCAAGTTTACGTTATCCAAATCTGGATCGGTGTCAAATACGAGTATATATCTTTTAACCTGGTTAAGAAATTATCCAGTCATAGAGAGTTTTACCCATCCAACGAGGCTTTTCCCTCCAAGTCTTTCGTCCGTGGTCTTCATTCCGGTGATGAGCTGCAATAGCACCACTCCAAAGGAATAAACATCTGTCTTGGTCGACACTTCACCACGTTCAGCGTATTCAGGTGCCAAGTATCCTGAAGTTCCGACAACTGATAGCGTCTCTGATGACTTATCTGAATCTTCATGTTGGATTCTTGCCAAGCCAAAATCTCCTAGCTGAAATAGTGAACCAGTTACGGACTTTGGTAAGTCGGGGTAAATGAATGAATGTACTTGCAGAAGACATGAATGTAGTTTGATTAGTACCAGTGGCTCGAAATCGTGGGTTACGAGGATGTTGTTTGGTCTTATGTCTCGATGGACGATGTTGTTTTCGTGCAAATATTGCAGGCCCCTTGCAGCTCCCAGTCCTATCTTAACCCTATTTTCCCAACTAAGAGGTTCTCCCGAGTGCTCTGCAATCAATTCAGCAAGAAACAGCATACATACGTCGATCAGATGTCGATAATTCATCGCAAAAGAGAGGTAAAGAACCGAGCTGTCATGTAGAATGAACCGTTACTCGATAAATGAAGGTCAACGGAACCGTTGCAGACGAATTCATAGACGACTAGCCTCTGGTTTCCTTCGGAGCAGGAACCAACCAGCATGACCAAATTCTCGTGTCTCACCGTCCGAAGCACATTAACTTTGGATTTGAATTCTTTCTCACCTTGTAGACTTGCATTGTACTTGTGTTGCTTTACAGCAACATTCAATCCATTGAACTCTCCCTTGCAGACGGATCCGAATCCTCCTGATAGGAAGTTCTTATCATTGAACCTTTCGGTAGCAGCTGCGATCTCTGCACAAGTGAAGTCTCTCGTCCATCCGATCCTCGGCCTTCGGTTATTGCATATTGAGCAAAGGGAATTTTTGAACACTTTATCTCCTGGATTTCCCCCCATCCCATCATTGTTTTGGTCATGTTGCTTCGAATTTTCAACCGGACTATGCCGATCTTTCTGGTCTCTGCTTTCATTGATGGATACCGGGGAATGTTCTTCCCCCTTTTCTGGTCCTGTAGTTGTACCATGTTCTTCATCATGAACATGCAAGGACGAGGACTTCGGTTCGCTACAACACGAAACCGATGTTCTATTACCAGCAACACTTGAAGTTGAAGCTGAAGACGAAGGCGAGACGGATTTACTAATAGTTTCTCCTCCATGTTCTACAACAAGAAATGACATTACGATTTCTAGACATGAACATAGTATATTTGACATTGCATTCCGAATAACTTACTCCGGGGAGACTGTCCATCGGCCGGAATCATTTCGACGCTGCTTCGCCGTGCAGCCGGAAGTCTGAAGTTATCCCTTACATTTGGTCCTCGTAACATTACAGCATTGCCATCTTCCTTCAATCTTACAACATTACAAGATAGGTTCTCTATAAAGTAACTTTGGTCATTCTTCATGTGCCTGTCTCAATGATGACATACATGTACAATATACAATGTTAAAATCCGTATAGTAGTGGATCGGATATTTACATTTTTAAATATCTAAATTTGAATAAATATCCGAGTTAATATTAAGAGATTATCTTACGGGTCTAGCTCACCATATCATTAGTGGTCCCTAACCAATGAAATCACTCATTCCACCACTAATCATCCATGTCATTAATCTAGCTTTCAAAAAATATATTTTTTAAATGACATAAAAAAAATAAATGAAGATTCATTGATTGGAAAAAAATGACTTAAAAGATAGTGGTAAAGTGGGTAATTATGATTGATGAGACCATAACTGATGTGGTAAGCCAGACCCATTATATAATTTATCGTTAATATTTGATATATAGGCAATAAAAAACTTTTTTTTACACAAGTATGTCTAATTCAAGTCTAAAAATTAAAATATAAATTCTTAACCTTAAAATCTAAACTCTAACTTCTAAACCGTAAATTCTAAGCACTACAACTAAAATCTTTAAACCCTAAATTAGACCCACTTGTTGAAAAAATTTTCCACAACCAGTGTATAATTATAGAGAGGGGATCAAGTTACACAATATAAGTTTTATACGTTTTTTAGATTATTAAATAACTAAAACAGATATCTCATATTAACAATCGGTTACATAAAGATTATCTCTTGAGAAAAAGTTAAAGAGTTAATCCGAATCATTTGTTTCAGTCATCTAATGATCTAAAAACACGTAAAACTTAAAGAATTTTATACAATATAACTTAATCATATCTCATAAAATCGAGTTTGTTTATAATCCTTAATAAATTCAAATCTGTTACTTTACTAACATTCCTACCTGTCTAGTACTAGCCATGTTGCACCAATTTTTTTCACAAATCTTGCAGCAACCTCCTTTAATGGGTAACCTGCAAACATCTCTATCCGAAATTGTATCTGAAAAATAAAACTACATTAAATATGATGTAATTGCTAAATTAAATATTCTTTTATAAAATTATTGAAGTCCAATTAATTAATCGACTAATTTATATCGATTACTATAAAATTTTATTATAGAACTATTTTTACAATCTAATTTATTCCATTCAAATTTAGTAATCCAACTGAATAATGATTTACTAAATTGAACATTTAAGGAAATATGTATAAATACAAGGTAGAGCTACATGGGTGAGCAATAACAGATCCAGAAAAATATTTGAGGAGAGTACACACAAAATTTTGAAATTTTAGGTAGGTACAATTTTTAAATATTAAAAAATTAAAAATTAATCCATAAAATTTTAAAAATTTAAAGACATATATATAAACAAAAAGTTCAGGTGGACTTGGACCCACCCTATCGCCTATGTGCATCCGCCGCTGTGGGTGAGGGTCAAGAAGTTTTTCCCCCTTTTGTTTCTCTATATAATTTTTTATATAAATTATTTTATTTATGAATTTACTTCTTACTTTTAAATAGTTATATTTTATTTGTAATTTTAAATCTCAACTCTGTCTTTGTACAAATATAACATGTCACTAAATTATATTATTTATATATAGACCTGTTTTATTTTCTATTGATATTTTATGAGTGATAATAGTAGGAGTATAGTTTAGGGTTATAAATGTAAATTAAATTCAATTAAAAAAATAAAATTTAATAGGTTTTATAGAGTCAAGATCATGTAGCTCAAGTGAAAATAATTTAAGAGTTCTAATAATTAATTTGTTTAGCATTTGAGTCTACTGTACACTTTAAAACCGAATACTTAAAATATAAATGATAATCGAAAATTAAAAATGTTAATATGAATTTAATAATTAATACTTTGAAATTGAACACAAATATTTGAGTCTAATATAAAAAATTGGACTCATTTTTACATAATAATCGAGTTTAATCGAATAATTTCAAATATTTTAATTTATTTTTAGTAGAACTCAAGATTTAAAATAAAATTGAAACGAACCCAAGCTTATAGTTAAATTATAATCAAATCGTACTATAACATGATAAATAATTATAATTAAATTTTTATAAGAACTCGAAAACTCGATTTAACTCGACTCAAATTTTTTAAACTCAACTCGAATAAAAAATACTCAAAAGTTTCTAACTTGACTCTAGTTTACCCTTTAAAATTTTCTTACTTGATCCCAAGAGTTATAGTTTTTTCTTATAATTTTTAATATTCGAATTATTGATCGAATAATCTAAATAAGTATTATATAAAAAATATAGTCTACCTGTTCCTTTCTGCATTGTTTTGAAATTCTGACCATCTCCTCATTGTTTTTGTATTCCTCTAGCTTCTTCCCCATTTGTTCCACAGGAATCTTGTTGTTTGGTCCAAAGATGGAACCAGACCCAAGATTGGTTAGAAATCCCACTGAAATAAAAGAATAAAAAATATTTTTTAAAATAAAATTAGAGATCTAAATTAAAATTTTAATTTTAAAATTTTGTAAATGAAAAGTGTGGGTCTAACTATTTTTTAAATGAGACTTAAAAAAGGTTTTTTTTTAAAAAAAGAAAATTTAATTAAAAATATTAAGGATTTTGAAATATAATATGAATTTTTAAAATATTTTTAAGAGTTTAAATTAAAAATTTTAAAGAATACGTATTGATTTTTAAAATTAAAATAAATTACACCGAATAATATTAAAATTTAAGTTTAGTATTGATTATAATATTGAACTAAAAAATAATATTATTTTAATATTAAATTTTAGTTTAGATTAGGGATGTGTATTATTCGGTTTTAACCGAATTAACTGACCGAACCGAAATTATTTTGGTTAATTTTTGATAAATTCTGTTAACGTTTTTTTTAATTTGATTATCGGTTAATTAATCAAAATTAACCGAATTAACTAAAATTATTATATATTAAATATTTTATATATTATATATATTATTTTTAGTCAATTAACTTTTAAAAAAATTATAAAATATTCATTAATTTTTTTATATTATAAAATGGTCACTAAATTTTATATTAAATTATTATAAAATAAAAGTTTAGTAACTAAAAAAATTATTTTAACATAATTTAGTGATCTATTATATAATTTAACCAAAATTTATAATAAATTTTGGTTAATTCAGCTAATTAGCTAAAATAATTTAAGTTCGATTAATTCGGTTAAAGGTATTTCGGTTCGGTTAACGATTAAAATTTTAACCGACCGAATTAACCGAATGGACACCCCTAATTTAGACTTTACACTAACCTATTAAATTGATCATGTAATATAATTCAATTTTAAATTAAAGTTTAGTGTTTAATATTGATTTTTAATTAATAATATAATAATACTAAATTTAAAATTTAGTATTTTTTTATTATTACGAGCAAATTAAGGTTTAAGATAAAATTAATAGATAAATTAAGATTTAGAGATTAAATTTTTAAATATATATTTTTAATTTTTTTTAAAATAAAAAAATTGGTTTATCTTCCAAACACGTCTACTTTCTTTCATTGTCATTTTTCTTTTTCATGGAATCAAAGAAAGCAAACATGATTTCTTACTGAGTATTTTGAGCTCCAATGAAAGAACACGTACTAGGATTAATAACCTGGTGAAGAATTCCAACCATGAAAACCTTGTCTCCAGATTGGAGTGATAACCCTACCAGCGGCCATTTCAGCAAGCTTGGATTCAGCTCCCGCGACCCATCCAGGATCACCACCACTCGCTCGCCCGATTCTCCGGTTGACATCTTCCTTGTTTCAAACAAACAATTCAAGCTTAAAATTCCATTCAGTAATATTCACAAGCACATGGTATGCATGCATCAAATACAGTTCTTTTTCAACTTTCCTCGAAAAAGAAAGAATGAAACGAAGATTAGAGAAGAAACTAGGAAATGGTTACCTTGAATTTGAAGAAGATTTAAAAGAAGATGGCGGTTAATCCAAGAACGCTCCTGGGTGTTTCCTTCTGGTTGTCTTCACAGAATATTATAGCTTTGGGCTTTGCTAATTCAGATTATAAATTCTGAACTTTTTCAAGAGATTTACTGTTCATAGATTAAATCAAAGCTCTCTTGGAGATTCCATTCCATGAGATTAATTTCTTGTTTTTATAATTTCAAGAGCTTTAACTTATGATTTTATATTGAAAATGATTAAATTAAATATTTATTGTTTTGAGAGACAAAACATAATTTAACCATTGTCTTATCTTAAAAACTTCAAAATTTAGTGATTAAATTCACAATTTAACCATTTTGGTTGGGGACAAAAGGTAAGGGTGAGCATTCAATCGAATCGAATTAAATTTTTTTGAGTTATTTGAGTTTACGAGTCATATTTTATCATTTAAATTTTATTTATTTTTTTAATTTGAGTCAAATCGATTTTTCGAGTTCTTATAAAAAATTAATTTTAATTATTTATCATGTTATAGTATAATTATATTTTAATTTAAACGATTTTCTTTAATCCTACAAGATATGTATGTATATATTTTTTCATATGTGATAATATTTTTTCATATGTGATAACATTTTTTCATATTTTCATATATCAATATATATATCATAAAAAATTAAAACTCATCTCGAACTTAAAAATAATTTTTTAATTACTAAAATATTTGAATTACTCGAGTTATTTGAATTTTCTTTTTATAACTCAAACTTTATTTAAAATTTTTTTAAATTAATTCGAGTTATTCGATTTTTTTAATCAAATTGAATTTTACTCACTCCTGCGAGCTTATGTTAAGCTAATGAAAAGTTTAGATTCATACAATATCAATACTTTCAAGACCTTAAATAGAATGTTATGAGATTAAGGGACCAATTCAAAATTTGGGTCATACTTTAAGAATGGCTTAATGACATTTTGGTCCTCAAACTTTGAAATATAACATTTTAGCTCTTAAACTTTTATTGCTTCTTTTAACCCTCGAACGTCTTTTATTTGGCAAAATTGAATCGACAAACATATTTTTAATATTTTTACACTTTTTCTCTACAAGTCTGCACATTAGTAGGGTTAAAAATTACTCAACTCGATTGACCCGACTCGATTACCCGACGATTCGAAACAAAAATATTGATTAATTCTTGAAAAAAAATTACCCGAGCCGATAATTATTGGGCCGGGCTTGGGTCGAAAATTTTTAATTCTCGAGTACCCAACCCGATTAATTTTATTATATATATGTTTAGTTTTAAATTATATTTATATTCTAGATTTTTTTAATATTTATACCTAAAATTAAATTTAAATCTCTGAATTAATTTTATCTATTATATACTTTTAAGTTTTAAAAATTTTAAATATACTTTTATTAATTTATTAATACCAAAAAAAAAATGAGATTAATACTTTTAACGTTATTTTAGTGATAAAAATTAATAAATATATATGTATATATAAATCAAAATATTTTAAAATCAATTTTAAATCATTCATTTTTATGTTTGATGATGTATTATAAAATTTTAAAATTTATATGTTTAATATGTAACTTTTTAAAATTTTAAAATAATAAAATAAAAATATAATAATTATGAATCGGGTACCCAATAACGAATACTCGATTTAAATGGACCGAGATACAAACCGATTTTTTATGACTCGAAGGAACCAGGTACCCGAAAACTGAGTACCCTATAATGAATACCCCTATCACATATATATAATTTTATATTTATAATAATTTAATTATATTATTTTATGTTTTTTTCCATACAATTATTTTAAAAAAATATTCTTTGCAAAAAAAAAAATAATTGACGTTAACATTGAAGAAATAAATTATTTGATAGTCATATGTTTTTTCTTCCATTTATTTAATTCAACAAAAAAAATGAAAAGTGAAAAGAGATAAAGATAAATCCAAAAATCAAATATTCGAGATTTATTCTATGAGACTTTTTCGTCCCCATCTGGATATATTTATTTACTGTGAAGTCTATATGTGAAGCTGCTTCTGAAACTGTGTTTAAAATTATTTTATTTATAATTTTCGGCTACTATTTTAATTAAAATAATTAATTACTAACACTCATCTTATGTAATTGTATACCGATAAACCATTGAATTTAGCTGGATTGATATGTTATTGATAAAATATATATTAGGACATAAATTAAATATATTTAATTTTTTTAAAAATTTTTATGTAAAAAAGAATACAACTACGAGCCTTATTAAAAATCTTGTTGGATTAAAATTCAATAATAGTGGACACATATGTATAATGTATATTGTTATTATAAAATTTAACACGTAATTAAGTGACCAATTATGTTACACGTGTTATAGGTATTAAATTATCATGAAATTTAAAGTGTAGATATCATAAGGTGTATTTATAATTTGATGAGGGGCAGAGTTATAAATACTTAATAGTTGGTTATTAAATCAACTACTAGTTGGTTATGTTCCCCAAGAATTAGGTCAACTTGCATATCTCTTTTCTCATCTGAGAGTTGTGCCGCAAGAGAAAATTTAACTTCTTGGAAGATCAAATCTCTGAAAAAACTCTATTGATTAATTCGGTACGCTTCCGCACTTGGTTATGTTCCCCAGGGTCAAGAACAGGTAATCTTTCAACATGACAATTTTGTATGTGATGATTATTCGAATTGATAAATTTTTTCTTGCTTGTTTATTGTTTGGGTTTAGGGTTGGTATAGTACTTTCCCAGGTGCTAAAGTTCATAACTCCCCAGTAGGGAAGCTTTCCCTGGTGGTTGGGGTGGCATTGCCGGAACAGAAAGTGTTGGTGGTTGGCAATGATGATGATGGTTTCGGGGATGATGGCATAGGTGCAGGGTTTAGTTTTGAATCCATTTCTGTGGTTATTGTGTTGCATGCTGACCAAATAGTAAATGCAAACATGTAGTTGTTGTACTTGTAGCATGTAGATGTAATGTTATCCATGTATGAGTAGCATCCCATGTCAAAATGACATGATGGATCAAACATAAGGCAAATGTATCCTTTAGTTTGTCTCTAGGCTTTGTCCTTAATGGTAAAGAAGTGTTTTATTTATTATTTTATTATAAAAATAAGATTCTTAATATTTTGAGACTTCCCCAATTTGTTTTAGTTGGAGATACACAATGATGAAGTTGATAGTAATTATCAATTGTAATAATAAAGCATTGTTTACAATTTCTATGTTAAAGAAAACTGAAAATTATTTAAGTAGTCTGGTTTAAATCATCATTCATTAAAATTTAACGAAAAAGTAATGTGATTGTTACTGAAAATTTATTACACACATATTTAATCTATGTTAATTATCTTTTTATTGAAAGGGTTTAATTATTTATTTTTATTTAATATTTTTTTAATCAGATAGTGATACGTATTATTTAATTAGATGAAGAAAAATGAAATCAAGAAAATATGAAGAAAAAGATTCGAACATGATACACTTGAGATAAAAAAAATATTTAAATCATTGTAAAAGTTTATAATTAAATAAAAGTTGATAATATTTTTTTATATATATGTCTATTAAATTATATTAAAAATGAAAAACTATATTCAAAGTCTAAGTTTAATTTAGTTGTTAATCTTATTTATTTATTTTTTCATGATATTAAATTAAACTATTATATTTTCATTTTTAAAAAAACTTAATTTATTTTTATTAAATCTAAATTAGGATCAAATTGATATAACACATGTCACCACTTGATTAGATAAAAAAATAAATTTATTTTTATAATCTATTATATCAATTTATATAAACTTGATCCTAATTTTAATTTAATAAAAATAAATTATTTTTAAATAAAAATATAATAATATTGAGATATTTTTTTATATAACAAGTGAAAAATATTTTTGAAATCGAACAAATACAATGAAAACAAGTCAAAATCCATTTAATTTAAAAAATATATTTAAAAACTTTTAAAAGTGTTTTTGACTCAAAAATATTTTAAAGTATAAAATAGACCTCTGATATTAGTCCCAGTGGCGGATCCATAAATTTTTTTTGATGGTGAGCACAATTAGATTAATATCACATGTTTTTTAAAGATAAAAATACTAATAATAAGTCCTTTGAAGTTCTTCGTTATCATTAGGATGATATTCTATAATCTTTGGACTTTTTTCGGGATCTGCTGAAAGATTTTTTAAGTCAACTTGTAGATTTTTTTGTCGAACCTGAATCCTCTAGCTCTGTTGTTGTCTTTCTTTTATAATATTTTTTCATACCTAAAAAAAGCATAGAGTTAATTAAATTATTAGTATAAGAATATGTAGAAATGCAGGTAACTACAGACAATGAATAGGAAGACTGATTACTTATGCATGTAATTGCAAAGAATGAATAGGAATACTGATTACCTATATCGGTAATTACATAGAATGAATAAGAAGTAACAAGAATAATTATGCATGTCAGTAAACAACAACTCAATTCATTATTAACATTAAAACACCTAAAATTGAAAAGGAAAATTAACAATTTACATAAATGAATGTTTGCTAATCTTATTCGATTAAGTAATTAACTAAAATTTTGACCTAAAATTTTTGTCATTAATTTCTCTCTCTAATTTTGATTTTCAGAATGTATTGAGGGTGGAAGGGTTTGAATTTATCCTATTGAAATAAGTAATGGGTTTGCCGGTTTTGAGTGTTATCATATTGTTATTGAGTTTATTTTATTATTTGGGTTGGAAAATGATAATAGTTGTTGGGTTTGGATGTTAAATAAATTTTATAATTTAAATTCTGAATTGGATAAAAAATGACACCAATTATTTTCAGGGTGGGCATCAATTATTTTCAGGATGGGCACTAATATATAAAATAAACATCTAACAAGTAAAATTTAAATTTTAGGGTGGGTCCAATAATACATCCACCACTGATATTATGAATATTTTGCTTGTTAGCGTTTGTAAAATAGGTAAATTATAAATAAACATGTTTAAAGACAGATATTATGAGACTTGGTGTATGTGTGATGCATGATGATGTTATGAATATGATGAGACTCTTAGAGACTTTAAAGACCGTGTAGATTCATTTGAGATACTTACAATTATTTTATAATTGATTGATACTTTTGATGTCTTGTATGTTAGTTTAAATGGTTTGATGTGAATTAATAAAAATTATATTTATGAGATAAATACTCAATTAAATGATCATGAAACTGATAATTAATATTAATTGATTAAATACGTTAGTAAATAAATTTTAATAACTTTCATAAGCTTTAGAGATCGAATAAAGTGTTGTGAAATCATAATTTATGAAAATGGTGTAAACTTGCGATCAAGATATCGGTACAAGCTTTGGGCCTACTAGTATATGATTAGGGGTTGTATTAGTATGAATCGACCCATATTGATATTTATGATAATTAAATATGCTATATTAATATCAATACGCATACGAGTATTAATACTTAGCAATACCATACCAATACTCCTATTTGATTATTCGTACACACCTAGCCTCATTTAGAGTATATATTCTTTAAGTTGTGTGACATTGGGCCTCACTCTAGGATTTTGCTTATGATTTTGTGTATTTTGCTAAGATAATCAAGTGAGATCTAGAGTATAGTTCGACCTTGTGTGCCAAGTTTGGTGCTTTGCATGATGAGAGTATGTGTTTAGGAGATAAGTGGTAGCACTCTTGTTTATTTGTCTCTCCTTATTGCTAGTTCTAACTTGCATGCTTATGTGTATTATTAACATAAAGTATAATAAATAAATGTATATCATTGAGCTTTGTAAAATCACGCTCGGAATCGTTGTTTTTGTGTGTAGGTTGATGGTTGGATCGCAGGACCGTAAAACACCATTAATATGGGATTCCAACAAGCGATGTTTGCTAGAGTACATCACCTATATTTAGTGTGTTGTGTATTTATAAGACCTTGCATGGTCGAGTTTGTAACTTATAGTCTTATAATTGTGTCCAAGTCAAATGTTTTAAATTCATTTTGAGCTCCTATATAACGACTTAATTATTTATTTATATTTTCAACTATTTTATTTAAATGTTTTTAGAAATATTGGAATAAACCAATTTAAGAATTTTTTGATAAATGGTTGGATTTAAAGACCAAATATGATATCCGAGGTATTACAATGTCCTACATTAATATGTTTTGTTTTTATCCCAAACCACTAGTTTTCAACGGCTATAAACGACTAGTTTTTACCCCTAATCATTATGAACGACTACTTTTTCATTCCATATTATAAATATAAGCCAATGACATTTAAAAAAAAAAATCAATGTCTAAGATTAAAGATCAAGATAGTAGAGTTTTTTATTGTTTATTTTTTTGTAATCTCTTGTAATTCTTTAGTTCAATCCTAGTGAGTCAACACCCACCTAGAAAGGTAATTTGTTTACAATTTTCAAGATCCTATAATTGAGGGATAGGTTCTAGTTGAGTCTTATAAAAACTAGGGAAAAGTTTTATCTTATTCTTTGAAAAACTAGGGATACGATAGTTATCTCATTGAGCCTAAAAAAAAAAAAAGATAAATTAGTGATTTTGTAGAAATTCTTAGTGTGAATGCTAAGATAGTGGATGTAGACTTTAATTGAAAAGGTCGAATTACTCTAAAACCGTTGTGCCAAATTATGATCCTTTTATTTCGGTTTTTACTTCCCAAATTCAAATGAGACCTTCATACTTTTCATCAACGATATCTGATTGAAGTACTTCAAGACTAATCAAATAGTTAAATTAATGTTTAAGAGTTTGTGCTGTAAGGTTTAGAATTTATGATTTATAGTGAAGGTTTAGGGTTTGAAACTTAGATTATAGAGGTTATGTTTTAGGTTTTAAGTTTTAGAATTTAGATTTACTTTAAGGCTTAGAGGTATTGTAAGCTTTTGAACTTTTGAAAAAAATCAATTAAGTCCATATTATTTATTTATTTATTTATTTATTTATTTATTTAAGCTTTTTCAGTCTGAAATTTCATCAATTTAATCTTTTGAACAACGCTGAGTATTAAATTTAATATTTTTTAAATCACTTGGCGCAACTCGTCATGTTACAGTGTTGTCTCCGAACATTTTTAGATTTTTTTTTATATTTTATTTAAAAAAATTAAATTATTTTTCTTGTTCACTTACAAATTTGAATAACCTTAAATAAAACATAAAAATTCACATTTCAAATTAAATCATTTAAAAATGTATCTAATATTAATGTTTTAACACTAAACACCAAACAACAATCTCAATGTTAGTATAACTCATCCTCCATACAAGGAAAAAAGATGTTTATGTAACAAAGTCTATACACTCTAAAACTAGAACACCATGAAAATTGATAAACTAAAGGAAACAAGCTTACCAGCTAAAACGATATGAAACATACTTAAATAGATAGGGATAACAATTTTATCCGATCCCATCGGATTTTGATTCGACCCGATTTGATAAGTGTAGATATTTTATTAAAAAAATTGGGTTCATGGACGAGTTATTGGAAAAATAAAGTCAGGTTGGGGTCGGATTTAAGGTAAAAATTCTCCGACCCGACCTGAGATATTTATATATGTTTATTATATTTTATATATAATATTTAATATTTTTATTAATTTTTTTCGAATCGAGTTTAATCGGATTTTTTTATTAATATATCAGGGTTAAGTTGTAGGTTTTATTATTTTAGGTTAAATTGGGTCAAAGGAAAATATATATTAATATCGAGTCATGTAAAAATCAAAGCAAATATTTTAATTTTCGAATCGAAATAACCAAAAACCTGCGCAATCCAACCCGTTTTCGTCCTTACAGAAGAACAAGAAATGTAAATGCTTCATTTAGCATTCTTCAATGTTGCAGTACATTATACAATCCAACATATACAGTGCTAGAAATATTTTTTTTGAGGTAAACTATAATAGAGGTCACTTAATTATGGGTATAAGTATATTTAGGTCACCTAATTATTAAAAGTTATATTTGGGTCACTTATTTATGAATAAGGTTACATTTGGGTCACTCAATTATAGGTAAGTTTACGAGTGGATAACCCTTCATATTTTAAAAAATATACCATTTGGTCGTTTTTTCTTCCAAAATCACTTGTATAACCTCGTTAACATTAGACTATTTCATTTAAAATAATTAATTAATTCAATACACAAATTGATAAACTTTTTTCTAAATATGAAGGGTGATCCAAATGTAACCTTACCTATAATTGAGTGATTCAAATATAACATTTACTAATTGGATGACTCAAATGTAACATTGAGGGATTCAAAAAATAGTCTGTTACCGCTATAACGACCGTTATTTAACAGTATCACCGTCAATTAAAATTGATATCTTAAAAAACGATTGTGAAACGAAATTACACTGATCGCAGTAGATAGCAGACCCAATAACAGTATAACGATCAATAACGGTGACAATGACCCATTATTCACCAAAAAATTAAAATAAAAAAAGAGTTTAAGAGGTATTGAAGGCCACGTATGAAATTTAAGTTAAATAAAATTTTAAAATTTTAAACTAAAAAAATCATAATATAAATTCCAAATTTTTTAAACAAAATTTCTCTTTCGCTTTAAATCTATGTTAATAAAATCTTATAAACGTTATAAAATACTCTAAAAATTATTTTTATTGTTTAAAATTACAATTGTCATATTTTACAATAAGATGCACAATTTTAAAAAAATTCATGACCGGGACACCTGCAGTGATCATAATAGCTTCCGTTATACTCGCAATAGCGACAACTGCAACGCGACCGTGAATGATATTTGAATCCCTGATAACATTTCCCATAGTTGAGTGATCAAAATAAAACTTTTAATAATTGAATCACCCAAATATAACCTTACCTATAATTAAATAACCTCTTTCGTACTTTCAAAATTTTTTGAACAAAGAGATGGAATTCATTATAAAAAGAGAAAATGGTGCACATTATTCAGAACAACTGCAGATATTACCTATTTCACAACATAAACAACTCAGAAAACAAAGAAATAACCAGTCATGGGTTGCCGTACTGTGAATTTGGGTCTCCAGCAGCCATACTAGCAACCTGAGCCTGCATTTGAGCTGCCCTTACCTTGGCAGCAGTAGCCTTATGGAAGAATTGTTCCCTAGACAACAACCTCACATTCCTCAAGTACTGATCGAACGGCACGGCCCCGTCTTGGACCGCCTTATCCAACGCGTAAACGACGTCCTCGATGGCTAAATCCGCCGCCGTGCAATCCAACATTTGCTCAGAAAGCTTGTCGGAACAATGAAACACGTCGTCGACATCGACATTGTCGATGACCTTCCCTATGTTCTTGGTTTTCCCTTCGTTGTTTCGAATCCAAACGTCCAACACATCGGAGCTCATCAGAACCACCTGCAGTTTCTGTTCTAAAGCTTCTTTTTCGTCTTGCATTTCTTTCAACCCTTTGTTAATCTCTTCCTCACGTCGTCTCAACACTGCTTGAGCAGAAAACGAGCCTTCCATTTCAGTTTCCCGTTCTTTTCCCATTGTAATTATATCCCTGTTAACCATCTCCACCAACTTATTCACCGCATTCCGCTTGTAAACCACCGCGGCTTCCTCCGTATGCGGAGGGTGTACTCTCCCATAAGGTGAATGCTGCTGCTGCTGCTGCTGATGTACGTAACCAGGCGGGTTGGGGTTGGATCGACGTTGGGAATAAAGCGGAGGATCAAGGGAAAAAGCTGCGCTTAAACTAGCGATCAAATCAACAATATTAGAACTTGGATAAACCCAATTCTGCAAATAAGAGATTGAAACTAAGCCGGAGGGGGAAACGTGGGGGTGGGGGCGTTTGATGATCATGTCACGCGTGGGATTCACGTAGACGACGGGAGGGTAACGTGGGTAAGATTCGATGAGCCAGATTATGACGGGGATGTTGTAAGTGACGCCTTGGAAAGGCATGGGGATGGTGCCGTCAGCTTGGAGGAGATTGACAGAGAGGCCGTCGTTGTGGGTGAAAGTGGCGGTTTTGGGTTGGAGGGAAGGGTAATGGGAGGTGAGGGAGAGGAGATGCTGGCGGATTATCCATTTGGTGTCTTCGGTGTAGGGGAGCGAGGATGGTCCGCGTTGGGAGAGGATGGAGGAGAGGAATTGTTGGACTTGTTGGGGGTCCATCGGCGGTGTTGACGGCGGTTGAACCATTACGCGGCGGAGGATTTGGAAGCGAAAAGATGAAGAGAGTAAACTGATCGTGAGATCCGTGTTTTTGGAATTTCCTTAGCGGAGAGGAGTTTATGCTTATGTGGGGCCCTGGGGAACCTTCGTATTCCTATTTTCTAGGACAAGTTATGTTTATTTTCAGACAATTGTGAAAAATATTAGGAAAATCATATCTATCGATTAAAAATATTTATTTTATTATTTTATTTTTTATAAATTAATTTTTATTAATACTTATTATAAATTAAATTTAAAAATAATTTTATCTTCCAAAAATCTTCAAATAACCTAAATTTAATCATTTTATTTTAATATTATTAAAATGTAGTCATTAATTAAATTATACTAAAAGTATTTATATAATTAATTAATATATTTATCTTTCAAATATGCTTATTAATGTAATATTAAAAATAAATTTTATAATCCAAATAATATTATAGATACACAATATTAATAATTAATAAACTATTTAAATAAATATTAAATATAATTATATATTTATATATTATTTTATTTGTTTAAATAATCAAACAACTCTTAGTTAATTTTACTTTTAACCAATCATCTAGTATAATCCGTTACTAAAATTAACTAATGCAATCATTTATTAATTGATGTAATCTGTTATCAATTATATACTAATTGTCGTATAAGGCCATAATATTATTTTAATAATATTTTTATAAATTAAAAATACTATTTAAATATTAAACTTGAAACTAATAAATTAAATATGGATGATTGATAGTTTTTTTATAAAATATTTTTCACTTTAAATGTGATAAATTCTATATGTATCATCTTGCTTCACTGGTTAAAAGAACGATTATTATTCATGAAGATCATTGGTCCGAGCATTAATGTTGCAGCACAATGATTGAGCGAATACTGTTCAATAGTTAAGAGTATATTCTAAAACAAATACTACTATAATCACTTTAACTGATTTAAAAATACCGTAAATTCTAATAACAATTATTATTGATAATTTAATTTGTGATAATTTTATGATTAAACTTATAAAAAAATCCTTCAAGTACTAAACAGACCATTCAATTATATTTAAGCATTTTTAAATCTTGTTAATAAATGTCAGACAATTTGGGTATTCTTGTTGTGTTTTAACTTACTTTTAGGGATGATAATAAGGGGTCGGATTATTGGTCAACTCAAATTTAATTTAAAAAATAAGTTATTATATTTATTTTGATTTGTTTCAAAAATTTATTAATCTTGCTTTGTTCCGACTTGACCCGAAAACATAAGAATTCAAATTTGATTTCGTCTCACCTCGAAAATTAAAAGTTATATATGAACTTAATCCAAAAAATAATAAAATATTATTAAATAAAAATATAATTAATATATATAATTAAAAATATATCGGATTGGGTCAATTGAGAATTTCTCACTTTAAACTCGAACCCACCCGCCCATAATTTTTTATGGTCAACACCCACCCTACCTCGCCTTGAAACCTAAAATTTTCTCCAAAATATACGGCCGAGTCGGGTACCGGTATAAAGCTTTATGTTATCCCTATTTATTTTTTAAATTGACAAGAGAATATTGTGCCTCATTAAAGAACCTCCTTAATCTTAGATAAAGAAAAAAATAGTACACATATTTTATTTACAAAAGAAAAGTGAGACGAGTTCGACAACATATGACATTACATAGAATCATATTCTATTTCATGATGAAGATTCTCTATAATAAATTTAAGTGGATCACTAAAATGTTGTTCACCTATTGGATCCCCTCAAAGTAACAAAGCTAAACGATCAACAATCATATAACCTTCGTATTAAATAGTTAAATGTAAACCTCCCAATTTCCTTCGATCATTTCTCGAATATTAGCAACTAAAGCACACTCATTCAAGCTTATGAAATCACCCTTAAGAATTGCTTCAACAGTTGCATAAAATTCGTATAAGTAAATAAAACTAAAAGTTTAATAACCTAATTGAAAGATTCGTAGTTCTTATCTGAGGTCTCTCAACCTATCGAATTACTCAAGCTCAATTAACCTATTGAGTTAATTGCCTTATCCGGATAACTATAGTTACAAATAGGTTTTTAACCACACCCAAATCACTTAGCCCATGAGCACATCAGATGTACGTGTTTACTCGGCCCAAAGCCTAAAGTGCGCATCCCCTTATATAAATACCATAACACTTAGGAGTGAGTATTCGATCGAGTCGAGTCAAAAAATTTCGAGTTATTCGAGTTTACGAGTCATATTTTACAACTCAAACTTTATTTGAAATTTTTTCGGTTTGAGTCGAGTTTAAGAAGTTCAAGTTGAGTTTTTGAGTTCCTATAAATATTTATTTGTAATTATTTATCATATTATAGTATGATTTTATTTCAATTTAAACGACTTTCTCTAATCATATAAGATATTTATCTATATATTTTTTCATATGTAGCGATATTTCTTTATATTTTTATACATCAATGTATATATATCATTAAAAAATGACAGACTCGTCTTAAACTTAAAAATTAATCCTTTAATTTTTAAAAATTTCGAGTTGTTCGAGTTATTCGAATTTCCATTTTACAACTCAAACTTTATTTGAAATTTTTTCGAGTCGAGTCAAAACAAGTCGAGTATTTTCGCCTCGAGTCGAATCGAATTATTCGATTTTTTCAAGTCGAGTCGAGTTTTTCTCAACCCTAATAACACTGACTCTAGAACACCAAAATTCTTTTACTCAACCAAAACTAATACATGTTCTCTGAGAGTTCATACACCTCACATCGTATTACATGGCATGATAATATTTTTTTAATAACATTTTGGTTTTACTTTAATTATTTAATATGTGATTGTTATTAAATTTTTGCGTTGTTTGATATTAATTTTAAAAAGTATCATTAAAAAGAAATTTAAAAATAGGTTAAGTTTAATGCGTGCGTTGAATACTATTAAACATCACTAACGTTTAATACTGTTGAACATTATTAAACTAATTAATAAAGATTAAAAATTTTAAAAATTTAATGTATAATTAATTTAATTGAAATTTTATTTAAATAATTTATAATTGCATGTTGAGTCCTTAAGATTTTTAATCTTTATTAATTAATTTAATAATGTTCAATAATATTCAACGTTAGTAATGTTTAACAGTTCTAGACGCACGTTGTAGATTTTTTCTTTAAAATGTTGTAAAAAATAATTAAAAAAAAATTAGTGTTTGTCATTGATGTCAGAAAGTGATTTCAAGAAAATAAAATGTCTATTTTAGACATGATATTTTAATATAAAATAAGTATATCTGAATGATGTTTAAGTTTGTTAATAGTATAATATATGAAATAAACCGACTTAAATTATAATAAAAAATATTTTTTAAAATTTTATTTAAAAATGTAAACTATATTTTAGATTATATATAAATATATCTATTATAAATTCATAATAATTTTATTTTTTATATAAATATTATAACATATTATATATATATATATATATTGGTTTACCAATTAACTATAATTAAATAATAAGGATAAAAAATAATTTTATATTTAAATTAATTTTTTTCATCACAAAATTTAGGGTTTAGGGTTTAGTCTTAAACCAGCTTTTGAAATCAAAAGCTGATTTTAAAATCAATAAAAACAGAAAATAAAAAATATAATTTTATTAATAAGCGATAAAAATAAATTGGGATTAAAATAATATAATAAGTAATTAATAGGGATCAATTTGTATACAAATTTTCTAAAATTTGATATCTGCATATTTCGACTCATATTTTATATAATTATCGAAGTCCAATTAATTTTAAAGTTTTGGATATCCCAACATTAATTAATAATAAAAATTGTATCAGAACTTGTAGTTGACTTTGTCATATATAATGCTCATATATGAAGTTATAAGGTTAAAAGTATAGTAGAAGTCGTTGTACTGTATTTAAAGTTTATTTTAATTATTTTACTATGAAAAGAACATTTAAATTCTTGTATTATATCTAAAAATCTATTTTATTTTTTACTATAAAAAGTAATGGTGCTCAAGAATATCTAATTTAACTGAACTTATCTAATTATTTGATAATATAATCTAAAAATTTAGATATCCGATTTGATCCAATTTTAAATTTTTAGATCGAATATAGATCATAATATTTTAAGATTTAGATTATCTGAAAATCCAAAAATTTAATTTTTTATGATCATTATTTTTTAATTTTTAATAATTTGATGCATGTTATATCTGATAATTAAAACGATTAAAATTTTATAAATGTGAATCTTGTTACACATGAAAATTTATTATTTTTTATATTCGAAATTCTGAAATTCTCATAAATATAACCTTTAAATTCAAAAAATTAATTAAATGAAAAATATTTTTAGATAATCATATATCTGAAAATCCGTTTCTATTATCCAAAAAATAGATATCTAAAAAAATTAGAGCGGATATGAATCACTATATTATCAATCCCGTTATGTTTAAAAGGTTGACATTTTTGGTAAATTAAAATTATAATTACTTAAGCTTAAATATTTTGATTTAAACATTATAAGCTAAAAAATGAAAATAAAACAAGTGTTTAACCGAAAAAAATTGTGATTAGGGTTTAAAAAATTAAGGGTAGGGTGTACTTTTTACGGTATATGGTTTAAGATATAAAAATTAATGTTAAGATTTAAGATTTAATTTTTTAATAATTTTTAGTATGGGCATAAAAGGAGAAATGGTTAAGAGTAGATATTTTTGTTCTGATATCATTAAATACAAAAAATAGATAATTTATCAAAGTCGCCAATATATTAAAAAAAATTAAATCTTTCGAAAGTATATTTTATTTAATTATTGAAGTCTAATTAATTTAAAGTTTTCGATATCCCAACATTAATTAATAATGAAAATTGTATAAGAACTTGTAGTTGACTTTGTAATATATAACACTCACATATGAAGTTCTAAGGTTAAATTATAGTACAAGTCCTTGTACTATACTTAAAGTTCGTTTTAATTATTTTACTATGAAAATAATATTGAATTCTTGTACTATACCTAAAAGTCTACTTAAAATTCTTGTACTCCTTATTGGGCATCCGCAAAAAAGGGGTACCCGGCTAATCGGGTAATGGGTACCCGGTTCGTATATATATTTTTAATTTTTTTAAAAAAAATCACATATTAAACACAAATTTCAAAATTTTATAATATATAAACAAATATAAATATTAGTGATTTAAAGTTAATTTAAAAATATTTTAATATATATATACACACAAATATTTATTAGAGTTTATCGTTAAAATGATATTAAAAAATATTAATATCGTTTTTTCTTTCGATATTAACAAATTAATAAAATATATTTAAAAAATTAAAAATTAAAAGTAGATAATACAAACATAAAATTAATTTAAAGATTTAAATTTAATTTTATGTACAAATATTAAAGAACTTACTATAAAATTTTAATTTAAAACTAAAAAATATATATAATTTTAAATTAGTCGGATCGGGTACCCGATAATTGAAAAAATCGGCACAAGTCCGGCTTAATTATTCTCGGGTCAGGTACCCGGCCCGATCGAGTAGTCCTTTTCCAGAAATTACCTATCATTTTTGTTTCGGTTAGTCAGATCGAGTCGGGTAATTTTAAACACCCCTACTATTTAGGTGCTCTTAATTTGGTTTAAAGTTTTGTACTATACCTAAGTGGTGGAAATGTTGACATTTTTCTCTCCTTTACTAACATTTATCAATTTCACATTTATACATTGTTACAATTTAGTCTATAATTTAGTTTAACCTTAATACTCTTTTCACGATTTGGCCCATTCGAAGAATTTAAGGTATCCCATTAGGTTATCGAAGAGATCGATCGTTTTTTTTTCTTCAAAAATTGATTTAGACAAGATATCTAATACATGTTCATAAAAGACATAATACGTAAAAGGTAAGCACATGTTTAATAAGTTTACAAAATTGTAGTTCTGAATTTTTAACACCAACCCTTATTTTTTATCCTAACCTCTAACCGTTACATCCTAAAAAAAATACCTTACCCCTAATTCCCTAAACCCTAACCTCTAATTTTAAATCTTAAACCCTAAATCCTAAACCCTTTAATTTAAAACGGAGGCGTGTAAGGATGCATGAGAAAGAGATAGATGATTTCCACCATAAAGTATAAACATAATATTTTAAAATCATCATAATAATAGAGTTACAAATCAAAAGACTGTAAGATCGTATGAATATATAACTTTAATCTAAAATCTAAGTATTGTAAGAAGCGGAGTTGGGAATCTCTCATGAAAATTGTTTGCATTTTTTAATAAAATAATTAAAGTTAGATTAAAAGAGTTCTGACTTTGAATAATATTTTTATATTAAAATCAAGTTGCAGATCATTACCTATTAACAGAATCGTTGACTAAATAATTATAAATAAAATAATAAATTTGGATCACACGATATAAAAAATTATATACAATTTTTGTCTAGTGGTTCTTCCTTTCTCCTTCGTGTGTGAAGACTGAAGAGAGATGTTTATAGGTATGGCTGAAAACCAGTCTATAAATATATGTGTCAAGTACAGCATTTCAAAGCATAGAACCAGACCAAACCAATAGAATAAGGCAGTTCGAAATATCGAACCAAGGCGATGGGCATTCCCGGTCGTTCGGTATATACAGACGTGACTCTTGAGAACGCTACCGCTGAAACTCTCTCCCTGTATGACATGCGTAATTGGCATGGAACTGCAAACTTACCGCATGTTATTCCGGCACTATGGCAGCAAAATTTTAAGCACGATGCCGATCCAGATACCGGATGCTTGCGTACGCTTTTAGTAGCGGCATCAAGTGGATCGTTTTCTGGAGCAATATGGCTAGCTGATGGAATGAACAAGGTATGCATCTATTCACTGTTGTTCCATGTTTCAAACATGTTTCAGAGTTTCTTACAGATCAAATCTCTGTCAACTGCAGGTTTATATGGATCTTGTTGCAATGGACGAGGTCATAGATTGGGAGTCTGACGGAACGCTTTTGGACAATTCAACCTCCTCCAACCCTGTTCCAGTTAATAAATTTGAGTACACGACGATGGCTAGTATTGATCCAAGCAGCGTTACGCCACTGATGACGGCATCACTCATCCCACATCGTTAGAGATGAGCACGAGTCGGTAGAGTCAGATTTTTGGTCCACCTACACCTAAACCGAATATTAAACTCTTTCACCTATCACTCGACTTGATCTGAGTTTAGGATGAAAAGTCCGTCCCGACCCGATCCGAGTTTTAAGCTTCAAGACCCAACTCAACCTGTGCTATTTTTTTAATTTTTGGGATTTAATTGTAAAAAATAAATTTTAGGGATCTAATTAAAATTTTAAAATTTTAGTGATTTAATTATAAAAAATCAATTTTAATGACTTAATTGTATAATATATATATAAGGATGAATCATTACTGCAAACATCCCTAAAAATATATAAAACATTACACTATTAATTCCGAGTTGTGTCAGATCATAATTTTTTATCTTAAACCCAAAATCAACCCGATCTAAATTTTCTATAAAAAATATTAACCGGATCAGGTCAAATCGTAACCTGTCAGGTTGGGATTCCTATCCCTACACCT
Source organism: Abelmoschus esculentus (assembly GCA_035048815.1). NCBI lineage: Eukaryota > Viridiplantae > Streptophyta > Magnoliopsida > Malvales > Malvaceae > Abelmoschus > Abelmoschus esculentus. Next base: position 2,898,236 of record JAUCBN010000021.1, read on the forward strand.
TCTCCTGTTTGATCTCTTAATCTCGTGGTTGAAATGCTGTTCAATGAAGTTATTTACGCTATCTATGGTGTTTTTATTATGCAATAAAGCTGAATTTTATTTCCAATGTGTGTTGGATGGATGGTTGAAGTGTTTGATGTTGTATTTGATGTATGGTAATCAATATTGGTCGAGATAAAATTTAAATTAATCTCGGTTCAATTCGATTTGTTCCAAATCTCATATCAAATTTAGACAATTATATTCAAATCCAAATCAGATCTTAAAACGAGTAAATCAATTCAAATCAATGAGTTATTATATAAAAAATATGATTATAAAGATTAAACATGATTTATATCTGATCTAAAAAATAAAATCAAATATTCAATTTAAAAATAAAAATCAGATCGAATATTTAAATTTTTAGATCATATTAACGAATAATCTAATTAAAATAAGTCATATTAAATATTTTTAAACACCTTAATTTCTACCGTTTACCCATAAACTTAGGGGTACGAATCGTCTACCTTTTTCCGTGCCCTTATTTATGCCTCCACTTTAAATTAAAAGGTTTAGGGTTTTAGTTTAAGGGTTTAGGTTGGGTTTAAAAAATTAGGGATATGGTATATTTTTAGTATAAGGTTTAGGGTTTAGGATATAGAAAATAAAAGTTATGGTTTAAAATTCAATTTTTAATAAATTTTTATAGGAGACATAAGAAAAATTCATACGAGTTTTTGACATTCATTTTCTTAGCCACTTGCCACAATATCTAATGGCCAATATTTCATCATCATAGTTTTGTAGACATCGTACGGTGCTTATTTATTCAGTCCACCATTCAATCTCCCATGATCATATTGCAAATTAAGTTCTAGTTAATCACAACATAAGTCCTCACGCTCTCCTTTACTAACATTTATCAATTGCACATTTATACCTTGTTACAATTTAGTCTATATTTTAGTTTAACTATAATACCCTATTCCCGATTCGACCCAATCGAAGAATTTAAGGTATCACATTGGATTACCGAAGAAATTGATCATTTTTTTATCCAATAATTTGTTTATTTAGGATATTTAATACATGTTCATAAAAGATATTAAGTAAAAGTTAAAGCAAATGTTTAATCTATGCTTGAACTTATTAGCTAGTCATATAGATATGTCAAAGGTCAAAAAAACTGTCTTAGTTTTGATTCTTAAAGTAATGAACCCTACCATTATTAAACAATTTCGACCAATCAGTCTATGTACCGTGGTTTACAAAACTTGTGCAAAAGTCTTAGTAAATAAACTAAAAGGTGACATGAATGATTGTATTGCTGAAAACCATCGTGCTTTTTGTGTTTGGGAGACTTATTTCTAATAATATTGTTGTGGCTCGCAAGTTATTTCATTATCTTAAGAGCTCTAGAAATGGTCTAAATGACGGAGCTGCAATTAAGTTGGACATAGAAAAAGCTTATGACATGGTGGAATGACATTTTCTACGAGCAGTAATGACGAGAATGGATTTTGATCAGACTTGGATTGGTTTACTTATGGACTATATTATTTCTATTTTTTACTGCTTTCGGATAAATAGCTTTGTGTCATAGCAGCTACCGAGAATGAAGCCCAGGTGGTTGAGCCAAGCCAGATGGAACCACGCAGGAGCACAAGGGAAAGAAGAATTCCAACGACCCTAACAGATTTTGTCCTTTCTTAAAAGAATAGACTATAAATAAGACAAGTTGGTGTAAGCCTGAGGGCATGAAAAACGTGAACTTCCTTCTTTCTTTGCAATCTAAGACTCTTTTCTTCCTCTTTGTTCTTCTACATTCTCTGCATACTACCTATTTTCCAGCTTGATCATAACAAATTGGTGCTTTAATTGCCCGTCCTCGTGGTGAATCACTCCAACTCCATAAAATCTCTTCAGGATACAACAACTCACCATGATCAAGTCCTTGTCTCGTTACAAGCTCACGTGACAAACCAAGAAAAATGGAGCGCGACTACCCAGCTCACCCTCTAAGACATAACCACGCAGTTACATGCCATCTCTACTCAGCTTGGAATTTCGGCAACTACACCCAAAGGAGACGACATCACCGTCGATAGTAGTACAGTTTGGGGTAAGGCAAAGGTTTGTGCGGATTCGGATGATGTTTTTCCTTTTGCTCCGAAGCTCGTTCAAGTCGAACTTCCCTTGTTTACGGGGAAGGATCCGGAAGATTGGTTAGCTACGACTCATGATTTCTTTGAGTTCTATGGCACGGAAGATCATCACCGTGTTACCATGGCTTTTTTTTATATGGATGGTATAGCAAAGAAATGGTTTCGGTGGATGAAACATCAACGTCAACTGGTCGGTTGGAATCACTTGGTTGACTCTATTCGAAAGCGTTTCACAGTTATGGAGATTGAATCTCTAGCGGGACAATTATCTAAACTGACCCAAACTTCGACGGTGGAGGATTATCAATCTCGATTCTAGGATTTGGCTTTGCGTACTCATAATCTATCTGATGAGTTCTTAATAGATTGCTTTATTTCAGGCTTGCAGACAGACATCAAGAATGAGGTGCTTAGTCAATGCCCTTCTTCTATGATTGAAGTTCAAGCATTAGCTCGCTTTCAGGAAGCTCGTTTACATGATCGACGACAATTCAATTGAGCCTCCTCCACCAAGCTTCCACAATTATTACCCACTCCAAATGTTGCTCTTCTCGGGCCTAAGTTTCAACCAGGTCGTCCTCCTCCATTGGACCAACCCACTCCACCAGCTTCTCCTATTCTGATCCCCCGCCGTATTTCCTCGACTGAGGCTCAAGCTCGTTGTGAAAAGGGGTTGTGTTACTACTGTGATGCCAAATATATGCCTGGGCATAAGTGCAAAAACCCTCAATTATTTCTGTTGGATGATGAAGGCACAACTGATGTTTCTACACCACCGATTCTGTTAGCTTCCGACGATGATAATATTAATGACTCGGGACCAAATCAATCCTTGGTTTCCTTCAATGTATTGGCCGAAGGGGTTCATCCTAATACCATACGAGTTGTGAGAGACATTTCAAGACATCATGAATGAATTCTAACCGACGGCGGCAGTACTCATAATTTCATTCAATCTCGCGTGGCCAAGTATTTGGGGCTTCCAGTGACATCTATGCCGAATTTTAGGGTCATGGTCGGCAATGGTCAGAAATTCTAGAATAAAGGGTGTATCAAGAATCTTCGCTTTCAAATCCAAGGGACTGATATTTTGACAGATTTATATGTGCTTCCATTAGAAGGCACCAAATTGGTTCTTGGGGTTGCATGGCTTGCTGCTTTGGGTCTAATTACTATGGATTTCTCTACATTATCTTTTCAATTTCGACAAGGCGATCTCGATGTTCGATGGATGAGAGACTCTGTTATAGCACCTCAACAGATTGAAATCCACTCTCTCCGTCGAATTGCCGAAACAAAAGCTATGGCCACATGTTATCTGTTACACCTTCAAGAACCACCTATGGTTGAGACCTCGGTTGAGTCCTCTGATATGGAAGCTCTATTGGATGAATTTGGGTCGGTATTTGTTTCCCCTCAAGGTCTTCCCCCTGCTCGCCAACATGACCATGCTATTCATCTTCATCCTAGTGTGAAACCAGTCAACGTTCGTCCTTATCGTTATCCCTATTTTCAGAAAACAGAAGTTGAACGACAAGTTCAACAAATGTTGGAGCATAACTTAATTCGTTGAAGCACTAGTCCGTTTTCTTCCCCAGTTCTCCTTGTTAAGAAAAAGGATGGTACCTGGCGATTTTATGTGGATTATCGAGCCTTAAACGCTATTACCGTCAAGGACAAATTCTCTATCCCAACAACCGATGAATTATTTGACGAGTTAGGTGCCTCCAAGTTTTTCTCAAAGCTTGATTTACTAGCTGGCTACCATCAAATCCGAGTGCAACCTACTGATGTTCACAAGACTACGTTTCGCACACACGAGGGCCACTATGAATTCTCGTCATGCCTTTCGGCTTGACCAATGCTCCATCTACATTTCAAGCAACGATGAATGATATTTTTCGCCCTTTTTTATGCAAATTTGTCCTGATATTTCTGGATGATATACTTGTTTATAGTCGTTCTTGGCAGGATCATTTGGAGCATGTCCGCCAAGTCCTTTCCCGCTTGCGAGAGACTGCATTTGTTTCCAAACGCAGTAAATGTACATTTGGGCAACCTACAATTGAGTATTTGGGGCATATAATTTCAAAAGATGGATTGGCTATTGATCCAGCCAAAATTGAGGTAATACATACCTGGACAACTCCTACAACAATCTGGTATATTCGTAGTTTTCTCGGCCTCACAGGGTACTATCAGCGATTTATAAAAGGTTTCGCTTCAATTGCAGCCCCACTCTCCGACTTGTTGCACAATGATCAGCCTTTTGAATGGACTTCTGCGACTCAAACATCATTCGACCTCCTCAAAACTTGTTTATGCTCAGCACCAGTATTGAGTTTGCCTCAATTTGATAAGGAATTTCAGGTGGAAACAGATGCTTCGGGCATTAGCATCGGAGCTGTTCTTACTCAAGAGGGCAAGCCATTGGCCTATTTTAGTCAAAAATTATATCTTCGGTGGCAAAATGCCTCGGCATACTCTCGCGAGATGTACGATAACACAAACGATGGGCAAATTGCGTCAATATTTAGTGGGTCGTAAATTCAACATCATTACTGACCATCGCGCACTACGTGAATTAAACCAACAGACCATACAAACGCCAGAACAACAATGCTGGCTCTCTGAATTAGTCGGTTATGATTTCATCATCCACTATTGTTCGAAAAAACAAAATGTTATGGCAGATGCTTTATCACGTGAAACATTAACGAGTTTCATGGCTCTATCACGACCTATTTTAGGTATTATTGAAGCAATTCGGGCTGCGATACTCATCGATGAGGATATCCAAGTGCTTCGCTCAGGTTTACAACAAGGTTCCACTGATTTAGTTGGTTACAAGGATAGAGAAGGGTTAATATTGTTTCACGGTCGTGTTCTAGTTCCTAATGGAACAACATTGCGTACTTTGCTTTTGCGTGAATTTCATAATTTAGTTTTGGGGGGTTATACCGGTATTACACGGACCTTCCATCGCCTTGCTACTGGGTTTTATTGGAAAGGAATGCGTCAAGATGTTCGTCATTTTGTCCTCAACTGTTAAGAATGTCAACGTATGAAGAGTGATAGTTTATCGCCGACGGGTTTATTTCAACCTCTTCCTATTCCGACCTAAGTATTTGAAGATATCTCCATGGATTTCATTGTGGGTTTGTCGATATCTAATGGTAAAAAAGTTATCTTTGTGGTCGTCGATCGTCTTACAAAATATGGTCATTTTTTCGCATTGCCTCGCCATTTTGACAGTGCCTATGTTGCTCAAATTTTTCTGACTGGAATTATCAAATTACATGGTGTTCCCCGTACAATAGTCAGTGATAGAGATCATATTTTTTTGAGTGAATTCTGGATAGAATTGGCCAAATTGCAAGGAACGGAATTATGTTATAGTTCGGCGTACCACCCCCAATCCGATGGTCAAACTAAGGCATTGAATCGTTACCTAGAAATGTATTTACGTTGTATGACGGGAGATAATCCTAGTAAATGAGAGAAGTTTTTACCTTGGGCTGAGTATTGGTATAACACAACATTCCAAACTTCTGCAGGCATGACACCTTTTCGAGCGTTGTATGGTCGTGAACCACCTACCATTCTTACATATTTGGAAGGTAGTTCTTCTAACGGACAGTTGGCTCAGGCACTCTTAGAACGGGATGAACTTTTACACCAATTGAAATACAATTTGGCAAAAGCTCAGAGTTGAATGAAGAATCAAGCAGACAAGCATCGCCGTGATATTGAATTACCTATTGGCAGTTGGGCATTTGTGAAATTACAACCTTATCGCCAATTGTCTTTACGCCTGCAGCGTCACCAGAAACTCGAGCCTCGCTTCTTAGGTCCTTATCAGGTTATACAACGCATTGGTTCGGTTACTTATAAGCTTGACTTACCAGAGTCAACACGCATTCACCCCGTTTTTCATATCTCTCAACTTCGGCCTTGCACGAGACAACCATTGCAGCAAATCACACCTTTGCCGCTGATGCGCGTGAATGTTAGTCTTGCCTCTAGAGCCTCAAACCTTGCGGACAAGGTTGCTTTTCCAAGCGAGGGTATTGTCACAACAGCTACCGAGAATGAAGCCCAGGTGGTTGAGCCAAGCCAGATGGAGCCACGTAGGAGCACAAGGGAAAGAAGAATTCTAACGACCCTAACAGATTTTGTCCTCTCTTAAAAGAATGAACTATAAATAAGACAAGTTGGTGTAAGCCTGAGGGCATGAAAAACGTGAACTTCCTTCTTTCTTTGCAATCTAAGACTCTTTTCTTTCTCTCTGTTCTTCTACATTCTCTACATACTACCTATTTTCTAGCTTGATCATAACACTTTGTATCAGAGATTCTCAGTCCAGAAAGAGAATTAAGACAAGGAGATCCGTTGTCACTCTATCTTTTTTTTTTTGTATTTTGCATGCAAGGCTTGTCTGTACTACTACTTAAAAACCAGATTGCGGGTAAAATAAAGATGGTTAAAGCTAGTAGAGCTGGTCCTAAGGTGAATCACCTACTATATGTAGATGATTGGTTGTTATTCATTAAAAATTCTACTGCGAAGGCTAGACAGATAAAAGAGGTACTTGCTGAGTATGAAAGGACTTCATGACAAAAAAGTTAATGTTGAAAAATCTTATATTTATTTTATTAATGGTATGACTGATGCTTGCAAACTTGAGATACTAAACATCATGAACATGAGAGAAGAAAAAATATGGGTGTTTTTCTAGGGTTACCTCTGATTGTAGAGGAAAATAATATTGAAGCTCTGTAGTTTTTGAGGAGTAACGTTGATAAAAGAGTTAGGGTCTGGACAAAAAATTTATTATCCTTTGGGGGAAGATAAGTTCTCCTAAAATCGGTTGCACAGACTCTGGTCACCTATGTCATGATGTGTTTTCAATTACCTGATTGCATTATTGATCCTATTATTACTTCAATGAGGAATTTTTTGTGGCCTGGGAATGTAGAAAAAAAAGGATGGACTCATGTTACGTGGCACAAACTATGTCGACCAAAAAGAGGAGGCCTTAGTTTAAGGGACATGAAATTGTTTAATATTGCTTTATTGGGTAAACAAGTTTGAAGGCTGATAAATAATACTAATTCTTTGTGTTATAAGGTTCTATCAGTGAAGTATTTCCCTGGAGGTCAGGTTTTGGATGTTGCTTTAGGAGATAGACCATCTTTTATTTGGAGAAGCATTTTTAATGCTAAAGAAAGCCTCAAGGAAGGTTTTCACTAGGGAATTGGCATAGATAGCAAGGTTGATATGTTTAATGATAGATGGAAGGAGATGGTGTAGTGAAATTAAATGATTTTTATATGCAAGCTGTGAATCCTATTGAATGCAGGGAGTTTATGGAACAAGGTATAAATAAATGAAATGAACGAAAAATTAACAAGTATTTACAATAAAAAATGCAACAAAAAATTTAAATTGTCCTATAGCTAAAGACAATGAGGATGCAATGGTGTGGGGACATCACCCTTCGAAATCCTATGTTACGAGATCTGCCCATAATTGGCTCCTTGATCAAACTCAAATAGAGAATGACAACTCACCTATATAGAAAGCTATCTCTAGTTTGCCTTTGCTCCCCAAAATTAAGATTTTTGGTTAGAGATTAGGTTACAAGGTTGTTCCTACTGATCCTAAATTGTCAATGATTGGTATAAGTTCTGAAACTTGTAAGGTCTGTAATGGAGAGAAAGGAACTTTACTGTATGCCTTAAAAGACTGTTCTGCTATTAAAGAAATTTATGATCTAAGTAATTTGAGCTCTAAATTACCTCAGGGGAACTATATTAACTGTAGAACTTGGTTGGAAAATGTACTAGTTTCACTTGATAGGAAACAATTCTCTTTTCCTTATTATTCTTTGGAATATTTGGAACATAAAAAATAATTTGGTGCATAATGGATTGTTACTCCCAACTAGAATACTTGTGGATTATTCACTTTTGCTTGCTAAAGATTTCTTGCAGGCCAATGAGATAACTTCCCCATCAATTCCATGTAGCAGAGCTATGCATGGTAAAAACCTATAGGGTAGGTGGTGAAGATATATGTGGATGTTGTGTTCATTTCAACCACTGCAAAATCAACAATTGGAGTTATAGCAAGGAATAGAGATGGTCTTATGATTGATGGATGAGCCTATAAACTTCATGAAACTCAAACAGCTGAAACTGCCGAAGCTTGTGCCCTTGTTGCAGGAATCAAAATGGCAACCGAAAATGCTTGAGAGAAAATTCAAGTTGAAAGTGATTCTATGACTATTATAAATAAAGTGAAGGCTATTATAAATTCAAGCTGAAAATGATAATTTTAACCGTAACGTTTATAATTTTTGTCGTTTTGGCCCTTATTCTTTTTTGAGATAAATTTAGCCCTTAACCTATATCTTTTTGACAAATAGTTTATTTTTTAACATCATAATAACTGGACCCTTAAAAATCTAACAATGATGACATGTTATATGCATATGATAATATATTTTAAATAATATGGCATCTAACCTATCAAATACATATATATAATATAATTTTATTCTAATATAAAATATAAAACAATTAAAATTCAAATAAAATATTAAAAATTAATTAACTCTAAAATAAAAGGCTATTAAGCATTCATAACCCTAATTATGATAGAATCAAAGTCTTATCTTAAAAAATATGAACACGGATCGAAATTAATTAATTTTTTCAGGTAGGATTTTAATTCTATCGTAGTTAGGTTAAGAATGTTTAATAGTATTTTATTTTAGAATTAATTAATTTTTTAATATTTTATTTGAATTTGAATTTTTTTATATTTTATATTAGAATAAAATTATATTATATTATATTATATATATATGTATTTAATAGGTTAGATGCCATGTTATTTAAAATATATTATCATATGCATATGACATGTTTGTTAGATTTTTAATGGTCCAGTTATCATGGTATTAAAAAATAAGTTATTTGTCAAAAAGATATAGGTTAAGTGTTAAATTTATCCTAAAAAAGAATAAGGGCCAAAACGATAAAAATTATAAACGTTAAGGGTTAAAATTATCTTTATGCCTAAAAAATATTGTCACTTTTTAACGGAGAGCAATGGGATTTTCTGAAGGAGCCTTAACAGATGAAAAGCACGATACACAGGATGTAGAAGGATAAGGCAGAGTTATAACAAAGGCACAAGATACAAAAGTTTAAGATCAACGCTTGGTGAATGATACCATGTTAAACATAATATAAGGGTGAGAATTAGGGAGAAAGGAAATGACAAACTTGAAGCTTTATGGATCAAAAGGGGTGTCTCTACAAATCTGGGGAGCCTCTCTATTTATAGTCAAAGTAAGAGCAGTTTATCGGGAGTAGAAATCTAGGCGAAAAATCTCTTTCTCAGGCCTTCTTCCATGTTCTCGTTTTAAATCAAAGAGTTTAGGGTTTAGGACTTAGGGTTTAAAGGTAAAGGGTTTAGGGGATTAGGGTAGGATGTATTTTTTAGAGAGTAGAGTTTAGGGTTTAGAATATATAAAATAAAGGTTAAGGTTAAAAATTGATTTTTTTAGAAAATTTTAAAGAAGCATGAAAGGAGGCATCGAAAAGAGGCAAATGATTTTTACCCTAAATATCTTATGACTTAAATTGTGTCTCCTTGTATATTCCTTATTAAAAATTATTAAAAAAATAATTTTAAACCTAATTCTAATTTTTTACATCCTAAACCCTAAATCATACACATTAAAAAAATACACTCTACTCCTAATTTATTAAACTCTAACCACAATCCTTAACCCTAAACCTTAAACCATTAATTTAAAATAGAGACATCAATGAGAGCATGATTAGGAGCAGACGACTTGTACATATTTACCGGATGATAACTGCATGGATTAGTTGCTAACAAAATAACCAATATGACTGGTGTAACACCCGACCCGGATGTCACATTGGGCCTCCGGCCTAAAACCCATATTTCAAAATTTCCTTTAAAAGTCTAACAAGTAAACAAATCCAAGTCCAACTTAATTCATAAAATTCAAAACGAGTTAAAACACAAGCCCAAAATAGTTTAAGAAATTGGAATTCCAAAATATTACAGACCATTTAAAAATATTCGACCCAAATTAAAATAACAGAGTTATAAATTATAAATAGGGTTTAACATAGTACTAGCCCACTATCTAATAAATGTACTCTGACAAAACGGTCGATGCTGAAATCCAAACCTCGACGGTGCTCCAGGGAACTGGCTTCACCTAACCTACGCACGAAAACACATTTCGAACGCTGAGTCACACAAGCTCAGTGGGTACGCCAAACTCAGCCAACATCATGCATATCAAAAGCAGTAAAGCATGACATATAAATCTCGTGCATATTATGATGGTCTAGCATGCTTTCCTACCTCATGGCATAAATGAATATATATTATCGCACACAACATATACAAATCACATCAAGTCAACACACAAGAGTGAGGCCCGCGTTCACACAACATTGGGATCCTACACTCAGGATTGAGGCGACCCTCAAATCCTATGCTCGGAATGTTACATCTGACATCTTCGAACGAGGCCGCCCAACATTCAGAAAGGGGTGGAGACCGCCCAATCAACCCCATGCTCGAAATGTTACATCGAACATCTTCGAGTGAGGCCGCCCAACACTCGGAATAAAAGTCTTCAATCATCACTCGGCATGTTATATCGGATGGCCTTCAACGTGTTACAACACTTATGGATATCCATATTTCCAACACACAAGGACTCAGACTACACAAACGATCCACCTAGGATCTTATCACAACAAGATATATTAAGACTTATCATACTTAAGTCTTTCGGGGTTATAATTATCAATCTTAGTTTAATAGTTCATTTCATAGCTTATAGATTAATTGATTATTTATTAGGATCACCGGCCCCAAATCTCTTCTCAAACTTGGCCAAAATACACAGGGGTATCGATACCCTTATATGGGGTATCGAAACACCCAACATCGATACCAACCCAAAGAGGGTATCGAAACAAGGGTATCGATGCCAGTATTGATACCGTTTGACCAATTCAAAAGTCAACAAAAGGGGGAGGACCGTTTCGATATAGGTATCGATATAAAAAGTTATTGGAGGACTCGGTATCAAACCATGATTCGATACCCTTACTCCTCAAGCCTAAAATACACTCATGGGTATCAATACCGGTATCCTGAGTATCGATACCCCTACACGAAATGCAAGTCTACACTTAGAAATTCTAGAGTTCCAGCCCCAAACATAAACTAATCGATCCTAAGGTCTTCCTACTCATTTTTAATAGTGATTAGGATGTTTTAACATCAATTTCCAGGCCTTAATCACATTAACTCAGATTTCACCAATAACAACCTCTACCAAGCAAACCAACATACATACATGATTTCTGTATATGCTATGCATTTTACCATGAATGGATGATGAAAGAGAGAGTTGAGAGTACCAACCTTAAGCTACAACAGCAACAAACTCGAGCTCCTCTTCCACACAAGCTTTCACCTTCCCAAGCTTGAAGATGGGTCCTCCATTTGTTTCTCTATAAGGGAGAGGTTAAACCAACACTTAGACTCCTCCTTAGATAACTCTAACTCTTATAAACATCAAGAAAACACAAAGAAAACTCCTAAAACCTCATTTTCGGATTAAACTTTAAACCCCCACCAAAACCTTACCTCCACCAAAACTATCTATTATTACCTTGTTTTAAAGATCCTTGACAACCCTATAACTTACCCTTAAGCTTCACAACGTGATTCTTGACCAAACTCTGAAAGTTTTCACCTTTCTCTGGTGATTTGGGTGAAGAAGAGGAGGAAGAACAAAAGAGAAAACTTGGTGACTTCACTCTGATTTTCCTGCAGAGAAAATCACTCTCATTCTCCCTCTCTTTGTCCTCAATTAGAGGATTACCGAAACACCCTTACTAAACAAGCCCAACACTCAACCCAAAAAAGCTAAAGGCCCAACAAGGCTCAAACTATACAAACCCGAGCCCAAAACCGAAGCCCAACGTTACGGGTTAACTCGACACTCGAATACGGGAAATCCGAGTCGTTACACTTGGGGTACAAATCATCTACCCCTAATCATGTCTCTATTGGCGCCTCCACTTTAAATGAGTGGGTATGGTTTAAAGTTTAAGGTTAGGGGTTAGGGTTTAAGAACTCAGGGATATAGTGTATTTTTTAAGGTGTAGGATTTATGGTTTAGGATGTAGAAAGTTAGTGTTAAAGTTTAAATTTTAAAACTTTAAGATTTTTTTAGTAAAAGACATGAAAGGAGATACGATTAAGAGGTAGAAAGGAGATACGATTTAGTGTAGAAAAATATTTCGGGTAAATTTCTCTATTGGTCACTAAATTATGGGGCTGATTTTATTTGACCACGGAACAATACTTTTTCAATTGAATTACTAAACTTTCAATTTGTTTCAATCAAGCCACAGATTTTTAATTGTTACCAATTAATAACATGTATCATGATTGAAATTAAATTGAAATTTTAATAACCTAATTTATAAAAAAAAATATTCAATGGTTAAAATAGAATCGATTTCTTAATTAATGGTTAATAGGGTATTTTACCCAAATATTTAGTTTTTCAATAAATATCACCGAATTTTTATTAAATCCATAGAGAAATCATTATTAAATCGTATTCAAAAAATAAAATAATTGGATTAAATAATCCAAAAAATTTATTACACAAAAATAATAAAAAAAGAAGATTTCTATGGAGATAAGCATACCAACAAAATTCAGAGGTTCCCTGAATCTCCTTGTCTTTGTCCAAACGAGACGCATAAAGAAGGAAGAAGGACTTATACGCGATCCAAATGGTCATACAAAATGTATCGCTACCCAGGATTGATTTCATAGGCAAACAAACCATCAAACGAGTGGGAATATAACTTTTCAAGTGACCACTGACAAAAACATAAATTAGAAACTAGCGTCGATTGAATCTCTGTGTGAACAACAAACGATCGCTAAGATATGCTAAAACATGCCATAAAATAGATGAATCAAAATGCAAAACAAAATAAAAACGTGTCACAAGGACAAAAAAACGTGCTATAGAAACAAAAATTCTTATTAAAATTAAAATTAAAAACAAAAAATAATAGATTCAGTGGTTAACAATTAATATTAAAATTGATCATCCACGGTGAATCAAAAGGATTGAATAAAGTGAAGAGAAGGAAGGAAAAATTTTTTTTAGAGAAAAATGATGAGCGACTAGCCAAATATTTAGTTTTTTATGTAGTAAAAGGAGTATACTATTTATAACAATCATATATTAAATAATTAAAGTAAAACCAACACGTGGATCATGCATGCCAGAAGCTTATATTTAAATATTAAAAGAAGTAATACAAATATAGTTATAACAACAATACATTAAAAATAATTCAAAGTAAAATCAAAACATGCGGATCACATAGTATTAGGGTGAGTATTTGATCGAGTCGAGTCAAAATTTTTTAAGTTATTCAAGTTGACGAGTCATATTTTATAAGTTAAACTTTAATTGAAAATTTTCGATTCAAGTCGAGTTGCCGAATTCCTATAAATATTTAATTATAATTATTTATCATATTATAGTATAATTTAATTCTAATTTAAACGAATTTCTCTGATCATATAAGATATGTATATATTTTTTTATATGTAACCATATTTCTTTATATTTTTATATATCAATGCATATATATATATATATATATCATAAAAATAGAGAGACTCGTTTCAAACTTAAAAATAAGTCCTTTAATTACTAAAAAATTCGAGTTATTCGAATTTTTATTTTACAACTCGAACTTTATTTGAAATTTTTTCGAGTCGAATCTATGAAATTTCGAGTTGAGTCAAAACGAATTAAGTATTAAACCTCGAGTTGAGTCGAGTTTTGCTCACCCTTACATGTCATGATGATATTTTCTAATAATTTTATAATTTTTAAATTAAATAATTTGTAATGGTACTATGTTTTTTTAAATGGATGTTTTGTTAATTAGAATTGAACAATTAATTTTTAATAATTGAGAGTATATTTTAGAATAAATACTACTATAATCATCATAAATTCAAAAAAATAAAAATATTTTTTTAAATGAGATGGAGTTTTTCTTTTCGGAGAGTATTATATTTTTATTTTGAATTTAAATTCATACACAACTGAATTATACGAATATTTTTAATCATTAGATAATTTAAAATATTTTTGAATGCTAAATCAGGTGGATAAATATCCGTTCAGCGTTCATATAAAGCCCGTTTAACATTTTTTTGCCTACATGATATTTTTGACTCTCGTCACAAAAACATTGTTGAACGCAACTTAAGACTAATATAAAGCAATAATTTTTTTTGAATATTTTAATTTTATTCTTAAATTATTGTTTATTTATCGTATTATTATATAATATATATCAATATTTCATGATAATTAATAATTTTTATAAAAATTTTATTAACACAAGGTATTAGGGATGTAAAAAGCTGACTCGACCTAGAAACCCGCCTGAAACCTGTTCGAGTCAGGACTTGGTTTGACCCGAGGATGTAATGATCCGAACTTGATCTGTATCCGACTGTTGTTGACCTGAACTCGAGTTGGACATGTTACTGTAGTAACCAAACCCGAATTGTATCCAACCGAGAATGACCTAAACCCGATTTCAACCTGTTACTGTAGACCTGAAACCCGACCTGTATCCGACTGAAACAAACCCGAACCCGAGTTTGACCTGGAAAATAACCGATATTACCCGACTGAATTGACCCGAGACCTGATTTTACCCGACCTGTTTTGAACTCGACCTGTTTTGAACCCGACTTCTTTTGTACCTGACCTGTTATTGACCTGAACTAATATTAACAAAACTTAATATTTACATGATATATAATTAAATATACTATAATTTGATGAATTTAAAATATTGATAAATATAATTAAGCTTAAAAAATAGAAGTATACATGAGAACTAATTTAGGATTAATATTTAAATATAGTATTATATATTTAATTAAATTAATTTATTTACTATTTTATTTAATTTTAATATATTTAATTTTAATCATAATTTTAAATTAAATACATACCTTATATTAGTAATATACATACATTAACTCATAAACAAATTAAATATATATATTAGTATATATTTAAGTATATATAATATATATTATATATTAAAGTATATTATATATATTACAAATATACTATATATTACATATAATACATTAATACATAAAATATAATATATATACGTATATCATATGTATAAAAGTGTATTACATATGTATTAAATTATATTATATACATAGTATATATTAATGTATATTATATACATATATTAATATATACATCTAGTATATATACATATATAAAAAATAAATATACATATATTAATGTATACATCTAATATATATCTTATATACATATATATAAGTATATATTAATATATATTATATACATATAAATATTATAATAAATATACATATATTTTAATTAATTATTTCAAGTCAAAGTGATTTGACTTTTGAAGTAAATTTAAAATTAAAATTTTGAGGAAAATTTTTTGGTTTAAGGGGAATTTTTGATTTAACATGTGATGGGAGGGGAAATTTTTGATTTTCGGGGAGAGAAAATTTTTTATTTTAATCGGTTTGAGGGTGGGGGGAATTTTTTAATTTTAACTTTTTTGGGATTTGATTTTAGACAGGACTGGGGGAGAGATTTGAGGGGATATATATATATATAATATGTTATATAATATATACATATAATATGATATATTTATTATATATATGTATAATACATATTATATATATGTATGATATATATAATGTATATATGTATAATACATATATATATATTAGTATATATAATACATATACACATAATATATATAACATTACATATTTATATTATTAACATACATATATATATAATACATGCACTGAATTACAAATACTATATATTAATACATATATTAAAAATTAGTATATATGTTAACATGTATGATATATGTATAATATATTATATATACATATAAAATACATATATATAATCAGGGACGGAGCAACCTTAGGCTTAGGTGGGGCAATCACCCCTCATCCCCGAAGAAATTTTTTTCCCCACTTTTGTCTCCTTATTTAAATTCTTTTAAAAATGATTTTTTTAGGAATTTGCCTCCCTTATTTCTAAATATTTATGTTTTACCCCCCTCAACCTCAAATCTTGGCTCTGTCCCTGTATATAATACATATACATATAGATTATAACATACATGATACATATATATATATTAATATATACATGTACTATATACTAATGTATATATACATATACAAAATTTATAATTACATATTGATATAACATACATATATGATATCTATACATATATACATGTACTATATACTAATTACTATATACAATTATACATATACATATTGTCACGGGGCTAGAGTCTTGACCTAGCTGAACCGCGCGGCCTTAGTCGATGTTCTTAGACAAACGACTAAGTCAGCCTGAAAACTCGTTCCGGAAGATCAAACTTCCCAAGGCACTAAGAACGCTGAATCGTTCTGGCGGAAAGCAAACTATGAGTATGGCTACTCAAGAACGAAAAGAAGAACGCGAAGAACACAAAGAACAATTGAGAGAGTTTTTTAGAGTGAATGCCACTTGATTACTCAAAGATGAGATGATACAAATGAGACTCGGGAGGTCTCTATTTATAGTTGATTCCCCTTACATCCGACGGTTCCCACTGATTTACATCGATGGCTAGGATCATTTCCTACCAACCACATTGGCACAATCCTAAGAATATTCCATGTTAACTAAGGAAACAAATCCTAAGAATACAAGGAAAGTTTACAAGGCCAAAATGGCTATCTTCTAGAATCCTCCATGGAACGGGCTAAGTCTGGTGGTACCTTTAGGCCCAAAATCTCCCTAAGAACCTCTTGGGCAGCAATATGCGCATGTGGCACGGGCTCGAACTGACGGCCCGTGACATTCTCCCCCACCAAACATGGCGACGCCCTCGTCGCCGCCTCGGAACGAAGATAGAACCGATCCTGGGAATTCCTTGTCACCTCGGCTTGCCCCAAACTCTGAATCGGGCTGGATGCTCTTCTCATAAAGAGCACTCGACTCTGGCTCAGTTGTCCACCCAAATGGACTGCTTGCTTTGGTACTCGTCGCCATCTAACATCAGTCACCGTCCCTCCAAGCGCATCTCGATCGTAGGAGTTAGCTCCTACCAGTTGTGATTTGCCCCCATTCGGACACACATGGTCCTTGCACAATGACTTGGACGCCACAACATTGAACACTGAGCGGTCTCTCAAGATCGTCGGCAACCCTCGTTTGCGCCTAAGAACTCTGAAAGGTGGCTTGTGCTCTCGCCAAGTATCGACAACTCCATTTGAAGGGTTAGGTTTTTGCTGGCCTACACCCGACAAACAAGGCAAATCAAACTGTAAAACACAATCATTGTGTTCGGGATGTACCTCAATCAACTTTTCCGCATTCACTCTAACTCGCATCAATCTTTCTTCACTCGTGAAGTTTGATGCTCCCATCGATGCTCCGTCTTCATTGAAGCTCGATGCCTCGTCCATCTCCTCAATGGATGGATCTCCCACGGGTTCACTATCATGTGGCTCAGGCAACTCTTGCCCCACCAAGGTGTCCACTCCAATAGCCTCCAAAGCGATGCCTCCTTCCCTTGGAGCATCCTTGGTAAGCTGAATGGATGTCAGCTTCTCGATCCTCCGTCCCTTGTCTCGATACACGGGCACAACACAATGTTGTTTCGGATCCAAAATGCATATAACATCGGCACAAGGGATGATAAGAGCTTGAACACGGTCAAGGAAGTTAAGCCCCAAAACGAAATCAAAGTCATCTAAGTGAATTACCTTGAAATCTTCCTTGGCCTTCCATTCACCAATCTGCAGCTCTACCTTCCGCACTGTTCCAACAACTGGAACCTCCTTGGCATTAACGGTCTTGATCTTTTTGGTTGAACCTTCAACTTCGAGACCAAGCTTCTCAGCAGCCATCTTTGACATGAAGAGATCGGATGCTCCGGTATCCACTAGAGCACTCCTCGATCGTCCCGCCACGTTGATGTTGACAAACATCAACCCATTCTGCTTCGGGCCCTTCTTCGCCTTTGCAGAATTTAGTATCATTGCCCCAAGCTTACAAGCCTCACTTGACTCGGGCTTGTCCCTTTTGGGCTGCTTGGCTCGATCCGGGTGCTCACGAACTACGTGAGGTCCCTTGCTCTCGTAACATTGCTTCCCCACCCTTGGCTTGATTGCTCTAACACTAGCAATCGTACCAAGCATACATTCCTCGTCCTCTTGCTCGTCATCCGCATCATTGATCGTATCGGGGCGCTTCTTCTTGGGACACTCTTTCACCAAGTGTGAACCATGGCAATGGTAGCACTTCAAAGGCCCTCGATCCTTTTTCTCCGATGGTTTGACAAACTTGTTGACCCTCTCATCATCATTGCAAGAATGATTATCCTCCTCGTCTCCCCCACCAAAGCTCTTACCTCGGGGCTTGGAAGACTTGGACATGTCAACTTCGAACTGAGCTATGGACTCGGCTGCGGTAAAGGCTTTGGAAAGCTCCTCGACTCCCCTACGCTCTAGCTCCATTTGAGCCCATCTTTGGAGTCCATCCATGAAGTAGGAAAATCCCTCCGCTTCACTCAAGTCCTGGATTTGGAGCTTGATTTCAATGAACTTCCTGACATAGTCAGTGATGGAACCCTCATGTTTCAATTGCCGCAACTTCTTACGAGCCTCCCGTTGAGCATTCGTCGGATAGAATTGCTCTTTGAACTCAACTTGGAACTCCTTCCATGTCTCAAAAGGAATGTCTCCACTCGGCTCCTCCGAGCATCTGCGTCGCCACCACAAAAGAGCGACATCAGTTAAATACATCGAAGCAACGTTTACTTTCTCCGCATCATCCTTGATGCCCATGGCTCGAAAATACTGCTCCATGCCCCACAAGAAGTTCTCAACATCTTGGGCCGATCGGTTCCCCTTGAACACCTTTGGCTTTGGAATGTCCTTCTTCGACTTGGATGCAGTGGCCATCTTTCCATTCATCAAGGCAACTTTGTAAATATACAAGTCTGCCTTCATCTCCTCCATCTCAATCTTCACAGCCTGCAATTCGGCCTCAAGCACCTCGCACCTCTCTTCCGCACCGTTGGCCACCTGGCTGAGTTTATCAACTCGCTCCTCCAGCGTAGCTACAGCATCCCTCGAACTTGCTCTTTGGCTTTGCCCAGCAACGATCTTCACACCCTTTGCTGCAACGTCTTCTTCTCCACGTGCCATAATCACTAGCGCCTTGCTCGAACCACGCTCTGATACCACTTGTCACGGGGCTAGAGTCTTGACCTAGCTGAACCGCGCGGCCTTAGTCGATGTTCTTAGACAAACGACTAAGTCAGCCTGAAAACTCGTTCCGGAAGATCAAACTTCCCAAGGCACTAAGAACGCTGAATCGTTCTGGCGGAAAGCAAACTATGAGTATGGCTACTCAAGAACGAAAAGAAGAACGCGAAGAACACAAAGAACAATTGAGAGAGTTTTTTAGAGTGAATGCCACTTGATTACTCAAAGATGAGATGATACAAATGAGACTCGGGAGGTCTCTATTTATAGTTGATTCCCCTTACATCCGACGGTTCCCACTGATTTACATCGATGGCTAGGATCATTTCCTACCAACCACATTGGCACAATCCTAAGAATATTCCATGTTAACTAAGGAAACAAATCCTAAGAATACAAGGAAAGTTTACAAGGCCAAAATGGCTATCTTCTAGAATCCTCCATGGAACGGGCTAAGTCTGGTGGTACCTTTAGGCCCAAAATCTCCCTAAGAACCTCTTGGGCAGCAATATGCGCATGTGGCACGGGCTCGAACTGACGGCCCGTGACAATATGTTATATATACCTGCTATATAATATACATTTATTAATTATTATATACATATACATATACATATACATATACATATATGATATATTGAATTATTGATATATATTAATATATTAATGTACTATGTATAATACTATTACTACTATTAAATACTAATCTACTATCACTATGTATACATATAACATACATTGATACATATATTATATATATATGTATGCTAGAATGTACTTATGTACTTATGTATAATTAATAATTGCATACATTATAAATATATTATACATACATTATACATATAACATATATAATTACTAGACATCTAATTATCGATATATATTATATAAATATTTATATTAATTACTAAATTATTAATGTATTATATATATAGTGTAATGTATACCATATTTTAATATATTATAATTTTATTTTTCATATATATATATATAGTATTAATTCATTTATAGTATTATTCCATAAATGGTATTATGTCATAAATAGTGTTATTCCTTATTCTAGTATTATTTTACTTCCAAAAATAATATTATTTCATGTTGAGTTAATCAATCTTGTAAGATGGCCAAGAGGGGGGGTGAATTGGCAATTTAAAAAGTGGGGTAAAAATTTTGGCTAAAAATGCTAAGAATGAAGAACAAAGAATTTATAGTGGTTCAAGCTTCGAACAAGCTCTACATCCACTACCTTAGCTCTCACTAAGGATTTTTAACCAATTCACTATTGAATTCAACCTTTTTCTAGGTTCAAGGGATAACCTTTACAAACAACTCAATTTTCTACCCAAAAATTGATTTCAACCTCACAAGAAGTTACAAGACAAATAAAGGGCTAAAAGAAATTCTCTCACAAGAAATATATGCCCCAATTACAAATTAATTCTCCCCAAACTTAAGAATTACAAGAGTCAAATTAAGATCACAAGTTGGGAGGCTAGGATATGCAATAAGTTCTTGGAGTTGGATTTGATTTGCTTGGATGTTGCTTGAGGTTCAATTCTTACTTAGTGTTGTTGAAAATGCTTCTTTTTATACCTTCTCATTGATTTCTAACCATTGAGGTTATTGGGAAAGTAAATAGGGACGTTGGAGCTTCATCTTTTCATCATAAATGCACTCTACAGCAGGTGGTACCAAAACACGGGGTACCTATTTCGAAACAAACGAAGAAAAGAAAGAGTCGTTGTGCATTTAATAAGGGGTGTATCGATACTTGTTTCGATATAAAAAGTTTTTGTGATGCTAGGTATCGAACCTTGTTTCTATACTGGCCAACCATCAATCAAAATTTAACTGACACCAACGGTCGACTCATTTAATGCTTGAAAATAGCCGTTGGGGATTAAGGGTGTATCGATACATGTATCGATACCAGGAGTCATATTTTTAAAACCTAAAAAATAATTTGAAAATTAACCAAGATGTTTCGATACTGGTATCGAAACATGGGTTGGTAGAAAGTTTTGATATCGAACCTTGTTTCGATACCTGTTTTTGATCTCAAGAACAAACATTGAAAAATCCCAGGTGTATCGATACATGTCCTCATGGTATCGATACCCTCGTGTAAAAATGGCTTGTAAGAGTATTTCAAAGTTCTTGGTTTTAATTTAGAAATCAAACTTTGACTTATGGACTTAAAAATTTATTTCAAAATAGTCCTTACACTTATTTGTTATATCAAAATCAATTTTAGTTTTACAATCTCCCCCTTTTTGATATAACAAAACCATTTAAAAATTTTAAGTTTGAAATAAGATTTGAAAGACTCTCCCTTAATATGTGCCACTTTAAAAACAATTTTAACAAGTGTTGGATGGTTTTTGAAACTTAAAAACATAAAACTTTCTCCCCCTTTTTGTTAGATCAAAATCAATGATAAGCAAGGCAATAAATAAAACAAACATAACATTAAGGATAATAATAGTTCATAGCAAACATAACATAATCCATAGCAAGCAAAGTATCCAAAAAGAAATCCAACATAGGGAAATAAGTGCATAAGTTCTAATATGAATACATCATAACTAATCCTAATAGCTAAAAGCAAAGCATAAGAAAGATCAAAGATCAATCATCGGCCATGTCATCACCGTCGAGTCCATCATCATCATCATCATCTTCTTCTTCCTCTTGATCTTGATTACCATCATTGTTGAGTCTTTGGCTTTGACGAAGAGCTTCAAGAGATACTCTCAAGGAGTGTCCTTGAGTCTCTAGGCTCGTCATCCTAGTGTTGATGGCATCGAAACCCGAATTGAATTGAGTGGAAAGAGTGTCAAGTTTTCCATCCATGGAATCCAAACGGGCGTTTAGAGAGTCGAACCTCGTTGTGAGAAAGGTCAACATCTCAAATTGATGAAGAGGTTTCGGATCAATAGGAGCATAAGGAGGAGAAGGAGGAGAACTTCGAGTCCACTCACCATTAGAAACATAAACAAAGTGAGCACGGTTGAGTGATGTTTCTCCAATGAGCTTTTTCAAGGATCCCACCTTGTCAAAGGAGCAATCTATTTACAAATGCAAAATGATGGTGCTTAGAATGCAAGCATAAGGAAAAGATTGAACAAGAGGGATAGCACGGTTTTGGACATGCCACACAATGTCCGAGAAGATGATCCAAGCAAGGTTAGGTTGAACACCATCACGGAAGCATGTGATCCAAAAGCTATCAACTTGACGGATCCGAGAATATCTACCATTTGATGGATGAATCTACCAAGAGATGAGAAGATGGAGAAAGCGATCGTGTGCGTCAAGTGATGTAACCGATCCGGTGAAAGGAGCAAGGGAATCTTCATCCTCAACACCCTTATCCTCAAGACCAAAAACATCAAGAAAAGTAGAGACATTAATAGTGAAGGACTTGCCCATAAGATAGGATTCAATAGCCACTACTTTGCTCTTGTCCGAGATAAAATACATTTGGCATTGGAGTAAAAGATAAGGACAAGAGTTGGAAAGAACTTGCCGGTATAGGTGAGAAACCTCAAGAATTTCCATTCGATGAGTCGGTCATAGTACTTAAAGGGAAATTTGTATGAAGTGATGAATTGAACGTCCACACATCTTTCCTTTTAAAGAGGATAGCTGCGAAAAAAATTGTAGTTGTCCAATCTACGATTATTGTCCAAACTTTTGGCAAAGACTTTCCCAAAATCAACTCGTACAACACGAGATGATGATGAAGATCCGGCTTCGGTACGAGATCGCTTCTTTGGTGCCATGATCTAGGATGGATATATAAAAAAATTTGGATTAGTTAAAAAAATATATGCTTGTATAGACAAATTCAATCCTATGTAGTAATCTAACAATTCAAGGTATTTGAGAGTTTATCAAAAACTTTGAAAAACCATTAAAAAAATTATACGAAAAAGGATTTATATTCGATTAAAAAAATTGGGATTTTGAAACAATTTCGTAGGATTATCAAAACCCATACAATAGACATTTAAAATATGTTCAAAATCTAAATTTTAACAAACTAAATCCAAACGAAATTAAGGTTTTTCGAAAATATACCTTGAGTGTAGATTAGGATGAATTGATCGATTGTGAAGCACGGATTGATGATATAGTGTAGGAGTTGAAGTTTTGAAACAAAACCCTCAAAGAAATCGTTGAGATTTTTTGAGTTAAGAACAACGAAATTGAGAGGATTTTATAAGAGGGGCCGACTAGGGTTTTATAGATAAAATTGGGAAGTGTTTTAACGCAATTAAAATTAGGTATAAAGTGTTTTAAAACAACTTTCTTCCTCGAGTATCGATACCGGTATCGAAACACCCTGTTTCGATGCTAGTATCGAAACAAAGATATTGATGCTGGAATCGATGCCTGTTCTTCCCAACCAAAAACCTAGATGGGCTGATGAACAGGTATCGAAACAGTGGTTAGCTGTATCGATACCTTCGATCTTTGCTTTGCATTTAGGCTACTAAAAGTACTAGAGATGAGTCTCTAAAGCCCCTAGTAGCATGCATATGATATAATGACATGTTTATTATGCATGAACAAGTTCATACTCCCCCTAGCAACATGCATAGAAGCATCAAGATACAAAAACAACATAAGCATGATTTAAATCAAGATTCAAGCAAGATAAGCAAAAAGATGACACTTAGGAAGTCAAGGTAGGCTAGTTAGACCTAACTCTCTCCTAAGGGTCCAAAAACGCTCCTTATCCAAGGGTTTAGTAAAGATGTTCGCTAATTGATTCAAGGTGCCAACAAACTCTAAAGCAACATCATTTTAGACACATGATCTCTAATGAAGTGGTGTCTAATTTCTATGTGTTTGGTTCTAAAGTGTTGAAAGAGGTTCTTGGTAAGACATATGGCACTAGTATTATCACACTTGAGGGGAATGGTTTCAACTTTAATGCCATAATCTAAGAGTTGTTGCTTCATCCATAAAACTTGTGCACAACAACTCTATAAGGATATGTACTCCGCTTCGATGGTAGATAGAGCTACACTATTTTATTTCTTAGAGAACCAAGATATGAGCATACTACCTAGGAATTGACAAGTTCCGGAAGTACTTTTTCTATCTATCTTACAACCTCCATAATCCGCATCTGAATAGGCATGAAGATCAAAAGAAGAAGCTTTAGGATACCAAAGACCTAAACATGGTGTGACTCTAAGGTACCTAAAAATTCTCTTAATGGCTACAAGGTGTGATTCTCTAGGACTAGCTTGAAACCTAGCACACAAGCAAACACTAAACATGATATCCGGTCTACTTGCGGTAAGGTAAAGTAAAGAACCTATCATGGATCTATATAATTTAGAATCAACACACTTACCTCCTTCATCCTTGTCAAGCTTAGTAGATGAGCTCATAGGAGTGGCTTGAGGTTTGACATGCTCCAAGCCAAACTTCTTGAGCATATCTTTGATGTACTTGGCTTGATTGATGAAGGTGTCATCCTTCTTTTGCTTGATTTGGAGTCCCAAAAAGAATGAAAGTTCTCTCATCATGCTCATCTCGAATTCACCTTGCATAAGCTTAGAAAATTCTTGATAATAACATTCATTAGTAGATCCAAAAATTATATCATCAACATAAATTTGAACTACTAAGATGTCATTTTTAAATCTTTTTATAAAAAGTGTAGTGTCCACCTTTCCCTTTTCAAAACCCTTTTCTATCAAAAAGTTTGAAAGCCTTTCATACCAAGCTCTAGGAGCTTGTTTTAAACCATATAAAGCTTTTATTAGCTTAAAAATATGGTTTGGAAATTTTGGATTTTCAAAGCCCGGTGATTGTTCAACATACACTTCTTCATTTATAAAACCATTTAAGAAAGCACTTTTGACATCCATTTGAAAAAGCTTGAAATCATGATAACATGCAAATGCAAGTAACATCCTAATGGCTTTCATTCTAGCTACGGGTGCATAAGTTTCATCGAAATCTATTCCTTCCTCTTGAGTGTAACCTTGAGCAACTAATCTAGCTTTGTTTCTCACTATGTTACCACTCTCATCTAGTTTGTTTCTAAAAACCCATTTAGTTCCTATAGTAGATTTATTACTAGGCCTATCAACTAATGTCCATACATTACTTCTCTCAAATTGATTTAACTCTTCTTGCATAACCAATATCAAATAATCATCATCTAAGGCTTCATTGATATTTTTAGGTTCTATGCATGAGATAAATGCAATATGATTCATTATCTAAGAGAAGAACGAGTAGTTATCCCCTTGGATGGATCACCCAAGATTTCACCACTTTTGACATAGTTGAACTCCCTTGGGTAGCTCACTTCTATTTCTTCAAGCTTTACATTTCCTAAAGCTTCTATTGGAGGATCTTGTGCTTCCTCATTGCTTGGAAACTCATTCACCCTTGATGCTTGTCCATCATCAATGGTTTCAATGATTCCTACATCATCATCATCACAAGAATCCTTCTTAGGAAGGAGGTTATCATCGTAAACCACATGTATCGACTCTTCTACAACTAAGGTTCTTTTATTGAAAACTCTATAAGCCTTAGAATTTGACGAATAACCAAGAAAAATAGTTTCATCACTTTTTGCATCAAATTTGTTTAAATTGTCTTTTCCATTATTTAAAACAAAACACTTGCATCCAAAAGGATGAAAATAGCTAATGTTAGACTTTTTAGATTTTAAAATCTCATAGGGAGTTTTCTTTAAAATAGGTCTAATTATTACTCGATTTATAATATAACAAGAAGTGTTTATGGCTTCCGCCCAAAAATACTTAGGTAAATTGTTTTCACAAAGCATGGTTCTAGCCATTTCTTCTAAGGTTCTATTCTTCCTCTCAACTACCCAATTTTGTTAAGGAGTGCGAGGAGCCGAAAAATTATGGCTAATCCCATTTTCATTACAAAAAGTCTCAAAACCTAGATAAAATTTTAATACTTTTAATTATTATTAAGTTATAATTTTTGTTGATTTTTTAAATTTTAAAATTTAATCTTTAATTTTATGGTCAATATTTATTTGTTTTTTTACGTATTTATAAAAAAATCAAAATTAATAATTTAAATTAGTATGAATATAAAATCAAAATTAATTCAACCTGAAACAAAACCGACTTAAAATGAACCCGACTTGAAATGCAACCGAACTAAAATGGACCCGAACTGAAATCTACCAGACCTGAAATGAAACTGTCAATTATTCGATTTGGACCCGAACCGTTTGAACCCGACCTGAAATGAATCCGACCTGAAATAGACCCGACCTAAAACGGATTCGACTTGAAATGGACCCGACCTAAAATGGACCAGACCTGAAATAGGACCCTTACACGACCCGAATTGAGTCAAAACATCAAATCAACTTGAAACGACCTGTATCCGATTTTACCCGACCTGACAGTACCCGACCTGAAACCCATCCGAGTAACTATTTTTACATCCCTACAAGGTATGATTAGCGTACACTGATAATTTAATAATAAAATTAGAATACTCAAAAAAATTGAAGATCAATTTAAATGAGTCATAATTAAAGCATAAAAATAGAACAATTTATATTTTAATTAGATTGATATATTTTGATTAATTTTATAATTTAGGAAGCCAATAATTATTTTTATATAGTTAATGATAAATTTAAAATAAGTCATATTTTTGAACTTCTTATGCAATTATATCTAAAATATTCGGGAATCAAGTTTAATTTAGAATAATTTTAATATTTAAATTTAAAATTAAGGTTTTAAAAATATAATTTAAGATATATTTTTAAGCTTTAGAGATTATGATTTATAATTTAGAATAAGGGAAGTGAGTTAGAATTTAAAATTAAGGTTTAAAATTATAATTAAGATATATTTTTAGGGTTTCAAGTTTTCGTTAATATTAGTGTATTGAATGAGAAATTATATCATGAACCATTTTTATCGTATCATTCGTGATTTTGTACACTAAAATTCAGTCACTTATTTATTTATTTATTTATCATGTCATTTATCCATTAATAATTATTTTTTTAACTATCCCATTCTCTATCTACATGTCATAAAATAAAAAATCTTTCTTAAAAAAATGACATGAAATTTTTTTAAGTGACTAAATTTTAATGGACGAAACCACGGATAACGTGATGTAAAGAATTCATGATATAATTTCTTGTATGGAAGATACATGAAAGAAATTATATAGAGATAGAGAGGGTAATCGCCCCCACCCCGATACTTTTATTTTTCTATTTAAAATTTTTAAAATTTTAGTTTATTTATAAATTTATCATCTTATTTTTAAATATTTATGTTTTGACTCCTTACCCCTTTAACCCCAAATCTTGACTTCATCCTTTAGAGAGGAAGAAAGGACCACGTTGGGAGAGGTCGGAGGGAAGAAACTATTGAATTTTTTGGAGGTCCAACGGCGGAGTTTATGAGACGGTTGAACCATTGAGCGGCGGAGGGTCTTAGAAGAGAAAAGATGGAAGAGAACAAAATGACACAGTAAGAGTTCAGTGTTTTTGGAGAAATTATATCATAGGTCCGGGCTATCACGTCAGTTGTGGTTTCATCAAATAATAACCACTCACTTTATCATTATCTCCAATTCATTTTTTTCTAACCAATGAATCTTCAGTCATAATTTACATGTCATTTTAAAAATATAATTTCTGAAAATTATATTAATTACATAGTTCATTTATGCGGAATGACTGATTTTCATTGATTAAAAACCACGGTTAACGTGATAGGTCGGGTCTATAATATAATCTCTCGTGTTTTTTTAATTTACTTAGCGATGGGGGCTTAAGTGGGGCCCTCCTGGAAACCTTCCTCTTCTTGTTCTAGGATAAGTTATTTTTATTTTAGACATTTTTGAAAAATATTGTGAAAATCATATACAGTTGGTCTCTAAATAAAATTTTAGTTTAAGTTTTAGAATTTATAAGATTTTATACGAGAACTAGGGGTGAACAAATATTTTTTATTTAAAAATAATTAAAAATTTTAATTTGATTCAATTTAATTTAAAACGTAATTTTATAAACTCGTTGACTTCAAAAATTAAATAAAATTTTAAGTATAAAATGAAGATTTGAATAATTTAAAAATTTTATGAATTAGTATGATATTTTTAAATTTAAGATAAATTCTCAAATTTATATGATATATATGATAAAAGAAAGTCGTTTAAATTGAAACCGATTAGTACTATCAAATTAAAAATGTTCATAATTAATTTTAACAGAAACTCGAACAACTCAACTTAATTTCATAAAATCGTCTTATGAATGGTTAGATTTATTGAATTATTTTAAATAGAATATATAAGTTTGAAGGACTAAAATTATCATTATACCAAATATTTTTTGATATTTGTTTGTATTTTAATGGATGAGTGACATGATTGTGATTAAAACTGTAATTGAGTAACTCAATTATAAATCTTAATAATTAGGTTATCCAAATGCAATCTTAATGATAATTAAGTGGTCCAATTTAATTTACCCAATATTTATTCAAACTCAACTCTAACTCCGACGTAAAAAGATCAAAGTAGTTATAACAACCACGTGTTAAATAAGTAAAACCCACGTGTGGATCAGACATGTCAGAAGAAAATATTGAAATATTTATCTCGTAGACCAAGAAAATCTTGCATATATAGTTATAACAACCAAGTATTAAAACATAGGGATAACAATATATTTGGTAATCAACTTTTTTTTTTTGTATTTATTTACTTTTTAATAAAATGTTATCTAATATTTTATTTTATTTATAGTTTGATACTGTACCATTAAAAATTAACGACTAACTAATTAGGAGAGAGAAAATGATGTGGTATTAATTTTCTCTCTCCTAACTAACATGTCACCTCTTATAAAAAACATATGTGATATGTTGATTTGGAGAGAGATAAATAACACAACAACAACATGTGATTTCCTAGTCTGTATGTTATTGATTTTTTAATAGCGGATACTAAAATAAAAATAAAATATAATATTAGGTACTATTTTTTCTAAAATAATAAATGGGATAACAAAATTAAAAAAACAGGTAAAAGTTATGGATCTAAATCTTAATTTTATGAATGAAAAAAATTGAATGGAGAAAATTATTTAATATTAGACCTCTACAAAATCTGATCTGGATTATTCTACTGATCACCTAACCATCTATGTGTTCTTATTTGGCCACTCAACATTATTTACCTATTATATCAATTTTTATTAATTTTAATTTAATATCTAAATAACATGAATCAACTATATAATTATATTAATTTTCATTAGCCGATCGTATTGCCTCACGTATTAGATTTTAACGACGGATGATAAAAATAGAGACAATTTAATAATTTATTGTTTTGATTGATGAGTTTCTTAATTGAGTAGCGAAAGTATAAATGATCACGTAATTAGGTGTTTACTAGTGAAGTTTACCCTAAATATAGTTTATGTATATTTTTGTTGTTATAAAAATATAATATACCATAAATCACTCTGACAAGGATGATTTTTTTTGATAAATGTTACTGAATTTTTATTAAATTCATAAAAAATTATAATTACAACGTAACCAAGAAGTAAAATAATTGGATTAAAAAATCCAAAAATTCTTACAACACAAAAACAAAGAAAAATAAAATTCTTATAAAAATAAGATACCGATAAAATTCAACAGCTTCTTGAATCTCACAAGGATGATTTTTAAATGGTAATGTTAAATATTTAATCATATTCAAGAAATTCAAGGATATAAAGGCAACTTTGGACAAAATACGAAAATCATTAACTTGTGAAATACTAACATAAATTAAATCTAGATGGGGTTTATATTTTAAGTATTTAATTTAATTTAGAGTTAATTATATTATATATTTTTAAATTATAACATTTATTTTAAATTGATCCCAAAATTTTAAATATTTTAATTTTATGTTTAAACTATGATCTTCATTTTAAATTTATCGTTAAACGTTTGAGTATTCTAATTTTATCCTCAAATTAAGAACCATTCTAAATTTTTAGATTAACTGAAAGTAGGGTTTAATAAATAATACAAATACCATAAAAAATAAAATTCCATTAAATTTTCAAAATTATAAAAAATATAAAAAATGATTTATTTTATTTAAGAAAATCATTCAATCACGGTTGGACATATGTCATGTATTGATGTAAATGTAATACCATCATATATTACTCTTGTTTATTTTATCTACTTATTTCACTTTTTGATTGCGATATAATTATAATTTTTCTATAGATTTAATAAAAATTCAGTGACATTAGTCAAAAAAATATATACATTGAATAAATTACACTCCTTTTTTCATGAGGGATCAATTTGTTCAATTTCAAAATTTACAAGGACTTAAAGGATATTTTTTCCAACCAACTATAACTTTAAATTTTTAGATTAATGTTAACTTTTCAAATGCACAAGGATTAAAATGTCTCTTTTTATAGTGGAGAGACTAAAATGACCTTTTAAATATAGTATAGGGATTAAAATATTCATTTTTATAGTAGGAGTAAATAAACTTTTAGGTATAGTACAAGGATTTATTCTGCCCTTTAACAAAAGTTATAATGAATTGTATAAAGAATATAGGCTTAATATACTTTTTTCTTTAAACTATTTATGTTTTCTCAATTTGTCCCCATAAACTATTTTTTAACATGTTTTGCCTCATATATTTTACATTGTTATCAAATTACCTCCTACTAGTTTTACGAGAAATTATATTATATTTAAGTTTCTCCACGTTATCTATAAAATCAACCACTAAAAATTATTTATTTTATTATTTTTTTCATGTTAATATTTTTTCCAAGTAAATCTTCACTTGGAAAAATTGTTTTTAAAATAAATTAAAAATAAATATGAGTGAAGATTTAATTGAAAAAAATATGACATGAAAAAAATGATGAGATGGGTGGTTTTTAGTGGTTGATCCCAGAGACACGTGGTGGGACTTACCAATGATATAGTTTCTCCAATTTTAGTAAATTGCCTCTAAATAGGGGTGATTTGGGTCCAATTTTGTAAAGCTTAGGAGATTCAACATACCAAAAAATAACTTCGTCCCACTTATCCGGTTCATTATTGACTTTTGAAAAATCAAAATTTTTAATGTTTGACTCTATTTATATTAAATATTTTAAATAATTAATTTTTATAAGATATATTTAAAAATTTCTTGATAAAATATTTTTAAAATATATTTTTTTTATATTTTTATTAATAATAAATTTTAAATAATTATGAGTCAAAGTTAAAAAAATTAACGAAAAAAGTTAATAATAAATAATTTTCATGGGACCGAGGAAGTAAGAGATAAATTGAAAAATTATGTATAGTTTAAGGTGTAAAAGGTATATTAAGCCAAGAATTTTGATGTGGTCCTTCCTTTTCCCATGTGAAGAAAGTTGTTTTTAGGTAAGAAATTTAACTACAAGTCTAGCTGACTTTATTTATTGCCAACCAGTATATATCTGTGTGTCCAGTACAACACCCAAAACACAACACATACAAAGGAACAACACAAGGCGCTTTGGTGATGGGTATACCTGGTCCTGCAATATATACAGACGTGACTCTTCAGAACGGTACTGATGATTATTTCACCTTGTATGACATGAAGAATTGGTATGGATCTGGAAATTATCCGCAAGTCATTCCGGCACAATTGCCGGAAAAAATCAAGCACGACGCCGATCCACAAACCGGAGACTCGAAAGGCGGGGTTGCGTATACTATCAAAAATAGTATCAGGTGGGTCGTGGCCTGGAGCAATATGAACGATAAAGACAACATGGTATGTATTTTTTTTATTACTCTTCCGATTTTGAGGGTTTTGTCCTGATTAATCTGGACTGACCCGTATGACCATATCGCACACCTAACATTGGTGGGTGAAATTTTAGTATTAATATAATTATAATGAACAAACGGAATAATCTGATTAAATTTTTGTCGACTGTAGGTTTATATCGATATTATCGAAACCGAAAATAAAATAGATTGGAATTTTTACGAGTCGCTTTTGGACACATCAAAACCTAACCCTGATGCTGTGAATAAATATTGGCACACGGCCGTGGCGAATATTGATCCAAGCAGCGTTACGCCACCTTTGAAGGCAGGAGTCGACCCGGCTATTAGCATTTGATCTCCCTTCTCGCGTTTGTTCGATTACGGTATTAATTTTAATATTGGTTGTTGACTATTAGTATCGTTTTTTTTATAAGAATAAATTTACCTTTGTGATGATTTTTTATCATTTAATATGTTTTTTTGTTTTTTATCGGTCATTTGATTATTGTTTTTATTTTATATTTTTTAGATGCTGAATTTGACGATGTTACGACTTATCAAGGTGAAGCTTATTTTCTATCCAGTTGATCTTCCCTGTTTGGATCCTTGGACTAGATTTGGACATGTTTACATAAGTGTTATATGTATTTTTTAATGTTAGTATTGATGGTTTTATCCTTCATCGTCGATTATTGGTGTTATTCGTATCTATATTTTGTTTGAGTTTTTTATTGGATTTTAACCTTTTCATTATATGATCTTTGTATGATCACAAGTGACTACTTTTTATTTCAATGGATATATTCGTAAACCTAATGTAACCCCCTCGACCTTGTCTAGACGTCACCCGACTCGAACGAGCTACACGGGGAATACCGAAGCTAATCCGAAGACTCGCCCGATAAACAATCCTAAAAAAAATTATCTTTTATCTTTTTCTAAATGCTTTAATTAGATTCTACATGTTCATGACAGAACCGAGTTCAATTACAGCGGAAACTAAAGAGAAACAAGTAAAGGCTAAATATTATTTTTTTTGAGCAAGCTAATAGCGATTACAAGTAGTATCTGTGCTAGAATATAATCTTCATCATTTGACATTGATCACTCAATCACTCTACTGGCATCGCTAGTGCTTAAACTCGTGACCTCTAGGAACATCAACCGTTCCTTTAACCACTTGTGTCAGAGGCTCGTGCAGTAAAGGCTAATTAAAAAGGGAAGAAGTGAACTTCTTGTTGCTTCACCTTTCTACTTGGGTGTTTATTGTCGGGTATCATAGCGAATCACATTAAATTTTTCAGATCAATGATATAATAATCTGTATTTGATATGAAAATTTTGAACATTCAAATATTTAGATATCTGATTATTTAAAATATTTTTTAATTTAATTATTTTTTTAATTTAAAGGTGATATTTATAAAAAAATTAGGAATTTCAAATTGAACAAACAATAAATTGCTATAAATAATAAAATTCATATTTATAATTTTTTTTTGATTTTCAGATATAAGAAAATATAAATTATTAAAAATAAAAAATAATATTCATAAAAATTAAATTTTTAGATTTTTAGATATCTCGAACCTTAAAATATTATAATTTATATCTGATCTAAAACTTATATAAAAATAAATCAGATATTCAATCAAAATAAAAATCAAATTAAATATTAAAATTTTAAAGTAAATTAACAAATAATCAAATCGTATATTTTTTAACACCCCAAGCTTCCACCGTTTACCCATAAACTTAGTGGAGTTTTTGATATTATCTTCTTAGCCACTTACCCAATATCTAATGGCCAATATTTCATCATCATAGTTTTGTAGATATCGTACGGTACTTATTTATTTACTTCACCATTCAATCTCTCATGGTCTTATTGCAAATTAAATCCTAGTTAATCACAACATAAGTCCTCAAGCTCTCCTTTACTAACATTTATCAATTGCACATTTATATTTTGTTACAATTTAGTCTATATTTTAGTTTAACTGTAACACCCTATTCCCGACTCGGACCATTCAAGGTATCGCATTGAGTTATCGAAGAGATCGATCATTTTTTTATCAAATTATATGTTTACCCAATATATTTAATACATGTTCATAAAATACATAATAAGTAAAAAGTTAATCACATGTTTAAATTAGTTTAAAAAACTATAGCTCCGAAGTATAAACATCGTATTTCAAAATAGTAGTAATAAGGAGAAATTATATCATGGGTAAGTCTCACTACGTGTTCATGGGACAAATTACTAAAAAACACTCATATCATTATTTTTTCCATGTCATATATTTTTCGAAGTGAATCTTCACTTGAAAAAATTATTTTTAAAATGAATTAGCGATAAACATGAGTGAAAATTTGCTTTGAAAAATATATGACAATGTCCAATTATTGAGCGTATACTCTAGAACAGATATTACTGTAACCACTATTGATAAATCAAATATTATAGATTTAAAAATAAAACAAAGAAATAATTAATCCTTTATGTAGTAAAACGAGATAATTAGTTATAACAACCACCTGCATAACAAATAATTAAAGTAAAACTAACACGTGAATCATACATGCAAATGTAGTTATAACAACCGCATATTGAAAAATAACTAGAAATAAAATCATGCACGTGGATAGATACGGAAAATTGATGCATTTGTATTAAAATGAAAACAACACGTATAACTAGGGTGTTTAACGAGTTGAGCAGTTCGTGAGCTGTTCGAGTTTAACTCGGTCAAAATTTGATAAATACTCGATTCATATTGACTTAACTCGAACTCGAATTCGGCTCGAGATCTTAACGAGTTGAATCGAGCAAAGTCTAACTTGACTCGATAAGTTCGCGAACAACTCGTTAATCTTTTACAGTATTTTTTAGTAATTAATTACTTTAAAATTATTTCATTTAAAAAACAAATCTAAATAAATTATTAATTTGTGAATTGTTATTTTAATTTTAATATGCTAGTTTGATGTATTTGTAGATTGTTACTTTTGAATTTAGACTTTGAAAGTGTTTTATATACTTTTTGATATTTTTGATTAAATTTGTTAATTACGTTAATATTAAATCTCATATAGTATTATTAAATTTTACTTTTAGTTAAAAATAAGGTAAGTTTTTTATTGAACTTAACGAGCCAAAAGTCGAGCTTAACGAGCAACGAGTCGAGTTGAGCAATAAAATATTTTAACGAGCATGAGTCGAGCATAATTTTAACGAGCTTAATGAGCAACGAGTCGAGTTGAGCAACAAAATATTTTAACGAACATGAGTCGAACATAATTTTAACGAGTTTAATGAGCAACGATTTGAGCAATAAATTTTTTTAACGAGCACTGCCCAACTCACGATCAACTCGCTCGATAAACACCTCTACATATAACATCTTATACCAATTTGTCTAATATTTATAATTGGGGTTCAAATTTATTATTAGGGCCTATTATTAAGAGTTCATTTTTTTCAACATTTATTACCAGGAGCATAAAATTTTCCAAATATTTGTTATTAGGGACATTCTTAAAATTTAATTTTTTAATATTTATTATTAGAGATTTATTTTTTCTAATACTTGTTAGTAAGTACATGATTTTAAATTCATATTTTAGATATTTATTAGTACAGGTCTAATTTTTAGATTTACTTTTCGGCCACTAAAATCTAAGAATCAACCTTACCTCTTTATATAATAGATGAAAACAAACCTATTTTATTAATTTTAAAGCTTTCTGTATTTCAATCTTTAATCAATAATAAACTATCGAGTTTTAGATTTGATAAATTCATGCACACTTATAAACTAAACTTTTCGAACTCGAGTCACCTAGGTGAAATATATCGCACTTTCGGGACCACTCACTGGTTCAATAATAAATTATTGAGTTGCTTAAAGGTATGGATGCAAACCAGTCTATATATGTGTGTCAAGTACGACATTTTAAAGCATAAAACCAGACCAAACCAATAGAATCAGGCACTTTGAAACATCAAACTAAGGCGATGGGCATTCCTGGTCCTTCGGTATATACAGACGCGACTCTTATAAACACTACCCCTGAAAAACTCTCCCTGTATACCATGCATAATTGGTATGGAACTGCAAACTTACCGTTTGTTATTCCGCCGCTACTGCCGCAAAAGATTAAGCACGATGCCGATCCACATACCGGATGCTCGAAAGGCGCGGTGGTGTATTCTCTTACTACCGGTATCAAGTGGATCCTTGCCTGGAGCAATATGGATGACGAATCGAACAAGGTATGCATCCACTCAATCGTAGACGGACATATAATTTTATGTTTTAAAGTTTCGTATAAATCAAATCTCCGTCAACTGCAGGTTTATATCGATCTTGTCGCGCCCGGCATCGACATAGATTGGGAATCTTACGAAGAGCTTTTGGACAAATCAACACCCGTCCCTCCTCCTGTTAATAAATTTGAGTACACGACGACGGCTACAATTGATCCAAGCAGCGTTACCCCTATTCTGCTGGCAACACTCATCCCACCTACTCCTGCTTGATCTCTTAATCTCATGGTTCAAATGTTGTTCAATGGTTAAAGTTATTTAAGACATGTAGGGTGTTTTTTATTATGCAATAAAGTTGGATTTTATTTCCCATGTTTGTTGGATGGATGGTTCAAGTGTTAGATAACGGAGAAATTATATCATGGGTAAGTCTCACCACGTTATCCATGGACCAACCACTAAAAAACATCCAACTCATAATTTTTTTTCATGTCAGATTTTTTTTAAGTGAATCTTCACTCATATTTATTGTTAATTCATTTTAAAAATAATTTTTCAAGTGAAGACTCACTTAAAAAATATGACATGAAAAAATTGATGAGGTATTATTAGAGGTCTCAATCAGCTTGTTTAGATCGAGTTAATACATAGCTTGATCCCATGGACACGTGACGGGACTTACCCAGAATATAATTTCTCTTGATAGTGTCTTTGATGTGGTATTATTAGAGGTCTCAATCAGCTTGTTTAGATCGAGTTAATACATAGCTTGGTCCATGAACACGTGGCGGGACTTACCCAGAATATAATTTCTCTTGATAGTGTCTTTCATGTGGTATTATTAGAGGTCTCAATCAGCTTGTTTAGATCGAGTTTTGGTCGTATCATTTTTAGTCTGTACTGTATTTGTCTTAGGTTGGATATAGTTCGGATCAGATCTGATTTAAATCTAGTTTGAATCTATATAAATCGGGTAGTATTCGACTTTAAATCGAATCAATATCGAATCTTTAGGTCAGATCAATATCATATCATTAAGTTTCTGATTGACTCAATATCATATATGTGATCGTCATTTTTGTCTTACACTCTTTTAAAAAAATATTTGAACTACAAAATCCCAAAAATACAAATCTAAAAGTCCAAAAATTAATATAACCAAAAATACATATCTGTAATCATAATTTTTGTCTTACATTTATCCAATAGTCTTCTTTTCTATTTGCTTTCGAATAATAAAAATAAGAAATTTTTTAGGGTTTATCTTTCAGAATCGATAACCGGTTCTCCGCCGCCGGTTCATTTTCTCCTATACACAGTTAAAAAATATTAAAATATCATATAACCTATAGATATTTTAGAATTAATTTTAAATAATATGTTATTTTTTTGGATTGTTTTATAGTTTTTACAAGACTTTTTAGAGTGGAATATTGTGAATTTGAAACATCAATTGATATGTTTTTTTAAGTAAACAAATCAATAAATTCAAATATTTATGATATTTTTATATCTATTTAGAATGAATAATAAATTTACTGATTATTTATAATTTTTTATATTTATTTAAAATTTAAAATATATTTTATTTATCATATTCTTGTCGTATTTGTATTCTAAAATTTTAGAAATTTTTATTTTTTGTCATTGTCGCTATCCTTGTATCTAGTGACGAATACACCTGATAAATAGGGTGGACCTCTGAATTTTTTAAAATTCACACATTTGTTTTCAATTTCTTAAAATTTTTAAATATTTATAACTTGTGTCCACTCTGAAATTTTAAAATTTTATAAGTGCCTACCCTCAAATATTTTTCTGGGTCCGCCACTGCCTCTATCTATCTTTGTAACTGCATCGGGGTATTAAAACCATGTTCATAGTCTTGTATGCTTGAGTTTTAACCATTTGAGAAAAAGATATTGTTGATTTTAAGGTAAACCTGAATTAGTTTTTAGTGGTCATGGTTTCAAGTAGGATGTAAAAACAGTTACTCGGATGAGTTTTAGGTTGGGTACTGTCAGGTCGGGTAAAATCAGATATAGATTATTTTAGGTTGATTTGATATTTTAACTCGATTCGGATCGGGTGCGGTTTCATCTTAGGTCGGGTCCATTTCAAGTCGGGTCCATTTTAGGTCGGATCTATTTCAAGTCGGGTTCAAACGATTCGGGTCCAAATCGGATAATGGACAGTTTCATTTCAGGTCGGGTAGATTTCAAGTCGGGTCCATTTCAATTCGGTTACATTTCAGGTCGGGTTCATTTTAAGTCGATTTTGTTTCAGATCAAATTAATTTTGATTTTATATTCATAAAATTTTAAATTATTTATTTTGATTTTGTATAAATACCTAAAAAACGAATAAATATTAAACTATAAAGTTAAAGATTAAATTTTGAAATTTAAAAAAAAAATCAACATTAATTTGTAAGGACTCGATTAAAAAAAATAAAAATTAGAAACATTAAAGTAAATTAGAAAAATTAGTAATAATCAATTCAAATAAATTAACTTGTAAGTTATAAGGACTAAATTAAAAAAATCATAAATTAATTAAAAGTATTAAAAATTTAACTTTAATATATTATAAAATAATTATATTATATTATATTTTAATATATTTTAAAAATGAAAAAAATAGATAATATTTAGAATTTATACTATAAATGGAATAATATTTATTTAAAGTTAATACTATATGAGAAATTTATACTGTATATAAAAAATATATTATATATGGAGTAACACTATATTTTATATAATAATTAGTAAATGTATATATATTATTAGAAAATATATTATGTATTATATAATAATTAGTAAATGTATATATAATAATTATTAAATATATTATGTATATTATATACTATGTATATATAACATATTGTCACGGGGTCAGAGTTTTCGCGCAGGGGCTTCTACCCGTGCGGCACCTCAGGTCTCTCGCATACCCGAGGATCAGCCTTAATGATCTCCGATGCTTACTGATTTCGCCCTCCCATGGGCTCATCAGGGAAGCGGGGATAGCTCCCGACTAGTGTGGTGCGCGATCAGCACGCCCATCCCAGATGGAACGACTGCTCGGTATGTACTACACTCTTAACGCTATCCCGCTCCCAAGCTTTAAGCACAACCAGAAAGCATCTCGCTCGGTCCCGCGTAGTCACAACCAACGGTCTGTGACAATATGTATATGTATAATTGTATATAGTAATAGTATATAGTACATGTATATATGTATATATATCTATATATATGTAATTATGTATCATGTATGTTATAATCTATATGTATTATATATATATGTATATTATATGTATATATTAATATTATACATGTACATTAGTTTTTAATGTATATATAATATATATTATATTATTACATATATATATATATAATATGTATTATATTTATACATATATTATACATATATATATATATATATACACACGTATATGCTATATAACATATTAATATATGTATGTTAGCATATTATACATATATTATATATACATATCTAACATATTAATTATTATACATATTTAACATGTATATATATCATATATAAATACTATATATTATAAATATTATATATACATATTATACAATATGTTAGTATACACATATATAATAATAATATAATCTATACATACTAATATATTATATAATAAAAAATTTAGATCTTTCCCCTCAAATTTAGTTCTCGTTCCCCCCCCCCAAAATCAAATTTTCCTCCCCACCCACCTGCTAAAATAAAAAATTTCACTTCAAATTTCTAATTTTAGATTTACTTCAAAAGTCAAATCAAGTACTATTTTTTAACTTAGAGTGCTTAATAAAAATATATTTATATTTATTATGATATTTATATGTATATATTATATATATATTAATATATGTACTTATATATATAAGATGTATATATATTAGATGTATACATTAATGAAAAGCGTGATGCGCAAGTTCGAATCGATCATCAATTACCGTCAAGAGGATTGTTTATGGTTCTTGGTTGAAGTTACTAAAATCGAAATAATGAGGCAAATGACACAAGGATTTTAGAGTGGTTCGGCCACACCTACATCCACTACCTTAGCACACCACTAAGGATTCCAACCAATTCATTAAAGAATTTGACCTTTTTACTGATTCAAGGGATAATCGTTACAACCTTATCTTTTGGACT
Organism: Abelmoschus esculentus; assembly: GCA_035048815.1. Lineage (NCBI taxonomy): Eukaryota > Viridiplantae > Streptophyta > Magnoliopsida > Malvales > Malvaceae > Abelmoschus > Abelmoschus esculentus. The sequence goes on from JAUCBN010000021.1 coordinate 2,939,182, forward strand.
TGGCTAAGATAGAACCAACTCTAGTTTTTGTCTAAGACTAAACTAGAACCTCTCATTTTACAAAGGGATTTATTTGGTAAACTAAGTACCTCACAAAGGTGGATGTTTACACAATTAAGCTCACAAGAGAATACAAGATTTACAATAAAATCACTCTCTTAAGACTATATACAAGAGAAAAGGAAAATGAAGATTTAAACTCAATTTCTCTTGATCATATTTCTTGGATGTTGTCTCTAACCATCTTCAAGTGTCTCAATCTTGCTTTTATAGTGTGAAATCATATTCTAGCCGTTTATAGCCGTTGGGAAGTAAAAAAGTTGAACATTAAATTTTCACCTGCACAAAGGTTTCGAAACCTCTTTTGCAAAATTGTTTCCAAAACTTTACCAGAGGTTTGGAAACCTTTAAGCAATTCGAAAATTATAGTCGTTACAGGTTTAAGGTTTCGAAACCTTGATCAAGGTTTCGAAACTTTTCTACTAAAATTTTTAAACTTTTTAGAAAAAGTTCTGAGACTTTCATTCTAGTAGCAAAATATTTGAGACTGACCTGAGAGGTTTCGAAACCTTTAAGGGAGGTTTCGAAACTTCATTTAAAAACACAATTTTGACTATTTCAAAAATGTTTCAAACACTTCTAAAAACTTTTAAAAACTTTTCAAACTTATTTTTAAGTTGTTTGAACATAAGAATCATTTTTGAATTCTTTTCAAATTAGTCTAAAACATTTTTCAATTATTATATCAAAATCAATATCTCAACAATTAATATATATATACTTATTATTTATATATATGTATATATACTAGATTTATATATTAATATATATATAATATACATTAATATATACTATGTATATAATATAATTTAATATATATGATATACTTATATATATTATATTTTATGTATTAATGTATTATATATAATATATAATATACTTTAATCTATAATATATATTATATATACTTAAATGTATACTAATATATGTATTTAATTTGTTTATGAGATAATGTATGTATTTAATTTAAAATTATAATTTTAATGAAATATTAATTTAAAATTATAATTAAAATTAAATACATTAAAAACTAAATAAAATAACAAATTAATTAATTTAATTAAATATGTAATACTATATTTAAATATTATTCCTAAATTAATTCTTATGTCTAATTCTATTTTTTATGCCTAGTTATATTTATTAATATTTTAAATTCTTAAAATTATAGATATATTTAATTATATGTTATGTAAATATTAAGTTTTGTTAATATTAATTCAGGTCAATAACAGGTCGGGTTCAAAACAAGTCGGGTCATTTATCAGGTCGGGTTCAAAATAGGTTGAGTTTAAAACAAGTAAGGTAAAATCAGGTCTCGGGTCGATTCTATCGGGTAATATCAGTTATTTGTTAGGTCATACTCGGGTTAAGGTTTGTTTCAGTCGGATACAGGTCGAGTTCAAAACAAGTCAGGTCATTTATCAGGTCGGGTTCAAAATAGGTTGAGTTTAAAACAAGTCGGGTAAAATCAGGTCTCGGATCGATTCTGTCGGGTAATATCAGTTATTTGTTAGGTCATACTCGGGTTAGGGTTCGTTTCAATCGGATACAGGTCGAGTTTCAGATCTACAGTAACATGTTGAAATCGGGTTCAAGTCATTCTCGGTCAGATACAGTTCGGGTTCGGTTACTACAGTAACAGGTCCAACTCGGGTTCAGGTTAACAACAGTCGGATACAGATCAGGTTTAGGTCATTACATCTCCGGGTCAAACCAAGTTCTGACTCGAACAAGTTTCAGGCAGGTTTCTAGGTCGGGTCAACTTTTTACATCCCTAGGTTCAAGTATTAATAATATCAATAAAGTGATTAAACGATCAAAATCTAATGATTAAGAATATATTTTAAAACAATGTTACCGTAACCACTGTAGTTGATTAAAAAAATCTATAAATATGAACAAAAATTAATTATAATTGTTCAACTACCCTCTTTAGCATTCAATGCTATCCAGAAATTAAGAGAGAGGTTCAAGAATTCTTTCAAACTATCCACTTTTCAACAAATTCTTTTTATGAAATTAATATATTTTAATCAAATTTATAATTTATTTTATAATTAATATATTTTTTAAATAATGTAATTAAATCTAGGGCTAGTTTTAGATAAAAAAAGCATTTATTCTTAATCACATATTGAATTAGATAATTTAGCGGGGATGTTATAACTTTTAAGGACTAATTTAAAATTCATATACTATTTTTTGTATAATTAATTTTAAAATATTTTAGAATCCAGTTAAAACATATCAAGACTAAAGATTAAATATTATTTAATTTTACCCTTATTTGATTGTTCAAATTAAGTTTTAATAATATTGCTTTGAATGCATTAATAATATAAAAAATATTATAACGATATCCACTTATCAATTCAAAAATAATAATATAAAAAAATAAGGAAGGTAGTTCAATAAAATACTTGATATGTAGAACAAAGTTATAATTTAATTAATTTTTGAATTTGAAGGTTATATTTATTAAAATTTTAAAATTTTAATAATAATGAATTATTAAATATAATAAAATTCATATCTATATTTTTTATTTTTAGACATAACAAGTATCAAATTGTTAAAAATAAAAATAATATTCATAAAAATTAAATTTTTGGATAATTCAGAATTTGAAATATGATGATCTGTATTTTATCCGATAAAATTAAAATTAGATCGATACCTGATCAAAAAAACATCAAATTGATTATTTAAAATTTTAAATCGAATCATCGAGTAATCAAATTAGATCGGTCGGATTAAATGTTTTTAAACTCTGTGGAGTTTTTTACAGTCATTTTCTTAGCCCTTGCCCCAATATCTAATGGCCAATATTTCATCATCATAGTTTTGTAGACATCGTACGGTGGTTATTTATTCACTCCACCGTTCAATCACCCATGATCATATTGCAAATTAAATCCATAGTTAATCAACACATAAGTCCTCACGCTCTCCTTCTAACATTTATCAATTGCACACTTATACATCGTTACAATTTAGTCTCTATTTCAGTTTAATTGTAACATTTAGGGGTGTTTATTATCGGATATCGGATCAGATTTAATTTTTCAGATATTTAGGTTTTTGGATCAATGATATAGTGATTCGTATTTGATCCGAAAAAACGGATATTCACATATTCGGATATCGAATATTTGATTATCCAAAAATATAATTTGAATATACTATTTTACGAATTTGAAGGTTGTATTTATAAAAATTTTAGAAATTTGAATATAATAAACAATAAATTACTAAATACAATGAGATTCACAATTATAAAAATTTCAATTTTTAAAAATTTTAAATATAACAAGCATTAAATTGTTAGAAAAAAATAATATTAATAAAAATTTAAATTTTTTGATTTTCGGATTTTGGATAATCCAAAACTTAAAATATTATGATCCTTATCCGATCCGAAAAACTTAAAATCGGATAAAATATCCGATTCAAAAATAAAAACCGAATCAAATATTCAAATTCTCAGATCGAATCAACCGAATCAGATATTTTTAAACAGTTAGTTGCACCCTATTCCGGATTTGATCTAAGAGTTCAAGGTGTTGTATTGATTTACCGAAGAGATCGATGATTTTTTTTTCAAACAATTTGTTTAGTCAAGATATCTAATACATGTTCATAAAAGACATAATAAATAAAAGTTAAAGCACGTATTTAAATCAATATATAAAACTAGAGCTTCAAAGTATAAATATCGTATTTCAACATAGTAGTAATAATAGAGTTACAAACCAAAAGACTATAAGGTTATATGTATTAGGGGTGAGTATTCGATCGAGTCGAGTCAAAAAATTTCGAGTTATTCAAGTTTATGAGCCATATTTTATAACTCAAACTTTATTTGAAATTTTTTCAGTTTGAGTCGAGTTTAAGAAATTCAAGTCGACTTTTCGAGTTTCTATAAATATTTATTTATAATTATTTATCATGTTATAGTATGATTTGATTTTAATTTAAACGACTTTCTCTAATCGTATAAGATATTTATCTATATATTTTTTTAATATGTAGCGATATTTCTTATATTTTTATATATCAATGTATATATATCATAAAAAATAATAGATTCGTCTTAAACTTAAAAATTAATCCTTTAATTATTAAAAATTTTGAGTTATTTGAGTTATTCGAATTTCTATTTTATAACTTGAACTTTATTTGAAATTTTTTCGAGTCAAGTCGAGTCTATGAAATTTCGAGTCGTGTCACAATGAGTCGAGTATTTTCACCTTGAGTCGAGTCATTCGATTTTTTCGAGTCAAGTCGAGTTTTGCTCACCCCTAATATGTATACATCAGTCTAGTCTAAGATCTAAGTATTGTAATCTAAAAAGAATTGTATTGTGAATCCCTTGTTGATGCTCTCCTCATGTACGAGTAGACTCTATAAACTTGTGAATGAAACTATTTGAAGGGTGTACAAAAAAATCGATAAACCAAAACCGATTCCGAAACTGAAAAAAAATTGAACCGAAAATTTGATTAACTGAACAGAAAAATTCAATTTAAGGTCGAGTTTTTATTCTTTTTATAAAAACCGGTTCGGTAATGGTTTACGATTTTAGGAAAAACAATTAACCGAACCGACCGGTTATATAATATATATTTTTACATTACATGTTATTTTAATATGTTTATATTAAAAAAAATTATATTTTAATTTATTCTTGAATTTTAGAAAAGTAAAATTGTAATTTTGTTTTATAAATTTTAAGTGTTTAACTTGTTAATATTAAAAAATATACTAATATTACGTGTTATTTTTTAAAATTATATATTTTTTAATATGTTATTAAAATTTATATCGTTAATAAATAAAATAAAAACTCATTACCCGAATCAATCCGAACTGAAGTTTTTGGTTAACCGAATAAACGGTTAACCGGTTGAATGGTTACGATTTAGGGTCGAAAATTAGGTGACCCAAATTAACCGGTTAACAGAGATAATTTGTTAATAGTTGGCCGAACCTGATTTAACACACCCCTGATCTGAATGCAAAATTTTACGAGTTTAATTAAACATTTCTACTCGAAAACTTTGTATAAATATTGCACTCAGTTTTTTAAAAAATATGGAATCTCTGAGATTATTTAAAAAAAATATTACACTTTCTACGCTATATTTGAACTCGGATTAAAAGGGTGACCACATTGAACAATGTTCATATTTTTTTATTAAAATAATTGAAGTCGAATCGAAAGAGTTCTAACTTTGAATAGTGCTTTACATTATTATTTATATATTTTTTAAATTCGATCTTAATTTTATTTTAATAAAATAATTTAATTATTTAATTAGGTGATGACACATGTCATCACTTAATTGAAAGAAAAAATACATTCAATCAAAGATTATTTGCTATGGAAGTTGAGACAAACTATGAGTCGAGAATGGGCAATTAATATATTAGCCACTAAACCAATCACATCTTTGAGTTATAAATCATTAACACTAATATATATGTTATTATTTTCTATATTTATTCTTTTAATTTCACACATTATTATAAATTTAATTTTTAATTTAATTAAAATATTAATTAAATTATTTCATATAATAAATTAAAAATTTTAAATTATAATAAAAAAATCATTTAACAAACCTCAAACGTTAAACCCTAGTTGCTAAATGAATCTTTATTATAATTTAAAAATTAAATTATAATAAAATTTCATTTAGTAAATCTTAAACCTAAAATCCTAGATGTTAATCCTTAAATATTTTTATTATAATTTAAAAATATTAAATTATAATAAAAATTATTTAATAAATCCTAAACCTCAAACCTTAAACACTTGATCCTTAATGTTAAATAAATGTTTATTATAATTTAAAATTTTAAAATTATAATAAAAACTTTTAATTAATCTTAAACCCCAAATGATAAAATCTAAGCGCTAAACAATTTTTAGTGCTTATATTTTAGTATTTAGAGTTTAAGATTTAAAGTTTACTAAAATAATTTTTTAACGCTTAGGTTTTAATATTTAAGGTTTAGGGTTTATAGTTTAAGGTTTATTATTTAGGGTTTTGGATTTTAGGACTTGTGCTTTTGAGGTCATAGTTTAGGGCTTATTAAATAAATTTCTATTGTAATTTAAAAACTTTAAATTATAATAAAAATTTATTTAGGTTTTAGGGTTTAGTATTTATGGTTTGTTAAATAATTTTTTATTATAATTTAAAATTTTAATTTATTATATATAAATAATTTAATTAATATTTTAATTAAATTAAATAAATTATTATGTATAAAATTAAAAGAATAAATATAAAAATATTATTACATATATATTGATGTTAGTGATTTATACTTGATGTAGTGATTAATGCATTGCTTATTCTCCTTTCAAGGATTTTTGCTTGAATGTGTTTTTCCTCCTCTAGACAGGTGATGACACATCCACCTAATTAAAGGATAAAATAAATTTAATAAATTAAGTATATAAACAAAACCTTTAATAAAGTAGTCACACATGTTATCGCCTAATTAAATAATTAAATTATTTTATTAAAACGAAATTGGAACTAAATTGAAAAAATGTCTAAATAATAGAGATTAAATGTGTAGTTATATCATTTTGATTTTAACTGTTTTGTCATCCTTTCGTTAAGTTTTAAAAATGATTATATTAGAATCATTTTAATAATTATAAAATATATTTGATAAAATTAAAAATATAATAATTAAATCAATACGAATTTCATAATTAAATGATTATCTATATAATTTATCTTTAAAAATACAATCTACTAAAATGTGGTCCTTAATTTTAATCGGCAAGAGATAATTTTTTTAAAAGAATATTATATTATAAAAGATATTATTAGATTATCCTCTTAAACAACAAAAAATTGACTTATAAATATTTAAAAACCAAACATTTCCATTTAAAAATGTCATTTTCTGCATGTTTTGAAGCAAAATCATCTACAACACTTTCAATATCAATTTCTTATAAAAGATTACTTTCGATTGCCATCAAAGTAAGTCCATTTAGTCTTTCTTACGATATAAATATAGTCAATAAGATTCTCTAATCAATTATCACATTTGAAAACAATTTTAACTCATTTTTTAAGAACATTTTTAAAATTTTTATAATAAATTTTAAGATTAATATCATCTAATAAATATAGTTTATCAAAATTTTGGATCTTTTTTAAAGAGTTATATACGATTGTTTTTATTACGCTAACTAGGAGTGAGCGTTTGATCGAGTCAAGTCAAAAAATTTTGAGTTATTCGAGTTGACGAGTCTAATTTTATCATTCAAAAAATTTTCGAGTCTAGTCGAGTTTTGAATTCTTTTAAGGATTTAATTGTAATTATTCATTATATTATAGTACGATTTGATTGTAAGCTATGTATATATACATATTTCTTCATGTGTAGCAATATTTTTTCATATTTTTATATAACAATATATATATTATAAAAAATAGAGATATTCGTCTCGAACTTAAAAATAAATCTTTTAAGTACTAAAAAATTATAGTTATTTGAATTATTCGAATTTCCATTTTACAACTCAAACTTTATTTGAAATTTTTTCGAGTTATTCGAGTTTATGAAATTTAAGTCGAGTCAAAATGAGTCGAATATTTTTACCTCAAGTCGAGTCATATTATTTAATATTTTACAATCGAGTCGAGTTTTAGTCACCCCTAACACTACCCCCACTGCACATGCATAACAAATAATTAAAGTAAAAACAACACGTGAATCATACATGCAAATGTAGTTATAACAACCACATATTAAAAAATAATTAAAAATAAAATCATACACGTGGATCACGTCATAATAATGTTTTTAATAATTTAATTCTTTAAAACAAATAACATGCACGTGGCCCAATATTTATTATTAAGTTTTTTTTTTATTTTAGTTCGTATTGGATAAGAACACCAAATTTTTAATCCGTATTCAATAAGGTTCTTACCGTTATATCTTGTTAAAAATTGTCGTTAAAGTTAATTTTTCCTTAACAAAAATAGTAAACTACAACAATTATCACTCAATTTTCTTCTCACTCTTATTTTGTTCATAAAAGTTTAAATTTTGTAAGTTAATAACTTTTGAAATGTTCATATTTTAGTCACTAAAAAATACATGATTATACAAATTAAAATTTTAATTAATCTTTAAAAAAATATTTTGATTAATTGTTAATTTGATATTATTTAATTCTTGCTCTTATATTATATCAATTAAATCAGACAATTAAAATATTTTTATTTGAGTAATAAAATTTTTACTTCGTTTATTAAAATTTGAGATACGGTAATATGAACAATTCAAAATATTAAAGTCGGATAACTTGATTAATCTTTAAAAAAATATTTTCTGAATTTTCTTAAGAATCTAATCAAACTTTTTAATTTGTATAACAATGTTATTTGAAAGTGTCCAAAATATGAAAAATTTAAAATTTAAGTTATTAAATTAAAAAATCTAAATAACCCAAATTAAAAATTAAATTGAATAATTAAAATATTTTTATTCGATTAATTAAAATATTATCTAATGTAATTGTTAATTTTGGTTAACTGAAATATTTTAATGAAAATATTCTATATATTCGAGTAAAAAATATTTAATTTAAATAAAAATATTTTTTAAATTCAATCTTATGTTATACAAATTAAATCAGATAATTAAAATATTTAATTATTTTGCTTAAAATATTTAGATTTGGTTATGGTTTACAACTTTAAGCAAAAATGATTAAATTATTAACTAAAATAATTTATTTTAAAATTTTATACTGAAATCGAGTTTGATTAATCTTTAATAAATATTTTGGTTAATTATTTATTTAGATTATTTAATTGTTGATCTTATGTTGCGTCAATTAAATCAGATAATTGAAATATTTTTATTCAAGTAATATTTTTATTACTTTTCTTATTAAAATATGGTAATATGGTAAATTTAATAAGAAAAAATATTTCACAATTTTTTAAAAAAATTAATCAAATTTTTTAAATTGTATAAATATATTATTTGAGAATGATCAAAATATTATAATTCACAAGTTTAGTTATTAAATTAAAAAAATTAAATTTTAGTGACGAAAATAAGAGTGGGAAGAAAGTTAAGTAATGATTGTTGTATTTTACCCATTTTTATTAGGATAAAAATCAACTTTAATGATCATATTTAACGGAATGTAACAGGCAGGGACCTTATCGAATGCGAACTAAAAATTGGGTGACCTTATTGAATATGAACTAAAAGTTGAGTGATTTTATCAAATATTTTAAAGTACGATACCCTTTTTTAAAATATTTGTTATCAGGGACACTTAAAATTTATTTTTTTATATTTTTTATTAGTGATTTAAATTTTTTTTCTAATACTTGTTATCAAAGCTATACTTTTAAATTCATTTTTCGATATTTATTAGTATGAACCTAATTTTTAAATTCTACTTTGGGTCACTAAAATATCATGAATGACTCTACCATAGACGAATGTATATGGGGTGGGGAAGGACTATCACCCCACCCTGAAGATTTTTTTCATTTTTATTCATTTATTTAATTTTTTTAAAAAACTTTAATTTATTTATAAATTTATTCTCACTTTCGTACATTTACGTTTTGCCCTCCCAAAATCAAATTCAAACCAGTCTATATATGTGTGTCAAGTACAGCATTTCAAAGCATAAAGCCAGACCAAACCAATAGAATAAGGCACTTCGAAATATCAAACTAAGTCCATGGGCATTCAGGGTCATTCGGTATATACAGAGGTGACTCTTGAGAACACCACCGCTGAAACCCTCTCCCTGTTTTCCATGTATAATTGGTATGGAACTGCAAACTTACCGTTTGTCATTCCGCCACTAGTGCCTCAAAAGATTAAGCACGATGCCGATCCACATACCGGATGCTCAAAAGGCGCGGTTGCGTATGCGCTTAGTAGTGGTATCAAGTGGATCGTTTTCTGGAGCAATATGGCTGGTGAACCGAACAAGGTATGCATCCACTCAATGTTGTTCATGTTTCAAAGTTTCTTATAAATCAAATCTCTGCTAACTGCAGGTTTATATGGATCTTGTCCCGACCGGCGTCGACATAGATTGGGAGTCTTACCGTACGCTTTTGGACAATTCAACCCCCATCCCTGCGGCTGTTAATAAATTTGAGTACACGACGATGGCTAGTATTGATCCAAGCAGCGTTACGCCACTGCTGACGGCGTCACTCGCCCCACCTCCTCCTGTTTGATCTCTTATTCTCATGGTTGAAATGCTGTTCAATGGTTAAAGTTACTTAGGCCATGTATGGTGTTTTTAGTATGCAATAAAGTTGGATTTTATTTCCAATGTTTGTTGGATGGGTTCAAGTGTTTGATATTGTCTTTGGTGAGCAAAAATCTTCCGCCCTTTTCTCATGTCCCCATTTGTACCTCCTTTGTTGTTTTATTAAAAAATTAAATTTTAAAACCTAACCCATATTTTTTATATCCTAAACCCTATATCTAAAAAAATACACCTTACCCCTAATTCTCTATACCCTAACCTAAACTCCTAACCTAAAACCTAAACCCTATACCCTAAACCCTCTAATTTGAAGTGGGGCATAAATGGAGCATGGGAAAGGGGAAAATAATTTGGACTCGTCTTTGGTGTGGTATTGTTTGATAAATACAGTAAAAATGAATTTTAAGAGTAAACCTCTGATAGTAAATATTGTAAAAAATTTAACCTCTAATAACAACTATTGAAAAATATGGTCCTAATAATAATTATTGAAAAAAATAGATCTCTTATGTAAGTATTAGAAAAAGTTAGACCCTAATAACAAATATATTGAAAAGTAGGTCTTTTATAATAAATATTAAAAAATAGATTTTAAAATTAGACTCATAATAACAAGTATTAAAAAAAAATCGTGACTCTAATAGCAAATAAGGAAAATAAATACATTTTAATAGTATATATTAATAAATACAAAAAAATGTTTCTTTAGAGTAGATCCCTAATAATAAGTTTAGTAAAAGATAGACCCCTAACAACAAGCATTGCAACAATTAAGATTTAAAAATCATAATAAAAATATTAGAAAATAAATTTTAAGAGTGAACTTAATACAAAAATTAAAAAAAAAATAAAACCATAATAAAAAAATATTAAAAAATAAACTCATGTAATAATAAGTATTAAAAAATAATTAACTTATAATAATAATATTAAAAAAATTAAAATTAAATATATTTAATAAAAAATTAAAATTTGGGCCTTGATAGGGTGGGCCCTAGGCTGTGGTCGCCTTTATAACCCACCCTTAGAAAAAATTATTCGGTGAACCCTATTTATCACATCATCTATAGTCCCAATTAATCAAGACCGTTCATCTCAATTTTTTAAGGTAAATCATCACCTATTTTCTACATATAATTAGTGGATAAGCAATTATTAAGTAGTTATTTAAAGATTAACAATCTTAATTGCTTGGACCATGAATGACGTGGTGAACAAAGTTCAATATACAGGTTGTATAGATTAATTTATGCATGCCTTTTAATTTTAGGGGTTAGGGTTTAATTTTGAGTTTAGAGTTTAAAATTTTGGGTTGTAGGGTTTAGAATTTAAGGTTAGTGCTTAGAATCTATGGTTTATAGTTTAGAGATTGAGATTTAGTTTTTTAAGGTTTAGGTTCTATTTTGATTTATAGTATAAATAAGTAGACGTACGTAAAATTTATCTTATATAATAACTTGTGTATCAAATTTAAACTCAATATAAAAATAGAATTTATCTTTATACAACTACTACTAAAATGTAACTAGGCTTAGTATTCAAATAGGTGCCCAAACTATGCTTTTAGATCATTTTTGGTGACTAAACTATTTTTAACTCCAAATAAGTGCCTAAAGTTATAATTTAGGTTATTTTAAGTGCCTAACCATTAATAAAAAAAATCCAATAAAAATGTGACAAGTGATAAATTTTAATTTTAATTTTTAATTATTTTTTTAATATTTTTTTATTTTTTAAATTGATAATTTTAAATTCTTACAAAATAGTTCTAAATCCCTAACCCAAAACCCTAAATCCCCAAATTATCATCATTGTTACCGTTTATTACCTCATCGGAAACCACTATTATCATCGCCGAACCGTCATGATCGTTTCTCCCAACCAACCATTACTTATAATCGACGGCAAGTATGCTGACGATTTTATTTTTATAATTTTTTTCGACATTAGGAAGTCGATCAACACACCTACCAATGATTATCACCGATGGATGGTTAGAGGAAAAGATCGTGGTAGTCCAAAGGTGATAGTGGTGGTCTCCGATGATACAATAAACAGTGATAATGATGATAATTTAAAGGTTTAGGATTTAAAATTAGAGATTTGAGACTATTTTATAAATATCTAAGACTTTTAATTTTTTTAAAAAAATATGTTAAAAATAAATTAAAGTAAAAATTAAATAAAGTAAAAAATTAATAAAAACAATGATAGTCGATGGTTAGGCACTTAAAATGACCATAACTGAAACTTTAGGCACCTATTTAGAGCTAAAAATAGTTTAAGCACAAAAAATAACCCACAAACATAGTTTGGGCACCTATTTGGATACTAAGCCATATAACTACTAGATCTTGTGGGATTCCCGGTTAGAAAACAAACATTTAGCTTGATCCGACTCGAGTATTCGAAAAAAATCATGGGTCGGTACCTTGCCCGAAAATTCAAGTATTCTCTTACAAATATCCAATAATATTTAGTTGGGTCGGTAGGGGTGCATTCCCTTCGATTTTGATTTAATTCGATAAGTTATTTTAGTAACCATCGATATTTTTTATTTTAATATTAATTTTTAAAATTTTATATTTTATTTTTTATAAAATTATTTTATTTTAGGACTTTAAATATTAAAAAATAAAATTTTAAGATATTTTTTCGTAAATATTTACTAAAAACTTATTTTTAAATAAATAATAATAATTAAAAATGCATCTAGTATTTTAAGTATAAAATATATTTACTAAACTTTATAAAAATAATTAAAAATTAATTAAAAAAATTAAATTCGGTTCAATTCGGTTTGATTCAGTTAATCAGAGTTCGTAAACTTATGAACTATAAACAGTCCAAACATCTCAGTTTGGATCGATTTTTAATTTTACGGTTAATCATGTTTAGTTCTACGAATAAGTTGGGTCGTGTATTTTTAAACACCTCTACCTAAAAATAGTTGGACTGAACAACCAAATTATATAGTATTAAATTACGGTCATAGTATTATAATTGTACATTTTACATAATAAAATTTTAAACTCCAACCCTAATCATGCTTCATTCTATATCCTATTAAAATTTTAAAAATATAAATTTTAAACTTCAACCCTGATTTTTTACATCCTAAAATCTAAAAAAATATATTATACCTTTAATTCTTTAAATTTTAACAGTAATTTTTAACTTTAAACTTTAAATTTTAAAAATAATTAATTAATAAAAAAATAAACAATTTGCATTCTTTAGCATTTTGACATTTAATTATAGCTTCCTTCGTCAACTTGTGGCCACAGAAGAGTTAAGTGATCGATGTGGGATCTGTTTGATGGTTGATTCAACAGTGCATAATACTTAATATCAACAGCTGTCAAAACATAAATATATATTCAAATCGTTAATTAATGGCCGTCAAAATATTTAATTTCTGTGGCGTTCCTTTCACCTTCGTCTACAGAGAGTTGTTGTCGTCATCTTACAGGCTGCCAACCAGTATATCTGGGTTTCCATTACGACCAAACCCATAGCACCAGCTAGTTTGAAACATCAAACCAGGTGATGGGTATATGGGGTCCTGCTATATATACAGACGTGACTCTTCAGAACGATACCGACGATAGTCTCATCCTGTATGACCAAAAAGATTGGTATGGATCTGCAGACTATCCGCAAGCTATTCTAGCTCGATTGCCGGGAGAAATTAAGCACGAAGCCGATCCGCAAACCGGATGCTCGAAAGGTGGCGTTGCGTATACTATCAGAAACAGCAGTAGGTGCAACATTAGGTGGGTGGTTACCTGGACCAATATGAAAGATGAATACAACAAGGTATGTTATTACATGTTATAAATCGATTGTAATAAACGATCATCATCTACGACGTTGATAATAGAGTTCGACGACGATAAAAAATAGTTAATAATGTTTAAATTTTAGTGATTAAATGTAATGTTTTATGATCTTGAACTACTGTAGGTTTATGTTAATATTATTGAAGAAGATGGGAAAATAGACTGGGATTCTTACAAAACACTTTTGGACACATCAAGCTCCAGCCCTGTTCGTATTTATAAATATGAGCACGCCGCCGTGGCTAATATTGATCCAAGCGACGTTGCGCCACTCGTTAAGGCAGCACTTGGTCCAGCTGCTGTTTGATCTATTATTTAGGGTAAAACTATATATTCGATATCTTATCTATTTTTCTGTCTCTCGTTTAGTCAAATAGTACCTAATATTATGTTTTGATGCATAATATCACGATATTAAAGAATTAACATCCAAAGGACTTAAATAAAATTGAATCGTTTAGTGATCAAATTGAAAATTCTTATAGTTCATTAACCGAAACATAAACATGCTGAAATTCGGGTTGCATCAATACAATACAATACAATACAATACAATACATGCTACTATTACATGTCTGTATGCACCAATACATGTCACTGTTAGATGGATCTTATGATGATGTCTGATTTCATTTTTAATTTTCAGATAAGTCCTCGTATGTCGGATAAGTATGTAGTGTTGAAACTATATTCGTATCGAACATATATCCGATGCTTGAATGCTGCGTGACAGAAATGTCCGTGCTTCAGAGATCATGCATATGGAAGACATGGACATCGGAAAGATGATCTCTGTTTTACCTGTTTGTTTGGTAAGTATTTGAAGACATGTATCCCTTTGCAGCCTCTTTTACCTTTTCTTCCTGCATAAATACAGCAACTGAAATTATCGAGTTTGTCGACGTATATTTCTTATTCCGACTATTTTTCTTAAACGTTTATGATCAATGTATAATCAAACATGAGAATAAAGATATGAACAACTTTTACTGCTTAAGATGTGATTCCCTACTAGACTTGTTCTTGACCATGGCCTACCTGGTCTAGTAGGCATGGAAATGGCTTGGCTAAGAATTTATATTAACTCGGGATTGCTCGAAGAAACCGATATGCTAGAAGCCTATGTTATTTCGATTCTTCATTTTTTAAGTGCAGGTGTCTAACACAGACAAATTTGGATACAAGTGTCGAACACGAATACTTTTAAGTAAACTCGAATATCAGAGCACAGAAGTTCTAACATAGGATTTAGTACAATCCAGGAGCAAAACAACACCAAATAGTAATGACATGGAAGAACTTGCAGCAAAGATAATATAAAACAGATTGAAAAAGGGCTAACCTTTCAACAGCATTTTTACCCTGCAAAGCTGCAGATTTGGCGAGTTGATTTACGGCATTGAAGTTGTTTTGGTTCATTGCCTCTTTATCGAAAATAGCATCCGATAGAACTACGGAAATCGCTCCCTGAGCGATATAGTCACCTACTGAATCTGTATCAAGTTTAAGAAAAATATTTGATTCAGATACAGTAGAAAAATGCTATGCTTCAATCCATTATTGTTGAACACCAATGTCCTTTTTTAAAAAATCATGTATTCGAAATGTCCAGGAGGGACATATCCGATACTTAAAGCGAAAAAAGAGAGAATCACAGCAAAATCTAAGTTCTCTAATGTGAAAATGCTTGAAATTACTTGCAGACATCATGCTAGTTGAACACACTAACCTATAGTTATGCCCTGGGAAGCAACCATGGGGATGTAAGAAAAGGGCTTCGTAATAGCTGATATGTATCGTACACCACCTAATGCGGAAACAGGATAAATCTGTTTAACCATATTAATGTAAAAATCTTCATAAGAATATATGTATACACTATACATACACATATGAATACGAGCATGTGTGTTATTATGTTACTCGGGTCATAGGTGTGAATGTCGGATACGAGTGTTCTTATGTTTTTCCATGTAAATGTCAAATAGAAGACTCACCTTCACAATCTTGGCACCAGCATTATGAGCAGAGAATATCTGAAAAATCACAATTCTAAACTTATTTAGTGCCTCTTATATACACACATACCAGAGCTAGACTTTTAGACACTTGAGGGGAAATTTTGGTATTTGCTTATATTTAGATGTTAGGATTTGAATT
Source organism: Abelmoschus esculentus (assembly GCA_035048815.1). Classification (NCBI taxonomy): domain Eukaryota; kingdom Viridiplantae; phylum Streptophyta; class Magnoliopsida; order Malvales; family Malvaceae; genus Abelmoschus; species Abelmoschus esculentus. The sequence goes on from JAUCBN010000021.1 coordinate 2,955,544, forward strand.
CCGGATTTATGGATGCAATGTCGATAGTAGCACGAACTAACCCGGGTCACAGAAAAGCCTGAGACTTAGAAGTAAAACCGAAAAATATAGTTCTTTGCTTACCTCTGTAGGGGTCATTACACCAGGTATATATAGAACATCAGCATCTCGAACAGTATCTATAATGTCCTGGTAACATGTAAGAATGTTTAGCATTGCAAAAAGGAAAAGCCAATAATGGAGCTTTTGAAACACAAGTAATGCATGCAGTTAGACTGAGCTTTAGACACAGAAATGTCCATTTTTCCCAAGATCTTCATTTTACCAAGACAATCATTTGGGGCATCTTCAAATCTATGTCCGGACTCCGAATATTTCAAGAAGATGAAGAACCGGGATATCATATTACTGAAGTGGTTCGAAAACACATCGAAAGAAAGAATAAAGGATTCAAGAGAGCTTGACATATACATTGACGGTAGCCGGACTCATAAGAAACTTGGCTCCGGCCTTTATAGCAGTTCTGGCATCCTCAGCAGTTAAAACAGTCCCAACCTGCAAGATTTTATGTCCACCTCAGAAGTAATTCAAGAAGGTCATTTGAACTATGTTACTCGGACTACGGTAGGAGGGTTGAGTTCGACATCGGTATCTCCAAACTCTAGAACACATCCATTTACATATTCAAAACCTTCAAAAACATGAAAACCTAAGGAACAATTGAACATACATATATCAAACACATCCGGATCTGACTCACTATTCCGAGTAACATAGGTTTTCATGACTAATATCCAACTAGTAAAGATCATTACACCAAAGGCCTTAGTAGGATATTCATTAACCAGAGCCTGCAAGACCTGAAAACAGAAGAGAACAAAACTAAATAAATTATCGGTCCAAGACGGCAAATTCGGGCAGAAAATTAAGAAAAAATGGAGTCTTAAACAACCTCAAAAACACCAGGAGTTGATCTCACAATTTCCAGCTGCAAATCAAGAGAAGATAAAACATCAAATGTCCATGATATTAAAAGCAGAAAGACATTCAATTTCAAGATAAGTTCTATAATCCATTCGACATTTCGGATATACAGGAAACACAATCCAATACACAATATCAACCTTAAGAATTTATGCTTGGTATAAAAGAGACTGTTCATTCTAACTTTAAGCTTTCAATTTCAATATAAATTTTATAAATCATTCTATGTTACATACATGCAGTAAGAACCACAAATTACAGATGTTGGGATTCGAACTGAACTAAGTTCTGGTTTTAAAACAAGAACCATTTTCTCCAAGGGAACTGAAAATTGGTAAGAAAAGTTACATTCCAAAGAGTTCTACTGTGACTTACAACTGTAATGCCACCATTAACAGCAGCACGAGCAGCTTCCATAGCCTGCTCAGCACTACAAACATATAAAAAAGGGGAATTTTGAGTTCCAGAATCCAGAAAAAAACACCCATCTTCCCTGTTGGCACGAAGTTTTGTTTACCTGTTGGCACGAAGGCAAGCAATGACAGCAGAGTCTTGAATGAGAGAAAAAGTATGGTTCTGATTCCGAGAAGATGATGAATAAGGAGGAGGCTTGATAATTGGAGGGACAAACTGGTGTTGTTGAAGATGGCTCCTTGTAAATAATCTTTGTATTTGAGTTACAGAATTACAAGGCAAAGTGCTTGTAAAAACCATATCCACTTTGGATAGCTGCAGCCTGCAGAAATGAGATATTTTGGTTTGAGGCTGTACGGGGGTCGGATTCAGTGATAATAACCGGTATCCAATTATTATTTGGTAAACTAACGTTTTGGTCACTCAAGTATTAGTGTTTTTCTATTTTGGCCACTCAATTAATAATAATTATGATTGTACGTTTGAAGATTAAATTAATAGAATTTAGAAGTACATAGGTTTAGTTTGATGAATTCTTTAGTGTTAAAACTTAATTAATCGAATATGTTTTAAATTTATAATTTAAGGTTTATAATTTATAATATAATTTTATGAAAATCACGATTAAAGCGATTTATATCCAAACCCTTCTTTTATCAGAAGATAGACAACTAAAATAGATATACAAAAGAGAGAGAAAAAAAAAAAAACAACGTTGGAAATTAAATTTAACTTAGGATATTTGATATATAAAATAATGTGATATTAAGAGTTTTATATTCACTTTTAATTTCACTTATTTAATGGTTAAGTGGATGATATTCATTTTAATATAAATATATATAAATTCTGAATTAATAAATGATTTTAGTGAAAAAATATATAATCTTTATTTTAAGAGAATATAAAATAGATATGAATAAATATTATCTTATAATAAATAAAATTTTTTTGTCCATTTTATGTTCCCTATTAAAATAATTTAAAAATTAAATTTTAAATTTTAACCCTAATTTTCGCATCTTAAACCCTAAAACATATGCCTTAAAAATACACCATATCATTGATTCTCTAAACCCTAGCCACAACTCCTAACCTTGAACCCTACACTCTAAACCTTAACCCTAACCACAACCCCTGACTTTAACCTTAAATATTAAACCCTAAATTCACTATTTTAAAATAGAACATCAACTAGGGGTGTAAACGAGCCGAGTCGAGCTCGAGTAGTGTTAAGCTCGGCTCGGCTCGTTAAGATTTCGAGTCGAGTTCGAGCTTGAATAATTTTAAACGAGCCTGAAAAATCTAAGCTCGGCTTGACTCATTAAGAACTCGAGTCGAGTTCGAGCTTTTTTCGAGCTTTATCGAGCCAAGTATTGACTGATCTTTGATCGTGTTAAGACTCGAGTAACTTTTATCTCTCAAGTCTCATTTAAAGTCTAATGAAGAAAAAAAAATTGATACACATGTTGTGTAAACTCAAGCTTGTAAATTTTAGGTTTTAGTACGTTATTTTAGAGTTTAAGACTTATATTTAGAGTTTTAAGTTTAGAATTTTAGACTTTAAATTATAAAAAAATAATATATTTATATTTTCGAGTAGCTCGTGAGCTTTTCGAGTCGGGTATCTTGTAGCTCGGCTCGGCTCGTTAAGAACTCGAGTCGAGTTTGAGTTTGAGCCGAGTCCAATCGAGTCGAGTTTTGACCGAGTCGAGCTCGCGATCTGTCTCGTCTCATTTACAGCCCTAGCATTAACACAATAAAGAGATAGATGGTTTACACCCACCTTATAATTACCTTAAAATTATTCGAATTAATTATACACATATTTTTAAATTAATTATAAACTCTTTATAGTTTTCCCTTAAAATTGTGAACAGTAATAACTAATAATGAATCTAATAACGAAAAGAAAAACCGATAAAACTGATTAAATTTTTTATTAAATAATTGTGACCCACATGATTGAATGATGCATTTCCCACAAACAAAATGACCGATTAAAATATTTCAAGACTTAAATTCTTTAAAAATATACAGTGTTATTAAAAAACATGATGATGTTTATTTAAAAATATAGTTTAAATTATTTTATATAAAATATTTATATATTAACAAATGATTATGAGTATTTGAATTTAAATTTTAAGTTTCAGATAATTATTATATATACATATAATTATATATTTATATTTTTTTATAAATATTTATTTTTTAAATTTTTTATAAAAAAATTATAAATTTATTCTATTATGTTCGATCAGAACCCTTGTTTTACACTTTCCCATGTACCTTTTTGATGAACTTTGAAACTAAGCTTTATGTTTTTAAATATAATCACCCTTAAGTTTGTCAACACGAATAAAAAATAAATAATAAATAATAATTAATAACTAATATAAATAATAATTAAATAATATAATATTAAAATAAAAAAAATTAAACTGAAAATCGAAAAACAAAGTTTGAATCGTGAAAAAACTAGAATCGGGGAGTATGGCCGGATTTCTTGGGGTTGTTAGGATCGGATAAGGGGGATGAGAGTTTTAAGGGAATCTGGAGTTTGAATCCAAGTAGAACTGCTGAATCGAATCCATTTAAATAGGGATTCGATCGATTGGAGAAAGGGGAGAAATCTGGAGAATCAATCGGCAGCAGCAAGGGGAAATTTTTGAGGATTTGAAGGGTGAATCGGCTGGAATTAGAAGTAATCTATGCTGTTGGAAGCTTGAGATAAGATTTTCGGGTATTTTCTCTAGTTCCTTTTTGTTTTGGTTGCTTAAAATCTAAGGGGTCGGGTTTTGGTTGGCTTGGGGTAGTGATCGGTTAATTAGGCTTGCTTTAGATTGTTTTTTAGGCTCTTTAGATGCAAGAAAATCTGTTTGTGGGCGGTTTTGAATGGTTTCTAGGCCGTTCAAGGGTTTCGACGATGTTGCCGGCGCCGGAAGCAGCCTCCGGCAGCGTTTCGGTGGCGATCGGCTCTTTTTGGAGTCGTCGGCAAACTCGCCGGAGTTGTCTTGGAAGGCGGCAAGACGGATCAGGCGGCGGTGCACGCGGCGGTTGAAGGGCCGTGTTCATCATGTTTTCATTTTCATGAAGAACACAAATGAACACCAAAAGAATTTGGGTGTTTTAATCCGCATAAATGAGTTTTTTGGGTTAGGGGTTGTTTATCTCAGAGGATTTTGAGTTGACTCCGAGTTGTGGAGAGGAGAAATGAGCGAGTTAACTCGCTACTGGGGGTAGTCCTTTACGCTCAAAACGACCGCGTTTTGGCGTGGAGGATCCGCGCGTTTTGATCCGGGTCAACCCGGATCCGCGCACACCCGGGTAAAAGGGTAAATCACCCTTTAGGTCCTTCAGTTTTAAGTTTTAATACATTTTAGCCCCCAAACCCTTAGATTTAACCCATTTAGGTCCCTAGAAATCCCTAATTAGCCCCTAGAACTTTAGAATACACTCAATTTAGTCCCCTAAACCCCAATTAGGTCCCATAAACTTTAGATTTCATACAATTAGGTCCCTAGGATCCCAAAGTAGCCCCTAAACCCTTAGATTAGTTCGATTAGGTCCCCCTAGACTTTTAATTAAAGCCCCTAGGATGAAAAATTAATTATTTTAGACTAAATTAGGGCTTAAAAATTAACTTTTAAAGACTTAAAAAATTTTGATTAGGTTCTAAGGTTGAATTTAATTTAATTTATTAAGAAACTTTAAAATTAATTTAGTCTAATTAAATCTAATTTAAAATTAATTTGACTCCTAAAACCTAAAAAATAGACTTGAATTAGGTGTAATTTAATTCTTAAAATTTTGGAAATTATTTTAATTAATTATCTTAAATTAATTTTAATTAATTTCTAAAAAAATAAGCTTTAAAATTAACTCACCTAAATTAGGTCTAGTTTAGCCTTAAACCTTAAAACATTCACTAAATTAGACTTTAATTAGGCTTTCTAATTCTTAAAATTTAGGGAATAATTTTAATTAATTATTATAATTAATTTTAATTAATTTCTAAAGATAAGATTTAAAACTTTAGGTCTAATTAACCCCAAATTTCACCAAACTAACTTTAATTAGGTTAAAATTAAATTCTTAAAAATTTAGAAATTATTTTTAATTAAGACTCTTAATTAATTTTAATTTTCTAAGGTAAGACTTTAAAGATCAACCTAATTAAGTTTAATCCAACCCTAATTAAACCTTTGAACTTAAAATTCACCAAGTTAGATTTAAATTAGGTTTAAATTAAAATTTGAAGTTAGGAAAATTTAATTAATTAATTTAATTAAAAGTCTAAAACTTTAAAAATTAATTTCACACTTAATTAAATTTTATCCTTTGTTCAAAGTTTGCTTCCGAGTCCCTTTTGATCTCTTTCAATACAAGTCCTTTCGTACTCTTCATGATGAATTTTTGATGTAATGATGTACACCCATGATTCTAATAAAATTGATGAGTTCCTTTTATCTTGTTCTTTTATTTTATTATGTTTTTGCATGGCATATTTAAGGAGGTCACCTAATAAATATCTAAGTTAATTAATTTAGAGCCTTCTTTAGGAATAGTCGCTTTAATTAATTAATTAATTCAATTAGGGAGATAATTTAGTAACATAACATTTGAATCTTATATCTCGGATACACTAAAGAGGTTGGTGTTTTGACGCACCATGACGCTGACCTAGAGAGTGTACCTTGGCATCGAATTCATGTGTTATTAAAACTTAGAATTTTGATAAAATAACTTAGGCTTAGAATTAAATAAAATGGATAGGTAAGTAACTAGTAACATTAGTAACTTAGGTTTTAAACACTTAAGCAATGGAGCCTATTTTAGGATTAGAACTTAAAATGGACAAGATAAAAACGGTCATACATTTTACTTTAACCTTTTGAGGCGGAAGTTACATTCCTTTAAATTTGGGTGAGGTTTCCTATCTAGAGGACGTCTCGTTCAACTCAAGTTTAGAGGTGATGTAATTTCTAAATCAAAAGGATATCCAAATTCAAATAATGTTCAATTAACAATGGGAAATTAAATTAATATATATCTTAAAAATGTCAATGCCACGTAATGTTTTTCAAGGTACCAATTTTTGGGCGTTTATAAGGGTCGTCCTTACACGCAACCGACTCCCGAACCCTACGTTTTCAAAATGAATCTCTGGTTTGTTTTATGGTGTCTGGCCTACCAAAGTGGCCGGTGGCGACTCCAAATCAAACTTTTTCAAATTTAATTATAGATTTTTCTAAAATTTAGGATTTTCGAGATCAAAATTGATAAAATTCATCTTTTTCAAAACTTATCGTCGAGTCATTTTTCACACTTATCGCGTTTTTAAAGAGGTCGCGACAGCTTGGCGACTCCGCTAGGGACTTAAAAAATTTATTTTTTGTGAGTCAAGCCTAATTTTTTCAAACTTTACGTGGCATTTTGACATTTTGAAGTTATATATTAATTTAATTTTTTATTGTTAACTGAACATTATTTGAACGAGGATAACCTTTTACTTTCATGATATATCTTGTCATTCATGCATAAGCTCTCGACCCGAGCTTTCACCCTTAAGTGGGAGTTAGTTATTATCCGACGTGATGCTTTCCAGCTCCGAGTTTCGGATTTTTATCTGCTTCCGGTATACTAACCTTACGCATCGTGGGGTCTTCACCCCCGTTGTAAGGGACCTATACCACCGAATCGATGTCTTATCGTCGTAGTAGACGGTAACGACAGTTCGGGAACCCAATGTCTAGACCAAAAACCCGCATATAGAGTAGAAACCAACCCCTTCTAGAGCCAGACAGGAACCATAAGATAAGGCGGTATGCTGCCGAAATGCCGCCAAACTTAGGATTTCTCTGTTAACATGCTCTCTTGTTATTTTGCGTATTTTAGCATGCTCTTTGGTTATTTTACGCATTTTATCATGTTCTCTGGTTAACTTTATTTGCATTTTTAACTGCTTTAAGGTTATTTTTTCAGGCACTTTATTATTGTATTTTATCTTTGTCTTTATTCTACTAACATATTTTCTTCTTGTTTTTTGTTTTTCTTTGATCCTTTATACATTTTTCTTTACTTGGCATATTATTTGCATGAGTATTAATTTAGAAAAAAATAAAGTTAGAAGTACCCAAAAATGTCAGAAAGGATCATTATAGGCGAAGATAACACGGAAGTCTGGACATGGTCTGAGTCAGTTCAGCATGAGAAGGGTGACAGTTTGCCATCAGGGAGTGTCTCTACACTAAAAGGGTATGTCAGAATGAGCACCAATCAGAGTCCTTGTCTCTCCGAGGTCTAAGAGGTATGGGAACAATGGAGTAACGACATGAAAGATCAGTTCAAGGAGTTTGGGGATATTGCGTTGTTAGTGAAGGTCCCCATCGATAGGCACCTAATGAGGGCGATGGCGCAATTCTAGAATCCTGCCTACAACTGTTTCACCTTCGGAAACATAGACATGACACCCACGCTAGAGGAATACGAGGTTCTGATCAACTGCCCAGCGATTAAGAATGATAGAATATATGTCAAGCCCAATAGCACTTTGGGCTTCAAGAAGAAATTGTTACAAATCACCGGTAAGGACAAAAGAGTTTTGGGACCGGAAGGTAACGGGTCATGAGGATGCAAGCGAAGAGAGACAGAGAGTAAGTTGGAAGGTCTTCAAGAATTTGATAGCTTCGAGAAGCGAAGAGCCCACCAAGGCAAGAAGGATGTACGCCCTTTGTATCTATGGGTTGGTGCTATTCCCCAGAACTCCCGAGCATATAGACCCATCCACGGTTGGTTTGTTCGAGAAGTTATCCAAAGGCGTAAATCCGGTTCCTACCATATTAGCCGAAACCTATAGATCACTCACCGCATACAAGAGGGCCGGTGAAGGAAGATTTTGGGGATATGCGCAACTTTTGGAGGTATGGTTCAGAGGCCACCGTTGGAACTCTCCGTATAGCGCCCTAAGGTTCAGGACTACCTACTCACCTATTGAAGAGCACTTAAAGAGCTGTATTGTGGAGAAGAAGACCGAAGCCCAGTGGAGTGATCTTTTTCGGGATTTGACAGATTTGGATGTCGTTTGGAAGGCCTGTTGGTTGAATAGAAGGACGAATTTTTGGTATCGGTGCGGAGACAATGATTGGATCCCATTAGCGGGTATATGGGGTGGAACGGCTTACTGCCCACTGTTAGTTTCAAGGCAATTTGGTTCGAGACAGTTTTTTCCAGCCACAACGAGGATGGCCAATTTTAGTTTCTCACACCAAAGTGAGGGGTACAGATCCAAATTAGCCCAGATTGTGAAGGCTTGGGATTCACCTAGGAGGGTTCAACCTTATTGAGAGTTTGAGATCATGGCCCGATATGATGAGCGGAGAGAGCAAAGGGCGAATGATGGAGTTTTTCGAGGAGTACCGAGGGATGAGGGACCATCTTCAAGCAAGGCAACCTTAGAAGCACCATCCGCGTTAGAAAATCTTAAGGAGGATCGGGACTTGGATTTTCAGAGGCAAGATAAGAGATCTATGAACTCACACAGGAGTTGAACCTCACGAAGTACCAGGTACAGACTCATGAGAGGAGAGAAAAAGATATGGCACTTCAGATCGAGAGGCTATGCCGAGATTTGAGAGAAGCGCAAGAAGTACCTGAGAGGCGTAAAAGGAAAAGGGAAAATGAAAACAAGAGTATCGGGGACAGTTTTGATTGCTTGAACAAGGCGTTAAAGGAAAAGGAGGAATACAAGAAGCTTTACGAAAGGAAATGCTATGAAGAGAGAGAAGCCAGTTCCAAAACCAAGAAGACATCGGACAAAGAGCGAGCAACGATCCGTGAGTTGACAACCCAAGTAACACAGCTAGAAGAACTGGTGGCTAAGTATCACAACGAAGACAAGGCTGAGATGGAAGAAGAGAAGGAGGGGCTCCAACAAAAGATTATCTCGCTCGAGGGCCAAGTACAAGAGTTGTAAGAGAATTTGGTCGACTTCGAGGGAGATTTGAGTCAGAACGCCGGAGAAGCATGGAAGACTAAGTATGAAGCAGCACAACGCACAATCTAGAGTCAGAACAGTGAGTTGGTCAACTTCAAGGGACGAGTCAGAAGTATTGCGTCTTATGTACAGATATTGTCAAGAGAAGCTACAACTCTTCTAGACCAGCCAAACATCGAGGAATTGCATGGAGCAACCATCGTCCGCATACTACATGAGTTGACCAACTTAGGGATTAGGGCCAACAGTTTTCTGTAGATTATCTTTAAAGTTGTAGTGAATCCTTTTTGAACAGACGGATGTTTTTAGGAGATTGTTTTTCGAATTTAATACCCGCTTGCATTCATGCATTCATACATCATGTGCATTATTATTAATTAAAAAAATAAAGTTTAATAACAAAGGTTTTATGGCAGTAACTTTTAAAAATAACAAACATACTATACACGTATTCAACGCGTTCGCGCACCAAGAGACTAGCGATGGAAGAAAGACTACAAAGACTAGAGGATAATTATGTCGTATTTACAATTCGTTTAGATACGATAGAAAATGGCATGAAAGATGGCTTCGTTAAAATTCAGACAGATATTATCAGTCAGATAACCGCTCTGTTGGGTCCGAAGCAAGATGAGAGGGGCAAAACGTCGATGGAAGGGGGAGACGAAGCTGAACGACAGGCAGACACGATAACTAGGGGGCAACCAGAAGCGCAGTCAGGGAGAGTGCAGCTTAACGTAGTGGGGACATCCACGAGCCACCCCGTGGAAATTAATGACTTCACCCCGAATGTCGATGAAGTCCCGGATCTTAACTTTATGAGTGAAGTGGAAAAGATGCGACAGGACATGGAGAAGAAGTATGCTGACCACTTCAAGGATCTTGAAGCCAAGATCCAGGAAATTCAAGCCTAAGGGTCGGTCGATAAAAGCACCGATGCGTTCGAACTCAGTTTGGTTTTTGATTTGGTCTTGCCACCAAAATTTAAAATGCCCGACTTTGAAAAGTACGACGGGACGTCGTGTCCAAGCGTACATATGACAATGTATTGTCGAAAGATGTCCGCTTTTAGCAAGGATGAGAAGCTGCTAATCCATTGCTTTCAAGATAGTCTGACGGGTTCTGCTATCCGATGGTACACACAACTCAATCGGGAGAGTATAAAATCATGGAAGGACCTATATCATGCCTTCATGGAGAATTATAAGCATGTGACGGAGATGGGGCCTAGTAGAGTCATGTTACAGCAAATGGGGCAAAAGTCTAACGAAACATTCCGACAATATGCCCATAGGTGGAGAGGTCTGGCCTCTCAGGTGTAGCCTCCGTTGATCGAGCGGGAGATGACTCACATATTTATAGAGACATTGAAGGGGCCGATGTATGGACGTCTGTTCACAAGAACATCCATGCAAAGCTTCTCTCAAATAGTTGCCACTAGAGAGTTGGTGGAGGCAGCTATCAAAAGTGGAAGAATCGAAGGGTCTGATAGCTCAAAGAAGAACTTTAAAAAGAAAGACAATGAGGTAAACAATGTTGTTGTGTATGAACCCCCGAGGAATATGACGATTTTCAAACCCGGGTCAGGAGCAGGTGGCTCACAGGGCTCGAACAAGAAGGACTCAAGGTGGGAAAAGCCAAATTTCTCAATCCTGGTGGCGTATGTTGAGTTGTACACTCAGCTACATGATGCTGATATGATTCGTCCGTATTTCATCATTCCGCTCAAACCCCCTTATCCACACTAGTATGACCCGAAGGCCCAGTGTGTATATCATGCTAACATTCATGGATATAGTATCGAGAACTGCACAGCCTTTAAGAAGATTGTCCAAAACATGATGAATGTCGGGGTTTTGAAATTTGATGAACCTAGTGTCTCAACAAACCCACTCTTGAATCATGGCGGTCGGGGTGTGAATGCAATTGAAGAGGAACAAGCGAGACAAGTTAAAATGAGTGTGTCGGAAATTCGATCACCATTAAAGTGGGTTTTTCAACAACTGTTCGACAATGGGCTTGTCTGTCAAGGGATGCAAATGAAAGAATCTACAGAGGTGGGCTTGTATTTCAAATTCCATCAAGAACTCGGGCATGCAATTCAGCAATGTAGCGAGTTCAAGGGCTTGTTACAAGGAATGATGGACAATAAAGAGGTGAAATTCTTTACCAAAAAAGGTGGCCGGAAAATGATAGACGTGTGTGCGTCAGAAAATACCGGGCCAAGATATAGTGCAAGCAGGCCGCTAGTCATCTCAGCTCGACCAAGTGGCAACAACCCAATAGGATCAGCAAATGCTCCTCGCATAGTAATTACCTCTCCGGCACCCTTCCCGTTTAAGGATACGCAAAGGGTCCCGTGGAATTATGCCGCGAGTGTGGCTGGGCTGAGTAGTTCGAAGCCCGTCGAGGAAATACAACCAGGAAAACCGAAAGTTGAGAAAGTGGAGACAGAACCAGTGAATGAGGTAGGTCATTTTACAAGGAGCGGGAGATGTTACTCACAGGCTCAGGAAGAGGACCAAACTAAGCCTGCGACTAAGAAGAAGATTTTCGCAGATCCAACTCCAAATGTGAATGAGTCAGTCACCGAGGAGCAAGCGCATGAGTTTCTGCGATTCTTAAAACACAGCGAGTACAGTATAGTGGAGCAATTAAAAAAATAGCCCACTAGAATCTCTATCCTCGACTTACTGTTAAGTTCTGAGGGGTACCGTGACGCCCTTTTGAAAGTACTAAACCAGACATTTGTCCCGAAGGATATATTAGTAGGCAAATTGGATCGGATTGTTAATCATATCACCGTGGACAATTACATAACATTCACTGATGATGAGATCCCTGATGGTGGAATGGGGTCTATCAAAGCGCTAAACATCACGACCCACTACAAGGGTCATGTGGTGCTGGGAGTTCTAATCGACAACGGTTCAGCTCTGAACGTGTTACCCATGGCAACTTTACAAAGGTTGCCCATAGATGTGACGCACATGAAAAGCTACCAAAACGTGGTCAGAGCATTCGATGGGACCACAAGGGATGTGTTGGGAAGGATTGAAGTCCCATTGCTGATTGGGCCATCCGTGTACAACATAGATTTTGTTGTAATGGATATTAAGCCCATCTACAATTGTTTGCTCGGCAGACCTTGGATCCATTCCGCCGGGGCAGTACCATCATCACTACATCAGAAACTGAAGTTCGTAGTAGATGGGAAGCTTATATGTATCGGGGCAGAGGAAGACATCATTGCATCCGTCTCTACAGATACACCATATGTGCAAGCAAATGAGGGAGCGTTAGAATGCTCTTTCAGGTCTTTAGAATTTATCAACGCTGCATTCGTCGCTGAAGGTGCGATATTCCCATGTCCAAAGCTATCAAACTGCACTGAAATGATCGTCAAACAGACCCTTGGTAAGGGGGCCAAAGCCGGAAGAGGGCTAGGAAGAAGGTTACAAGGGAGCTTACGCCCAAGGTCCGTGATCATGAGGAAAGGGCGAGCCGGGTTAGGCTTCTCAATTGAGGCGTATTGGAGCAAGTAAGGGAGAGTCACAGTCAAAAAGCCAACCTCATTAAGTGCAAAAATCGACTTCATCTCCCACGGGTTTGTGAATGTCACAGAGCAGGCAGAGAAGAATCGCTTGGAAGCTATCAGGTTGCAAGAGGAAGAGATTTTCGGGGAAGCTTTTGAAGGACTGATGGTAGGAGGGATTTCTGAAGGCCCAAGGATGAATCTACTGGAGAGAATTCATCCGTGCCTCCCTGGCGAGACTCTGAATAATTGGACTATAGAAGATTTACCTGTAGTTTACGAAACAGAGTAATGCCATAAACCACCCTATACTTTTGCCCGCAAGTATAGGAGATTTTCTGTAAAGGGTTTTTTCATGTTTTTTCGTTAGCAAATAAAGATGTTTTTTTCCTTCTTTCTTCAAACGGTAAGTATTTTTCTTTTCCCTTCATTCATTTCATTCCTTATTTATCCATCATTTTCATCCAACTATACAAAGTTTTCTTTGTAGGTTCCCGAACAACGATCACATGAATGATTCCGGGCCTAAGCCCAAAATAGATTTGAAAATGAGCTCTTGTCTAACCGAAATCAATGAGTATGAAGACAATGCAGACTACGAGATTCCTTAAGAATTGCTAAGGTTAGTGGAGCAAGAAGATAAGCAAATCATGCCCTACAAGGAAGAGATAGAAACTCTGAATCTGGGCACAAAAGAAGAAAAAAAGGAAGTCATGATCGGAGTAGCATTCCCGCCAGGGGCAAAGCAGAATTTGATAGACTTATTGCGAGAATTCAAGGATGTCTTCCCATGGTCCTATCAAGATATGCCGGGCTTAAATACCGACATCATGGTCCATAAGTTGCCTATCAGACCAGATTGTAAGCCTATACAATAGAAGCTCAGAAGGCTGAGGCCGGAAATGTTGTTGAAAATCAAGGAGGAAGTGCAAAAGCAGATAGATTCAGGCTTCCTACAGGTGGCAGCATATCCGAAATGGGTGGAAAATATAGTCCCGTACCAAAGAAAGATGGGAAAGTTCGGATGTGTATGGATTATAGGGATTTGAACAGGGCGAGCCCGAAAGATAATTTTCCTTTACCCCATATCGATGTTCTGATGGATAATACCTCGGGGCATTCATGGTTTTCTTTCATGGATGGGTTCTCGGGTTATAATCAGATCAAAATGAATCCGGAAGATATGGAGAAGATCACTTTCACCACCCTCTGAGGCACGTTCTGCTATAAAGTCATGCCTTTTAGGTTGAAGAATGCCGGGGCCACATATCAGAGAGTTATGGTGACATTCTTTCACGACATGATGCACAAAGAAATCGAAGTTTATGTGGACGATATGATAGCTATGTCCCAAACAGAAGATGGACATGTGCAGGATTTGAAAAAGTTGTTCCAAAGGCTGCGAAAGTATCAACTGAAGTTCAATCCCAATAAATGTACATTTGGGGTTACATCCGGCAAGCTACTTGGTTTCGTAGTCAGCCAAAGGGGCATCGAAATTGATCCCGATAAGGTCAAGGCGATTCAAAATTTGCCACCCCCGAAAACACAGAAAGAGGTTTGGGGTTTCCTTGGGAGATTAAACTATGTATATCGGTTTATTTCTCAGTTGACCGAGAGATGTGATCCCATTTTTAAACTGCCTCGGAAGAACAACCAAAGTGAGTGTAATGATGAATGTCAAGAGACGTTGTACAAGATCAAACAATATTTGTCCAACGCGCTAATTTTAGTGGCACCAGTTCCTAAGAGACCATTAATTCTTTACTTGACGGTATTCGAGAATTCCATGGGATGCGTACTGGGGCAGCACGATGATACTGGAAAGAAAGAGAGAGAAATTTATTACCTGAGTAAAAAATTTACCGAATGCGAGGCACGGTGCCCATTTATCCAAAAGATGTGATGTGCACTTGTTTGGGTTACTCGTCAACTCAGGCAATATTTGTTATACCATACCGCGTGGTTGATATCAAAGCTCGATCCGTTGAAGTTTTTGATGGAAGCACCCGTATTAACCGGAAGATTAGCCCGATGGCAAATGTTGTTATCCGAATTTGACATAGTATATGTCAGCCAAAAGGCAATCAAGGGGAGTGCTATAGCTGACTTTCTTGCAAGTAGAATTTCGGATGATTATGAGCCTCTAAGCTTTGATTTTCCTGACGAGGATGTGATGACTATTTTCGTCGAAGAAAACGAAGAAACGGTTGGGCAGTCAATGCCCTCGGAAGGGGAATTGGGGTTGTATTAATATCTCCGGATGATGTACATTACCCTCTTACGAGCAAGTTAGAATTCTTATGCACTAATAATATGGCTGAATACGAAGCATGTGTCATGGGATTGAAGGCTGCAATAGAACGAAAAATAAAAGCCTTGAAGGTATACGGAGATTCAGCCTTAGTTATTTATCAGCTAAGTGAAGAATGGGAAACCAAAGACACGAAGTTGATCGAATATCAAAAGCTGATATTAGAACTTATTGAAGAATTTGAAGAGATAACATTCGTTTACCTTCCTAAAGAGGACAACCAAATGGCAAATGCTTTAGCTACACTAGTCTCAGTTTTCCAAGCAAATAGACCGGATGATATGATGTTAATCCGGATGCAGAGCTATAAAACATATGCTCATTGCTGCAACTTGGAAGAAGAGGACGGTAATCCTTGGTATTTTAACATTCTGCAATACATCAAGTTCCAAGCTTATCCATTTGGAGCTAATGATGTTAAAAAGAGAACAATCAGAAGAATGGCTGCTGCATATGTACTGGATGGCGACGTCTTGTACAGAAAGAGCAGAGATCAAGTGTTATTAAGGTATGTCAATGCCAGTGAGGCCAGAAGTATTCTGGAAGAGGTGCATGATGGAATTTGCGGTACACATGCTAATGGTTTCTCGATGGCACGGAAAATAATAAGATACGGATACTACTGGTCTACTATGGAAAGGGATTGCATAGAATATGCCAAAAAATGTCACAAATGCTAGATCTATGCAGATAAAATCAACTCCCCGCTAGTACCGTTACATACAATAAATTCGCCTTGGCCTTTCTCTATTTGGGGATTAGATGTAATCGGGCAGATTCACCCCAAGGCTTCAAATGGGCATCGCTTTATCTTAGTGGCCATCGATTATTTCACTAAGTGGATAGAAGTTGTCTCCTATGCCAACATCACAAAAACAACAGTTTGCAAGTTCTTGAAGAAAGAGATTATTTGTCGGTATGGTCTACCAGAGCGAATCATCACGGATAATGCTACAAATTTCAACAACAGATTGATAGTAGAAACCTGTGAGCGGTTTAAAATAATTCATCACAACTCGGTGGCATACCGGCCAAAGATGAATGGAGCTATTGAGGCAGCAAACAAGAACATTAAGAAGATCATATCAAAGATGACTGAAACCTACAAAGATTGGCATAAAAGGCTTCCTTTTGCCCTATTTACGTACCGAACTTCAATAAGAACGTCTACCGGGGCAATACCATATTCCCTAGTATACGGTACTAAGGCCGTATTACCTTTGGAAGTTGAAATCCCATCTCTTCGGGTATTATCAGAGGTGAAGCTAATGATACAGAGTGGATACAGATTCGTTTGGATCAGTTAAATCTAATCGAAGAAAAGCGGTTGAAAGCTATCTGTCACAGCCAAATGTATCAGAAACAGATGATTCGGGCTTACGATAAGAAAGTTCGACCGCGTGAATTCCGAGAGAGGGATCTAATGCTTAAAAAGATCTTGCCTATACATCGTGATTTCTGAGGAAAGTGGATGCCGAATTGGGAAGGGCCTTACGTTGTCAAAAAGGCCTTCTCTGGAGGCGCATTAATCTTGACTGAAATGGACGGGCAAGAATTAAGCAAACCAGTGAATTCTGATTCAGTTAAGAGATACTACGCCTGAAGGAAGAAGAAAAATAAATAAAAAAAAGAAAAATAAAAAAATGAAAAAAAAAGAAACTGAAATGAAAACCCGAAAGGGCGCTTCATGAAAAATGAAGATTAAAAGAAAGTGGGGGTCGAGATGAAAACCCGAAAAGGGCGTCTCGATACCAATAAAGGATTTGGGTCAAAAACCAGAAATGGCGGCTCAAATAAATGAAATAGGCATCCAGTGATTCGTGCCTCTCGATTATCCAAGCAATACAAAGGAATCCTCGCGACTGCAAAGTTGGATCCTCATTTGAAGAATGGCTAGACAAGTAGCTCATTTTTGAATCATATCTCGGGAAAAGGCCTAGATGAACGCATGTGATAAGCGTTCGGGAACCTGCATTTTGTTCCTTTCCTTTTTCTTCAAATTGTTTTGCCTTGTTCATTTTATATGTTTGTCATAAATTTACGAAAAACTCTATTAAAGACACTCATTCACTTCTTTTGAGCCTTCAATTCTGTCCAAAACATCATGCTAATGAACTAATATGAATGAATTAATACTGAAAATTTTTTAGCATTACTATTTTTAAGATTACAGGTAAGATTTGTTTTCCGGAATAAGATAACGGAATACAAACAGGATATGTTCTGACATTCAGACGAAATCTGACTCGAAAGAACGCTTCAAAACGGCTTTATAAAGAGGACGATCAGTAAAAGTTGCCCTCGCTATGTAAGATGAAAAACCTCGAATGCAGAAAAGAGGGAGAAGAGTCAATCAGCCCCTTTAGAGTGGCAAACTGACTGATAATACATGTCTTTCAGGGAAGTACTCATGCATCATAATAGAAATATTTGCATTTAGAAGCATGCTAACCTTGCATGATACTTCTGTTAAACAGGAATTAAAGAAATCAACAATAACGAACATTATCGGCAGCCTTTTGGCGTGAGTCCAGAAAGAAGTGGTGTAACGCGAGGGATTTCGAAATGAGAAGAACAACCTCAAGTTTCATCACTTACTTCTGAAGAATTTCGAAGTGAGAAGAACAACTTCAGACTCTTCAGTGGAGATGGAGAATTTCGAAGTGAGAAGAACAACTCCATATTCCATTATTAAATTTTATCGGCAGCCTTTTGGTGTGAGTCCAGAAAGAAGTGGTGTAACGCGAGGGATTTCGAAATGAGAAGAACAGCCTCAAGTTTCATCACTTACGTCTGAAGAATTTCGAAGTGAGAAGAACAACTTCAGACTCTTTGGTGGAGATGGAGAATTTTGAAATGAGAAGAACAGCTCCATATTCTATTGTTAAATCCTCTGGGTCATCAGTAAGTCCTCCGGGCATGATGTTAAATCCTCCGGGTCATCAGTAAATCCTCAGGGCATGATGTTAAGTTTGGAGAATTTCATAATAATAAGAACAACTCCAAATTCAGTGGAGATGGAGAATTTCGAAATGAGAAGAACAACTCTATATTCCATTGTTAAATCCTCCGGGTCATCAGTAAGTCCTCCGGGCATGATGTTAAATCCTCCGGGTCATCAGTAAGTCCTCCGGGCATGATTCTAAGTTTGGAGAATTTTGAAATAAGAAGAAGAGCTCCAAATTCGGTGAGATGTGAGGAATTTCGAAATGAGAAGAACAACCTCGGATTTTGCCACCCTCATCTGGAGAATTTCAAAATAAGAAGAACATCTCCGGTTATTCCAAAGACAAAGGTTTCCAGAGAGAAGAGCAACCTCAAGTTGCGTCACAAGTTTTTGCTTGAAGAATTTCGAAATGAGAAGAACAACTTCAAGCTTCAGGGCTTTTTCAGAATTCGTGTTTTTCATTCTTTGCCCATCTCCTGCTCCGCAGCATTGAGCAAAGAGGGGCAGCTGTCAACACGAATAAAAAATAAAAAATAAATAATAATTAATAACTAATATAAATAATAATTAAATAATATAATATTAAAATCAAAAAAAATTAAACTAAAAATCGAAAAACAAAGTTTGAATCGTAAAGAAACTAGAATCAGGGAGTATGGCCTGATTTCTTGGGGTTGTTAGGATCGAAAAAGGGGGATGAGAGTTTTAAGGGAATCTGGAGTTTGAATCCAAGTAGAACTGCTGAATCGAATCCCTTTAAATAGGGATTCGATCGATTGGAGAAAGGGGAGAAATCTGGAGAATCAATCGGCAGCAGCAAGGGGGAAATTTTTAAGGATTTGAAGGGTGAATCGGCTGGAATTAGAAGTAATCTCTGCTATTGGAAGCTTGAGGTAAGATTTTCGGGTGTTTTCTCTAGTTCCTTTTTGTTTTGGTTGCTTAAATTCTAAGGGATCGGGTTTTGGTTGGCTTGGGGTAGTGATCGGTTAGTTAGGCTTGCTTTAGATTGTTTTTTAGGCTCTTTAGATGCAAGAAACTCTGTTTGTGGGCAGTTTTGAATGGTTTCCAGGCCTTTCGAGGGTTCCGGCGATGTTACCGGCGCCAGAAGTAGACTCCGGCAGCGTTTTAGTGGCGATTGGCTCTTTTTGGAGTCGCCGACAAACTCGTCGGAGTTGTCTTGGACGGCGACAGGACGGATCAGGCGGCGATGCACACGGTGGTTGAAGGGTCGTGTTCATCATGTTCTTCATTTTCATGAAGAACTCGAATGAACACCAAAGGAATTTAGGTGTTTTAATCCGCATAAATGAGTTTTCTGGGTTGAGGGTTGTTTATCTTAGAGGATTCTGAGTTGACTCCGAGTTGCGGAGAGGAGAAATAAGCGAGTTAACTCGCTACTGGGGGTAGTCCTCCACGCTCAAAACGACCGCGTTTTGGCGTGGAGGATCCGCGCGTTTTGAACCGGGTCAACCCGGATCCGCACACACCCGGGTAAAGGGTAAATCACCCTTTAGGTCCTCCATTTTTAAGTTTTAATACATTTTAGCCCCCAAAACCTTAGATTTAACCCAATTAGGTCCCTAGAAACCCCTAATTAGCCCCTAGAACTTTAGAACACACTCAATTTAGTCCCTTAAACCCCAATTAGATCCCCTAAACTTTAGATTTCATACAATTAGGTCCCTAGGATCCCAAAGTAGCCCCTAAACCCTTAGATTAGTTCGATTAGGTCCCTCTAGACTTTTAATTAAAGCCCCTAGGATGAAAAATTAATTATTTTAGACTAAATTAGGGCTTAAAAATTAACTTTTGAAGACTTAAAAAATTTTGATTAGGTTCTAAGGTTGAATTTAATTTAATTTATTAAGAAACTTTAAAATTAATTTAGTCTAATTAAATCTAATTTAAAATTAATTTGACTCCTAAAACCTAAAAAATAGACTTGAATTAGGTGTAATTTAATTCTTAAAATTTTGGAAATTATTTTAATTAATTATCTTAAATTAATTTTAATTAATTTCTAAAAAAATAAGCTTTAAAATTAACTCACCTAAATTAGGTCTAGTTTAGCCTTAAACCTTAAAATATTCACTAAATTAGACTTTAATTAGGCTTTCTAATTCTTAAAATTTAGGGAATAATTTTAATTAATTTCTAAAGATAAGATTTAAAACTTTAGGTCTAATTAACCCCAATTTTCACCAAACTAACTTTAATTAGGTTAAAAATAAATTCTTAAAAATTTAGAAATTATTTTTAATTAAGACTCTTAATTAATTTTAATTTTCTAAGGTAAGACTTTAAAGATTAACCTAATTAAGTTTAATCCATCCCTAATTGAACCTTTGAACTTAAAATTCACCAAGTTAGATTTAAATTAGGTTTAAATTAAAATTTGAAGTTAGGAAAATTTAATTAAATAATTTAATTAAAAATCTAAAACTTTAAAAATTAATTTCACACTTAATTAAATCTTATCCTTTGTTCAAGGTTTGCTTCCGAGTCCCTTTTGATTTCTTTCAATACAAGTCATTTCGTACTCTTCATGATGAATTTTTGATGTAATGATGTACACCCATGATTCTAATAAAATTGATGAGTTCCTTTTATCTTGTTCTTTTATTTTATTATGTTTTTGCATGGCATATTTAAGGAGGTCACCTAGTAAATATCTAAGTTAATTAATTTAGAGCCTTCTTTAGGAATAATCGCTTTAATTAATTAATTAATTCAATTAGGGAGATAATTTAGTAACATAACATTTGAATCTTATGTCTTGGATACACTAAAGAGGTTGGTGTTTTGACGCACCATGACGCTGACCTAGAGAGTGTACCTTGGCATCGAATTCATGTGTTATTAAAACTTAGAATTTTGATAAAATAACTTAGGCTTAGAATTAAATAAAATGGATAACTAGGTAACTAGTAACATTAGTAACTTAGGTGTTAAACACTTAAGCAATGGAGCCTATTTTAGGATTAGAACTTAAAATGGACAAGATAAAAACGGTCATGTATTTTACTTTAACCTTTTGAGGCGGAAGTTACATTCCTTTAAATTTGGGTGAGGTTTCCTATCTAGAGGACGTCTCGTTCAACTCAAGTTTAGAGGCGATGTAATTTCTAAATCAAAAGGATATCCAATTCAAATAATGTTCAATTAACAATGGGAAATTAAATTAATATATATCTTCAAAATGTCAATGTCACATAATGTTTTTCAAGGTACCAATTTTTGGGCGTTTGTAAGGGTCGTCCTTACACGCAACCGACTCCCGAACCCTACGTTTTCAAAATGAATCTCTGGTTTGTTTTATGGTGTCTGGCCTACCAAAGTGGCCGGTGGCGACTCCAAGTCAAACTTTTTCAAATTTAATTATAGATTTTTCTAAAATTTTGGATTTTCTAAAAATCTATGATAACTTTATACCAAGAAAAAAAGATATAAGTGATCTTCTCAATAGTTAACCCATATAATAATACAATAGTTTATTAATAAACTGGGAGTCTCTAAATCGTTTGCCTCATAATTGTGTTTTTATTGACATCTTTATTTTAAATTAGTGTGTTTAGGGTTTAAGTTTAGGAATTATGGTTAGGGTTTAGTGAATTAAGGATAGGGTATGATTGATATAAGCTTTAATATTTAGGATGTAAAAAATTAGGGTTAGAGTTTAAAATTTATTTTTTTAGGAATTGTAATATGAGGTATGAAAAGAAGATCACTAGGAGACATAAGATTTATACTCAAACTTAGAATAATTTTCAAAATCTGTATTGGTTTAATTGGAATGCAATATGACTGCGCCGCACCGGAGATGAACCTGAAATCCCACTTTTAAGGCATATTTTAGACCGTCGGTGAATCGAAAACCAAGCAAACAGTTCCAAGTACACTGCATTTCATTACAAAATCACTGAAAATGGCTGCCTTTGGACGCCATTGAAGCTTTCTTAAATCCTACACTTTTGACATTTATCCACACAAAAAATAATATAAAGACCGTACGCTTCACAATTCATGTACAAACTCAACGTGTATAGATATCCCACTTTCTCTGCATTTTCTCACAGTTTTCTCTGCTTCCAAACACAGCTTAAAACGATGAAGCTTTCAGGTCTTTTCCATGGGATTGTTGTGATTGTCCTTGTTAAGTCGAGTACGATTTCGACATCTGCAATGACAAAGTTTAATGTTCTAAACTTTGGGGCTAAACCGAATGGCGTAAGCTATTCGACCAACGGTTTCCTCAGGGCATGGGATGCAGCATGTGGCTCGACTGACTCGAGCTTCCTATATGTGCCGAAGGGGCGGTACTTGGTTGGTTCTATGGCCTTTAAAGGCCAATGCAGAAGTCCTCAGATCATTATAAGAATTGATGGCACCATTGTGGCTCCTTTGGACTATGGAGTGCTGGGAAAATCGGAAAATTGGATTAGCTTTCAAGGAGTGACCGGAGTTTCCATCACCGGTGCCGGCACATTCGATGCTAAAGGACCGTCTCTTTGGACATGCAAAGCTTCCAATTCCAACTCATGTCCCTCCGGTGCCACGGTAGTGTTTTCTTTCATTACTTTTATCCTGCAGCTCTGCATTTTCTTGTCATATATGATCATAGACAACAATAACATTTTGTCCGAAAACAGACATTACGTTTTACGAACTCGAACAACATCAAGATCCACGGCATAACGTCTTTAAATAGCCAAATGTTTCACATTGCGATCAACGGATGCCGAAATGTGCACATCCAAGGAGTTAAGATCATTGCTGCTGGTGATAGTCCCAACACGGATGGCATCCATGTCCAATTATCAACAGACGTACAAATCCTTAGACTCTCCATTAAAACCGGAGACGACTGTATCTCCATCGGCCCTGGCACTAAGAACTTATGGATCGAACAAGTCAGTTGCGGTCCCGGTCATGGCATCAGGTACGATATATCGAAACCCATTGTTACATATCCTAAAACCGAAGCAATGCGCTTATCATTCCCTTAACATGAACTCTGCAGCATTGGAAGTTTAGCAAAGGATTTGAACGAGGAAGGGGTCCGAAATGTCACAGTGAAGAGGACAACATTTTCCAACACTCAGAATGGTTTGAGAATCAAGTCATGGGCGAGGCCGAGTACCGGATTTGTGGAAGGGGTTCGGTTTACGGATTCTGTGATGATGAACGTTCAAAACCCTATCGTGATCGACCAAAATTATTGCCCTCGCAACGAAAACTGTCCGGGTCAGGTATTGCAGAAGTCGAGTTTCTAGTGTCATATACTTGTCCACTTCGATTCGGTTCCTTACCCTTTTCTTCTCCGATGATCATAGGTTTCAGGAGTAAAGATCAAGGACATCACCTATGCCGATATCCGAGGAACATCATCGACACCGGTAGCCATAAAATTCGACTGCAGTGCCGATAATCCGTGCACCGAAGTAAAATTACAGAACGTGAAGTTGACGTACATGAACAAAGCCGCTCAATCGTTGTGTAGCAATGTTGTAGGGAAAGCATTTGATTTAGTTGAACCTAATGGTTGTTTGGAGATCATGGGTTAGAGGATTTACCATTGGGTTAATTCTTGCATATATTTACGTTGAGTTCATGGTTAATTAAGCCGCCATTTACTGCAGGTAAATTATTTTTTATTGATTTAAAATTTACGACTACTCGTGACATCCATCGGTTTATTGTAATATCTTAATATTTTTTCTCCTTAAATCAATTAACCTACTGTCATCTATAAAAGTCCTATATGAAAAAATTAGCCCTTAAATTTTAAGGTAAAGTTTATAAATGATTATTAAATTATTTAGAATTATTTAATTTAATAATTAGACTCTGTTAGGAAATCAAGTAACAATGGTTGAAAATGAAATGATTCAGATGGATTTCATTGATAGGAAAGGAAAATTATAGAATTGAGAAACAAAATTGAGAGAATAAGAAGAAGGAATAGGGAGAAAATTAGCCGTAACCAATGTGTACAAAATATTTCATATCTCTTACCTAGAGTCTCATGACTTATTTATATTAATAATACCGTTCATTTAATTAAAAAATCCACTAATATGGATGGTTCTATTCATATAATCTCTCCTCATATTCTGATTCATAACAGATTCATTATTTAAATATCGTTAGTTTTTAACGATACGTTTGCTGGACTATCCACTGTAAAACATTTTCGCACCAGAGTAAGTAACTTAGAGGCACTGGGTTTTCTAAAAGAAAAAGTGGATAAAAGAGTTCGAGGATGGACTAAAAATTTGTTGTCTTGTGGGGGTAGAGAGGTTCTTTTAAAATCCGTAGCTTAAGCCTTACCAACGTATGCAATGATGTGTTTTTATCTTCCTGAGTGTATTCTGGATCCTATTAATGCTATAATGAGAAGTTTTTGGTGGTCGAGAAAGGCAGGAAAAAAAGGCTGAACACATGTAGCTTGGGAGAAAGTATGTCGACCAAAAAAGGATGGAGGGCTAGGTTTACGAAATATGCATTTATTCAATATTGCTCTTCTTGGAAAACATGTGTGGAGATTGATTACCTGTAGGGATTCTCTATGCTACAAAGTTCTCTCTACCAAGTACTTTCGAGATGGTGATCTGTTGGCAGCCAATTTAGGGGACAAACCCTCTTTTATTTGGAGGGGCATTCATAAGGCAAAGGAAAGTCTTCGAGAAGGTTTTCATTGGAGAGTTGGCATTGATAGTGATGTGAATATTTTTCGGCATAAATGGGGTGGTGATAAACCTGTTACCTTGGTCGGTGCTTATATGGATTCGATGAATCTAATAAAATATAAAGAATTCATGCTTCCACATAGGAACGAATGAGATGAGAACAAAATTAGACTAGTGTTTACTATGGAGGATGCGATATCTATTCTCAATTGTCCTATTGCAGGTGTTAATTATGATATGCTGGTTTGGGGCCATCATCAATCTAGGAATTTTGTAACTAGATCTGCGCATAGTTGGCTTATGAATCAGAATGCACTTGATAGAGACTCTTTTCCTATATGGAAGATAATTTCTTCTTTACCTTCTCTTCCAAAAATTAAAATTTTCGGATGGAGGATTGAACATGAAGCGATTCCAACAGGAAAGAAGTTGGCTGATGCTGGTATAAGGTATGGTTTATGCAAGTTATGTGAAAGAGAAGAAGAATCTTTGATTCATGCTTTAAGGGACTATCAGACGGTAAAGGAGGTATTTGAGCTTAGTGGTTTGCCTCTCACCATTCTCAAGGGTTTCGTTTAATAATTGCAAGGATTGGCTTGAATATGTTTTGAAGTTAGTCTCTAAGGAATATTTTACTCTTTTTCTGATTATCTTGTGGAACTTATGAAATAGGCAGAATTTTTTTGTTCATAATGCAGTCTTCCATCCAGCTCGAATGGTTGTTAATAATTCACATCTACTCTCTTTAGACTTTATGCAGGCGAATGGTTTGGAGATTTCTACTAGACCTCGTAACAGTGTACCTCGATGGAAGAAGCCTTTAAATGATTCTGTAAAGATAAATGTTGATACAGCATTTGTTAATAATTCTAGTGCTGCTGCTATTGGAGTCATTGCAAAGAACAATTCTGGAATGATGATAGATGGGATAGCTTTCAGGTTACATGGAATACACTCAGCCGAATCCGCAGAGGCATGCGCTTTTGCTGAAGCAGTGAAAATGGCAGTCAATAACACATGGAATGAGGTCCGAATTGTAGGGGACGCTATGTCCATTGTCAACAAACTCAAGGCTACTTGTTTGAATCGATCAGTCGCAGTTAGTTTTCATCATGAAGCTCACAATATACTACACTCAAACTCGTTCATTTCTGTTTCTCATGTTCGAAGAGAGGCAAATAAAGCTACGCATAGTTTAGCTCAATGGGCTATGTCTCTTGAAGATCCTTTTTTATTTTCTTTTGAAATTCCACATTGTATTGTGGATGATGCTATATTTGGCTAATAAAGTTTCGTTTTACTCAAAAAAAAAAATAACACCCAAACATCCAAGAAGTTATCAATTTAATTTACATGCCATAAAGTTAAAAATGTTTGATAGAATATTTACTTCGGTACTATTTAGAGTAATTTAATCCTGAATATTTTATTTTGAGTCAAAATATCTTCTTTACAAATAAAAATTATCAGTCAACTGATAAAATGACTTAAAATGATACGATAAACCTACATGATAGTGTCTACTGACATGATATTATCGTATAAATATATATATTGACTTTTGAAAAAAAATATTACATTAATCAGAAATAATTTTATAAAATGATATAAAATATTTTTTCTGTTGACTTATCATTTTGTCAAGTTATTTTAAATTATTTATAGTCAGTTTTCTAACAATTTTTATCCGTAATGGGGTTATTTTGACCAAAACAAAACATTGAAGGTTGAATTGCTCAAAAAAATGACTAAAATAACTATTCAATCAAATGTTAGGTGTATTTTTCACTTTATTCCAATTTATATATGACAAAATTATAATTAGAGTAAATTATAAAGGGTTAACTACTAAAATAATCACTTATGTTTTTTTTCGGTATAAATTTGGTCACCGATTTTGAAAAACGACTAGTAAGGTCACTTACATTGTTAGGATGTAAACTTTTGATCATTGAGACGTTTGTTACCGTTAAATTTTAACGAGAAGCTGATTTGACATAATAAAAAAGGATAAACTACTTAGATAGTTCCTACACTATTACTTCACTTTTATTTTATCTTTAATTTAAACTTCAAAATTTTAAAACCTTATATTTTCACCATCTTTTCCAAACTAAAAATTCTTTAACTCAAACCTATCCTCCCTCTGTAAGTAAAATTCTCAAGTATAAATTGCTCATATAGTCCCGTTTTGTGTCTCAAGACTATATAATTTATAAACAAGTTCTGTTCTTAAACAAAGCTTAAAAACTTAAGGATTATAATATCATAAGATATTATTTTCAATAGTATAATTTTTTGATGATGGAGAAAGATAACGTTACGATTCATCGACCATTGTAGATGTGTTAATATCGTATTCATTTTGTTGTTGTATCCTAGAGATGATAATCCAACGGCTCTCAAGCACCATAAGAACGGACAACTTCGACTTTTAATTCACAAATACCATTTAAAAAGTAGATTTTCAGCAGAACCTTTTAGTTAAACCCTAGAATGAACGCCGACACCAATCCTCTCAACCCACGCAAGCACCTTCGTCTTGAAGAAGAGACACCGGATGAAGACGTACCAGGAGACAGATCTGATCTTTCTGGTGAAAAAAGCTCTACGCAAAAAGCCACTGCAATCTCGACGTATAGAGATTCTTTGATGAATGGTTCGTTTTCATCGCCTCAAGATGATGAAGATTCTTTTGATGATGAAGATATTGATCTGCAAGATGGTGATGTTATCCGAACTGTTGCTGATGGCTTAGTCTCTATAGATTTTTCTAATCGTGTACAGGATCTCGCCGAAAAAAGTTTTGAACGCACAGTGGTTCTCAAACTCTTAGGGCGTCGAATAGGATTCACGAAACTGCGGAACAAGTTATATGATCTCTGGAAACCACAACAAGCTTTTAAACTCATGGATATTGAAAACGATTATTTTCTTATTACCTTTAAAACAGATTCAGATTTCCTTAGTGTTCTGGCTAACGGACCTTGGACTATTTTTGGTCATTATCTCACAGTGGAACCATGGTCTGCAAATTTTAACCCCTCACAGCTTTTTCCATCCACCGTTTGGACTTGGATCCGACTGCCAGGATTGCCAGCGACGCTGTATAAGCGTAGTCTTATTACAGAAATTGGTGAATGTCTTGGTCCAATTATCCGGATTGATTATCAGACTGAAAAGGGTCGACGAGGGCGTTTTGCAAGACTATCCATCAAAGTTGATCTTCGCAAACCATTAATCTCTAAACTCATTATTAGTGGTAAAGTCTAAATTGTCGAGTATGAATCCCTTCCAGTGGTATGCTTCCATTGCGGTAAGTACGGACATACGTAAGATAATTGTTTTGATGCAAAAGCTGTTCCAACAGAGAATGTCGCACAATCAACTGCTCATCAATCTGAACCTGAACAATCTAGACCATCCTCTGATGACAAGTCTCATTTTGGTCCTTGGATGATTGTAGAAAAACATCCACGTCGTAACACAAAGAAATCTGAATCCGAGAATACAACGGTGCAATGGAATGGAGCTTTTCAAGCATTCCGTTTCAACCCTATATATGAATCTGAACATGCTGCGGCAAATGAAGCTGCTCCCGACTCCCCAAAGTTTGGCACTGTCGACAAACAACCTAAAGGACCTTCTACAATTCAAAGGACAAAAATGAAAGCCAAAGGCAAATACACAGAAACCAACAAGACGTCTTATTCTCTCAATGTCCGCAAACCTCTTACCCTTGGTGAGTTCCCGATTTTGGCACGTAATAATTCACGTGCATGTAGTTCCAAACAATTGTCTAGAATCCCGGTAACTACTGTAGATAAATCTAAGCATTCCGCAGTAGTGGTGAAGGAAAATGTTAACCCGAATGTTCTGTCATATATCGATCATGGGGATGACAGATCACGAGAAAATATACTTAGGGACCCGCCTGATACTTTGGCTACAGGATCGTCTCTACCTCTCGATACCAATATGACTTCTATCGGTTTTCCAATTGAGATCATTGATGATACTAGCCATACACATTGCGGAGATATGGCAGCGGCTATGTTAGAATAATGTTCTGGTATTCTTTTTCATCCATGTCTTTTATGAATTTTAAAATTTTTTATTGGAATGTTCAAGGCTGCGGACATCGATGTTTCCTTCCCGCGGCCAAACAATTTCTACGCGACTACAAGCCAGATTTGGTTGTTTTCTTGGAGCCACGTATTAGTAGTGTAAAAGCTGATACGGTTATTTCGTCTTTGGGTTTTCCGAACTCTCACCGTGTCGAGGCTATTGGTTTTGCTGGGGGAATTTGGATTGCTTGGTATAATTCTGTTTCAGTTGATATTCTTTACAATCATTTTCAATATATTCATTGTCGAGTTACCGTGAAAAGCAATGACATTTCTTTTCTTGCCACGATAATTTATGCCAGTCCTTGTACGACGCAACAAAAGTTATTATGGACTCGCTTATGGAGACTTGCAACATCTATTCGTTCCCCATGGATTCTTTTTGGGGACTTTAATGCCACCCTTTTCGTACAAGAACGTAAGGGATGTGCTGCTACAACTATGCGAAGCAAAGCTTTCCAGGAACTTCTTTTCGACTTTGATCTTCGTGACTTGGGTTATAAAGGACCAAATTATACTTGGTCTAGGGGAATTGCTTAGGTTCGTTTGGATAGATAAATCTGCAATAGCTATTGGATGAAGCTTTTCCCAATTTTATTTTTGATCATCTTCTACGCCTTCGTTCTGATAACCGGCCTATTCTGTTACAAGTTGGTTTATTTCGACAAGGATCTAATTCTAATCTTTTCCGTTATTTCACTGGATGGAATACTCATGATGATTTTCATTGAATGGTCATAGATAATTGGAAGTCGATGGGTTCTATGACTGAGACCCTTAACCAATTTATTAAGGTTGCTGATACTTGAAACAGGACGATTTTTTGTTACATTGGAAAGAAGAAAAGAATGCTTATGGCTCGTCTCCGAGGTATTCAAAAATCTATATGTTCTCGGTCTTCGAGATTTTTGCGTATTTTAGAATCTGACCTTTTGGTAGAACTTGAACATATCCTTGATCAAGAAAAGCTTATGTGGAAACAAAAATCAAGCTGCGATTGGATCATTCAGGGAGATAGAAACACTAAGTACTTTCACCGGCGAGCAATTAGTCACAGGCAAAAAAATCGTATATCATCTCTAAAATTATCAGATGGATCATGGTGTGATGTGGATTCGGTGTTGTAGGAGGAAGCCATTCGATTTTTTTCATCCATTTTCTCCTTCGATGATACTCCGCTAGGCACTTTTCCGCCTGCTGTCACATTCCCAACCATACAAGACACTTTTACAGCATCTTGACGATGTGACGTCTGAGAAGGAAATTTATGATGCTCTTAGAGAAATGTCCCCTCTGAAATAACCTGGATGTGATGGACTTCATGCTGAACTTTTTCAATGCCAATGGGGTATTGTGGGATCTTCTGTCTATGCCATGATTCAAGGTATTTTTAGTGGTGAACAAATTGAATCTGATTTATGTCGGAAAATACTTGTTCTTATCCCAAAGGTTGGTTCTCCCGAATCTTTCTTTGATTTTTGTCCAATTATTTTAAGCACAGTTTTGTATAAGCTTCTGACAAAAGTGATTGTCCGACGACTTAAGCCTATCTTCCCATCTTTGATCTCCCTGAATCAGACAAGTTTTATCTTTGGTCGCTCAATTACAGAAAATATTATTGTGAATCAAGAAGCGATCCATTCTATGCGATCTCTCAAAACAAAGAGAGGTTGGATGGCCATAAAAGTCGATTTAGAAAAGGCTTTCGATAAACTCAACTAGAATTTTATCTCTGACTCTCTACTAGTTGCGGGGTTTCCACCTGGTTTTCGACGTATCATCATGAATTGCGTCACTTTTTCTAATTTTCAAGTGCAATGGAATGTCAAACTTTCGCGACCCTTTACGCCTGAGCGGGGTATTAGACAAGGAGACCCTTTGTCCCCATATCTTTTTGTCTTTACCATGGACCGTCTAGGACATCTAATATCAGAATCAATTGATCAAGGTTCTTGGAAACCTTTTTGTTTCACTCGCAATGGCAGCCCTTTATCACATCTTTTCTTCACAGATGATCTCATCCTTTATGCTCAAGCTGATTTAGAGCAGACGTGGGTGATAAATGACATTCTCATGGTGTTTAGTTCATTTTCTGGACATTGAGTAAACAAGCAGAAGACCAATATATTTTTCACCAAACACATCTTCATAAGACCAGCTATCGATTAGTTCTTTTTTTGGTTTTCAGGTTGTGAGTTCCTTGGGGAAATATCTTGGCGTTTCGATTCTCTCTCAATGCCTAAAAGTTGTCGATTATGAGTTTATTTTAGAAAAGATGAAATCTAAGCTTAATGGATGGACGACTCGTTCACTTTCTATGGCAAGGCGTATTATTCTAGCAAAATCTGTTCTTGGAGCCATCCCTATCTACTTCATGCAAACTTCCATGCTCCAAAAAAGAGTCTATAATGAAATAGAGAAGTTAATACGACGTTTTGTTTGGGGGTGCAATTCCAATGCCACCAAGGTTTCTCTTGTTAATTGGGAAGCTCTTTGTCAACCAATGGATTATGGAGGACTTGGTTTTCGGTGATTGCATGATTTCAATCTTGCATTTATATTGAAAGTTGGTTTTTCAATTATCATCCAACCAGATTCTTTTTAGGTACAACTTTTACGTCAAAAGTACAAAATTGTTGAGGTTTGCCATTTATCTATAAAGAAACAATAGTGTACTCTCCTTTGGCGTGCCCTTACTTCTGCGTGGCCCATTTTGCTTACCAATATTGCATGGTCTTTGGGTAATGGAGACACGGTGAATATCCTAGATGATGTTTGGCTACCACAGTTGGGAGTTTTACGAGAACATTTGTTGACCGATCCTATTGATTGTTCTTTTACTTCTTTGGTTACAATAGAAGGAACATGGGATATTGCAAAACTACATACTATTTTTTTGGCTGAAGTTGTTTCCCATATTTTAAGTGTAAAACCACCTGATCAGTTTGATGTTCTTGATAGAATTATTTGGAGTTACAGTAAAAAGAATAACTTTGAAATTGCCTCAGCATATTCTTGTATAGTTGGTACACTTTGGAATGCGAAACAACCAATTTGGAAGCATATTTGGAAGATTCAGGTTCTGCAACGTCTCCTTCTTTTTCTTTGACTTGTCCAACAGGAAAAAATTATGACAAACGCTAAGAGATATCATCGATCCTTTGGTCATACTGCTACATGCCCTCGTTGCTATGTGAGTTCGGAAACTATCATCCATGCTTTGCGTGATTGTCTCGAGTCTAGAGATGTCTGGTTAAGCATCCTCCTACATGCCTCATTGGTCAGCTTCTTCACTGATGACTTGCACTCCTGGTTAAGTTCGAATCTACTCTCTACGAATATTGTTATATATGAAAATACTCCTTGGAATCTGATTTTTGTTTCTCTGCTATGACAAATCTAGAAGAGTAAGAATGATCTAGTCTTTAACAATTTGAGACAACTAGCGCCTAGGATTTTCCAGCGGGGATTAACTTGGACTCGTTTCTACATGAGTACTACTTGTGCATCAACATCAAGTGTTCCGATAATTTCCCATTCTTGGATTCGACCAAGTTCAGGTTGGGTGTGTCTTAATGTTGATGGAGCAGTTTATTACAATACGAGTATAGGTCCGATAGGTGGCCTTATTCATGATAGTGATGGAGGATGGATTTTGGGTTTCCACAGATTGCTAGGAGTTGTTTCGGCATTAAATGCTGAGTTATGGGCAATTTATACAGGACTCGAAGTCACTTGGAACAATGGCTTTGAATATATTTTGATTCAATCTGATTGTCTTGAAGCGGTTACCATGATTTTAGATTGCAATGCACGTCTGAGTTCAAACTCTCTCGTTCGAGCTATTGATAGATTACATTGGAAGAGTTGGATTATAGACTTACAATGGATTCCACGTGAAGGAAACTCTCTGGCAGACATAATAGCAAAGGAAAGGAATGACTCTCATTATAGTTTAACCACTCTTGATAAGTCTCTTCTTTACCTACAATCCCTTTTAGAAAGGGATATTTTTACTTGTGCTTCTTGATCTTGGTTTTTTGAACCTTTATTATTGTAGCGATGTGAAAAATCCATGAATAAGTGTATCGCTAGAAAATTCTCTTTTTTATGATTGGAAAACATTTTCGGGTTCGATTTGAAAATAATGTCTTCCACGTGGGGGTTTCAATTTAAAAATGATTTTTGAAAAATTAGAGTTGTCACCGATTGTTTAGGTAGACCGGACACCTTAAAACCAGAGATTTTATAATTAGGGTTCGGGAATCGATTACGGATGGGGAAGGATTAGCACCCCATATCGCCCAAAAATTGGTACTTTATTTAATTACCGCTTTATTAATATTAAATTTTCCGAGCTAATTTAACGATCAAATTAATTTTTAATTGGATTTGCGTATTTATTTTAAAGCACCTAAACCCAAAGGTAAGCATCCGAACCACCATCACTACACTAAAGTTAGCCTCGCTTACGAACGAGTTTAGGGGTCTGCATTAACAAACTAATATCATTTATGCAACTTAAACATAACAAATAAATTTAATACATCGCATAAAAATAAATACATAAAAACATAAATATTAATCTAACAAAAATAATACTAATCTAAAAATAAATTAAAAACATACATAAATTAATAAAAATCTAAAACATAAATAAAATCTAAACACCAAATAAAATAATGAGAAAGTATTTTTCATTAAAAATATTCAAAAAATAATAAAAAAATATACCTAAAATTACAAACGGCTAACATCCGATGAACTCCCCACCGAGATCTATCACGACCCCTCCAAAATTTTTAACTTGATCAAATATTAAAAATAAGACTAGATCGAACCATCCAAAATTTGGGGAGAGCTAAGCTCTCAAATTAGGATCATAGGTACTACCCTCACCTAATTGGTTCTTCTTTCAAAAGGCTCCCCCTTACCTCTTTTTATAGGCATTTGGAGAGAGGAAAGTGAGGTTCCTCATCAATGTGGGATTCTAACCCCACATCAACTTTTTCTTTCATTTCCTTCTTCTTCTTTCTTTTTTCATTTTTCTCTCTTTTTTCTTCTTTTTTTATTAATAATATGATTACTACAATAATAATATAAATACTAAAATCTGATTAAAAATGAGTGATTACAGTTGTCCTTCTTTGCTTGTTCTTGTGAAACAAGGATAAAACAAAGATAAAAAAGCACTCATTTTTTTTATTCTTCGATTTTGGCTTCAGAAATCACAGGTTCTTCTGGAAATTTCTGCTCTTCTTTGGCTGAATCTTTAGGCTTGTAAGTCCTTCCTATATTGAACTTCTTCATCTTCTGATCTTGGAGATACATGTTACTTCGGTTATATGACCTTTCGTCTTTTGAACAGATCTTGCAAAACAAAAGCTCCTCCTATATAGAACTTTCATCTCTAGATCTTGAATTGAGGTCTCTTCTGCATAAAACCTTCACTTTGAAGTCTTGAGTTATGTGCCTATCTTGTATAGAGATTTTTACTCAGACTATGGTGAAGATAGATATCCCTCCTTTATGAGACTCATTGTCTTCTACGTTATCAGTTTTTCTTATATAAAACCTTTTACGTCGTGACGGATCTTGTAAAATAAGATTCCTCCTATATGGAACTCTTACTTCTAGATTTAGAGTTAGGGTTTCTCCTATATAAACCTTTCACTCTGAAGTCTCGAGTTGATTGTCTCTCCTATATGAAGCTTTAATCTCAAAGACAAAAATGAAGATGGGGTCCCTCCTATATAGAACTCTTCCTCTTTGATGTTGTTGGTTTCTCCTATATAAAACCATCGCATCCTGGGTGAACTTTTCAACTGGTAGCTCTTTTTGTATAGAACTATGAGTTTTCTTTGTTCGGTGTGTACAAGTTTTTTCTGTACATGTTGGTACCTTCTGTTTGGAACCTTCATCTTCGAGTATTTCGGGACTCACGCTAAATGGTTGTCAATCTTCTTTTTAACCGGGACTCACTCCGGAGTGGCAGCCAATCCTCTTTCAAATCTAGGACTTACGCCAATGTGGCTGTCAATCTTCGTTCTAAAAATATCTGGTCGGGACTCACGCCAAGTGGCTGTCAATCTTTTTCTGAAAACATCTGGGGTTTCTGGATTGGCCCATTGTCTTGATCTTTGTACTCGGCTCCTCTTTTGTTTTGGAGACACATTCACCACCTATCAAGTTTCGTCTCATAAATATTTCTCCTTTTTTTTTCTTTTCTTTTTTATGATGTCTCGGTTCTATCGGTCTGATCATCGAAAGGTTCATCAAATGTGATGGTCTGAAATGTTAACCTCTTTGGTCAAAATTTTTTCTTTTCCTTCTTTCTGTTGGAAGGTGGTATTCAAATGAACGTTCTATAGAAGGTGCAAAGATGCACAAAATCTTTGTTGGGGTCATCTTTCTTGACCACTATCTGTCTTTTCCTATAAGACGATTGTTCATTAAAAAGAATGATACATGAGCATTTTCATTATGCATGTATGTATGATGTATGTTTGGGATTGAAAAATCCAATCTATCTGTAGGTATGAAATGATATTATGTTAACTCTGTTTCCAAAAGGTTGATGCCCTGATCCTCATTCGGTTGACCATGTAGGCTTCATTTATTAAACTTTGACATCTTTGGTCATTTCTGATCTGATCTCTGATTCTGTCATTTTGCAGACAATGATGCCCCACTTATATTCTTTGTATTCTCGTCTGGATCAATATGAAGGTTGATCGGACGTCTTTGTGTCCTGATTTCATTTATGTTCTCGTCAAAGTACCTCAATGACGGTTGACTCTCAATTTTCTTTCATTCTTGGAAAAAAGATTTTATTTGTATGTATTTCAATATGCAAGAAAAACTTTGAAAAATGTATGGATTTAGAAGTTCATTGCAAAACAATTTAAAACATATTTGTTTTCCTGAATGTCAAATGCAATGTCATATTTGCCAAAATCTGACAAAGAAAAACTCTAATGAAGAGTATATTTAAAGGATCCTCGACTATTACAAGGATATAGACAAATATGTAGTCTCTTCTAGACTTTTGGGTTTTCAAAAGGAACATACCCTTTCCTAAAGGCTACCCCTTTTGTATGGCTCTCATTATCTCACTCTCTCATCTTTCCCCATCCTTCCCTCATTTAGGTGTCGATCAAGCACTTCGAAGTTCGACGTTCCTTGAAGCAAGGTTAACCGTTAGGCGAAAGTGTGATATGAAGACAATATCATTTAGTTTGGATGTCCCTGAATGATCAGAATGGCCTTTGAAAGCTTGTAAGACCTGGGTCCGTGACCAATGTAAATGTATCTGTGTATTTATGATTTGTATACTTCTAATATTCTTTCTGTTTTCTTTTTTCTTTTTTTTCTTTTTTCTTCTTTTTTTCTTTTTTCTATTTTTTTCTTTCTTTCTTTTTTTACCAAAAATAACAATCTTCAGGCCGACTTATCTCAGGTGTGCTTTAATATTTGCTTTTATGTAAATCTGTGAGATCCTAAGGTATCTAGAATGAGGATTTTTTTACTCATCTTTGCCTCATTCTTTCTGGTTGAATTTTTGCTTCTGAATTGCTTGATCCATATATGAAGTGTGTACAACATTATTTCCTTCATATTTTTTCTTCTTTCAAGTTTCTGAATGCGTCACCAGATTGAAGTATTTCCCGATTATTCACCGCTTGAACTCGATCGTCTTTGTGCAAATTGTTGATATTGCTTGGATTCAATCACCTTTATGTGATCTCCTGATGTTGTGCTCTGCCAAAATCCTCTTTTACTTGATTCGGACTCGTTTCGGCCTTCCGATTGTCATTTTGTTTTTTTATTTTCTTTTCTTTTTTCTTTTTTCTTTTTTTCTCTTTTCTCTTTTCTCTCTCTCTTTTTTTTGTGTCTTAGCTCTTGACTATTTCTTGCTGATAGTCTTCCGATTTTAATATCTAATTTGTCTGATCTTGCCTCTTTATTCAGATAAGGTAAGAGAATGTCATTCGTCATCTTATTCAGGAAGTCCTGAGAAGGTCTTCAGGGGATAGAAATTTAAGGTCGACTCTCGCCTCAAAGATCTTGATCAACAAGTGTGAGTAGGAATTTTCTTAAACATGGGAACTGCCCATTATCTATTCGCTCTATAAAACACGTTTTTTGTGGCGTTTGTAAACAAAAACGTCGTTATAGAATATATTTTTTGCGGCGTTTATAAATAAAAACGTCGCTACAGAACACGTTATTTGTGGCGTTTGTAAACAAAAACATCATTATAGGTCTTGACTTTTTGCGGCGTTTTTGGAGAAAAAACGCCACAAACTATTACGGCGGTGGTTCTAGCGACATTTCTTGCGGCGTTTTTTTTAGCGGCAGAAAATTTTTTAGCGGCGCTAAAAAACACCACAATAAAACTAAAAAACGTCGCGAAAGATTTGTTTTGCTGTAGTATTTGGATCTTGGTGCGAGTAGGAAGTCCTACACCTTAATGATGCAAGCATACACCTTCGCCAAGTTATAGTAATTTGGATATTGATCCTACAGGGACTGGATACCCACGCAGCTTATCCTTCCTACAGTAAGAAAAGTAAAAACATAAGTAATTTATCGAAGTATGATTAACTAAAATAATGAAAGATAACTATAATTAATTAATTAGAACTCAAAATATGATGGAAAAGCTTTGTTAGATTGTTTCGTAGTGTGGAATCCAGTTGCATAATATTCTCGTCCTATTAATGTAGAAGGTTGAAGTGCCGCCTCGGTGAGTCGTTAAAGGGGGTTACCTTGGCTGCCTTGGCAGGTTTTGCCTTGTCGATAAGTCAACAACTCATAGTTCGATGGAACATCCTTTATTGTCTCCTCCTTATCCCTAATTTGGAGTAGTATTGAGGGTCACGTCTTTATAATACCTCCCAGCGTGAATCAAGGGTGAACAACAACCAATGGTATGTTTCATTTTAGTTAATGAAATTTTGGTTGGCTTAACTTTAAGCCGGATTAGCCGATGCCCAAGAGTAAAGACCGTATTCACTTGTTTCGTAAGCCTAACTATCTCTAGTTTAGACAAATAGGTTTTTTCTTGCAAATTTATCTTTTGAGCTCGTATGCAAGAAAGAGTAATTACCAAGAACGAAAAACTATGAATCTAAATTTTGAATTTACATTAATAAAACTTGAATAAAGATATAACCTTCTTCCACAAATACTCCACAAAATAAAATAAGCCTATGGAAGAAATTAGAACATGATAATGGTAGTGGCGGTTATAATTCTAATCGGTGAAAATGAGTTGTTTCTTATAAACCTAGGGGTCAGTTTATATAGTTCAAGCGTAGGTTGTTTTCAATTTCATTTTCAGGAATGTAGGATTTATCAAAGGAGCAAAGTTATAGCTTTGAGGATTCTACCATGTCCGGCAAGCCTGCCTCTTTGCGTAAAAAATGAAAGGAAGTTCCGGGATTCTTTATCATAATATGAACGACTAGATTTTGAGTCCTATACATCATAATTGCATCTTCCATTTAGTTAGTGAATGATGATGAGACTGAGTAGAACAATATCCATTGATCTGTGAGAGAATAGGCTCTTCTAAGCTTTCATGGGAAATAATTCCAGGATTACAATGACCATACAGGTTTCCTTTGCAACATGAATGGGGGAGGATTTCATGGGATTGTCATTATAATAGCCATTTTAAAAAAATAACCAAAATTTAAAAACCCAAACATTTTATTAATAAACAATCCAAATATAATACAAACTCATGACCCAAATCTAATAACCCAACCCATATCCAATGCTTAATTACAAAAGCCCAACCCAATAACCAAAACTCATCTGATAACCCTAATTACAACCAAATTAAACCCTAACTAATCCTAACCAACCTCAACCTTCATTATCCATAACAATTGGTCGCGCGTGGCCGTCACGCAAGACTGTTAGAATCACGCGCGAATAACCACTGTCTTGGATTTGACCCCGGATCTGCTCCACTGTCGCGTCAACTCGAACCTTCAAAAGAACAAAACATCATCATATTTGAAAATTTTAGATTTTTAGCAGTGATATTTACGTTAAAATATATACAAATCCGGGCTATAAATGTCGGATTAAAGCATTGTAATCCCGGTTATAAGAAATCAGAAAGAAAAAAAAAACATATTCGAAGCAAAGAGAGTAGAAAAATCACTCCTAACTCAAAACCAAATCGGATCAAGAGAGTCAAATCGAAACTAAATCGGAAGAGGAAAATAGGTAAAAAATAATAGGGATTCGAATATTTATCGTTAGATCTAGACACATGCATTTGGATTTTTGAAATTTAAAAGTCGGATTCGGATTCTCCTCGTTGAAGGCTTTTGAAAAGTGGTAAACTTTCCCTCTCCGATGACCGATGACCGATGACGGCGAACGACGTCGTGTTCCACCGGCGACCAAAAGGCTCTAGAGAACCCAAGAGCTTCTCTGATAGATCCTTTCCTTTGTTTGAAACAAAATGAGGATGAAGGCCAATCTTCATCAAATAATGGGCCGAATTCGAAAAGGCGTCATTTTGGCGGCTCGTTACAGGACCCAAAACGATGGTGTTTCATCCTTGCTGTCCCGAGACTGACCCGTTCGCCCGATCCCGGCCCGTGCTTAATCCAGATTGAGGGAAAAATCATACGCGCAGTCTCTGAAGTTTCATTATCCTTGCATTCGACCCTTCAGTTTGCTTTTCCTTCGATTTTAGTCATTGTTATCATTATTTTAGCCCTATTTTTATATTTTATTCAATTTGGTCACCGATTTTATTATTTTATATAATTTTAACCCCATAATTTTTTTTTTTGCAGATTAGTTCATATTATTATATTATTTTGTTATTATACTATTATTATAGTTATTATTATCTTTATTATTATTATTTTCACTATTTTGTTTTATTATTACTATATTAATTATTATTAAAATATAATGTTGTATATTTATTATTTACTTTACCTTTTATTTCGTTTATTTTATTAAAAATTATTATCCCGACATATTCTATTGGGAGTAACATATCGGTCTTCGGGTGTTATCTTCTTTGAATTGTCGTGGATATTAGGATTAAATATGCATTTTAAAATTAAAATTAATTTAAATTTTATATTTTCTTAAATAATTACGATGTAAACCTTTTAGGTGCCAATTTTTTGGCGTTATGGGGTGTTAATCCTTCCCCAAACGTAATCAATTCCCAAGTCCAATTTTCTCTGGGGGGTTTTTTCGGTGTCCGATCCAACTTTTTGAACGGTCGATGATGATTTCAACCAACCAACTAATTTTCAAATTTTAACGATATTCCAATAGGAGTGACATCATATTCTTCATGTGTCATCTTCTCGAGATACCAAATTTTCAAATACTTTCGAATTATTTTAAAATTTCAAGAAAAATTCGCTACAGTCCCCAAATCCAGTTGTTCCAAAACAAAATTTTGTAGCGCCATACTCAATTGAAGTCCTTATGAACGAGAAATTATTCTATGGACCGGTTCCACCACGTTATCCATGGTCCTTAAGAACAAAAAACAAATCTATATCATCATTTTTACACATCATCTGCACACTTATAATTTTAATTTCCAAATTATCTCTATAAATAAAATATATTAAAATTAAAAAATGATGACGTGGATTTTTTTATTCTAAACCCAAACCCTAATCTCTAAACTCTAACCCTAAACCCTAAACCTTAACCCTAAACCCTAAATAAAATATATTAAAATTAAAAAATGATGATGTGAATTTGTTTTTTAATTAGGATTTAGGGTTTAAGGTTTAGGGTTTAGGGTTAGGGTTTAGGGTTAAGGTTTAGTGTTTAGGGTTAGGGTTAGGGTTAGGGTTTAGGGTTAGGGTTAGGGTTTAGGATTTAGAATAAAAAACAAATCCACGTCATCATTTTTTTAAATTTTAATATATTTTATTTAGAGAGATGATTTAGAAATTAAAATTATGAGTGTGCAGATGATGTGTAAAAAATGATGACGTGAATTTGTTTTTTGTTTTTAAGGACCATAGATGATGTGGTGGAACCGGTTCATAGAATAATTTCTCCTTTGAACAAGGATTAACAATCTTTCTTATTTATAAATACCTTGTAAACCGATTGGATGCAAAAATAGAACAAAAAGTGAATAATAGTAAAACAAATTACGTAAATAATTTTATTTCAAGGCAAGTTATTTTTTATTACACCATATGCTTGGTTGACATATTATTATTATTATTATTATTATTATTATTATTATTATTATTATTATTATTATTATTATTATTATTATACATAAATGTACTTTGTCTTAATTTGATCAATCAGTTTGTCTTAATTTGTGTCGGACAACGAGGGAAAACATCTCCTTGGTAAGACAGTCTAACATTAGCACATGAAGCACGTGTACGATCTTCTTCTTCAGCCCTTAAAGTCACGTTCTGCAAATGGATCCTTTGGCACGGAACGCTCTGGCTGCAATTCATTGTTATGGCCACGTCGGAAGCACTGCTTCCTCTGATATTCTGGTAAAACACATCGCTCACTTGCACAGCTGAGACCTGCATGCATGCATACATACTAAATCAATGCTTTGTTGTATATACAATTAGGTGATAGAGGTGAAGAATTTTAACCTGTTGGGTACATGGATCACAATAATTTTGATCAATAATGATAGGGTTAGTGACGTTGTTCATCTCAATGTTTTGGAACGTGATGTTCTTGGCAAATTCCGATCGGCCTTGTAATAGAAATTCGATCATGTTAACTTAAAGACACTATTAGGAGTAGTAATAAATTCTAAACATAGACCGCAAAACGAATACGAAAAATCATAGGTAACCAACTGAGATCAGCAAGTTAAGAAGGTAGTGGAAAGTTGATGAAATTTGTTTGAAGTCGGCATATTTGTTATATTTTTACCATTAAATCATAGAAGCTTTGATTCCCATTGCAAGTATTTCGCTTCCATAAGAGCAATTTTTTCCTATAATTACAACTTCTTAGTCCAATTTTCTTTTTCACCTAATGATTTTCGGATCCGCTAACAAAATTTATGAACTAGAATCGAATTCTTTACCTGCCATGTCTTTATTCCGACTCCGTTGGTCGTTCCCGAAAGGTTTGCATGATTCACAAATGCATTGGACACAGAAGCGGAGGAGATTTTAGCTCCTAAGCTCCCAATGCTGCAAATATAGAACAAGAAATAGAGGCAAATTTCACGTTATATGTGCATAAATGCTAAACGAAATCAAGTGTAGCTTATGTTGAATTCCAGACCTGATTCCATAGCCAGGTCCGCATGTTATATCCGTGGCATTGACATCACTCGTGCCGCTCACTATCGAGATGCAATCATCGCCCGTCCCGATGTTGCTGTTGTTAATGCTGATATTCTGAGTTCCGGTCACATGAATTCCATCGGTGTTTGGACTGTCACCTGGTGCTTTCACTGTAAGGTTAAACGCGTTAACGTGCACACATCTTTGAAAAGAGAGATGCATTTGTTGTTGAATTACAATATTCGTGTACCGATACAATCAGTCGAAATCACTTACGAGGGTTTTGTTTATTTTGCAGGACTTTTCCCACCATGATCCACCGTTTCCATCGATGGCGCCCGTGACCCCACCTTCGACTTGTAAATTTGCAACCTTATCGGAGTAAAGCCACCGCCTTCCGTTTCCTTTTTCATTAATTGATTTTTAAATTTTTTAACAGTCTAATTCTATCTTCAAACAATTATTTATGTCATATTATATTATTACACAATACACATCAATATTTATATAGTTGGAAGCACATTTGTCTTCCTAAAAGTGAGGGGGCTTAGGACCGAAGAACTTGCATGAGTAGAATATGGCTTGCATGGTAGGTTTAATGCAGCAAATTACTTCTGGGAAGAATACACTTTAGATTGCTTGGATTAAATTGTATGTAATCAAGCAAGAGAATTTCTGGACTATAGAGAGTAAACAACACTTCAGTTGGTTATTCAAGAAGCTTCTCAAGTTGAGAAGTATGGCAGTGTCAGGCTTAGCTGCAGGCAGAAGTCTCCCCACAAAGAAAATCTAGAGGAGCATCCGTGAATCCAGGGGAGTAGTAGCATGGCATAAAGTGGTATGATTTGGCATGCATATCCCTAAGCATACGATGATTACGTGGATGACAATTGGACAAGCTTCCTACGAGGGTACGGTTGGCTCGAATGGGGATAATTGATGAGGAAGGTTGTATTTTATGTAATGGT
This sequence comes from Abelmoschus esculentus, assembly GCA_035048815.1. Classification (NCBI taxonomy): domain Eukaryota; kingdom Viridiplantae; phylum Streptophyta; class Magnoliopsida; order Malvales; family Malvaceae; genus Abelmoschus; species Abelmoschus esculentus. The sequence continues at coordinate 2,998,792 of JAUCBN010000021.1, forward strand.
TCAGTTGAATCCAGAGACCATTTATTCTTTGATTGCCCATTTTCCAAGCAGTTTTGGAGATTGAGTCTATGTTGTTGCGACATACGTCGGGAGGTCTTGAACTGGCCTGAGGAGCTCTCCTGGGTGGTGTTCAGGTTCAAAGGAAGGTCAGTTGCCGCTTTGATCGGTCGACTTGCATGGCAGGCTTCTCTATATTTGATATGGGAATAACGTAACCGTAGGGTTTTTTGAGGAGTATAGAGGTCCTGCACTCAATTGTTTGATTGTCTAAATGATATTATACGCATTCGTTTACATCATAAAAATATTAGGATACGAAATGCACAAGGCGATTTATTAGTTGCTTGGGGGATTAGTTTGTAAATGAGTAGCAATTTTTACTACTTTTTTTGGATTAATAAATTATAAAGCTTATCCAAAAAAAATAAACAGAGTTAAAATATTAAAAAGTTTGAGGATTAATTTATAATGAAAATTATATTTGAAATTTGAATTTGAATTGATTTTTGAGTCTGAATTACGAGCCACGATCGGATGTAGGAGTGGATCGGTGCTGGAACCATGAAGCAGTGTGAGTTGATGAGAAATTGGATGTAGGAGTGGATCGGTGCTGGAACCATGAAGCAGTGTGAGTTGATGAGAAGTTGGAGGCGCTGATAAGGGGTTGAGAGGCGATTTGAGGTGAAATTGAGGTGTTTGAGAGATTTTAATTATTTTTTATAATTAAATGTTAAATAAATTAATTTTATATTTAATAATAAAAATATATTAAATTATATTAAAATATTAATAAAATAAAATTAAGTGATCAAAATAGGTCAATGTATAAAATTCAGCGAATAAACTGATCGTTTTAAAAGTTTAGTGACCAAAATAAATTATAGAATAAAATTTAATGGTATTTTTATTATTTATCCTAATTATAATTTAATGATGATATTTTTTTTATTCAGCTATAATGATGATCATTTATTATTATTTCAAGTCGTTTATAGTCAGTTAACTGATAATCTTTATCTACGAAAGAGATATTATAAGTAGTCATATCTCTCAAAATTTTAAATCAATAAAAATTAATTTACCTGCAGTAAATGTCTGCTTAATTAGTCATGAACTCAACATAAATAAATGTAAGAATTAACCCAATGGTAAATCCTCTAACCCATGATTTCCAAACAATCATTAGGTTCAACTAAATCAAATGCTTTCCCTACAACATTGCTACACAACGATTGAGCAGCCTTGTTCATGTACGTCAACTTCACGTTCTGTAATTTTACTTCGGTGCATGGATTATCGGCACTGCAGTCGAATTTTATGGCTACCGGTGTCGATGATGTTCCTCGGATATCGGCATAGGTGATGTCCTTGATTTTTACTCCTGAAACCTATGATCATCGGAGAAGAAAAGGGTAAGGAACCGAATCGAAGTGGACAAGTATATGACACTAGAAACCGGACTTCTGCAATACCTGACCAGGACAGTTTTCGTTACGAGGGCAATAATTTTGGTCGATCACGATAGGGTTTTGAACGTTCATCATCACAGAATCCGTAAACCGAACCCCTTCGACAAATCCGGTACTCGGCCTCGCCCATGACTTGATTCTCAAACCATTCTGAGTGTTGGAAAATGTTGTCCTCTTCACAGTGACATTTCGGACCCCTTCCTCGTTCAAATCCTTTGCTAAACTTCCAATGCTGCAGAGTTCATGTTAAGGGAATGATAAGCGCATTGCTTCGGTTTTAGGATATGTAGCGATGGATTTCGATATATCTACCTGATGCCATGACCAGGACCGCAACTGACTTGTTCGATCCATAAGTTCTTAGTGCCAGGGCCGATGGAGATGCAGTCGTCTCCGGTTTTAATGGAGCTGCTAAGGATTTGTACGTCTGTTGATAATTGGACATGGATGCCATCCGTGTTGGGACTATCACTGGCAGCAATGATCTTAACTCCTTGGATGTGCACATTTCGGCATCCGTTGATCGCAATGTGAAACATTTGGCTATTTAAAGACGTTATGCCGTGGATCTTGATGTTGTTCGAATTCGTAAAACGCAATGTCTGTTTTCAGACAAAATATTATTGATGTCTATGATCATATAAGAGAAGAAAATGCAGGACTGCAGGATAAAAGCAATGAAAGAAAACACTACCGTGGCACCGGAAGGACATGAGTTGGAATTGGAAGCTTTGCATGTCCAAAGAGACGGTCCTTTAGCATCGAACGCGCCGGCACCGGTGATGGAAACTCCGGTCACTCCTTGAAAGCTAAACCAATTTTCCGATTTTCCCAGCACTCCATAGTCCAAAGGAGCCACAATGGTGCCATCAATTCTTATAATGATCTGAGGACTTCTGCATTGGCCTTTAAAGGCCATAGAACCAACCAAGTACCGCCCCTTCGGCACATATAGGAAGCTCGAGTCAGTCGAGCCACATGCCGCATCCCATGCCCTGAGGAAACCGTTGGTCGAATCGCTTACGCCATTCGGTTTAGCCCCAAAGTTTAGAACATTAAAATTTTTCATTGCAGATGTCGAACTCGTACTCGACATAACAAGGACAATCACAACAATCCCAAGGAAAAGACCTGAAAGCTTCATCGTTTTAAGTTGTGTTTGGAAGCAGAGAAAACTGTGAGAAAATGCAGAGAAAGTGGGATATCTATACACGTTGAGTTTGTACATGAATTGTGAAGCGTACGGTCTTTATATTATTTTTTGTGTGGATAAATGTCAAAAGTGTAGGATTTAAGAAAGCTTCAATGGCGTCCAAAGGCAGCCATTTTCAGTGTTTTTGTAATGAAATGCAGTGTACTTGGAACTGTTTGCTTGGTTTTCGATTCACCGGCGGTCTAAAATGTCTTAAAAGTGGGATTTCTGGTTCATCTCCGGTGCGGCGCAGTCATTGAATTGAATTGAATTGCAATTAAACCAACACAGATTTTGAAAATTATTCTGAGTATAAATTTTATGTCCCCTCCCTTTTCAAGTCTCCTATTGAAAAATCTTTAAAAATTAAATTTTAATCACCGACCCTAATTTTTTATATCATAAATACTAAATTTTATACCTTAAAAAACATACCCTATCCTTAATTCGCTAAACTTTAGTCATAAATTCTAACCTTAAACTTTAAACCCTAAACTCACTAATTTAAAATAAAGACATCAATAAAAACACGATTAATAAGCAGATGAATTGAAGACTCCTAGTTTGTGAACTTGAGACGCAAGAACCATACCTTACTTTGAGATTATCAATAATCTATTGTATTATTATATGTGTTAATTATTGAGAAGATTACTTATGTTTCTTTCTTTCTTGGTATAAAATTATCACAGATTTGAAAAAATATCAATAAGATTATTTATTTTTTGGTAAAAGTTTTTATCAATCAATCAACAAACGATTAAGCGACCAAAAATTTATACTATAAAAACATAAATATTCTTATTGATATTTTTTAAAATCGATGACCAACTCTATCTTAAAGTGAAATATAGGGATGGGTACGGAATTCGAAGGGTTCCGGTCCAACCCGGTTTGAACGGGTCGGATTTTTTTGAAGAAAATTTGGGTTCGGGTCCGGTCGGGTCGGAATTTTTTTAAGGGTGATTCCGGGTCGAGTCGGGTTCGTGTTTAGGATGGAAAAATCGACCCGACCGGGATTAATAGTGTAATTTTTCATATATATTTTAGGGATATTTGCAATAATGATCCCTCTTTATATATATTTTATACAGTTAGGTCACTAAAATTATTTTTTTATAATTATGTCACTGAAAATTTATTTTATTTACAATTAGATTCCTAAATTTTATTTTTTTTACAATTAATCCCCTAAAATTTAAATTTTTTAATGATTCGGTTGGGTCGAATTTTAAAACTTAAAAATCGGGTCGGGTCGGATTTTTCACCCTAAACTCAGGTCGAATCAGGTGAAAAGTATGTTTTTCGGATCGAATACGGGTGAGCCGAAAATCTGACCCGACCCAACCCAACCCATGCCATCTCTAGTGAAATATGAGTGATTATTCAAAGTCTCCCCTCTCTTAACATCCTTAGTATTTAAGAATAATATAGTCTCCACTCTAACATTATAAAGTAATTGAATTGTCACATGATTTGGAGTATTTTGGTGAACACACCAATCAAATGGAGTAAACTTAAGTGGTGATTATATTTAAAAACATAAAGCTTAGTTTCAAAGTTCATCAAAAAAGTGCATGGGAAAGTGTAAAACAAGGGATTAGCGGAAATAATTAATACACTTTGAGTAATATAATATAATATAATAGTAGAATAAACAAATTACATGCACCTTCACAATCAAGATTTCATCCCTTTATTCGTGATGTTTTAGGTTCTGGTCAAACATAATAGAATAAATTTATAATTTTTTTATAAAAATTTAAAAAAATAAAAAAATAAATTAAATATTTATAAAAATTATAAATATATAATTTATATGTATATATAATAATTATCTGAAACTTAAAATATAAAAAATATTATTTAAATTCAAATATTCATAATCATTTGTTAATATATAAATATTTTATATAAAATAATTTAAACTATTTTTTTAAATAAATATCATCATGGTTTTCAATAACACTATATATTGAATGAATCGATCGGATATAAAAAAATCTTTCAAAATAGAATCTCAACTTATAAATTCGATTATATTTATTGTATTAAAAAGAATTGAAAAATTATGATATACCTTTCCAAAAGAATGTACGTCAATCGGTTTACAAGTTATTTAGAATTAAGAAATATCGATAATCCATGATATTACCAAAGGATAACATAAGTGACTATTCTAATAGTTAACCGATTATAAAAATCATCACTAAGTTTTGCTTTCTAACCTATTTTAATCATTGAACTTTTAAAATAATCAATTTAATCACTAAACTTTATACATTTACCTATTTTGATCTCTCGATATTATTTTATAATATTTTAATATAATTTAACATTTTTTTTATTCACTCCTACATCCAATCGTAGTTCGTAATTCATACTCAAAAATCAATTAAATTCCAATTTCATTTAATCCCAGTATTCCATCTAAAGTTTCAAAGTTCAGTCAGCATATGGTTAGAGAATTGGTGTTTAACGTGTGAGTCAAAACTTAAAGTTTAATAATAATATTAAAATAATTAAAATTTATTTATTAAATTTAATAATTTATTAAAATTTAATAACTTTTTGTTAATTTTATTTTAGTTTTGTAATTTTTTATTTTTAGTAAAAACAAATACCTAATGATTATTTTTTTGTCTTTCTAAGTTAGTAGTTATCTAAATTAGAAAATAAAGATTTCAGACCAATACGGTATTAACACGTTTAATTTCTGACATGATAATTTATAGACTAAAGATAAAAAAAATAATATAATTTAAATATTTGTTTTGATTAAAAAAATAATTTAAGTACTTAAAAATGATTATAAATAATAATTTAAATTAAATCCCCCACTTAAACCTCTCGGATCAACATATTCCCTCGATGGAACATTTTTAAATTAATTCTACCATTCGTTTTTTAATTATAATTATTATTTTAAATTAAATTTTAAATATTTCAATGTTTTAATTTTTTAAAATTATAATTATTGTTCTAAATTGATCTTCAAACTCTCGAACATTTTATTGCACCCTAAACTATGACTTGTTATAAATTAATCTTTAAACTTTCGAACATTCTAACTTTATCTCCAATTTTTTATTATATGCTAATCACATCCCATATTAGTAAGGTCATTATAAAAATTGTTAATTACTGTATAAACATTGATGCGTACTGTGTAATAATATGATATGACATACACGATAGTTAATATAATTTAATTTTTTAAAATATTTGATCTCGAATCTAACAAGTTACCCTAATGAAAAATAGACGAAACTGATCTTCGAGTATCTTAATCAATCGATTAAACGTGTTTTGTAGAAGAGATAAATCAAACAAATAAGTAAATAAAAATTTCATAAATCACTTATTTTTTAAAACATAAAAGTTTAAACTGTAAACACACGATTATAACAATAAACCAAATTAATTAAAATAAAACAAGCAATAAAACAACTATTAAAGCTTAAGGGATAAATCAATTTCTGAAACATCCTTGTACTGATTATCAGTTCCCAAAGATGTGCTTGTGCTTGTGCTTGTACTTGCTGCAACCCTGTTGACTGCTTGAAAACTAGTTGAAGGCCTTGAGATTCCAATCGCCTCGTTGTTAAAGCTTAAACTCGGCCGTAAAAGGCTCGTTACGGGTTGCCTAGATGACCAACTGTGGGGAAGATGGTACGGTCGAGACGGCGATGACCACGGGTGCGGTGGTTTACGAATCATGGAGTGGAATTGAACCCCTAGGGGTGATCTGTTGAAACATCCATGAAAAGGGTTGGAAGAGTAGGACGAAAGTGATTGATAAGCAAAGTTTGGGGGACCGAAAGTGCGAGACGGATTCACTTCAATGAGCCCTTGGTGACGCCTCTTGGCCAAGGCACGTTCTTGTTTGTGGGCGTTTTGGTGTCCCCCTAAAGCTTGAGACGTCGAAAAAACTCGCTTACAAAAATTGCACGAGAAGCCCTTATTTTTCTGATCATCGCCCAGAGGATCACCGTCAGAAGAAGACGGATTCCTCGAGGCAAAAAGATCAAGTTCAAGCTTCGATTCACGCCGTGCAACGGTGCGATCACTCCCATTACCATCGTCATTCGAGAGCTTCAAATCGAGCAAAACACCGTGACTCGATTCGATTTCGGTACTCGTTTTTGTTTTCGAAACCGATCCTTCCATGTTGGCCAATGTGCTTGAAACTTCAACAAGATCTTCAACTATAAATTTCTTGAGTTTAATTGAAATATTGAGAATGATGTTTATGTTATATATAGCATATAGTAAGGGCTTAATTTATGCAATATCATGCAATTAAGGTAAGAAATCCGAGAGTCAAGTTGTTACTTGCATCATTTTAACACAAAATTGATAACTATGACTAAGCACTTATCAGATTTTGGTGTTTTTTTGGTAATTAATAGTATTATTACCATAATTTTCTTCTACATTAATGTATTTTTCGATATAATTATTAATATCTAACCTAATGAATTATTAATCTGAATCAGATATTTTAAAGACTCGTTATAAAAAATTGTATCGTTTTTTATTCACAATATCAAAACTCGAACATATAATCTTAAGTGATTTAACGTCTCATCTGAACAACGGGAAACTAGTAAATTAATATTATTTTTTAAAGAAGTATATGAACACAATTACCTAATTAATAGGTGGAACTTCTATAAACAGATTAAATTAAATTTAGTGGACATTCATGCATGAAACTCTTACCAAATTAATGTTTACCTATAAAACCATGGATATTTATTATATCATTTTCTATAGTAAATAAGGGTGTACTTCCGATTAATCCGGTCGATGGCCAAATCGAATTAGTCATAACCGAATTAATCAAAATTTTTAAAATTTTAATCGTTAACTGAACCAAATTGATCATAATCTAATTAATCAAACTAAAATTATTTCGGTTAATTTTTTCGATTTTCGAATTAACTGTAATTTGTTATAAAATTTTGGATAAATTATACACTGTCACTAAAATTGTGCTAAAGTGATCTTTTTATTCATTGAACTTTCATTTTATGTTAATTTGGTAAAAGTTCAATGACCATTTTATAGTATATCAAAAAAATTAATGATCATTTTATAATTTTTAAAAGTTCAATGATCAAAAATAAATATATGAAATATATATAATATTTAATATATAATAATTTTGGTTAATTAACCGATAACTAAATTTCTAAAAAAATAACCGCTAACCAAATTTATCTAAAATTAATCGACCGAGCTAACTGAAAAAATTTAATTCGATCAATTAATTCAATTAAAATCAAATAATACACACTCCTAATAATAAATAAAAATAAATATAATAATCTTTCCCTCCAACTAAAATTACGAGATTTTAATGAGGCACATGATCATATCTTTTTTCAAAAAAAAAGAGTACTTTTTATGTACATGTTGCGTAGAAGAATTATACAAGTTTGTACATTTATTTTTAAAATTTTTAATTTTTAATTTTAAAATTTAAATTTAAATTTTAAATTCTAAAAACCATACAAATTAATTCTTAAACTAAATCTTTAACCAAAAAATTATATAACCTAAACCTAAATTGAACTACGAAAGAGTTTTTAACGTGGTCCGTTTTTGTTTTCAAAAAAAAAATAGTAAAATTCACAATTATGATTACATGGAGAAGAATATATATTATGGATAGTTTATCGCGACGTTCAGTTCTGATTTGTGATTTTCAGTGGTCTTTCAATAGATTAATCCGCTTTTATGGTTCGTTTGTTGATGCAGTCAGATTTGTTCGTGTCTATTTTTTCAATCGAGTCTTCGGATGAGTTTTTTAAACTTTTTTCATGTATGGTCCTTATATGATCTAAAGTGACTAATTTTAAGAAAATATTCAAATTATGTATTTAGTTTACAATGATAATTGTAAACCATTATTGTAATATTGAGTATTTTTTTCATTTAATAAAAATAACGGCTTTTATTCAAATAAATAAATATATATATATATATCATGGATTAACATTAATGTATACTTTATTTGAATGTAACAAAGAAGTTACCATATATATAGTTTATATAATAACAACTTACCATATTTCTCTTTCTAATTTCTATCTTGTTAAATTGCACTTACCATACAAATTCATGATTTGATGTTTAAATATATAAAGATTTAGTAAATTTATCTTTCAATTTTCTTTTAAAATAATTTTAATTACAAGTTTAGTCCTAATTTCTTTAAATTTTTTTAAAAAGGATTTAATGATATTCATCAGTGTTCAGCGATGTTCGTCGAGCGTTATAAATTTTTTCTTAAAAATATTGAGATTCGTGTAATTTAAAGGTAAATCAAACGTTTAAAGATATTAATATTTGATTTTTAATTTTATAAATATCGTCGATATATGTAACCTTCGTTTTAAAGTAGTTGTATACTTTTGAATGATTCAAATTTATCTTGAAGTTCTGACTTATTTTAGATTGATTCTTAAAATTTTAAATATTTAATTTTATCTATAAACTGAGATTATCATTTTAAATTGATCCTTAAACTTTTAAACATTTTAGTTTTTTCTCAAATTATCAATATATATTAATCATATCTTATTTTAATGAATATTATAAAAATGTTAAGTTTGATATAAATATTGATGTGTATTATGTAATAATATGGCATGGTCTGAACGGTAATTTGATGATGGAATCAGAATGTTTAAAAAAATTTAGAATGAGAGTTATAATTTGAGGACGAAACTTAAATATTTAAAAGTTTTGAAGACCAATTTAGTAAGAAAATCATAATTTAAGAATAAAATTTAAAGGCTTAAATAGTTTATGAATAGATTTAAAATGTGATAGTGATGTAATTAACACCAAAATTAATATAGATCTTGTGTCAAAATGATGATTGAATTCTTATATGTTTCGATTTGAAAGTAATAAATTTATGATTTTCTTTATAGTAATGAAATTACGATAGAGAATGTAATTTGAGAATTAATAATGGATTATTATCTTATATATCGGTAGTGGAATTAGGGGTTAGCAAAATTCGACTCGATACGAAAAAATTAAATAATTCGGCACAATTCGAGTTGAAAATACCCGACTCATTTTGACTTGATTCAAAATTTTATAGACTCGACTCGAAAAAATTTCAAATGAAGTTCGAGTTATAAAATGGAAATTTGAATAACTCAAAAAATTTAGTAATTAAAGGATTTATTTTTAAGTTTGATATGAGTCTCTCAACTTTTTATGATATATATACATTGATATATAAAAATAAAAATAAATATTAATATATATATACGTATCTTATATGATTAGATAAAGTCGTTTAAATTGGAATAAATTCGTACTATAACATGATAAGTAATTACAATTAAATATTTATAGGAACTCGAGAACTCGAAAACTCGACTCAATTTCAATTTCTTAAACTCGACTCGAAACGAAAAATTTTAAATAAAGTTTGAGTTATAAAATATGACTCTTCAACTTGAATAACTCAAAATTTTTTGACTCAACTCGACTCGATCGAATACTCACCTCTAGTGAAAACCAAAAGTTTTCACAAGCTCTTTAATCTTAGAGTTTAGAGTCTTAGTTTACGGTATAGGGTTTAGGAGTTTATGTGTATATGTTTAAAATTTAGGGATAATGGTTAGAATTCAAGATTTAGGTAATAATTCAAGGTTTATAAATTAAAATCTAAATTCTAATCATATTACTCTAAAAACAAAACTGCAACCTCGAAATCTTAAATTTTAAAGATAAACTCTGAATTCTAACTACTATTCTTAAATTTTGAACTTATACATCTAAAACCATTAACCCTTAAATTAATCCCCTACACCCTAAAAGTAAAGTGATTTCAAAACCTAAATGCCACTATATATGATATAAATCTTTAATAAAAAATAAATATAAAGATTTGAATTCTAAACAATGTTATCAATTGTGTTAAATTTTAATTTATTCTAAGATCCATTAATCAAAGATATTTATATTATCTCATATTATATTAGTTTAGATCATGACATAAGCTTTAAAAATATAATTATCTCTCTATCTAATAAAAATTATTTTTTCAAGGACAGAATTTTTTTTCTCAATTATTAAGATTCAAACTTTAAATCTATTCAATTTCAACTTTTATTACATTAATTAATTGGAGTAAAACTTGTTTTTTAATTGGATTAAATCTTAATTTTTAAGCCTTAATTTTTAAGGCTTAGGGATGATAACGAACCGAGCTACCGAGCCTAACCAAACTCGGCTTGACGAGTTCTAAATTTTAGGTTCATACTCGGATCATAAATAATATTGTTAGGCTCGAATCGAGCACGAAACTCGTCGGGCTCGATTTTGGCTCGTCAGGCTTGGTTCAGCTCAACTCGTTAAAGTTTTGAGCCGAACTCGAACCTGAATCAAAGTCAATTAAACTGAATTTTGATCAAACCAAACCCAAATAACTCGTGAAACGCTCAACTCATTATCACCCCTAAATACAATACTAGAATTCGACTCATCTTAATGTAAAAATTGTGTTAATTTTATTTTAATTTTAAATTTGAATTTGACGGATATTGACTCAATTTTGAAGGAATTTTTAACCGGGACATCACCTTTTATCTTTTAAACAAAAACTTAACAAATATTAAATATGTGTAGAGTCGTCTCAGAGATTTTTGAAACCCTTAAATAAAAACTAAAAATAATTTTTATATATTTTATTACGAATAGATATTCTTTACTTCTTTTTGATGTCCCTATTATGCAACAACAATAAAAAAAATAAGTTTAGAGTTTAAGATTATTTTTAATGTTGGACATAAAAAAATATTAAAAAAAAAGACTTACCTCATTAGTTTAAAGAATTAATTTAATAGTTTAAAGAATTAATTAATTGGAGAAAAAAGACTATTAAACTAACTTATTTATTTAATAAATTATAAAAATAAAAAATAAAATATAAAATAATTAAATTTAAGGATCCTAGACTAATCAGAGCAACGGTTACTCTAGATACACCCTTTATAGCGAGTTCTGCACATTTGATACATAAATTGGACAATTTTTTTCTAATATGCACTCAATTGAGCACTTAAGGAAAAAAAAAAACCCTTCATTTCTAATTGACTGTTGTTTTATTATTGTTCTAGTAATATAAGAAATTAATTGATTTTTTTAGATTATAAAAATATGTCAAATTCTGGTAATAAATTTAACATAAAAAACACATGTATCACACTAGAAAAAAGTGTCAAATTTGGTATCAAATGTGTCACATTTGTCAAATTTGATTATAATATTAAACAAATGCCTCTTATCTTTTAATTTTTACAACTTAGATAGTTATAGTTTAATTTTTTTTTCATAATAATTATTATTAGGGTTTTTTTTAATATTTTTAAAAAAAAATCATTTTTTCTTTAATGTTTTTTAGGGTAAACTACTGCGTTAGTCACTTTCGTTTATCTCCAATACATTTTTTGTTATTGATTTTGAAAAACGATTAATAGAATCACTATCGTTTTCAAAATATAAAAATTTGATCATTCTAACATTAAATTCTGTTAAACCTAAACGAGAAAATATCTTAACAACTTACGGAGATTTTTTTTCCACCTTTCATCCACATTTTTACAGGTGGACTGCACCCCTGTAAAAACTTTGCTTACCTTTATCTTATACTTAAAATCCTTTTTTCTAACCCTAAAGACGCCAAAGAAGATGAGGATTAAGAATAAATTATCCATTTGTCATTAATCAACGAGCTGATTTAGTCCCTATTTGACAGGGATGATCCATGTTGTAAGTGAGAGGGACTTTTTTGGTATAATTACATTAAAGGTCCTTTATAATTTAGATAATAATAAAATAAAGTTTTTATCCCTCCCAATTCTTAGATTTAAAAGTTTAATAGATCTTTGTCCCTCCTAATATTCGATCTTGGCTCCGTCCCTGCTACTTGAACCGACGAAAACCCAAGTATTCATAAACCAAACAACCATTTTCGGGACAAGCTCCAAGAAGCAAAATAATATGTGGATGGTGCAGCTGGCTTAGAACTTCAACCTGCAAAAAGTATTGAAAATGCGTTGACATCGATACGTATTCATAAACACGACTGCAACAGTGCAACTAAAAACTACAAGCTACCGAAAGTCGAAAGTCGAAACTGACATCCTTCAGAATTCTGCTTTCCGTTCTAACGCATTAGGTTGAAGAACCTTAACAGCTACAGGACTGCGATGAAGACTACATTTATAGACTTTCCCATATCCTCCATGACCAATCACATTACCCTCAGAGAAGAAATCCGTTGTTGCTTCGATTTAATCCTTCGTGTATCTTCTGTACCTTCGATCACTGCAGAAGAGTGCATCGACAAGTTTCTGTTACTCCAACGATTCTTTACCAACATTCAGTTCAACCATTTGCCTTTCGTAAACTTTTTTAGAAATTAAGTTTTTTGTCTGTTCGGCATATTCTATTGCTTGCAAAAGTTTGCTTTCTATTCTGCAACAATTTTCCTAAAAGCTTCTTCTCTTTCCTATGCAGCATTCACTCTTCTTGCTTCCTCAAGGGATTCTAAAGAAAGTAATTGCACCTGCAAACCAAAGCATAAATGGCAACATTCAATAGTTCAAAATCCAATAATTCCAGAACATAGTAAATTTTGAAGTGCTCGATTCCTCACCTTGTTTTGAGTGTCGACGAGCTCTTCACAAGCTTGTTTATACAAGGCGACAATATTGTCATTCCAGACGCAGCTGTTCGACTTCCAGACGCACCATCTACATGGATTTTCGTCGGTCTAAACAGTGACTAGATCAACTCGTTGATTACAACGACAGATGATGAGTAGTTCATTCTTGGTTCTCATCTTCTTTGATGTCTTCTTGTACAGAAAAAATTTAGGGTTAGAAAAAAAGGATTCTAAGTATAAGGTAAAAGTAAACAAAGCTTTTATAGGGGAACAATCCACCTCTAAAAGACGTGGATGAAAGGTGGAAAAAGGAAATCTTCACCAGCTGCCAGGTTATTTTGCCGTTTAGGTTTAACGACATTTAAACGTTAGAGTGATCAAATTTTTACACCCTGAAAATGATAGTAAACTTAACGGTTGTTTTTCAAAATCGGTGACTAAAAGTGTACTAGAGATAAACGAAAGTGACTAGCGCAGTAGTTTGTCCTGTTTTTTATTATATATATACTCTTAATTTTTTTCAATGTTTAAGAGTTCGAGTAATATAACCATTCTACATGAAATGTGAAAGAATGAAGCATGTAGAGATGCTTATAGAACAGTTACCAAAAAGATCAATGTTCAAACATACAACTAAACCCATTCTACTCCGGACGTGAGTATAAATGTATAACACACAAGAATTTGGAGTCCTTGAAGGATTATATTCTTATACCCATATCCCGGATACAGAAACTATAAACTCTAGGGACGGACTCAGAATTTTATATAAGGGATGTAAATTATGAATACGTTATATTAGAAATGTAAGTGTGCAGAATTAGATTATTGATAGGAAATACAAAAGAAATATATAAAATATAGAGAAACTATAAATTTTTAGGTGTTACACTGTCCCCCAACACCCCATAGGTTCGTTCCTGGCTCTAGCTATTGTAAGATTCTCAAACACCACATTACATGGGGTGCAGAATAAATATCCAAATCACATACATACTCACTTCCTATCACCTTAAACAACCAAACATTCAAAACACGGAAATGATACAACGATACAGGAAGAATTGTTTGGTGCTTACTTCATGTTCGCATGGACGATTTCATAAGGCAGCAGGGAATTGGATCTCTGTTGAATGCTCTTCGCAGCATCCTGAACTATGGGATTGTTAGTGGCCACAGCTTGCAGCATTGCTCCAGGGATATCCAATCTGATTATAATTTAAAGATAAATCGTCAATAAAGTTTCAAATGAAACATACATAACATAAGACTATTTACTATGTCAAAAAAATGTAGTTATATTTAATTCCCTACCAGGGTTGTAGATTTACATAGAATCGATATAAAATCTCAATATTTAAAGGTAATAATTATAAATAATTTTAATTTATAAATTATTATACTACACACCGATGTCGTAAACTAAAAAATTTACGCAAGCACCTTAGTTTTAGAGTTTAGAAACTTAATTTAAGATTGGGTTTAAGTATAGCGGTTTAAAATTCAAGGATAGTAATTGTTAGAATTTAGGGTTTAAAAGCTTTTAAAGATTGAAATTTAGTTTTTAAGGTAATTCAATGAAGATTTACGTTTTAATCCTAAACCCTAAATTATGTAACCTTAAACTGTGCATTTCAGCTGCTATAACTAAATTCAAAACACATATACCTAATTATTACCCCTAAATTAAGAACTAAACCCTAAAATTGAAGGATTTGTATATTAAATAATTAGCCTTAATTTATAAAAAACAAAATTCCCATAATTTTTCAAAAAACACATCTCAAAAATTATTTTTTTTTACTATTTTAATCCTCTTTAGTAATTAATGGAGTCCAAATCATCTGCTCCTTTCTCATTTCTCAATTTGTGTCCTATTTCAAATTAGAGAGTTTAGGGTTTAAGGTTTAGGTTAGGGTATAAGAAATTAAGGGTATGGTGTATTTTTTTAGAGTTACAGTTTAAGGTTTAGGATATAAAAAATATGGGTTAGGGTTTAAAATTTAATTTTTTAACAAAATAATAAAAGAGACACAAATAAAAGAAAGGAAAGACACAAAAAAATTTTGCTCCAATTAATGAATCTTCATTTCAAAGAAAACCCAGTAATTTACTAAAAAAAGTAATTAGAAAAGCTGAGAATGAACTACCTTTCTAGGCACCCGGATCCGAAGCAGAGAAAGAAGAGGAACCGTCAGCATCACCAGCATGTTTGAATTCCTGCAGTTCTTTAAAGTCCATCCAAGGACTAACTCAAACTTTGGCCTCATAAAGCTTCTTTTTGTCTGCGTCCATAGCTTCCACCGTCAAATGGTGAAGCGTCCCAGCCACCACTTGCTCTCTTGCTTTCACAACCCTCACAAACTCGACAAACGCATTTTATTTCTTGTTGTGCTCGTCAACGGCAAAGCGAGCGGGTTCTTGAGCTCGACGCTGTTTTGGGATCCCTGAGAAGGGCGGACTCCGCCCGAAGTGGTGGTTGTCGACATTGGGTCAGGGCAGAAGGTTGATTCCTCGGAGAAATTGTTGAGGAGTAGAATTGGGATTGCTAGAGAAATCAAGAGGGTATTAGCAAATTGGGTTTTTGCATTTGTGTCTGAATTGAAAATCTTCTGGATAAATTTGGAAATTTCTTAGCTTGGTGAATCTAATTTTTTTTATGGCTTCTCAGAAACAAATACTTAAATTATAGATTTTTTTAAAATAAATGTTTAAAGTTTTTTTTTTTTGCTAAAATAAATATTTAAATTATTTTTTTAAATAGATATCTAAACTATAATTTTTTTTAATAAGTACTTAATGTTTATTTTTTTAATTTGATCATTTAATTTTTATTTTTAAATAATTCGATTAAAACCTACAAAAGCGCAATTAGAGATCAAGTAAAATTACCTTGTTCAATGATCAAATAAAGATAGAGCCATTACCCAAAGATCCGTGCTTGTTAGTTTGAGAAGTTACAATGAACTGGTTTCTCAAACAGACGAGACCATGAGGAATGACGACACAGGTGGGGATACGAAAGAGTTGTTGTCCAGTTTCTAGGTTCCACACAGTTATCCCGATACCCGTACTCTTATCACTACTAACCACCAATGCCTTCTTGTTCATCTTTTTAATAGGGTAAAATAGGGTAAAATACACTATTCATCTCAACAAATTTAGCCACCTATTTTAAAAAAATATATAATTTAGACATTTATTTCTAAGTTAAGCCTATTTTTAATAGGGTAAAATACGTCTCAACAAATTTTTTACTTTTATTTTAGTTGCCTAATTTTTAAACGTTTTTGATAATTAAATTTTATATAATAATTTTTTAAACCATTTATGAATAATTTATTATTATTTTAGTATAGTATGATATTATTTTTATTATTTAATATAAAAATAAAGTAAATAAATAATAATAACAATAATAATAATTTTAAAATTTAGTAATAATAAAAAATGTCAATTGGTTTTAAAATTTAATGAGATTGGTATGTTAGTTTTAACTGGTTTTACAGTTTGAAAATGGAAAATCCATGCGAACTACAATTGTGCGTTTAGCTTGACGTGGATTAAACTACTATGTCTGGAAAGAGATGAATAATCGTTTACATAGAAAACAATCATGTTCAGTCGATTCTGATTTTGAGCAAATTAAACATGATATAGTTTATATTTTAATTCTTGTCATCTTTATTTTGATAGGGATTTAGTTATTAATTGGAGTATAGTATGAAATAATCGTTGTTTGGTTTGTAAAGACGGTGGATATGGATGGTTGCTTTGAATGAATAAAAAATTAATTTATCCAAAAAATAATGTCAATTTAAAATTTTAAAAATTTAATAATAAAACACATATTTATCATTTGATTTAAATTATTTTATATTTATAATATTAAAATATTTAAAATTAACAATAAGATATTCATAAATACAAAAATATTTAATGCATAAATTTGAATTATTCAATAAAATATTTTGACATAAATAACTAAAATAATAATAAAAATTATTAAAAAGGATATATTTTAATTTTTTACACAAACCGTCTTATCTCAGTAGATAAAAGAATGATTATTGTTCCTAAAGATTATATATTTTATTCTTTTTATATCGATTACGTATCCAACACCAAGAAAGAATATAATTCCCAATCTAACCCTCTTTATTAGTAAATGTAGGGATGGGCACGAAACCCGAATCCGATAGGTTTCGATCCGACCCGGTCCGATCGAGTCGAACTTTTTGGTAAAGACGGTGAATATAGATGGTTGCTTTGAATGAATAAAAATTAATTTATCCAAAAAATAATGTCAATTTAAAATTTTAAGAATTTAATAATAAAACACATATTTATCATTTGATTTAAATTATTTTATATTTATAATATTAAAATATTTAAAATTAACAATAAGATATTTATAAATACAAAAATATTTAATGCATAAATTTGAATTATTCAATAAAATATTTTAACATAAATAACTAAAATAATAATAAAAATTATTAAAAAGGATATATTTTAATTTTTTACGCAAACCGTCTTATTTCAGTAGATAAAGGAATGATTATTGTTCCTAAAGATTATATATTTTATTCTTTTTATATCGATTACGTATCCAACACCAAGAAAGAATATAATTCCTAATCTAACCCTCTTTATTAGTAAATGTAGGGATGGGCACGAAACCCGAACCCAATAGGTTTCGACCCGACCCGGTCTGATCGAGTCAGATTTTTTGGTAAAAAATTCGGGTTCGGGTCGGGTCGTTTTTTTCAAGGGTGATCTTGGATCGGGTCGGGTTCGGGTTTATGGTGGAAAAAATCCGACCCGACCTGACCCGGGACTAATAATGTAATTTTCTCATATATATTTTAGGGATATTTACAATAATGACCCCTCTTTATATATTTTTTATACAATTAGATCATTAAAATTAATTTTTTTACAATTAGTTCACTAAATTTAAATATTTTTACAATTAGATTTCTGAATTTTTTTTTTTACAGTTTAGTCCCTAAAAATTTAAATTTTTTAATAATTTGGGTCGGGTCGAGTCGAATTTTAAAGCTTAAAATCGGATCGGGTGACGAGTATAAGGTATAATTTTTCGGGTCGAATACGGGTGGACCGAAAATTCGACCCGACCCGACCCGTACCCATCCCTAAGTAAATGAGTGCTAAATCGAGAAATAATATTTTTTTCAGTGTGGATTCGTAAATAATATTGAAAAACAATATATTAGTGTAAAAATGCCTAGAAAACACAGACAATTGAATAATGAATACGGGTGTGGATTTTCGCGCCAAAACAACGCAAGTTTCCGTACGCTCCTCTTTCCGCTGGAAAAATAATTATTCTCTTTCTGTTTTTATATTTTATTTTATTTTTTTTATTTTTTCTCACTATTTTTATTAAATATATATATATATATATATATATACGTGAAACCAATCTTTCCATATTAAAATTCAAAACTCCGATTCGTAACGCTCCCATTTTGCTTTTTCACTGATCCCTTAAATTGCTAGGGTTTCAATCATTTCTTGGATTTTTCTTGTTTTGGAAATGACTACATTGCTGCCGTCTTCATCCCCTTCTCAATCCCAGACCACTTGCGCTTCTCTACTTCAAGAACTACAGGTTTTCTTGGAATTTATTATATATATATTGATTTTTTTACTGAGAAAGTTTGATTAACTGTTGTTTTTTTGTTATGCTAGGTAATATGGGATGAAATAGGGGAAGGTGATGTAGAAAGGGATAAGATGCTATTAGAATTAGAGCAAGAATGTTTGGACATTTATAGAAGAAAGGTTGAAATGACGAGAAAGAGCAAGGCTGATTTGCATCACACTTTGGCTCAATTTGAATCTGAAATCGCCAAAATTGTTACTGCCATCGGAGAGCATTCCTTCTCCTTCTCAAGGGTTTGTTCAATTTTCTTTTCTTTCTGACGTTGTATTGTTCTGGGATTGTAATTGTACTCGTTCTGCAGTAAAGCACTTTCTCAATTTAGATATTATTAAGAGAAAATGATGATGTAGTGTTGCATAAAAGGCAGAGGATTTAATGTTATGGCTTTTAGTTTGCATTTTTGGCTATCTTTGTTATGTTTGGTTGGTGCTTCGGTAACAGAAGTTAATAATACCTAACATTTTATAAAAACATAGTAATTCTTCTGTAGACAAGATGCATAATTTGACCTTTTTTTTTAATAAACTAGATATGTTAAGCTTGGTGGTACTTTTTAGTTATGTTTTTATTTAATTTATATTTTTTATTTTCCATGGCCTTTGAGAAGAAAAAAATAGTTAAATAAAGTAGCTTAAGAAACAACCATTTATTTTGTTTGTTGCTACTACTTTTCCTGTGGTAGAAAATGTTTCATGTTCCTGTGTGGAATAAGTATCACCAGGAAAAAAATGCTCTTGTATTATTGTTATTTGCATAAATTGAACAGTGTATGGATGGGAATTATAAAAAAATCTCCATATCTTTTACTATGTTTACTAAGGACACGCTGTTACAGCACATTAGAATAATATCCTTTTTTGAGAAAAGGATTAGCATTATTGTTGTATGTGTAAAATTGAATTGACAGAAAATTAACTTCTATATATACTATCTTAGGGTATATATTTGCTTTACTGTTCCTTTTTGAATTCCTTCATGTCATGTGTTGCTTTGGCTCATTTGCATTTGTGCAATCCTTATCTCCTGATTGCACAATTTGACTAGTAAAACGACACCCTTAAGCATCAAGTATCTGCATTTTAGATGTGTTTGGGTTTTTTCTGCTACTATTCTTAAATCTCAAGATATGAAGTGCATTTTTGTTATTTGTCTCAGTCCTTAGAAAGAAAGAAAATATATATCTTAGAAAAATTGTTATATCATTTAAATGATGGCCTTTTATGTGTAAAATTATGTTGGACATGGATGGAAACTACAATTGATCTTTGTTTTTAAGAGCTTACCGAGGATGTGGTGAGCGCAATAGTATAATATGATCTTCTTAATCAACCCTATGTTGCGTGTAAAATTCATTGTAAGAAAGTATACATTAGGTACTACCTGAGGGTATATCTGCTTAATAGCTATTTTGACCTTCATAACATCTGTTGATGTTGCTTATTTTTTGCTATTTGAGAAGAGAAAGGGCACTCTCAAGCAGCAAATATCTTATATAAGACCTGTTTTGGAGGAGCTGAGGTTGAAGAAGATGCAAAGAGTGAAGGAATTTACTGAAACCCAATCACAGATTGCTCAGATCTGTGCAGAAATAGCAGGCAATGGTCAGTCTATGCCGCCTTCTGATCCACTAGTAGATGAGCATGATTTGACAGTCAAGAAACTGGGGGAGCTTAAGTCTCACCTACAGGAGCTTCAGAATGAAAAGGTTTGTTGATATCTACTGTCTGCATTGATAGTGCTTTGACTTGTCTGTTCTACTGAATTGTATGCTTTTTACTGAATCTCTAGGTTATCCGGCTACAGAAAGTTCATAGCCACATTAGTATGATTCATGAGCTGTCAGTGGTGATGTCCTTAGATTTCTTCAAGACAGTTGGTGGCATTCATACGAGCCTGATTGATCCTGCAAATGGTCAATCAAAGAGCATCAGCAATGATACTCTTGCTAAATTGACTGGTGTCATTGATTCACTGCAGCAAGAGAAGCAAAGAAGGTTACGAAAGGTGACATCTTGGGGATTTTATCAATCTTTTTTATGTTATGTCTCCCTAAGTGGATACGCCTAGATGTATTTGTATACTTTTAAGCTTATGGATGTCTGGACCTGTTGGTTCTTTCTATGTTTGTATGTACCTGTTGGTGCTTATTCTTGCTTAATAATCAATTTAGTTTTTCTTTCCTTCACTCTAAAATTTTTGCTATCTTGATATGTTCCGGAGTGTTGAGATGGAAAATCATAATGAAAATGTCGTCATCGTACTTAGTAATGAGAAAGTGGTTCTATTTGGTAAACTGAAGTCTTGTCCAATATTTGAATGCAATGTTCGCTTATTTAGTTTGGCACTAAATTTTATATGCAAGTCAAAATCTCAAGTAGGAGTGCTTTCTTAATAAGGTCTGAGCAGTGTTGCCTAGGTGCATGCTAAGATGCAGTGGCAGACAACGAAAACACCTACGATATTTTCGAGCTAGATGCATTTGATAAAGTGCCTTTTCTTGTAAGGTGATAGATGCAAAAAGAAGTTTGATTCCTTTTTCATTAATCCAAGAAATTTATAATTTCTCTAGTGTAGTTATGTTTGTTGGCTGACCATTCAGTTTGAGGAGCTGAGTTTCTTACTAACCTAGTAAATTCTTTTTGGTGCTTTTGTTGAGAGTGGATTTCTAAATAGGAAAGGCTCTAGTGTTTTATAGCATTTTAAATTTTCTAAAAGAGTCTGAGTTGGGATGATTATTTTCCAGTATCATATTTTATATTGGCGAAATTGCTTTTTTTAGAAGAGCAAGGATGTTTTATATCTATCTTCTGTTAGTTCAATAGTTATTGAGAAAGATCATCCTCTGATTTTAGCCGCCATGGAACTTCAACAGGGAATAAACCGTACAATTGTTAAAGTTGACTTGTTTAGATGCCCCTAGTTTTAGGATAAAAATGTGTATAGCTTGTTAACAAGGATGTAGTTCAGAAGTTATTGAGAAGGACCATCCACTGCTTTTTTAGCTGCTATGCAACTTAAGTAGGGAATATATATATACAGTCCAAAAAGTGTCTTTCTAAGCTACTCCTAGTTTTAGGATGATAACTTGTATAGTTTGCAACAAAGTTGTCGGGCCAGAGGCCTAGCTTGCAAGTTCTTACAAGTCAAATTTTGGTTTTCAATGTTAGGCGGTTAGCTGTCAAAAGTAGTGCTATAGTGTAGTGACTCTTGTTTTTTCTTGAATGTCTTTCTTTTGCTTGTTAAAGGACACTTTTGCTATTCCATGTCATAACATAGAGTCAAGGAAACATAAAACAGTCTTCATTTTAACTGATCTATACTTCTACTCGGTAAGTACTTCTCATTGAAATAATGGGTATGGAGACATAGTCATGTCTAATACACTCTGTTCTAATAGGATTATTGTCTCCTTTATAATTATTTTCATATGTATTCTTTTGAGTAGTTAAAAAAAAGTTGAAAGCTTTGAGTGTTGTACAAAAACTTCTAATATTGACATGCTCCTTTTCACTTTGCAATGAGGGGTTGGTTTATTTCTATTCTTGCATTTATATGTTGAGCATTAACAATTTGTTTTATTTGTATGTGGGATTTACATGTAGCTTCAATGTCTTGGGAACACATTAATAGAACTATGGGATCTCCTTGATACGCCACCTGATGAGCGAAGGAGGTTTGAGCATGTTACTTCCTTGATTTCTTCATCAGTCAATGAGGTCTTGAGACAAGGATCCCTTGGTCTAGATATCATTGAGCAGGTAGCACCTCTTTTTTTTTTTTTTTTTTAAGAACTGCCAATGTTCCAAGATTATTGTATTTTGCCCTTAATGTTAAACATTCATTATTTTTTGTTCAGGGTGAGGTTGAAGTTCAAAGTTTGAATGTGCTGAAGGCTAGTAAAATGAAAGAGTTGGTTTTTAAGAGGCAAAATGAACTTGAGGAAATCTATAGAGGAGTCCATATGGATGTAAACAGTGATGCAGCACGGCAAATTCTTATCAACCTCCTAGCCTCTGGTTCTACCAAATTATCTCCTTTTCCTAAATTATCTATATCATGAAACTATTTAATGTATTTTTGTTAGCTTTTCTATAAACATGCAGTCTTCATTTCATTTCTAGTTACCCACACTTTGTTTAATAACTATCTGATGAGATGTATTTCCTTTTGGTCATCTTTAGCTTTATGTGCTTCTTCTTTTGGAAAAAATATTTCATTTTTGTAATTTTCTTTTTATTTTGTAATAATGGATTCTATTGTTTATGTGTTAATATTTTCTTAATATATTATGTGATTAGTCTTCCAATGCTTTTGCAGACAATGTTGATCTGTCTAATCTGCTTTCAAGCATGGATGATCAGATTGCAAAAGCCAAACAGGAAGCTTTGAGCCGGAAGGATATTTTAGACAAGGTAGAGAAATGGAAACATGCATCTGAGGAGGAAAAATGGCTTGATGACTATGAAAAGGTATATCTTATTTGAGGAACTATTGTAATATTTTCTGCAGCATTCAGTTTTCAAAAGAATTTCTATCTAGAGGTCCTTACATTTCCTACACCAAAGATTCTGTACAAAATTTTATCATGATGTTAATTTGCCAACGTTCCAAAATTATAACAATTTTTAACCTTGTTGTGTGAGGCTATGTGCACAAAAAAACGCTTGCATAATTGAAACTCTCTTTAGTTGAAAAAAATAAAAATCATTTAGTTATAACTTTACTGGTAAGAAATGCAATAATATCAAACTCTCCACTTCTCAATATTTGAGTATTTAACAACAGACATGGAATCATAAGGAAATCGTGCATATTGACCAACAATTGCATTATACCACTAGTAGTGTATCATAATCATTTAACTTGATGTTTCTGCCATGTATATGTTTGTGTGTCTTCTCATTTTCAGCTTGCATCACCTGAATGTTTTTCTTGTGCTTTCAACCTTTGGCATATGCCTGGCATATCTAGGGTATTCAGGCATGCTTTTTTTTATTACCTATAGTATTCTATACATTTACTGTAAGAAAGAACATAATATTAAACTCTAGTTAAATATTTGAGAATTTGATAACAAACCAAGGACCATAAGAAAATCATGCATATTTGTAGATAGTGTTCATTATTCATATCTTAAGCTAATTTTACATGCACATGGATACACATAAAGACACACACACATATTGCCCTTTGTCTATTGGCAAGTGCTTTTTCAGCGCCTTGCATCTTAAGTAATATAAAAGTTTCTAGTGCCTAGAATACGTGTAGTGCTCTTGACAACATTTGGCTTGCCCTTCATTTCTCAATTTTTTTCTGGTACTTTTAAGTTTGTATTTCTTGAACTGCCAACTTTGAGTTACTTATATTTTCTGGGAAGGGAAATTATTCTTTTTATAAGAATTAATAATAATATTGTTTTGTTCTTTCTTCTGTTGTTGATAACTAGCTACCGATACTACTATATTAAAGAACCAAATTTTCTGAGTCGGTGTAGTACATAACTTGAATCAATTATCCTTGAGAAAGAAATGAACTGTTTTCCTCTTTGAAATTTGCTTTAACCACTGAAATGTTTTGATAGTTTATTATTTGTAAAGTAAACTCCTCAAATATGGTGGAAGTCATTGATGTTCAGTTTGAACTTTGGAGCTATAACTTTCATTTTTTTACACTTTATTTTTCTTTTTCACAGGATGAAAACCGGTATAGTGCAGGAAGAGGAGTGCACAAAAATCTGAAACGTGCAGAAAAAGCTCGTAGTCTGGTCAGCAAATTGCCATGTAAGCTTTTATCTGATATCATGAAGCAGGTTTCTGAGACATGTTAACTTAGTTGAATAGAAAACATGCTTTATTTCAAAGCAAGTTTTCAGATCTAATGATCTGTTTATTTGCTGACTGTCTCTTCGTAATATATGTTACGTTTCATGGAGCTGGCAAATGGTTAAGCTTGTTCAATTGATGTGGTTTAAATAATTTTGTTTTCTGATTTCTATTATACTAAATTTCAGCTTACAGTTGAAGTTTGTAGCTTTATTATTGTCTTTCTCATATCCTCAAAGCTTCTTATTTAAGGCCTGCATTCTTTGTTAATTTTACGTGAAGTTTATGCTATATTACTCTAGCTCAGTTTTTTGTCGGATCCAGGGGGAAATCTAAAAAATGCTTAAAATGCGGCTAAAATGTAGTCAACATAAATTCTAGTAGGACTGGGTAAGAATATTTCGGTAGAACCAAAATTCTTACTATTTGGGTAATAATATTTCGGTAGAACCGAATTTATGTAGGTTTTGCCTTATGTAAGAACTTGCGTAACTACACAAATTCTTACCAACTTAGTAAGAATTTGTGTAGAATCGCCTCACCGCACCATATGGCAATTTTTCAAAGTTGTTTCATGTATTTTGAGAGTCATATGCCATGTTTACAAGTATTCACCCAAAGAAAGTGGGGTCAAAGCAACATAGAGTTTGTTTATTTGGTGGAAAACCTATAAAGTGGTATAAGGGAAGTCTGACAAATATTTCTCCTACACAATGTTTCTTTGACCCCTGTGAACTCTTCGGAGCTTCCGAAGTAATATTTATATTCGTTCAAGAACACTGTCTTTCTAATTTTAAAGAGCAGAGTTTTGCAGATGTTGCTCTCCTAGTTGAACTTCAGTTTTTTTAATCAAAACAAGCTCTGAAAAGGATCTACAATTAATATCTCAATTCTTTCCAAGGCTATGAATTATCAACTGGAGTAATTGCGCATCAGGATAAGAAGCTGGGGAAATATGATTCTTACAAGTGCTCTATCTTGATCTGCCTTGGCAATGCGATAATTTCACGGATTTGTCTATGAACTAAAACCTATATTGAAAACTAAATTTCCTTGGTCATGTTTATGAAACCATACCTAAAGATGGGTTTGCATTGCTTATTGTATTCATATGCTTTAAGGTTCAATGACCATTTTATAATAATACTTGATCTTCATTTTGTTGGACAGCTCTTGTTGAAAATTTGATTGCGAAAGTAAAAGCTTGGGAGCTCGAGAAAGGAATCCCTTTCCTATATGACAAGGCAATGGCTTGCAATTCCTATTTTGTTTAAATTTTACTCTGGTTTATAATTGCTTGTCTCAAAACTGGTTTATCATTGCAGGCTTCACTCTTAACCATGTTGGAGGAATATGCCGTATTACGCCAAGCGAGAGAGGATGAGAAGCGTAGATCTCGGGTATGCTTTTGACTCAAATCCAAATCGATATCATTGTTCCTTTTGAGTTCTTGTGTTTGAATGAAGCAATATATTTTTGGATACGACACTCCCCCGGTCCTCATAACCTGGCATGTCATGTTATCAAATGTTGTTCAACTTGCTTTGGGGATATGGATGTTGCATGAAATTTGCTCTCTCTTTGATCGATATTGCTCTCTCTTTGCAGGAGCAAAAGCGGCAGCAAGAACAATTTGCTGCTGAACAAGAGGCACTCTTCGGTTCAAGACCAAAGAAGCCATTGGGTCAGGCCAATACCATGGTTGGAACACCAACCGGTCGCCGTGTTTCTACTCCAGCAGGTAAACATGGTGTTTCAAGTTTAAAAGAACGCAGAGAAACCAGTAGGGTTAACACTGCAATACCATTGAATTTCGTTGCCCTCGCCAAGGAAGACCCGATGTCTCGGGGCAATTAAGACTGTCTTAACACCCCGGTTGGTCGGACACCATCGTAAATGATACACAGCATCAGCTGGAACTCTTTATCCCATCGTTTTAGAACATTTTACATGAAGATTAAAGATGTTTTGTTCTATTGTATGACATGAAATGTGCTTTTATTTAGATATATGATAATCTGTGCATGGGCCTTATCTCGTATGTCTTTAATCTCAGTCTTGCAAATAGAAATACATAGGGTGTTGAACCCAACAAGTGTTAGGTAGAAAAGCGGCTAATGTTTA
The DNA here is from genome assembly GCA_035048815.1 of Abelmoschus esculentus. Lineage (NCBI taxonomy): Eukaryota > Viridiplantae > Streptophyta > Magnoliopsida > Malvales > Malvaceae > Abelmoschus > Abelmoschus esculentus. The sequence goes on from JAUCBN010000021.1 coordinate 3,025,793, forward strand.
TTTTAAGAGACACGAGTTTAATTTATTATTTACGAATTGTATTTTTATTGTCAAATAGTTAAGAATATGTATGAATAAATATTATTTTATAATTACATTTAAATTATTCAAAAGAAATACATAGGGTGTTGATTTCATTAGTTTTAGGGTTTAGGAGTTTAATTGTAATAGTTTTGAATTTAAAACATTTATAGAATTTTAAATTTAGGATTAAAATTTAATGTTTTGAGGTTAAAACTTAAATCGTTAATCATTTTACAATAAAACTTAAACTCTAACTTTAAGCCTTAAATTTTAACTTTAAATCCTAATTTTTAACTATAAATATTAAATTATAAACCTTTATATTAAACCCTAAATTCTAAACTTTACCCTCAAAATATTAATCCTATTTGTAATTTTTTAATAATCTTATTTATAATTGGATTAATATTACTATCTATTGAAGAATAAACCCTCAATATGTATCATTGCCTTCCCTCAATTATTGTATTACGGACCGACACAAAATGCCTTTTTTTTCTCGGTAAAGTTAAATAAAAAAATTATAACACAACCGGACAATAACTCAGCTCAAAACACAAAACCACGATAAACAAACCCTAAAACAAAGAATCAACAGTGCCAAAATCCCGGCAAACAATGAACCTATACCGATTGTACGCATGAAAAGAGATGAAATATATTAATCCCATATTAAAAAAGAAAAAGGAGATCTTAAGATATATAAATAATGACGTTGTACGTTTTATTAGATAAGTTTTTTAGAAAGAGGTTAATAATCTCGAGAGAGATAATGGTTCCACACATCTAATATCAATGAACCGATTCATTTGCGAATCCCAAACTTTAAGACTCTTAATATAATTCTTTATAGGTTCATCTTTGATTTTGTAATAACACTATTATTATTGCAGTACTAAGAAAAGAGTAAAAATTAATTGCCTCTTAATCATGCATCATTTTATGTTTCATTTGAAATTTTTTAAAATATTGAATTTTCAACTTTAATTCTTTTTTTTTATATCCTAAACCCTAAAGGTATAAAGATAATTTTCACCCTTAACGTTTATATTTTTTGTTATTTTGTCCCCTATTCTTTTTTTGGATAAATTTAGCCCTTAACTTATGTCTTTTTAATAAGGCATAAAGATAATTTTTACCCTTAACGTTTATAATTTTTGTCATTTTAGCCCCTATTCTTTTTTTGGGATAAATTTAGCCCTTGATCTATGTTTTTTAACAAATAACTCATTTTTTAACTATTATGATAACTGAACCGTTAAAAATTTAATAATGGTAACATATCATATATATATATATGTGATAATATATTTTAAATGACATAAAATCTAAACTATTAAATATATACATATATATAGAATATAATTTTATTTCAGCATAAAATATAAAAAAATTAAAATTTAAATAAAATATTAAAAAATAATTAAATACAAAATAAAAATTTACTAAATATTCTCAACCCTAACTAAACTAAAATATCTTTATAAAACCCTAAAACTCCGATTTAGAGTTAAAACTAAAATACTTAAATTCTAAATTAAAATAATAAAAATCCAATTGATTATTATCAAAAAATTTTATCTTTGATTCACCGGTAACAAACTATACAAAACACTTTTCTTCTCAGATTATGTTCATACCTTTTTAGATAAAATTTTGATTTTACTATAGTTAAGATTGAAAATATTTAATAGCCTTTTGTTTTAGATTTAATTAATTTTTAATAAATAAAAATAATAATTTTTAATATTTTATTTAAATTTTAATTATTTTATATTTTTAGATCAGAATAAAACTATATCCCGCGTTTATGTATTTGATATATTAGATGTTAAGTCATTTAAAATATATTATTACATATATATGACATGTCATCATTATTAAATATTTAACGGTTCAGTTATCATGGTAGTTAAAAAATGAGTTATTTGTTAAAAAAATAAAGTTCAAGGGCTAAATTTATCCAAAAAAAAAGAATAGGGGCTAAAATGACAAAAATTATAAACGTTAAGGGTGAAAATTATCTTTATGCCTTTTAATAAATAACTCATTTTTAACTACCATGATAACTGAAACGTTAAAAATTTAATAATGATAACATGCCATATATATGTGATAATATATTTTGAATGACATAGAATCTAACCTATTAAATATATACATATAATTTTATTCCAGTATAAAATGTAAAATAATTAAAATTTAAATAAAATATTAAAAATTAATTAAATCCAAAACAAAAATTTATTAAATATTCTCAACCCTAACTAAACTAAAATATCTTTATAAAACCCTAAAACTCTGATTTAGATTAAAACTAAAATACCTAAATTCTAAACTAAAATAATAAAAATCTAATTGATTATTATCAAAATCCTTTATCTTTGATTCACCGGTAACAAACTATACAAAACCCTTTATTTTCAGATTATGTTCATACCTTTTTAGATAAAATTTTGATTTTACTATAGTTAAGGTTGAGAATGTTTAGTAGCCTTTTGTTTTAGATTTAATTATTTTTTAATATTTTATTTGAATTTTAATTGTTTTATATTTTTAGATTAGAATAAAACTATATTCTGCGTGTATGTATTTGATATACTAGATGTTAAATCATTTAAAATATATTATTACATATATATATATATATGACATGTCATCATTATTAAATTTTTAACGGTTCAGTTATCATGATAGTTAAAAAATAGTTATTTGTTAAAAAGACATAAATTAAGGGATAAATTTATCCTGAAGAAAGAATGAGGGCTAAAATGACAAAAATTATAAACGTTAAGGGTGAAAATTATCTTTATACCAACCTTAAACCCTAAAAAATACATTTTACCCCTAATTCCTTAAACCCTAACCCTAACCCTAACCCCTAGCCTTAAACTCTTAACACTCTAATTTAAAGCGGAAGTACAAATTAAAGCATGAAAAAGAGGTATACGATTTGCGCCCCTAAAAAAACTATTGATTTGAATGTGTTTAAGCATAAAAAATTATCTTAAATAATTAATTAAGAGAAAATATATTTTTTTAAAGAACAAAAAAACTACATACGGAATTACAATCAGCCCAAACCTGTATAGATTGCCTTAACATAAAAAAATCAGAACCTATTTATATAACAATGGAGAAATTAATATGGAAATGAATGAAATAGTAATATTCTACGCGTTTTTCCTCATAAAGGAGAATTAGCAAATCAATAAAAAAGCACTGAATTGGGAGAATTCTAGAAAACCACGCGCTTAAAAAACAGCTAGAAAATAATAGTATTGGTTTTTTATAAAAGTCGTAAAAATTTCGGTATATACCTTTTAATATATGTTGAAATTATTATAATTTTAAAAGAAGAACAATATATACTGAATTTCTTACAAAAATTGTAAGAATTTCGGTTTATAAATCAAATTCCAAACAAAAAGTATAAAGATTTCGGTATATACTATTTTTCTTTTAAAAGTTGTAAGAATTTCGATATATACCAAAAAGTGTTTATTGAAATTCTTATAATTTTTATAAGAAAAACACTACCGTCGTTTTTTAACCGATTTTTAAGGCCGCCGTTTCTTAGAATTTACCCATTGAATTCAGATGCACAAACTAATGGGATTCTGCATTGTTATTACACAATATAAACAAAAATCTAGGCATGTTTTAGAACACACAGACAAACCCCATTGCTTTCAGTTCCAATTTCTAACCCATAAACAAAGAAATATTCACATAAAATAATAAAATGTGTAGGCTTTCATGGCTGCCCTTTGCTTTCCTTCTGGTCCTTACTGTCTTCACCTTTGCCAGTCAAACAGTAAATGTATTGATTTCCATCTCTTTCTTTTCTCTTCTCTTCTTCATTACTAAATGTTGATTTATAGGTTTTGTTTTGTCTGATTATTGTGTTTATGTTGTGTGTTGATTGTGAAATGGACAGATTATTTGAGTAACCAACGAGAGAAGAAATTCAGATTAGAAAGTTGGAAAATATTTCAGGTTTTACATGTTAAAACAACTCACAAAACAGTCTTATTTATATTGTTGCTCATGCTTAGATGAGAACAAAATCTGTTAGCTTGCTTGGGACCGTTCTCCCCTACTTTTCCGGATCGTAACAACTGGATGGTTGGCTTCCTAAATTATCGCGACCATTTTAAAACCGAAAAGTATGAAAAATAGCCTGGCGAGTTGATTTATAAAAATCAATTTAATTGCTTTTAAATATGAAAAACCAAAAATTTTTGAAAACATTTGAATTTTAAAATTAATTTGGAGTCTCCACCGGCCACTTTGGTAGGCCAGACACCATAAAATAGACCATAGATTCATTAAAAATATTTGGGTTCGGGAGTCGGTTACGCGTAAGGACGACCCTTACGAGCGCCCGAAAATCGGTACCTTTTAATTACACGTGGCATTTCGGTATTTTGAATAATAATATTAATTTAATTCGTCATTGGCAAATGAATATCGCTCGAATAAGAATATCCTTTTGGATAAAAAGATACATTTCTTTTAAATACGAGCTTTGAATAAGACGTCCTAAAATAGGAAACCTTGACTCGTATTTAAAGAAATACAAATTTTGACCCAAAAGGTTTTAAATACATGACTGGTTATTATCTTGTGAATTTTAAGTTCTAACCTAAAAAAGCTCCATCAATTTAAATATTTAAATCCTATTAAATTATTAATTTTACCGGGTGTATTATGATAACATCCGAATGCACGGACACTACCATTTCGACACCAAACAAAATTAATAATTCTATTGGTGCTACTAATCTTTACCTAATTAATTTTATTAAATTCTAACCTTAAATTCTTTACAATTTTCTATGTTTCGATGACGCGCCGAATACGATACCAAAGTACACTCTTGGCCGACATAATGCCATTTCATAATACTAACCACTTAGTGTATCCAAGATATAAGATTAGAACGTCATCGTTACTAAATTATCTCCCTATTTAATTTATTATTTAATTAAAGTGACTAACCCTAAAAAGGCTCTAATTTAATTAGAGTGACTAACCCTAAAAAGGTTCTAATTTAATTAACTACGTGTGAATTAGATGATAACCTAAACATATATACTATATGATTTTTAAAATATGCATACAAATAATAAAATAAATAATTAAGTAAAACAACTAATTAAAAAAAATAAAGACCAAGCATATTTCGGATCAAACAACATGAATTTTAGATGCAGAAATTTCAATCTTAAAAATACTTAAACCTACAATAATAATAAATTAATACTATTCGACAGATATAAACAATAAAAAAATGGATAAACGAAGTTCCATTCAACTTTCTAAGTACACTGGTCATGCCTTTGGTTTACTAACATTCAATTATTTAAAATAAATAAACATCACCTTAAAGTACAAGACTTATAAGTTTTTCGGTGATTGTTTTCACACTTTTTGCTTTATGAAGTCAAGAACCAAAGCTCTGTTTTTTGAGTCATCCCATGTACAAGGTCCTCTACAGCGAAAAATGGTGGAAACAGACAAGAACCCGGAGCCAAAAAGAATGCTGAATCCCCTCAGCAATTTTCAACAACCTCCCCTATAACCGACTCAAATTTTCCTCTTTATCCCATGGTGATAACTATTTTTAACTCCCCCACTCATCATCAATTCGGTTTCATCTTTTATATTTTATATTATTATTTTTTTATTTTTTTGAATTTCATTTATTTATTTATTTCCTTTTTCTTTTATTTATTTAATATTATTTATATATTAGATCTATATTTAATATTTACTTGTGACCTTATTTTATATTCGAAACCGGACGAAATTCGAGTATTATAAGTTACAAACTCCAAGCATGCGTTCTTATATTGTGTTTGTGAACATTGAACATTGCACCCGTTCGGACAATATGTAAACACAAAAAACCCATCAAAACTTAACTTGATCTATGAAAAAAATCTATACATAATCGAGTTTTATCGAATTGAATCAACAAATTCAACTTTGAAAAATGGTGCAGTTTACCTTGCAGACGAAGCGATCCTTCACCGTCGGCCTGTGGACATGAATAAACTGTTGTGAACTTGGGTGATCACATACAGGATGATGACATAACTATGAGGAATGAGGAAGCTGCGTCAATTCAGGAAGCCAGCCATCCAGTTGTCACGATCCGGAAAAGTAGGAGAGAACAAAAAGTCCCTAGCAAGCTAACAGATTTTGTTCTCATCTAAGCATGAGCAACAATATAAATAAGATTGTTTTGTGAGCTGCTTTAGCGTGTAAAACCTGGAATATTTTCCAACTTTCTAATCTGAATTTCTTCTCTCGTTAGTTCCTCAAATAATTTGTCCATTTTACAATCAACACACAACATTTGGTGCTTTCATTGATTCACCATGGTCAATCAAGCCGATTCCATCAAGTCTCTGCAAGATTCGTCGACTCTCCATGAGCAAACTCTTTCTTCTCTCCAATCTCACGCTGACGATTAGAAACGATGGAACGCAAATACCGAAACTACTTTGCAAGGGATGGCGCACCAACTCCAAATGATTTCGGCTCAGCTTGGGTTGCCAACTTCATCATCTGGTGGTGGTGAAATATTTACAGCAAGTTCAGTTAGTAAAGGGAAAATGAAGGCCCGTTAGGAGGACGATGTATTTCCGTTTGCGCCGAAGCCGGTTCAGGTAGAGCTTCCTTTATTTTATGGTGTTGATCCAGAGGAATGGATTGGCTCGGCTCAAGATTTTTTGACTTCTATGGGATAGAAGATCATCATCGTGTTACCATAGCATCGTTTCGGATGTATGACATTGCTCGAAAGTGGTTTCATTAGATGCAACGGCAATGACAGTTGGTGGGTTGGTCTCATTTGATTGAGGCGATTCGTAAAAGGTTCACCGTGGTGGAAGTAGAATCTTCGAAAGGTCAGCTTTCTAAACTGACTCAGATTACTATGATAGATGATTACCAGACTCGGTTAGAAGTTTTAGCATTGCGAACCACTAATTTGCTAGATGATTTTCTTACTCAATGTTTTATTTCGGGGCTACGAACTGATATTAAGAATGAGGTTTTGAGTCATCGCTCCAACTCGATGATGAAAGTCGCTGCTTTAGCTCATTTCCATGAAGCTCAGTTCCATGAAAAAAGGTTATGGGGCATGCATTTGGGTCGCGTTTGCCTCCGTTGCTGCCCAACCCCTATGCTGATACGAAATTTCAACCTGGTCGTCCTCCGCCAAGCGATGTTCATAGCACTATGCCCTCCTTGCAGCCTCGTCGCATCTCCTCCGCTGAAGCTCAAGCGTGTCGAGCAAAGGGTCTTTATTATTATGATGATGCGAAGTATAGTTCGGGTCACAAATGTCGCAATCCACAACTATTTTGTCTTGATGATGGCTTTCTTGATGATTCCCTTCAGCACTCTTTGCCTCGTGATGGCTCGAACAATCTTATTTCGGAAGATGATCATGTTATGGAGAATGAGCATTCCTTGGTGTCGTTTAATGCATTGGCAGGCTGTTTTCATCCTAATACAATTCTTATATGGGGAGAAATCAAGGGGAAACACGTTCGGATTTTAATTGATGAAGGAAGTACACATAATTTTGTACAAACTCGAGTGGCCAAGTTCCTCGGTCTGCCTATTACTGATGCACCTAATTTTCGAGTGATGATGGGTAATGGAGACAAATTGTCTAATGAAGGTTGTGTTCTTGATTTACATCTTTGCATTCAAGGTACCGAGATTCATACGGATTTTTATGTGCTACCTTTGGAGGGAACAGAGATGGTGCTTGGTGTTGCATGGATGGCTACGCTTAGTCCTATTACGATGGATTTTTCTACTCTTCAATTTCAGTAGGGGTCACAGTTCATTGTTGGTACGGGGAGTCTACGGAAGGTATTCAACAGGTTCAACATCAGTCCTTGCGTCGACTTTCTTCTACTCATTCCACGGTCGCGTATTATTATTTACATATGCAAGAGGTTTCAACGGTTGTCGATGAGGTTGTATCACCATATTTGGCAGTCATATTGGACGAGTTTTTCTCCGTGTTTGAACCGCCTATAGATCTGCCTTCCTTTCGGGAAAATGATCATACAATACACTTACAGTCATCGACCAATCCAGTGAATGTCTGACCTTATCGATACCCTCATTTTCAAAAGGCTGCAGTCGAACGTCAAGTGCAATATATGTTGTACCATCATTTGATTCATCGTAGTACTAGTCCGTTTTCTTCGCCCGTGCTTTTGGTTAAGAAGTATGGTTTGTGGCGTTTTTGTATGGATTATCGAGCTTTGAATGCCGTGACCATAAAGGATAAATTTCCTATCCCAACGGCTGACGAGTTATTTGATGAGTTGGGTTCTTCTCGATTCTTTTCCAAACTTGATTTATTGGTGGGCTATCACCAAATTCGTGTCAAGGAATCGGATGTGCATAAAACGACATTTCGCACACATGATGACCACTATGAATTTCTAGTCATGCCTTTCGACTTGACTAATGCACCATCAACGTTTCAAGCTACGCTGAATGAGCTATTTCGGCCTTATCTTCGACAATTTATGTTGATTTTTATTAATGATATTATTATATATAGTCGTTCATGGGATGATCTTTTGCTTCATGTTCGGCTTGTCTTGCGATGTTTGCGAGATCATGGCTTTGTGGCAAAACGTTCAAAATGTTCATTTGGTCACTCTTCTGTTGAATACTTAGGACATATTATGTCAGGCGAGGGGCTTGCTGTTGACCCGAAAAAGGTTCAAGCTATACGAGATTGGGCTGTGCCTACTACGGTGAAGGAGGTTCGGAGTTTTTTGGGTTTAGTGAGTTATTATCGTAAGTTTATTAAGGGTTTTGCATCTATCACTTCACCTATTTCAGATTTGCTTCGAAAGGGTGTATGCTTTGAATGGACGGACCAGGCGCAATCCGCGATGGACCAACTTAAAGCTCATTTATGTTTTAGCTCCAGTGTTAGCTCTCCCCAATTTTTCCTCTCTGTTTCATGTTGAAACTGATACTTCTAGAGTAGGTGTCGGGGCTGTTTTGACTCAAGATGGTCGTCCATTGGCATTCTTTAGCCAGAAATTATACCCCAGCATGCAACAAGCATCCACATATAGCCGTGAGATGTTTGCTATCACCTAAGCTGTCGTAAAGTGGCGTCAATATTTGATTGGTCATAAATTTATTATTATTATGGATCAACGCTCATTACGGGAATTAAATCAATAAATAATCCAAATTCCGGAGCAACAATGGTGGCTTTCGAAACTGGTTGGTTATGATTTTGATATTCAATATCTCCGGGGTAAATTAAATGATGTCGCATATGCTTTGTTACGCGAACCTAGTGCTATGTGTATGACATTTTCTCAACCTTTGTGAGGTATTATGGAAGTTGTACATGTAGCTACCGTGACTGATTCAGCACTTCAACAGATTTATTCGGTTGTTCAGCATGGTGGGTCTGATTATCCGGGATATATATGTCATGACGGACTCCTTTTATGGCATGGTCGTGTGGTTGTTCCTCAAGAGACAGCATTGCATACATTACTCTTGCATGAGTTCCATGGGTCGGTGTTGGGTCGTCATACTGGAATTTCTCGTACCTTTCATCGGCTCACTGCAAGTTTTTATTGGGAGGGTCTTCGCAAAGATGTTCGCAAGTTTGTAAGTGACTGTCAAACTTGTCAACGTATGAAGAATTCGAGTTTAGATCCGGCCGGGCTTCTCCAACCGTTACCAATTCCAACGCAAGTATTTGAAGATATCTCGATGGATTTCGTGCTTGGTTTACCTCCTTCCGAGGGTAAAGAGGCTATTTTCGTCGTGGTAGATCGTCTAACGAAGTATGGTCATTTTTCGGTTTGCCTCGCCACTTTAATAGTACAATGGTGGCTCAAATTGTTAGTTATAAGTGTTAGATAAAATAATAATATTATTATTAGGATAAAGTTCTATTTAATAGGACTAAGTAATTAGGACTAACTCCTATATTTTAGGAGTTATTAGTATGTTGAAATTCTTATCTCATTAAGAGATTAGAGTCCTATTTGTTTAAGAGATTAAGAGTCCTATTTTTAGTTATTGTAAAACTCTTGCAACAAGAGTCTATATAAGAAGTCATTCGACTCAGTAATAAAATAAGTAACAGAGAATATTTTACTCTGTTTTCTACACAAATTTTAGTGCAAGGAGTCATAAAACTTCATGCCATTCCTCGGACTATTGTGTGTGATCGGGATCGTTTGTTTATGAGTAACCCTCCGCTGGTAACCCCCACTGTTGAGATATCCCACTACGGATATACGAGTGGGTAGACCCCGAGTCCACAAGAGCAACTATAGGTACCGAAAACAAACTGAACGTACCTGATATCACGTCAGTAGCAGCACAGTCCTCCTATGCGCTCATAGCATACTGTCTCGCCGGTGCTCTAGCAGTGGACTGAAAGGTGCCTCCTGATGCATGGCTAGCTCCACCACGCGAAAACCCACGGCCCCTCTGAGCCTGAAACACAGTCCTTTGAGCCTGACCCGGTGGTGACATCACAACCTCGGGGCAATCCCTCACAAAGTGCTCTGAAGACCCACACTGAAAGCAAACTCTAGCATTGCCCCAACACGGACCTCGATGGTTCCGGCCACACTAGTTATAAACCTGAACACTGACACTCCTCTGCAAACTCTCGGGACCTCCAGCAGAAGAAGACACAGACTGTCTCCTACGTCCCACTGACTCTGACCTCTGATCCGACCTCGAACTCTGGTTAGCTGCTCCTCTGTTCTGGTTCCAACGGTTCCTACTCCTACCAGAGTGGGACTGAGAGTTACCCGCACGACTCTAACTGGCTCCACCGGAGACTCCCTGGCCAACAGACGGCCTATAGGTCAAACCCTGAACCTACTCCAACGACTTAGCACTATCAGCCAACTCTGAAAACACTGTAGGTGGTCTAGCGGTAATATAAGTTTGGATCTCCTTCCTCAGACCTCTCAAGAACCTCTTGCATCTCATCTTCTCGGTGGCAACAAGCTCCGGGGCATATCGGCTCAACTGAAGGAACTCCTGCTCATAAGCGAAGACCGAACGGTTCCCTTGAACCAGATGGGTAAACCGCTCCCTCAAGGTGTCTATGTGAGTCTCACCCACATACTTGCTCTCGAACTCCTCAAGAAAGTCCTCCCACTTAGGACGATGGGGATACCAACCCTGCTCGACAGTCTCCCACCACTCTCTTGCGTTGCCCTTGAGAAGAGACAACACACACGATAGCTTATCCTCTAACCTCAGTCGCATCTGTCTCATGATCCACCTTATGTCGTGCAACCACTGATCCGCCTGTACGGGGTTATCCTGTCCCGTACCAAAGAAGTCGATAGCACCCTGCCTCCGTACCCTCTCAACCGGTGCCTCTCGAGGTGTAGAAGACGGCCTCGGTATAGCTCTTACTATCCTACGCAAAGTACGGTTCAACTGGGCAAAGTAGTTGGCTCCTTGACCAACTGCGTCATCCGATGGCACCTCCTCATCGGGCTCATACTCATAGTCGGAGTCTCTTCCTTGAGAACCCCGGCTCTCCTCCTGGTCTCTCACGCGTCTAGGCATGCTGCACAACAACCACAAACGGGATTACACCATCGAATTTTCAGCTTTAAAAGAAGTACTATATCGACTCGTGGGCTAGTACTAGTCTAACGCCTATATAACACACTAGACTCCCCCGATGACTCCTAGAACCGACTCAACCTGGGCTCTGATACCACTAAATGTAACACCCGACCCGGATGTCACAATGGGCCTCCGGCCCAAAACCCATATTTCAAAATTTCATTTTAAAAGCCCAATAATAAAAATCATGTAAGTCCAAAACCAAGTTCATAATCCAATTAAATAAAAACAAGCCCAAAATAGTTCAAAGTAAATGGAGCTCCAAATATATATATTACAGACTATTTTAAAACATTCGACCCAAATAAAATAACAGAGTTACAATACATATAGGGTTCGGCATAGTACTAGGCCAACTACATCTAATAACTGTACTCTGACAATACGGTCGATGCTGAAAGTCCAAACCTTGATGGTGCTCCATAAATCCCGCTCCACCTAACCTACACACGAAAATAGATTTCGAACGCTGAGCCACACAAGCTCAGTGGATACGCCAAACTCGGCCAACATCATGCATATCAAAGCAATAAAGCATGGCATATAAATCACATGCATGGTATGAAGGTCTAGCATGCTTGCCTACACATGGCATAATGAGATGTATCATAACGCACACAGCATATACAAATCAACCAAGACACACGAGGTAGTGAGGCCCGCGTTCACACAGCATCGGAATCCTACACTACGAGTAGGGCCTACGTCCACGCAGCATTGGGATCCCATACTCAAGGATGAGGCCCGCGTCTACACAGCATCGGGATCCCATATCCGGGATTGAGGCCCGCGTCCACACAGCATCGGGATCCTCCAAATCCCATACTCGGAATGTCACATCGAGTATCTTCGAGTGAGGCCCGCGTCCACACAGCATCGGGATCCTACACTTGGGATAGTCGTCAAATCATCATCCAGAATGTTACATCTGACGGCCTTCGACGTGTTGCAACACTTATGGATATCCGGATTCCAACATACAAAGACTCGACCACACAAACGATCCACCTAGGATCTCATTACAACAAGATATGTTAAAGTCTTATCTCAATTGGTTTTTCGGAGTTATAACCTCAACTTAGTACGACAATTCATTTCATAGCTTTTAGATTTAAGTATTTATTTATTAAGACCACCGAAGCCTTAATTTCTACCCAACTTAGCCAAAACACACAGGGGTATCGATACCCTTAAGTAGGGTATCGAAACACCCTTTATCAATACCCACCCAAAGAGGGTATCGAAACACAGGTATGAAACAAGTATCGATACCGTTGACTAACTCCAAAAGTCAACAGAAAGGGGAGGACCCGTTTCGATACAGGTATCGATACAAAAAGTTTCTGGAACTCACGGTATCGAAACAAGGTTCGATACCCCTGAACAACAAGCCAAAATACACTCACTGGTATCGATACCGGTAGCCCGAGTATCGATACCCCCTGTACTAAGGATGGTTCTGCACTTAGAAATTCTAGATTTTCAACCCAAAACTTAATCTAATCGATTCTAAAGTGTTTCTACTCAAAATTTATGATGTTTAGAGTATTTTAACACCAATTTCCAGTCCTTAACCACATTAATCCGAATTTCACCATTAATGACCCATTTACAAGAATCAAGCAAGACAACACACACATACATGATTATCTCTACATGTCATGCATTCTACCATGAATGAATGATGAAGAAGGAGTTGAGAGTACCAACCTTAGCACAAGAAACAGCTCAAAACATCCACTTTCCCTCTCCTCAAGCTTTCTTCTTCCCGAGACTTGTTGAAGGTTCTCCAACTTCCTTCTCTACAAGAGATGTTAAACCAAGCATTAGACAACCCTTTTAAGATTCTCAGAACCACAAAACTTAAGGAAGCTGAGATTTAAGCCCTTAAACCTCATTCCCGTTTTTCACTCAAACCACTACACAAAAACCTTCTTCCTCACCATCTAACACATTTCTTACCTCTTTGGATAGATCCTTAGCAGCCCTAAAACTTACCCTTCATAAACAAAACGAGATTCCACCATTAAACCCTCAAAAATCTTACCTTTGATGGTTGTTACAATGACAAAAGATGAAGAAAATGAGGATGTAGAGGATGATCTCATACCCTCTGCAAAATGCAGAAAATAAAGTCTCTAACCCCCATCTTCATCCTTTAGCCATTTACCAAAAAGCCCCCAAGGCCACAACCACTAAACTCTACCAAGCCCAACAACACTCAAGGCCCAACAAGCCTATGGCCCAACAAGGCCCAAAACACAAAACCGAGCACAAAACTGAGATCCAACAACACGGGTTAACCCGACATACTAAACCGAGAGTTCGGGTCATTACATCATGCATTTAAACCTTTTGGGTCAAAATTTATATTTCTTTAAATACGAGTCAAGGTTTCCTATTTTAGGACGTCTTATTCAAAGCTCGTATTTAAAAGAAATGTATCTTTTTATCCAAAAGGATATTCTTATTCGAGCGATATTTATTTGCCAATGACGAATTAAATTAATATTGTTATTCGAAATGCCAAAATGTCACGTGTAATTAAAAGGTACCGATTTTCGGGCGCTCGTAAGGGTCGTCCTTACGCGTAACCAACTCCCGAACCCAAATGTTTTAAAAATGAATCTCTGGTTTGTTTTACGGTGTCTGGCCTACCAAAGTGGCCGATGACGATTCTAAATTAATTTTAAAATTCAAATGTTTTCAATAAAATTTAGTTTTTTCCTTAATTAAAAGCAATTAAACTCGATTTTCTCAAATTCACTCGTCAAACTATTTTTCACACGTTTCAGTTTTAAAATGGTCGCGACATAACTATTGTTGCCAGAGGTGTCTGTGTGTTCCTTCCGGTTACTACGGCCACACCGGAAAATGTCCTTGCTACAACAAAATCATGAACACATAAGTGTCCTTGATTTAGTTATGTCCGAAATCATTTCATTTTAAATTGAAAATGTTAGAATAGAATGAGATGAAGGGTTGAACTTGAAATTTTTTTACCTGAAATAATGTCATGATTTATTTCAACCTAATGATTCTTTTGTTATACTTTATGAAATTAGAGAATCTTTTAATAGGATATATACTAATATATAATAAAAATATTCTATACTTCAATAAATAATTTAAAATAAAAATTAAATAATTATAATAAATTATATAAAATATATTTTTTAATCGTTTAGGTTTATGGTAGTTTTTAATGATGTATACAATAACATTTTGTGTATGATTCTTCCACTTAATTATAACTTCTTCACCAAAAATAATAAATTACACGTGATTAAAAAATAATATGAAATTAATAATATAAAATGCATCCTTAAACATAGCATAAATACTCAATTATATCAAAATCTATAAAATAAATAATTACATTACAAATTAACGTGTAAAAAGTAAATCAATAATAACCTATGCAAAACATATAAGGAAATATATAAGGAAATAAGTATAAATAAAAAAAATTAAAACAGCTCTGTATTTCATTTATTATAAAAGGATACGTTTTTTATCCATAAAATTAATAAATTATATCATAGGTAAGTCTCGTTACGTGTTTATAGGAATAACCACTAAAAATTATTTATTTTATTTTTTTCATGTCATATATTTTCTCAAGTGAATCTTCAAATGGAAGAATTGTTTTTAAATGCATTAACGGTAAATATAAGTAAAGATTCACTTAAGAAAATATGACATGAAAAATATAAAAAAAAAAATGAATAATTTTTAATGATTATCCTATGAATGACGTAAATGTTCTTGCTTTTGATTTATATTTAAATTTTATAAATTTAAAAATACAAAAATAAAATGATAAAACCTTATTGGTCCTTTAATGCTCTCCTAAAAATTCTCGATGCTTGTTTGTATTCATGCTTGCCCCTGTCATAATTCTGAATTTTTTTTCTCTAATTTTTAGCCTAACATTCTATAATTTTAGCTCCTTGTATGTTCTGACTTTATCGTTCTTCGATAGAAGTTCTGAATAGGCGCAATAGTAACGATTGCATAGAGTTTTTAAAAAATAAGAGCCCAAACTTTTAAAAAATTACGTTTATTAGGTAATATTAATTTCAAAATCCATCATACAAGTTTTGAAAATGCTCTAAAGAAATATTAGCCATAATTTTTTTTAGATGTGACAATTGATTATTCTTATTCTTTTGTAGAATCAGTAAGGATCTGGATAATCGCAATAAAAATAAACGTACAGGACCCCTAAAAAGGATAATTACTTTTAAGGACCACATTTTTAGGACTAGTGAGGGTTATGAATAATTAAGGCAACATTAATTAATAAATTGCACAAGGTCTCAAACATCTTTGAACTGCCCATGTCGTTCTTTATTGTATGCGGCACAGTCGAAGGAGAGGAATAATAATAAGAAATTATATCATAAACTCTTTTCATCACGTCATCTGTGATCTATGTAATCAAGTTTGTTTATTTTTAAATAATTATCTGATAACTACTCATTCACTAGTTATATATAAGAAAGAAATAATGATTCACCTTAAAAAATATAATAGATAAATCTAATTAGTTGGGAGCACGAATAACGTGATATGATGTAATTTCTCAACCGGTAAAAGAATACTATGTAAAAATTGGATATCGCGCGTGTGAAACAGGCGAGAATTAAAAGGTCATTAAAGAATTAAACGGACGCGCGTGGACAGGTGGAACATCCAAAAGGTCATCTCTTCTTTGCATCTGGACCGTTAGATATTCTTTTATCTAACGGTAAAGATTGGGTTGCACAAAGATCGTAACAAGGCATTAGTCTTTCTGCACAATAAGGATTGACAGGTTTACCTATTTGGGCTCTAACCGGGCCAAACTTTGTAAACATAAATTGGTTTTTTTAATTAATGGATTAAATTAAATAAAATATTAGACTTTTTATTATTTAATTATCTGTTGGGGTGTCTATTTAACAAATTTGGGGATATTTGTTTATTTATTAACATTGATATTTTAGATTTTAATTCATGATATTAATATAATTATAATGATGGTTATTAATAAAAAAAATAAACATATATATCTTTTGTCGATAATAATAACGATAATAATATGATGATATTTTAGATTTTAATGATGATGGCGGTGGTAATAATAATAAATGATACAAAATAAAATATGTATTAATATAAATAAAAAAATAAAATATCTTTATCTTCGCTTGAATCTTCAAATGATTCTCTTCATAGATTTTGTAGATTTTTTCAGTTGTAATTATTGTAATGAAATTATCTCCAGATATATCAAATTCGTTATCAAAACTCGTTTGATTAATTTTCCAACGTCGTTTTCAAATGGGATAGAAATATCACGTACCTCAATAAATAAATCAACATTCCGAATATTCATAGAGCCATACTTTATGATCATTATTTTCACATTTGTATTATCTTTAAGAGCTATTGTGAAATATCTGACTCGATTGTCATATAGCCGTCGATATCGTAAACCATGAATATGAACTCTAATTTTTTCTGATATCTTTTTCTTCAATATTCGAAGCGTGATATCTTTTTTAAATCTTAAATTCGTAAGACTTTTACATTTAAATGCAATATCAACGTCAATTTTCACCATTTTTTATGTAATGACATTCGCCAAAAAGTTGTTGCTCATTTTATCTGTATTTTTGGAAAAAATAGTTTCAATAATAATAATACACAAATGAAGATGAACAATTAAAATATCACTAAATCAATTTTTAAAACAAAAATAATAATATTTTTTTAGCATAAAACTTATCCATAAAAGTATTTCGAATATATATTCGAAATGAATTTCTAAAACTATAATATTTTTTAAAAAATAAAATCATTCATCGTTTATAAAAAAAATAAAAAATCTTAAAATGATATTCTTTTAAATACTCCCTAACATAATTAATTTTAAAACAACATCAAACTTATAAAGATAAATAAAAACAAAATTTTAGAACGACTTATAATATTTTTTTACAACTTTTTTTTCTTCTTCTTCTTCTTCTTTTTCTTCTTCTTCTTCTCTTTCTCTTCCTCCTCCTTCTCCTCCTCTTCTTTCTTCTTCTTCTTCTCTCTTTACTCAAATTATTATATAATTTTTTCAAACAAATTACCTTCAACATGACATATTTAAAACAAAACAACAAAAATATTTTTTTAATTACCCCTACATAAAATTTAATATTTATTAATACATTTCAAATAAAAAATTACACTATCCCTTATCAGGTCACTGGTTAAAGTTAAGGGAAGAATAATTCGATTTTAAACAGTCCCACAGACCCTCACACCCCGACATGTGACACTCCCCCATGGTATATATATATTTTAAAAAAAATTACTGTTTGAAAAAGGATTATTTTTCACCCGTCAAACCGTCTTTAAAGAACGATAAATACTGTAATAATTTTGATTGAAACACTGTTTGAAGATAAATTAAAAATAACCCATTTTTTGATTTGCGAAGTAACCCATTATAGTCTTGAAAATAATTAAAAGGTACCATATTAAAAAAACCAATATTCTTATAAAAATCCCTTAAACTTTTAAGGCTTAAATAAGGATACTTGAGTAAAAAATCTATGCATTAAATATTAACCTATAATTTTTATTTAAATTATAAGATCTAAAATTAAATAACAAAAAATTAAATTCCAAATATTTTGTTATAATCCTAAACTAAATATCTAAACCATAAATCAACATAAGTATAAAATTTTTTAACTTATATATTAAACTTAGCGGTCAAAAATATTTATAATCTCATCTTGTATAGTTTAAATTATGATATTTTTATATTCTCAATATTACTTCTACTTATTTTTTTAAATACATATTTTTAGGTTTAATCACTAATAATCCACTCATTTATTGAATAATTATATCATATTTACAAAGCCCTGTTAAATATAAAGAAAGAGTCTGAAAAAGATATGTATATTGATGAATTCCATGCTTTTACAGACGCACTACAAGGCTTTAAATACACAAAAAAGGAGGCTGGAAATTAGGGTTTTCTCCAGCTGCATTTGTCCTTATGCGTACGTGTCTCCTTGTTTTCAGCTGAAAATTATCCTTGTTCCAGCTCATTTTACCAGCTCATCGTTGCCAGCTTACTTAGCTGAGAGGTATGGTTTAACATTTCCATCGTTTTCTTTTCCTTCTAGAAGTTCGTTGACAACACATACGGCTAGTTGAGTGCGAAAGGCTTGAAATAGCTGACAGGAAATTGATTTTGTAAGTATATCCGCTGCTTGATACTTTGCTGGAATGCAATTGACTTAAAGTGTTTCAGCAACAACTTTCTCTCTGATAAAGTGCAAGTCAAGGTCAACATGCTTCGTTTTGATGTGAAGAGTAGGATTTGCGGCCATGGTGACAGTGTTGATGTTGTCACACCAAATTTGAGGAACATCAGATAGCTTGATATGCATTTCATTAAGTATGGATTGTATCCATAGAACATCTTCAGCTGCATCAGCTAAGCTTCTGTACTCGGCTTCTGCGGTGGAACGAGAGACAGCTCTTTGCTTTTTGAAACTCCAGGTTATTGTGTGAGTGCCAAGCTGTACATAGTAACCAAAAGTGGAGCGTCGGTCATCGATGTCACTGCCCCAATCAGCATCAGAGTAGGCTGAGAGTTGTAGATTGCTTTCTGATTGCCCTTAAAACCAAAGACCATAGTCAATGGTTGTATGTAGATACTTTAATATGCGACTCACAGCTTGCCAGTGAGTATTACTCGGAGTCTGCATGAACTGGGCCATTTTGTTGACAGCATACGTAATGTCTGGTCTTGTGTGACAGACATATTGAAGGCCTCATATGATGCTGCGATAGTGCTGTACGTTAGGAAAAGGATCTCCATCGTGTTTGTTGATCTTTGGATAAGGGGGCATAGGAGTGGAGATGGTATGAGATGATTGTATGCCAGCTCTGTGAAGTAACTCTTGTATGTATTGCTTCTGGTGCAAAAAGAGTCCATTTCCAAGGGATTGAATGTCAATGCCAAGGAAATAATGAAGGGTCCCCAAATCCTTGAGAGAAAATTGAGTGTGGAGTTGCTGTATTGTTGAAGCTATATGATGTTTCGAGCTACCTGTAAGTAAAATATCGTCAACATATATGACAAGATAAGTTACTGTTGTGTTATGACAATAGATAAAGAGAGATGAATCAGCCATGGAAGGAGTGAAATTCAATTGACTGAGATAGGCTTTGAGTTTTAAAACCAGTTCCTTGGAGCCTGTCGAAGACCATATATTGCCTTTTTTAGCCTGCAAACTAAAGGTGATCCACTGGCAAATTGAGTAATGAACCCGGCTGGCTGTTGCATGTAGACTGTTTCTTGAAGATTGCCTTTTAGAAAGGCATTGTTTACGTTAACTTGGTGAACACTCCATTGATATGTAACGGCTATTGAGAGTACAATGTTCACTGTAAAGAATCTGACCACTGGGCTAAATGTGTGAAGATAGTCAAGACTAGGCACTTGTGTGTATCCTTTGGCCACTAATCTGGCCTTGTACCTGCTGATAGTACCGTCTGAGTTGTGCTTAATTCGAAAAAGCCATTTGCTACATATGGCCTTTTTTCCAGCAGGTAGTTCAGTCAGTTCCCAGGTGTCATTATTTAGAAGAGCAGTCAGCTCAGCATTGACAGCTTTGGTCCATTCAGGACGCTGTAGAGATTCATGGACCATAGTAGGAGTGGTCTCAGTCTCAATGTTATAAAGTTTAGGCTTGAAAATGCCCATCTTGCTTTGTGTCATCATTGGATGGACATTTGCATCTGATTGAGGTGGTTGTACAGGATGGCCACCCTCTGATGGAGAATTAGAGGTGTCTGCTTAAGATTCTGAGGAGTGAGCTGCTGTTGATGAGGAGGTTCTAGCAGTGTCAGGATGTGTTGGGGATGAAGAAGCCTCAGGTTGTAATGAGGTAGCTGACTCATTAGGCAAAGAGTCTGTTGTTGTAGTGGAGCCGTGGTGTTGAGCTGAATTAGGACTTGCTGGATCTTGTAAAACATGATCCTCCTGTGTACGTGAAGTGGTAGCTGAGGTGCCTTGTGGAGGTGTTGAAGCAGGAGGAGCTGTAGATGTCTGTGTTCTAGGAGATACAATCGAAATTGTGGTTGAGACATGTGGTCTTCTTGGTTCTGTGCCAGCCACCATAAGTGTTGAACAAGGGAACACATGTTCATTAAACTTTACATTTCTGGAGATATAAATTCTTTCAGTATCATCGACACATTGATACCCTTGGTGCTTGGGTGAGTACCCAAGGAAGAGGCATGGCTTAGATCGAAACTCCATCTTATGTGCATTAAAAGGTCTGATGTAAGGAAAACATTCACACCCAAACATTCTAAGAGTTGAATAATCTGATGGACGGCCATAGAGCTTTTAATAAGGAGAAACGTTGTCTAGCCTCTTCGGAGGTAGTCTGTTAATAAGAAAAACAACATTCATAACAATATATGCTCAGTATTTTAGAGGCATGGAGGCTTGAGCTAATAAGGAGAGAGTCATTTCAACTATATGGCGATGCTTGCGCTCAATAACTCCATTTTGTTGAGATGAATGAGGGCAGGTTACTCGATGCTGGAAGCCTTGTTGAGCTGAAAGTGAATGAAGGAAGAAAAATTCACTTCCTCCATCTGTTTGTACAGTTTACAGTTTGGAGTGATATTGAGTTGTAACAATGGCAGTAAACATGTGAAAAGCAGTAGATGCCTCTGATTTACTTTTAAGAAGGAATAACCAACAGTATCGTGTTGCCATGTCAACAAAGGAAATATAATATATAAAGCCTGATGATCGAACAACAGCAGGTCCCCAAAGATCAATCTCTACAAGTTCAAAAGGAGTTCTATAAGTAGTAATGGACTGTCTACAGGGTAAGGCATGACCTTTGCCCAACTGACAAGCTTTACATATAGTGTTCTTATCCACTACCACTATTTTATTTACTAACAAAACTATATCAGGTGAAGCATGTCCAAGTCGTTGATGCCAAAGCCAAAAGGTAGAGTGAGGGTTGTGAGATGTTGCATAAGCTTCTGCTGCAGTAGATGATAAGATGCCAGTAATAGTGTATAGGCCATTCTTCTGTGTACCTTGAAGAAGTACTTCTTGAGTACGTTTCTCCTTCACACAATAGGAGTTATCATGAAATTCAAAATAAACACCATTATCTTTTTTAAATTTGGAGACAGATAGCAAGTTCCTAGTTATTTGAGGAACGTGTAATAATTGATTAAAATGTAGAGCCCGTGTAGTGGTGAATAAGGCAGTTTGTCCTATTTGAGTGATAGGAAGAGAAGAGCCATCACCTATGTGCACGTGACCCTTATCATAATAGGGCAAGCCTGAGAATAAGACGGAGGAGTTGCTTGTCACATGATGAGTAGCTCCTGAATCTGGAGTCCATGTGACAGGAGAAGGAGGTAGGCTGGCCATCAGAGTATTGAGATGCACATCATCAGAAGTTGGTGGGGGTGGTCCAGGATCAGTGGTGATAGTAGGCACAGAGATACAGGGATCATAAGCCACTTCTACTGGATCAGTGAAGGAGGCAGTGTTGGCTTGTGTGTTTATAGGGTCAATGTTGGACACACCTTTGAAGGCCTTATCAAATCTGTGCCAGCACCTGTCGACTAGGTGGCCCAGCTTGCCACATAGCTGACATTGGACACGAGGTCTGCCACGGAAACGACCTCCATTGTAGCGTTGGGTTGTTCCTCGAGAAGCACCAGGGGACTGAGAAGTCTGAGTGGCATAGTAGGTGTTGTGTACACCAACAGGCATGCGTACTGGGTCAGCCATACGAGATTCAGCATCTAGTAGAATGGACACTGCTCCATCAACTGTATATGGTTCACGACTAGCAGAGATTATTTCTACAAATGAATCATATTCTGGTGGAAGTCCATTGAGAAGAGTCGCTATGTGTTCGACTGAGGAGACCGGATGTTCATAGGAAGCAAGTAGGTCACATACTTCCTTAATCTGAGTGGTGTAAGCTCGCATGGATAACTCTGTCTTCTTGATGGACCGAAGGCGACAGTGATGATGCATAATACAAGTTGTGGAGAGTTTTGAGTAGAGACCCAAAATCATGTTCCAAATAGAAGCGGTGGTTTCAGCCCCTACGAGTTGAGGTAAAATGTCCGGGCTGACTGTGGATAGCAACCAGGATGCCAGAGAACTATCTTGTTTATAGTAAGTTTTGTAGGCTGGATTCAACATGAGTTCACCATTGTCACCCACCAGGTGTTTGGCAGGAGGTACAACCGCTCCAGTCAGATATTCCTCCAGGCCATGCCCTCGCATCATCAAGGTAATTTACTGCTTCCATAGAAGAAAGTTGGTGTCATCAAGACATATATTAATCCTTTTGTTGAAGAAGGACTGATCAATTATCTCATCTGTTCATGACGATTGGACCATAGCTGTAAATGGAGGTGGAGGAGTAGTAGCCATGAAGGAAAAAAGGAAACAGAAGCAGGCAAGAGGATTTTAGAGGAGATGAACCAGGAAGGACCTAGAAACTACTGATACCATGTTAAATATAAAGAAAGAGTCTGAAAAAGATATGTATATTGATGAATTCCATGCTTTTACAGACGCACTACAAGGCTTTAAATACACAAAAAAGGAGGCTGGAAATTAGGATTTTCTCCAGCTGCATTTGTCCTTATGCGTATGTGTCTCTTTGTTTTCAGTTGAAAATTGTCCTTGTTCCAGCTCATCGTTGCCAGCTTGCTTAGCTGAGAGGTATGGTTTAACAAGCCCTAATACCTCTTAATTTTATTGTTTTTAATTATTTGAACTTTTAATATTATTTAAAAAATTATTATTTTATTTTATTACACCGATTAATTAAAAGTAAAATAGCGACTTTTTCTGACACACGAACATTTTTGTAATATTTTTTCTCGAACTCCCATGTGCGGCCGTACAAGTCCCTCTCAGCGTTGGCCGCTACGTCCCCCTCCCTTCAATATAAATTCATCAAAAAGAGATCATCTCCGAGAAGATCCGACGGCTTTGGTTCCTTCTCGGCTCAACTCCGATCTCTCCCATCTGGGTTCCAACGCTTCTCCAATTCCCCTAATCTCATTCCGTTCTTTTTCAGGTAAGCATCAATTTCCCTAATTTTTTATTTACTTTTATGAATCGCTTGAATTCTCTTGTTTCAAAAACCTTTATTGGGATCGTTTTTAATATGTTGATATCAATTTAGTCTCTGCTTGATTTGTTTTATGCTTTCAATTTCTCTTTTGCTGATTGCTATTTAGTTCTGGATTCTTCTGGGTTTCGTTGTTTTAGTTTGTTAAGCATTGCTATAAGGCGAATGAAATTGATGCAAACTAAAATAATAATCAATTAATTATAAATAAATCAATATATAAATAAAACCCAAGGTCAAATTTGAAGTATTTATTGTGATTTTGATCGATTTTTGCGTCTAAATTGCGTTTTAGTCTCTCTTGCATGTTAAATTCAGTGGTACTTGTTTATGATATTCTTGTTAGGAACGGATCATTTTCTCATCGGTGTATTTTTGCGCTCTTTTATTCCTTGTTATTGTCATGTTTGGGTCTTATTGAGCTTCTGTTTGTTGATTTTGCAGCTTTACCGTTGTTTTTAAAGCTTCTTTATACTGTTTATGATCATGCAATTGAACTCTTGTTCTTGAATCTTAACCGAAATATGTAACTGTACCTATGCACGTTTTGATTTGGAATGTTTGATTATGTTGTGTCTCCTGGCCAGTCATCCCCTTGTTTCAAATCCTGTTTAATCGATAAATTTGAGCATAGTTTTGGTGTGTTGTTGCTGATGCTGCAATTAGAGTTGTAGCCGATAAAGAGGAGATGATTCATGTGTAAATTGGTTTTTGATTTCTATTAAAGAACATGCTGAATCGTGTCCTGCAGTAGGTTAAACAATGTTTTTTTGGATGTTGTATCTCTTCTGACTATTAATTCAATGGCGTTGGTTTGTCTCCTCTCCAGGAAGCCGTTCGTGTTTTTGAATTTTGTTTAAGCAATAACTTCGAGCATACATTTGTGGAATTCAGTTTGGTGTGTTGTATGGGTTCTGCAACTAATGTCACAGACAATAAAGAGGCAAGGTTGCCTCGAGAAGTAAAGGATGCTCTACAGTTAATGGCATCAAAGTGGGATGATGTAGTGGACGCGAAAGCTTTGCAGGTGATTCCTGTTAAAGGTGCAATGACCAATGAGGTCTTCCAGATAAAATGGCCTACTAGGACAGATGATGTGTCACGAAAGGTTTTAGTTAGGATGTACGGTGAGGGTGTGGAGGTATTCTTTGACCGGAATGATGAGATTCGGACATTTGAGTTTATGTCGAAGCATGGACAAGGACCACGTTTGCTTGGAAGGTTCCGCAATGGGCGGATTGAAGAGTTCATCCATGCACGGGTATTTATATTGCTTCCCCTTCCATCCTTTTTCACATATTATTTTAAAGCTAGATATTAACTTGAAGCTATTTTAACTTAACAGATTTGCTCCTCAAGCAGATAGTTTAAATGATTTTGACATTAATCTGATTTACATAATGATTTGTTACCTGTCTATCCAATTTCGGGCTTACATCCAAAATAAATACAATTGCTGTGATTAAGAGAAGATGATCTTTTGAACAACTTTCAGTCATCTATTTTTCGCTACTGCCTTAAATTGTCATGTTTGATGTGGTTTCTCATTTATTAACAACATCAAGATTTACTCATTTGATACATTTTTCCCATTAACAGTTGTAACTAATAGAAGATACTCTCTTTTCCACGACCTAGAGGGTGTCATTTACTCCTTTATTTTTCTGAAATGTCCAGCATGTATTAATATTCTTTTCCATATTGACTTTCAGACATTACCAGCATCTGATTTGCGTGATCCAGCAATATCAGCTCTAATAGCAACTAAATTGAGGGAGTTCCATGAACTTGATATGCCTGGTACAAAGAAAGTTTGGCTATGGGATAGATTGCGGTACATTTTAATATTACTTGGTGAATTATGCTAAATATTATGGATCTCATACCTATTAGCTACATTTATTAATTTAAAGTTTTCATCGTTGGTTATATTCTAGAAATTGGCTTAGGGCAGCCAAGAGAGTTTGTCCTCCGGAAGAAGCGAAAGCCTTTCACTTGGAAGATTATGAGGAGGAAATCTCTATGTTAGAAAAGAAACTCTCAGGCAACCATCAACGCATTGGCTTCTGCCACAATGATTTACAATATGGGAACATAATGTTTGATGAAGAGACTAAATCAGTAACCATCATTGTGAGTTTCTCTCAACTGGCTTGCTTTTATATAATTTTCTAATTTCTAATAGTAATTATGATAGGAAACTCTTCTTTATATTTTCACTGAACCATATGGTAACAACTACTTTTTCGGAAAGTTCTAGATAAGGTTGAGTAGTGGATTGGGCTATTAGTTTCATTCTTTTGCTTGGAGGGTAACAATCAAATTTTTGACCAAGACGAACTTTGCTGTCAACATCAAAAAATTGCTGAACACTAACGGTAGTGCCCACCAAGGACTTACCACAAGCAATCTTACTCTGCCTGGACACAAGAAACAACCATCTATCATGTCATATTATTCCACTTGTCACAGCTATCATCTCTAGAGTCCAGCACACAGTCCCATTAAAGCCTCATATTCCAAAAAGGGACTCAAGGACTCTATATCATTTATGGGGGATCCACGACGAGCTTCTTCTCCCTTAGATAAGGCTTCTCAATTATTGAGAAAGCAAGGCTCCAATAAATACTGAAACTCTACGTAATCTACCTAAACTGACAACCTCCTAAGTCCTAAGTAACCACTGATACCCAAGCCTTCTTCTGTTGCTCTCGACACCACTCCTCCACTGAACCCCCAATGCCATATCAACATGTTGAAAGCATATTATTGTTCTCATATGATGCACTTGAATTTTCGATGTTGCACTAGTAGAACAACTAAAGGCTTTTCTAAGTTCTAAGCATTTCAATGTGATGATACTGAGTTCTGTATTGGCTTCTTTAAGTTGCATCAAAGCAAAGTTTTTCAACTGGCATATGTTTGGCTTTCTTTTATAGCACTTTTACTTTTAAAGACCCTGACTCTCTTCTATGTAGAACATTTAAAAGAAAAAGAAGTGCAGGAGTGTGTCTCAGAGCATCCCTTTTAAAAAATGAATTATGTTGAACTTTAGTATTTGTACTTGCTTAGTATTTGATAATTGATAATCAATTATACTAAGCATCTCATGCCTGATCATGAATTATGTTGACTAAAGGCTAATTTCTACATGAAAGGATAAGCCATGCTTATATAGCAGAAAGACATCTGATCAATTAACGAACCATAGAAATTTTGTGTAATCTTAAATTTGCTTCATATTATTAAGTGATGATTCTATTTTCTCTGAGACCAGTATTCTATCGAAGTACCAAAAATACATAAATTCTACTGAGGTTGATTGGCTGCCTGCTTTACAGGATTACGAGTATGCTACTTACAATCCTGTTGCCTTTGATATTGCAAACCACTTTTGCGAGATGGCTGCTGACTACCACACGGAAACACCCCATGTTATGGATTATAGTAAATATCCAGGTGAGCCTTTTGGATCTCATTTTTCCTTTTAAAAGATACATTATATTCCCTGAATGGTTAATGGTAAAAAGTTTTCTTGTCGTATGGCATACATAGGTTTGGAAGAGCGCGTAAGTTTTTTGCGTGCATATCTGAACTCTTCAGGTAACTATTTACTGCCTGTAACTTGTAAGACATTCTTTGACGTTTCAATTGTTAACAGGGTGGCTGCATTTGTGAAAATTTAATTTTCTGATGATTCCAATTTGATTTTCTACAAGTATGAATGGCATAACTGCATTTGTGTCTAACCGTCTATTGTTTTATTCTGCTGGCAATTTAGCCTATATCTAATGAACCGATATGTTTTTCCCCTCTTATACAAAGGGCTGTTTCAAAACATTTTGAAAGAAAAGGTGTAGGCAATTGTAGAATCAATTTAATGTGTTTCAATTAACATTTCTGAACTTGATCTGTCAATGTAACTCTGAATTTTATATATTGTCAGGATCCCATGATATTATACATGTTTTTATTGCAGGTAAGGAACCTGGAGACTCTGAAGTGCAGCAGCTGCTTCAAGATGTTGAGAAATATACTCTAACAAGTCATCTCACTTGGGGAGTGTGGGGAATAATTTCGGTAATTTTGACCCCTCATGTTTTCTCACTTATCGTAGGATTACCATTTCAAAATCATTTGACAATCCCGCATGCACTTGGTGTCAGCAATGCAATCTTTGAGTTTGTGCCTCGACTATCTTATTAGATATCATGCAAATCACTGCTTTTTCTCGACCATCTATATGATAGTGAATTGTTGATTATGATTTTGGTAAAATTATTGTTTGTGAAGAGGGCATTCAAATTTAGAGTCGTAATGGCTCAAATTATCACAGAATTAATCATTTAAGTTTATTCTTTTCTTTACTTTTATTTCTTTGCAATTATCCTACCATGATCTCCATCATGTTGAGCACACAAACCTGTCATAGAAAAGCTATACTTGAAGTTGTTTGATACGTAATTATAGTCGTTGACCGAAGAGGGATCAAACCTAAGGATCTTGGACTTGCACTGGATCATGAAGGAGAAGAGAGATGTCATTCGATGAATTGACATTGCGTTGGGGTTTATTTATTTTAAACTAATTACTTTTTTGATATTGTATCATTTTTCTTCTCAGGAACATGTGAATGAAATTGACTTTGACTACAAAGAATATGCCAAGCAGAGGTTTCAACAGTACTGGATACGGAAACCCGAGTTGCTGGGCTCTTCTTGAACCCCACTTTTTTGTGCAATGGTACGTAGTTGTTTATTCAATCATTCTCGTCGGTACCCTGTGGATATACTTTCTTTGTAGGAGATATCCGTGATATGTTTTTATGCCGTACTGCGTTTCATTATTCTTTTCATGAATCATATATGTTTCATGATTTTGCCGTCTTCGATCTCTCTCTGGTTAAAAATGCCACAGCACGTGACATTCGTTAATTACGTTCCATTTTTTTAGCTTATCCCCTGTTTCGTGCAACGCTGCAGGTTTGCAGACATCATGTTGTATGCCGATTTTAATAGGTAATCATCCCGGTGACGTGCAATGGTGCTAATGATTGTTCTATGGTATGAACTAACAGAAGCATTGTTCTTGGTAGGTTGACAAAGGAACACAAAAAGGACTCGGAACGAAGGATTCGTGTCGTTTCAAGCAAATGCTGGATCTTCTTCGAGGAAAGACAGGTTTCTCGAAAAACATGTCGTTTTGTTTGCATCATGGTAAATGCCAAAACCAATAATGTTTGTAGTGTGGTGAATTGCTTTGGAGAGATGAGTTGATGATGATGACAAATAAAAGCAAACATGTGTGCAATATGTAATGACTCGAAACAAATTGAATAATTTTAATTCAAGACGGAAATACTTAACCTGTTTTGATTCGATTAAAAATTTTATAAACTTGACTCGACATGAAAAGATTTTAAATAAAATTTGCGTTATAAAATAGAAATTTCAATAATTCGAATAATTCGAAAATTTTAGTAATCAGATGATTTATTTTTAAGTTTGAGATGAATTTTTTAATTTTTTTACACGAAAAAAATATGAAAAAAATAAAAAAAACATATATTATTATATAAAAATATGAAAACATATCTTATATGATTAGAGAATATCGTTTAAATTAAATTAAATCGTATTAAAACATGATCATTAAAATTAATATTTTATAAGAATTTAAAATTCTACTTGATTCAACTTGAATTTCTTAAACTTGAACTAATTTTTTTTTAAAATTAAGTTATAAAATATGATTTACCAATTTAAATAATTTAAGATTTTTTACCTCGATTTGATTGAATATTTATCTTTATATATAATATAATAGTATGTATGAAAAGAGAGTCGGTTTATCATTGCTTTTGAAAAGTGTGGTGAAAAAGTGTAATGGAAAAGTTCTTTTAAAATTTTAGGTTTGAGATATATGAGTTTAGTACTACTGTCAAAAAATGCTTTTAAGAAAATAAATGATTATTTTAGATATGATATTATAAGTTAAAAATATATTTAAATGATAATCAAATTCTTTTATATTATAATATTAACTTAAATTATGATAAAGTATAAAAATATTAATAAATAAATACATAAATTATTTCTGAAAATGTTGTTTTAGAAGTGTTTTTTGAGAAAAGTGTTTTTCAAAAGTGTGTTTTTAGAAACTTAACGTGAATATATATAATTTTTAAATTTAAAAATAACTTACGTTAAATATAATTATACATTTGAAAAACTAAATTATAATAAAACATGGTAAATAAAGATTAAAATTATAATCCGACTCCTTAAATTATTTTACCAACTGCAAAAGCTAAAAATTTTAGTTTTTGAATTTGAGTTGAAAAACATTTTTTAAACGCAATTTTTTCTTCAAAAGTTAATCGTTTAATATTGTTTTTGCATTTTAAATCAGCTTTTGACTCAAATACTGATTTAAAACGCAATGATAATCGTAACCAAAGTTTAATAGTTGGTTAATAATCGGTAGCGTTTCGTAAATAGTTTATCTTTATTGGCAAAAATTGGACTTGAATGGAATTGAGAAAATAAAGTGAAACAGAAATACTATAATAAAGTTACCTTGCGAGATTTTTTTTCGGATTTGGATTCTTTAAGAAAATATATAAAAACTTTAAGGGTGTGAATTTTTTAAATTTTAAAGGATGGAAAATTAAATAAACCAATTCCGCACTTTAATACCACACTTGATGTTAGGGTAAGTAAAATTTGATTAAATTTGAAAAAATATTTTTTATTTGATTTAATTTGAGTCTTAATTTTATAAATTCGATTTAATTAAATTTTTAAAATAAAATTTAAATAGTAAAATAAAATTTTAAATAATTTAAAAATTTAATAATCAATAAATTAATTTTTAAGTCAGAGTTAGGTCTTTTAATTTGTCAGACGTATATATATGACATAAAAAAATAATATATATATTATATAAAATGAAAATTAAACATATCATTATATAAATTTATTTAATTGTCAAATAAAATAATAAAATTAAGAGTAAATAATTTGATTAAAATTAAATTAAAAATTTAATGATCCAATTAATAAAAAAAATGTTTAATGGTAAAATAAAATATATAAATTCCATAAATAATTACGTTAATTGAATCTGATTTCGTTTTGGCGCGCAAAAAGCTCGTAAAACCAATTTATGCCAAGATTTCCCTCAATCTCTGTTTAATTTTCCTTTGCAGGTCCAAATGGAAAGCTCAGGGTTTCGTCCTCCCCAATTCTCCGAGGTGAAAATTTCTGTTCAATTGTTTTTCCTTAGCAAATGATATTTCCCGTTTGTTATTTCCACTTTTCATTCGGTTAATAAATTAAAGTTTATTCTGAGCGCGAAAGATTGATATCAAATAATTTTGTTGTAATAATAGGAATTGCCTTGGCTTCCAGCTTGTCTTCAACGAATCACTGACAACTTAGTGCAGCCAAGAAGCCCTTCTCAACAACAATTTAAGGTTTTTTCTTATGTGTTGTTAATTTGTGATTAATAGTTACAATTTGATTTGTTCCTGTTCTTTTAGACTTTTCTTTTATATACCCAATAAGATAATTTTACTTTGGCTGAAATTTGAAACTCTTGTGATGAAATTTGATGAAATTCTTATAATTTTTACTTTTTGGAATTAGGGGATTTCTTCTAAACTTTAACCTTTTCTTTTCTATCTTCAAGAAAATTTTATTTTGTTTGATTGAAAGTTGAAAGTTTTGTTCATAACATTTGGTGAAATAATAAGAATGGGAATAGCAATAACAATAATGGTAACAATACTTTTTTTTGAAACTAGGAATTTTCATGTATACAAGGAGACGATTCAGAATTGTTGCTGTCAAAGGAAGAAACTCGGTGTGACAGTTTTCGTTTGTTCTTATCAGGAGAAGAGAACTCACCAATTAGTTCTATTCCTTCTTCTAAGGGTGTAAGTTGTTATTGTTGTGTTTTCCCCTAAAAATGTTCTATATTATTATCAAACAAAATCAGGGTTTGAGTTTCAAGAGGAACTTTATTGAAATAACTTATATCTGTTGTTTGACTTGTGGAAGGGATTTTTGTTCTGTAAGATTTTACTAAAGTATGTTAGTTACAAACTGCAATTCTTTGAATGGAATTTTTGGCCTAATCTGTATATATTATGAGCTGTGTAGGTGCTTCATTTCTGTCTAAATCTGTCATCAGATGATAACTCACAGTACTACCAAAGTCAACTATTTGATACATCTTATGCTCAACAAGGATCGAAAAATTCTCTGCAATTACCTCAAATTGACATATCAGCTGCAGAAAAGATTGACCTGGTACAAAAAGAAGATAGTGCCTGTGGGGTAAATGCCTTACCTATGATTTCCATCTCAAGAAATGTAGGGATTGTTGGAGAAAAGACTGACGCTGACCTAATACGAACCAAAGATAGTGCTTATCAGGTAAATGCCTTGCCTATGATTTCCATCTCAAGAGATGTGGAGGATGTTGGTGGACAATCATCCAATCATATCAATGGTTGCAGTGAGCTTTCTGTAGAAAGAGTCACTGTCAAAAACCGCAAAAGTACAGATACTAAAGCTGCAGTAGAACTCTCCATTGCTGCATCTGAAGCTTTAGTAATACATGAACTAGTGAGGAGTGAGTCAGCTTCAGAAGCTTTTCCCACAGCAGCAGTACTTGAAGCTGCCCTACAGGTTAAGCAAGCACGCTTGGAGAGCTCAGAAGGTGCATTTGATTGCCCAACTGAGACAAGTGATGAGATGGACATTCTTTCAGACTTGGATGATTTAACCATGGCTGACGCATTCGAAGATGTTGGATTATCTTTTAGTTGGTTTAGTAATCAGCACGCCTGTGGTTCAGATGTATCTTTAGTCAAAGACACTCCTGTATCTAAAGATTGTTTCGGGAGTGGGAACAGAACCGAAAATGCTGCACATTTTTCTCCTCAAAATAAACCTTCTGATGATCCAACTTCTAGCCTAAAGAACTTTAATCCAATTTTACATGAGATTGTCCAGGAGAGGTCACATGTTTCAGCAACTGCAGAGGTAAAAGATTTGAATCTTATCTTCTATTGACTTTAACATGCTACACACAATAAAAAAGAAAAGGAGATATGTAAAAATATTTTCTTTCTCCAAATTAGTGGTTAAATTTAGTTAAGATGGGGCCTTAGGATTTGTAAGAACTGGAGTGACTTTCTAGGATATTCTTCTGTGACGGTATGACTAATTCTAGTACACTTTCAGAGAGTTGGCTTCTCAATGGTGGATGCTTCTCTTCCATCTCAGGCTGATTTACATTGTCTTGGTATATGTAATCTGAAGAATGTTGGTGAGAATATCTATTTCCCCCTAATTTAATATTTTTCTTCTAAAAATATAAACAATGTTTAAAGGTCTTATATTTTTCTCCATTTATCTGCTGCAGGGGAAAGTAATGTAAGTCCATTTGTCACTGATGGATTCAGAAGTCGTTGGTTTGGTGGTTGGGCAACAAGGGTATATGCATCATTTACTCTATTGTTTTTATTTTTAATTTGTATTTGTTGTCTTATAAATGCAAAAGTTTACAGTTTTAATAAACCGGAGGAAAACAACTGTAATTGTAGCCACTGTACTTTTCTTAGTAATTTATCAAAATGAATATCCATGGTTAGTATTTTTTCCAGTACATTCTGAATTGTAGGCTGTCTAGAGAGCAAGAATCGTTTTTGTGTGTACTGCACGATAGTGAAAGTGATATTGAATCAGAATTTAAGCATCAGAATCTTTAGATGAACCAAGACATTGTATTGGGAGGGGTAGATAAACGATAGGTTTTTGAGTAAACTTGATCAGTTTATTCCAATGATTAAAAGAACAAGTTTACAGTATAGCCTAAGAATAAAACTCCTAATTGAATTAGGAGTCCTAAATATCCTAAACTTAAAACTCTTAAGTACAAAACTTTAAATATAACTAAGATTCTTTTACCAAGATAAACTCTTGATAAACTAACTATAAATTCTTAACATAATCTCAACAACTAACACTCCCCTCAAACTGGTGAGTATACATTGTATAATACTAGTTTGGACATAAACTTGTCGAACAAGGCTTTTGGTAAAGCCTTTGTAAATATATCTGCCACTTGTTCTTCGGTTGGAATATAGGACAAGGATGTGACTCCACTCGTGAGTTTTTCTGGTATGAAGTGTCTGTCTATCTCAACATGTTTTGTTCGATCATGTTGGATAGGGTTCTTGGCAATCTGAATTGCTGATTGATTGTCACAAAAGATTTCAAACTTTTTGTCTTGACACATTCCAAGTTCTTCAAGTAGCTTTTGTAACCAAATTCCTTCACATATTCCTAGAGCTAATGCTCTGTATTCGGCTTCAGCTCTGCTCCTTGAGACTACTGTTTGCTTCTTACTTTTCCAAGTCACTAAGTTACCCCAAACGAATGAACAATAGCCACTTGTAGATCTTCTATCTGTAAGTTCACTTGCCCAACTTGAGTCTGAAAACACCTTCACACTTCTGTCATGTTTTTTCTTAAATATTAAGCCATGCCCGAGTGTACCTTTTAAGTACCTTAGTATTCGTTTTGCAGCTTCCATGTGTTCCTGTCTGGGATCGGTCATGTATTGGCTCACAATATTAACAAGAAAAGATATATCTGGTCGGGTTAAGGATAAGTAAATCAATTTTCCTACTAGTCTTTGGTATAGCTCTTTGTCTGTCTTAGGGCCTAAGCCTGCCTTGTTGAATTTCAAACCAACATCCATAGGGGTGTCTGCTGGTTTACAACCCATTAACCCAGTTTCTTCAAGCAAATCCAGAACATATTTTCTTTGATTAATAACTAGTCCCATGCTTGATCTAGCCACCTCCATGCCTAGGAAATATCTGAGTTTACCTAGGTCTTTAATTTCAAATTCTCTATTGAGCATGTTCTTTAGTTGGTGGATCTCTCTCTCATCATCTCCTGTTAGGATTATATCATCCACATAAACAATCAGGATAACTCTTTTGTTGTCTAGAGATACTTTAGAGAATAGTGTATGATCTGACAAAGACGGTTTGTAACCCATTCTCAAGATGACTTTGGTGAATCTTTCAAACCAAGCTCTTGATGACTGTTTCAAGCCATAGAGGGATTTGTTAAGCTTACACCCCTTCTGGTTATTTTCATCATCTTCTAGTCCTGGTGGAATCTGCATATAAACTTCTTCCTCCAAATTTCCATTTAAAAAGATATTTTTTATATCAAGTTGATGTAAGTTTCAGTCACAATTTACAGTTAAGCTTAATAAAACTCTAACAGAATTAAGTTTAGCTACTGGGGCAAAAGTTTCTTTATAGTCAACTCCATAAGTCTGAGTAAAGCCCTTAGCAACTAACCTTGCTTTGTACCTCAATACACTTCCATCAGGATTAAATTTGATAGCAAAAACCCATTTGCAGCCAATTGGTTTTTTACCTTGAGGTAGGTCTGTAATAGTCCATGTATTATTTTTATTTAGTGCCTCAACTTCTTCAACTGCCATTCTCCATTTAGGGGATTGTAGAGCCTCTTCAATAGTTTTAGGAACTTGTTCTTCATCCAAACTTGCTGTAAATGCTTTAAAGGATGAAATCAACTTCCCATAATCGACATA
Source organism: Abelmoschus esculentus (assembly GCA_035048815.1). Lineage (NCBI taxonomy): Eukaryota > Viridiplantae > Streptophyta > Magnoliopsida > Malvales > Malvaceae > Abelmoschus > Abelmoschus esculentus. The sequence continues at coordinate 3,061,357 of JAUCBN010000021.1, forward strand.
CCTTTGAATAGGGTATTTAGTACATTGTCTAACTCCTTTTCTTTTGGCGATAGGCATACATTCAGATTCAAGTAGATGAGAAGGAATACTAGTTGAGTCATTACCTTCACTTTCTTCACATGCAGCCGGATTTAAGTCTAATTCTTGGCAAATACTAGTTTACAAAATGGTCTCGGGAATTTTTCTTCTTTTTCTGGTATAAACTTGAAGGGGTTTAGGAAGAGAATGTAATGATGATGTAGGTGTGGTTTGTGAATTGACAGGAGTAGTAGAGGTAGGTAAAGGACATGATGGTGATGTAGGTGTGGTTTGTGAATTAACCGGAGTAGTAGAGGTAGGTGGAGGACATGAACTTTCAATAGGACTTTGTGTATTTGGTGGTAAATGTTGTCTAGGAGGTAAGAAGGTTGAGGGAATGGATAGACTATCTTGAGTATGAGAAGGCTGTAGATCAATAGGATTCTCCCCCTAAGTTATAGCCTTGGAGAAATAAGGATCATGTTCAAAAAAGGTAAGATCTAATGAAATAAAGATTTTCTGAGTGGGTGGATGGTAATATTTGTAGCCCTTTTTTAGTGAAGAATATCCTATTAGAACACATTTGATAGCCTTTGGATCTAATTTAGACTTAGAGGGATCTAAATTTTGCACAAAAACAGTGCATCCAAATACTCAAGGAAGAGTGGAAGATATTGGTTTAAAGTTGGGAAAACTCTCTAGGAAACATCCCTGGGTGTTCGAAAATTGAGTACTTTACTGGGCATCCGATTAATTAATTAGGTATGTAGCTGTTAATAAGGCTTCACCCCACAAGTACTTTGGTACATGACTAGTGAACATTAGGGCTCTTGTTACTTCTAATAGGTGTCTATTTTTCCTCTCAGCAACTCCATTTTGTTGTGGAGTGTCAACACATGAACTTATTTGGACTATCCCCTTTTCTAGAAAAATTTTTCCTAATGATTGTGTGAAAAACTCACCCTCATTGTCAGATTTAAAATCTGAATTTTACTGTTAAATTGAGTCTCAATCATGTTGTAAAACTTTTGAAAGACAAAGGACACCTCTGATTTTTCTTTCAATAAATAGACACAAGTAGTTCGACTGTGGTCATCAATAAATGTGACAAACCATCTACTCCCACTAATATTTTTTACCTTAGAAGGGCCCCAAACATCACTGTGAATCAAAGAGAAAGGATGTGAGGGTTTATGAGATGATGGTGAATAACTAGCTCTTGTTTGTTTAGCAAGAGGACAAATATGACATTTAAAGGAAGATGGTTTCTTATTAAGAAATAAATGTGGAAATATCTTTGCAAGATAATTGAAATTTGGATGACCTAACCTAAAATGCCATAACATAACATCATCGATTTGTCCTAAAGAATTAAAACAAGGAGAAGAAATTTGGACAGGATTATTGTTGTTGGTCAAAATGTAGAGACCACCTTGTAGCCTAGCACTACTAATCCTCTTTCTCGAAGCCGGTGCCTGTAAAAAACATTCTTTGTCAGTGAAACAGAAAGAACAATTTTGGTCTTTGGAAAGCTTGCTCACAGACAGTAGGTTACAATCCAAACTAGGCACAAAAAGCACATTTTTAAGGACTAGACATGGATTGAAGAGGAAAAGCCATGAAAGAAATCTTGTCGACATGATCGATTTAGACTGATACCATGTTAAATAAGTAGATAAACGATAGGTTTTTGAGTAAACTTGATCAGTTTATTCCAATGATTAAAAGAACAAGTTTACAGACTCTTATATAGCCTAAGAATAAAACTCCTAATTAAATTAGGAGTCCTAAATATCCTAAACTTAAAACTATAAAACTTTAAATATAACTAAGACTCTTTTACCAAGATAAACTCTTGATAAACTAACTATAAATTCTTAACATAATCTCAACAACTAACAGGGCAACTAGATAATATCATAAAAATTCCATAAAAACTGTTGGAAGTTTTTTTTTGTTTAGTTTTTGAGGTTTTATCACTGTATTTGCTGTTTAAATTGATAGTATGCTTGTAATACTTTCTCGTTTGTTTCTGAATCTGTTGTCTAAAATTATTTTACTTTGGTTAGGTTGTTTCTTAATTTTTACGGAAAGTACATGTATATTCACTAGGCATTTGATGTTCTCTCTTTTAGTATTTAAAATCTTCCAACTGTTGTGGTCCTTTATTTGTTTGTTTCTATCTTAAGCAGGAAGTTGATACTGAACAGCCAAAACCAAAAAACAAATATATTACAAAGTGTTTTGCTGCTGAGACTAGTTTCTTCACTGAATCTCCAGATGTTGCACCTGATGAAAACTCATTGGTCAGAAAATGTGAAAACAAGAGTTCTAACATAGCTTCAGATCAAAGTGTACACTTTGAGGGTTTACCTGACCAAGTTGATGAGGACATTATGGTTTCTCAAGATGTGAGATCCTCTTATCCGTCCCTGGTGGATCCTCTTTGTTCCATTGTTCCTTGCAGTATTTCTTCAGAAAATGCTGATACTGCATTAGGTCAGCATGGAAATTCTGTAGAAGGTATTGCGGGAAAGTGTCCAGACACAGATACAATAGAACTTTGGAATAAGAATATGCATGTTGAATCTATCTTTGAGACCAGGGAAGCTCTTTCCGAATTTGATGGTGATTATTCTGCTGCAAAAATTCAGAGGCAGGTGACCTTGCTTAAAACATATAGTAAAGTTCCACATGAAACTGATTCTAGTTTGGGAAGTCAAAGGCTTTGTATTAATCATTTAACCTCTTTACACTCGAGAGACAAAAACAGTGGAATTAGATTTTGTGATAAAAGAAATTCTGATATGTCCATGGCTCTATGCCCCATACCTTTGTGTACAAGCGGTCAACATGCTGAAGAAAATATTGCAGTGAATAATCCAGATGGGGAAGTAATGGACAATAAGGACTATGAATCTGCTAAGGATAAGGCTGAGTTGCAGGACCAGTCATCCATGGGAAAGAGCCCACTTCTTATTCTACCACAAAGGACGAGCCAGCAACTTCAGGCAGCCAAACTTTTGGATTGTGGTTCAAAGGCAACAGCTGAACAGGCTATTGTAGAAGATGTCTCAGTCTTTCGTAACTCAGACAACAATCGTCAAGGGATGCACTCTGAGTGCAATAATGATATGAAAGTTCCATCAAGAAAAAGGGTTCATTTCTCAGAAATTGAAGTTGATTTTCAGCAAAACAAAGAGCTCACCCAGAGACAATCTTTGTACCAAAAACGTAGTACTTCTATATTTATAATAAGCATAACATTTCACTATTTTGTGAACTTCTTGAATTTATTTATTTTATTTGTAGCCTCTGCATCAAGACCTAGCAAAAGGTTTAAACCAGATGCTCAAATTCAAGATGGTCAAAGGAACTCAACAATAGACTTGAGGAATAAGAAGAGTTTGTTATTTCAGGATATAAAATTTCTCCTCACAGGATTTTCTAGAGGGAAGGAAAAGGAAATTGAAGGATTGATATGGAAACATGGCGGTACTGTTCTGGTTGATATTCCATCTCCTTCAAACAGGGGAAAGAGATGTTCAAGGCAGAAGTTCCAGCAGCTTCCTATCATTCTATGCCCAAAGAAGGTTGGTTGTTAAAACGTTATTTCCTTTCCTGATCTCTTAATATATTACTGTCTGTTTACTTGTTTCAACAAGAATTGAGTTGGTATGGTGCCTGAGAACTGTCAAGGGATCTGCCATGGTTTGGATTGTTTCTGACACATTTATATCTTGTGTAGTACAAATAGAGCTACCAATTCTGATACAAAACCGAAATACCTACCAAACCCACTTGAACTAGAACTTGTTTCGTTCATAGAAAGACAACAATTTGAACCTACCTAAGTTCAACCTGAAAAAATCTGATGTCTTGAACAATCGAACCTGAATCAACTTTGATTGAATTGATCCAAATTTGAATAACCCAAACCCAAAATAAACAAACCTGATAAAAATTCTAAAAGAATTTGATTTGACCAAATAATTTGTTTAAATTTAATCTGATATGGTTTCTTAATAAACTTATAGCTGTGAATAACATGTAAACTGGTCCAGTTTTGATTCATTTACAGCACAGTAGGAATATTAACAGAAAATGCAGATGTTGCAAGTTGGGATGATGCAGTAGCTGCGAAATTCTACTATAGTCCTAATGGAAACATTTTATCAGTCAGTCACCCAAGAGCCGTAACAATGTTCAGTTCTTGTCCCATGCTTTATCAGTGCTGCAAGTGTTCCAAAAGATAACCCAACAGTTTACCATATTTTCACCTTTTATATAATACTGGGTAGTTTAGCAGCCTTGTTTCTTTCACAATTTCCTTCACAGATGCTAAGACTTATGGTGCCCTTGTCCAAAAGATCAAATATTTACTTACCCTCTAAAAATGGTGTTAAGAATTTTGCTAATATAGTGGTTTTTGAAGATGATAAATATCTGTAATTTGCTAATTTCATTACATATTTATGTTATTAATTTGTTTCTGGTAGCCATTGAGTGAGGTAGTGTTATGAACTTATAAGGCGTACTTTGATGTCAAGTCGATTAGAACCATTGGTCTGTTATAAGGTTGGTCAGCATGATGTTGTTGTGAGTTGGCATTTTAAATGACAGAAACCCTTTTTTTTTTTGCAGCTACAAACTTCCAAATTCTTGTATGCATGTGCGGTGAAGTCATTAATTCTAAAAGATAAGTGGCTTACTGATTCAATTGCAGCCGGTTCTGCATTATCACCTGCAAAGTAAGTTCTTTAATATCATAGTTTTACTTGAGACTTGTTAATATTAGTCTAGGTTTTATGTTAAAATAACCGGATTTTGTTTGCCTTTCTGAAATTTTAGCTTCATCTCAAACTTTAGATTTCAGGTCTAATTATGTTTTAGATCCTCTGCTATACTGAAATTTGGGACATAATCCTTTTACTTTTGACATAATTTGATCCCTCTACTTTTATAAAGTTACATTTAGGTCCAAAATATATAACACCATTAGTTGCTACATACAAAATATAAGCCTTTTTTAGTACATTTAGGAGTCCTACATACAATATAAGACTTTTAACTCTAATCCTCTTAGGAGATTAACTCAAGATAAACTACTAACAACTAACTTTTACAAGTAAAACTATAATACACAAATGTGCAATTTTGTAGCCTCTAATCTATAATCATGCCTTTTTTTTTCTAGAAATGTCTGTCATCTTTTAATTTATCAGGCTTTTATTGTCAAGCACGTTACTCTATTATGCTTCTGATGAAAACTTCAATTTTTATTTATTTTTCCTGCAGATACACGGTTCTCCCCAATCAATCAGAAACTATGCTTACCAGAATTGGGAAGCCTGTACGTTATGATAACAGTGCCTATATTTTTAATGGAATAGGAGTTATGCTTCATGGGAAGCCTCATTTTTGCACTAAATTTGCAAAAGTAATCCAGGTAAATGCTATTTTCAGTTTCAGGTTTTAACGGAATGGTTAGTGCTAACACCTTTTTGATTCTATTTGATTATTCTTGTTGTTTATTACTGAACACATTATTTCAGTGTCTCCTTCATATTATCACTGTTCTCACAAGATTATCTGCTACTTGTTGATTCTTTTACTGGAGAACTGACATGTATAACAATTGTTCCAAACACCTTTTTTGTGTGTCAGTGCAAATTCATCTTCAAAGAATGATTCATATTTACAAGCATTATTGGTTTTAATGATTAAATGATGCCCGTTGGTTTGTATTTGAAAAACAACACTTTGCAGTTTACATTTATGTTTTGTTTTTACACCTGTAAGACATTTAGGGTTCTTGTACGAGGGTTCAGTTAACACAGCAGTTTTCTAATCATATTGGGAATTTCATAGATTCTTAACATTTGGGTTAATGTAACCAAATTTATGTGTGCAAAAGGTTATTCTTTCATCCTGGTTTGAGCTATTCTTAAAGAGACCACTTTTAAAGATTTCAGTTATATTTAATCATATTGATGTGCCATATTTCCCATCTACGTTTATATATCATTATGCTGCTGCTATTATTTCATCTACATTCTATAATTCGAAAGCCACTCAAAGTTGAGTTGCAAAAGCTGCTCTATACTTGACGTGAATATTGTGCAGTAGTATTCGGGGTGCTGAAAATCTTGTTCTAAGCGCAACTTATTTTCTACCTTTTTCTTTTATAGCTTCTGACCATATAGACTTTAATACCCTTTTCTTTCTTACACTTTCCTCAAAAGTCTAAATACTATTACCATTTTCTTTTTGGGTTGGCTAGCATGGAGGTGGCCGCGTGTTCAGAACTCTCCTTTGGTTAATTCAAAATCTTGATGCTGAGAAAATATCCTTGGCTGTTATTGTTTCTGAAGGCGAGAATAGGGAATCTCGTCACCTACGACAATGTGCTTCAGAAAGAAAGATACCCATGATGGTCAGTGCTTTTTTTCCCCTTCCACCTTCATTGTAAATTTATAATTGTGTACGAGTGTCTGTTATCAAGGGAGGCAGGTGCTGTAGTCGCGGACTGATTCACACCTTATATAAGATATTTAGCCTTTACAGTCAACCCGTACTACTCTGTTCTCCCTTTTTTTTTAATTTTCAGTTTTATGTATTTATTTATTGCAGCCAAGCAGCTGGATTGTAAGGAGCTTGTACTCAGGGAAGCTTCTTCCTTTCACCGAAAAGAAGCAAACCACTTTGCACGCTGTCATTGCTCAAGATATTCCAATTTCTGACAATTGGAGTCAAGAAATTTGATCTATGCTCAGCGTAAGTACAATATTCTTTTAGTAGTTCGAGTATCTTTATTTTGAACCAGATGTGAATATTTGAGTTGTATGTCTTGCAGCATTTCTCCTTTCCGGTGTTGGGTTTGTGAAAGAAGCAAATCGAGTCAAAGGGCTCAAAAAACACATTTTTTAGTTGAGTACGGTTCAATGGAGCTCAATGACTGCAGCCTGCATCTTTTTGACACAGTAAAAAATATTAGGATTACCAGCACCCTCTGACTCCAGGTTAGGATTGAGGTTAGAGCTTCGGTGTAAATGGCCGGCCTCATGTATTCAAACCTAGTTGGAAATTGGATACGGTAAAAACACTGTCATCTCCTTTGATAAGAGACTGGAAGCCATTAAATTTCAAAGAAGCTGCTAGTGTGGTTCTTAAGTTCTTCCATGTTTTCATTCAACTGTTTTCTATCAAATTACACTTTGCTGGTTATCCTGTAAGTTACTTATCCCATTTGTCTTGTGGGCTATATCATATATAAGAAGAAATCCCATAATAATTTTAATAGCCATGATCAACCATGCTCGTTGTCGGCTCTGTTTTGCAGGCAGTCTGGCCGAAACCTATCACCAGTTTGGGAGAAGCATGTGCAGCATGAGTTTTATCGGAAAAAGGATTGTTCTGCTGCCGGGTTTGAAATCGTGGGAAGATATCTATTGACATGACAGATTGCTAATGGGCTCCGGAGATGGGAGAATAAAGACGGTGTACAACGATCTGAATGCCACTGCTGGAGTTATTTTACAACTGCTTACGGTTTGGCATTAAAGTAGAAGAAGAGAAAGGAACTAAATCAAATCGCTTCAACGCAGCATGGAAGTAAAGTTGAAATGTTGTTAACATTAGATGAATAGTTCTACACCGGTATCGATTACCGCTTTGAAAAGTAAAAGCAAGACCGAGTTTCACCGATCAGGTAGGCATCTGAAATCGACACAGAGGACAAAGGTTACTCTTCTCCAACCAGCTTAAGATGCACTCTTGATGGTACACATGGGAGCAAGGCATTTGACTAGCTTCAACCCCATCCACAATCCCTTCCAAACAAATGACACACTGCTCCACTCTCATGTTGCCTTCAACTTCAACATTCTTCAAGGACCCAATGGCTCCCTTGCTTGCACCCCTCTTTGCTTCTTCATCCTCCAAAGGTGATCTTGCCGGACCAAGAGTGACGATAATAGGGATATTCTTCCGTTTCTTGTTGTGCGTCTCACTCATGGCCGATCGTGCACATTCGATGATCTTTTGCATCACCGTGGCATGAAGGGTAAAAGGTACTCCCATCTGCGAAAGCTTACTAGATATAGCTGACCACGACGTACTGGCTTGTGTCAACTGATCCTGGGGCAGGAAAAGATGCTGAATGGTGGTCGAGTGATGACAAGCAATGTTGGCAAAGATCTTGATCGAAAACACGGGACATAGTGACGAATCATGTTCACCGTCTTCACCCTCAATCTGCCATGCCTCACATTGATAGTATGACATTGTCTGCCGGAGAAGAAGCAAATTATCTCTCTCTATAAGACAAATTATAGAGAACCAAAAGATTATATGTTGTGTGGGCGACTTAATGGGGTAAATATTTGTTGGTTGGTGATTATTTAAGTGTATTCATTAAGGTAGGTATAAGTTACAAATCCCATAACAAACATTAGGAAAGAAGTGACTTGGAAGGTAAGAAATAGAAAGTTTGTAACTTTGGTCAGCATAATTAGGTTTGGAATTGAAATGTCTTCAGCAAGGAGTTTGAAGAGGAGGACAGTAATGTTAATATACGGTTGGAATAGAAGAGTAATTAATAAAATAGGAAATATTTTGCCTTTAGGTTGAAAGGTTTAATTTAGGCATAAGAATAATTTTAACCTTCAACGTTTAAATTTTTATATTATTTTAGTCTTTTATTTTTTTAGTTAAATTTAGCCCTTAACCTATGTTTTTTTGACAAATATCTCATTGTTTAACTAATATAATGACTATATAATGACTAAGTCGTTAAAAATTTAACGATAGTAACATATGATAATATATTTTAAATGATATGACATCTAAGCTATCAAATACATACACGTGAAATATTTTATTCTAATATAAGATATAAAACAATTAGAATTTAAATAAAATATTAAAAATTAATTAAATCTAAAATATCTTGACTAATAAACCTTAAATATTTTTTAGTATACTTTTATTTTAGATTTAATTAATTTTTAATATTTTATTTAAATTTTAATTGTTTTATATCTTATATTAGAATAAAATTATATTCTACGTGTATGTATTTGATAGCTTAGATGGCATATCATTTAAAATATATTATCATATGTTATTATCGTTAAATTTTTAACGGCTTCGTCATTATGTTAGTTAAACAATGAGATATTTGTCAAAAAGAGTTAGGCTAAGGGCTAAATTTATCCCAAATAAAAAATGAGGACTAAAATGATAAAAATTATAAACATTAAGGGTTAAATTTATCTTTATACCTTTAATTTAAGGTTTAGGGACTATAATTTAAGATTTATGGACTATAGTTGGAATTTAGGTCTTAAAGTTAATTGGTTAGAGTTAGAATTTAGGGTTTTAAAATTAAAAAATTTAATTTTAAAGTAAAATTAGACGTGTGAAATTATTTTTCAGTATTAGTACGAGACATAAAATAACTTTAAAATCTAATCTTTATATATTTTTTAAATTTTGTTCATTATAGGGGTAATCCTCTTGATCAATTTTATTTCATTCAAAACATCATCAATTGGACATCTAACTTTATTATAAATCTATAATCTATTTCACCTTAAACCAAATGATTCTTGGTTTTTACCTCTTTAATTTGAAACGCTAACAAAAGGTATGTGGGATATATGTTACCCGTTGCACCGTTCTTCCAGCACTCCCAAGGATATATATACAGACTTAGAAGCGAAGAAAGCATGTCCTTTTCCGGAGGAAACTTGTGGTTTGGGCAATCTATGATGAACAAGCTCTCGAGAGAGGTAAGGTTATGAAAGTCATTGGAGGACAAGATTTCCAGCTTCAAGAAATTCCAAACTTCGAGATGGGCGAGGCAAGAGGACAGTGTCGTTCCCATCGTGTCTTGTGAGACACGATGAGAACGACACTGCCTCCAGACACCCATTTGATATCCAGAGATATCCCAGAGAAGCGAGTCTGTGCAATCCCCACTGCATTATCGGCTTACAGATGTTGGGACCTCTAATTCTAAGTGACCTGAGAATGGTAGGAACTAGGAATACCTTCTTCTCAGAAAGATGTTACCTTCGGACAATCTAACATTTCCAATTCCTCTAGAGAGCTGAGGCAATGCATGTTCTCGGGTAGAGCTCGGAGTTGTTCACAACTTGCATGATGGAACACTTTGAGGCTTGAGGATTGCAAGCCACTCTATGGAAAGGAAATTAGATTCGAACAATGCGGGTAACTCGGTTCAGTTTATTCTCTGTAGAGGACAACTGTGAATATCCAACTGCTGAAGAACACATGCATTCTTGGAGTTGATGTTCTCTTCCTCATCTAGCAACAAACATTGCAAATTTCTGCAAGCATAAACCTTTAGCAGGTTCAGGTTCAATGGCAGATTGCTCCTTGTAAGGGAAACTAGTTTCGGACATGAGTAAAGCTGTATCATCCAAACTGAACTGAGGCAGTGTAACGTTAATGATAGCTTTTTCTAGCGTTTTGCAGTTGCATAACGTCATTTGTTCGATGTTGCAAGGGATCTTCACTTGCATTGATTCTTATTTTTCATCTTCTTCTCCTGTGGAGACGAGTTTTCGATTTGTCCTAATACTCAAAATGGGGACAGACATGGACTGAGCTTGTAACACCCAAAAACCGAAAAAATTATTAGGTGAACTATGTTCACCACGTCATCCGTGATCCTAATTAATCAGGACTGTTCATCTTAATTTTTTTCAAGGTGAATCATCACCTCTTTCCTACACGTCATTAATGGGTGAGCAGTTATTTAAAGATGGATGAACGATCATAACTGTTTGGACCACGGATGATGCGGTGAACAAGGCTCACCTAATAATCTAAAAAAAACGGCCTAGTTAAAATTGAGTTTAAACTTATGAAAACCAAGTCCGGTAAGTCAATAAAGTTGACTTTTGACTAAGTGGTCAATTGTGTGTCTAATTAGCTTAATTTGAACTAATTTGATGTCAAAGGACTATATTATGAATATTGAAACTAATGAGCCAAAAGTACAAAGAATAAAAAATTGAAGGACTAATCTTGTAATTTACCCCTCGAGAGCTTAGTCATTCCATACGTTGATAAAGGAAATTATGTTCCTTCATAGGAAGGTTTGCTTAGTTGAGAATTCCTAAAGTAATTGAAAATAAAAGGAAGAATGGATTAGCCTACCCGGTTCAAACATTCCCTAAGCACACATCTCACTTTATTTCCTACCTCAAAGCATACACCTTCATTGGAGGTCATCTCCGAGCTTAATCTTTCTTCGATTTATCAATCCTAAAAAATTCTAATCGATTAAGGTAAAACCATAATTTTATCAATGATTTTCATGAAAGATTCATGAAGAAATCATGAAATTGAGTCTATTAGACTCTAGTTAATCTTCATGTAAGTTAAGCTCAAGCCTTTATTGATTTCATAGTTAACTATTGCTATGAATTAAATTATTGATATTTGATACTATTGTAATGCATTTCTCATGTTTCTTGTTTAGCCCCAACTCCTCCACCAAAGTCGATCTATAGAGTAAAATTATCATTCAGGAGTCTTAAACACGTCGAATAATTTAATAAGTGTATTTTATATCTCGGGAATGATTAAGTACCATCCAATTGCATATTTGTTATTTCGATGATCTTACTTCATTAGAAGTAAGGTTCACATAGAGCAATCCTTTAAAAATCACCTATGATAAGTGTGATAAGTTTATTATAATCACTATTATACATATAAGTGTGTTTGATGCATTATGATTATATGTGACATATTATAAGAATATGTAATTTGGTAATAAATAGTGATCCATGATATTTCAATCCATTGAATTATGATATTTTATGTGTTATATGGAGCCAAGGCTCAAATTGATATGCTATGTAAGTGAGTAAATCATGGACATAATTAATCAATGGTAAGTATGAAAGGATAATCCGTGGATAATAGTGAATTTTGATTACAATTGACATGTCATGAGATTTATGAGCTCGTTGATACCTGTGGACTCTAGTCCTTAGATTATAGTATAACATCCTCAACTCGAATGTCACATTTTAAACCTCAAACCTAACTAATTTCCATGAAATCTTTTTTTTTTTTTTCAAAGTCTAATAACATCTATTTCCCAACAAATCCAATAAAAGTATACATATTGAAAATATTTGAGTATTTTAAAATAATATACTAAAGATCCAATTTAAAATAAGTAATTAAAACGTTCAACCATACCATTTAAATTCAAATACGAACACAAGCACTTTAGCCCAAGTGGTTAAAGGAACGGTTGTTGTTCGTAGAGGTCACGAGTTTGAGCACCAGTGATGCCAGCAGAGTGATTGAACGATCAATGTCAAATGGTGGAGATTATATTCTAAAGTAGATTCTTCTGTAATCACTATTAGATAATTTAAAAAAAAATCAAATACGAGTTACAAATATAAATAGAATCCTACGAATAATGTAATGACTCGAATATCAAAATTTTGATTTGTGCCTTGGAAGAAGAAAATTGGATATGTTTAAATTGGCCATTATTCGGAAATGTTTAAATTTTAAATAGGGGAAGAATGAGATAAATTAGGAGAGAAAAAAATTAAAAAAAATGATAACAGAAAGAGAACAAAATATAAGAGAAAAGTTGAGAGAAGAAATTTTAAACTTTGATTTATGAAGATTCGATTGTTTGTTATCGACACTTTTATCGTTATTGTGTTTATCTCGTCGAGATAATTTCGTCGGTACCAACACCAACACCATTTATACAAACCAAAAGAAGGGACAAAAACAATAATATTTGATAGGAAGGATGTGAATACAATAGCATCCTTGCATTCAAAACATAAAAGAATACTATAAGACAGATGGAGTTTAAAAGAAGAAGAGATAGTAAACAGCTTAACATGAAAACTACAGCAAGACATTATTCTATTTCCACAAAAGCTAGTATACGATATAAAAAACAAAAATACGAGATTAATTTTATTAAAAAATATAAAAAATTATGTAATTCAAGTTCACAATAAATAATATATTTTTTATTTGAATATAACTGTTAAAAGGCAAGGCAACAACCTAAAACACATTTTAATTATTAAACCAGGTACCAGTCACTTTGAATAGAACTGGTTTCGGTTTTGATAACCACCGGTTCCTAAAAATTAGAATCAGTCTCGGTCTCAGTAATACTAGATCTTAGATTTAAAAAATCGGTCCCATTACTGGTAAGAACCGATTCTAATACCGGGTATCTGGTCAATTAGTTTATTCTTAAAAATAATTGAGTAATTGAAGAAAAAATTAATCACCAATAATAATATTAAATAATAAAATTAGAACATTGTAGGCTTAAAAATTAAAATTTCAAACTAATCATACTTATAATATTCATACAAAAAGAGAAAGTTTGATAAGAAAAATAAACAAAAGAAAATTAATACCAGATATTTAGTATTAGTCTCGGTCCGAGACCGAGTAATCGGATTTTTCATTTAAATAAAAAGATTATTGAGATTACATGTAGAGGATTTCTCTTTACTAACTAATATTTAAGAAAGCCAAAGTATAATAGATGTTGAATGAATGAATTTGGACCAACTATAAGTTCAATTTTTATGCAAATGAATCCACGGGAGATAATATACCACATGTCAACATAATAGGTCCAACGTCTCTTTTAGCGACCATTTGCATGGTAATTTCAGGATTGAAACATCACTAATTGAGTACTTACCTGCAAAAATTCAAAAGATAAAAATGTAATTCACTTTTACAACAAAGCATATCAAAAGATCACAGTAGAATTAGGGACGTAAAAATCTGACCCGACCTGAAACCCAATTGAAATTTGTTTGAGTCAGAACCTGGTTTGACCCGTGGATGTAATGATCTGAACCTAATCTATATCCGACTGTTTTTTACTCGAACCCGAGTTGGACCTGTTACTATAGTAACCGAACCTGAATTGTATACGACCGAGAATGACCCGAACCTGATTTTAACATGTTACTGTGGACCCGAAACTCGACCTGCATCCGACTGAAACGAACCTGAGCCCGAGTCTAACTTGGCAGATAATCGATATTACCCAACTGAATCGACCAGAGACCTAATTTTACCCGACCTGTTTTGAACCCGACCTAATAAAAGACAAGACTTGTTTTGAACATGACTTTTTATTGACCTGAACTAATATTAACAAGACTTAATATTTACATGATATATAATTCATATATTTATAATTTGATGAATTTAAAATATTGATAAATATAATTAGGCTTAAAAAAATAGAATTAGACATGAGAATCAATTTAGGGGTTAATATTTAAATTTAGTATTACATATTTAATTAAATTAATTTATTTACTATTTCATTTAATTTTAATGTATTTAATTTTAATTATAATTTTAAATTAATATTTCATTAAGTTAAATTAACTTACTAAACTTAGGATTAATTAAGCTAATTTAAAATATAAAAACATAAATTACAAACATAATTAAAAGAATTCTAAAATCAAATGTAGATTTTTATTAAATTAATCTAAATTATTACTCAATTAAACTAAACCAAAACAATTGATAAAAAAATTGATAAAAAAAGTGAAAAAATAAAATTTTGGAGGTAAATAAGCCACTCATTTTTTAGGTTTGACATTAATTTACTTTTAGTGTAAAAACTTTGGAGAGATATAAGTTACCCCAAATTTTGGAGAGAATTAAAAATAAATTTTGATTATTATATAAAAAGAGAGAAAAATAAAATTTTGGAGGAAATTAATATATAGAGTAAATTTTGGAGGATTATTAATATTATTATAACATATAATCAAATAATAAATTTTGATTAAATATAATCAATTAAAAATATAAAAAGAGAGATTAGATTTAGATATTCATTTGACACTACTTTAGGTTGGGTAAAAAATTCCGTATATTTTTATATAGGTCGCGTCTAAAAAATCGAATCTCGTGCTGCTCTAAACTTTATTTTATAATTATTTCAATTTGGTTATGATCACTCAAAAATTAAGTTTTAAATTTTATTTTTATTCGATTTGATCCTTATTTAACTAAAATCAAATTATATATTTTAAAATTATTTCAATTTGATCATAAGAAATTATTTTAGTGATTGGAGAATTGGTCTTAGAGAACTAATTTAGTGATTTAGGCTTAGGAGATTATTGCTGGACTTAAAGAATTAATAATATACGTACATTAATTAAATACATATACATATATTAATTCATAAACAAATTAAATACATATATTTATATACATTTAAGTATATATATATATTAAAGTATATTATATATATTATAAGCATATTATATATTACATATAATACATTAATACATAAAGTACGATATATATATGAGTATATTATATATATATTAAACTATATTAGATACATAGTATATAATAATGTATATTATATACATATATACATACTATATTATATATTAATATATACATATATTATTGTATATTATATACATATATTAATATATACATCTAAGATATGTGTATATACATATAATAATAAGTATACATATATATTTTTTTTGATGTAAAAAGGAATGTAACTACGAGCCTCGTTAAAAACCTTCCTAAACCTAATTGGAGGAAAAGAGTACTCGTAGAGGCATTAAACAAATTTAAACAAAAACTTAACCCCCTAAAACATCAAGCCAAACCTATGGACTTGTCCCGATCAAGTAAAATCCGAACTGCATTAGGTGGTTCCAAGAACACTCGCACTAAATCCTTAGTATTTCGCATGATCTTAGCCAACAGATCTGCTACTCCATTAGCCTCTCTTCCCGCATGCACAATCCTAACGTCCCATGCACGTACAATCAGCTCACTAATCAGAAGAACAAGATTGTGATGGGCGATGTCAACCAACAACCTTTGTATCAAAGCCACGGCTGTAGTGCTGTCAAGTTCAAGCACCACCTTACGGTACCCTAATTCCCAGGCTAATGTTAAACCGTCAAAAGAAGCCCACAATTTCGCGCAGATCATCGAGCAACGACCAATGCGCCGCCCAACACCACGAATCTACTCACCGTCGGCGTCCCAGATGATTCCTCCAACGGTTGCAGCCAAAGGATTTCCTCCCACCACTCCATCCGTATTAACTTTAACCCATCTTCATCTGGTCGGCACCGTTGTTTACACAACCCTCTTCGCTGCTGTTGTTTGTGTATTTCCATAGCAGACACAATTTCCTTTGCATACGCCACACAGTAATCCACAACGTTACCAACTAATTCTCTTCCACTATTAAACACAAAAACACATCGTCTCTTCCAAAGGATCCAGCAAGTTGTTGCAAACAAAATCGTCCACCAATTACTATTACTCTTCAAGTTGGCTTGTAACCAATCGTGATTACTTCTGTTAAAAAAGCTACGCTATAGGTTTTGCGGCACCAGCTTAGCCCAAACCTACCTCACCCGGCTACACGTTCTCAACACATGGTTTATATCCTCATCTTCTACACCGCACACAGGGAATAGGCTGTTGTTACCAAAATGTCGACGAGTTCTTTCCTTGTTCGTCATCAACCTATCATGGTTTAACAACCATAAAAAAGTTTTGATCCGTTATGGAACCGGAAGACGCCAAATGAACTTCCATGAATCCTCCTCCTCAAGGAGCACCTCTGGCCCCAAAGTACGATAGGCTGATGCGGTTGAGAATATACGCATTTTAGTCCATCTCCAAACTAGCGAGTCATTTCCAAATCTAGCATGTGGCAGAACAACACTTGTCAGCTAATCCAAGGACTCGCGAGGCAATGCCAACGCAAGCTTGCTCCAATCTCAAGCCCCTGTTACCGTTAGTATGCTAGCAACACTCACGTGAGGAGGATCACCGGGTAGAAGGTATTTTGTCGCTAAAGGCTCTCTTCCATCTAACCACACGTCCCACCAAAAATCGACTTTCCACCCATTACGAACTTGCCAACAAATTCTTTGCTTTATTGCTTCCCAACAATGACTCACACCTTGCCAAAGCCTCGAAGAGTTTCTGTCATCTCTCCATTCTATATAATTCTTGTAGTAACCGAAGTTATACATTTTAAAATCCACCAAATAAAACGGTTAGGAAACCCTAACCCATAAAGAGAGCTGTCTATAAAATCCCAACTTAATCTATCATAGGCTTTTTCCAAATCAATCTTAATCGCCATCCAAGGTTTGGAGTCTTTCTTCTTTCCCGTCGTATGAATTACCTCTTGAGCTAGAATAATATTATCCGTGATATGACGTCCTGGTACAAAACTTGACTGAGTTGAAGATATCCAGCTCGGTAACAGAGGCTTAAGTCTATTAACCAGAATCTTAGTAATAACTTTGTACAATATCGTGCACAAGTTGATAGGTCTAAATTGTTTAATACTCTCTGGTTTAGCAACTTTGGGAATTAATACAAGTAAGGTCTGATTAGTGATGTCGCCTAGATTTCTAGTCGCGAAGAACTCTCGAACAAATGACACCACCAACTGCCCTACAACATCCCAATTCCTCTAAAAAAACCCGTATGAAAGCCATCAATACCTGGTGCTTTATACGGATTCATCGAAAATATAACTGCACGGACTTCAGCTGGCGATACATCCCGTAACAATAGCCTTTGTTGGCTCTCGAAAACCTGTGAATGTCCACTCAAATCATTACGGTCCAAATTGACAACCGATTCAGCAGTGTAAAGCTTTGAGAAAAAATTGATAGCATGATCCTTTAAAACGGTTGACTCTGAGCACCAACTTCCGTCATCTAGGCGAAGCATGCGAATAGTATTACGCCTCCTCCGATTAAGAGTGGTGGAGTGGAAAAATTTTGTATTACGATCACCTTGGTCAAGCCATTTACTCCGAGATTTTTAAAACCATAAGCTTTCCTCCTGCTCAAGGACAACATTCAACTTAGATTTCAGTTTGATCTCTAAGTCTAAGAGAAACGGATTATGCCTTCTATCAATAGCTCTCTCAATTCCCCCGATTCGGGCAAGAAGAGTATACATATATTAATGCATACATATACTTACATACATACATATTATATATTTATATATTATTATACATTCCATATTTTCATATATAGTATCTTTCCATATATATAGTATAAATTTTATATTTTTATTTTTGAAATACATTAAACTATATTGTATAAGTATAAATTATAATGCATTAAAGTACATTAAAATTAAACTTTTTATCGAATTTATTTATTTTTGTAATTTACTCCTTATAACTTTATTTTTATTTCAAATTGACTATATTTATTTTTCTAATTTAGTTTAGTTTTTCAATAAGATGATATTTTGTTTTACTACTGTTTATCCTTTTTAATTTAAAACTTTATTCTTTTTAACCTATTGTTTATTCCTTATTAATTTTTAATTTTTATAATTTAACTCAATTTTTAAAATATGAATGATTTGATGATATTTTTGTTTAGTCTAATGCGTAATATTTATTTTTAATGGGATTCATGCTAGTTAAAGACGCTAGATATTAAATAATTAATTCGAAAGGAATGATCAACCATTTAACACAAAGTCTATCGGTTATTTATTTAATTATTTATTTGTACCAAACTCAGTCTTAATAATTTTAATTAATATAAATTTAAAATACGAATTAATTTGACCTGAAATAAAACCGACTTGAAATGAACTCAACCTGAAATGCAACCGAACTGAAATCTATCCGGCCTGAAATAAACCTGTCAATTATCTGATTTGGACTCGAATCGTTTGAACCCAACCTGAAATAAACTTGACCTGAAATATACTCGACCTAAAATAGACCCAACTTGAAATAGACCTGCACCAGACCCAAATCAAATCAAAACATCAAATCAACCTGAAATGATTTATACCTAATTTTACTGGACCTGACAATACCCAACCTAAAACTCATTCGAATAACTATTTTTACGTAACTAAGTAGAATGATGGCTTATAAGACCAGAACCTTAGTCTTGTAAACCTGTTCTTATTAATTGGTAATATTTTTAAAAATGGAATAAGTTCAAGGATAAAAATATCCTACTAGTTATATAGATAAATTAGGAAACACTTAAATAATTTCAGCTAAATTTAGTAAAGGAGAAAATGTCACATTTAGATCTATACATTATTTTCAACTACCAAAATAACTAATAAAATAACACTAGTTAATATACCCCCAACAAGTACATCAACAAGATCTTACTAGTGGACAATCACACATGGGATTAAGTACAAAGACAGAAAACCTGATACTAATATAAAGCATCAAATCTAGAGCCAATTAACAAGAGGTGAAAGAAATTAACTATTATATCAAACCAATGTTACCTTGCAAGTTGAATCACTTTCCTCTTACATAGAAAAAATAATATACCATGTAAGTTTTACAAGCATAGCTATTTAATGTTAGAACAAGATTCCTATCAAACCAATGTGACAGAAATGACAAAGAACTAAATAGTAAACTAATAAACAATTGATGACTGAATCGTTTATTGAATCATTGACGAACACCCAATAATAAAAAATGATTTAATTTTTATCAATAAATACAATAAATATGAATAATAAAATATACGATAGCTTCGGCGATGAACATTATTTATAAGAATCTTAATAACTCATCGTGGTATCTTAAATACAGAGACAGAACCAGAATTTAGGGTTGAGGGAGGCAAAACATAATTATTTAGAAGTTTGGAACAAATTTATAAAAAGAATTTATAAGAAAAAGAAAAAAAAATTAAGGGGTGAAGAGGGAGATTGCTCCTCCCACCCTGTAGTTTCACCCCTACTTAAATAATACACCAAAAAATTCAATCATCTCTTTTAAGTTCATGATGAACATTTTATCATTTTAACATTTCAAAGTTCTTTAGGATAATTTTTGAACACTTATGATTTTATATTAAATTATTATATCTTAATTAATAATAATAAGATAAATGCATTATTAAAATAATAAAATTCCAAAACTAACTTCATAAACATAAGATACTAGATAGTGATTAACAATTTAAGGATATTTTAGAAATTGAGTGTTCCAAGTTTATTTTTGAAATTTGCTCTTCAAAGGTAATTTACATCTAGAACCTCAGAGACAATTTCATAATTAACACACTAATGGCTTTTCTATCACGCAAAGCATATAAGGGTAATTCAGTCATTTATTGAACCCAATAACGAGTATGAAACTCTAACATGAAATCTCAAATATTATTGGATTGTTTTGCAGGATTGACTATCAACTAAAAATCGCATAATTTGTTGGGTCGTTAAGCGAATCTTTGTTGTGTTTTTTGTGGGACTAATATTAAAATAAGGAATCATCTAGGGATGGGCACGGAACCCGAATCCGATGGGTTCTGACTCGGTCCGATCGGGTCAGATTTTTTTGTAAAAAATTCGGGTTCAGGTTGGGTCGGGTTCGGTTTAGGCTGGAAAAAAATCCGATCTAAAAAATTAAATATTTTTACAGTTTAGTCCCTAGACTCGGGTCGGGTTGAATTCTTTTTTATAAATAGGTCACTAAAATTAAATATTTTTACAATTATATTCCTACATTTTATTTTTTTACAGTTTAATCCTTAAAAACGTGTCGGGTCAGATTTTTTTTACCTTAAAACCCGAGTCGGGTCGGGTGACGGGTATGATTTTTTGGGTCGGGTGCGGGTGGGCCGAAAATCCGACCCGACCCGTACCCATCCCTAGGATCATCTATTCTGTGATTATGGTTAGTCGAAGCAAATATTAAAAATTATTTTACAGACTTGTCATGTTCATGACAATTTTGTAACTTGATCATGCTTGGTTCAAAGACTAGGAAGAAGAGCTACTTTGTTACGTTTGTGTTAGTGTGGTTTTCTTTATTGTATTTGACAGGAACGAAAGAAGCGTGTGCATGATAAATCCTTGAAAAACTTCGTAAATTAATAAATAATTAGTGATATGAATGATATGAATAATAATATCGTTAATAACATATAAATTAATAGATAATTTCGTAAATTATGTTAAAAGTCTTCTGTATTATTAATAGATATTGATTTAAATGATAAATAATTAGGTTTCAATTATGAAGTATTATATCTATAAAAAAATTATATTAAAAAATTTATCTATTAAAATTTAATATACGATACAAATCAATTCGATTAATTAGAATAAAAAAAATCACGAATTTTTATTATGATATTGCAGATCTTCTCACCGTCATTATTATTATTATTATATTGATGGTAGTGTATGATTGTAGGGTCTAAAGATTCCTTGCAATTCATCACTTTTTACTAAAACTTTTGGATTTATTCTACAAAGTCTTTATCACACAGTTTTATTTCATGTTTAAATCTTTAAAATACTTTTTAAATACATATTTTATTTTAAAATTAAATAAATTAAATATAATCCTTTTGACTACGTTTTAATTTGACTAAAAATTATGTTTGTTTTCATGTTTTTTTTAATATTTTTTATTAAAAATTTAAAAATTAAATTTTAATGTTTTAATTTTTTATATTTTAAATTTTAAATAGTATATTTTATTATTAATTTCTTAAACTATAACTATAATCTTTGATTTTAAATCCTAAATATTAAATTTATTAATTTAAAATAAATATATAAAAAAACATAATTAAAAGACAGATAATTTATAATTTTTTATTTTATTTTCAATGGTTTTGCTTCTCCCAATAACTTTCTTTCTCTCTCCCACTAATTAATTCTTTTAATATAATAATTATGAGTGTCATTATTAATGGAGTTTTTATATAAATATTGTATAAAAATATTTATTTATAAAAATATGATTTCCTTCAAATTATTTTCTATAATATTGTATATTAAAAGTAGTACAAAAGTATTTTCAACAAAAATATTAAAAAAAGCACTGTTTAAAATGGAGAAAACAGTATTACTTTGGAAAGTGACAACTATTTTCTCAATTTTCCATGTATCAACCATGTATGCTATGTCATTTTCCTTCTTAAAAAAATTATTATATGAAGACGAGTAGTTTATAATCTGATTTTAAATAATGTTTATTTTTTAATATTTTTTTAAAAAATTATTTAAAGACAGATTGCTTTTAATTCGTTTTCTGATTTTAACCTTACTATGCGATATTGAAAATATTTTGAAGGGGAACCATATTTTTATAAATAGAAAAGTAAAACTCTATTATTAATCTAATATTTTTTATTAAGTTCTAATCGGGTATAAATCGTCTGCCTTTTATTCGTGTTTTCATTTTAAATCAGTAAGTTAAAGTTTAAGGTTTAGGATTTAAGGTTAAGGTTGTGGTTAGAGTTTAGGGAATTAAGAATATAATATATTTTTAAGGGTAGAGTTTAATACATAAAAAATTAAAATTTAAAATTAATTTTTTTTAAAAAAAATTTAACAGATAATACGAAAAAAATACGATTAATTAGCAAGAGATTTCTGCTCTCTCTAAACACAAACAGCAGAAACAAATAGAAAATTAGATAACAACATACAGACTGGTTCATTTCCTGCCTGCTTTATTTTATCATACTTGTGGAAAATATGTTAACCTCTAATTAACATATTTCCATCATCTTAGTTTAGCAACACATCTTGAAGGTCAAACCAGATCCACTGAGTTTCTCTTCAACAAGCTCACTGTAACGTGCCACTGCAGAAGGACTAAGATGATTAACATAATCACCAGCCTCACCTTTCCTAAAGAAAGATCTGACCGGACGAGCCCAGCTTACAGTTTTCAGGATTCCATTCTTGTTCACTTCAAGGTTCTTGAGATTACTCAAGCTGCAAAACCCAGCTATTTCTTCAATAACTCCATCTTTCTCTTCCTCGTCTGAAAATGGACACCCCATGAACTCTGCCATCTTCTTGATCTCCACCGCTGGGTTTCCTTTCATTTCTTCGTATTTCAGAAACAGAACTTTCTTTGGGTTGTCCAGTGATTGTTTCAGGTAACCGGGGACATGGTCCCAGAAAGCTCCAAACTCTTCTTCACCATTGCAGAACTGTTCCAAACAGTCATCCAGAGGCCAATCAGCTCGTTCAGGTTTGCTTCTTTCGAAGTGCCACATCGAAACCATGATATCCAATGGGTTCCGAGCAACGTAGATGATTCGAGCTTTGGACTGTTTGATGGATTCGGCTAACGCATGGTAAGGAAGATGAGTGGCAAACAGTCTTGGTGATGAAATATCAGAAAAATCAGGAAGGCGGCCATTGCTGTAATGTGTCATTTCGAAATAAGGGACGAGGTCGTGAGGGTTTGTGGTATTCAAGGGGCTGCCGGAAAGTGGGAAACGGTGGCGGTTGAGGATGGTGAAAGACAGGGATTTCAACCATGTGGTGCCGGCTTTGGGCTTGCTTGCTAAAACAACGTCGTCGTCCAGAGCTTGGAAGTGGTTTTGGAAGGATGTTATGTTGGGAACGAACTCAGGTCGACACCAAAATCCTTGGAAATGGGTGAAATTTGGAGTATGATTTTGGGTACTGGGGATGCTTTGATCCGCCATTGATGAAGCTTGATGAGTTCGGGATTAGCATGAACCAGCACGTGGCTTTATAGGGCCTAGAAATTCAGGACCAATATAGAATTTGATATTAGCGGATATAAAAAGAACAATTCATAAAATTTTAATAAATAAAAATATTTTTTTAATAAAAATTAAATTATATAAAAAATTTAAAATTTTAAAAGACGATATATTTAGTTAATTAAAAAACCTGTGAGCGATAGGGTTATATGCAAAACTGTTATAAAAATTATAAAAATTTTAATATCAAATTTTTAAAATATATCGAATTTCAAAAATATAAAGATTTCGATATATTTTGAAATTTTTTAAAAAATTTAAAAATTTTAATATATTAAAAAATAATATAATTTTTTTATAATTTTATAATAATCTTAATAATTTTTTAATCTCTTTCTAACCTACCTCTTTTAGACAAACTGTGAATTTGGAAAGATTATACTATAGGCTTGACTTATTATGTCAGCCTCGTTCTACCATTAATCAGTCATGTAATTAATATAATTTTTAAAAATTATATTTTTAAAATAACATAAAAATTATAAATAAAGATTCATTGATTAATAAAAAATAAATTAAAAATTAAAGTTAAAATAGATAATTATAATTAGATGAAAAAATAATTAACATGATAAATCAGATTTATGATATAATTTTTGGTGAGCTTCGGTTCTATGGGCTGTAGCCTCTATTTCTTAGGAGACGTGATTTTCAAGTCTGACTGACAACTCCAGACTGTATAATCAGAGTCCAATTATTGTCCTCGACCACCAATGGATTGGATTAAACTGAATACGAATAGTGCTAGAAATCCGAATACGACCTTAACTACATGTGGTGGTAAATGCTGCTTCGGATTTTCTAAAGCTATTAGTTTTTAATCGAACTGCTCTACCAATTGAGCTATAGCCCTTTATATATAGTTTATTATATTATATAGATAATTTCTTGTTAAGATGAATATATTTTTCTTGTTAATCTGAAAATATAATATTCGAATAAAATAATTTATTTTTGATCTTTCTTATATTTTTTGTAACATTTATTTTTTATACGATTTATATACATTATGATGCATTTAATATATAAACATTGGGTTGGTTTAATGGTAAGTTTTTTGGTTTTGCAATCAAGGATCACAAGTTCAAATCCCATTAAAAGCAATCAACTCTCTTAATTTTTCTTCCATCCAATTGTAACACGTGTCATCAATCGATTGAATGATTAATTTTATTTATTAATTTAAAATTAGAATTAAATTAAAATAATAAATAAATTACAGAGATTGAATGTGTAATTATATATATTTTATTTAACTGTCACGTCACTATTGTTAACTTTTTCGTCAAATTTTAACGGCAACGGCCAAAATATGTAGGTTTAAAAGTTGGATGACCTGATTGACGAGTTCTTTAGTTGGGTGGCCAAAATAGGTATCTTCAATTAGTTGGGTGGTCACTAGGGTAGTTTACCCTTTATTATATTATGTAGATAATTTCTTGTTAAGATGAATATTAGATGACCTAATAGCATAATCGTACTTTTTTGATCGGTTTGATTGGTATTACTTAAAAGTAATATTGGATTTATAATCCATCGATATGATATGTTGCTTTTATTTCTCTTTATGATTCCTTATGATAATAAATGACCTACTTAACTCAACGGTTAGAGTATTACTTTCATACGGTAGGAGTTATTGGTTCAAATCCAATAATAGGTAGAACTTATTAGATATTGTCGATCTCGCTGTCTAATAAGTTTTGTCTACCCACTTTTATTGATTTTCTATCTTTTTCATCCCATTCTATTTTCGTTTTCTATTTTCAAATTTTTCTTTAGATCAAAATCTTATTTAACTTTTGATTGTTTTTGATTCTATTTAATTGGTAGAATCAAAATAGGATTTATAAACGAAAGTTCTGTTTATATGGGTCAAGATTTAAGGTTGAGGGGGCAAAATATAAATATTTAAAAGTAAATGACAAATTCATAAAAAATAATTTTTAAAAAATTTAAATAAAAAATGAAAAAAAATCTTCAGGGATGAGGGGCGTGTAGTTCCATCCTTGGTTTTTATTCTTCATTAGATGCTGAGTTAACGGCTTGGAGTTTGGTTTTGTCACGTGTTGTCGAGACGGATTGTCGGAATACATAGGGGGGGGTACTCGGTTCGGTTCTTATCAGAATGTGAATCAAATCGTAGTATGCGGTTTTTTAAAAAGAAAATCGAAATCGAATGGTTAAAAATCGAAAAATCAAAAATCAAATTTTGTGGTTCGGTTTGGTTAAAACCTACGGTTTTACGATTTTTTTATTTAAAAAAATAAGTAAAATAAATAAAATATTTATTAGACCCTTCAATATCAATTTATTATCATTAAAAATATGAAAACACATGTCTCGAGCCCTTGAGAAATCTAAGATTTTAAATAAAAATTAAAAAAATAACAATGAAAACAAACAATATATCTGAAAAATAAATCATATGTTATGAATATATTTATTCATGGTGGATATCCATATATTAAGTTAAAGTTTAATGAGTTTTATTATTAGGGTTTAATACTTATTGGAATTAGGGTTTCCATCTTATGCCTATAAATATAGACTTTTGGACAAAACATTATACACAACCCTACTTTGAGAATATAATACAAATCTCTTTCTTTTGCCTCTCATCTTTGTTCTCCTACTTTGTTCTTATATTTTACTTTATTCACAACACGTTATCAGCACGAGGCTCTAACCAACGGAGGCGTTTGTCGTTCGAATCTTGAAGGAGTTATTAAAAAGAATTTGTTACTAGCATAAATCAAAGATAAATTCTTCTCCCTCAATTATATTTTAATTATAAGTTATTTTTCTCTCTTGATCTTTGATTTGATTTTTAATTTATTAAAAATCTTTTGTTATTTGGTGTTTGTGTAGTGACAAAGTGACTCAATTATCGTGGTTCTTACCGACAATTATCGGAAAAGATTTTAACACAATATTGGTAACTAAATCTACCATATATTCAAGTTAGTGGAAAGTCTGATATGTTTTATTTATTTAATTTGAGATTTTTTATTTTTATTTATAACCAATATTTTTATTTTATTATTATGATAAAAGTTTATGTTTTAATCATGTTCTAAGTATTACATGATATTGGAACAAATATTAAACCTTTAATTAATTAATATGTTCTTTATTATGTTGGTTTAATCCGAGTATATTGGCTGGACAACCCGTTCTGCAAGGCTACTGGTCTCAAAGGAGGTTTTTTTTAAAGGACCTTGTGGACTAGTTTAACAACGCCGCGTATAAGGATTAAATTTTTGTTCATTGTATGTATTGTATATATATTGGTTGATCAAATACTATTTAATAATATGAATATTATAAAGTTTATATTTTCTTGAAAGCAATACGATTTTTATATCGAAAAAACTCGACTATAAACTTCTCCCAAGTTCAAGTTACGAAAATCGTCTTGATCAAAGAATTTTTATGGGAAGCATTCCCTGAAGTGAATACATGCATGCTGTTTATTCCATGCAATTATTGAATTTATGACATTCCTTAAAGTGAACGCAAACATGATGATTATTTCATGCGATTATTGGATTTATGACATTCCTTGAAGTGAATGCAAGCATGATGATTATTCCATGTGATTATTTGATTTATGTCATTCCCTTAAGTGAATGCAAGCATGATGTTTATTCCATGCGATTATTGAATTTGTTTCATTCCTTGAAGTGAATACAAACGTGATAATTCACTATATGGTTAGTGGATAAAACTCAATTATGTGCAAGAGTATCACTGATAAGGATATGTTAAAAAAACATATTCCACTTTTCACACATTAATGTTGTCTTATAGACACAACATCATACAAGGGTTTTAAATACCTATCAGTCTCCGCTCCATTCCCTGAAGTAAATGTGATATTTTATAGCAAAATTAATAAAAGCCACATTAGTAATTGTGGTTGTGATTGAGGTCATAAAATAAACATAGATAAGATGATTCTTTTGAAAATGCTTATATCCACTAGAAGTGGAATTACAAAGATGACAAGAATGATAGAGATCGTATCAAAATCTTTATGTTATCAATGTGATGGTACAAACCATTTATCTCGTACTTGTCAAATGCCAAAGTATTATGAACTTTATCCATAATCATGAATGATAAATTAAAGAAAATATAAACAAATTTTCTTTGTGGCGAAAACAATGGCGTTATTGATCCAACTCAATTGGATATTGATAATTTTTCTCATAACCTTTGAAGAGAATAATTCGCCATTTATTTCCTTTATAAATTCTAAAAGGAATAATTGATCTTTATTTTGTTTTGTTTAATTTTAATTTATTTATTTATGTTAATTTATTTTTATTTATTATTTACTTATGTTAACTTACTTTATATATTATTTATTTATCTTTATGTTAATTTTTCCTTCAAAAGAATATGATTACTTCTGGAATAAAATATGCAATAATTTATGGCGATTTATGCTTAATAGACAGTGCAATTACTTATACAATATTTAAGCATAAGAAATATTTTCCCATTTAAATACAAGGGAAATATGAGTATTATATCTCAAAGTACTAAAATATCAATGCTTCGGAAGAGCTCTTGAGAGCTTATCTTTGATCCGATTTGATATAATGTGCTATTTTTTTTTAATATTTTTCCATTTCCCGAAGTGAATGGTACAAAGCACATATTTTTCATTTTTCGAAGTGAATGAAATAAAACGCGTATTAAAAGATGCATAATTATGCATATTTTCCCATTTTAAATGCAAGGGAATAATATGAGTACTATATCCGGAAGTACTAATATCACAAAAAGCTCCGATTGAGCAAATATGTTATTTGCCAAATGAGGCTTTATCTCATATTTACAGTGCATTATGCTCGTTGAGCAAATATGTTATTGCCAAATAGAACTTTATTCCATATTTACAGTACATTATACTCGTCAAAGTCGCAAAGAGACATTGAGTTTTAAAGATATTTATAGAAATATATTGAGAATATCAGTTAAAGGGATGATTATCTCAATATTACGAGTATAACTCAAGGCAATAATGAAATTTTGGCAAAATTACATTCACCGTCATCCATATTGTACTACATAAGAATTAGTACAAATTGAAGCTCATGCTATTGTAAATTAGATGTTTACTGATAATTTTATTTGGCATGACCGGTTAGACCACCCCGGTTCAATTATGATGCGAAAATTTGTTGACACTTTCATGTGGTCATTTATTGAAGAACTAAGATTTTCTTTATGGTAATATTTCACTTGATACTTGCTATGAAAGCAATTTGATTATTCAATCATCAACATCTAAAGATAGAGTGCTATTAATTTTCTGGAACGGATACAAGGTGATATATATGGGCCCATACACCTTTCTTAAAGATCATCTAGATATTTTATGATTTTTATCGATGCATCGGCTAGATGATTATGTGTATCCTTATTATTAAACCCGCAACTTGGTGTTTGTCAGGCTACTTGCTCAGTTGATAAAATTAAAAGCACATTTTCCATATTATTTTCTAAAGACAATCAGTCTTGATAATGTTGATGATATGTAATTTTATATGTAGTATCACAAATTCACATCAAGCCAATAAATGATCATAAGTTCTCCCCATTAAAAATGGTTTTTTGGTCAGGAACCAAATATTTCTCATCTTAGATTTTTTGTGTGTGATATATGTTCTAATTGCTCCACCACAACGCACAAAGATGAGTTTTGTTGGGAATATGTATCAGATTTAAATATCTTGAGCTTCTGATAGAGAATTTATTTACAACCCGATATATTGACTATCATTTTAATGAGTCAATTTACCCAATATTAGGGGAAGAAAATAAATAGCTGGAGAAAGAAATAAGTTGGAATGAATTATCATTTTCTCTTTTGATCCACTTGTTACACAATGTGAACTATGAGATCAATGGATAATTCATTTAGCAAATCAATTGCCAGATGATTTTGTTGACCCTAAAAGAGTGACTAAGTCATGTATACCAACTATGAATGCTCCGATTAAATTTGATATCATGGAAGGACAAACTCTAGTTGCTAATGAGTCTAACTTGCGCTTAAAACGTACTAGACAAGTAAGTTCCAAAGATAAGAAATCCTCGAAAAAGAAAAAGGAGTTATATTTTATGATGGTTTGATCGAGGAATCAATGATTATGAAAATCTCTAGAAGAGATTAAATGGTCTCCAACAGAGATATTGACATGAATCATGTAACTGATAATAAAGAGATCTCAATAGATTATGTCATGTCTGATAATATGTGGAACTAAAATTAAATCGACGTCGTTAATATATTTGCATGCAATATAGCACTAGAGATTTTATTTGATGATGTACATCATGAATCATTGTCAATTGGGCAATGTAAACAAAGAAATGATTGGCCAACATGAAAGAGACAATTTAGGCGAAACTAAAATCTCTTATAAAAAGAGAAGTATTTGGGCTTATAGCCCGTACATTGAAATGTGTAAAGTTCGTGAATATAAATGAGCCTTTGTGAGAAAGAGAAATCAAAAGGGGAAATCATGAGATATAAGCTCAGTTTGTTGCACAAGGATTCTCAAAAAGACATGAAATTGATTATGAGGAAAATATATTCCTCGGTGGTGGATGCAACTACTTTTAGATTTTGATCAGTCTGACAATAAATAAAATTACTCGGTTTTTGCTTAATGGATGTTGTTACATCATATTTGAATGGGCCTCTTGATAGTAATATTTATATGAAACTTCCGGAAAAATTTTGATTGCCATAAGCAGTTCATTTAAGTTCTCAAGAATATTATTCAATCATATTGAATATATTTTTTTATGACTTGAAACAATTTAGGCGTATTTGGTATGATCGCCTCATTGAATACTTATTAGCATAATGTTATATGAATTATTTTCCCGAGCATTTTTATTAAGAGGTTTAGCTCTGAATTTTTATTATTGTGTATGTTAATGATTTGAATATCGTTAAGACTCGTAAAGAGATCTCCTCAAATCCTTGTGCATCAATCGACATACAGAAAAATATAAAAGAGACTTTACATGAATAATGCATATCCATTGATCAACCTTATGGTTGATAGGTCTCTTAATGTAAACAAAGATTCTTTCCGCCTCAAGAAAAGGGTAATGATATTCTTGGTCTAAAGCGCAATATGCACATTATTTGATCTGTAAGCATCATATCTTATCTGATCTAGAAATATTATTTAAGTGTTACGACATTATTACCTTTAAATAATTGTTATGCATGAGGCAAAGCCAAAATATGTGTTTTTCACAAGATAAGATGCAAGCTATCTTGTAAAAGATAATACAAAATTTATATCTCAAGGTGGATATATATCAAATATGATAAAACGAAACATATTTCTTTAAGTTTTGTCCCTCATGATTTTCGGATGAATATTATTCAATGAATCATTTCAAGCAATGATTTGGAAGATTTATCTACTAGTGCGTGATCTACTTCAACATTTGAAGATTGTATTCAATATTGAATTATGAAGATTCAAAGATCTTATGTGATATTTTCATGAGGGGGAGTAAATACGCGTTGCACTCTTTTTCCCTTAACCGAAGTTTTGTCCCAATGGTTTTCCTGGTAAGGTTTTTAATGAGGCAACATGTTATTCGTATCAAAGATGTGTGTACTCTTTTTCATTCACTAAGAATTATTTTTCTCACAGGGTTTTTATCTTAGTAAGGTTTTAATGAGGCACATTATCTTCATAGATATCCAAGGGGGAGTGTTATGAATATATTTATTCATGGTGGATATCCATATATTAAGTTAAAGTTTAATGGGCTTTATTATTAGGGTTTAATACTCATTGGAATTAAGGTTTCCATCTTATGCCTATAAATATAGACTTTTGGACAAAGCGTTATACACAACCATACTTTGAGAATATAATACAAATCTCTCTCTTTTGTCTCTCATCTTTGTTCTCCTACTTTGTTCTTATATTTTACTTTATTCATAACATCATAGAAAATATTCATTTAATTAATATACACTCAATGATTTTATATCACCAACCTATACATAAGCCTAATATATTGTTCGATTAAAGATAAACTCAAATATTTTATGTTATAAAATAATCGTAAATAATAAATATTATAAAAACATATTAGAATTTGAAACACGATATCTAATTAATTTAATATTTTAAAATCACATATCTATATATTTCAAAAGACCAATTTAAAAATATAAATCTAAATATTTCAAGAGGCTATCTTTAAAACATATTTGATATGGGTCACAATGTTTTTCTTTAATTCGGGTTGACATGGAATAAACGAGTTCTACATGAAAAACCAAAACTAAACCAAATCGTAAAATTTAAATTTTAAACTTGATCAAAAATCGAATCAAACCCTATAATTCAGTTCAAATCGGGGGGTTTACGGTTTCGTTGCTCACTCCTACGACTACATACAATTAATTTATTGGTAGCAACAAATACGTACACAATGGGTAATTAGGTATGGCTCGTACTTGATGTCATGGCATACACTTTTGATGTACTAATCCAAAGGGTAATGCGTGGTAATGGTAAGTGTCACGGGGCTAGGGTTCTACTAGCGGAACCGTGCGGCCTTAGTCGCGAATCTCTTTGATGGTGCGGCTAAGTCAGCCTAAAAATCCAAGAGAAATGCTTGGATAGACACAGCGGAAATAAAAGCAAGGCAAAAGAAAGATGAGAGAAAGTGTTGCTTTCTATTACTCAAGAGAAAAGTGAAGAATGAAGTGAGTTACAAATGAAAATGAAGCCACTATTTATAGGATGGCTAGCTAGGATCTAACGGTTATAAAAGAAGTAAATCGATGGCTAAGATTAATCTAAGACAAGTAATAAAGGAAGGAAAATCATGGTTGGTGAGCTTTCCTTCAATGCATGGATGAATGATGATTGTTTCCATAAGTGCTGGGAGACACTTTCCTTGAATCAGGGGATTTGGTTGGTGGCTCCTTCTTTCCTTGTGTAATCCGGTCAAATGTGCATTCTCCAAGTGGATTGGCTGGATGGGCTTGAGAAAGGCCCAAGACTTCGGACAGAAACACTTGGGCAGCTCGCAAGGTATCGGGCTCGGTCTGGGTGGCAAGGCCCTCGGACCCCAGATGCTGCTGGAAGATGCGAGCAATGGGTTCGCCCCTCGGTGGGATGGTGTGGGCGCGGATCTCGCCCCTTGGTTGCGCATGACTAGTGCTGCTATCGGCCCGCACGGGTGGACGAGTGATGCGGGTGTTGTGCTCGGCTCCTTGGTGTGCACGTCGGGTGCTGTCCTCGGCTCCTTGGTGTGCACGTCGGGTGCTGACTTCCGCCCCATGGTGTTGGGCAGAAACTATGGTGTCCGTCTTGGCCCCTAGTGGTGCGGCCTCCTCGGTCATGTTGGCCCCTTGGTGTGCGGCCTCCTCGATCATGTGGTGGCGGGGTGTGACATTCTCCCGCACTGAATTGAGCGACGCCCTCGTCGCTCGGCTTTGATGGAACTCGGCTATCTTGTCGCTGAATTGCCATAAGTCCTCGGCAAGTTCCCAACTACCTTCGGTTTCGGGAAGTCCTTTCCAAAGCACAAAGTATTCGTGCCTTGGTCTATGTCCGGGTCGTCGGATAACTCGGTCCGCCAAGATGTCTTGCGCCTCCTTCTCGTAGGAGACCCTGACTCCAACTGGTGCTCGGCTGGATATACTCCTCTCCGGGTCATCAGCATCCTCATGGAAGGGCTTTAGCATGCTGATGTGGAAAACTGGGTGGGCTCGAAGCTTTGCCGGTAACTCCAACTTGTAGGCCACCTTGCCTACTCGTTTGACCACCTTGTATGGTCCCTCGTATCTTCTCACGAGCGCTCTGTGAACAGAAGAATTGCGAAGTGTTAGATTCAATTTAGCAAGGACTAAGTCCCCTACCTGAAATTTCATGTCCCTGCGCTTTTGATCCGCCCACTTCTTGTTCCTCTTCTGAGCCTTGTGCAAGCAAGCTTCGGCTAAGTCTCGTTGTTCTTGCCAGGCCTTTGTGAAATTAAAGGCTGCGGGATTTGGACCTTCATACTTGGTCGCAATCGCATCGGGAGTGTGCGGTTGTTGCCCATTTACTATCTCAAATGGACTCATATTGGTTGCCTCGCTTCGTTGCAAGTTGTACGAAAACTGGGCCACATCTAATAGCTTTGGCCAGTCCCTTTGCGTAGCACTTACATAGTGCCTTAGATAAATCTCGAGTAACGCATTGATCCTCTCCGTTTGCCCGTCCGTTTGCGGATGAAAGGCTGTTGAAAAGTTTAAGTTGGATCCCATCAACTTAAATAACTCGGTCCAAAATCTGCCGGTGAAGCGAGTGTCCCTATCGCTCACGATAGTCTTCGGAATTCCCCAATACTTTACCACGTGTTTGAGGAATAAACGGGCTGCCTCCTCGGCTGGACAAACCTTGGTTGCTGGAATAAAGGTTGCATACTTAGAGAACCTGTCAACCACAACCATAATACTCGAAAAATCGTTAACGTTAGGTAAACCAATTATAAAGTCAAGAGAAATACTCTCCCATGGTTTCTCTGGAACTGGAAGCGGCTGAAGTAAGCCCATTGGCTTCTTTGCTTCCACCTTGTCTTGTTGGCACACTAGACAAGTTTTGACATAGGCCTCCACATCGTTTCCCATGTGCGGCCAATAGTACCTCTCGGCTAGCAAGGCTAAGGTGCGATGCACGCCTGGATGACCCGCCCATCTCGAATCATGGCACTCCTTCAAGAGTTGCTTTCGTAGGTTGTTGAAGTGAGGGATATAGAGGCGGTTTCCCCTTGTGTAAAGTAAGCCCTCTTCGATCCAGAATCGTCGAGACTTACCCTCCTTTGCATACTCGATAAGGTTCTTTGCACTTGGATCGTGGGAAAGCCCCTCCTTGATGCTCTCGATCAAGGCCCCCTCGGGTTCGCTAATTGCGGCAAATGTAGACCTCCGGCTTAGTGCGTCGGCTACGGTATTCACTTTACCTGGCTTATGCTCCATGGTAAAGTCGAACTCGGCTAGAAAGTCTTGCCACCTAGCCTGCTTAGGAGACAATTTCTTTTGGGTTAAGAAAAAGCTAATAGCACTATTATCGGTATAGACAACAAACCTTGATCCCAAAACATAATGTCTCCAAGTACGCAAACAATGGATCACGGTGGTCATCTCCTTCTCTTGGACGGTGTAACGCCTCTCAGTCTCGTTTAGCTTTCTACTCTCGAAAGCCACTGGATGCCCCTCTTGCATGAGCACCCCACCGATCGCAAAGTCTGATGCATCGGTGTAGATCTCGAACGCCTTAGTGTGGTCGGGAAGAGCCAACACTGGTTCACTTACCATGGCTTGTTTCAGCTCCTCGAATGCCTTTTGACAACTCGAACTCCAATTCCACTCGTTGTTCTTTTTGAGCAACTCGGTCAGTGGAGTGGCGATGTTGGAGTAACCCTTGACAAACTTACGGTAGTAGTTCGCTAGGCCAAGGAAAGAGCGAAGCTCGGTTATCTTGGTCGGAGGATCCCACTCGTTGATAGCACGGATCTTACTTTGGTCCATTCGGATTTTTCCTTCTCCGATTATATGCCCCAAGAAAGGAATTTCCCGTTGGGCAAAAGCACACTTCTCCTTCTTGATGTAAAGCTCGTTTTCGCGAAGAACCTGTAAAACCTTTCTCAAGTGCCTTATATGCTCCTCAAGAGTATTGCTATAGATGACTATGTCATCGAGATAGACAACTACAAAACGATCAAGGAAAGGATGTAATACCTTGTTCATTAACGTGCAAAATGTGGCGGGAGCGTTGGTAAGGCCGAATGGCATGACAAGGAACTCGAAAGACCCATACCTTGTCACACAAGCGGTTTTGGGCTCATCTCCTTCGGCAATCCGCACTTGGTAGTATCCCGAGCGAAGATCTAGCTTGGTGAACCATCTCGCGTTCCCAAGCTGGTCGAACAAGTCCGCGATCAAAGGAATCGGGTACTTGTTTTTGATGGTGAGCTTGTTTAAAGCCCGGTAGTCGATGCACATTCGTAGACTACCGTCGTGCTTCCTCTGAAACAGCACGGGTGCACCAAATGGTGCCTTGGATGGTCGAATATAGCCCGCATCCAAGAGCTCTTTAAGTTGCCTTCGTAACTCCTCAAGTTCTGGTGGTGCCATCCGATATGGGGCCCTTGGTGGTGGTTCCGCATTCGGATACAACTCGATCTTGTGATCCACCTCTCGCTTTGGTGGTAGCACCTTCGGTAACTCGGAAGGCATGGTATCCTTGAACTCTTCAAGGACTCGTCCCACGGTATCGGGGATCTCCATGGTCTCCATGGGTTCATCCTCCTTGAACACTGCAAGGTAGGATGCCTCATCCTTGCGCACACCTTTGTTGAATTGGATTGCGGATAACACCTTGGCTTGCACACCTGCCTCTCGACTCACCGGGACAACACATTGATGTTGACGGTCGAGGATACACAAACAATCGGCAAAAGGCAAGAGAAGTGCATTAATCCGATCCAAAAAAGATAAACCAATTACCAAATCATAATCGTCTAAGGGAATTACCTTGATGGACTCTTTACCCGTCCAACTCCCAAGTTGAAGTTCTACTCGTTTTGCCACTCCGGCAATGGGCTCCTCCTTGGAGTTGACTGTCTTGATCCATCCACTTGCCTTCTCCACTTGAAGGCCAAGCTTCTTGGCAGCTCCCTCGGACATGAACAACTCGGATGCTCCGGTGTCCACTAGTGCGCTCAATTGCTTCCCCGCAATTGTTACTTCAACGTACATAAGGCCCTTGTTCCTGCGAGTAGACTTAGTTTGAAGAGAACTAATTATGGAACTAAGTTGGACCCTTACCTCGGATGACTCCTCATCCGTTTTGATGGCCGAAAGACTGGCCTTCTTTGGGCAATCCTTGATGAAGTGAGGCCCATCACAATGGAAGCACTTAACTGGACCCTTGTTTCTCTCCCACGAACGAACAAACCTGTTTGGCCTGTTGTTCGAATGCCTCCAATGTTCACTCGATGGCTTGTCTGAACCACTTTTGGGCTGCTTATCTCGATCCCAACCATTACCTTTTGGTTTTGGTTTTGGCTTGGAAGACTCGCCCCTCTTCTCGAATTTGGCTATGGCTTCGGCCTCGTCCAAAGCCCTGGAAAGATCAGTGATACCGCGTCTTTCCAACTCTAAATTGGCCCATCGTTGGAGCCCGTCCATGAAGATTGAAAAACCTTCATCTTCTCCCAAGTTCGGGATTTGAAGTTTCACCTCTGTGAACTTCTTTACGTACTCTTGAATAGTACCATCATGCTTGAGTTGTCGAAGCTTTGTCCGCAACTCCCTTTGTGCATTTTTGGGATAGAAGGCCTCCTTGACTTCTGCTTGGAGTTCTTCCCATGTCTCAACAGGAGCGTCTTTGCTCTTCTCTTCTGTACACCTGCGTCTCCACCATAGAAGGGCAGTGTCAGTAAAATAAGCGGATGCAGTATTTACCTTTGTGGACTCTTCCACAATGCTCATGCGGCGAAAATACTGATCCATGCTCCAGATGAAATTCTCTACATCTTGAGCATCTCTCGTTCCCTTAAACACCTTCGGCTTAGGGACATCGGCTAACACCTTGGTTGGGCTAGCCATCACACCATTCGACATGGCACTCTTATACGCGAACAAATCTGACTTCATCACTTCCACGATCTTCTTGAGATCATTCAGTTCGGACTTAAGTGATGCGTTCTGCAACTCCAAGTTCTCCATCGTATCATCGATGAGGCTTTGGAATTCTTCCTTAAGACCGTCCCCCTTGTTCTCCAACTCATTTAGTCGGTCATCTACCACATCGAGTCGCTCCGTTGACTCCCTCGTGGAATTCTCCAAGCGGGTGACTTTGTCTTGCAAAGAAGAAATTGCATCTCTCGAACTGGCCCTCTTGGCTTTGTCCGAACGAGTCTCGATAGTTTTTGTTGCAACTTCACTTGGGTTCGTCATCTTTTGATCGGATCCTTGCTGGAAAACTTGGCTCTGATACCACTTGTCACGGGGCTAGGGTTCTACTAGCGGAACCGTGCGGCCTTAGTCGCGAATCTCTTTGATGGTGCGGCTAAGTCAGCCTAAAAATCCAAGAGAAATGCTTGGATAGGCACAGCGGAAATAAAAGCAAGGCAAAAGAAAGATGAGAGAAAGTGTTGCTTTCTATTACTCAAGAGAAAAGTGAAGAATGAAGTGAGTTACAAATGAAAATGAAGCCACTATTTATAGGATGGCTAGCTAGGATCTAACGGTTATAAAAGAAGTAAATCGATGGCTAAGATTAATCTAAGACAAGTAATAAAGGAAGGAAAATCATGGTTGGTGAGCTTTCCTTCAATGCATGGATGAATGATGATTGTTTCCATAAGTGCTGGGAGACACTTTCCTTGAATCAGGGGATTTGGTTGGTGGCTCCTTCTTTCCTTGTGTAATCCGGTCAAATGTGCATTCTCCAAGTGGATTGGCTGGATGGGCTTGAGAAAGGCCCAAGACTTCGGACAGAAACACTTGGGCAGCTCGCAAGGTATCGGGCTCGGTCTGGGTGGCAAGGCCCTCGGACCCCAGATGCTGCTGGAAGATGCGAGCAATGGGTTCGCCCCTCGGTGGGATGGTGTGGGCGCGGATCTCGCCCCTTGGTTGCGCATGACTAGTGCTGCTATCGGCCCGCACGGGTGGACGAGTGATGCGGGTGTTGTGCTCGGCTCCTTGGTGTGCACGTCGGGTGCTGTCCTCGGCTCCTTGGTGTGCACGTCGGGTGCTGACTTCCGCCCCATGGTGTTGGGCAGAAACTATGGTGTCCGTCTTGGCCCCTAGTGGTGCGGCCTCCTCGGTCATGTTGGCCCCTTGGTGTGCGGCCTCCTCGATCATGTGGTGGCGGGGTGTGACATAAGTTCTAACATAAAACGGATTAAATTAAAATTGTTATAAAATTTAAAATTTTATATTTTTAATAAATTTAGTATATATTGAATTTATTATAAAAAAATTAAAAAATTTTGAAAGCGTAGAAGTTTTAAAAAATACCGAATTTATTATAAAAATTTAAATATTTTAGTATATAAACTCGTACAAGATAAAATATATATTTTTAGTTATTAGACCAATTAGTAGATCTTTGTTAGCCTAATAATTTAGGTTATTATAATTCAAAAAATTGACATGTATAAAAACGTAAACACGATAATTCGGTGTAGATTTAATATAAAGATTAAATTCTTTGTCAGAATATAATGAAGGGACTAACACTATAATTTAACTTATATTTTAAGAGTACGAGTCCTCTAGCCCAAGTGGTTAAAGGAACGATTGTTGTTCCCAGAGATCACGGGTTCAAGCATCAGCGATGCTAGTGGAGTGATTGAACGATCAAAGTTAAACGGTAAAGATTATATTCTAGAACAGATACTACTGCAATCACTATTAACTTGTTTTAAAAAAACTTATATTTTAAGAGCAACCCTTATAGGAAGAAATTCAA
Organism: Abelmoschus esculentus; assembly: GCA_035048815.1. Taxonomy (NCBI): domain Eukaryota; kingdom Viridiplantae; phylum Streptophyta; class Magnoliopsida; order Malvales; family Malvaceae; genus Abelmoschus; species Abelmoschus esculentus. Next base: position 3,100,550 of record JAUCBN010000021.1, read on the forward strand.
TTCCTAGGCCTCACGTGTGGATGGCTAATCCTTAAGGGTTAATTGTAAGGTTAGTCCTTTAACTTTTCATTCTTTGTATTCTTGCACTATTAGATTTAATTTTTACAATTTAGACACATAATTTTGAATTCTTGAAATATGATCCTTTGACATCAAATTGGTTCAAATTAGGCTAATTAAAAGCACAACCAACTATTTGGTCAAAAGTCAACCCTATAGTTTGATTTAATAAAAGAAACTATTTCTAGCAAGAGGTATCAATATTGTTCTCCCGGTACTAATAGTCAAGCATAAATCGAACTCCGAAGCATAAAAATCAACTCTAACACCCCTCAACCTTCAAGGTAAACCCTAAAATGATCTTGTTTTAGGATGGTTTGCTACTAATTTTACAAGTTCTCAACAATTCACCCAGATTTCAACATCAATTATCAAATTCAAGTATTTAATCATACAAATAAGCATACAAAGCATTATCCTTAGGATCTGCGTGAAATAAAAGGAGTTGGAAGAGTATCAACCTTCTTCCAAGCACAAGAAATGAACCTCCTTACACCAATCTCAAGCTCTTTCGTTGCCTTGAGCTTAAGAGTGCTCTCTCACTTTCTTAACTACAATCAAGTATCGTAAAACATGTTACAACATTGATAAGAGAAAATAAATACGATTAAAAGAGATTCTAACAATAAAACATGATTTAAAACTCTTATTCTTATTCATTTTCTCTAAACTTCGTCAAAATTCATCCTCTACCAAACCTGATAATATTTATCTTGAAATATAAATCCTTTAACGTAGATAATAATTCTCGAAAGCTAAATTTCGGGATTCTAATTTAAAAAGACCCAAAATCCCACATTTACCTTTAGATTCTTAAGACAAGGAGAATGAAAAGATAAGAAAGAAAGAGGAGGAAACAACACGAAATCACCATTAAAAAAAATTTTATTCCTTCGTCTTTTTCCTCAATTGAGGGAATTTACCTTCATACCCCCTCTAACATACACCAAACAAGCTATTCAAGCCTATCAAGGCTCTTGAAGGCCCAATCATTTCAACCAAAACGCAAAGCCTATGTTTTGTATTAAACCAAACCTTAGATTTTAAATTTTGAGTCGTTATATAATAGACTAACAACTTCAATAGCGTCTGTAAGTAGACATAATCACATTACTGATAAATTTTTTAATATGACAGGTTAAATTTATTGAACTATTTTGACTTAAGACCAGTTTGATAGAATGTATATATTTTGAGGATTAAAATTAGTATTCCACCCAGACATCTATTTTAATTTTAGTGGCAGAATGATCTAATTATCACAAAATTTTGATTAAATGACTAAAATATTACTTTTAGAATAAAAACTACTTGTTTGTTACCAAACTTCTAATTAACTTGTTTGTCTTGAAATTTTACTTGAATGACTAAATTATTTGTTTTAGAAGACAAATAATATATTTGAACCAACTATCAACTCTCTAGGTAAATGATTAAATTATTATAAAAATAACTTGTTTTCTACTAAAGCTATTAAATGAAATATGGTGTATTTTATCCTTTTTCTTAATATAATTTATATTATTTTAACCACCAAATAAAAATTCTTTTTTGGTGTTCCTATTCATACTATAATACTAAAAAATTAAATCTTAAATTCTAACTTTAGTTTTTAAGTCTTAAATATCAAACCCTAAAAATAATTCATACGGTATCTATATACATTAATCCTAAACCTTTTTTTTTAAATTATAATTCTAAATCCTAAACCTATAATTTAAGAGTTAAGGTATAAATACAAGTAATGAACAAGGAGAGATTATATTATGAACCATCTTTACCACGTTATCTGTGATCTAAGCAGTCAGATCCATTCATCTTTAATTAACTATCTAATAACTATCCACTCATTAATTACATATAAAAAATGATGATTCATCTTAAAAAATAAGGTAAATTTAATTTGTTAAGATCACGGATGATATGATAAAAATGATTCGTGATATGATTTCTTACGAACAAGACAAGAGATTCATGTTATTAACGACTCAACTTGTATTCTCTTAGATTACGAAACGATAATAATGTTTAAAAGAATAAAAAAAAACCTGAAATTTATTTTATTTTAACAATAATTCTAAGTGGTGAAGGTTTTTTATACATAAAATAATAATAAAAATATTTTTTTATGGGAAAGGTCATATTCATTCCGATTCCATCATCATCTCTGGCAACGACGTTAAATACTAAAGTCGTTAATGGCGTAGAGAAAATCCGGAGTAAAAAACAACAACAAATATGTCTACAGAGCACTTGCTGTTAACCGTCGATGATGTCGATGATCAAGATCATGTCTACAACGGTGGCGATGGTGCGATGAAATTGGAGATTCGTGATTTGAGGAAAGTATCGGATGCGGGAGTTCCGATACTCAACGAGATCAACGTCAGCATCCCGAAAGGGATGATCGTGGGGATCATCGGTCCGAGCGGGAGTGGGAAATCAACTTTCCTCAGAGCACTGAATCGGCTATGGGAGCCTCCGTCGGATACGGTGTTCCTGGACGGCCGTGATATCGTTGACCTCGATGTTCTTGGACTTCGCCGTAAAGTCGGCATGCTTTTCCAGCTCCCGGTTCTCTTCCAAGGTATGAGATTCGCTAAATCATATTTCAAGATTCATTTTATTTTTCATATTTATTTTCTTTGATTTTAGATGAAATTTATGATTTTTAAGGGTAAAATACGCCAGAGGTTAATAATAAATATGCCATTTTTAATTAATAATTTAAATTTTCGATTATAATTTTAGAAATAATAGTTTAGTATAATAAACTTAAATTTTATATATTTTATTAATTTTAATATAATTTAAAATAAATTTATAAATTTAAATATTGTTATTTAAAATATTGATATATCCTCGATAAATTAAGTTACTTCATTATTCGATAATTAACAAATTAATAGAATGGACTCATAATTTTAACATCGCCTGTTAGGAGATACAATTATTTCACTACTAAGTTTTTTAAATGTGAAGAGCTAAGTTTAATGAAATATTTTAAATTATAATCAAATTAATAGAATGCTTAAGTTTTATGTTCTGAAATTATTATTGTATTAAAATTTTATTTTAATTTTAATAAAAAATATATTTATTATAAAATTTAATTAAATAATTTTTTTATAAATCTATAATTAAATTATTGAATTATTAATTTTAAAAAATAATATATATTTTAAAAAACTTATAATTAAGTGAATTGTGGTGTAATTTTTTTTACCAGTACATTGTAACTAATTAAATATAATTCAGAATTGCTTAATATATTATCATACATGTATTACAATTTAATTCTCATTTTGTTTCGTGTACAAATTTTTTCGATTATTCTTTGTACTATTATTACGTCCTCAATTTCCCTTTTTTATCATGTTTTTATTTTTTTATTATTTTAGTGATATTTTTTAAAAAATCATTTGATGTGATATGGAAAAATAAAAAATATTAACTTTTAAAAAAAATCATAAAATGCAGAAGAAGCAAAAAAAATAATTTCAAATTTTCTTTTTAATTTTCAAGATCTTTTCATTTTTTAGAATTTTATATTTTTAATGATTTTATGTATTTTAATTTAAAAAATAAAAGAGCAATGAGTTACAATTTTAAGAAAAAAAAAATATTGAGAACATAAATTCTGAAATTATATATTTTTTAGATTTTTTTGACATTTTTTAATTTTTTTGAAATACTTTAAAAAATACATAGAATAAAAGACAACTTCAGAATATTCAAATTTATTTAAAATTTTTTCTGGATATTTTATATTGTAATGATTTTATAATTTTATTTTTTAATAAATTAAATCAACCAAAATTACAGTTAAAAAAATTACTCCTATAACATTTTCTCATTAAGTGATAAAAGTAAGAAATCATGGTTTAGTTTTTTTCTTTTAAGATATTGAATTTAAGGCTTAAATCAAAAAATGACCCTTGAACTTAGTACATTTGATCAAATTGGCCCTTAAATCTTGTAAGAAATGAAGGTAAAAAAAAGTTGAAGAGAAAAGATCAACATAGTCCATTTAAGAAAGTCTATTTAAGCCAATGAAGCCTTGGAACTTTGGCATCTAGTTTATGTATCCATCTTTTCTCAGGCACAGTTGCAGATAACATTCGATACGGACCGAATTTGAGAGGGAAGAAGTTAACTGATGTTGAAGTGTCCAAGTTGCTAACACTTGCAGACCTTGACTCCTCCTTTCTCAGTAAAAATGGTGGTGAATTATCTGTTGGTCAAGCTCAAAGAGTGGCACTTGCTCGGACACTTGCCAATGAACCCGAGGTAGCATGCCCCCTTACTCCTACTGATATGTTGGCATTTGAACTTTGCTGCATTTCCAAATCATTACTTCGAAATAACTTGGTTTCTTTCATGGATATCAATGTCTCGAAATTTCGGTTCCAAGGTTTTGCTTCTGGATGAACCGACAAGTGCGTTGGATCCGATTTCGACCCAGAACATAGAGGATGTGATTGTGAAGCTTAAGAAGAAAAGGGGGATGACTGTTGTAATGGTTTCTCACAGCATCAAGCAAATCCAAAGGGTTGCAGATGTGGTTTGCCTTCTTGTGGATGGTGAAATTGTTGAGGTCTTGAAGCCTAATGAATTGTCTGAAGCCAAGCATCCCATGGCACAAAGGTTTCTTCAGCTAAGTTCTTAAAATACTTCATATCATTGTTGTTGTGTTTCCCTTTTGTCTGTTCTATGTTTGGGATGGATTATGATTTGGTTAAAACAATATAAGAATTGCAGTTTGATAATAAATCTTGATGCTTTATGGAAAAGGAAAACGAACACGATACGAGTATACAAAGAACTCGTTAGATTGCAAAACCATCTTCAATGGCTGCAAAACAACTAATACAATAATTCAAGTATATGCATACCATTGATGAGCCACGCACCGAGATCGAGCTCGGGGCTCGGAACTGGATGCAGAGCAAGAAGACCGAACCGGTTTTTCGGAATGGTTGCAAGTTAAAAGAGAGAAGAAAGAAAAAGTTGCAAGCACACACTGCTCAGTTCCATTAGAAAAAGCATAGGAGATCATGCTGTCCTATCTTATAAGATTATTATATGATAACCAAGTTTCTTTAAGCATGTAAATGCATCAATCCTAAGCCAAATCCTCACATTACCCATCTGTTCTCCTGTCAAACAAGTCAGTTTTACACATGTTCGAAGCTCCGATTCATCGGAAGACCCAGTTACTTTCATGCACGGTTCACAGCATCCGTGCCGGACACTACTACGGTATATGTGCTTCCACGAGGAGACAGCCTATTACCATTTCTTTTATAACTTTTTTTTTCTTTTTTTTCTTTTTCTTACACGACATCTAAGTAGGGTTTAAGATGACATCAAGCAAGATGGACAAGCCCTTTAGTAGATTTTCAAGTTAGGGAGAAGCCCACTCGAAGTAGTGGCAGCGAGCACCTTTGGTGACGGTCCAGTTTCCGCAGCCGAAGAAGACACTTCCTTGCTTTGGCCCGGGCTTCCGAACCATTCCTTTGCTGCTCTTTACCCCACAGAAACAGTAAGGGTGGTACTGGAATAGGGGCATTTGTTGATCATTAGGCTTGTTGGGGTGATGCGGAGAGAAACCCGTGTTCTCAGGGATCGGGTTCCATGTCAGTGGACCATCGCTAGCCTGCCACATCAGTGAGTTTGTGATAGCGAACTTAAAGCCCTGGCGCATCAAGAGGGCAAGTAAGCGAGCTGTGTTTTTGGCATCGTCAAGACCACAATGTGCACGCCCCTGCCACACCAGGCCTGCCATCTCGACTGCCTCCTTCAGGTTGCACCTTGCACCGCCAAAAACCTCACGGAACGGAACTTTTAAGTTAATCCAACTGCCAAAAAGAAAACAAGAAAATTAAATAAATATAAATGTCAATGGTGTATTGTCATAAAGTTTTGCAGCTCAAAGTATGACTTCCAAACAAGCTAATATCGAAATCATTTACCGGTTAAAGTAAGGAGGCTTCCGGATCTTCTTAAATTGGCACTCAGATTCCAGCATTACCCGACAATCCCAATTTGACCATGTCACCACGGCAAAGTTGGTGTTCTTTATGCCCTTTTTCTCGAGCCACTTATCATGCCTAAGGAGAGCCTCACTCAGAGTAACACCTCTATCTACCTAGAACACAAAAATGTAGATTTAGAATACGTTCACAAGTTTCATAATCTCGATAAAGACAAGGAATTCAGAACTAACCTGAATTTGCTGGATACCAGTCAGATCCTTGCAGAAATCACTCAGGAGTTGGTTGCAAGTTGGTCGTACATATGTCTGAAAACATGCTTCCAGCTGGCCAGTAACACTGCTCACAATGACAGAAGGAAACTCGATAATCTCCTGTGGATGGAGATTTCTCTCCTTGTCGCAGGTCGCCTCAAAGTCTATAACCACAAAGTACTGAAAATCTTGGAACTGGAATTCATACGGGTATCCTTGTGTGACCATATTATATGGGGGATAGTGATATCGGTTATCCACAGGAAATGGGTAAAACTGGCTCCCAAACGCATTTGGTGGGTATGGCTGCAACTTATGAGAGTCAGGATAGAAGGTCGACCAAGAGCCAGACTCATTCTGAAGGGTAGGTTTGTGGTAAAATTCTTTTGGAAGTTCCGTAAACTGTCCATTCAGAGAGCAAACTGGTTCTACCACATCCCCACCCTTGTCACTACAAATTTCATCTTTAAGCTTGGGTAGGCCTTCAATTGAATTCCCGGTACATTTCGGGTTGTACGGGAACCCCTTCAACTGGAGGCATTTTAAGGTTGCCTCACAGTTCTGCATAGTTTCTACATAAAATAAATAAGCATGCACATCAGTATAATATCGAATTTGATTATCATCAACAATATGGCCCATGCTAATTCCTCTGAATCAAAGAACAAACATAAATGATGATTGCTGACACAATGACGAAATTCACAAAACAAAGAGCAAAAAAATGGTGAGCTAAACAGGATTCAAGAACTGAAAAACTCTAAAAGTTAGGACCATCAAAAATAAAGGATGCCGCTTTCTTGGAATATATCCATCTCAATAGGCTGAAATTCAAGTAGCTAATAGTTTAACGAGTGTACCAATTTGCCATGTATTTCCCAAGATCATAAATGAAGTTGCAATGAAAAGGGAGATAAGTTTCAATGGGATCGAAATGAACGAATCAACCAACATATACACAAGGCTAAATTTTATTTTGGTAACTAATGAAGACAATTTCCGAACTCCAATTCCACTTGTTTAACAATGCCGATTGAGGACCTAACTACAAGCAGAATAGCAAAATGAAGAAATAAACCCACTTCTACTTGTTTAGAAGAATGATCTGTCAAGTTTCCCCGAAATAAATTCAAAAAAAATCCCATTTTACTAATATCTTAATTTATAAATTTTGGGTAATGCCTGTCCAACCATAAACCTTGTAGCTAGCACACATGAACTTTACTAGACATGTTTGTTTTCATGATTATATACAAAACATAAATGCCGAAATTTCTTAGCTAAGTGTTACAACTGATTGATTTAGGCCAAAATTTACACCTAATTGCTAGTGAAACTAAGCTGAGCTTGAGACGGAAACAATAAAACCTAAATCCAACAAACTCGAGTCGAGGAACTATTTCCATTGGATTTTAGGGAATCCAAACCCTAGAGGAAGTGTATTGCAACAAAGAAAGATTAACTTCCGTGACGGGTGTGTATGAGACAATGAGACTATTGAACAGAATAGGGTACCACAAAAGAGCCTAGCAAGCAAAAAACAGGTTCGAAATTGTCTAGAAGTCGTACACTACACCATGTAAATCTTCTCCACGCAGTACCACTAGCTTAGGGTAACATGAAATCATACACCATGATAATATCAGATTTTCATGAGTAGCCGCTGTTTATTCGATTCACGGCACAATTCTCCAAAATAAAATCGACATAATCAAGTATAACATAAACTTTCAGTTCGAATTAAGCATGTTGGCAGACCAGAATTTTAAAAACCTAATAGCTTTTAAGACACTAAATCTCAAACCAGTCCAATAGGAACCCTACCACACCTCCTAATTAGATTTAAATTATATAAATAATCAACACTGAAGCAAACCCAGATGAAGATAAAGCAAAGCGATCTGAACCCTAAAAAGATAAAGAACTTGATTTTTAAGAACATAACTCAAAACCCCATCAAGACAATGCCATAAGAAATTCACATAAAACCCCAGGAAAATTAAATAAATGAAAATTCAATCAAATAAACTAAAACCCATAACTCAAAGCAGATCAAAGTTCAAATCTTTAAACCCAAAAAACCTAGGAGAAGACCATTCAAGGGGTAAAAATCCAACCTTTATTTTCGAGTGCCATCATGATCTTGTGTATAATTAAGATCAACCGGCAAGTACATCAGATCCTCCTCTGTTTTCACTCACCTGAAACAACAAAATACTAAAATAAATAAAACCCAGAAAGTGAGGAAATAAAAGAAGAAAAAATTGGATAGAAGATAATTGACCTGTTGATGCTACTGAGAATGACAAAGGGAAGTTATGTGTAATATTGAGAAAGGAGGGTTTTTTCCTTTTTTTTTCTTCAATATTTGTGCTTTTATTTATTTGATATTAAATTATTTACCCTCATTAGCTTGTATTTAAAATTTTAATATTTTTGTAATTCAAATAAATTATTTTTAAAGATATTAATACTAATATTATTATAAAACTTGAATTTATTATAATTATTTAATTTAAGATATGAATTTAGTTTATCCATAGGTTAAAATTTAAGAATTAAAAAAAAACTCTTATTAATTGAATATCTAATAAATAATGATATCTTTTATCCTTGAGATTAAATTTTAAATTTTAATTGATATGCTATAAAATATTTAAAATTATAAATAATAATATCTTACTGAAAATTTGATTTTAATATAGAATTGTAAATACCATTTTACTATACTTTGATTTAAAAATATTAAAATAGTAAATGTAATTACAAAACTCAACATAATTAAAATGTTACAATGAAATTTAAAATCAAACTAAAATATTATTTTTTAATGAATTTTAATATTGACGATGTCAAGACTGAATTTTTATTTTAAAATTCAATTTTTTTTATTATGATATTGAAATATATGTAAATATTATAACTTTTTTTTCTTCTATTTTTTACTTAAATTGTTTGATGATTTAATACCAATTTGTCATTATTTTTTAAAAAAATATGACAAAAAATATTTTTGAATTATTTGATTTAAAATAAAAGTATTTTGGTATTGCGGTTAAAAGTTCTCCTAAATAGATAAAATATCTATTTTGAATATTTTATTTAAAAATATAAAAAAATTATAATATGAATAAGGATATATAAATAATTTTATTTAATATTTAAAAAATTAAAAGCTAAAAATTTTAACACTTGAAAACCACTTTTTAAATTAAGTTGAAAGACAATGTTTATCAAAAAAATAGTTTTTTTTTTATATTATTTTGGTCTTAAACCAATTTTTAGAGTTAAAAACTGATTTTAAAAGCAATACAAAATAAATTCTTAATTTTTTTATCCAAGTTGTTTAATGAGAATTGCTACTATCAAAATCTTTTAGGTCCTTAAAAAAAACCCAAGATCTTATTTGTAAGGGAAATGAAAAGTACATAAGTATGAGGAAATAATTGTGATTTATTTATCTTTTAAGGACCAAAACATAAAATGATGATAACGTGGGGACCACGCAAGCCAAGCTAAACAAAACAAGATTTTTGTAACGCCTACTTTTGTCAGGACGAACTCCATTCACATGTGGTTTGTGTTGAAAGGGATACGTACTGAAACAGTGATTGGCTCGTGCGCAGAGACAGAGCCGGGATCGAATAGTGGAAGAAACAAAAGTTTATTAACTCTTTAAATCTAATATTTAAAGTAAAAATTTTATTTTATTACTATAAAGAATTTTAAATATAATTATACTAAAAAATTTTGGGAGGGACTGCCCCTCCCATGTACATTGCTCCGTCCCTACTCGTGGTACATGGGAAATTATATTAGGGGTAAGTCCCACACGTATTTATGAGATCAACAATTAAAAATTATATATTTTAGATTTTTTTATGTCATATATATTTTTAAGTGAATCTTCACTTTAAAAAATTATTTTTAAAATAAATTAATATTAAATATGAGTAAAGATTCATTTAAGAAAATATGATACGGAAAAAATGATGAAATAAATGGTTTTTAATGGTAGGTCCCATGAATGACGTGATGAGACTTACCCATGATATAATTTCTCGTGAGACACTGATGTACTACACACAACGAACACAAAGGGTTAGTATATAGATGGGTTTAGGATGAGTGCAAGTGTAAAATTCGACTTAGATTAAAATGGATGACTCAAATTAATTTTTTAAATAATAATTTTTATATAATTAATTAATTATTTAAGTCATTAATTTTAATTATCTAACGATTTAAAAGGTATATAAAATTATCTAAACTTTTTGTGTTAGAAACTTTAAAATTTGAGACTATTTTCTGAATTTTAGGATTATTTTGTTTATTTTCAATATTATTTTAGAATTTTTAAAAGCTAATACATATTAGATAATTAAAGTTAAGACTATTTTTCTGAATTTTAAGATTATTTTGTTTATTTTCAATATTATTTTAAAATTTTAAAAAGTTAATACATATTAGATAGAGTAAAATAATAGTGAAAATTAACAAAAAGATAATGATGAGATATCTTTTAAGTAATGTTAAAAATGTTAAAACACTTATTTTATATTTAACAAAATTTTGGACACTTATTTAAAAAAGCTATAGTTTAGGTCATAAGCGAAACTTAGGGGAGGTTTAGGGATACTTGATCTCTGTCAATTGGTCTTTTTATGTATTAAATAAAGGTAAAAAATTAAATATATAATTTATTAATTAATGGTAAAGGTAATGAAAATGAGTAAAAATCCCCTGCTGTTTTATCATGCCTTCATTTATGTTTTTTTTAAAAAATTTAAAAAATTGAATTTTAAACCTTAACCCTTATTTTTTATATCTTAAACTCTAAACCCTACACCTTAAAAAATATAATTTATCTATAATTTTTTAAACCCTAATCAAAACCTCTAACCTAAAACCCTAAACTCTAAATTTTTTAATTTGAGACGAAAACATAAATAAATACATAAAAAAGAGGTAAACAATTTTGCAACCGATGACCATCGGCAACATGAGGAGCTTGTTTTGGTGATCATTTCGAGGCAAGACTCCAGGGTGCCCAATGCACACTGCTGTTTACTCCTTGGAAATAATCCTAAAATCACTGGAAACTATATCCCAATGCTTGAAGGTAAAAGGACAAGGGAAGAAAGATTTCTGATGGTTTTTCCAACAGGTGCCTGTGTTTGTGAAAAAAACTTAAAATGTAGTTTCCGAGTATAATATAAAGAACAGAACCAATTAGCAGTTCATTTAGAATCATAGTTTGAGAAATGCCATGCACATTTTTAGGTCATCTATGTACCTAACTGATAAGTGAAGTATCCACCTTTCTGAGGTGAGTTATTTTAGGTGCTTCACATTTGTGAGAATTCTGATTATTTATCTGTGCCTCCTATAGATCTTATGTTTAAAGCTTTGTACAGTGCACTTGTGAAAGTTACAAAATTATTAATGACCTTTCTTTTGTTCCATTAGAGGGCTGGTTTCACGGTTCAGGCAGAGAGGCTTAACTACTTACGGTTCATTTCGATTTTCCGGTCTGTTCATCGTGGGGCTTCATTTGCCGGACTTCGTACGACCAGTGCTCGGAAGTTGCTACCTGAGTATGAATCTGCGTTCTGACTTATTTAGCTTCTGTTAGTTTTGTGTTTATATATTGTATTGTTCCTACTCATGATGAGTACACGTCTCGAACCTCAGACAACCTGAGACTTGCTTAAGTGAAACCAAACTGTTTAATTTATAGATTCAAAATCAAAATGACATTTTAATTTTGAGAAAAAATTTCACATGACAAGACAGAGATTTAACATGGCTCGCATGCCAAATGTAAACATTAAACGAGCAAAAACGCAGCAGAAAAGGATTATAATAAATACTTCCAGTCATTGTCAAAATCGTACGCCAATTGAGATGTGGTTGCATCACCGTCTAACTCGTCGGACCACCGTAAAAAATATAAAACTCGGCTACAAAATAACTAAAACCGCCAAGATCTTCTAAGCACTTAAAAGCTCACTAGATGGAATATGTGATTCTTATGTTTTGATACTTAAAGACCTTAAGCTAGATTGGTATTTATAGGGGTTCATCCATCAAGAACTACCAATCAAATGGACAAAATTGCCCCTTAACTACACGACATTATAGCCTTAACCGAATCATGAAGTTAACGTGGGAATGGTTTTCTTTTCACATTTCCGAAAGTGGGAACATGCATGGAACGGTTCAATGAACCACAACTTGGTTGGTTATACAATAACATACACAACGTCTCAAACTTGAGACTTAAACAAAACGAAGCTGCTTACCACTTGTATCAATCTCTGTTTACTTCAATCTTGCATTAATTTCCTTTTAATAATTTTTTTCCTTTTTAACTTACTGTTGTATAATACTTGAGAAGTTAATTAATTGAATATATATCTAGTATTTAATTTTCAGTATAGAGAACAGTTTTTATAGTAAAAATTCAGTTCCTAATTTACAAAACTGAAAAAAAAAATTAGTATTTAATTTTCCCATGGTTATTTTCAATTTTTTGAACAGTAGATAGAAAAGGACTCCTGCGAGTACTTTTCATAAGAATTGGAATGCTTTCCTGGTAGAGGGTAGAATATATTCATGCAATGAATTTAATATCCAATCTGTGCTGCTAATCTCTAGTCCTTTTAGAGATGAAGCTGGAAAGACACTTAGAACATGTCCAGTTTAATTACAATCATTTCTTTGTTTGTGGAAGACAATTATTTTAATATTCTTTGTGTTGTTTAACTGGGGCCTTGGAACTCTGCCTATACATGGTTACTGTCACCTTTTTATTGCTTTCCATTTACAATTTTCTGGGCTGTTTTCAGACTCCTCAAACTCCAATTGTGCACACTAAAACGTATACAAAATACTGCCTGGATAATTTAACTTGCACTGTAGATACGACATGGAGGATGCCATGATTTTAAACAAGTCATCTGTGGAACGTGGGATGTGTCATGGAAAAATATACCAGGTTTTCTCTTCCTGTATGGTTTATTTGCTTTTTTTTTTCTCTCGTCTTTTTAGTTTAAGTATTCCAACCTATATAACCAAATCTCTAGAAGATTGATTAGTTTGCTCCTTATTGCCTGTCAAGGTTAGTAGTATTTTGGTTCTGCACTTGATGTCTTACTGGTGTTTGGATCCTTAGATAAGAATTAAAGTTGTGAAACTATGTGACTTGAAAATTCTTTCGGTTGTAAACGAAAAATAAGCAGCATCTTCAGAAGGTAAGCAACATATCATCCGTCATAGTCATTCATTATCTGAGAAAAAAGGTTAGGGTATGTCTAGCCTGGTTGAAGTGTAGAATCTGGTGAAAACTGTAAGTTTCACTCTACTTTTAGTGTCTTAGACAATGTTAATAGTATAGTACATTGTAACTTTCCGTAAGGAACATATTTCTGTTCATTTAGTTGTACAAGAGGTTATTATACTACTTATCAATGCTTTTAGTTGTGCTCTTGGCTAATATTTTCGATCTTTTAAACTTTTCCGTTCTGAGTAGGTTAACATTCGTTTCCGACATCCGAGAAACCCCGTCATCGGTGACAAATTTAGCAGCAGACATGGGCAGAAAGGTGTTTGCTCTCAGTTGTGGCCAGATATTGATATGCCATTCTCTGGGGTTACAGGAATGCGCCCTGATCTCATTATCAATCCTCATGCATTTCCATCAAGAATGACAATTGGAATGCTTATGGAATCTATTGCTGCTAAGGTACGAATTTCTAACAATTAATCAAACGAAATTCACTATGCTTAATACATGCTTTTGGCATCGAAACTCGGTAAAAAGTATATACTACTAAAATTTGCGTTCAATGCTGTAATATTTGATGGAACCTTAAAATGCTGCAAGGATTTTTAGTAGCTAAATAATTAAGAATCGAGATGCAGTCAAGGGAGCTGATGGAACCTTAAAATGCTGCCATGGATTTTTAATATATTTTGTATCACAGGGAGGGAGCTTACATGGGAAATTTGTCGATGCGACTCCATTTTCGGATGCAGTCAAGGGAGCTGATGGGAAGACAGAAACGGAGTCCGAGTGTGGAACTTTCTTATCTATATTGATGCATGCTGAATTACATGTTCCATTCCATGGTCATATAATTGTTCCTGGAGTCGGGTTATACTCATTGTGTTGTATGCAGGTTCGTGCCACCGGTCAGTTGATAAGATTACCCGACAGCCTATTAAAGGAAGAAAGCGTGGTGGAGGTATACGTTTCGGTGAGATGGAACGCGACTCTATGCTTGCTCATGGAGCTGCCTTTTTATTACACGATCGTCTCCATACGTGTTCCGATTATCACATTGCCGATGTCTGCTCTCTGTGTGGAAGCCTCCTCACTCCCACCATTCTCCAGTCCCAAAAGCATGTTGTTCGAGAGATCGTTGGTTTGCCACCCGCCAGGGCTCCTAAGAAGGTTATGTGCCATGCTTGCCGGACCAGCGAAGGGACGGAGTCCGTTGCGATACCTTATGTTTTCAGATATCTTGCAGCTGAGTTAGCAGCTATGAACATAAAAATGACCATAAAACTGAGCAGTGGAGCTGGAGCTTGAAGCTTACTGCACTTCAGGGTTTTGGCTATGGAGAGAGTGACTGGTCCGTTGATTTTGTTTATGTATAATGTGTTATAATTATATTTATATTTATTCTTTAGCTAATTTTATTTTATGAGTCTTTTGTAATCCGTTAAACTTTTATAATTTTAATAGAAATTTAACGATGAACACGTAGTATTAATTTAATTTATAAACATTAAAATTTATATGATTTTATAAATCATTTAAAAATTAAAACGCAAGTTAATTAAGATATATTATTTTTTAAATATTATTAAATTAAAATATCTATCCTAAATTATAAAATTCTTTTTTTTTTTTTGAAAATCTCGCAAATGTTTAATTTTAAATTAAATAAAGAAAAGGGATAATGAGAAATAAAAATGGCCAAAGGATGTTTGATGTTTGACAATGTAGTCGACAATGATACAACAGGTTTTTGATTTAGAGTAAGCATTTTGATCTAATTATATTAAAAATAAAAATAAAGTAATGCATTTTAATTAATTTAATTTTTAATTTTAAATAATTTATTAGAAATTTTGTATTGATATAATAATATAAAAAAATTTAGACTAATTTAAGAATATTAAAAAAATTAATCCAAATCCAAACAAATTAAAAATATGTTTGAACTGCTATATATAAGTTATTTAAGTAGTGTTAGGGGTACAAGAGGAGTGTAAGTTGATGATGAGTGTTAGAGTTTTTATTTAATGTACAATTAAAGTTTGATCTTAATTAGTAGTTTAGATTTTTAAAAAATTTATTTAAATTAATAATAAGTACTATTTAAATTAAAGATAAAAATATAATTTTAGTTATTTAAAACTTGATATTAACCTATTTAAAGGCTTACTCTGTATCTATTTGAAATTTAAGAATAATAAGAAAATTTTAAAAAATATAATGCTCTCTGAAAAAATATTCTATTAAACTTTTTTAAATAATAAATCTCTAATTATCGATCACACACAAATCATTGACATTCATTGCATCTCAGACCATCATGCCCACTTTCTTATAGTTTCATAGACTTTTAGTATGGTTTTAGATGATTTTAAATGGTCAAAATATCAAAAATTAGAACGTATTGATACGACATGTTCCATACCGATGCTAGCTTGGTTTTGAAACCCCGCGTGGGTTTTAGTTTTTCAAAAATTGAATCAATTAATTAAGTGATTTTGAAACCCTCTGTTTTTAATGACTATTTTCATAACATGCACTATATTGATATACACACCCAAGTATTGATATCGAAAATATAAAAAAAAATTAATATAAATATTAATATTTAATGACTTTAATCTAATTTCAATAGTCTCTAACGATTAATATTTATTTAAAACTATAAAATAGAATTTTAAGCACTAACAACGATTAATAATCAAATGTCAACATGTCAATTATTACAATTAAAGTTTTTTGCACTTAATTCTTTTATTCTTTAAACAGATTACTCTTATAAGTTTAATTGTTAATGTATGCTCAAATATATTAAGCTTGAGCGAGTGAGCTAAAGAAAATAAATACTTATATTTGTGAGTGATTTCAATTTGCTATTTATTTTTGTTGTAATAGAGGGTACCCAAAGCTTTGTGATAGAAGATTTGGATGCTAAGTTTGATGTTTGAGTTTAAGTCGTAATTGTTGTAGAAAAATATCATTGTAAATCTAAAAATTCTTAAAGAAGAATCTAAGATAATGAATGTAAATTTTAATTAAAGAGTCGAACTACTTTAGTTTTTTGCGCTTTTTTATCTATTTGTTTTTTCAATCATCACCTATTTTTCAACTTCTCCGCTACTCGGTAACATAATTCAACCGAAGACATCTAGCATAACATGATTATACGATATATCTTCTATATTTTAATCTTTATAAATTAAATTAATGTTACTTATCAATATTCATAGTTAATGGTATTCAACGATACTCATTAAATGTTATTAAATTTTACTTTTATTTAATATAAATTTAATCTCAAAATATAAATTCAATAAATAAATAAATCATATTGTCAATAGAAACTAAATATATAATCTATCTTTATAGATAAGTTGTATATTGATTTGACCGATTTTTGATTTGGTATATATTTACATAAAATTAGATTTTAGTACAAACATATCCTTTGAATATAATTTTTACAATCATAAATTTTATTATCAATTATTTACTATTATTGCGCTACAAACTCTTCATATCTATGGTATTGTATGTATGGCGTGTGGCTAAAAATTAAGATCAATGAACATAACACTATTTTTTTATAAATATATTATAATTGATTACGATAATATTTTGTTACAACAATTAAAATAAATTAAAAATATTTTTATTGTTACAATTCAAATAAATCCTTCCTGCAAAATACAATGACAAATTTTAATAGTGTTTTGTTTAAATGTTATGTATCATATTTAAAGATTTAAAATTTAAGATTTAGAGTTTAAATTTGAGTTGAGATTCGAATTAAATAGGGTACATGAAATTTGTATCAAACTGAAATAATCATCTCCGGTGACAAACAATACAAAGACAGCAGACTTACTGGGAATGAAATATAAAATCCAACAAATAAAAGGAATTGACAACTTTAAGACACAATAAAATCAAACATTCTTCAATCCTTGGAGAAGATCACTCACTACATGAGGTTGCAGATGTATTCAGTGGGGACTCTTCTTCCACAGTTATTCAGAAGGAGGCTCAAAGAAATAGGAAGGTTGATGTTAAGGCCTAACACATTGGCTCTTAAAGTAGTGCAAAGGCAAACTGCAGCCTCAAGATCAACCAAACCTTCGATTAGGCTGCAGCAAGGCTGTGTAGGTACGTTGCCTAGTTCCACGTTAACCAGGCTCAGCAGATTAAGACACACGCCAAGGTTCAAGGGATTGCACGTACCGGATTGACTCCGACCATTAGGGAGCACATCCCCAGGGCGAACAACGATGGGGTTTCTGGGATTTGTTGTGCAAGAAGAATCATTTGAAGTACTATCAACATTGTAGGAGCTTACTAAAGCAAAGAAGGCAAGGTTGAGGGAAAGAAAGAGAACAGTTGATGCCTTAACACTTGAAGCCATTTCCGTGAAGGAAAAGATTTTAAGTGATTGAGAAAACAGTCTATTTGGAACTGATACGAGACAATGGCAGATGATGTTGGGGAAGCGAGCAAAGGGTTTTTATAGCTGAGATGGATGAACTCAAAACTGTTTTAGAACCGGAACATGAGAGCCACGAAGTTAGATTTGTTGGAGAATTTTTATATTGGAATATTTGTTTGGTTCACGTCAATGATGGATAATACAGGTATCAGAAATCATGTTCATTTGATTTAATTAATAACACGAAGACAACGTTAAAGTTGTTTATATATATTACATGCCGGTGTAAATCGTTTACTTTTTAATTGTATCCTCATTAGTGTTTTTAATTTAAATTAATGAGTTTAAAGTTTAAGGTTAGAGGTTGTGATTAAAGTTTAAGAAATTAGGGATAAATGTATTTTTTAAGGTGTAAGATTTAAGATATAAAAATTAATCTTAAGGTTTAAAATTTATTTTTTTTTAAAATTTTTTATTAAAAGATATAAAAAACGTATAATTAAAAGGCAAGAGATTTCTACTGCACATAACCACGACAAATTAAGGTTTCTGTCATAAATATATTTAAAAAACATTGAACTTCTCAGACAGGAGTTGTTAATAAAACCAAATAGGAACCCACAAAGGAAATAGACTAAGCTATGACTAAAGATTTAAAATAAAGATCGCGATTGTTATAACGATCGTTATTTAGCGATAACGTTATCTTTCGAAATCGTTAATTGAAACTCAAAGTATAAACCTTAAGTTTGAAACCCAAAACTAGTTTACGATTTATGATTCTAGGGTTTTACGTTTAGGGTTTAGCGGTTTTGGTTATTTTAGGGTTTAAGATTTTATATTTTAGGGTTTGAAGTTTAATATTTAGTGATTTTGGATTTAGGGTTTAGAGTTTAATGTTTAGTGATTTAGATTTTTTGTTTTGGTTTTAGGGTCTAGAGTTTAATGCTTAGTGATTTAGATTTTTTATTTTGGTTTTAGGGTCTAGAGTTTAATGTTCAGTGATTTAGATTTTTTATTTTGTTTTTAGGGTTTAAAGTTTAATGTTTAGTGATTTAGGTTTTTAATTTTGGTTTTATGGTTTAGAGTTTAGAATTTTTTTAAAATTAATTTAAATTAGTATTTTAGTGAATTATTTTAAAATAAAATAAATATAAAAAATAACTTAATAAAAAATTTATTTTAAATAATTTATAATTATTTTTAAATCCTTAAATCCTTTAATCTTTATTAATTTGTTTAACAGTATTGGTTGCATGCATGGCTGAATATATAAAACAACTCTAACGTTGTCCTCGTGTTATTAATGAAATCAATTAAACATGATCCAAAGTAAATATATAAATACAAACCCAAGTACTTTCCCACCAAACAAATATTCCCAGATACATATTCTCCAAGTAAACCGACTTCGTGGCTCTCATGTTCTAATTCTAAAACAGCTTTGAGTTCATCCATGTCAGCTATAAAAACCCTTTGCTCGCTTCCCCAACATCATCTGCCATTGTCTTTAAATCAGTTTCAAATAGACTGTTTTCTCAGTAACTTCAAATCTTTTTCTTTTCGGAAATGTCTTCAAGTGTTAAAGCATCATCTGTTCTATTTCTTTCTCTCAACCTCCTCTTCTTTGCTTTAGTAAGCTCCCACAATGTTGATAGTACTTCAAATGGTTCTTCTTGTACAACAAATTCCAGAAACCCCATTGTTGTTCGCCCTGGCGATGTGCTCCCTAATGGTCGGAGTCAATCCGGTACGTGCAATCCCTTGAACCTGGGCGTGTGTCTTAATCTGCTGAGCTTGGTTAATGTGGAACTGGGCAACGTGCCTACACAGCCGTGCTGCAGCCTAATTGAAGGTTTGGTTGATCTTGAGGCTGCAGTTTGCCTTTGCACTACATTAAGAGCGAATGTTTTGGGCCTTAACATCAATCTTCCTATTTCTTTGAACCTCTTTCTGAATAACTGCGGAAGAAATGTCCCTGCTGAATACATCTGCAACCTTATGTAGAGGGTGTTCTTATCCAATGTTTGAAAGTTTGGTTTCACTGTGTGTTTGTTGTGAACTTGGCATTGTTTATTTGTTTGTATTTTACATCCCTTTCCCAATAACTCTTTGTATTGTTTCTCATTAATTGACAAACCTTCTCTTTATTTTTATTCTAAATAACTCAATTCTAAAAATTCAAATATTTTATAACTTCAGTTGTTTTAATCTAGGTTCTAATACTGCAGTTGAGCCCGATGTAGGAGAGATTATTAGTTGATCCTTGTTCACCACGTCATCCATGGTCCAAGCAATCAGGATCGTTGATCTTTAAATAATCACCTAATAACTACCCACCCACTAAGTACATGTAGTTAAGAGGTGATGATTCACTTGGGAAAAAATTAAGAATAACGGTCCTGATTACTTGAGACCATAGATCACGTGATGAATTCACCTAATAATTTTTCCCGACGTAGATTCCTAATAGACCTTTCTGACAAGCTTCTGAGGCGTGTCCCTTTTATATGTTGTCCACCTTTCGTGGACAACTGGAGCAAAGCCTTTTAAGTCATTCAAACAATCGTATAATGACTATTCATCCTTGTACCGAATAGAAAACAATAAATTAAAAGAGGTACGGTATTGTAAAACTATAAATAAATTTAATTTAAAAATAATTAAAATTAAATAAAAATAAATAATTGAAAGTAACAAATGTGAAAGATATAGCATCAAGCTTCGTTTCGTTTCAATTTGTTCTGACCATCGAAAGATATTTTACTTTGATATTTATACCGATTATAATCTACAAGACTCAACCATTGTAACTTACTCTTTTCTCTGTTAAATCGGTATTCTCAAATCCATTTTCAGAATTCAGTCTTAATTAGACTAATCACATCTATTGTCGTTAGCATCAATTGAGTTTCAAGCATTGAAAAAGTCTGAATCAAATTATGTTTTCTCGACGAGAATCTAACCCGAACTCAATTTCATTTAACATATCACAATTAATTGGTGTATTCACAGGAAGTTGAATTTGGTACCAATTAATTCCTCCTCCTAATGATAAATCAAAGATATTATGTGCTTTTAAATTCTCACAAGATAAATTGAGTTGTCTCTAGATCACAGGTTAATTAAAAGATAGATAAAAATGATCAAAATCATACTTAGGCAGTCTTTTGTTGAGTTTAACTTCTCAAACTAACTTTTTTACCCAAAAAATTTTAAAAGCAACCAAAAACATTAAAACACGATCTTAACTTTCGAGTGTAAAAACCTTCCCCAAACTAACTTCTTAAACCTTGATTTTGAAAAAGCTATTTTTTAAGCTTTTGCAAAACCTTAGTTTGGGACCAAACCAAGATTTCACACCACAACCAAAAACAAAACCTTATTATTTTTAATATAAATTAAAATAAAATATAATAAAAGAGAAGTAAGGGTCAATCCCACAAGAACTAAAAACTTTCTGATTATGCTTGTTTGATTGGTGATTCAAGAAGATGATTGGATAATGTTTGAGTAAAAGGGGTTGTCGAATAAAAACTACTAATTGAAGATGAAATAAAGAAAGCAATTTAATAAAATAAAAATTAGCTTTAGGCTTTCGTTTTGAAACGATTTTAATTGATCATCAGAAAATGATTTTTTACTTCGGGATTTTACGTCGGTACTTAGCCTTTAAGGTTCTATCCTTTTGACAAAAATTTCAAACCGAATACCCAAATGCTATCTTCAATATTGGTTTCACGGATTAATCCACCAACACAATATTTGTAGATAAAAACATTTAAATTATCAATACCGACTTGAATTATTTTGTTGCAATAACAACTGATTCAATCTTAGTTTTCTCTTAGCAAATTGTTTGCTAAGTGTGTTCCCAGGAAGTTGAATTTGCTTCAATAGCCGATTCTTTTCTCCCACGCAAATGATCGAATCAATGTCTTGACCAAAATCAATCTTTGGTTTTGAAATCAATTTGATTTTAGAAATAAGTTCAAAAGAAAACCGAAAGAAATAAAAATCGAAGTTAATGATATACTTTTCAATCCTCACATTTGGATCCAGTCATTGCTGAACTTAACCGAACATAATTATGAAAAGAATTATGCTCGATATATAAAATAAAATAAAGTAAATAAATTAAGAACAAAAAAAATAAAGAAAGAAAGATTTTATAAAACTTAAACAAAGAGGGAAGAGATGAGATATGAGATGTTAAAGTTTATTCAATGTAGGTATTTATAACCTTTTACAAACCCTAAAAATAACAAGAAATAAATCCTAAAATCTAAAATTATTTAAATTCAAATACAAAAGATAATTCCCAAAATTTGAAATTCAAATCTCGGCTGATAAGTTATCCGAAACGCGGCTGATAAGCTTTCAGGCGCTTGCTAATGTCATCTTCTAGAAACTACTGACCAAGTGTTTCGTAAGCTTTTCATGCACAAAAATCAGCCATTTAAATGAACTTTCCAGCATTCACAGTTCTGCACAAAAACACATGAAAACACTAAGATCAATAACATAATTAATCGAATCAAAGAGTAATTAAACACAAAATATTAACTGTATTGAGTACTTATCAAAAATAAAATTAAAAATAAGCCAAATAGAATTTTTATAAAAGAAAAAATATTATCTAAAATCCTAAAACTAAGATCAAATATTTGAAATAAAAATATCTTAAAAATAATATTACCTAAAAAAATAAATCCTAAAGTTTTAAATTCCTAAAATAATTTCATCAATTTACCCTTCAAAAAATATTGACTGGACTATCTTCTAAAAGTTACTAATGATTGGACAATTCATATTTATCGAGTCAAAAAATATCGTGTCCCATGTTGTACTCGTAACTCTAGCCATTGGAAAATAAATTCCTGCACTAAAATAGCAAAATAAAACCAAATTAGTAGTAAAAATTTACAAGGAAGACTTAACAAGAAAATATATTCACATGTTGCGCCCCTATTTCCCTTGCATTTCATATGTTGAAATTGAAGTTCCCATGTTCGCCCAATCAAACTCTCTACATGGCTAAGGATTGTAGGAACCCTCACGTTCTTCTTCCCTTCGAGGCTTAAAAGTTCAACGCTTCTAATGAATCTAGTTCAACGATCAAAGTATGTTTTTACTTTTTTATATATATAGCATATTTTTCTGGCTGTATTATCGGGTATCTGTAAAATTCGGATACAAAATTTATTTTTTTATAATTTTTTAATTTTCTTTTATAAATTATATAAAGCACATAAAAATTTAAAAGGTATTATACGATTCAATCACTCTTACCCACGTATATATATTTGGCAGTACATTTTGCCAACGAGTTCTGCAAAAAGTAGAGCTTAATCATTACTTTTTGGTCAATGCTTTTTCCATATATTTATGACAGAAACCTTAATTTTTCTTGGTTGCATGCATGTCTTAATATATAAATTAATAACTCTAACGTTGTCCTCATGTTATTAATTAATCAATTAAACATGATTTATATGCTATAACATCATGGATGTGGGAGATTTAGAATTAAAAAATATAATACAGACACATGTAATTGTCCACCAAACAAATATTCCAAGATCTAAATTCTATGACTAATCTCGCTTTGTGGCTCTCATGTTCTTCTAAAACAGCTTTGAGTTCGTCTGTATCAGCTATAAAAACCCTTTGCTCGCTTCCCCAACATCATCTGCCATTGTCTTAGAAGCAGTTCCAAATACACTGTTTTCCCTATCACTTCAAATCTTTTTCTTTTCGCGAATGGATTCAGGTGTTAAGGCATCAACTGCTTTATTTCTTTCCCTCAACCTTGTCTTCTTTGCTTTAGTAAGCTCTCACAATGTTGATTCCTGCACAGCTAATTCCAGAAACCCTGTCGTTGTTCATCCCGGAGATGTGGTCCCTACTGGTCGTGGTCAATCCGGTACATGCAATCCCTTGAACCTGGGCGTGTGTCTTAATCTGCTGAGCTAGGTTGATGTGGAACTGGGCAACGTACCTACACAGCCTTGCTGCAGCCTAATCGAAGGTTTGGTTGATCTTGAGGCTGCAGTTTGCCTTTGCACTACTTTAAGAGCCAATGTGTTAGGCCTTAACATCAACCTTCCTATTTCTTTGAGCCTCCTTCTGAATAACTGTGGAAGAAGAGTCCCCACTGAATACATCTGCAACCTTATGTAGAAAGTGTTCTTCTCCAATTTGTTTGATTTTACTGCGTGTTTGTTGTGACGTCATTGTTTATTTCTTGGATTTTCATCATTTTCCCAATAACTCTTTGTATTGTCTTTCTTTAATTGAGAAGCCTTCTCTTTCATTTTTATTATAAATAAATATAGCCTTCTATTTTTTTGCATAAGATAATATTTTGTCACTGTATTATTATTATTATTATTATTATTCATTTATTAAGGATTTATTTAGAATTTTGGTCTGTCCAGTGGTCAAAATGATATTATTGTATTAGCCTACAAGATTCTTTTGGTTGGAAATTTATATACATGTCTGAATTCTCTAGAGCAAAAATCTTCTGGCTCTTTTCTGTGTCTTCTTTTATGTCCCTTTGTAAATTTACTAAAAAATTGAATTTTATCTTAACCTTTATTTTTTATATCCTAAACCCTAAACTTTATACAAAAAAATACATCATACCCTTAATTTCCTATACCCTAACCAAAACTCCTAAACTAAAACCTAAAACCCTAAATTCTAAACCCTTTAATTTGAAGTGGAGGCATAAATAGAGACATAGGGAAGGGGCAGAAGATTTGCACCCCGTCTATGCATGTTTAAATGATTTAATTAATTACATGAGTACGTTGTTTTTTCATATATAAAAGACGTGTGCACGCTTATTCGATACTCAGTTGGTATTCTTTATTGATATCTTTTAAAATATTGAGTTTAGAGTTTAAGTTTAAAGGTTATAGTTAGAATTTAGAGAATTAGGTATAAAGTATAGGTTTTTAGGGTTATGATTTAGAATTTAATTTTAAAGAAGACATGAATAGAGGTAAAGGATTTTTGTTCATATATAACATGATTCAATTATACAATGTAAGAATTTTTAACCTTTACATGCTTTTTAGATAGTTAGATTAATGAAATGGATGGTTGAGTTTAATAACAGATTATATGAAAATTCAGTGACGGTTCAAATATTTTGGGGGTCTATGCAATTTATTAGAATGATACTCTTACTTTATAATCAGTAAGATACATAATTTTTTCTTTAAAAATTACCTTATGAAAAAATATACAAAAAATTAAATATTAAATATCTAAAAATCAATATAATCATTTTTTTATCAAAAAATTATATTCTTTTTTCATGTTTTAAGTTTTAGATGATTGCTATATATACACATAATTAAATATATTTATATTTTTTATATAAATATTTAATTTAATTTCTTTTTTCCCCCTCTTTTAGAGTCCCGCGGTCGCTTATTGTATTTGTTTAAAACCATTCTTTAGGATTCAGTCTTTATTTGGACAAAACACAAATATAGTTACTAGTGCCAAAAACGGTTTAAATTTTAGAAAAGTCTGACTCGAATTATGTTATCTCATTGAAAATTAATCTCAATCTCAATTTTTCTTTACTGATAAACGTTAAGTGTGTTCAAAAAAATAAAATGTATTACAAACATATTCTTACTCCTAACTTTAAATCAAAAGAACATTCAAAACAATGATTTTTTTTAATGTTGAAAATAAAAAAAAATAGATGATTGAACTATTATTCTTTGCCTAGTTCTCCACGTTTTTTTTCTTTTTTCTCTACGTTTAGATAATTCTCCAGCTTCTTTCACCAATAACATAAGTAT
Organism: Abelmoschus esculentus; assembly: GCA_035048815.1. Classification (NCBI taxonomy): domain Eukaryota; kingdom Viridiplantae; phylum Streptophyta; class Magnoliopsida; order Malvales; family Malvaceae; genus Abelmoschus; species Abelmoschus esculentus. The sequence goes on from JAUCBN010000021.1 coordinate 3,126,400, forward strand.
AAAATGAATTATTAATGCTCCTAAAAGATTCATAAAAGTAAGAAAAATATAATCATTACACCCATAAACAAGTTCAAAAACATTATTTGAATAGCACTTTAGCTCAAGTGGTTAAAGGAACGGTTGGTGTTTCTAGAGGTTACGGGTTTGAGCACTAGTAATACCAATTGTAACCCCTAAAAGTAACCTAATTTCTTAGATTACAAGTTAGGGTTTACGGCTTGAAAACTTGTTTCTCACGTTAGGGTTTTTCAAAAATAAATATAAAATATTTATTTAAATACTGAATAATTAATAAATTAAAATAATAATAAAAATTAACATTTACAAAATAAAGTCCAACCCATAAATTTATAAACAATAAACCTCACAGAAACCGATAAAAGTTTAATAACTGTATTACAGAAATATTGTTCAAATATGATAAATAATCCAGAATCCGAAATGGGAAAACATACTGTAAATCAGAATATAAATCAGGAACCTCCAAGTACCGTACCAAGCCTATGTCTGAGATCTGAAACAGAAATCTGAGAGGGTGTAAGCTAGGGAGCCTAGTGTGTCTCTAGAACAGATAACGGAATAACAGAACAAATTATACAGAACGGACAGAGTATGCATGATATGCACCCATCTCCGAACACCTCAGAAGAGTTGGTCCCCAGACCACTCTAACACCATCACACCAACAGAAGTGGTATCTCGACCCGAAGGTGGAGCCACTGAACAGAAGTGATAAAATCACTAACTTCTCCGTACACAGATAATATCCCAGATGCCATGTTAATACAGATACAGAATCAGAATGCATGCCTATTATCTAACAGAAGGCAAGCATGACAGATAACAAAGACAGATATAATATAACAGAATGATGCATGATCATACGGATAACAGAATCGAATATGCAGAACAACAAAATTTACAGGCTGAACGGGACAGAACACACATGTATCAGAAGACTCAACGACGACCCTAACGTCTACTGGACTCGGCTCTACCACCGGGCTGAACAGGAGTAGAGTCTACAATTTACAGAATTACGTTAGACATCCTACTATGCCATAATACCGTAAAATAAACTAAACATAATTAATTCGATACTCACGTGAGGGTCCCGAATGCGGATGTATCGGTCCACGTACAGAAGGAGGAGGAGGAGAAGGTAACTGCTCGGGGTCAAAATCCTCGTCACCTGAAGCAAACAGAAACGTGTTCAGAAACTTTTACAGAAATTTTCCAGATAATCTATCAAACTTAAAACCTTCAAAAACGACACTTCGGGTTCGAATTTCGAAAAACGGACCGCGCCATTGGATTCAGGACATCGAAAAACATAAAGTGGGCCCGGGTCAAAAAAGTTAACTACTGACGTCAGCATTGGTCAATGCTGACGTCAGTAGTGACGTCATCAGTCAACGTTGACGTCAGCAGATGACGTCAGCGATGACGTCAGCCGGGTTGGAGATCGGGTCGGGCTAACGGGTCGGGTCAGGCGGTCGGGTCGGGTTGCGGTTCGGGTCGGGTCGGGTCTGGGTTCAACGGTTCGGTCTAGCCAGTCTGGGCTGGGGTTGGGGCTGGTCTGGGCCGGTCGGTTCGGTCTGGTTCACTAGGCCGGTTTTCTGGACTGGATCGGTTCAGCTTTACCCGTTTAGATCCTAGGAAAATTCTGGGAATTTCCCAGATTTTTCGGGAAAATCTGGAAAATTTCCAGATTTTTCCCACCAACCAAACACCTCCATTTTTCGATTTAAAACCCTATTTTTATCCCGATTCGATTCTATTTCGATTCAAACACACTCCTAAACAATTCCTTTACCCAAACCGACATTTTAAATGGATAAAAACAACTTCCCCACAATATTATTCGATTAAAAAAATCTTAAACCCATGAACCTTCTTTCCCCTTTAATTTCTTATACAATCAAAACAAATACTTCAAACCACGACCATAATTAGACAACCAAAAATCCTTTAAACCGAATTCAAAACGAAAAACAAAAGGAATAAACTGGATTCGAAACTTACCCAAAAATTATGACCAAACAATCGGAGTGCTTGCACGTTCAAGGAAACAAAAAGGAGAACAACGTTTTTTTGCTAATCTAATGATTTCAAATGATGAAATAAATACAGATCAAATGAATCCAGAAATTAATTTCATCCCTGAAACTGAAATGGAAGATCGGGAGGGGAAGGATGCGTTTCAGCAGAAAAATGGTATAATTACCATTGAAGGGCTCGAAATTTTTGAATTCTTTCAAAAGTTTTTAAAACTTTTAATTTAGTCCTTATTTTTAGAATTTTAATCCCCAAAATTTTAGGGTTTTAATCTAGGTATTTTGACTTTTATTTTGGGAAATTTTGACTCTAAAATCAGGTTGTTACAACTCTCCCCCCCTTATAGAAAATTTTGTCCTCGAAATTTACCTGGATCAAAGAGATGCGGATACTGGGCTTTGATGATAGACCTGGGCTCCCACGTAGCCTCATCCAGACCTCGGTTACGCCAGAGAACCTTAACCATCTTAATGGTTTTCCTCCGAAGAACTCTCTGGTCCTGATCAATGATCTCAACAGGCTCCTCCTCATAACACAGATCAGGTCGAATCTCGAAATCCTCCGTAGACAGAACATGAGACGGATCTGCTCGATATCGTCTCAGTACAGAAACATGGAACACATCATGGATTCGCCTGAGTTCAGGTGGTAACTCAAGCTGATAAGCTACAAGTCCGATGCGTCTGATAATCCGGTAGGGTCCAATATATCTGGGACTGAGTTTGCCCTTACGGCCAAATCGTAGTACCTTCCTCCAAGGAGATACTTTTAGGAAGACCTCGTCACCAACATCAAACTCAAGATCTTTACGCCTCAGATCAGCGTAAGATTTCTATCTATCAAAAGCGGCTTTGAGCCGATCCCGAATCAATCTGACAGTCTCCTCTACCTCATGTACAATATCTGGACCCAACAAACGGTGTTCAGTGAGCTCAGTCCAACCAATCGGGGTGCGACACTTACGCCCGTACAGAGCCTCATATGGTGCCATCTTAATACTGGCCTGATAGCTGTTGTTGTACGCGAATTCTGCCAAAGGTAGAAAATCCTCCCAGCTACCTCTGAAATCCAGAATACATCATATCAACATGTCCTCGAGGATCTGAATCACACGCTCAGACTGACCATCATTCTGAGGGTGATAAGCAGTGCTGAAGTTCAGACGAGTACCCAGAGCAGTATGTAGGGATCCCTAGAACTTAGACGTGAATCTCGGATCCCGATCAGATATAATAGATAGGGGTACTCCATGTAGCCGGACAATCTCGGAGATGTATAATCGGGCCAACCTACTCAGAGTATAGGTGGTCTTGACCGGAATGAAATGAGCAGATTTGGTCAAACGATCCACGATGACCCAGACAAAATCCTTCTTTGACGGAGTCAAAGGTAACCCACTGACAAAATCCATAGTCACACGCTCCCATTTCCACTGGGGAATCTCGATATGCTGAAGTAGTCCAGATGGTCGCTGATGTTCTGTTTTGACTTTCTGACAAGTCAAGCACTTCGATACAAAACTGACCACGTCTCGCTTGAGACCTTTCCACCAGTACTTTTCTCGGAGATTCTTGTACATCTTGTCACCTCCAGGGTGCATAGAGTATAGACTATCATGAGCCTCTCGCAGAATAATCTGTTTCAATGCAGAATTTCTCAGAACACAGAGACGACCCCGGAAGCACAAAACTCCATCTTGGTTCAGAGAAAAATCTTGAGAAGTCCCCTCCTGAACTTCTGCAATGCGGTGAGCCAAATACAGATCATTAGGCTGCTCAGCCTTAATCTCAAAAATCAGTGTAGGAACCACCCGAAGCTCTGCTAGTAAACTGTCATCCTCTAACAGACTCATCCGAGCAAACAGAGCTCTCAGATCAGAAATGGCGTTGCGACTCAGAGCATCCACAACGACATTAGCCTTACCAGGATGATGTTCTATCTCACAATCATAGTCCTTCAAAAGCTCTAACCAGCGGCGCTGTCTCAAATTAAGTTCCTTCTAGGTGAGAAGATACTTAAGACTCTTGTGATCAGTGAAAATATAACACTTCTCTCCATAGAGATAGTGTCTCCAGATTTTCAGAGCAAAGATCACTGCTGCTAATTCCAGATCGTGGGTGGGGTAGTTACACTCATGCGGTTTCAACTGTCGGGACGCATAAGCCACTACCTTCCCATCCTGCATCAGAACACATCCCAGACCAGTGTATGAGGCATCACTGTAAACAGTATAGGGTTTCCCTAACTTTGGCTGTATCAGAACTGGTGCTTGAGTCAGAACGGACTTTAGTTTATCAAAACTCTGCTGCTGAGCCTCAAACCAGATAAATGGAATATCCTTCCTCAGAAGCTTAGTCAACGGAGCGGCTATGGAAGAAAAGCCCTCCACAAATCTCCGATAATAACCCGCTAGTCCCAGGAAACTGCGGATCTCTGCTATATTCTTGGGCCGCTGCCAACTCATAATAGCCTCGATCTTGTTCGGATCAACCTGAATACCTTTAGCTGATACCACATGACCCAGAAAAACCACCTCAGAAAGCCAGAATTCATATTTGCTGAACTTCGCATACAGCTGTTTCTCCCTCAGAGTTTGTAGAACAATACGGAGATGCTGCTCATGCTCATCCTCAGATTTGGAATAGACCAGTATGTCATCAATGAAAACCACTACGAACTGATCTACATAGGGTCGAAACACCCTATTTATCATGTCCATGAATGCTGTAGGGGCATTCGTAAGACCGAATGGCATTACCAGAAACTCGTAGTGACCATAACGAGTTCTGAAAGCTGTCTTGGACACGTTAGAATCCTTAACCTTGAGTTGGTAATAACCAGATCTCAGGTCTATCTTAGAGAAAACCGAAGCTCCTCGAAACTGATCGAATAGGTCATCAATGCGGGGAAGTGGGTACTTGTTCTTGATCGTCAATTTATTCAGCTTCCGGTAATCAATACATAAACGCAGAGAACCATCTTTCTTTTTAACGAACAGGACAGGGGCTCCCTACAGTGAAACACTGTGCTGTATGAAACCTCTATCCAGAAGTTCCTGTAGCTGAATCTTAAGCTCCTTGAGCTCTTTCGGAGCCATTCGATAAAGTGGCATAGATACCGGAGTGGTCCCAGGGTATAACTCAATACCGAACTCCACCAACTCAGGCTTAGGGGGTACACCCGGTAGCTCTTCCAGAAAAACATCTGGAAATTCACAGACTACTCGGATCTTATCCATTCTAGAATCAGGTTCCCTCCGGTCAAGGATGTAGGCAAGATAGGCTATACACCCCTTCCTGATCATCTTTTTAGCTTTCATAGCTGATACCAGATTGGACAGATAACCTCGGCGCTCACCGATGAGAGTTACCTCTCGTCCATCAGAAGTTCTCAGAATTGCCCTCTTACGCTCACAGTCCAGAGTCACTCGGTGAGCGGATAACCAGTCCATCCCCAGAATCAAATCGAAGTCCACAAATGGTAACTTCATCAGATTTACAAGAAAGATTTCCCCGTGAAGCTCAAGGGGACAATCTCTGTAAACTTTGGAAATCTCCATCTGGTGGCCTACAGGGCTAAAAACTGAAACGGAACTACCAGTATCCTCCTCAGAAATTTTCAGATACCCCGCTACAGAACTAGAGACATAGGAATGTGTTGACCCATTATCTAATAGTACGAAGAAGGGAACAGTGTGTACAGAAAATGTACCAGCAATGACGTCTGGCTCATCTCGGTCCTCTTGCCTCCTCGTAGCATATAACATACCATACTGAGATCCTCCCGATCTGGCTGCTCCCCTGAATTGACTGGGTCTGCCTCTACTACCAGTACCAGAAGCGGCGGGTCTACCCTGTCCTCTACCCCCTGTTGGGGTCTGAACTGAAGCCTATGACTGGCCCGGAGCGTAGCCAGACTGTGGTGCCACTGGACAGTCTCGAAGACGGTGATCAAGGGATCCACATCGGAAGCAGGCTCCACTCCGCATGCGACACTCTCCGGGGTGCCATTTCTTACAGAAGGTACACTGAGGTACCGCTCGGGTACTAGTGGATCCAACTCCACTAGCAGTAGGGATAGCTGATACTACAGGTCTAGACCGTGTCGAACTCTGCGGCTCATACTCATCGCGGCCTCTCTTCCGGGACTAAAAAACCTGACTGTACTGAACAGATGAGGCAGGTTGTCGTCTACCTCTATCCTGACCTTGGGATTCCATCTGAATCCTCAGAACCTCATTACGCTCGGCTGTCCTGGCACGTCGAGTGATCGTCTTGTACTCAGTATCGTGATGTGTAGCCACTGCAATCTTCAGTGGTATCCGGAGTCCTTTCAGAAAGTGATCACATTTTTGCTTCTCGGTGTCACTATACTAGGGGCATACTGTAGCAGCCTCAGAAACTCAATCTCATAATCTTTGACAGGCATATCATTCTGTTGCAGATTCAGGAAGTCCTCCCGGCATTTAGCCAAATACTCTGGGCCCACATATCGGTCCTCAAAACTCTGTCTGAAGAACTCCCAGTTAATCCTCTCAGAAGCAGTAACCTTTTCTTCTGCCTCCCACCAGTTCAGGGCCTCTTCTTGTAGCAATAATATCGCTACCCTCAGTTTCCTGTCAGAGGGGTATTCCATCTCGACAAATAGACGCTGAAGTTTCTTCAGCTAGTATTCTGCATCTGCTAGGTCAGTACCGGTCTTGCCGTCAAACATAGTCATCCCAGCTGCTAGAAGCTCAGTGGATATGGGTTTCCTGGAACCCTCATTCTGTCGCAGAAATCTGAGTAACTCCCTCTGTACGGTCACTGAATCCAAACCGACCGTCTTACGGTCCTCAGGCACATACGATCCCTCACTCTGGACCGGCTGATCAACCTCGGCTTGCTGAGCCTCGGTCTATATCTCGGGTTGAGCCTCCCCTCCTAAGTTCTGTGTCAGACTCTGAGCCTGTGGCAGGTCCATAGGAGGCGGAACATCACTAGAGGATGAAACGGATCGACCTCGGCCACGGCCTCAGCCACGACCTCTACCGGTCGCTAAACGGGTACTTCGACGCGGTGGCATAGTAGATTATCTACAAAAGACAGACAAAATCCTATTAGTGTCGATACTTGGAGTCATATTCAAAATAAGTCAGAAATTTTCAAAATTCGAGTCAAAACAGAAATCCGGATTTTTCAAATAATTTATAAAACAGTTTCAGATCAAAAATTATTTCAGACTTCACAGTCCGTGGGTTGAACCGGGCTCTAATACCACTAAATGTAACCCCTAAAAGTAACCTAATTTCTTAGATTACAAGTTAAGGTTTACGGCTTGAAAACTTGTTTCTCACGTTAGGGTTTTTCAAAAATAAATATAAAATATTTATTTAAATACTGAATAATTAATAAGTTAAAATAATAATAAAAATTAACATTTACAAAATAAAGTCCAACCCATAAATTTATAAACAATAAACCTCACAGAAACCGATAAAAGTTTAATAACTGTATTACAGAAATATTGTTCAAATATGATAAATAATCCAGAATCCGAAACGGGAAAACATACTGTAAATCAGAATATAAATCAGGAACCTCCAAGTACCATACCAAGCCTATGTCTGAGATCTGAAACAGAAATCTGAGAGGGTGTAAGCTAGGGAGCCTAGTGTGTCTCTAGAACAGATAACGGAATAACAGAACAGATTATACAGAACAGACAGAGTATGCATGATATGCACCCATCTCCGAACACCTCAGAAGAGTTGGTCCCCAGACCACTCTAACACCATCACACCAACAGAAGTGGTATCTCGACCCGAAGGTGGAGCCACTGAACAGAAGTGATAAAATCACTAACTTCCCCGTACACAGATAATATCCCAGATGCCATGTTAATGCAGATACAGAATCAGAATGCATGCCTATTATCTAACAGAAGGCAAGCATGACAGATAACAGAGACAGATATAATATAACAGAATGATGCATGATCATACGGACAACAGAATCGAATATGCAGAACAACAGAATTTATAGGCTGAACGAGAGAGAACACACCTGTATCAGAAGACTCAACGACGACCCTGACGTCTACTGGACTCGACTCTACCACCGGGCTGAACAGGAGTAGAGTCTACAATTTACAGAATTACGTTAGACATCCTACTATACCACAATACCGTAAAATAAACTAAACAGAATTAATTCGATACTCACGTGAGGGTCCCGAATGCGGATGTATCGGTCTACGTATAGGAGGAGGAGGAGAAGGTAACTGCTCGGGGTCAAAATCCTCGTCACCTGAAGCAAACAGAAACGTGTTCAGAAACTTTTACAGAAATTTTCCAGATAACCTATCAAACTTAAAACCTCCAAAAATGATACTTCGGGTTTGAATTTCAAAAAACAGACCGCGCCATTGGATTCAGGACGTCGAAAAACATAAAGTGGGCCTGGGTCAAAAAAGTCAACTGCTGACGTCAGCATTGGTCAACGCTGACGTTAGTAGTGACGTCATCAGTCAACGCTGATATCAGCAGCTGATGTCAGCAGTGACGTCAGCAATGACGTCAACGATGACGTCATCCGGGTTGGAGATCAGGTCGGGCTGATGGGTCGGGTCAGGCGGTTGGGTCGGGTTGCAGTTCGGGTCGGGTCTGGGTTCAACGGTTCGGTCTGGCCGGTCTGGGCTGGGGCTGGTCTGGGCCGGTCGGTTCGGTCTGGTTCACTGGGCCGGTTTTCTGGACTGGATCGGTTCAGCTTTACCCGTTTGGATCCTAGGAAAATTCTGGGAATTTCCCAGATTTTCCGGGAAAATCTGGAAATTCCAGATTTTTCCCACCAACCAAACACCTCCATTTTTCGATTTAAAACCCTATTTTTATCCCGATTCGATTCTATTTCGATTCAAACACACTCCTAAACAATTCCTTTACCCAAACCGACATTTTAAACGGATAAAAACAACTTCCCCACAATATTATTCGATTAAAAAAAATCTTAAACCCATGAACCTTCTTTCCCCTTTAATTTCTTATACAATCGAAACAAATACTTCAAACCACGACCATAATTAGACAACCAAAAATCCTTTAAACCGAATTCAAAACGAAAAACAAAAGGAATAAACTGGATTCGAAACTTACCCAAAAATTATGACCAAACAATCGGAGTGCTTGCACGTTCAAGGAAACAAAAAGGAGAACAACGTTTTTTTGCTAATCTAATGATTTCAAATGATGAAATAAATACAGATCAAATGAATCCAGAAATTAATTTCATCCCTGAAACTGAAACGGAAGATCGGGAGGGGAAGGATGCGTTTCAGCAAAAAAATGGTATAATTACCATTGAAGGGCTCGAAATTTTTGAATTCTTTCAAAAGTTTTTAAAACTTTTAATTTAGTCCTTATTTTCAGAATTTTAATCCCCAAAATTTTAGGGTTTTAATCTAGGGATTTTGACTTTTATTTTGGGAAATTTTGACTCTAAAATCAGGTTGTTACACCAATAGAGTTATTGAGCATTGAGCGATCAATGTAAAATAGTGAATATTATATTTTGAGGTCCTTGTAACTAGGACCATAAATCAGACAAGACAGATCGTAAATTACTCGACTCGAAAACATAAATATACTAATTTTTATTTTTTTATAATTTAAAATCTAAATTTCTAAACCTAAAACCCTAAAATCTAAACCTTAAACATAATTCTTAAACCCCTAAATTAAGATATTAAAACCTAAAATTAACAAGTTTAAGTTTACACAATTTGTGTATCAAAGTTTTTCTCCATTAGGCTTTAATTGAGACGTGAGAGATAAGAGTTACTCGAGTCTAACACGGTCAAAGATCGTTCAATACTTGGCTCGATTAGGCTCGAAAAAAGCTCAAACTCGACTCGAGTTCTTAACGAGTCGAGCTTAGCACTACTCGAGCTCGATTCAGCTCGTTTACGCCCCTACTTGTAACACAAGTTTTAATACCTTCTAATTTAATATCAAAATATTTATTTTGTAGAGCAAAAAGAAAAGGGTTAGTATTCCTACTTTTTACGAATAGAGAAATTTGACCTAATTGATCCAACTATACTATGAAGTTCATGGCTCGAGTAAACTGTCACCTATTGACTCAAAGGTCGGGGTTCTTAGAGCGTTCCTCTATGGCCAGTGACGAATGTGAATAAGGTTGAGGATGAATATGTGACCACCCTTAGACATAAATTTTTTTATTAGATATCTGAATATATTAATAACTCTAACGTTGTACATATGTAATTAATTAAATCAATTAAACATGATTTCAATACTATACATCATGGATGTGGGAGATTTAGAATTATAGATATATATACAAACATAAGTTCCCACCAAACAAATATTCCATGATTCAAATTCTCCAACTAATCTCACTTTGTGGCTCTCATGTTCTACTTATAAAATTGCTTTGAGTTCAACCATCTCAGCTATAAAAACCCTTTGCTCGCTTCGCCAACATCATCTGACATCGTCTTCGAATCAGTTCCAAGTACACTGTTTTCTCAATCACTTCAAATCTTTTTTTTTTCCTTTCCGGAAATGGCTTCAACTGTTAAGGCATCAACTGTTCTATTTCTTTCCCTCAACCTTGTCTTCTTTGCTTTAGTAAGCTCTCACAATGTTGATTCTTGCACAACAAATCCCAGAAACCCCGTCGTTGTTCGTCCCGGAGATGTGCTCCCTACTGGTCGTGGTCAATCCAGGACATGCAATCCCTTGAACCTGGGCGTGTGTCTTAATCTGCTGAGCTTGGTTGATGTGGAACTGGGCAACGTGCCTACACAGCCGTGCTGCAGCCTAATTGAAGGTTTGGTTGATCTCGAGGCTGCCGTTTGCCTTTGCACTACCTTAAGAGCCAATGTGTTAGGCCTTAACATCAACCTTCCCATTTCTTTGAGCCTCCTTCTGAATAACTGTGGAAGAAGAGTGGCAACAGAATACATCTGCAACCTCATGTAATGTTCTTCTCCAATGTGTTTGGTTTAACTGTGTGTTTGTTGTGGCGTTGTCATTGTTTATTTGTTTGGATTTTACATCCCCTTCCCAATAAGTCTTTGTATTGTTTTTCATTAATTGACAAGGCTGAAAAGCCTTCTCTTTCATTTTTATTCTAAATATATGTACCCCTCTTTTTTTCACATGAATATATTGTAATTGTATTTGTATCATTATTAAAATTTACCATTTCATTTATTAGGGATTTATTTACAATTTTATCTAATTAGTGGTTCAAACAATATTATTATATTAATCAATCGAATTTAAATTCAGTCGACACAATTAATGTTATAACATATAAAAAGATACGAGTTCGAATATTTTGTATCATTCTATTTAAAAGTATAGATGAGAAGAGATATATGATTCCACAACAAAGATTTCTATTTACTTTTTAGTTTTTATTCGGAGCTTTAAAAATATTTGAGACCCTCTGAAAATTAACCCTTCTCAAACAAGAGCAATGCAGTGAAATCTTTTTGCTTTCTTTTATTTTGAGTTTTTTTTTTTTTTTAATTAGACATGTTTATTGATCAGGTTATCTATCCAAATTTAATTTAAAGTTGTCTATCCATGGTTATTGGTCTGGTTATGTATCTTTTTACGCTATATAAAATTTAAAAATTTTATATATTTTAGACCATTGTTGAATGAAGATAAAGAAATAAGCGTTTCGATATTGCTCCTAGCTGTTGGAGGATTTTATAAAATCGTTAAAAACCGTTGGAGGTGTATCGAAATATTTGTTTTCGGTATCGAAACCAAGACTTACAGTGAAAAAAACGTATCAGAGCGGTCCGAGACCGTATCGAAATGCATGTGCAATTTTGCCTTTGAAAAGCATGGTTGTACCGAAACACCTGAGAGGTGTATCGAAACGCCTGAATTAAAAGCACTTCTTTGGTATCTTTCAATCATTTAAAACATATTTAAAATTTCTCAAAAACATCTTAAATATATTTTTAAGTTGTTTGGATATAAAACCATTTTTAAAATCTTTTCGAATTAGTCCAAAACTGCTTTCAATTATTATATCAAAATATTAGTTCTAGTCAAGTCCTATTCTAAAAAGGATAGATCCTTGAAAATCCATTATCATCTTATTACCTACATGCGTGTATATATTTTTTAATTCTAAATCTCTCACATCCATGATGTATAGTACAGAAATCTTGTTTAATCGACTTAATTAATAACATGAGTACAACGTTAGAGTTGTTAATATATTCAGTATTCAGACATGCATGCAACCAAGACGAATTTCTTATGTGTATAAAAAATGAATTTAAAAAAAATTAAAAAAGAAGGAGGTACAAGCAGGCAATTATGTTATCTAAAATGGTGAAAATTATCTATCTCTTTTTCATATCTTTTTTCATGTTTTCATTTTAAATTATAGAATTTAGGGTTTAAGATTAGGAATTGTAGATAGGGTTTAAAAAATTAGGTGTAGGGCGTATTTTTAGAGTGTAAGGTTTAAGATATACGTTAGGGTTAAAAATTCAATTTTTTAAAAACTTTTCAAATGAGTCATTGAAAGATACACCATAAAACGACATATAATTTTTACCCTATCTAAATAATCATTACCCCTAGTCCAATATTAATATTTTACTCCAAAAACCCTCCTAAACCCTCAAATAAACCTCTTACAACATTTTCCCACAATTTTAGAAGCTGGAGCCTGCCTCTATGTCTAGTGACGGATGTAAATAGGGTTGAGTGTGGGAGTATAGCAATCTTTAAATATGAATTTTGTTTATTAGTTATCTATTTTACTGAGTGTGACCCATTAAATTTTATTTGTGTTTATTTTAAAACTTTGTAATTCTTTTATTAGTTATTTATTTGATTGACTGTACTCAACCTGAAATTTTATTTACATCCACCTATGTACAACATTTTTATATTGTTAATATTTAATATATGCTTGTCTATTTTAAATTTTTTGCTAGATTATTCATGATTTGTGGTATGATTTTTATCCATCTTTATAGTAATTTGGTGCTCGTATAACGTCATCACGGATCACGGATTTTATCTATCGATCTTACACGATTATACTCCCTTTGTGGTAATTTGTTGCAACCGATGACCAAGAGCTTTCTTATCTTAGTTGATGCATGGGTTTACCGGGTGCAAATCGTTTACCTTTTTCTCATGCTTCTATCTGTGTCTTCGTTTTAAATTAAAGGGTTTAGGGTTCTAAGTCAGAGGTTTTGATTAGGGTTTTGAAAATTAGAGATAGGGTGTATTTTTAGGGTGTAGGGTATAGGGTTTAGGATATAGAAAATAAGAGTTAGGGTTTAAAATTCAATTTTTTAGAAAATTTTAACAGGAGACAAACGGAGGTATGACAAAGAGATAAAAGATTTTTACTTAGGTTTACCAACTCTAAGTACGCGAGATTGAGGGGTGAAAATCATCTACCTCTTTTTCATGCCACCTTTCATGCTTCCATTTCAAATTAGAGGGTAGAGTTTAGGGTTTAGGGTTCAAAGTTAGGAGTTGTGATTAGGGTTTAGAGAATTAAGGGCATGGTGTATTTTTAAGGTGTTGGGTTTAAAGTATAGGATATAGAAAATAAGAGTTAGGGTTAAAAATTTAATTTCTTAAATAAATTTTTAATGAGGCATAGAAATAGACAAATAGCTTTTACCCCGGGATCGAGACCTGGGGAAAGCAAACCCCAAAATTTTCAAATTTTTTTTACATTTACATAGGTACTGAGGGGTGTAAACGATCCGAGTCGAGCTCGAGTAGTGCTAAGCTCGTCCTGTTAAGATTTCGAGCCTAGTTCGAGCTTGAGTAATTTTAAACGAGCTTGAAATATCTGAGCTCGTCTCGTTAAGAACTCGAGTTGAGTTTGAGTTTTTTTCAAGCCTAATCGAGCCATATATTGACCGATCTTTGACCATGTTAGATTCGAGTAACTTTTATCTCTCTTGTCTCATTTAAAGCCTAATGGAGAAAAACTCTAATACACAAGTTGTATAAACTCAAACTTGTTAATTTTAGGTTTTAATATCTTAATTTAGGGTTTAACTTATGTTTAAGGTTTAGATTTTAAGGTTAATTTAGAATTTTAGATTTTAAATTATAAAAAAATAAAAATAACATATTTATGTTTTCGAGTAGCTCATGAGCTTTTTGAGTCGAGTATCACGTAGCTCGGCTCGACTCGTTAAGAACTCGAGTTGAGTTCAATCGAATCTAATTTTAACCGAGTTTTGACCGAGTCGAGCTCAAGTAGCTCGCGATCTGTCTCGTTTCATTTACGGCCTTAGGTACCGTTACAGAAATCACTGGCACATGTTAGGCTATGGCAAGCAACAAAGCGGACACCATCGTTGAGGGCAAACTATACAGGATACATTCGAAACTTTAAGACAAAGTCTCTTTCGCCAAAGCATCCTCGTTATTCAACTCTATTTTTCTTGCGACGCACATGTTTGTCCAACCAAACTCTTCACATGACTAATGATTGTAGGGGTGAATTAATATATAGAGGTGTTCAAATTTGGATACTCGATTCTCTGGATAATACAATTGCTGGCTTGTACCTCTTTCTTATACACATTATAAGAAGCTTAAATTGTTTTGGTTGCATGCATGTCTGAATACTAAATATATAAACAACTCTAACGTTGTCCTCATGTTATTAAATAAATCAATTAAACAATATTTTTATACTAATACATCGTGGAAGTGGGAGATTTAGAATTAAAAAAATCTATACTCACACAAGTAATTATCCACCAAACAAATATTCCAAGATCCAAAGTCTCCAACTATTCTCACTTCGTGGCTATCATGTTCCGGTTCTAAAACAGCTTTGGGTTCATCCATCTCAGCTATAAAAACCTTTGCTCGCTTCGCCAACATCATCTGACATCGTCTTCAAAGCAGTTTCAAATACACTGTTTTCTCAATCACTTCCACTTCAGATCTTTTCATTTCGGAAATGTCTTCAAGTGTTAAAGCATCAACTGTTCTATTTCTTTCCCTCAACCTCCTCTTCTTTGCTTTAGTAAGCTCTCACAATGTTGATTCTTTCACAACAAATCCCAGAAACCCCGTCGTTGTTCGTCCCGGGGATGTGGTCCCTACTGGTCGTGGTCAATCCGGTACATGCAATCCCTTGAACCTGGGCGTGTGTCTTAATCTTCTGAGCTTGGTTAATGTTGAGCTAGGCAACGTACCTACAAGGCCTTGCTGTAGCCTAATTGAAGGTTTGTTGGATCTTGAAGCTGCAGTTTGCCTTTGCACTACTTTAAGAGCCAATGTGTTGGGCATTAACATCAATCTTCCTATTTCTTTGAGTCTCCTTCTGAATAACTGTGGAAGAAGGGTCGCTACTGAATACATCTGCAACCTCATGTAGTGTTCTCATCCGATGTTTGTCGATTGTTTGATCTTACTGTGGGTTGAATTTATTGTGTTGTGAAGTTTTCATTGTTTATTTGTTGGGTTTTTCATCCCCTTTCCCAATAAGTTAATGTATTGTTTCTCATTTCTATTTCATTGTATTTCCACTGCAGAATGTCATTGTGATCAACTGGAACAATAGATATAATAAAAACTTGTTCATCGTCGGGAGTGTAATTTATCATAAAAAAGCCAAAATTAAAGAATATTGATATTCGTTCATCCTCGTCATTTTATTATCACTCATTGATTTTCAAGATTTTAAAACTTATAAGAGTGTAATTACTCGTTTCTTATCAATTGAGCCTTATTAGCAACATAATCATTGTTTTCGAATCCATTATCATCATCTTATTACTCATTATGCATCATGAGTAATGATACGGACTAGGGGTACCGATACTTATTTATGAATATTAGTACGAAATTATGCTTCGATATTTATAGTATGCAATATTGGCCCATAAGTATCGATATTTACCGTTGAGTATCTATACTTAAAAGGCACTCGACGTTTCAATAATTCATTTTTGTAACAATACTTACATTTGATTATTGGTACTAGATGATATAATATCGATACTCCTTGAAAGTAGTATCAGTATTCAACCATGCTTTAGTATATTTATGTTAGAGTATGCTCAAAGACCAATCGTGAGATGATTGTATTATTGATATACTTTGTTTACCATATTTATTAAATAAAAACATTACCATTATTGTTTTTCAGTTATACTTCTGTGTCATAAATAAACTGAAAGATAATAAAGTTCATATAATAATATGTTTGTTATTAAAAGATTTTTAGCTAAATATTATTATGGTTTTGAACAATAATAATACGTTTTAGGCTAATATATAGTTGATTGATGACAATAAATTATCGTTGATTTAGCGATGTCAAAGTAGATATATAAGTACATTGTTTAAGAACTACATATTAGATTGACCTGCTATTAGTATGTATCTTGGATTATATGTGACGATCACAATATTGCTCATGGTGGTGACTACATGTATTATCTTTGCACTTGAGATCATTACTATCTGAACATATATTATCGTATGTTTTGATATAGTTAAATGTGCTCCAAGTCTAGTTGCACTATAAAGACTAATGTTAAACATATCACAATATATGCAGTAAGATGTAAGTGATCAAGATAGAATTTGTCTCTCTTACATAAGCTATATCATAGGTCACTTGATTGAGTAAGACTAGAAATACATATCAATGCTTGAATAAGTTGATATAAGATATCATAAGTTGTTCGTTTATTATAGTTTAATCTATATATCAAGAAATATTAAATGATCCATACAAGTGTGATTGTTCTAAGATTTGTGTCTATTTCTAGATACAAGCGACAAAAAATATAATATATAAATAATCTAGTCACGAAAATATTATGTCGAATCACGACTTCTTATAACTTAAATGATCCATAAAAGTGTGACTGTTCCAGGATTTGTGTCTATTTCTAGATACAAGTAACAAAAAGATATAATATATAAATAATCTAGTCACGAAAATGTTATGTCGAATCATGACTTCTTATAACTTAAATGATTATAATACATTATTAGATGTCACTCATTGTTTGTATTATTGGAATGATTTTTATAATTACTACTAAAATTACAAGTACCGGTTGAATTGAGCAAATATCAAACTGGTTTTAATTGTACAATTCTATATAAGGTATATAATTAAAGTTAATATATTTATATCTATATCTATATATATGATACATATGTATAATTTTAATTAACCTAATTAAATTTAAGAAATAAATAAATATTAATAGAATGTAATTATAATTCTTTTAATAAATATAAAATTTGGATAAAAAACTCTGAAGGTTAAGGTAACTGATATATAAGGAGAAGTGTGGTCTAGTAGCCTTCATTTGTTAAACAAAATTTTCTCAAAGAACAATTGTTGGGAAACGAAAATTAGCTATCAACCGGGTGAATTGAGTAGAGATTGAGACGTCTCTGAAGGCTTGAGATTCGAACTGATTATGATGACACTACTGATTTGTTATTTTTCCAAGAATCCAAGGTAA
The DNA here is from genome assembly GCA_035048815.1 of Abelmoschus esculentus. Taxonomy (NCBI): domain Eukaryota; kingdom Viridiplantae; phylum Streptophyta; class Magnoliopsida; order Malvales; family Malvaceae; genus Abelmoschus; species Abelmoschus esculentus. The sequence goes on from JAUCBN010000021.1 coordinate 3,143,980, forward strand.
ATCACACATCCTTTCGTCCTGAATTCGATTCTTCGTAAATGGATTCTTGTGAGATCGTTAGATTTATTTTTTTTGCCGTGTCATGGGATGTACCAACAATCCTAACAATTCATATATTATCTGTATTGGATCATTCACCATCGATACTCAAACTCTGAATTGCTATTTTTGAGATCAATATCACATTCAAATAGTCATTTCACGTTGTTTCAAGGTTTTAATTTATTGTTAAAGCTTATGAAAGTTTTTAGTAGTCATCTAACTCTATTTGTAGTCATCTATAACATAAATTACAACAAGATGATCGTTCAAGCAAGCTTTCACTCAAAAGCACCAAACATTATTAACCTTCTGAGTTTGGGAAAGAAGAATATAGAAAGAAGGGTTTTACTTTACACACGTGGCGCCATCATCGCCGGCACGGGAAGCCGAAAAGCCATCCAATACCATATTAACCATCTGAGTTTGGGAATGAGGAATATAGAAAGAATGTTTTTGCTTTACACAAGAAAGTTTTATTATATTATATTTAGATTATACAAGTACATTATTTAGGATTAAAATATGAAATAACTAACTAATAACCTCCTAACTAATTCTAAAAAACAATTGGCAAATACATAAGAATAATCCTATTAAACATGAATCAAACTACAAGCAAGACATCATAATTTCATGAAGTATTTCAAAGTTGAAAGTGTATTATCTTGTTCAAAAATCTTGAAATGCAACTCTTTGCTTAGTTGTCCACATATGATCTTTTTCTTTTTCTCTAAGTTTAGATCATTCTCCAGCTTCTTTCATCAATTACATAAGTATAAAACAAATTAATAACATTCATAAAAGATTCATAGAAGTAAGAAAATCTAATCACAACTCATAAACAAGATTAAACTATCATTCGAATAATTTTATTCCGACCCCCCCCCCCCCCCTAAAGCCTTAAATAAACCTCTTACCACATTTTCCAACAATTTTAATAGTTTCTAGATTGTCTTGAATTGAAGCTTACAAATTTTTTCCAACAATGTTAGAAGTTATTGGCTAAAGTTGTTGGAAGAGGAAGAAGAAATAGAAGAGAAATATTGTGAAATTACACCCTTGGTCCATGAACTTCTAACAATTATTAAAAATGATACCTTTTCAATCCTGATACTCTAATAAATACTCAACAAGACCCAAACTTGACCTAATTGATCCAACTAAACATCAAGTTTACGGCTCGAGTTAACCCTCACCTATTGACTCAAAGGTCGGGGTCGTTAGAGCCCGCCTCTATGACTAGTGGCGGATGTAAATGGGGTTGATCCTTAAATTTGAATTTTCTTGAATGTGCCCCTCAAATTTTGTTTGTATTCGCTTTGGAAATTTGAATTTGTTATCTATTTTATTAACTGTACTCACCTTAAAATTTTATTTACACCCATTTATAATATAATTTCTTATGTTAATATTTAATATATGTGTATTTACTTTCAAAATATTTTTAAGTCTGTCACTCTGTAATATAATTTTTGTTCATCTTTATAGTAGTCTTATGCTCGTAAAACAATCATCACGATGCACCCTTAGATACAAACCATTCTCTTTAATGATAAGGTGTAGGTTAGACGTGGGAAAATCGCCAACCAAACAAATATTCCAAGATCCAAATGCTCCAACTAATATGACTTGAAATGAAACTGACCTGAAATGAATTCGATTCGAATTTGACTTGAACCTGACCTAAATCGAATTAAAATATTAAATTAACCTAAAATAAACTATATTCGATTTAACCTGACCTAACAAGATTCGATCCGTAACCTATCCAATTACCTGTTTTTACACCCTAACTTGATGTAAGAAATCGAACTTTCTGGTGGCGGTGATGTTGAGGTGATCAGAGTGTTTTTTAATGACATTACTAAAGTTTGATGCTATTTGGACGTACAAGATGATAGGATATATGATTCCAAAACTTGGATCCTATAAGATTTGTTTTGTTGGAAATTTTATATATCAGTATGAAATCTCCCCCACGTCTATGCATGTTTAAATCATTTAATTAATAACATGAGTAAAACGTTGTTTTTCATATATCTTATATATTTATATATATGATTTAATAAATACATAATCGTAGAAAAGTTGTATATTGATTTGACCGATTTTAGATTTGGTATTTTCTCGAGTGTGTCACTCGAATTTTATTTCTGTTCATTTTGAAAATTTGAATTCTATTTATTAATTATTTATTTTATTGACCGTATTTATCTTAAAATTTTATTTGTATGTATATATGTTTAATTTTTTATGTTATTAATAGTTAATATATGTATATCTATCCTCAAAATATTTTTAGATCCATCACTAGCTATGGCATGGTTTTTGTTCATCTTTATAGTAGTCTAGTACTCGTGCAATTTTCATCATGATACACCTTCAAATACGGAATATTTGTTAATCTTATATAGATACTCTTTTCCTGATAGTTTATCGATGCAATCAGAACCGTTAACAGAGAAATAAGGAAGAATTGATAGAAATTTTTATGATAATTGTTAGCTTTTCTATTCAAGTAAATGTTCAATCTTTTTTCTTCACTGTTAGAGATATTAAGTCTAAGTCTATTAGTATGTCATGAATCATTTTTCAACTAATTAAGATTGATATCGTTTCTGTTAGGAGCTCTTGTAGTCAAAATCAAGAAGTTTTATATATATATATTAAGTTCAGTATCATCATTGTACTCAAGGTTGATTTGAGATTAATAATAATATTTCTCCCATATGTTTCTCCATTCTTGTATTGTATTCTCACATTCACTCTTCACGCTTTTTGGTTTACATGCTCTAATTTATTTCTTCAAGAGTTTTTAGGGTACACTTGACCTCCAAACTTCTTTTATGATTTGGTGTGTTGTATTTATTACATCTTTTATTTTTTTAATAAGATTTAATTTCATGTTCTTATTAAAATATTCCTTAAATATCCCACCAAAACGAAGACAAAGTCATTTTCTTTAATGATAAGGTGTAGGTTAGACGTGGGAGAATCGCCAACCAAACAAATATTCCAAGATCCAAATGCTCCAACTAATATGACTTCGTGCCTCTCAGTTTATAGTTCTAAAAACCTCCTAGAGTTCATCCATGTCAGATATAAAAACCCTTTGCTCGCTTCCCCATCATCATCTGCCATCGTCTTCGAAGCAGTTTCAAATACACTGTTTTCTCAATCACATCAAATCTCTCTTTTCAGTTCGGACATGACTTCAAGTGCTAAGGCATCAACTGTTCTATTTCTTTCCCTCAACCTTCTCTTCTTCGCTTTAGTAAGCTCTCACAATGTTGATTCATGCACAACTAATACCAGAAACCCCGTCGTTGTTCGTCCCGGGGATGTGCTCCCTACTGGTCGTGGTCGATCCGGTACATGCAATCCCTTGAACCTTGGCGTGTGTCTTAATCTGCTGAGCCTGGTTAACGTGGAACTGGGCAACGTGCCTACACAGCCTTGCTGCAGCCTAATTGATGGTTTGCTTGATCTCGAGGCTGCCGTTTGCCTTTGCACTACTTTAAGAGCCAATGTGTTAGGCCTTAACATCAACCTTCCTATTTCGTTGAGCCTCCTTCTGAATAACTGTGGAAGAAGAGTCGCTACTGAATACATCTGCAACCTTATGTAGAAGGTGTTCTTCCCCACATGTTGAAGATTGTTTGATTTTACTGTGTGTTGAAATTTGAATGTAATTTGTCGTATTTTACATCCCCTTTTGGAATAACTTTGTATTGTTTGTCATTACTTGATAAGGCTTTTCAGCATTTTCTTTCAGTGTATTTCCTTTGCAATTTGTCAGTGTAATCAATTGTAATCATAGAGACAATAAATATAAGTTAAAAGGGTACAAACTTGAAAACATAAAACAATATTGTGATTTGTTGTTTATTTAGTTGACATTGATGGATTAAAATTTAATAATAATGGGAACATATATATAATGTATATTGCTATTATAAAATTTAACACGTAATTAAGTGACTAATTATGTTACACGTGTTATAGGTATTAAATTATCATGGAATTAAAAGTGTATATACCATAAGGTGTATTTATAATTTGATGAGGGATAAAGTTATAAATACTTAATAGTTGGTTATTAAATTAACTACTAGTTGGTTATTAAATCAACTATATAAAGGGGTTATGGTCCCCAAGAATTAAGTCAAACTTGCATATCTCTTTTCCCGTCTAGAGTTGTGCCGTAAGAGAAAACCTAACTTTTTGGAAGATCAAACCCTCTGAAAAAACACTATCGATTAATTCAGGTACGCTTCTGCATTCAGTTTATTTATTTTATTGTTCTTGATGATTTAACATATAGATCTTGGGTTTATATTCATATCGAATATTTTTTTAATTCTAACAGACATTGTTGTTTATATAATTTAGTAGCGGATATTACCATTTGTTAATGTCTGACATAGAAGATAGAGATCAATGAGAGAAACCAAAAGATTTTTACGTTTTCTGACGAAATAAAAGTCAGATTTGAGTTTAAAGAGTTAGACAAAACGATTAGTAAAATTTGATACCAAATAATTATCAATTATAGTACATAGCCTTATCTATATTAAAATTCGGTTCGATTACATCTTCTACGAAACTCAACAATCTTTTCCCTTTTAGCCATATTTGTTCTTCTTCGGTATAAAAACTTCAATCACATCCGCCATGAAACTCAATAATCTTTCACAAAACTCGTAAATATAAAAAAATTAGGACTTTCAAACTCACACACTCAAATGAATACCTAATGTATTTAATAACAATAATAATAATAATTTAGAATCTTATTTATGCGTGTAAAAAATAATTTGAAGAAATATGTTTGTAGATATAAAGAGAAAATCTTTTAAATTGGAATCAAAGTATATTATAGTATTATAACTAATACCATTAAAATTTATACATAAACTCAAAAGATCGAATCAACTCGAACTTGACTTGAATTTACTCTTCTTCCACAGTTATTCAGAAAGAGGTTCAAAGAAATAGGAAGATTGATGTTGAGGCCCAACACATTGGCTCTTAATGTAGTGCAAAGGCAAACGGCAGCCTCGAGATCAACCAAACCTTGGATTAGGCTACAACAAGGCTGTGTAGGCACGTTGCCCAGTTCCACGTTAACCAAGCTCAGCAGATTAAGACACACGCCAAGGTTCAAGGGATTGCATGTACCGGATTGACCACGACCAGTAGGGAGCACATCCCCGGGATGAACAACGACGGGATTTCTGGAATTAGTTGTGCAAGAATCAACATTGTGAGAGCTTACTAAAGCAAAGAAGAGGAGGTTGAGAGAAAGAAATAGAACAGTTGATGCCTTAACACTTGAAGCCATTTCCGAAAAGAAAAGGATTTGAGGTTACTGATAAAGCAGTCTATTTGAAACTGCTTTGAAGACGATGTCAGATGATGTTGGCGTAGCGAGCAAAGGGTTTTTTATATGTGAGATGGATGGACTCAAAGCTGTTTTAGAATTAGAACATGAGAGCCACAAAGTGAGATTAGTTAGAGACTTTTGATCTTGGAATATTTGTTTGGTGGAAAATTACTTGGGTTTGTATAGAATTTTTTTGTAAAATCGAAATCTCCCACATGCATGATGTATAGTATAGAAATCATGTTTAATGGATTTAATTAGTAACATGAGGTCGACGTTAGACTCGTTAATATATTTAGACATGCATGCAACCGAGAAAAACTAGGATTTATGCAATAAATATATGTACAAAGCATTGACCTTCTCAAATGAAAGAAACCCACAAAAAGAGTATAGATTAAACTCTACTATTTGCAGAATTTGCTAGCAAAAATGTACTGTCAAATATATAGAGATGTGTTCGAATGATATTATATTATGAAATTTTTAAATAACGGATTTTTAAAAAATTAAAAAATAAAGGCTTAACTCAGAAATAAATACTTAAATTATACATTTTTTTTGAAATAGGTGCCTTTTGCTGAAATAAGTATCTAAACTATATATTTTTGCTGAAATAGATGCCTAAAGTTTCATTCCATTATTATTTTAAAGTAACATCGTTAAAAAAAATTGTTTAACTTATAAATAGGTACCCAAACTATAAATTTTTTTAGATAAGTATCTAATATTGTTTTGTTTATCAACTTGATTATTTGATTCTTATTTCTAGATAATTCGATTAAAACCTACAAATACTCGTTCTTCTTGTTACACTCACCTCACTAGCATCGATGTTCACTTCAAATTAACAAATGGCATGGTTACAGAAATGCACAGCAAAATAGTAATCCTAGGTTATCTATATATTATGCATAAGATTTATCGAGTGAAAATAACTTCACCAACTTTTTCGTGTTTCCATGCCCTCAAGACGATCAGAAGGCTATTCCATCACAGTACAAACAATAAAAGATTTCACAGTTTCTTTAAAGCAATTTGTGCACAAGAATGTCATGACTTAGAAACTAAAAGTAAGAAAATGAAACATTAATTGAAGAAATTGGACAATCTGACACTCACGTGAGATAGGCTCACCAAATTAAGCTGCTATTGAAAGCAGAGATCATTCCAATGCATCAACAAATTTATATATACTTAGTTATTTTAATCAACTTTTATCTTATAAATGAAAATATCAGAAAATTTTTCTTTTTCAATCTTATCTTCTTTAATCTCTTAAATCCTTTCTTCTTCTAATCTTCTGAAATCCTTTCTCATTCTTTTTTTTAACCTATCTTTTATCTCGTTTCATAACAATTAATATCAGAGTTAAGTTTTTTAAGATCCACTGTGAATTCAACAAATGTTTGACAATACTGATTTAATTACTATACAAGAGATGTTACATTACCTTGAAGCCAAGTGCAACGAAAATCCAATGTGCCTGACAAGCATTTTGAAGCTTGCAAAAGAGCAGGAATATGAATTGAAGCTTCTGGTAGAAAAAATGAAGGCTGAAAAACAACGTTCTGATGAAGTCCAAATGTTTGATGAAATGTCAGTTAATATGTTCAATGAAAAGTTCGACGAAAAGCGTATTGAGATCAATATATTTGATCAAGTGTTTAATGAGAGACAAGTATTTTCGACAGTGCAAGAAGTGAATAATATAGTGAATATTAATATTGTCCATGGTCGAGTTTTTGACAAAGTAACATAAGCGAAGAATCATCTAATGGAAATGCAAAAGATATTGATGAATTGACTTTGGCCACTGAATGTAAGGGCTTGACTAATGGTATGTTAGAATGGTCATCGATCCATGGTGTAATGTCGACTAAAGAAATAAGTTCATGTGCAACTTATGTGTTCGATGAAAAGATTGTAAGACAAGATAATGACACAACAACAAGCAAACCTATAATCAACTGTGTTGAGAATGATGACCAGGGTCCTCAGTATGTTTGCATAAATTTCTGGACTTTCATTTGCATAACTTGCAGTGAGATTCATTGTGAGTTTACTCATCGTGTAAAATCTGTATCAATGTCAAAGTTTACTTTACAAGAAATTGAAGCTCTTTAGAGTGTTGATAATCAGGGTGCAAGGGATATTTATCTTAAGGATTGGGACCTATAAAGGTAAAGATTTTCGGAAAGCAGTAATGGTGATAAACTTCGAGAGTTTATAAACAATGTATATTTGGACAAAAAATATGCAAGAGGAAAAACGCATGATAAGCCTCCAAGGGATACACAGAATCAAAGAAATCATGAAGATGAAATGAGACGTGTCAATTCTTATTATTCTTTTTCTCAAAGCCCACCATATGACTATCAATACGAAGATCGGCGATATGAAAAACAACTGGTTGCTTCTTTTTCTAAGAAGACTGGATCAGATATAGGATACTATGTGGGGAAAGTTTCTAGTTTTGTCTACAGTCATGGTCGCTTAAGTGATCAAATGTTTAAGGATCGGTCTGCTAATGAGGGATCTGCTCCAAGAGTTTCAAACGTCTCTATACTTAGTGCAGGTCAAGGTAATGAGTTGGATGAGTTTTTGTTTGATAGTCATATTTTTACTGCAAATAAATGTTTCAAGTCGAAACAATTGCAATTGATATTATTTGATTCATCTAAGAAAGTTCTTAAGCGGATATTGTTACCAACTTATGCTTTTCTCTCGTTTAAGCATTTTGACCCTAGTATTTTTTTTTTAATCTTAAGAGAAGGTATATAGCTTTTATGAAGACAAATAAATATTTTGATAGGGAACTTGATGATGATGGAGTGACAGTGAACCCTATGAAAGAGTTTTTGCAAGCCTTTGTTATTGAGATGAAATTATTGAATTTTATTATATATGCATCATCAATATATTTGTTTGGTAAAGTGGATTTTGTAAATTTTAGGGGAAAGAATCTCTCATTGTCTATGTGAAGCTGATAAGCGTATTCATAACACTACATTGAAAGCAACCGGTGAAATTAAAGAGACCGTAAAAGTTAAAAAACATGATGTTTGGAATGTTCTATGAAATTTAGTCAAAAATATGTCATTTGAAGTGGAAAGAAGAGTTTGAGATACAGAACAAAATACAAAAATTATCCTTGAGGACCATTATAGGGGATGAGGTATAATACTTTATATCATACCCTTATGAGTCAAGAATCTATGATATGTTTTCCTTATTTAGTTTGTAAATCACTGTTGATTTCTAATCATCAAAGCTTACTGCACAAAGAAACTATTTTAGATGCAGTGTGAAATGTTTTACAATTTAAATAGTAGTTATAGTGACTATTATTGCTTGTATGTTATGGATGATGTTTTATCTACCAAAAAATTCATGAAGACATTTGTTACTGATGTTGAGGTTAGTATGATTGGTCAAATTGGTGTTGATTTTTACTTTGCATACTTGGTTTCTGATTGCCGTAAAGGTTATTGTTACAATGAAACACAATATTGATGTGATGACAAGCCTAAAAAAATATATAACTAGAGTAGAGAAGGATCAGAAAGACATCTATTACATCAACGATGAGATTAGGAAGGTTGTCGAGAACTCCTCCTTCCTTGAGAAACTGAAGAAAGGTTACGAGACCTTTTACAATGGTTCTTGTGATTGATGATTATGTTGTTGAAAAACTGAAAGAATTCAAGAAAACAAAGCTTATGTCCATTATTAATGAAAGGTTGAAACTCGATGAAAGTAAGGATGACAAGCAAAGGAGGGAAGCTTTGAAAGAGAACTTTGTGGGTTTGTGCAAGGTTATCAAAGATGTGTTGGGTGACATGGAGAAGATCATGAAATCTCAAGCTTTGAAGAATAAGAGCATGACAAGTACTAGAACAACATTTTCGAGCACTGCCAAGTCAAATTCATTTGATCTCAATAGTAATCTACGAGAACATGTGGAGGTGTGTGTGCATCTACATCTGTTAATTAAGCACTGGATTTTAGTTTTGAGAAATGAGCAAACTCTTTACCTCATATTCATAAATGTTATGGGTGAGTTGGAAGGTCTACTTATGTATGAAACTCCAATAGATTGATTGCCTACTATGATAAGAAAGATTCAATCACCAATGGCTATTGTCATGGATGGCACTCAAGAAGACCAAGTCCTTCATTATTTTGGCAACAATCTCAAGTTAACGATGAACTCTATACAATTAATGATTGATCACTTACTAGGAGCTGCTAATGTTATGGAAGTTGTTGCAATAGCACGAGCACTACAAGTTGGTTGGATTCATTCAAATATTAACATGAGAAATCTAAATGAAAAAATAGTCACTACTGTAATGGTGGGGTCTAAGAAAAGAAAAGATAAATAACACAGCCTGTGCCTTATTCAGACCCTTAGTTCATCGTAAAACGTGAATTTTAAAAATAATAACAGAGAGGATTATAGTATCCTCAAGTATTTGTTATTTGATTTTTGGGGACAAGAATCGAATGATGGAAGGGGAATTATCATGAATTAGAAACTGAAAGTAAGACAATGCTTCAATTAATTAAAGAAATAGGGTAATAGTGACACTCACGTGAGATAAGCTCACCAAATTAAGTTGTTATCAAAAGTAGAGGATCATTCTAATGCATCAATAAAATTATATATACTTAGTTATTGTAATCAAATTTTATCTTATGAATAAAAATATCAGAAAGTTTTTCTCTTTTAATCTTATCTTTTTTAATCTCTTAAATCTTTTCTTCTATTAATCTTCTGAAATCCTTTCTCATTCTTTTCTTAACCTATCTTTTATCTCGGTTCATAACAAAGAATCAAACTTCAAACCATTAATATAAATTGTTCTTAGAATTAGTTTCGACCTCAATTGAGGTGAAAAAATTCAAAATTAAGCGAACCTTGAAAGTTAACAAAAATCCATGTCTATAATAAACTTATAAACCCATATGAAACCCAATAAGCAATAACAAACTGATTAAACAACATTGCACAGTACACTTGTAGCGTTACTCCTGCTAAAAAGTCTTAGGTGTATTAAATTGAAAGTAAAAAAAAGTCATTAATTTAAAAATTAAAAAATTAGGTTTTGAAAATTGAAATTGTAAAATTAGACCTAAAATTTGGAAATTGGGGTTAAAATTAGAGATTTTAAAAAACAAAATGAAATTTAGGGTTTGAAAATTTTTAATTGAAATTAGGGTTTTAAAACACCTAAAAAGGAATTAAAAAATTGTGTGTGTGTGGGGGGGGGAATATTTAAAAATTAAGTTAGAATTATGGTTTTTTAAAAAATGTTGGAGTCGTTACCGATCATTTTGATAGACCGAACACCGTAAAAACCAAAGATTCTAAACTATTTGAGTTCGAGAGTCTGTTACGATTAAAAACATGATTAGCGTTTAAAACCGCCTAAAATTAGCACCTTTATAAAATAACCACTTAATTAATTTTAGAATTTTCGGTTTAAAGAGGCATATAAATTAATATTTGTTAAAAATTCAAATTCAAATTTTATTTTTATCGTATCTTTATTCGAAGTAAACACATACACCGCCACTATTACGCCTGGTGTCGGGCCTGTTACAACCGAATAAAGACGTATCGAATTAGGCTCATTAATTAAGAATGTGTGAACTAAGGAAATTAATGATACAAGATACAGAATCATGAGTAATAAAGATAAGATGTGCAAATAACGACAACAAATATAAATAAACAAATAAATAAATATATGCACATGGATGATAAAATAAAAAGAATGGTATGATGTAAATAAAACATGAAATAAACATGAAATAAATTAACAAAATAAAAAGAATAGAACAAAAATTAAAATTAAGAATTAAACAAAAATGAAATGGTACTGGAAATGACGAGATTAAAATAAAACGAAAATTTTAATACCAAATTAGAAGAGAAATAACTAGAACTAATGACCAAAATAAAACAAGAAAAGAATTTAATGGTCAATTTGAAAGAAAAGAAAAAGAGATTAATTATAGTGACCAAATTGAAAATATTTGAAAACACACAGGGATCACAGAAAGGATTTAACAAAGCGGAAGGATTTAAAAGTATGTTATAAAACACGGAAGGACTAAAACCAATTTTTAAAAGGTTATTATAACTGAATTGGTGACGAGATTGGGGTTTTGGTTTTGGTTTAAGGAATTAGGGGTAGAGTATATTTTTAGGGTTTAGGTTTTAGGGTTTGGAGTATAAAAAATAAGGGTTAGGATTTAAAATTTATTTTTTTAAAATTTTTAACGAGAGACATGGATGAAGTCACGATACCTCTCTATCATGTTTCCATCTATGCCTCCCATTTAAAATTTTTAAAAAATTAAATTTTAAACTCTAACCCTTATTTTCTCATATCTCAAACTCTAAAACCTAAACCCTAGAAAATATACTCTACCCCTAATTTTTTAAACCCTAACTAAACCTCTAACCTAAAATCCTAACCCTTATAATTTGAAATGAAGACACGAATGAAAGCATGTGAAAGAGGCAGATGATTTTCACCTTTTTAAGTGTGTTGGTTTTAGCTTTAATTTGATGCTCTTGTGTCGCGTTTTTAGCTTTAAAGTCGAATTTGTTTGGGCTGTGATTGATTGTTTTTTTAAAATACTTATATATATATATTTCCCTCATTTAGGTTTAAGTTTCTTAACTAGGCATAAGAAATATCCCTTTTATTTATAAAAAATTATCGTTGAAATTAATACCTCTTAAATTCTTGACTATGATCCGCATTCCTAAAGAGTATTAAATATTTATGCAAAGACATACGAGTACGGTTATCATATTAAATGTTTTCATTAGATCCAAATAGAATAAATAAAAAAATTGAAATTACTTCCATTTTCTCCAAGGTGATTTTTTTTTAAAAAATTACTCCCTCCATCCCATATAAGAAGTCCATTGTTGACTTTTTAAAGTTAAATTTTTTAAACTTTAACCATAATTATTTTAAATATTTTAATTTATTAAATTTTATAAAATGTATATTCTTAAACTACTTGATTAAAGATTTCTAAAATATATTTTTTAATATTTTTATCAGTAATAGATTTAAAGTTATAATGATTCAAAGTTTAAAAAATTTAACAAAAAAAAATCAATATTGAACAAATAAAGTGGGATGGAAGTAGTAATATATTCTTCGTTCGAGTCATCCGACGTAAACCTTTTGCCATCGATTCATTTGTAGTGAATAAGATTCTTTTCTTTTGACGAGGTATCATTCGTTTTGTTTTAGTTTCATTTTACAGATTCTTTTGGTTGTTTATTTGTGTGTTTTGTATGACAGTTTAGTTGTCTGCTTTTTGCAGGATTTGTTTGCATTTGTAATAATATTGTTTGATGTTTTGATTATTTAGTTTTAAATAACAAATATTAATTGAGCATTTCAAGCAATTATATGATTGGTGATACATTATTTTTAAAATTCAAACAAATAAACAATGCCAACTTCAAAACAATCACACGGTAAAATCAAACAATCTTCAACCTTTGGATAAGAACACCTTCTACATAAGATTGCAGATGTATTCAGTTGGGACTCTTCTTCCACAGTTATTCAGAAAGAGGTTCAAAGAAATAGGAAGATTGATGTTAAGGCCCAACACATTGGCTCTTAATGTTGTGCAAAGGCAAACTGCAGCCTCAAGATCAACCAAACCTTCGATTAGGCTACAACAAGGCTGTGTAGGCACGTTGCCCAGTTCCACATCAACCAAGCTCAGCAGATTAAGACACACGCCAAGGTTCAAGGGATTGCACGTACCGGATTGACCCTGACCAGTAGGGTGCACATCTCCGGGACGAACAACGACAGGGTTTCTGGAATTAGTTGTGCAGGAATTAACATTGTGAGAGCTTACTAAAGCAAAGAAGAGAAGGTTGAGGGATAGAACTAGAACAGTTGATGCTTTAACACTTGAACCCATTTCTGATATGCAAAGATCTGAAGTGAAAGTGATTGAGAAAACAGTCTATTTGAAGCTGCTTCTAAGACGATGGCAGATGATATTGGCCAAGGGAGAAAGGTTTTTATAGCTGACACAAACGAACTCAGCTTTTTTTTTTTAACAAGAAATATGAGCCACTAAATCAGTTTACTTGGAGAAATTGAATCTTGAAATATTTTTTTGGTGGGCAATTACTTCTCTCTCTCTCTCTGTATATATATGTATTGCAATTCGAAATCCCTCACGTTAATGATGCATAGTACAGCTATTAGAAATCATGATTAATTGATTTAACTAATAACATGAGACAACGTTGAGAGTTGTTTATATTTTACAGGGATAATTATATATTTAGTACTCCATTTATGTTTGTATTCTTGTTTTAGTATCTAATATATTTTTAGTAATATAACACCTGATAAGTGCATAAAAGTCCTAATTTCTATATTATTTTCTCACTCGGTTATTGCTAATAAAGGACAAATTTAAGGGCAATATTGGATAATTCTACTTATTTTTCATATTTCCGCATTCTAATGCTTAATTCATGAATTTATCTATTATTTGACATAAAACAGATGTATTTGATGGTTTTCTTTCTTAGACAGGAAACTACATCATAGGAATTGCCAAACAAGAGGATGGATGTTGGAACTGAAGATGAAATGCAGATAAGCACCCGCCACGACAACACTTTGAAGGCTGCGACAGAAATTGAAGATGACAATTGGTGCTCGACAGATAGAGAATAAGATGCCGATTATAACGGACACAAAGCGAGAGGAATTCGAAGTGGATAAAAGGAGTCCAGCCATAGTCAAAGGTCAACGCGAGAATATATGAGTTATTTTAGGAAATAAAATAAAGTGTCATAAGTTAATAAGGAGTTGTATTCTTTTCCTTTTTGAACTCTTTACTTATGTGAAAGACTTTAACCTACGCTTGGCCTATATAAGTCATCCATTAGGGTTAGGAAGAGGAGGTCGGATTCTCATATAAGCCATCGAGTCTTAGGTTGTTTGTGGAGTAGTTGTGGAAGAAAGTTATACTCTATTTGATATTTATTAATGTAAACCTTATTTTCATAGTTTATTCTTTCTTGGTGTTTATTCTTCTTTGCATATGAGCTCTGTAAGATAGTATGTAAAGAAAAATCTATTTGTTTAATATCGGGAGAGCTAGGCTCACGAAACGAGAGAGTACGGTGTTCGCTCAAGGGCATCGACTAATCCGCAAGGGTTTCAGCAACTAAAAGGATGCATGTGTTTGATTGTTGTTCATCCCTGATTCACGCCGGGAGGTATCATCAAGACATAGATTTCAACAATTCTCCGAGCTTAAGGATGAGGAGGAGACATACAAGAATGTTTTGTCGAACTATGGAAAGTTGAGTTGTTGACAAGGCATAACCCCGCCTAGGCAGCTGAGGCGACCCTTAGTGCGACCTGTTGCGGCGGCAAGTCAATCTATTGTATTAATAAATGGATAACAAGTGCAACTGGATTTCCCTCTACAAATCACTCAACTTGGCCTTACTTCATTCATTATTCTTCACATTCTTTATTTAGTTCTTAATTTAGTTCACTCTAGTTATCTCAACCATTCAACTATTTTTGTTTTTACTTTTACAATGTGCAGGTTTAAGGAGTAGTTAAGATTTATCCAGTCCTTATGGGTTCGACAATCTAAAATACTACAATTTGACGAAATAGGAAAAAGTATGAATTTTTAGCCCTCAACAACATCTAACATTATGTGTTGTTTCTAAACTTATATTTTTTACAATGATTAGTTTCAGCCAATAAAATAATTTTTTTAAAAAGACTTACAAATGCTAGTATTCGACCCCCACCAGTGTGGACACAAAAGAAAGAATTAAACCACAAAACCAACCGACCCTACTTGATATATTTAGGAATGTAAAATCAGTAATCGGATTAATTTCAGGTTAGTTTTTATCAGAACGGATTAAATCGAACATATGTTATTTTAGGTTGATCTGATGTTTTGACATAATTCGAGTACGATGCAAGCCTAATTTCATATTAGTTTTATGTTAAATTAGATTCATTTTAGGTTGAGTTCGTTTCAGGTTTGATTAAAACATTTGGGTTTGAATCAGTTTTTTGACGGGTTAATTTGAGTTTTGATGGATTTCAAGTCAAGTTCATTTTAGGTTGATTTAATTTTAAGTTGAGTCCATTTTAAATTGGCCAATGATTTTAAGTCGATTTTATTCTAGGTCGAGTTAATTTAAATCTAGAATTTATATTAAATTTAAGTTTGATACAATTAATCGATAAACTTTAAATCAAATTATTTAAAATAATTATCTAACGCCTTTTCACAAACACACGAGTAAGTAGGATTCACAAGCATGCATACGACCAAGCTGTATTAAATATATTTAAAAAGCATTGACCTTGTCAAACGAGAATAACGCAGACAGTTGTCTTCTTTCAGCTCTTGTGGTTCACAAGTCTTTCTTTTACAAGCTAAGTATGATTTTATTAGCGTGAAAATCTTATAGATAAATATTATTTTGTGTCTAATTAAAAATATACATAAATTTAGGTCGTAGAAAATAGTAACGTTAATATTAAAAGGAGAAAAGCCGAACAAAATAACGAAACAAAATTCCAAATTGACAACACACGATTAGGGATACTTAACGAGTTAAATAGCTTGTAAGTTGTTCAAATTATATTCAGTCAAAATTCGATAAATTTTTAATTTGGATTGATTCAACTCAAATTCGAATTCAACTCGAAAACTTAACGAGTTGAATTGAGCAAAGTCTAACTCGACTCAATAAATTCACGAACAACTCATTAATGTGCTATAATGGTCATTATTTTGTATCTAATGGTACTAAGTTGAAACAATCTATTCTCAAAAGGTTCATACTAGTTTTTACGTCATGCATTCTGGTGGGATAAGATATATCATAATCTAAAATAGAAATACTATTAAGTAGGCGTGAAGAAGGATATTTCAGACTTTGTGACTAAATATTTGACTTATCAATATGTGAAGCCTAAACATCAACATTCTTCTAGTCTCTTATAACCTATCAAGATTCTGGAATGAAATGAAAAAAATCATAATAAATAATTTTGTTACTGGATTACCTTTGAATCCTTCTAAAAAGGACTCTATCTGGATTATTGTGTATCGAATAACGAAACCAGCTAACTTTATTTCTATCTAGATTACTTATTCTCTAGAGAAACTAGTTAGATTGTATATTTCTAAGATTATCAAATTACATGGGGTACCCTTCTCTATTATTTTTAATTCTCCTTTACTATATTTAATTTTTTATTTATTATTTGAGAATAAGAAATTTATTTTAACACTATACGACGCGTGTCAATTACAATGTGACTTGTTACGATGATATGATATAATTATTTATTATGGTTTATTTTTTACACTACTTTGACTTATGTATTAATTAATTATTGCTAATTTCTTAAGTTATAAATCTTTATTATTTAAACATTTACGTGAAAAGTCTTTAGTAAATAATTTAATCTTTTAGATTTAGGTTTTACGTATAGGCCGGTCTATGAATTACAAAATGACCGCATAATTTCGAATAAAAAGAAATGTGCATTTATTTAGAATAAAAATGAAAGAGAAGGCTTCTCAATTACTGAGAAACAATACAAAGAGTTATTGGGAAAGGGATGTAAAATCCAAGAAATAAACAATGCCAAGTTCACAACAAACATACAGTAAAATCAGACACATTGGATAAGAACACCCTCTACATGAGGTTGCAGATGTATTCTGTTGCGACTCTTCTTCCACAGTTATTCAGAAGGAGGCTCAAAGAGATGGGAAGATTGAGGTTAAGGCCTAACACATTGGCTCTTAATGTAGTGCAAAGGCAAACTGCAGCCTCGAGATCAGCCAAACCTTCGATTAGGCTACAGCAAGGCTGTGTAGGCACGTTGCCCAGTTCCACGTTAACCAGGCTCAGCAGATTAAGACACACGCCAAGGTTCAAGGGATTGCATGTACCGGATCGACCACGACCAGTAGGGAGCACATCCCCGGGACGAACAACGACGGGGTTTCTGGTATTAGTTGTGCATGAATCAACATTGTGAGAGCTTACTAAAGCGAAGAAGAGAAGGTTGAGGGAAAGAAATAGAACAGTTGATGCCTTAGCACTTGAAGTCATGTCCGAACTGAAAAGAGAGATTTGATGTGATTGAGAAAACAGTGTATTTGAAACTGCTTCGAAGACGATGGCAGATGATGATGGGGAAGCGAGCAAAGGGTTTTTATATCTGACATGGATGAACTCTAGGAGGTTTTTAGAACTATAAAATGAGAGGCACGAAGTCATATTAGTTGGAGCATTTGGATCTTGGAATATTTGTTTGGTTGGCGATTCTCCCACGTCTAACCTACACCTTATCATTAAAGAGAATGATTTGTCTTCCTTTCGTTGAAAAAATTATTAGGTAAATTTGTTTATTATGTAATCCGTGGTTCTAATTGTTCAGGATCGCTCATCTTAATTTTTTTAAAGGTGAATCATCATCTTTTTCCTACATATAATTAGTGGGTGAGTACTTATTAGGTAATTATTTAAAGATGAACGGTCTTAATTGTTTAGACCATTATTGACGTAGTAAATAAAATTTGCCTAATAATTTCTCCTTTTGGTGGGATATTTAGGTAATATTTTAATAAGAACATGAAATTAAATCTTATTAAGAAAATAAAAGAAAGATACAACAAATACAACACATCAAATGATAAAAAAAACTTTGTGGACCAAGTGCACCATGAAAGTACTATTGAAGAAAAAAAAAATAAAACATTTAACTCAAAGAACGTGAAGAAAAATATTGAATATTTGCGTAGAAAACCTAGCAACCATCGTAAAAATTTCTATCACTTCTAAATCTTACATATTGATACGCTGAGGGATCTGATTATATCGATAAACGATACAAAAAGAGTATAATCATATGAGATCGACAAATATTTCATATCTGAGGATGCACCGTGATGATTGTTATATGAGCATAAGACTACTATAAAGATGGACAAAAATCATATCATAAACAGTGACAAATCTAAAAATATTTTGAGGATAAACACATATATTAAATATTAACAATATAAAATATTATACACAAATAGGTGCAAATGTAATTTTGGGGTGAGTAAAGTTAATAAAATGGATAACTAATCAAAGGAATTCAAAATTTCAAAGTGAATATAAATAAAATTTAAAAGATACACTCAGATAAAATAAATAACTAATAAAAAAATAAATTTAATGATTAATTCTGTTTACATTCGTCACTGGTCACAGAGGTAGGCTCTAACAACCCCGACCTTTGAGTCAACAGGTGAGGGATAACTGGAGCCATAATTAACTTAATGGTTTAGTTGATCAATTAGGTCAATTTTGGATCTTGTTGAGTATTTATTACAGTACTGGGATTGAAAAGACATCATTTTTAATAATTGTTAGAAGTTCATGGACCAACGGTGTAATTTCACAACATTTCTCTTCTCTTTCTTCTTCCTCTTCCAAAAACGTTAGCCAATAACTTCTAAAATTGTTGGATTATTGAAGAATTTTATCTAGTATCGATAATCGGAGGTCAGTATCAGTATAAAATGAATTATTAGAACATCGAGTATCTTTTAAGTATAAATATTTAACGATAAATATCGATACTTATAAATCAATATTACATAATAAAAGCAAATATAATTTTATACCGAAACTCGTGAGTACCAATACTCTTAGTCCAATATTAATACTCACGATGCATAATTTTTAATAAGATGATAATGGATTCGGAAATGATAATTATGTTGTTAATATTGCTCATTTAATAAGAAAAGATTCCGTAAATTTTAATAACGATTAATAATAATACAATGACAAAATATTATCTCATGCGAAACAATAGAAGGGTACATTTTTTTTAGAATAAAACTGAAAGAGAAGCTGAAGAAAAGCCTTGTCAATTAATCAGAAACAATACAGAGAGTTATTTGGAAAGGCATGAAAAATCCAAGAACTAAACAATGCCAACTTCACGACAAACACACAGTAAAATCAAACACACTTCAAACATTGCATAAGAACACCCTCTACCTAAGGTTGCAGATGTATTCAGTCGGAACTCTTCTTCCACAGTTATTCAGAAAGAGGTTCAAGGAAATAGGAAGATTGATGTTAAGGCCCAACACATTGGCTCTTAATGTAGTGCAAAGGCAAACGGCAGCTTCCAGGTCGAGCAAACCTTCAATTAGGCTACAACAAGGCTGTGTAGGTACGTTGCCCAGTTCAACATTAACCAAGCTCAGCAGATTAAGACACACGCCAAGGTTCAAGGGATTACACGTACCGGATTGACCACGACCAGTAGGGAGCACATCTCCAGGACGAACAACGACAGGGTTTCTTGGATTTGTTGTACAAGAAGAACCATTTGAAGTACTATCAACATTGTGGGAGCTTACTAAAGCAAAGAAGACAAGGTTGAGGGAAAGAAATAGAACGGTTGATGCCTTAACACTTGAAGCCATTTCCGGATAGGAAAAAAAGATTTGAAGTGATTGAGAAAACAGTGTACTTGGAACTGATTCGAAGACGATGGCAGATGATGTTGGCGAAGCGAGCAAAGGTTTTTATAGCTGAGATGGATGAACTCAAAGCAATTTTATATGTAGAACATGAGAGACACAAAGTGAGATTAGTTGGAGAATTTGGATCTGGGAATATTTGTTTGGTGGGAAATTACTTATGTCTATATATATATATATAAAATTCTAAATCTCCCACATCCATGATGTATAGTATTGAAATCATGTTTAATTGATTTCATTTATTACATGATTACAGCTTTAGATTTATTAATATATATATTTTTTGATAGTCAAAAAAATTTTGTTCATCCAAAAGAACCAATATCTTATACAAATAATACAAAATCAGTTAAATTGTTAACGAAAAAAATAATAATAACCTGTACAAACCCCCAATCCATAGTTAGATTTGACGAGTCAGATCGTAACCTTTCTCCTGCTAAACGCAATCGCACATTCATCTTAATCCAAGAAACAATAACATCCACTTGTCTAGGTCGTTTTCTATGGAGTCTACCATTACGCTCCTGTCATATAGTATAAAGATAGTAACACCAAACTAGTCGAATAACAATAGCTAAAAGGGTTTTTCCCTTACCATGCAGTTGCACCTATTGTACCATACTAGACCAATCATCCAGAGGAACATCACTTTGGCAAGCAGTCATAACCTCTCTCCAAACTTGTCGAGATAAATAACATTTAATAAATAGGTGATTTCTGTCTTCCAAACTAAGGAAACAAAGAAATTTAAGTTTTAAGTCATAAATATATAAAAAAAACATTCACCGTCTCAAACTAGAGAAACCAACAAAAAGAAAAGATTAACCAGCAAAATTTTAAGAGTTAATTAAACATATAACAAATAAAGGAAATTCAAATTTTCAAAGCAGGCATAAATAAAATTTGAGGAGCACATTTAATAAAAAATGATAACTAATAAACAAAATTTATATTTAAGGGTGGTCACATATCCACCCTCAACCTTATTTACATTCGTCACTGGCCATAGAGAAAGGCTCTAAGGACCCCAACCTTTGAGTCAGTAGATGACAGTTTACTCGAGCCATGAACTTCATAGTATAGTTGGATCAATTAGGTCAAATTTCTCTATTGGTAAAAAGTAGGGGAATACTAACCCTTTTCTTTTTGCTCTACAAAATAAATATTTTGCTATTTAGAAGCTATTAAAACTTGTGTTACAAGTAAGGGTGTAAACGAGTCAAGTCGAGTTCGAATTGAGTAATTTTAAACGAGCTTAAAATACCTGAACTCGGCTCAGTTTGTTAAGAACTCGAGTCGAGTTCGAGCTTTTTTCGAGCCTAATCAAGCCAAGTATTGAACGATCTTTGACTGTGTTAGACTCGAGTAACTCTTATCTCTCACGTCTCATTTAAAGCTTAATGGAGAAAAAACTTTGATACACAAATTGTGTAAACTTAAACTTTTAATTTTAGGTTTTAATATCTTAATTTAGGGGTTTAAGGTTTAGATTTTAGACTTTAAGTTTAGAAATTTAGAACTTAAACTATAAAATAACAAAAAAAACAGTACATTTATGTTTTCGAATAGCTCGTGAGCTTTTCGAGTTGAGTATCATGTAGCTCGGCTTGACTTAGCTCGGCTCGTTAAGAACTCGAGTCGAGTTCGAGTTCAATTGAGTTGATTTTTAACCGAGCTTTAACCGAATCGAATTCGAGTAGCTCGCGATCTGTCTCGTCTCATCTACGGTCCTAGTTACAAGTACCTCCAAAACCAGCCCTCTCTACGGTGGTTGTTTGGGCGTGTAGGATTAGGGAACAAGAATCTCATTGTAATTTCACAACATTTCTCTTTTCTTTCTTCTCCCTCTTCCAAAATCGTTAGCCAATAACTACTAAAATTGTTGGAAAAGATTTATAACCTTCAATTTAATAGCATCCGAAAAATATTAAAATTGTTGGAAAATGTGGTAAGAGTTTATTTAAGGTTTAAGGAGGGTTTTGAACTAAAATCATTCGAATGATATTTTTTTGAATTAGCTAATAGTGATTATAGTAGTATTTGTTCTAAAGTATAATCTCCACCATTTGACATTGATTGCTCAATTACTCTATTGGTATCACTAATGCTCGAACCCGTGACCTTTAGAAACAACAAGCGTTCCTTTAATTACTTGAGCTAGAGGACTCTATTGGATGGTTAATAATTGAGTTAGTAGTTAGTTTGTTAAGAGTTTGTTGTTAATTAGTTGGATTATCTAGCCTAGTAGGTTGATACTAGTTTGGGTTATAAAGTTTTGTATCTGTGCAGGAAGAAGTATTGTCGTGGCAACAACTTAGGCCGAGGAAGGACCTAATGCCGAGGCAGCAAAGGAAAAGTGACGATATTGTGGGCAAGTTGAGGAGAAAAATGAGGAAAACGTTGATGGACAAGAAGCCCAAAGATCGGAGCTGGATAGCATAAGGAAAGCCCAAGACAAGGCCACGCGGAAAAGTCTCTTAGTTGGAATAAACTTGGAAAAGTTTATAGAAGACATAACCGTCCAAGGAGAAGGGAAACCATTAGACACCATAGACCATACGGTATTAAAGAGCTTAGACTTCATCTTTTAGTTTTTCTTTTCTTGTCTTTATGTTCTAAGTTTGTTAGGATTAGATGAAGGTTGTAAAGTATTAGTGTGAGAAAGTTGAACTTTGTTTCTTGTTTTCAATGTAATAAAATATCGAAGTTTTCTTATTCTTTTCCATTCCTTGTTGTTACATTCAAGCTCGGGAGAGAAGTTTGTAAGTTATCCATTTATCTAATATCGGGAGAGTTAGATTCACGAAAGGAATAAGTACGGTGTTTCAATCGCGAAACACTAACTTGGCCTAGGGATAGGTTAAGAGTTTCAGTGGCTAAGAGAAGTGTGGGATTGGTTGATGATTATAATTGATTCACGCTGGAAGGTATCATCAAGGACTGGTCATCAACAGTACTTCGACTTAGGGATAAGCGGAGTCATCTAAGGATACTTTGCAGAACTTTGGTAAAGTTCACCCAAGAGCAAGGGATTGTCGCGGCGGGTGAGTATCTTCACTGTCGAGGCAGTAATCTGCAGTTCTGCCGAGGAGTGTTGTGCAATTGCATTAGACAGAAACAAGTCAATTGAATTCTCTATACAATACAACTGGATCCAAACCACTATCTCTATTTGATTTTTCTATTGTAGCGACCCTAATTTTCTTAAAATAATAATAGGTGTAGTAAAAAGGGGTCACTAGTGAAAAAATGGAAATTAGGGGTTAGGTCTTGAAAGTTGGAATTGAGAAATTTGACCTAAAATTTGGGGGTTTGAAATATTAAATTTAGGGATTAAAAATTAGGGTTTGAAAAAACCTAAAAGGATTTAAAAATTGGTGGGAAATATTTGAAAAAGGTTTTAAAATGGGTTGGAGTCGCCATCGGTCACTTTGGTAGACCTGACACCGTAAAACCAGAGATTCAAAATGGTTTGGGTTCGAGAGTCGGTTACGATTTTAAAACGGTATTAGCGTTGAAAATCGCACAAAAAATTGACACCTCTATCAAATTAATCGCTTAATTAATTTTAGATTTTTCGTTTTAAAGTGGCATTTAAATTAATGTTTGTTTAAATATTCAACTTTAGTTTTATTTTTACCTTGTCTTTATTCGAAGGCAACGCATACACCGCGACCACTACGTTGGAACACAGGCCCGTTACGACCGAATAACGACGTTTGAATTAGGTTTATTAATTAAGAAGTGGTTGTGATTTTGAGCAAAAATATAAGATAAGAAAAATAAAGAAAAACACATGCATAAAAATAAAACACATAGAAATATGATACGAATAAATAACGCATAGCATGATATTCAAAAATAAATACAAATAAGACAATAAAAGGTAACATGAAATGTAAACGTGTACTACAAGTGAAAAATATGTACATAACTAAAACATAAACAACATGTATAACACAAATAAATGTAAATGCAACAAGACAAAATAAAATAAACAAGTAGAATAAATAGATAAATACAATAATATGTAAATAGAGAATAAAAGCATGGCAAAAAGAATAAAAGCATAATAAAATAAGTGAACGTACAAATGTTTAAATATGCACAATAGAAATAAATTAGGCATAACAAAATAAATATATTCAACATTGAATATGAACAAAATAAATATGGCTAAACAAATATAGACTAACATGTGACATGAATGAAGACACAAATAGAATGTAAGAGAAACACATATATAATAAAAAAAAGGTATAACAATAAGACAAATATGTACAAGGCATGTCACATAAAAACCTTACAAATGTGTACAAAAACAAGAAGGAACAACACATGGTAAGAGGGAGTGAATACACAAACGAAACAAATATGTATAAGCATGCAACACATAAGATAAAAGCATGAAATCAACAAATAAATATGCACAAGAGACATTCGCATCACGATAATTAAAATCAAATATGCATGATAAAAATATACAAGCATGTAACAACATAAATACATATATGAGAGAGAAAAAAGCAACACAATATTCTCATGAAAATAAATAAATAAATAGATAAAATAACTAATAAAATAAAAAGATGATCAAATTAAATAAAAAGACCAAAATAAGAAGTTTAGCTACTAAAAAAATGACCAAATTAAACTAAAACAGAAACTTTAGCGTAAAATCAAAACCAAAGAAAATCATCCACTGTTCAGTGACCTAATTGAAATAGTTTGAGAACTTTTGAGCCCTCAAAACACTATTTTTGAGTGAGGAAGGACTCAAGAGTTTACTCCTAAGCACGGAAGGACTTACAAACAATAAAACCAAAATAAAATGATGATTACCATTAAAATCAGACTAGATTACAAAATGAAACAAAGCCCGGAGGACTGATAAAATGAATAAAGGAGGACGGGGGGGGTTAAAATGTGATTTACCCTTTTTTAAAATATTTTGAGACTATAAAACACAAAAAGAAAAAACATCCCTTCCCATCTCTTCATTTCCTCATACCGAAAACCCAAGATAAAAGAGGATTTCTCTCTGTTCATTCAAACCAAACTTAGAACACTTGAAGAACATTCAAGTGTTCTTCATTTCTTTCCAGAAAACACCGCACTTCCCAGGTTTCGACCACCACCCATGGTGGTCGGCAACCCAAAAACTATTCGAAAACCCTTCTTTTAAAAGCCTTTTGAAATCCCAAACTCGGTTGAAACCTTTGCTTCACAAAACCAAGATCAAAATCACTTCCCCTTTCTTTTTGAAACCCAAGACCGAAACAAAAAGGATATGAACCCCCCTCTTCGGTTCGAAACGAGGAAAAAGGAGAAGAAAGAAAAAGAGGCTTCCTTCTCCACGGGCTCACAACCAAAGATTCAAAGCCTTCTCTGTTCATTGCCGGCGATCGGAGAGGAAAAAGAACTAAAAGGTAAAAAAAATTCTTTCTTTTCATGCCTATAAACTGATATAAAAAGATACTTTCTACCTTTGGAAACGCGTTCTCTTTGTATTGATAATCAAAAGGGGACCCCCTACAATGTTTGGTTTTCGGTCTTTTATAGCCGAAAGAAATTATAATTGAAGAAAAAAATAAAATGCTATATCTCGTGATTTGCTGATGGAAATTTGTTTTTATCCTCTGTTGCCCTCTGATGATTTTAGCTCTATAATTTTTGTTGATATTCGTCTGAAACTGTCTGATATTTGGTGCGAATTACCCTTTGGAATTGTCTGAAAATGCCTATATTTTTTTGTATTTCGGCTCATGTTTGTACAATTCTGACATTGTACTTTTGTTCACAAGTGAAACGGCCATCGGAGGAGGAAAGGGGACTACCGGCGGCATCAAACGGCGACCAGAGAAAGTGGAGAGGCATCTGGCATCGAAGGGTATTTTCTTAGGAATTCGACATGCTTCAGGTTGCATCTAACTATAGGAACATTTCTCTTTCTCTTTTTTTTTCTTTTTTCATTCTCTCTCATTTTTCTTTTTCTCTCATTTTCTTTTTCTTTTTCTCTCTTTTGTTATTTTTCATTTTTCTTATTTTTCTTTATCTATTTATTTCGGGGAAATCAACTCATCACAGTCCTTTGTCTCGAAGGTCATGATGGAGCATATAACCGACTTTCGACTTACTCGGCATAGTCATGAATTTGAAAATATTATCATCACTCATGAAGCGAAGACTTCGGATGGTGCATTGCTACCTTATTAGGTCTATCACTTCAGAGGAGTGACCCGAATACTTCCACACTCTTGTTCAAATATACCTATTATCAGGTTTCAAATATTGGAGTGTTTTTTGTTTAATATTTGTTCTCTCTTCTCTTTTTTTTCTTTTTTCTCTTTTTTCTCTCTTCTTTTTTTTCTTTTTTTTCTTAATTTTTTCCTTTTTCTTTGTTTTTCCTCTCTTTCATTCTTTTAGATGCAATCCTTATGCTTTTATTTGAAATTCTAAAGATCATCTAATATCATCGCCCCCCCTTTTTAGGAGATTTTCTTATCATTGAACATCACTGAAAGAGTAGTATTCTCATTTCTCGTGCATTACTGACCGAAGCTACCGGTTGAGGGATGATACTTCATCGTAATCATAACATTCCAACAACTTTATAATCGAGTCCTAAGCATGTGACATCCAAGGAATTTTAAAAATAAAGGAATAAATACAAAACAGTTTAACAAAAGGCATCTCTTAATTGAAAACATTAAGCCTTTACATAGATCCATTGCTACTTTTAGACCAATAGTAGCAAGATTGATTAAAAGGAAAGGAAAAAGATGGCAAGTGCAAGACTACTAATGCAAACTATCATCTAGGACATGCAAAGCAAACTGATATGCGACTGATACTCCTCTTGGCTTGGGCATTACTCCTGGACCACCCCAATCGTTCTGTCTCTTTAGCGTTTACCATATTTAGAGGAGGAGCTGGATGCCATGCTTGACGCATAAAGCTTTACAACCCCAGTGTTAATCAGGTTTTGCATTGTCTTCTTGAACACTATGCAGTTCTCTATCGAGTGCCCTGTTATGCCGGCGTGGTATTCACAATGTGCGTTAACATCGTACCAAACAGGATATGACGGTATGAAGGGAGTGACACAAGTGGGCCGTATCAGGTTTGCCTCATACAAAATAGAGTACATCTCCTTGTAGGAAAATGAAAGAAGGGTAAAGGTCTTCTTTGCTTTCTCTGTCTTAGGAACTTGAGCTGTATTTCTTGCGTACGGTGGAAAACTCTCAGGAGTTTGGTGGGCAACTTTATAGTTCACCTGACGTTCTTACCCCCTAAAACATCCTTAGAGACTTCCATCCACTGAGGAGGATAAAATTTTCCTAAGAGCGACTTCAACTTTGTCCAACACTAGTTCGGTGGGGCAGATAGTGGCATTACAAGCTACCTCATATTGCCGAAGGACGACTTTGTCTTTTTCCGATAGATTTATTTCCTTATAACCCTGACTCTCATTTTCTTGCATGAAGGAGCCTTTTATCGGAATCTTTCCCTTAATCGGGGCAATCATCATGTCCCTTAACTCCCTGAATTACGCCCTAGTTTCATCTTGGAGGCTTTTCATGCCTAACAATATCTCATCCTGATTCTTGATCACTAACTCATGCAGTCTTTCGAGTTTGCTTACCCTTGCCACCAGATTGTTCATGTTCTTGAAGTTGTACTGCTCCGAGGTCGTCCCCTTGTTCTTCCTAGCGTCAGACATGAATGTCCCACTTGGGACCACTCCTCGCCTAGAGAAATTCTTATCCATTTGATCGACGTAGTCTATGAAAGCTGCCACATGATATCCATGATTATTCCTCTTATGTTATTAATCAATGCAAGTTATATTATTGAAAATGCATGAGATGAAAATGCATGAATAAATGCATGAGATGAACAATGCACGAATAAATGCATGAGAGGAACAATGCGCGAATGAGATGAACAATGCACGAATGCACTTAAAGGTATTGGTCATGCTAGTGACCGCCCTTTGAGAAACTTTCATTGATTAAGAGATCTCAATGCCCCTTTGTTATTTTTTTAATTTTTTCTATTTTCTTTCTTCTTCTTCTTCTCTTGATTTTCTTTCTCTTTCTATTTCCTTATTTTTTTTTGTTCTCTTTTCTTCTGATATCTTTTCCTTATATTTTTATTTCTATGTTCCTTTTTTTCTTTTTTTGTCAACTTTTTCTTTTTCTTAGTTTTATTTTCTCATTGTTTTCTTTTTCTTTTTATTTCTCTTATTTTCTCTTCTCTCTTTTTTTCTCTCTCCTTTTTTCCTAATCTCTCAATTTCTATTTTTCATCCTCTTTCTTTTTCATTGTCTTTTTTTGTTTTCAAATCTTCTCTCATTTTATTCTTTTTTTCCTCTCTCAAATTTCTATTGTTTCTCTTTCTTTCTAATTTTCCTATTTTCCTTTCTTTCTCTTATTTTTCTATTTTTTACTCTAACTAAAATGAAAGTCTCTAATTGGACAAACCATGACAAGCGTCGAATTGTCAAATAAATAATTCCTATTTCTCAAATTAAATAAAAGAATAGTATAGAGAAAGTAGGGTCGATCCACAGGAACTAAGAAATTTCCAACGTTGAAGTGAATTGATCCTGATTCAAGAAAAACAATAAATTAGAAAATGGGGGTTTGATATTATAAAACTAAAAATAAACTTAATCTAATAATAACTGAAATTAAATAAAAATAAATATTTAAAGTAATAAATTTAAAGGATATAGCCTCAAGCTTCGTTTCGCCTCAAATCTCAATTGATCATCGAAATAGATTTTACTTCAAGATCCATGCCAGTTACAGTCTACAAGGCCCAACCCTTGTAACTTGTTTCTCTCTTCGGTAAACCAATATTCCCAAGTCTATCTCCGGAATTCGGTCTTTGCTGGACTAACCACGCCTATCGCCGTTAGCGCCAATACAACTTTAAGCACTGGAAAAGCCTGACTCGAGTTATAGCGTCTCACAGAGAATCAAACACGATCTTGATTTCCATTAGTGGACCACCACCAAGTTTGTTCACAGGAAGCCAAATTTGCTACCAGCCGATTTTTCTTCCCAACGATAGATCTAAACAATCTTCAAGTCAACGTGCACTTTTTGAAATTAAGGCGTCGAGATCATTAAAGGAAAAGTCGATTGTCAATCCTTGATTTCAGAAAATCAAGAATGTTATCCAAAGGAATTAAGTGCTTCATGATTCTCACATAATGGATTGAGTCGTCACTAGCTTTCGGCTAAATGAAAGTTTAGCTAAGCATGAATGAGATCATACTTAGCATTTTCTAGAAGAAAAGAAATAAGAAAACTCAAAGAAAAATAAAAGAGCTAGAGAGAACTTTTATTACTCAAGAGAAAAAGTGAAAATTGAAGTACATCTCAAGCTTTACCTCTATGGGTATTTATACTATTCTAAAACCCTAAAAATGTAACAATTCAAAATTTAAAAAAAATAAAAAAGATAAAAATAAAGATAAATGTTCTAAAATTTAAAATTTAAATTCCTAAGATAAATCTTCAAAATAATTCCCAAATAATCCATTCATCCTTCTAGAATATATGAATGGACTATCTTCTAGAAACTTTTGCTGACTGGATAAGCCAAATCTGTCAGATCGAAAAGCGTCGTACCCATGACTCCAGCCATAAAAAAATGTAGAATTCACTATTTTCTGTTGGTTCTGAAAAATAAGTTCCTACATTGAAAATGATCAAAATAGAACCAAATTAGTAATATCAAATCGAAAATGAGAAATAATTATTAATAAAAAATATATAAATTCGAACACTCATCAAATTCTCCCTCACTTATTCAATGCTTGTCCTCAAGAATACTCAAATTCTCATTTTCGTCACTTATCAAAATTCACTCAAAAAGTTTATGTCAAATCCCATGTACATGCATGAATTAAAGAAGTTAGACAAGACAATCAAATAAAGGTGACATGATATTCCAATAAACAATAATTAACCAAATGAATAAAAGGTAGATATGCAGAGCTTTTGCTATTTGCTTGTGAGACGAAATCAAATCAAGTTTAGATCCTTCATGATAAACGATTGGCGGAGTGTGAGTTTTATTTTCCTCCCCTTTTATATCACTCTTTTTTTCTTTTTTTTGAAAGAGATTATTTTTCTCTTTTTTTTATTTTTTTTCAAGCGCTTTATTATTTTCTTTTTTTCAAAAGACATTTTTTCCTTTTTTTTTTCTTTTCTTTTTTTAGCGCTACTCTCATTAACTCTAACTTTATAGTCTCGACTCGTCACCGAATCTTTGAACTGGAAACAAGATGACAACCCAAGCACCTCGCCCCGATTCTCCAATCCGGTCACATTCAAACGATCTACCACTCACAATCGTCTCAAAAAAAATCATGCACTTGAAGATAACATCATTATTAGCAAAAAAAACACAAACTCATATTTAAGCAACACTAACAATTATACCATAAGGTTAAAAACTTTCACTCAAACATCTAATCATCTCAAGTTAATTTTCCATGCATAACAAAATTAATTCAAGCTTGTAAACAAGGGATTATGATAAAACTAACAAGTCAACAAGACAAACAACAATCATAAGAACTTAAAATATACCTTCAAACTAACATGAACAAGTAAGGAGAAATATAATCACTCCCCCTCACTTTAAGCATATTATCTCAATACGAAAATTAAAGTACAAGAGAAGAAATAGAGATACTCCCCGTGTCTAAAGTAAGTTTGATTGTCGACAACTTTGGAGGCCATTTGCAATTTTCCAAATTTCATGCACGACAAAGCCATTCAAATTTGGGGAAAATTTTGTGCAAATTTATTTGAAAATAAATTAGATGAAAAAAAAAGAAATAAATAAAAAAAATAAAACAAAGAAAGAAAATGGGTTACCTCCCATTGAGCGCTTGTTTAACGTCATTAGCTTGACGACCTGATTCAGACTAAAGGTTTTGCGAGAAATTCTTTTTCTAATTCATGTTCTTTATCCAACTTAGAATTTCTCTAGGAGAAATTTTTTCGTTATGGAGTTCCTTTATTTTCGACAAAATATCTTCTTTAATCTGCAATTTATCTGGTGGCAATTTTAATTCCAACTTTAGTTCCTTTACGAGTACGTTTTCAAGAACTCCTTCAAGATACACTAAAGATCTGTCGGCAAGCTGTATCGTCACACTTGTTTCCTTCAAAGGCTCAACACTTAATAAATTATAAATTGAAAGAGGCATGACATTAATTGAAGCGCCTAAATCGCACATAGCTCGTTTAATACCAACTTTACCAATCTTACATGGGATAGCAAACATACCTTGATCCTTGTATTTAGGTGGAATTTTACGTTGAATTACGGCAGATATATTTTCACCTAAGTTTACCTTTTCATTCCCAGTAAGCTTTCTTTTATTTGTGCAAAGATCCTTCAAAAATCTAGCATACCTTGGAATTTTTTGGATCACATCGAGAAGAGGTATGTTTATCTCCACTTTCTGAAACATGTCAAGAATTTCTTGTTCCTCGGCTTGCTTATCACGTTTCACTAATCTCGATGGAAAGGGAGGTGGAACGTCATAAGGAGATGATGTAGGGATAGCTTGTGGTTTGGTTTCCTTCTTTTTATGGGGTTGCGTGACATCTTCTTTAGGTTCGACAATGTTACCACTTCGAAGGGTGATGGCACTAACATTTTATTGCGGGTTTGGCTTAGTTTGCGACGGTAGCTTTCCCTTTGATTCCAAACGATTCACAGCTAATGTAAGTTGACTCATTTGTTTGTCAATTTCTTGAAAATGTGCCTCGGTCTTTTGTTGGAATTTCTCTTGAGCTAGCGCCAAATGTTCGATAATTGACTCCAACGATGATTTTTGTGGTTGATATTGTTGTGGTGCAGGTGATCTAGGTTGATAAGTTTGATACGATCCATACTTGAGGTTTGGATGATCCCTCCAACCTGGATTATAACTATTTGCATTGAGATCATATTGCCTTTGAGGAGGTCCTAGAAAATTTCCAACGGTATTTACTTGAACATTATTATCTTCTTGAAGCATTGGGCAACAGTCCGTAAGATGATCCGGCATCGTGAATATTCCGCAAAGTCTAGCTGGACCTACTTTACCTGCAATAAGAGATTGAACCACATTAGTTAACTTATCAATTTTATCCTCTAAAGAAGATGTACTTATCTCGTGAACTCGTCGAGTGGGTTCACTTGGGCGAAACTGTTGTGCATTAGCGGCCATGGTTGAGATAAGATTTCTGGCGGCGGTTGGAGTCATATTTACGAAGGCTCCACCACTAGCTGCATCGATCATTTTCATTTCCATTGAAAGCAATCCTTCATAAAAGTATTAGAGAATGGTTTGTTCAGTAAGGCCATGTTGCGGACAACTAGCGCAAAGTCTTTTAAATCGTTCCCAATAGTCGTATAACGACTCTCCATCCTTTTGTCGAATTCCTAAGATGCTTCTCCTTAATTCGCTTGCTTTTGCTATTGGAAAGAACCTGTCAAGAAACAATTGTGCCATATCAGCCCATGTATTAATTGAACCGGAAGGTAAATAAAACAACCAATCTTTTGCTAAATCAGCTAAAGAAAAAGGAAATGCGCGAAGTTTTATTTGATCTTCGGATACTCCCTGTGGTTTCATACTCAAACAAACCATATGAAACTCTTTTAAATGCTTGCGTGGATTTTCATTCTGCAAGCCGCGAAACATTGGAAGTAAATGTATTAAACCAGTTTTAAGTTCAAACGGTGTTTCGCCATTTGGGAACATGATACAAAGTGGTTGTTGTTCATCAGGTGCTGCAGCTAACTCTCGAATTGTTTGTTCTGATCCTTCGTCATCAGAAGTAAATAACTCATCGGTGTAAGAAATTTCCCCAAAATCAAGATTTGGTTTTGGTTGAAGGTCTCGATTCAACCTTTTGCGCCTAAGGTTCTCTCCACGCAGTCTCCGGGCAAGAGCTTCGATCTCGGGTTCGTAATCTACTAGTTTTCCCGGAAGTGACCTGGTCATAGATCAAAACAAAACAATATTAGTAATTTTATCGAAGTCCCCGGCAACGACGCCAATTTGACAAGCGTCGAATTTTCAAATAAATAATTCCTATTTCTCAAATTAAATAAAAGAATAGTATAGAGAAAGTAGGGTCGATCCACAGGGACTAAGAAATTTCCAACGTTGAATTGAATTGATCCTGATTCAAGAAAAACAATAAATTAGAAAATGGGGGTTTGATATTATAAAACTAAAAATAAACTTAATCTAATAATAACTGAAATTAAATAAAAATAAATATTTAAAGTAATAAATTTAAAGGATATAGCCCCAAGCTTCGCTTCGCCTCAAATCTCAATTGATCATCGAAATAGATTTTACTTCAAGATCCATGCCAATTACAGTCTACAAGGCCCAACCCTTATAACTTGCTTCTCTCTTCGATAAACCAATATTCCCAAGTCTATCTCCGGAATTCGGTCTTTGCTGGACTAACCACGCCTATCGCCGTTAGCGCCAATACAACTTTAAGCACTGGAAAAGCCTGACTCGAGTTATAACGTCTCACAGAGAATCAAACACGATCTTGATTTCCATTAGTGGACCGCCACCAAGTTTGTTCACAGGAAGCCAAATTTGCTACCAGCCGATTTTTCTTCCCAACGATAGATCTAAACAATCTTCAAGTCAACGTGCACTTTTTGAAATTAAGGCGTCGAGATCATTAAAGGAAAAGCCGATTGCCAATCCTTGATTTCAGAAAATCAAGAATGTTATCCGAAGGAATTAAGTGCTTCACGATTCTCACAATATGGATTGAGTCGTCACTAGCTTTCGGCTAAATGAAAGTTTAGCTAAGCATGAATGAGATCATACTTAGCATTTTCTAGAAGAAAAGAAATAAGAAAACTCAAAGAAAAATAAAAGAACTAGAGAGAACTTTTATTACTCAAGAGAGAAAGTGAAAATTGAAGTACATCTCAAGCTTTACCTCTATGGGTATTTATACTATTCTAAAACCCTAAAAATATAACAATTCAAAATTTAAAAAAAATAAAAAAGATAAAGATAAATATTCTAAAATTTAAAATTTAAATTCCTAAGATAAATCTTCAAAATAATTCCTAAATAATTCATTCATCCTTCCAGAATATATGACTGGACTATCTTCTAAAAACTTTTGCTGACTGGATAATCCAAATCTGTCAGATCGAAAAGCGTCGTACCCATGATTCCAGCCATAAAAAAATACAGAATTCACTATTTTTTGTTGGTTCTGAAAAATAAGTTCCTACATTGAAAATGATCAAAATAGAACCAAATTAGTAATATCAAATCGAAAATAGGAAATAATTATTAATAAAAAATATATAAATTCGAACACTCATCAAACCACTTAGATCAACACCTTTAAATATGAAATGTTTATGCAAATAAAAAGATACACGAAAAGGTTAGGAAAATAAATAAACAATTGAGCCAACAAAGCAAGAGACAAAACAACCCTATTTATTTCGTCTAAAACCCTAGGTTAACCACAGGCTTTAATGGGGTGGGCTTTCTATGTTCTCTACATGCAGTTTTGGTACTAGGAGGTACCCGAATTGTTCTTGTTGTCCTCTTTTAAGAGTAGCAAGACCCCCGATCATCACCCATTATAGGCTCATCTTGATCGAGTTCAATTTAGGAGGACCCTTTCGCTATGCCCATACGAAGGAACAATATCCTCACGAAAGCATAGGGTAGTCGAGCCCCGAAAGTACTTTTCGAGGCCCATACATAGGAACAATATTCTCATGAAAGCACTAGTATTTTCCCCCCACTTAAAAATGGGTTGGAATGATATAGCCTCGAATTAATAAACAAATAATAATTTAATTGCCACTTTTAATTCTAAACTTTAAAAATTAATTAAGCGGTATTTTTGAAAACAAGGCTTGACTCGTTTGAAAAAAATAATTTGTCCCCCAGTGGAGTCGCAAACTGTAGCGACCCTAATTTTCTTAAAATAATAATAGGTGTAGTAAAAGGGGTCACTAGTGAAAAAGTGGAAATTAGGGGTTAGATCTTGAAAGTTGAAATTGAGAAATTTGACCTAAAATTGAGGGGTTTGAAATGTTAAATTTTGAGATTAAAAATTAGGGTTTGAAAAAACCTAAAAGGATTTAAAAATTGGTGGGAAATATTTGAAAAAGGTTTTAAAATGGGTTGGAGTCGTCACCTATCACTTTGGTACACCGGACACCGTAAAAAAAGAGACTCGAAATGGTTTGGGTTATAGAGTCGGTTACGATTTTAAAACGATATAAGCGTTAAAAAACCACCCAAAAAAATTGGCACTTCTACCATTAACGAAGAAGAATTTATGCAATCAGTTAGTTTACTATCGGTTAGTTCACTACTCCTTTTCTGGTTTCGTTCTTTTGTTGACACTGGCATCGGTTCAACCGTTGATGATTAATCTCTTCAATTACGCGCGCTTCAGTTTCGTTTTTGATCGTTGTTTCTGTTTGATGCGATACCATTGTTAGTTAGATTTGTTAGTCAAGGTATGGGTGAATTGGTTTGATGATTTTTGATTGATTCTCAGTCTCGTTTTTTGCTTCTAACTCAAATTCAGTTGTCGATGCTTCTTTCGTTGAGTTGGTCATGGTTTAGATTTGTGGTTGTTCAAGAACTGTTTTTCATTTCTTCATTGTCTCTTGATTCATCCACAAGACAAGTTGATGGTTCAACCAAGTTTCCATGAAAGAAAATCTCTAGAAAATGTATAGAGTTTAACAACCTTGCATTTTGTTAACCGGATAAAATAATATGTTTTCTTGCTCGAATGAGGGTTTCAGATTATACTCGAAAGCTCGATGCTTAACAGCCTTGCTTTCAACAAAAAGAAGGTTCGAATAAGTGAGAAGAAAGTCAATGAAGATGAAAAAAAATAAAAGGAAGTTTTTGGATAGAAAAGTTATTGACAAAAAGGTGAGTAAAGAAGAACGAAAGGAAGAAAAATAAACTCTTTCGATTCTTGATAATCCACCAAGTAAGAAATACAACTTCGAGCGAAGAAATGAAGAAAGAAAACATTTTGTGTCATAAATCATCTCAACTCATCAAGGGAAAATCAGTTCGATACAGCCGGAGAGTTTTCCTTGGGATGTATATCACCAAGTTATTGTTTTTCATTTTCTAATTGCACCTAACAGATTGGGCAGCTGATTTTACGTACAACGACTCTGTTTGTCAATGCAACTACAATGTCTTGATGTCATTTTCTCTTCTTCAATTTCAATCCTCAACTTCGAGAAAAATCAGAAACTTAAGGGAACAAGGTGAATGTTGGATGGTTAATAATTGAGTTAGTAGTTAGTTTGTTAAGAGTTTGTTGTTAATTAGTTGGATTTGTTAGCCTAGTAGGTTGATACTAGTTTGTGTTATAAATACCTAATATTATTGTTAACAAATGTACACAGAATTGTTTTGATCAATAAAGTTTTCAGATTTTCTATTATTCTTGTAAACTCAATATCCTCACTTTCTTCTTCATCTTTGTTCACCATCATCCTTGATCATCATGTGTGCTTTTTCACAGACTCGTGCTATCCAAATGATATTTTTGATCTTGTTTATGGGTGTAATGATTATATTTTTCTTACTTTTATGAATCTTTTAGGAGCATTAATAATTCATTTTATACTTAAGTTATTGGTGAAAGAAGCTGGAGAATTATCTAAACTTAGAGAGAGAAAAAAGGGAAAAAACGTGGAGAACTAGGTAAAGAATAACATTTCAATCATCTATTTTTTTTTACTTTTAATTTAAAAGAAACTCATTGTTTTGAATATTCTTTCGATTTAAAGTTAGGAGGAAGAATCTGCTTGTAGTACATTTAATTTCTTGTGAACACACTTAACGACGATCCGCAAAGAAAAGTTGAGATTGAGTTTGATTTTTAATGAGATAACATAACCTAAGTTAGATTTTTCTAAAACTTAAACTATTTTGGCGCTAGTGACGATAGTCGTGTTTTGTCTAAGTAAAGATTGAATCCTAAAGAATGATTTTAGACAATTAATTTTTTAAATATATTTAATCCTAAAGAGGGATTCCAAAAGAGAGATAAAAAAATAAAGAAATTAAATTAATTTTTTATATAAAAATATAAATATATTTAATTATGTGTATATATAGCAATTATCTAAAACTTAAAACATGAAAAAAGGAGAATTTTTCGGTAAAAAATTGACAATGTTAATTTTTAGATATTTAATATTTATTTTTTTGTATATTTTTTATAAGGTAATTTTTCAAGAAAAATCGTATATCTTATTGATTATAAAGTAAGAGACTCATTCAAATAAATTGCATAGACCTCCAAAATCTTTAAACCATCCCTGAATTTTCATATAATCTGTTGTTAATCTCAACCATCCATTTTATGAATCAAACTATCTGAAAAGCATGTAAAAGTTAAAAAAATTTACATTGTGTAATTGAATCCTATCATATATGAACAAAAATCTTTTACCCCTATTCATGTCTCTTTTAAAAGTAAATTCTAAACCCTAACCCTAATCCTAAAATCTATATTCTATACCTAATTCTCTAAACTCTAATTATAATCTTTAACCTTAAACTCTAAATTCATATTTTTAAAGGATAGAAAGGAAGGTACTAGAAAGGGATGCCAACTGAGTATTGAATAAGCGTGCGCACGTCTTTTACATAAGAAAAACAACGTTGTACTCGAAAAATTATTAGGTGAACCATGTTCACCACGTCATTCATGATCCATATTAATCAGGATCGTTAATCTTAATTTTTTTTTTCTAAGTGAATCACAACCTCTTTCCAACATGTATTTAGAGGGTGGGTAGTTATTAGGTGGTTATTTAAAGATCAACGGTACTGATTGCTTAGACCATAGATAACGTGGTGAAAAAGATTCACCTAATAATCTCTCCGTTGTACTCATGTTATTAATTAAATCATTTAAACATGCATATACGTGGGGAGAATTCATAACATGTATATAAATTTAGAACCGAAAGAATCTTGTAGGCTAATACAATACTATCATTTTGACCACTGGCCAGACCAAATTTCTAAATAAATCCTTAATAAATGAAATGCTAAAGTTTAATAATAATAATAATAATACAGTGACAAAATATTATCTCATGCAAAAAAAATAAAAGGCTATATTTATTTAGAATAAAAATGAAAGAGAAGGGTTCTCAATTAATGAGAAACAATACAAAGAGTCATTGGGAAAGGGATGTAAAATCCAAGAAATAAACAATGCCAACTTCACAACGAACGCACAGAAAAATCAGACACATTGGATAAGAACACCCTGTACATAAGGTTGCAGATGTATTCTGTTGCGACTCTTCTTCCACAGTTATTCAGAAAGAGGTTCAAAGAAATAGGAAGGTTGATGTTAAGGCCTAACACATTGGCTCTTAAAGTAGTGCAAAGGCAAACGGCAGCCTCGAGATCAGCCAAACCTTCGATTAGGATACAGCAAGGCTGTGTAGGCACGTTGCCAAGTTCCACATCAACCAAGCTCAACAGATTAAGACACACGCCAAGGTTCAAAGGATTGCACGTACCGGATTGACTCCGACCATTAGGGAGCACATCGCCCGGGCGAACAACGATGGGGTTTCTGGGATTTGTTGTGCAAGAATCAACATTGTGAGAGCTTACTAAAGCGAAGAAGAGAAGGTTGAGAGAAAGAAATAGAACAGGTGATGCCTTGACTCTTGAAGCCATTTTCGAATAGAAAAATATTACGAGTGAAATCAGTCTATTTGAAACTGCTTCTAAGAAAATGACAGATGATGATGTTGGTAAAGAGAGAAAAGGGTTTTTATAGGTGACAAAGATGAACTCAAAGCTTTTAAGAAGGAGAAAATGACAGGCACCAAGTCATATTAGTTCCAAATTTTGGATCTTGGAATATTTGTTTGGTGGGGTATATATATATATATATGTATATTTTGTAATTCGGAATCTCCCATATCAAGGATGAACTGTATAGATAATCGAAATCATATTTAATTAATAACATGAGGACAACGTTAAAGTTGTTTATATATATTATATATATGTTTGAGAAGTGTCAATGATGATTTTAACTTATAGTATCTTTTTGGCAGAAACCTTAGTTTGGCTTGGTGGCATGCATGTCTGCATATATATATATATATATGAAGACAATGTTGTTATTAATTAAATAGTTTAATCAGGCATAGGTAATCGATTCCTTGATCGGATAATTTGAACTAGGTTTTACGTATATTGATTACAAAAATGATCCTCTCAAAAATTCAGACTTTTAACCTTACCGAAACCAGCTAACATTTCATTCTATTAGATAAATAGATACAAACTTAATAAATGAATAATACTGCAATAATATAGCATTCTAGAAGAACAAAGTTGGGTGCAAAATGTAAATGCTACCTGAAACCCAATTTCAACCGGTTACTATAGACCTGAAACCCGACCTGTATCCGACTGAAACGAACCTGAACCCGAGTTTCATCTGGCAAATAACCGATATTACCCGACTGAATTGACCTGAGACCTGTTTTGAACTCGACCTGTTTTGAACCCGACTTGTTTTGTACATGACTTGTTATTGACCTGAACTAATATTACCAAAACTTAATATTTACATGACATATAATTAAATATACTATAATTTGATGAATTTAAAATATTGATAAATATAATTAAGCTTAAAAATAGAATTAGACATGAGAATTAATTTAGGATTAATATTTAAATATAGTATTGCATATTTAATTAAATTAATTTATTTACTATTTTATTTAGTTTTAATATATTTAATTTTAATTATAATTTTAAATTAAATACATACATTATATTAGTAATATACATACATTAACTCATAAATAAATTAAACATATATATTAGTATACATTTAAATATATATAATATATATTATATATTAAAGTACATTATATATATTACAAATATATTATATATTACATATAATACATTAATATATAAAATATAATATATGTATTAAAGTGTCTTATATATGTATTAAATTATATTATATACATAGTATATATTAATGTATATTATATACATATATTAATATATACATCTAATATATATACATATATATATAAAAAATAAATATACATATATTAATGTATACATCTAATATATATCTTATATACATATATATAAGTATATATATATTATATACATATAAATATCATAATAAATATGCATATATTTTAATTAATTACTTCAAGTCAAATTGATTTGACTTTTAAAATAAATTTAAAATTAAAATTTTGAGAATTTTTTTTTTGGTTTTAGGGGGAATTTTTGATTTTAACATGTGGTTGGGAGGGGAAATTTTTGATTTTGGGAAGGAAATTTTTTTTTATTTTAATCGTTTTGGGGGTGGAGGAATTTTTTGATTTTAACTCTTTTGGGGATTTGATTTTAGGGCGGGCTGGGGAGGGATTTGAGGGGATATATAATATATATATATATACATATATTATGATATATTTATTATATATAAGTATAATGCATATTATATATATATGTATAATATGATACATATATACATTAAAAATAAATATGTATGTATGATATATATAATGTATATATGTATAATACATATACATATAACATACATATATATCAATATATATAATACATATACATATAATATATAACATTATATATTTACATTATTAACATACATATGTATATATATATAATGTACTAATATATACTAACACATGTGACATATTAAGTTATTAACATACATATATATAATACATGTACTAAACTACTAATACTATATATTAATACATATATTAAAAATTAATATATATGTTAACATGTATGATATATGTATAATATATTATATATACATATGCATATAGATTATAACATACATTGTACATATATATTAATATATACATGTACTATATACTAATGTATATATACATATACAAAATTTATAATTACATATTGATATAACATACATATATGATATATATATATATATACATGTACTATATACTAATTACTATATACAATTATACATATACATATGTTATATATACATAGTATATAATATACATTTACTAATTATTATATATACATATATATACAAATACATATAACATACATATATGATATATTGAATTATTGATATATATATTAATATATTAATGTACTATGTATAATACTATTACTACTATTAAATACTAATCTACTATTACTGTATACATATAACATACATCGATACATATATTATATATGAATGTTAGAATGTAATTATGTAGTTATGTATTATGTATAATTAATAATTGTATACATTATAAATATATTATACATACATTATACATATAACATATCTAATTACTAGATATCTAATTATCGATATATATTATATAAATATTTATATTAGTTATTAAATTATTAATGTATTATATATATAATGTAATGTATACCATATTTTAATGTATATTATAATTTTATTTTCCATATATATATAGTATTAATTCATTTATAGTATTATTTCATAAATGGTATTATGTCATAAATAGTGTTATTCATTATTTTAGTATTATTTTATTTCCAAAAATAGTATTATTTCATAAATTATTAATCCATATATTGTATTATTCTATGTGCAAAAATAATATCAGTCCATTTATAGTATTACACTATATAGTATATTTTTACATATAGTATAAATTTCTTAATCCATATATTGTATTATTCTATTTGCAAAAATAATATCAGTCCATTTATAGTATTACTCTATATAGTATATTTTTACATATAGTATAAATTTCTTATATAATATTAATTTTATATATACTATCATAACATTTATAGTATAAATTTTATATATTGTCTAAAATTTATTTTTAATTTTTGAAATATATTAAACTATAGTATAATTATAAATTTATAATATATTAAAGATAAAATTTTAATACTTTTATTTATTAAGTTATAATTTTTTTTATTTTTAAAATTTTAAAATTTAATCTTTAATTTTATGGTCTAATATTTATTCGTTTTTTTTACGTATTTATAAAAAATCAAAATTAATAATTTAAATTACTATGAATATAAAATCAAAATTAATTCGACCTGAAACAAAACCGACTTGAAAAGAACCCGACTTGAAATACAACCGAACTGAAATGGACCCGACTTGAAATCTACCCGAACTGAAATGAAATTGTCAATTATCTGATTTAGACTCGAACGGTTTGAACCCGACCTGAAATGGATTCGACCTGAAACGGACCCGACCTGAAATGGACTCGCACCCGACCCGAATCAAGTCAAAAAATCAAATCAATCTAAAATGACCTGTATCTGATTTTACTCGACCTAAAACTCATCCGAATAATTGTTTTTACATCCCTAGGTGTATCCACTAAACTTTTAAGTTCAATGTTTGAGATAATTTTTTTATGTAGGTCTTTAAGCCACAATGTGCTTTCAAAGAACTCATCGGAATAGGACTTCAGTACATCGATATACTGAAGAGTACAATTTTAGATTTGTTGGAGCATTGTATTCATGGGACCTTTAAATGTTGTAATTATAACTCCTTTTTAATTGTCATTTGTATCAATATTTATTAAATTAATATATTTTGATTTGAAACTCAAAAGCGATGCTTAATTATTTTGTATATCTCGTTTAAAAATGATTTGGTCAATGAAACTTATAATTTAGACCAAATTATTTGAGAAAATTTCTTATATTAGTTTGCACTGGGGTCTAATGTGATACTAGATTTAGGGTGTTATAAACCTTATTCATGTTATCATACCAAACTTTTAGATTATAGTATGCATACTACCAATTCATGGATTATTGATACAAAGGGTAGGAAAAAGCCAGATTATAATTTTTTAGGTATAATTTCACATATTTATTTTGTGTGGATTCCATTTTTCTAGTATATGTATCTTGGTCTCTTAAATCCGTTAATTTTGATATAGATTTTAATTCTTAAGTAGATTAACTAAAAGATTTTAACGTAGATAATATGTGTTAGT
This sequence comes from Abelmoschus esculentus, assembly GCA_035048815.1. Classification (NCBI taxonomy): domain Eukaryota; kingdom Viridiplantae; phylum Streptophyta; class Magnoliopsida; order Malvales; family Malvaceae; genus Abelmoschus; species Abelmoschus esculentus. The sequence goes on from JAUCBN010000021.1 coordinate 3,187,139, forward strand.
AATTTATAGATTATTAAGTCGTTAACTATTAAAAGAAGAGAGTTTTAGGTTACTTGTGAACTATCATCTAACTTGAAAACCAAGCTACTTGATATTTATGTTGGTTATTCTCTAAAGCTTAATGATAGTAATAATTTAGATTAAAACACCGATAACTAACTTGAGTAGAATTTTTCTTATAATTCAAAGTCGTTTACTTTTAGATAGTTTTCTTTAATCTTAATCTCAGACATGAACCCCATATATTTTATTATATTTTATTTATATTGAACTTAATATTTTATCATTCTCTGTAGATTCGACCATACTTGCCGCTACTACAAAATCTCTAAAACAAGTAAAAAAATTTTGATTGATTCGACACACATCACTTAATCCATTTTATCAATTCACAACACCAAAATTTAAAAAAATAACTTTATTTTAAGAATCAAAATTTTTCTTAACATTAGATAAGATACTTGTTTCAAATTTAATAATTAATGATAATACAAGGAAAAATTATTATCTCATGTGATAAAAAAAATGTGCATTTATGTAGAATAAAATGAAAGAGAAGGCTTCTCAATTGATGAGAAACAATACAAAGAGTTATTGGGAAAGGGATGTAAAATACAAACAAATAAACAATGCCAAGTTCACAACAAACACACAGTAAACCCAAACCTTCAAACATTGGAGAAGAACACCCTCTACATAAGGTTGCAGATGTATTCTGTTGCGACTCTTCTTCCACAGTTATTCAGAAGGAGGCTCAAAGAGATGGGAAGGTTGATGTTAAGGCCCAACACATTGGCTCTTAAAGTAGTGCAAAGGCAAACTGCAGCCTCAAGATCAACCAAACCTTCGATTAGGCTGCAGCAAGGCTGTGTAGGCACGTTGCCCAGTTCCACGTTAACCAAGCTCAGCAGATTAAGACACACGCCAAGGTTCAAGGGATTGCATGTACCGGATTGACCACGACCAGTAGGGTGCACATCTCCGGGACGAACAACGACAGGGTTTCTGGGATTAGTTGTGCAAGAATCAGTATTGTGAGAGCTTACTAAAGCAAAGAAGACTAGGTTGAGGGAAAGAAATATAACAGTTGATGCCTTAACAGTTGAAGCCATTTTCGAATAGAAAAATATTACAAGTGAAATCAGTCTATTTGAAACTGCTTCTAAGACAATGGCAGATGATGTTGGTGAAATGAGCAAAGGGTTTTTATAGCTGACAAAGATGAACTCAAAGCTGCTTTAGAATTAGAACCTGAGAGCCACAAAGTGAGATTAGTTGGAGAATTTGGATCTTGGAATATTTGTTAGGTGGGAAAGTACTTGGGTTTGTATAGATTTTTTGTAAGTGGAAATCTCTGACATCCATGATGTATAGTATAGAAATCATGTTTAATTGATTTAATTAATAACATGAGTATAACGTTAAAGTGGTTTATATATTTAGTATTCAGACATGCATGCAACCAACAGGAATTAAGATTTACGTCATAAATATATGTAGAAAAGATTGATCAGGATATTGATGAGGGATAAGTAAAATTTGATTCGATTCTAAAATTATTTTTTTTATCTAATTTTGAATTATTCAAGTTATTCGAGTTAACTTAAGTAACTCAAAATATTTAGTTGAAATTTGTTGAAATTAGTTGAAATTTAGTTAACTTAAGTTCGAATTAGTTGAAATTTGTCCAACTCAAAAAATTGAAAAATCGATTTCTTTTTTCCATTTTATGATTTAGTCCCCGATTTCATTTTTCTTCGATTCTCCCTTCCTTTTAAGTCTATTTTGATCAAATTTGAACCACATGTTCTTATACAAATTTAGAATACTTATTTAGCTTCAATTTATATTTTTAAAAATAAATTCCACCTTTCTCAGTTTAGCTTAACTCTAAACTTTGTATGTTTTTCGCATTTTTTCAATATTTTCTTTGTTTTAAGTTAATTTTGACCAAATTTGAATCAATGGTCCTAATCACTATAGAATACCTATTTAGCTTCAATTCATACTTTTTAATTAATTTTTCTAGTTTTTCAATTTAGCCCCTCAACTTTGAATGATTTCCTATTTCTTTAATTTATCCTTTTGTTTTAAGTTTATTTTTGACGAAAATTAAACCAAATAATTCACAAACAATATATAACATCAATGTAACAGCGATTCATATTTTTAACAAATATACTTTTTTTCTATGTAGTTCTTTAACTTTATATTTTATTCAATTTGATCATTCATCTGAATTTTTTATAAAATATTTATATACACCAATTCATCGACTCATATATACTACGGTCAATACAATCTCAACTTTTTTAAAATTTTCTTTGCATGAATTGAATAATTATAATATAATTTTAAATTTTATTTATATATAAATAAAATAATATGAAGATATATGTACGTAGATCTTATAAAATTAGATAAAGTCGATTAATTTAGAATCGAACGTACTATAACATTACAAATAGTTACAGTTAAAAATTGTAAATAAACTTGAAAAATTAACTTGCCTCGAACTCGGTAAACTCGATTCGAATCGAAAAAAATTCAAATATAGTGAGTTTTAAAATTATACTCGATTATCAACTCAAATAGCTCGAAAAGTTTTAACTCAACTTGACTTGACTCACTCTATTAGATAATGATAGATTGTATGTTGGTTAAAGAAGAACGAAAAGAAGAACGAAATGATGAAGAACACCTTCAGTTCTCAGTAAACCACCGAAGAAGAAATACAAATTTTGTTTCTAAAAGAACTCCGAACAAAAGAATGATGATTGAAGGAAGATTTTTTTTTACTATCTCTATCAACTCACTGTGATGGTTCATTTGTTCCAAGAACTTTGATTCATTGAGTATCGGACAACTCATTAAAGAAAATAAAAAAAATTCAGAAAAGTTAGAGACCGGAGTGAATATTAGATAATGATAGATTGTATGTTGGTTATTAAATTTCTTAAGTAGTTAAAGTTTATTAAACAATTTGCTAGGTTATTTTTTGGTTATAAAAATCAAGTAATTGTAATGAGTTGATCAAGCTTTTGATTCATTTCATTTAGTAAATAATATCAGTTCTTTTTCATCGTTTCTTTATATATTCCATTCAACAACTCCGACCACCAAAATTGAGTTCTCACACACTCAAACGCTGACTCATAATATAATTTTTCGAGCTCTAGAATCAGTGTAATCTTACCATGCACAGGTACATAGAACATGCAAGAAAAGAGAATCAGACAGAAGTCATTATGATATGTCAAAATACATATACATGCTTCTGCTTGTAAGCCTCTAACTACTCATCCATTTACTAATCATCATGAAATAGAGTTCCCTATAACTCAAAATATTATAGGATCAAATAGTAATAAGAAGTGACGTGTTACAAGCGGATAGTAATACGGAATGTGTATTTATACCTCACATATTTGAATCGAGACCTGAATTGATTATTTGATTTAAAATTTTATATGAATTTAAATATAATTTTATAAATTTGACTCGAACATGAAGCAAAACGAATAAAATTGAATTTTGATTGAACAAAAATTTAAAGCAACCCGAACCAAAAAAATTAAAAAAAAAACAATTAGAATAAAAAGTAATCTCAATTTAATTTGCTTAAACATGTATAATTTATCATCCTTTTGTACTATATTACTAATTAAGGCACTTGGTGGGTCACGTGACCCACTATTATTTTTGGGAGTAAATTATAATAAAGGCCATTTAATTATGAATAAAGTTACATTTAGGTCATTTAAATATAAGTAAGATTACACTTGAGTCACCTTTATATTTTTTTTAAAATATTGCTACAAAAATTACATTTGAGTCGATCCTCAAAATATTTAAACTTTAGATAATCTTTGCCTTTAAAACTTGGAAGAACTTTAACGATATTACACTTATCTCGTTAAACGTTTTATTTGACAAGAAAAAATGGTTAATTATTATTCCGATAATGTCGCTTTGCCTGCGTGACCAAATTTCTAAATAATCCTTAATAAATGAAAAGTTAAATTTTAATAATGAATAAAAACCCCATTACAAAACATTATCTGATGTAAAAAATGAAAGAGAAGGCTTCTCAATTATTGAGAAACGATACAAACAGTTATTGGGAAAGGGATGTAAAATCCAAGAAATAAACAATGCCAACTTCACAACAAACATACAGTAAAATCAAACACATTGGATAAGAACACCCTCTACATGAGGTTGCAGATGTATTCTGTTGCGACTCTTCTTCCACAGTTATTCAGAAGGAGGCTCAAAGAGATGGGAAGATTGATGTTAAGGCCTAACACATTGGCTCTTAATGTAGTGCAAAGGCAAACTGCAGCCTCGAGATCAGCCAAACCTTCGATTAGGCTACAGCAAGGCTGTGTAGGCACGTTGCCAAGGTCCACATCAACCAAGCTCAACAGATTAAGACACACGCCCAGGTTCAAAGGATTGCACGTACCGGATTGACTCCGACCATTAGGGAGCACATCCCCCGGGCGAACAACGATGGGGTTTCTGGGATTTGTTGAGCAAGAATCAACATTGTGAGAGCTTACTAAAGCGAAGAAGACAAGGTTGAGAGAAAGAAATAGAACAGGTGATGCCTTGACTCTTGAAGCCATTTTCGATATGAAAAGATACGAAGTGAAAGTGATTGAGAAAACAGTCTATTTGAAGCGGCTTGTATGACAATGACAGATGATGTTGGTGAAGTGAGCAAAGGGTTTTTATAGCTGACACAGACGAACTCAAAGCTTTTTTAAAAACTAGAACATGAGAGCCACTAAGTCAGATTTGTAGGAGAATTTGTATGTTGGAATATTTGTTTGGTGGGCAATTGTGTGTTTGTATATATATATTGCACTTCGAAATCTCTCACATCCATGCTGGGTAGTACAGATATTAGAAATCATGTTCAATTGATTTAATTAAGAACATGATTACAACGTTAAAGTTGTTTATATATATGTTATATGCAGACATGCATGCGACTAAGACAAATTTAAGGTTTCTGATATCTGTCATAAATACATGTGAAAAACATTGACCTTACCAAACGAGAGTAAAGCCGTAAGTTTAGTCTTCTTTCGGTTAATTTGGTTAATTTGGTAAGTAATTGGGAAAAATTATACGGTAAACCCTGTTTACCACGTCATCCATGGTCCCAAGCAATCAGGATCGTTGATCTTAATTTTTTTCCAAGTGAATCGTCACCTCTTTCCTACATGGACTTAGTGGATGGGTGGTTATTAAGTGGTTATTTAAAGATCAACGGTCCTGATTGCTTGGGACCATGGATGACGTGGTGAACAGGGTTCACCATATAATCTCTCGGTAAGTGGGCTGAATTAGAAAAAAAATGAATCAATCGTTTTTAACCGTTAGCCTAAACATTTTTGAAAAATATTAATTACGAAACACAATTCGATTGTTTTCGAATACTATTAAAATGCGGCGGCAACGCAGTGTAATGACCACATCGTAATGTTTTTCAAGGTCACCGCGACACATTTTAAGTGCAACGCAATGAAGGAAACGCATCACGACTTTTATGGTACGAAACCGTTACGGAATCCCGCAATATGTCATATTGCGCTGCAACGCCGTATCACCACAATTAAACATTGAAAAATGATAAAAAAAAATATAAATATTTATAAATAAAACACTTTCATGATTCATTTGTAAGTTATAATTGCACAGTCTAACTACAAATAATAACGAAATTAGTAAATAATCTCAAAATTCTCGTTTTTACCAATTAAATACATATTATCCTACATAAAGTTCTCAATGTTGTAAAATATACATATAAACAATATTTTAAAAAATTGTGAAATCTTAAATTCAAATCACGAGCGCATCAGCTGTTACGCGTTACTAACGTTCGTAGCATCCTCAACTGCGACACCGCGATCGCAGCCGTAATTTAATATTATATTTCAAACATGTTTATCTAAACACTTATAATGGAAACTAAAATGTATCTTGCTCCAATATTTGATATGAATAAACATTGATCGAAAAAATGTCATATTAATTGTTTAAATAATAAGGAAAGATGGTAGTTAGGGTGGATGTTAGATAAATCGAATGGAAAATTTGAGCAAGTAAAAGTTAAAGAGTTATATTTTATAATTTGAATTTTATTTGAAGTTTTTTTAAATCGAGTTGAATTATAAAATTTAATTCGATTTGAATCAAATTTTGGTTTATGTTTAAATTTAATTATAAATGTTTATAACATTACAATATTAATTAATTTTAATTTAAATAATTTTATAAGCATTTAAATGGTACCAATTTATTTTATTATTCTTTTGTAATACATGTGAGATTGTTGTGAAAATATTTTAATATTTTTAACGGTAAAAGTCATTAGACTTTTGTTTAAATATAAATTGTTGTTATTGGGAATATAGTGTTATTCTATTTTTATCTAATCAATATAATCCCTAATATCACTCTGCACCATATAATAATTTTAATATTTTAGGTTTGCATGGTATGGTATAAATCTTTTATTTTTTTATTATGCCTTCGTCTATGCGATTTGTTTAAAATTTCTAAAAAACTAAATTTTAAACTTAATCCTTATTTTATAGTATATCCTAAACCTTATACCCTAAAAAATACATTTTATTTGTAATTCCTTAAACCCTAACTACATCCTCTAACCTTAAACTCTAAACCCTTAAAGATAATATCCAGTATATATCTTTAAAGATATATCATCTAATGCAAAATTTAATGTCAATGTGTACGGTCAACCACATATTTTTAACTATAATGATGTAAAGTGGCGAATCTAAAAATTTATTTAAGGGTATATATATAAAATTTTAAAATTTCAGGTTAGATACAAACCTTAAATATTACAATTATTTAAGATTAATTGTTAAAAATTATGAAAATTAAGGGTTAATATATAAACTTAAAAAATTCAGGGTGGATAGGAATACACCTGCATCTTTAGTGGATCTGCTACTGATGATGTGGCTCGAGTGTTAAACCACTTTGACTATATGACCGAACAATAAGGTTCTATATAAATTATTAGTGAAAAAAATTGATAATTGATTTATTAATCGAATCATTTGAAATAATACAAAGAGTTATTGGGAAAGGGACGTAGAATCCAACAAATAAACAAAGCCAAGTTCACAACAAACACACAGTAAAATCAAACAATCTTCAAATATTGGATAAGAACACTCTCTACATGAGGTTGCAGATGTATTCAGTCGGGACTCTTCTTCCGCAGTTATTCAGAAAGAGGTTCAAAGAAATAGGAAGATTGATGTTAAGGCCCAACACATTGGCTCTTAATGTAGTGCAAAGGCAAACAGCAGCCTCAAGATCAACCAAACCTTCAATTAGGCTGCAGCAAGGCTGTGTAGGCACGTTGCCAAGTTCAACGTTAACCAAGCTCAGCAGATTAAGACACACCCCAAGGTTCAAGGGATTGCACGTACCGGATTGACCCTGACCAGTAGGGTGCACATCTCCGGGACGAACAACGACAGGGTTTCTGGAATTAGTTGTGCAAGAATCAACATTGTGAGAGCTTACTAAAGAAAACAAGACAAGGTTGAGGGAAAGAAATAGAACAGTTGATGCCTTAACACTTGAAGCCATTTCTGAAAAGAAAATGTTCAAAATGATTGAGAACAGAGTTTATTCGTGTAAGAAAGCTAAGACTGCGTAACGATGGTGGTGTGGGATCAAAGGGTTTTATAGACGACATTAATGAAGTTTGAGGCTATTTGAAACTCGAAGATGAGAGGAAGCCAGGCTGCCACAGATATGATTCCAAAACTAGGATCCTCCAAGATTTTTTTGGTTGGAAATCTAATATATGCTTATGAAATCGTTGCAGACATGCAGACCACCAAGACAAACTAATGTTTCTACCAAAAGGATATATGTTGAAATCATCATAGACCTGGGTGCACGGCCATATTAGAAGGGAGGTCTAATTTTTTACTTTCACGGTATCAATAATTTTCAAGTGATAATCGTATAAATTTATAATTGTATTTTATCATTGGTATAAAAATAATTTTTAACCTTAACGTTTATAATTTTTGTTATTTTGACCTTTATTTTTTTTTTGGAATAAATTTAGCCATTGATCTATGTTTTTTAACAAATAACTCATTTTTTAACTACTATGATAACTGAACTGTTAAAAATTTAATAATGGTAATATATCATGTATATATATATATATGATAATATATTTTAAATGACATATAATCTAAACTATTAAATATATACATATATATAGAATATAATTTTATTCATAAAAAATTAAAATTTAAATAAAATATTAAAAAATAATTAAATACAAAACAAAAATTTACTAAATATTCTCAACCCTAACTAAACTAAAATATCTTTATAAACCCCTAAAACTCCGATTTAGATCAAAACTAAAATACCTAAATTCTAAATTAACATAATAAAAATCTAATTGATTATTATCAAAAAATTTATCTTTGATTCACCGGTAACAAACTATACAAAACGCTTTCTTCTTAGATTATGTTCATACATTTTTAGATAAAATTTTGATTTTACTATAGTTAAGGTTGAAAATCTTTTGTTTTAGATTTAATTAATTTTTAATAAATAAAAAAAATAATTTTTAATATTTTATTAAATTTTAATTATTTTATATTTTTAGATTAGAATAAAACTATATCCCGCGTTTATGTATTTGATATACTAGATGTTAAGTCATTTAAAATATATTATTACATATATATGACATGTCATCATTATTAAATATTTAACGGTTCAGTTATCATGGTAGTTGAGAATGAGTTATTTGTTAAAAAGATAAAGGTCAAGGGTTAAATTTATCCAAAAAAAGAATAGGAGCTAAAATAACCAAAATTATAAACGTTAAGGGTAAAAACTATCTTTATGCCTTTATCATTTTAGTTGTATTTAAATGTTTTCTTAACAAATGAATAAAAATAATGTGTTCGATGAAATATGATCATATTTCTATAATTTATTAATAAAATATTAAATTAGATAAACTACAAGAAAAATCACCTAATTATAAAGTCGGTGTCAAAATGACCATCATTCTTTAAAAAGCGGCAAATATACCTGTCAATAATATATTAGTTTTAAAAAAATATCCGTCATTAAAAACTAACCATGACATGAATGTTAAAAATATTTTGTATAATTACATACTTAATCCTTAATATTTATAAATTTTGTCGACTCATGGCATAACTTTAAAGTTGTGCTTGGTGGCAAAATTGCATTGCTTCCAACTATCCTAGGCTTGAATTCCCTTAAGAGAAAAGAAACGTGTGACCGCCTTAATAAATATTAAACTATTTTATTAAATTAAAATTAAATTAATAAAATGTATAAATATTAAAGACTAAATATATAATTATATAAAATGTTTCTTAACAGATATCGTCCGTTAATTTTTAACATCGAGTAACTTTTTCGAAACTAATTGTATCATTAACTGATATATTTTTCGTTTTTTAGAGAATGATGATCATTTTGACACCAACCTCATAATTAAGTGATTTTTTATATAATTTACCCTATTGGGGCTTTTTTGTGTTTTCACTCGGGGTCTAAGATGAGTCTATCTGGATGAGTATTGGATCAAATCGTGTAAAAAAAAAAGCTAATACATTTCCCTAAATGTTTATTTTGGACCTTGTTTTTTGTCCACTTTTTGTCTTGTAAATTGGCAACCATGTCAGCAAATTATTTTTAAAAAATATCTTTTCAAATTTCCTAAAAGTAATTAATAAACTTTATTGAATTTATTATTTTTATTTTTAAAATAATTTATTTAATTTATTTTTTAAAAATATTTTTTATTTTAAATAATAATAATAAAAATTAAATTACTTTTATAATATTTTTAGAAAAACTAACTAAATATTTTTTTTAATTTTTATAAAAACAAGAAAAATAATTTATTTATTTTATTATTTTCTAAAAATTAATTTTTCAAAAACTAAAAAATAATTTTTATTTATTTTTTATTTTTTAAAAAATTATGAATAACAAGTTCGGTTAAATTAAATATTATTTATTATATTTAAAAGATTAAAAAATAAAAATAAATAATAAATAATAATCATCGGAAACCTTTGGTTTTATCCGATCTGGGTATGTGTAAATCAGAAAAAATAGGTTATTTGCGACGTTTTTTAGTTTTATAGTGGCGTTTTTTAATACTATTAAAAACCTTTCTGACGTTTAGAAAAACGTCACAAGAAACGCCGTTGTAATCTGTGTCACAATAGTGTGTTGCGTTTTTATGGGTAAAACACAGCTAAAGTTCGAGATCTTTAGTGGCGTTTTTGTATACAAACCCCGCTAATGATGTGTTTTTAGAGGCATTTGTAAAGTAAAATGTCACTAAAGATGTGTTTTTTAGTGGCGTTTTTTATATAAACGCCGCTAAAGGCATATTTTTATCGACATTTTTAAAATAAGCATCGCTAAAGATATGTTCTTTAGTGGCGTATTTTTACAAACGCTGATACAAACATATTCTTAGTGACATTTGTATACTAAAACGTCACTAAAGAACACATCTTTAGCGACGTTTTTCTTTTACAAACGTCAGTACTAAGAATATGATTTAAAAAATTCAAATTCAAATAATATTAATATTATATAATAACAACATATGTTCATTTTTTTTATATATAAATTACATTTTTTAGCTGTTAAACTAAAGATAATAAAATCAACTGAAAATTTTGACATAGAAATTATATTTTCTTCGACTGCGGCTATACATGTAATAAAGTCAGAGCTGTGAGGGTAATGTCCTGGTGCAAATTCCATCAGATAAGCAATTCCATGTCTGAAATTTCTCAAAGAGAGGACAAATGCCAATACTTAAAAATAGTTGATACAAAATTAATATCACATTAATTAAAAACGAACCTTCAATGTAGTGCTTTCACTAAATGTAGCAGAGCATGTGATAGTATTTTCATCAAGTGCGCATCTCTTAAGTGTGCCATCACGGCTTTTAGTGAAAAAATAGTCAGACCCATCAGAGCCAAATAGTCAAACCCATCATTCCATTTTAATTTAGTATACCATAATCCTCAAGGATAAAAAGGATTCAACAATGAATCTATCACAACATTACCTTAGAGAAGCAATTAAGAAATTCCAACCAAAGTAGATTTCAGATATGCTAAGTTTATTATCTTTGTAAATATAAAGTAAATCCCAATAATATATATATATATATATATATGTGTGTGTGTGTTAAGATTATTGACGTGGTGGGAGAAAGAATTGAAAGAAGGCATTGTTATTCACCTGAGACTTTCTGAGCATATGCCAATACCATCACAAATTCCTTTGTACTGAAACCAACAATATAAGGAACATATAAGTAAATAAAAAACAGGATAACAACAAGTCTCTCTTTTAATTACATGATCTGCTCAACTCTAACTTGATTATTACCAGATAACTAAAGCTAAGATCTAGGTAATAATATCTGGAACGTATGCTCAGATGATTGGGGTTAAAGTACAAAATGAGAGTAAATAACTAATGTCATAAAATGATTTCACCAAGTAAAAGAAACACACCTTTAAAGAGAGAAGAACTTAAAGGAGGGGAGGAAATCGTAACCAATGAACAGAAGCTAGATTAACAATAGAAAGTGACTATCGAGACCTTTTTCATGTATAAAAATCTAAAATTAAAGTTGGATTGTCTAACCACACTTTTATAAGCATTTTGCCATCGTTAATACTAGATATTTGTATGACTATACAAACCCCAGCCACATGCTTCCTTGAACACGTTCATTAACATTAATATTATTGAAGATAGCTAACAAAATGTTGTCTCAACAGGTAAAACTTGACTTCTAGTAATGAGTTGTTGCTCTACTTCGCGAGCCTTCACTGCCCCGTTTTGTAACTTCCATTCTTTCGTCCGTCCACGAGGCTGTAAGAGAGATATGGGCGGCTATCTAGCGGGAGTCGTTTCGGTTGTATGCCACGAGGTCCCTATGGACAAGGGGACAAGTGAATCATCGCTTTTGGGCGCAGGCAACCCTCTACCATCCATCCCATTGTATTCCATCGTCTCTTATTATACTGTACCGTATCAGACCAGATACATCTATTGAATGAGAGAAAGGTAGTGTAACTAATTATATATTCTTCATTTTTTTATTGATAGGGATCCCCATTCATTCCTAGATTCTCGTCACTACGGATTGATTGTCCCTACCTAACTACATGGTAGTGGTCTAGGGAGCGCAATTGCTAGAGCACGGGAGAATGAAGAGTAATGATTTCAGCAAGAGCAGCCGGACGAACTACTATTGTGAGTCTAGTGACTACTAGAGTAGAGTAGAGTTGAGTCAAAAGGTATGGTATAACAGCCTTTCCGAGCGAGCCTCTGGGATCTCCTATAAACCCCCATGATGTGGTAAAGGGAGGATATTAGGGGAAGTAGTGAGTGGGGATTCCCCTGCAGAGAGCCGGATGAGGGGAGACCTTTACGTCCGGTTCGGAGGGCGAGGATATCCCGACCCTACTATCATTATGCCTTTGCAATGTTACTTGGTTCAACTCTATTTGTGACCTTTTCTTGTATGTGGGACTCTCTATCTTCTTGACTAGATAATCGATCGTCTTTCATTTTGATAGTGAGTAGTTTTTATAATAATAAGTCAAGTCAAGAATAATAATCGAACTGGAGGAGCTTGCCAGGATGGCTTGGTAAGCAAGCAAGCAGGCGCCAACTCCCAGTTCTTTCTCTTCTCTCTTTTTTTGTTTAGTGACAGCTCATCAAAATAATTTTCTAGATCGAGCACGCGACGCGCATAGTCTTAAGTCCAAGAGCAGGTTGTCCCCTCTTCAACATTTCTACTACTTCCTTGCCTCCCCTTTTCAGGGATCTCCTTGTTCTATTTCCAAATTGTCCTCCATACCTTCGCCTCCTTCTTCATCATGTTGTTCTATCCTTTAGGGATGTTCGGAAGGTGTCCAGGCCTCCTAAAAAATCTTTCCGACAAGAATGCTGCTTGAACATTATAAGACATTGAATCGTCTCGCTCTTGTGAACACTGATCATAAGTGGCAAAAGCCACCGGAATCCTCATTTTTTGTCCATAAGCTCTCCTCGCTACTGTAAGAATTTCAAATGTCTTTTTATACACTGGCGTAGATGATTGCCCCTAAGGCACCGATGGACCAACGCTTTCTTCTATCACCCGAATGAACAACTTTTATTTAGTTAAATAAATCGAGTTATTTGGTAAGCATGGGAATCGGATCCTTGCATCCTGCTAGCGAGTCCTCCACCCTTACTTAGATCATATGATAACAATGGATACTAGCCCAGTGAGTCTGCGAGTCAGTAGGAAAGAAGACATGTTCGTTGAGAGCATTCGGAGCTCACTAGGTCATACCGGCCGGGTCAATATCCATAAAAGGCATTCAAGGAGGCAGGTTTCAAGTCAAAGATTTTTGTTAATACGATAGAGGGGTTGGCTCCCACACAGCTAGTTGGCATAAGATATGGATTATTCCTTCTCATTCTTATGAGCATATGTTGGGAATCGGCCCTATCCCGCGGTCTCCTCCTCATTCACTTGCTTGTTTTCTTTTTTTCTTTTCTATATAGAAACTCGCACCGCACGTCGCGAGCAGTGGGTTGCCCTGTTTTGGCTTACTAAGTCACGTGTAAGACTTGCATATTGGAGACTCTTATCAGTTAGTACAAAGCAAGCCCAAGTCCATGCAAGAGGAAAAAAAAGATTTGTCCAAATTCAAAACCCATCAAATACATTTTCGGATCTGAAATTTTAAAAAATAGAAAGCCATCAAAAACCCTAAGCCCATATATCCTCTGCCCATAGAGCTATTTATTTTTTTGTCACTTTCTTACACTAAACTAAATTAAAAGAAAGTTGTACTGACTTATTGTATACCGGTGTTAGTGGACTGACTGAGTGAGCTGGAAAGGGGCTTTTCCTTGTTTCCGGGGAAAAGCAAGCGTCTGATCAGATCAATCAAGTCAATCAAGTTAATCAAGGACTGTGCTTTCGAGTGAGGATTGCTCCATCTATGAAGAAAGGATGCAGGGGGGCTCTCTTATTATAAATGGGGGGTACTCTCTTCTCTGATGTGCGCTATATTATTGTCATATTCCTGAAAGAGTGATCAAGGACTATGCTGTCGAGTGAGGATTGCTCCATCTATGAAGAAAGGACGCAGGGGGCCTCTCTTCTCTGATATGTGCTATATTATTGTGTCCTATTCCTAAACGAGTGATCGGGATTAAGCCACGTGGCGATACCCGCGAAAAACTAAGGACTTTTTTTTTCGCTTAGAGCTTCCTACGTCTATAAATTGAAGTTGCTTTCTCTATTTGGCAAAGAAATGGGAGATATGGATCCACCAGTTACCACTTTAACACTTTTTCAAATTGAGCAAGCAATTATTAATGTAGAAAACCAGAAGCTCGAATGTGAGCAAATGCTTGGTCTGTTATGGGAGCATCCGCCTGCTCTCGATCCTGAGGACGTAGGAAGAAGAATGCAATTTTTGATGGACCGCATTCGTGCGCTGGCAGAGCGCAGGAGGGATCTCATCCGAGATCGCGAATTGCTGCTTATCAGGGCGGCCTCCATCATCCGCGGGAGACCAGGGGGAAACAACTAAGAAGTCCTTTGTTTTTTTTTTTGCTTTTCTCTTTCTTTTAACTTAATATGTTGTTTGTTTACTTTGTTGTAATGTTGTGTTTAGTTGTTTGGTTGGTCTATGTATGTGTGAGTTTCCCATTGAATGTACTTCCATTGCTAGAATGAATAAAATCTGCTTAGTTTTCGTTTGTTATTTTCCTTGTAGTCCAGTCCACGATAAGACATCTTTGACTAAATAAAATCGGGCTTTCTCACCCCCTAATGGTGTGGGGTGATATCAAACCCCCGGTCAGGAAAGGAGAGCTTTACGAACCAATCATTGGAAGTCGGTGGGGTTAAAGCAAGAATTAAGGAGAGCTTTACGAACTAATCATTGGAAGTCGGTAAGGGTATTGAAAATAATAAGGATATTTTGCAGGATGTGCAGCGTAGCAATGTTTCTAATTATCAGGATAAAGTATTTGAACTCTTAAATAATAATAATAAAAACAACTAATGATAATTAAGGAGAGCTTTACAAACTAATCATTGGAAGTCGGTGGGTTCATTGAAGAATATGTTCTTTTGTTCATTAAACAACAAACACAAGAATCAATTTTTACATCTCTAATTTTCTCAAACTCAAACTTTTTCATTGATTTTTTTCTCTTTTTTATGGTAGGGAATTTATCCATTACTCATGCCTCTCTCTTGCATAGTCAATAATCAATTTATTATTGATAGCACCCCTTCAAAACTTGGTCACACCTTGGGTAGTTTAGCATATGGGTCTACCACTGCAACAACCCTTATTCCAATCACGTCTGAGCTGGCTAGTGACCGATTACTCTCGTTAGAGTTTCCACCCAGTTGTTGGAATAGACAGACCTTAAAGGGTTTAAGCTTTGAAGGGTCTTCGAGGACTTTTCGGGGTTTTATTTTCCCTATGGTTTTGATATAAAATTTAGTGAGTCGGGCACAATGGTAGGGTTGCATGCACTCACCTAAAGAGAAAATTTTTTATCCATATAAGTGTGGTATATAGTACTATGTACTCTCTCTCTCTCGAGGGCTTTTCGAAGAATTTTTATCCCTATAAGGGTGGTATATAGTACTATGTACTCTCTCTCTAAAGAGATAGATTTTTTTTCTATAAGGGTTTTCTATAGTGGTATGTTCTCAGTGAAGGTCTTTAATGGCTCTTTGCTTTTCCCTTTGGGTGTACCCCTGAACTTACTAGCCTTTCTGCCCCGGTAGCTAGGAGCGAAGCTGCCCCTATCAGATAAAGGCAAAGCGAGAGGAGTGATTTGAATCAATAGTTCGGTAATTTTGTACATGATATGATGTCATTCGCTCATCCTTCTCCTCTTTTCTAGCTCTAGCTGCACATTAATCTTCCTTGCAATCAAGCTAGCAATCAACAAGCAGATCGAGACAGAGTAGCTTCACTAGTAGATCCAAGTTCAGTCATTGATCCCGTTGGAGTAGAAGCAAGGGTACCTAGAGTAGCAGTTCCATCAGAAGCAAGAAGCAAGGTCCCCCTAAATAGTAGGGACGGGGGATATGGACGGAAGGCCTTAAACGGGAGTTGGCAAGGTTGACTAAGAAGGTATAAGGCCCTATTGGGTAGAAGGTTGGCTGAGAAGATCCTTCTTCAGCAGAATCCCTAGATGAATCATAAGAAACTGGAAACGCTATGCTATGAGGACTTTCGTCCCCATCCAAAGTAAGGTAAGTAGGTCGTTTCGAAAGCCGGAGAGGAAAGCCCCAACTTAGCCTTCTCAACCTCCGAGCCCAAGGCGTAACCCAAGTCCAGAACAGTTGATACAGCTTCGGACCGACTCGACGGAGGCGCTCTGAACGGGCTACGGCTACCTTCTCCAACTTCTGCTTCTGCTTCTGTGGATTCTGCTTACCTTGAAACTGATTCAGCAACGAAAACTTCTTCTGCTTACCCTTCTTCAGCTTCTACAGCTGATTCGGATGATTCTCCGGATTCTCGTATCGCCCTAGACAAATAAGTGTTATTTATCGGCTTTCGCTAACGTGAGCCCCTTTCCAGAAAAGGCTTTTGTCCCAGTCCCGTCTCAGGCCCTATCCCTTCCCTATTACCCTTTACCGTCTACTTCGCGAGCCTTCACTGTCCCGTTCTGTATGGAAATGTTTTATCTATACTCTAGTTAAAACCAAAGTTTAACCTTCTTACATCGTGATTCTTGTTTTATAAGCATCAATTAACATAAATATTGATACTCAGAATATCAGGTCCTTTAGCTCCCATAACATTTATATAAATTCATTTTTTGAACTAAACAAAGCACAAGCAATTGAAAGTCAACCAGTAAGCATTTCCATACATAATTGATGGAAGTTAAGCCCATAACTACTTAGTTGTCCATCAATTCAGTAGCTTTGTTTGCATGAGTTGAGCAGAAGACTTCCGAGATATAGTATCTTTATCTTTAAGACAAGTTCAGTTATATTTTTTAGTCTCACAGTCCATTAAACATTTAGTTTACAACTCCAAGTAACTTATTACCTTATAGACTACAAAATAATCTATGTGCTTAAAAGCAAACAGGACCTATTTTTAAGACCAGTAAGTATCGGGGACAAGTATATCATAATCTACGTGCTTAAAAGCAAAATGAAACGTCAGACCAACAAAGTACAATAAAAGTAAACATACCTACACTACTTTCAGTTCAAGACAAATGTTTACAGTTAAGATCAATACCATAAAGGTAGGAGATATGACCCGAAGAGAAGCTATATTGCATTAGCTGAAGCAGTGTCACCTCTAAGACCAGGATCAACATCGGCCACAGTAAGCTTTGCTACTATTACCAGATGCCACAATCTGCACAAATACAGGCATGTGATACTAATAAGTATCTATTGAGTATAGATACAACACCGATGGCTACAACAACAATGCTTGGCATCCAACAGAACTATTGATATCCTTAGTAAGAGCTAAAGAACACATTCTTGAGCACAAATTTCCTTTCCACTTTGCCTTGTCGCCTACCTCTGTCTCATTTAGATGGAATTCTTCAAACGTGGTCTGCAAGAAGTAACCATCATTATAAGACTGAAAAGGAAAGAAATATAACCCTTCCATGCGAAGTACCTGAAATTCAACTCTAATCCAGCTGATAATTTTGTTTGTGTATGGTTTCTGACTTCGACTAAGGTAATCTCGCTTACTTTCCGGTTCCTTTGCTTAGGCTACGGTAATTTCATCTATAACTTAAGGTGAACTCTTAAATCGGTACCTTTATCTTTTGGGGTTTGAGTTAATGCTTACATAAGATATTATTCTGAAAAATTGTATCAAAGAGTTCGACTAAAATAAAGAAATATATCTAAATTTACTATAAGGTTTGAACTATAATTGTAAGTTAGACATGTAATTTGAATATTTTTCTTTAATTTAAAAGAAATTAGTTATTTGAAATCATACAAGAATAATATAGTACAAAAGCTAAAAACCTAACTGAAAGATTCAAACAAAAGATAGATATGAACAAATTTGATTATATCAGTAAACGAACCATAAAAGAGAATCAAACTACTGAAAGATGATCAATAATTGAAAATAAGTCTAGTATCGTAAGAAAGCTATCCATAAAGGTGAATTGTGTATTCAAATCCAATTAGAGAGTCTAAAGTATGAAAAATTAATAAGATAACAAATCAATATCATCTATATCAGTCGAGACAGCATCAAATTTAATCTTTAAAAAAAATAAAAAAAACGATTAATCGAACGATAAATAAGAACAAAAAACATACTATAAAAGTAGAGGTCGGAAACATAATTATTCTTATAAAAAATTAAAATAAAAATAAAAATGATATGCAAGTGAAAGAGATACTAGAAGTGTTAATGATCAACGATTATTACTAAAATTAATATCATCGTCGATCAAACAAAATAAAAAAAAAATAGGGCAGTAAGAAAATTAAGGTAAGCGGCTAAACTTTTTTACTGTCATTGAACTTTTTGTATGTGATATTATTTTATTTTTATTAATCGTATGATAATTTTTATTTTTTATGTTTTTATCTGTTTTAAAATATATTTATGTTTTATTTTACGTTTTTATTTATTTTTATAATATATTTACGTTCATGAATATTTATATTCTCACTACACTCAACTTTAATTTAGGGTTATCGGTAGTTTTTAATAATTTAATTTTTATTTGTGATTTATTTACCGATATAACTAGATCTATTTTATAATGTAATTTATAATTGGTTTCATTCACCATTCCTACTATTCCCGGCTGTGAAGGGAACATCTCGAGCAGTCGCTCAGGCCTCCGATCAGTTTAGGACTCTTAAATTTAATTTTTTATAAGTTTATTAAATAAATTTAATGATTAAAATTAATATTTTTAGATATATAAATAAATAAATAAATCTAACAATAAAAATAAAATGTTTGAAATATTAAATTAATTATTTAAACAAATGAGATGAACAAAAAAATCGGTGTTATTTTTATGTCCAATATTAAAAAAAATAAATTTTAAGCCTTAACCATAAATTTTAAATCATTCTAAACTCTATATCAAAACCTTAAACTTTAATCTTACATCATAATTAACTTTAAACTTAATTTTTTTTATTGGTAGTGCATAAATAGGACAACGAAAAGGGATAAAAAAATTATTCATTAATAAAAATACGCATTTGATATATAAAAGATCGATTTTAATTTTCGCTCATAACCTCTAAAATCTCTGAGACGGACTTGTTCCTACTCGTAATAATTTTAAAATTTATTTTAAAACATTTGATTTTTTATTTAAATGCTCTTTATTTGTATCGAACTAACTTGTACTTTATAATCAAACATTATTGAACAAACCAATAGAATTTATACCGTACTTGTCCATACGCTGGCAGAATTAATGTCATTTATCAACTTGCTGAAATAAGCTTAATTTTTTTAGAGTTTAGGGATTGGTAATAGAGTTCGGTAAATACTGCTAAACCATAGATTTAAAAAAACTTGAAATTAAAGGATGATTAATTTATTTTGGAGTTGTAAAGTATCATAAAAAAATTATATAAATCTATCAGTTCGATAACTTTCATTAAAAAATATTACTCGAATCAAAAGGTTTTCGATATGGCAACAAAAAATAAGTTTCAGAGCCATGAAGTTTAAATGTCTTATGGGCGTTCAACATAAAATAGAACAGTCAAAGAATCGTTTTAACACTATTTATTATAGAGTTATTATTATCTTTTTAAAAGATATGTCTGATAGGATGTATAACGCCATCATTTCTATATATAAAGATTTTTCATTTTCCTTTTTGATAAGGGGTTAATGCTTTTTTTATACATACATATGTACAGACGTATAGAGGTATTTCAAAAATTTACATGTTTCTGCAAAAAAGATGATGATATTCATCTTAAGAGATCTGAGTTTAAATTGCTACAAGATGTGCATTGTCAAAGGATTAAGAATATATATGAACATATACTACTTTATAGTAGAGAAATTATATTATGGGTAAGTCCCACCACTTGTCCATGGAACCAACTACTAAAAATCACTTATCTCATAAATTTTTTCATATCATGTTTTTTAAGTGAATCTTCTCTTGAAAAAAACTATTTTTTAATGAATTAACAGTAAATATAAGTGAAGATTCACTTAAAAAAATATGACATGAAAAAAAAATGAAATGAATGATGTTTAATGGTTGGTTTCATAGATGACGTGGTGGAATTTACCCGTGATATAATTTATTTACCTTAAGACTATTAACAAATGATTAAATTATTATTAACTTTTTATTTATGTGATAAATTAATTTTTGAATAAAAGATTAGTCTTTTAAATAAAAATATATATACAGCGTCATTTTATTTTTTTTCTACATGTTTTATCATTAGTTCTTAGTCTTTTGCTTTATCACTAGCTCAACACTCATTTGGGCCCTCTTTGTCCTTGCTTGCACATCGATAGAATTTAGATTTTTTAGACTTTATAATTTAAAGTTAAAATTTAGGGTTTGTGATTTAAAATAAAAAATAAAATTTTATTTTTTTAGTGTTGCGACTTACATAGAAATATCAAATGAGATAAAAAAAATTGTTCGCATACATATAAGTATGTAGGTGTAAATTGTCTACTTTCTAATCATGCCTCTATTGATGTCTCCGTTTTAAATCGGTGAATTTAGAGTTTAGGGTTTAAGGTGTAAGGTTAGAGTTTAGGGAAATAGCAGTATGGTATATTTTTTAGGGCGTAGGATTTAAGGTTAAAATATAAAAAAATAAAGAATAAGGTTTAAAATTCAATTTTTTTAAAAAAAATTCCAATAGGAGAGTTTAGTATTGCGACTTACATAGAAATATCAAATAAAAAAAAATTCAAATTTACGCCAAGCATGTATGCATTTTTTTTTCCTCAAATTAATTTCCAATCGACTTATATCTACTAACAGGTGAGAAATCTGCAAGAAAGAAACGCTACATGCACCTAACTGAGGCCATGTTGAAAGAGAATCCCAACCTAACACTCTACAAGGCTCCACCCTTTGATATCCGTCAAGAAATTCTTGTAACACAAGTACCAAAGCTTGGCATGGGAGCAGCACTGAAAGCCATCAAAGAAAGGGGACAACCCATATCCAAAATCACACACCTTATTTTTTGTACATCATCATGTATAGACATGCCTAGTGCCGACCATCACCTTGCTAAGCTCATCGGACTCGAACCTTCGGTTCAGAGGCTAATGATTTATCATCAAGGTTGCTTTGCCGGTGCCACCGCCCTTCGTCTCGCCAAGGATTTGGCTGAGAACAATGTCGGGGCTCGAGTAGTTGTGTGTTGGATTAAAATTCAATAATAGTGGACATATATGTATAATGTATATTACTATTATAAAATTTAACACGTAATTAGGTAACCAATTATGTTACACGTGTTATAGGTAATAAATTATCATAGAATTAAAAGTGTATATACCATAAGGTGTATTTATAATTTGATGAGCGCAGAGTTATAAATACTTAATAGTTGGTTATTAAATCAACTATATAAATAAGTTATGGTCCCCAAGAATTAGGTTAACTTGCATATCTCTTTTCCCATCTGAGAGTTGTGCTGCAAGAGAAAACCTAACTTCTTGGAAGATCAAACACTCTATCGATTAATTCAGGTACGCTTCCGTATTCAGTTTATTTATTTTATTGTTCTTGATGATTTGACATATAGATCTTGGGTTTATATTCGTATCGAATATATTTTAATTTTAACAAGTGGAATCATTAAGATCATAAGTGTTTGGTTTTAATTTATTGATATGATCTAAAATTAAATATAATTTTATGCATTATTTATTTCGATATGATTTTATAATTAATCGTATGAGATTAAATTATATATATATCTGTCGTATTTTAAGAACAAATCAATTTGATTTGTTTTCTATGATTTTATTTTGTTTTTTCGCCAATCTAGCCTTTTCCAATGGATTAACATTCATTGTTTTCTATTTCCGTGGACTCAGTTTGGTTTTACGTCCATTTGTTTAAATCGATTAATTAAGAAATCAATCTAGTTTTATATGAATATTAGGTTTTTGTCCGCATAAAAATTTATTTAATTTTTTTAGGTTGTTATTAATTGGAAATTAAATTTTAAGTTTGGATTTCAATTACTTCGATAATAACAATTTACTTTATTTTTATGAAATATATATTTTATTTAAATTATATGTTTAATTTGGTTAGATTAAAATTTTAGTTTTGATCATTGAGTATTAAATTAAATTCGATTGAATCAATATTTTAGTTTTGATCGTTAGTAATAAAACTGTTGGATCAAAATTATATGAAGATTTTAGTTTTGTCCGCTCGAGTACTTGTTGTGTGCTCAGAGATCACTGTTGGAAGCTTCCAACCACCTTCGGAGACTCATTTAGTCATTTAGACATACTCGTCCGCTCCGCGATTTTTTCCGATGGAGCAGCGGCTTTAATTGTTGGAGCTAATCCTATTTCCAGAATCAATGAGCACCCTTTGTTCGAAATCGTATCGACTAATCAGACCACTATTCCGGACACTGATGATGCACTGATCGGGAGACTACGTGAAATGGGAATCGAGTATTATATGTCGAGAGATTTGCCTAAGCACATTTTTAACAACATCGAGCAATGCATGGTGGAGGCGTTTACTCCATTTGGCATCAATGACTGGGGAAGTTTGTTTTACATAGTTCATCCTGGTGGACCAGCTGTTCTCAAGGGAGTTGAAGAGAAGCTAGGGTTAGAGAAGGAGAGCCTTCAAGCGAGTTGGCATGTGTTGAGTGAGTACGGTAACATGCTAGGTCCGAGTGTGATCTTCATTCTCGATGAGATGAGGAAATCGTCGGTGGCGGAAGGCAAAGACACCACCGGTGAAGGTCTCGAGTGGGGCGTGTTGTTCGGGTTTGGGCCAGGTCTCACGGTGGAGACCTTAGTGCTTCGTAGTTTTGGTGCGCAAATTAAAGACATAATGCCAAAATATGCCCTTTATGTTCTGAATAATCGTTTGATCTTTTTCGAATCAATTTAACTTAAAAAAATTATTTTATACATTTATGAATAAAAATAAATCATTTTGGTCCAAGATAAAATATTAAACATTAAATTATTTTTGTAAATCAAAATTAAAATAAATATTTAATTAAACATTAGAATTTTTTTTACATTATACTCAAATTAAAAACCAGAGTCAATAAACATTAGATTTTTTTTATCAATAAACATAATTGATGAATCGAAGTTAAAACTCAAATTTAATTGTTTTAAAATATATTTCTTAATTTTATCTTTCATTTAAATTAAAAGATAACTAAAATAATAATAAATTTAAATAAAGGTAACCTCATCACAAGATATCAGACGCTCCATTAATATTTTATCTTTGGACAAAACATTAGTTTGTAAATGATATCTTGGTGTAACAATCAAACATTTAAATTAAGAATATGTCATACAAAAATATTTCTTCAGACTGATTTATTTCTCACATTTAAAACTGAATAATTACCACATGTTTGTTACTATAGTTGAACATGTAACATTGCTAATTATTAATCTTTCTTTGGGACGATTAATATTAATATAAACTGAATTACATGCATAAAATCATCTATATTTTAAAATAAAATAAATTTTACAATAAAGATCACTTTAATAACTTAATGTTGTAATTAATCTACTTTAAAATTATATATTACATCAATATATCAATATTTAAACTTAATATTTATAACAGACAAACTAAAATTCCTGATAACACTTAAATTTCTAAAATAACCTAAAAATAAAGTTGTCTAAATGGGGTTATAAGAATTCGAAAAAAATGAATCTTTGATTGTTCTTTAAAATTCATTAAATATTATCAAAACTAAAACTAAAGTTGAATCTAAAGCGATCAAAATTGAAAATCTTGTCCAAACCAAATTAAATATATATCAATATATCAAAATTTTATTCTATAATACCTAATAATAATAGTATGTGATCAAAAATTAAATACTAAATATATTAATCGAGTAATTGCGTAAAATAATATTATACTCAAACAACTCTAACGTCGACCTCATGTTACTAATTAAATCCATTAAACATGATTTCTATACTATACATCATGCATGTGGGAGATTTCGATTTTACAAAAAAATTCTATACAAACCCAAGTAATTTTCCACCAAACAAATATTCCAAGATCAAAAGTCTCTAACTAATCTCACTTTGTGGCTCTCATGTTCTAATTCTAAAACAGCTTTGAGTCCATCCATCTCACATATAAAAAACCCTTTGCTTGCTACGCCAACATCATCTGACATCGTCTTCAAAGCAGTTTCAAATAGACTGCTTTATCAGTAACCTCAAATCCTTTTCTTTTCGGAAATGGCTTCAAGTGTTAAGGCATCAACTGTTCTATTTCTTTCCCTCAACCTTGTCTTCTTTGCTTTAGTAAGCTCTCACAATGTTGATTCCTGCACAACTAATTACAGAAACCCTGTCGTTGTTCGTCCCGGAGATGTACTCCCAAATGGTCTTGGTCAATCCGGTACGTGCAATCCCTTGAACCTGGGCGTGTGTCTTAATCTTCTGAGCTTGGTTGATGTTGAACTTGGCAACGTACCTACACAGCCTTGTTGTAGCCTAATCGAAGGTTTGGTTGATCTTGAGGCTGCCGTTTGCCTTTGCACTACATTAAGAGCCAATGTGTTGGGCCTTAACATCAATCTTCCTATTTCTTTGAATCTCTTTCTGAATAACTGCGGAAGAAGAGTCCCGACTGAATATATCTGCAACTTTATGTAGAAGGTGTTCTTATCCAAAGGTTGAAGAGTGTTTGGTTTTACTGTGTGTTTGTGTTGAACTTGGCATTGTTTATTTGTTTGGATTTTTCATCCTTCTCCCAATAACTCTTTGTATTGATTGTTTCTCATAAATTGAGAAGCCTTCTCTTTCATTTTTATTCTAAATAAATGCATTTTTCCTTTAATCATGAAATTATTATAGAGTCTCAACTCATAATGTTATTTATGGTTCCTTTTAAAGAAATTCATTTATCTAATGACATGTAAGAAAAAGGCGAACACCTCTATTATCACGAATTTTTAATATAAAATAATATAAAAATTAATTAAAAAATAGAAAACAAGGGAAATGGGAGAGTTTCGGTTTAGTGGGGATGATCATGTTGAGAGATTTTAAGATTTAATTTGGTTAGTGGAGAGATTGAAGGGATTTGGTAGTTTTTGATTTGAGTGAGAATTGATGAACTCAAATCCTTTAAAAGGAGGAGTTTCAATCGGTAAAGGGGGACCTTTTACGGGTTCTCTCCACAAAGGAGATGGGCACTGCATCAGGGGGAAGGCATTCGGCCCTTAGCTTTTTCTCCATAACAAAAACAGAGAGCAAATTTGGAAGGGGCGGGACCAATGGCAACGTTAATTTGAGAGGGAATTTCCATGATAAAAACATTATATTTCCATGGGAAACCAATTTCGTGAAAGGGGAGGCTATGGAAAAGCAACTTGTTCTCCGCTTTTGGTTGAATGACTGGAAATGAAGATGGTTTTGTTGGAAAAGAGAATTTCATCTAAGTTTCTATTGGAAATGAGATCATCATTCCTTGCGGCTTCAGGTGCAATGTCTAATTCGCTCCTTGGAAACCTTGGAAAATCATCACTGGTCTTGGTTCAAAGCTTTTCAAATGGCAAAGAGAAAGTGATGGGGGAAGCAATATTTTTTTTTGGCTTCTGAAATGAGAAATAAAATTACATTTCCATGGGACCCAACTGAAGGAAACA
Source organism: Abelmoschus esculentus (assembly GCA_035048815.1). NCBI lineage: Eukaryota > Viridiplantae > Streptophyta > Magnoliopsida > Malvales > Malvaceae > Abelmoschus > Abelmoschus esculentus. Next base: position 3,213,174 of record JAUCBN010000021.1, read on the forward strand.
AGGATCACCTAATTTTGGGTTAATTTCCATGAATCTCAATTGATGAAAATGAGAAATGCTTCTGGGTCCTTCCACCGAAGGGATTTGAAGCAAATGGAAATAGGTGAAGAAGAAAGAATCAGATCAGGTACCAACATCATGTATTCGGGTTTTTATTTTTTAATTAAATCAATTTGATCCTTTATCTTAATTATTTTTTTATTTATTTGTTTGTTTGTAATTTTTAAAATCACATGGCATATTTGCTAGGAGATCACTTAATCATCATTTAGTTAATTAATTTAGAGCCTTTTAGGATTAGTTGCTTTAATTAATTAATTAAATAGGGAGATAATTAGTAACGATAGCATTTGAATCTTATACCTCGGATACACTGAAAGGCCGATGTTTTGACGTATCATGATGTTGGCCTAAAGAGTGTACCTTGGAATCGAATTCATGTGCTATTAAAAACCTAGAACTTGATAAAATATTTTAGGTTTAGAATTAAATAAAATTGGTAGGTAAATAATTAGTGACATTAGTAAAGTTATTAATTTTGTTAAGTGACAAGATGGTAGTGTCCGAGCATTCGGATGTTATCATACACTTGGCGAAATTAATAATTTAAATAGGGTTTTAATATTTAATTAATGGAGCCTTCCTAGGTTAGAACTTAAAATGAACAAGATAAATAAATGGTAATGCATTTAAACCTTTTGAGGCGGAATTTATATTTCTTTAAATTTGGGTGAGATTTCCTATCTAGAGGACGTCTCATTCGGCTCGAGTTTAAAAGAGATATATTTTCTTAATCAAAAGGATATCCTCAATTCAAGCAATGTTTAATTAACAATAAATAATTAAATTGATATCTATATTCGAAATATCAAAATGCCACGTGTATTAATAAGGTACCAATTTTTGGGCGTTTGTAAGGGTCGTCCTTACACGTAACCGACTCTCGAACCCAAATATTTTTAACGAATCTCTGGTTTGTTTTATGGTGTCTGACCTACCAAAGTGGCCGGTGGCGACTCCAAATCAATTTTCAAATTTAAATAATAAGTTTATTCTAAAATTTAGTTTTTTCAAGATTAAAAACGATAAAATTCGTATTTTTCGAAACCAATTCGCTAGGCTATTTTTTGCATTTCCCGTTTTAAAACGGTCGCGACAACCTCATAAAAATGAGATAGAAATATTATTAGATGAAACCATGAATAATATAAGTTGGACTCATATAAAAATGTGATTGATGTTTTGATACCGAAGAAGAGGAAGAAATACGATCAAAAGAACAACGATGATAATGATAAGAGAAATCAATGAAAACATTGAATTGATAGTGGTTGATACCTTGGTTCCTTATATTAAAAAGGATGAATATTTGATCGAATTAAATTAAAATCTTTAAGTTAGTCAAGTTGATTGATTTTATTTTATCATTTAAATTTTATTTGGAAATTTTTAAATCTACTTGAATTTATAAAATTTAGTTCGATTCGATTTATTTGAGTTTCTTAATAAATTTAACATGATTCTCCTATTATTATACGCATCATATCTTAGTCTAAAATTATTAACATGGCGGAATAATTCATCTGATAAATAGATTTTTTACGAGGTTTGTGATTTTACAAATGAATATCATTAATAATAGTCTCAAGCTGAAAATGATAAGTGATAGAGAAAAAAAAAACTTAAGTTGGGCTAAGTTTTTGGGATAATTATATATTTAGCACTTTACTTTTTCTCAATTTTTTTTATTATCCACTTGTTTTTTTTTTTGATAAAATGAATTCTAACATTATGTTTTGTTTTATTTTTATTTTGATATATTATAGTTAAAAGTTTAATAATAAATTGATTTGAAGAGAAAATTACACATGAAAAACTACTATATTATTTTTCTTATCCTAATAAACATGTGTCACGTCAACTAGGGGCGGACAAGACCGGGTACCCGGTCAATTTGAATAGTATTAGTCCCGGTCCCGGAAACTATCGGTTCCTGAAAATTAGAACTAGTCTTGGTCCCCATCACACCGGATTCTAAATTTTAAGAACCGGTCCCGTTACTGGTGGGTACTGGTTCCAATACCGGGTACCCGATCAATTAGTTTATCCTTAAAAAAATTTTGAGTAGTTGGAGAAAAAAATTCAATCACTAATAATAATATTAAATAACCAAATTAGAGTATTGTACACTTGAAAATTGAAGTTTTAAAACTAGTCATAATCATAATATTCATACATAAAGAGAAAGTTTGATAAAAAAATAAATAAAAGAAAACCTATACCGGATATTTGGTATTGATTCTGGTCTTACTAGGTACCCACCGGATATCGGGTCCAAAAAATCAAGATCCAGTCCCAGGCCCAGTTATGACCGGGACCTAAATTTTTGATCCAGTCTCGGTCCCACCGGAACTAATATCAAATAAAATCTATCGAAACTTATCGAATCCAGAACCGGATAATCGGATTTTTTTCCTACCCTAACATAAACCAGGCAACATTACTTGGACATACAAACCACATGGCACAAATCACGCAAAAATCACTGACACATGCCGGCTATCGACAATCAACAAAGCGGACACCATTGTTTGGATACGTAAAGTTCTGGACATACACAATAAAAATATCCAACTATTAAAATAAAAACCCAAAAATTTTGATAATACTCGTGAGAAAAAGGATCGTTAAAACATTAAAATTGTTTCCCATATATAACAGTAACTTGTAAATTTGACTTGATTGCATGCATGTCTGAATATATAAACAACTCTAACATTGTACTAATGTTATTAATGAAATCAATTAAACATGATTTTTATACTATACATTATGGATGTGGGAGATTTCGATTTAAAAAAAAAATATTCAAGATCCAAATTCTCCAACTAATCTCACTTTGTGGCACTCATGTTCTACTTCTAAAACAGCTTTGAGTTCATCCGTCTCAACTATAAAAACCCTTTGCTCACTTCCCCAAAATCATCTGACATCGTCTTCAAAGCAGTTTCAAATACACTGTTTTCTCAGTAACCTCAAATCCTTTTCTTTTCGGAAATGGCTTCAAGTGTTAAAGCTTCAACTGTTCTATTTCTTTCCCTCAACCTCCTCTTCTTTGCTTTAGTAAACTCCCACAATGTTGATAGTAATTCAAATGGTTCTTCTTGTACAACAAATTCCAGAAACCCCGTCGTTGTTCGTCCCGGGAATGTGCTCCCTACTGGTCGTGGTCAATCCGGCACATGCAATCCCTTGAACCTGGGCGTGTGTCTTAATCTGCTGAGCTTGGTTGATGTGGAACTAGGCAACGTACCTACACAGCCTTGTTGTAGCCTAATCCAAGGTTTGCTTGATCTTGAGGCTGCAGTTTGCCTTTGCACTACTTTAAGAGCCAATGTGTTGGGCCTTAACATCAATCTTCCTATTTCTTTGAATCTCTTTCTGAATAACTGTGGAAGAAGAGTCCCGACGGAATACATCTGCAATCTTATGTAGAAGGTGTTCGTATCCAAAGGTTGAAGAGTGTTTGGTTTTACTGTGTGTTGAATTTATTTTGTTGAGAACTTGGCATCGTTTATTTGTTTGGATTTTGCATCCCTTTCCCAATAACTCTTTGTATTGATTGTTTCTCATTAATTGAGAAGCCTTCTCTTTCTTTTTTATTCTAAATAAATACAATTTTTTTTATATCGAGAAATTATTATATGATCTCAACTCATAACGTTATTTATAGTATCATATAATGAAATTCATCCATTTAATGACATGTAAAAAGTAGGTGAAGACCTCAAGAAATGAAAATAAAATTAGATGAAACCATGAATAATATAATAAGTCAGACTCATGTAAAGATGTGATCAATATTTTTATACCGAAGAGGAGGAAGAAATACGATCAAAAGAACAATGATGATGATGATAAGAGAAACCAATGAAAATATTGAATTGATCACCGTTGAAATTTTTGTTCCCTTATATTAAAAAATAAGGATGAGTATTCGAATAAAATCTTTAAGTTAATCAAGTTGAGAGATTATATTTGAAAATTTTTAAGTCTATTTGAGTTTATAAAATTTGATTTAAATGATTTGTTTGAGTTTTTAAATAAATTTAACATAATTCTTCTATTATTATATGCATCATATCTTATTCTAAAATCATTAACATAGTAAAATAATTCATCTGATAAATAGAGATTTTTATGAGGTTTGTGATTTGTACAAATGAATATCATTAAATAATATTCTCAAGTTGTAAATGATAAATGGGAAGAAAAAAAACTTAAACTGAGCTATATTTTTGGGATAATTATATATTTGGCACTTCACCTTTAGTTATTTTTTGTTTTGTTATCCACCTATTTTTCTGATAAAATAAATCTGGAGTTATGTTAATTTATTTTTGTTTTTATAAATTGTTAAAAATTTAATGATAGATTATTAGAATAGATAAAATCACACATGATAAACTATTAAATCGTTTTCTTTCTCCTAATAAACATGTCACGTCGATTAGGTAAAATTACTTGTACCTACAAACTACAAAGCACAAATCACGCAAAAATCACTGACACATGCCGGCTATCGACAACTAATAACGCGGATATCATTGTTCTGAGGCGGTGGAGTTCTAGATATACGTAATAGAAGTGATCTCACAGGGATCCTTGAAAAAGAGGACCCATAAAATTTTGATAAGCTATATTCATTAGATGATGTTATTCTCAATTTTTTTTGTAAAATCTTAAAAATACTCTTAAGACAGATGAGTTATAATCGTTAAAACATTATAATTATTTTTCAAATGTGACAATTGTTTATAAAATTTTATTGACTATTATTATCATTTGATTGCATCATGCATGCATGTCTGAATACTAAATATATAAACAACTCTAACGTTGTACTCATGATATTAATTAATTAAAATAAACATGATTTCTATACTATACACCATGGATGTGGGAGATTTAGAAATTAAAAAAATATATACAAACCCAATACTTTCCCACCAAACAAATATTCCAAGATCACAATTCTCCAACTAATCTCACTTTGTGGCTCTCATGTTCTTCTTCTGAAACAGCTTTGAGTTCATCCATGTCAGTTATAAAAACCCTTTGCTCGCTTTGCCAACATCATCTGTCATTGTCTTTGAAGCAGTTACAAATACACTGTTTTCTATCACTTCAAATCTATTTTTCCCTTTTGGAAATGGATTCAGGTGTTAAGGCATCAACTGCTTTATTTCTTTCCCTCAACCTTGTCTTGTTTGCTTTAGTAAGCTCTCACAATGTTGATTCTTGCACAACTAATCCCAGAAACCCTGTCGTTGTTCGTCCCGGAGATGTTGTCCCTACTGGCCGTGGTCAATCCGGCACATGCAATCCCTTGAACCTTGGCGTGTGTCTTAATCTGCTGAGCTTGGTTAATGTTGAGCTAGGCAACGTGCCTACACAGCCGTGCTGCAGCCTAATTGAAGGTTTGGTTGATCTTGAGGCTGCAGTTTGCCTTTGCACAACATTAAGAGCCAATGTGTTGGGCCTTAACATCAACCTTCCCATTTCTTTGAGCCTCCTTTTGAATAATTGTGGAAGAAGAGTGGCAACAGAATACATCTGCAACCTCATGTAGTGTCCTTATCCAATGTGTTTGATTTTACTGTGTGTTTGTTGTGAAATTGGCATTGTTTCTGGTTGTTGTTGTTGGCTGGCTCATGCGTGGTCATTAAATTTATTAATAAATTTCTATTTTGCTGAGGAAAAAATTATGTTCATTTCTATTTTTTTAAATGATATGATTATCTGATAGTATCTGTTCGTACTTTTTTTTTCTTCAACAATGCACACAAACACATACATAGGTATTCAAATCCGAGTCTCTTACGATAAAGTCTTCCCCCTTGCACACACATGCACCTTCCTATTTTTCCACATGTGATAATATTGTCATTGGATTATTATTTATCATTAAATTTGTACTAATTAATTACTTGATCCAATAGAATAAGATGTTAGATTCTTCAAACAAAATTAAATTTGAATTAGGGGTGAGTGTTCAAGCGAGTCGAATCGAGTCAAAAATTTTTGAATTATTCGAGTTGAGTCATTATATTTTACAACTTGATCTTTTTAGAAAAAATTTTGATTCCAGTCGGTTTTAGTGAGTTCGAGTTGATTCGATTTTTCGAGTTTATGCATAAATTTTAATTGTATTATTTATAATACTATAATATACTTTGATTCCAATTTAAACGATTTTCTTTTTATATCTACAAACATATTTCTTCAAATTATTTTTTACATTCGTAAATAAGATTCTAAATTATTATTATTATTATTATTATTATTATTATTATTATTATTAAATACATTAGGTATTCATTTGAGTGTGTGAGTTTGAACATCCTAATTTTTCTACATTTACGAGGTTTGTGGAAGATTGTTGAGTTTTGTAGAAGATGTAATCGAATCAAATTTTAATATAGATAAGGCTATATATTGTAGTTGGTAATTATTTGTTATCAAATTTTACTAATCGTTTTGTCTCATTCTTCAAAATCAAATCAAACTTTTATTTTATTAGAAAACGTAAAAATCTCTTGGTTTCTCTCTTATTGATCTCCATCTTCTATGTCATACATTAACAATAATATTATATCCGTTAGTAAATTATATTAACAACAATATCAACTAAATAAACAACAAATCACAATATTGTTTTATGTTTTCAAGTTTGTACCCTTTTAACTTATATTTATTGTCTCTAATGATTACAATTGATTACACTGACAAATTGCAAAGGAAATACACTGAAAGAAAATGCTGAAAAGCCTTATCAAGTAATGACAAACAATACAAAGTTATTCCAAAAGGGGATGTAAAATACGACAAATTACATTCAAATTTCAACACACAGTAAAATCAAACAATCTTCAACATGTGGGGAAGAACACCTTCTACATAAGGTTGCAGATGTATTCAGTAGCGACTCTTCTTCCACAGTTATTCAGAAGGAGGCTCAACGAAATAGGAAGGTTGATGTTAAGGCCTAACACATTGGCTCTTAAAGTAGTGCAAAGGCAAACGGCAGCCTCGAGATCAAGCAAACCATCAATTAGGCTGCAGCAAGGCTGTGTAGGCACGTTGTCCAGTTCCACGTTAACCAGGCTCAGCAGATTAAGACACACGCCAAGGTTCAAGGGATTGCATGTACCGGATTGACCACGACCAGTAGGGACCACATCTCTGGGACGAACAACGACGGGGTTTCTGGTATTAGTTGTGCAAGAATCAACATTGTGGGAGCTTACTAAAGCGAAGAAGAGAAGGTTTAGGGAAAGAAATAGAACAGTTGATGCCTTAGCACTTGAAGCCATTTCCGAACTGAAAAGAGAAAGATTTGAAGAGATTGAGAAAACAGTGTATTTGAAACTGCTTCGAAGACGATGGCAGGTGATGTTGGGGAAGCGAGCAAAGGGTTTTTATATCTGACATGGATGAACTCAGAGATTTTTAGAACTATAAACTGAGAGGCACGAAGTCATATTAGTTGGAGCATTTGGATCTTGGAATATTTGTTTGGTTGGCGATTCTCCCACGTCTAACCTACACCTTATCATTAAAGAAAATGACTTTGTCTTAGTTTTGGTGGGATATTTAAGAGTAAAAATCCTCTGTATCTTTATCATACATCCTTTCTTGTTTCTTGTTGAAATTTCTTAAAAAAATGAACTTTAAACCTAATCTTTATTTTCTATATCCTAAACCTTAAACTCTATCTCTGTAAATGCACTATACCCCTAATTCCCTAAACCTTAACCATAACTCTTAACCTTAAACCATAAACCCTACACCATAAATCTTCTAATTTAAAACGAAGGCACGAATAGATACATAGGAAAGAGACACCCGATATTTAAGTAATATTTTAGTAAGAACATAAAATTGGATCTTATTATGAAAATAAAAAATACAATAAATAATACATATCAAATCATAAAAGAACTTTGGAGGGCAAGTGCACCGTGAAAATTCTTGAAGAAAAAAGTTAAAACATGAAACACAAAGAGCGAGAAGAAAAAGATTGAATATTCACTTGAATAGAAAACCTTGAAACTATCATGAAAATCTCTATCACTTCTAAATCTTGCGTATTGTTATGATGACAATTTTGATTGTATTGACAAGCGAGTATAAAGGGGTAAAAATCATCTCTCTTTATGGTTTATCTTCTCATATTTTCTTTAATTTTTTTTTTAAATTTTAATTTTCAACTCTAACCCTTAAGTTTTATATCCTAAACCTTAAACACCACATCCTAAAATTACATCATACCCTTAATTTCCTAAACCCTAACCTTAAACTCTAAACCTTAACCTTAAACCCTTTAATTTAAAACAGATGCATGAAAAGAGGCATAAGAAAGAGTAGATAATTTTCGCCTAATATAAATAGAGTATAACCATATGAGATAGACAAATATTTCATATCTACGGGTGCAGCGTGATGTCTATTTTACGAGCATAAGACTACTATAAAGATGCACAAAAATCATATTATAGACAGTGACGAGTCTAAAAATATTTTAAAGGTAAACACACATATATTAAATATTAATAACATAAAAAATTGTACATAAATGAATATAAATAAAATTTTAAGGTGAATATCGTCAATAAAAAACATAACTAATAAAAGAAATTCAAATTTTTATAGTGAATACAAACAAAATTTGAGGGGCACATTCAAGAAAAATCAAATTTAAGGATCAACCCTATTTACATCCGCCACTAGTCATGAGGCAGGCTCTAACGACTCCGACCTTTGAGTCAATAGGTGAGGGTTAACTTGAGCCGTAAATTTGATGTTTAGTTGGATCAATTAGGTCAAGTTTGGGTCTCGTTGAGTATTTATTACAGTATTAGGATTGAAAACGTATCATTTTTAATAAACGAACAATTTATGATATATTAACTTGTTCGAGCATGGTATATATTTTCAGTCTTATTCAATCAAGTGACCTATGATATAATTTATGTAAGAGAAATAAATTTTATCTTAATCATTCACAATGTACTCATATATCTATTTTAACATTTCTATGTTAATGACAACTTGTTGTCATCAATCAATTATATATTAGCCTAAAACATATTATTATTGTTCAAACCTATAATAATACTTAGCTAAGAATCTTTTAATAATAAACATATTATTATATAAACTTCATTATCTTCCAGTTTATTTAAGACACAGAAGTATAACAGAAAAATAATAATGGTAATGCTTTTATTCAATAAGCATGATAAACAAAGTATATCAATACAGTCATTTCATAATTGGTCTTCGAGCATACTCTAATATGAATATAGAGAAAAAATAAACTAAAACATGGTTGAATACTGATACTATCTTTAAGGAGTATCGATCTTGTTCACTAGTACCGATAATCAAATGTAAGTATTGGTACAAAATGAATTATTGAAACATCGAGTGCATTTTAAGTATAGATACTCAACGGCGAATATCGATACTTATGGGCCAATATCGTGTAATAAAAATATCAAAATATAATTTCATATTAATACTTGTAAGTATCGATATCGCTAGTCCGGTACCATTACTCATGATGCATAATGGTTAATAAGATGAAAATAGATTCGAAAACGATGATTATGTTGCTAATAAGGCTCGACTGATAAGAAATGACTAATTATTGTCTTATAAGTTTTAAAATCTTGAAAATCAATGTGATAATAAAATGATGACGATGAACGAATATCAATATCTTTTAATTTTGGCTTTTTTACGATTAATTACACTCCCATAATTTTTATGACGATGAACAAGTTTTTATTATATCTATTGTTCCAGTTGATCACAATGACATTCTGCAATGGAAATACAATGAAATAGAAATGAGAAACAATACAATAACTTATTGGGAAAGGGGATGAAAAACCCAACAAATAAACAATGAAAACTTCACAACACAATAAATTCAACCCACAGTAAGATCAAACAATCGACAAACATCGGATGAGAACACTACATGAGGTTGCAGATGTATTCAGTAGCGACCCTTCTTCCACAGTTATTCAGAAGGAGACTCAAAGAAATAGGAAGATTGATGTTAATGCCCAACACATTGGCTCTTAAAGTAGTGCAAAGGCAAACTGCAGCTTCAAGATCCAACAAACCTTCGATTAGGCTACAGCAAGGCCTTGTAGGTACGTTGCCTAGCTCAACATTAACCAAGCTCAGCAGATTAAGACACACGCCCAGGTTCAAGGGATTGCATGTACCGGATTGACCACGACCAGTAGGGACCACATCCCCGGGACGAACAACGACGGGGTTTCTGGGATTTGTTGTGCAAGAATCAACATTGTGAGAGCTTACTAAAGCAAAGAAGACAAGGTTGAGGGAAAGAAATAGAACAGTTGATGCTTTAACACTTGAAGCCATTTCCGAAATGAAAAGATCTGAAGTGAAAGTGATTGAGAAAACAGTGTATTTGAAACTGCTTTGAAGACGATGTCAGATGATGTTGGCGAAGCGAGCAAAGGTTTTTATAGCTGAGATGGATGAACCCAAAGCTGTTTTAGAACCGGAACATGATAGCCACGAAGTGAGAATAGTTGGAGACTTTGGATCTTTGAATATTTGTTTGGTGGATAATTACTTGTGTGAGTATAGATTTTTTTAATTCTAAATCTCCCACTTCCACGATGTATAGGATAAAAATATTGTTTAATTGATTTATTTAATAACATGAGGACAACGTTAGAGTTGTTTATATATTTAGTATTCAGACATGCATGCAACCAACACAAATTAAGCTTCGTATGTTATAAGAAAGAGGTACAAGCCAGCAATTATATTATCCAGGGAATCGAGTATCCAAATTTTAACACCTCTATATATTAATTCACCCCTACAATCATTAGTCATGTGAAGAGTTTGGTTGGACAAACATGGAAAAATCTATTGCAACATGTGCATCGCAAGAAAAATAGAGTTGAAGAAAGAAGGATACTTTGGCGAAAGAGACTTTGTCCTAAAGTTTCGAATGTATCCTGTATATTTTGCCCTCAACGATGGTGTCCGCTTTGTTGCCTGCCATAGCCTAACATGTGCCAGTGATTTCTGTAACGGTACCTAAGGCCGTAAATGAGACGAGACAGAACGCGAGTTACTCGAGCTTGACTGGGTCAAAACTCGGTTAAAACTAGATTCGATTGAACTCAACTCGAGTTTTTAACGAGTCAAGCCGAGCTACGTGATACTCGACTCGAAAAGCTCATGAGCTACTTGAAAACATAAATATGCTATTTTTATTTTTTATAATTTAAAATCTAAAATTCTAAATTAACCCTAAAATCTAAACCTTAAACATAAGTTAAACCCTAAATTAAGATATTAAAACCTAAAATTAACAAGTTTGAGTTTATACAACTTGTGTATTAAAGTTTTTCTCCATTAGGCTTTAAATGGGACATGAGAGATAAAAGTTACTCGAGTCTAACATGGTCAAAGATCGGTCAATACATGGCTCGATTAGGCTTGAAAAAAATTCAAACTCAACTCGAGTTCTTAACGAGCTGAGCTCAGATATTTCAAGCTCGTTTAAAATTACTCAAGCTCGAACTAGACTCGAAATCTTAACGAGACGAGCTTAGCACGACTCGAGCTCGACTCGGATCGTTTACACCCCTTAGTACCTATGTAAAAAAAATGATAATTTTGGGGTTTGCTTGCCCCAGGTCTCGATCCCGGGTAAAAACTATTTGCCTATTTCTATACCTCATTAAAAAAATTTCTAAGAAATTAAATTTTTAACCCTAACTCTTATTTTCTATATCCTATACTTTAAACCCAACACCCTAAAAATACACCATACCCTTAATTCTCTAAACCCTAGTCACAACTCCTAACTTTGAACCCTAAACCCTAAACCCTGAACTCTACCCTCTAATTTGAAATGGAAGCATGAAAGGTGGCATGAAAAAGAGGTAGATGATTTTCACCCCTCAATCTCGCGTACTTAGAGTTGGTAAACCCAAGTAAAAATCCTTATCTCTTTATCATACCTCCGTTTATGTCTCCTGTTAAAATTTTTTAAAAAATTGAATTTAAAACCCTAACCCTTATTTTCTATATCCTAAACCCTATACCCTACACCCTAAAAATGCACCCTATCTCTAATTCCTTAAACCCTAATCAAAACCTATGACCTAGAACCCTAAACCCTTTAATTTAAAACGAAAGCACAGATGGAGGCATGAGAAAAAAGTAGACGATTTACGCCCGGTAAATCCATGCATCAACTAAGTTAAGAAAGCTATTGGTCATTGGTTGCAGCAAATTACCACAAAGGGAGTATAATCGTGTAAGATCGACAGATAAAATCCGTGATCCGTGATGACGTTATACGAGCACCAAATTACTATAAAGAGGGATAAAAATCATACCACAAATCATGACTAATCTAGCAAAAAAATTTAAAATAGACACGCATATATTAAATATTAACAATATAAAAATATTGTACATAGGTGGATGTAAATAAAATTTTAGGTTGAGTACAGTCAATCAAATAAATAGCTAATAAAAGAATTACAAAGTTTTAAAATAAACACAAATAAAATTTAATGGGTCACACTCAGTAAAATAGATAACTAATAAACAAAATTCATATTTAAAGATTGCTATACTCCCACACTCAACCCTATTTACATCCGTCACTGGACATAGAGGCGGGCTCCAGCTTCTAAAATTGTGGGAAAATGTCGTAAGAGGTTTATTTGAGGTTTTAGGAGGGTTTTTGGAGTAAAATATTAATATTGGACTAGGGGTAATGATTATCTAGATAGGGTAAAAATCATATGTCACTTTATGGTGTATCATTCAATGACTCATTTGAAAAGTTTTTAAAAAATTGAATTTTTAACCCTAACGTATATCTTAAATCCTACACTCTAAAAATACACCTTACACCTAACTTCCTAAACTCTAACCATAATTCTTAACCTTGAACCCTAAACCCTATAATTTAAAATGAAAGCATGAAAAAAGACATGAAAAAGAGGTAGATAATTTTCACCCCCTTTAGATTAGGGGTGTAAACGAGCCGAGTCAAGCTCGAGTAGTGCTAAGCTCGGCTCGGCTCGTAAAGATTTCGAGTCGAGTTCGAGCTTGAGTAATTTTAAACGAGTCTGAAAAATCTAAGGACGGCTCGACTCGTTAAGAACTTGAGTCGAGTTCGAGCTTTTTTCGAGCTTTATCGAGCCAAGTATTGGCCGATCTTTAATCGTGTTAGACTCGAGTAACTCTTATCTCTCAAGTCTCATTTAAAGTCTAATGGAGAAAAAACTTTGATACACATGTTGTGTAAACTCAAGCTTGTAAATTTTAGATTTTAGTACGTTATTTTAGGGTTTAAGACTTATATTTAGGGTTTTAAGTTTAGAAATTTAGATTTTAAATTATAAAAAATAGTATATTTATATTTTCGAGTACCTCGTGCGCTTTTCGAATCGGGTATCTTGTAGCTCGACTCGGGTCGTCAAGAACCCGAGTCGAGTTCGAGTTCGAGCCAAGTCCAATCGAGTCGAGTTTTGACCGAGTTTTAACCGAGTCGAACTCAAGTAACTCGTGATCTGTTTCGTCTCATTTACGGGCCTACTTTAGATAACATAATTGCCTGCTTATACCTCCTTTTCTAATTTTTTTGAAATTCATTTTTTATACGCATAAGAAACTTTCGTCTTGGTTGCATGCATGTATGAATACTGAATATATAAACAACTCTAACATTGTACACTTGTTATTAATTAAGTCGATTAAACAAGATTTCTCTACTATACATCATGGATGTGGGAGATTTAGAATTAAAAAATATATACACACATGTAGGTAATAAGATGATAATGGAATTTTAAGGATCTATACACTTAGAATAGAACTTGTCTATTAAAATGTCTTTAGCTTATTATGATTCAATCTGAATCAATTTAGAATCAATTTGGGTGGTTTGAATGAGAAAATATCTACTCAAAGATATATCAATTTGGCAAGTCTAAACGAAGAATCAACATAACTGGGCTTGAAAGAAGATTTTAAAGTTGTATGGTTTTTGGTTGTTGAAGATTCTAAATCAAATAGAGTTCGAATGAAATTGTCCAGTAATAAAAATTGTCCACAAAATAAAATTGCCTTCAAAAGGAAAATTACTCGGGCAATTAACAAATATAATACTATTTTGAAATGTTTTTTTTTATTTCTTTAAATCTTTTCTGTTTTTTTTATTTCACACTCATCACAGTCACACTCAACCACACTTGGTTTTCTCTCACACTTGTACACCACCACTATCTTTTTCTTCACACTCTCACTCTCACTCACTCACTCTTGGCTCTCAACTCACTTATTCACAACCTCACTCACACATTACAAAGCAATGATAATGTCTTTATATAGACACTAGGCATTATTATATAATAAAACCTATTAAAAACCATAACTCTTGTAACTTCTGACTCCTATATTAAACTCTATAAAGACTAGTAACTCTCATATTAACTTTCGATATTTTAAATTTGTAACTCCCCATTAACGCCTTTTTAAGACTCATTTAATATTTCATTTAAGTTTATTCAACAGTTGCAGTAAGTTGTGACCGTGCAAGGGTATTTTAAGGGTAGAGATTTATGGGAACGTGTCAAGGTTGAAAAAGTTAAGAGAATATGAATAGTTTTCTAAAGTTATAATTACATGGATGGTGGTTTCTTGCGGTTTTAACTATGTTCATATATAATTTAAAAGTTATTGTAGAATGAGAGGATTATGCCAAATGGCTATGAAATAATGCTTTCTTTCTAATATTCTTATTCTCCTGTATTTCTTCTTCTTCCTTTTAACTCTATTTCTACAACATATTCTTGAGTGTTAAGAAGATTCATAACAGAATGCCTTTGACATCAACAAGAGAAAGTGCCTTGACCCAAGGTTATATAGGGTTTTCCATGTATTCCTAGGCATTCCTTTATTATGCGGTTGGTTATCATGGATCGTCTTCTTACACGATATAGGTTATTTGTCTGGTTGTGTGACGTTGAGACTAGTTGTTTGTTTTGCGAGGATAGATTAGAGATAAGAGATCATATTTTTGCTGAATGTTTTTGTTGGATTAATTTGCTAAGTTGGTTGCAAGGAGAGGGAAATGGTAAAACGTTGTTTGCTGTGATTTTGAGGATTGCCTTAAATTGTTGCAATTATTTGATTTGACGAGAAAGGAATTCTAGGTTACATACATGGGAAAGCTCCTCAACTTATTGAGGCAATGTTCCCTCGAATCAAAAAATTATAAATATGAGATTGGATGGATGCTCCAAAGTTCTGTCCTCTTTTTTAATAGCTAACTGGAATCTGCTATGTAACCAGTTTGTGATTGTATAGGGACTTTATAGTTGTAATGGTGATTTATTAATTCTTTTATGTTCTTGGATGAATACTACATCAATTTATAGAAAATTCAGAAAAGATGATAATGGATTCGAAAACGATGATTATGTTACAAATAATTCTCACTTGATAAGAAATAATTAATTACACTCTCGTAAGTTTTAAAATCGTGAAAATCAACTAATAGTAATAAAATAATGATGATGAACGAGTATCAATTCCCCTTTAATTTTGATACTTTTATGTGTGAATAAATATTATTCATCTAGTATCGATACATGTCCTTGAGATGATATCCTTCACATTTGTTGATTAAATTAGAGGATATAGATCATATAAAAATATATAATACCATATCCTCATTTATGTTCCATCAATAATAATATTAACTTAATCAAATACAATCGACAAATTAATTATAATATTATTTTATGTCTTCAAATTTTGAACCTGTTAACTAGTATTTATTATCGCTATTATCACAATTGATTACAATGACATTTTGCAATGGAAATACAATGAAAGACAGACTTATTGGGAAAGGGGATGAAAAAACCAACAAATAAAATAAACAATGAAAACTTCACAACACATTAAATTCAACACACAGTAAGATCAAACAATCTACAGACATCGGAGAAGAACACCCTCTACATGAGTTTGCAGATATATTCAGTAGCGACTCTTCTGCCACAGTTATTCAGAAGGAGGCTCAAAGAAATAGGAAGGTTGATGTTAAGGCCTAACACATTGGCTCTGATAGCAGTGCAAAGGCAAACGGCAGCCTCGAGATCGAGCAAACCTTCGATTAGGCTGCAGCAAGGCTGTGTAGGCACGTTGCCCAGTTACACGTTAACCAAGCTCAGCAGATTAAGACACACGCCCAGGTTCAAAGGATTGCATGTACCGGATTGACCACGACCAGTAGGGACCACATCCCCAGGGCGAACAACGATGGGGTTTTTGGAATTAGTTGTGCAGGAAGAACGTTCTGAATTACCATCAACATTGTATGAGCTTACTAAAGCAAAGAAGAGGAGATTGAGGGAAAGAAATAGAGCCGTTGATGCGTTGAGACTTGAACCCATTTCCGAAAGATTTGAAATGATTGAGAAGAAAACAGTTTTATTTGAGACTGCTTCGAAGACGATGAGTGATGATTTTGTTGAATTGAGCAAGGGGTTTTTACTTTTTATATCTGACATGGATGAACTCAAAGCTTCGTTGGAAGTAGAAAATTAGAGCCACTAACTCAGATTAGATGGAGATTTGGGATCGAAGATATATTTGTTTGGTGGGAAATTACTTGAGTGTCTATATATATAATCTCCCACATCAACAGAGAGATTATTAGGTGAATCATGTTTAACACGTCATTCATGGTTCAAATAATTAGAACCGTTGATCTTTAAATAATCATCTAATAACTACCCACCCACTAAGTCCATATATGAAAGAGGTGATAATTCACTTGAAAAAAAATTAAAATCAACGATCTTGATTATCTGGATCATGGATGACGTGTGAACATGGTTCACCTAATAATTTTTCCACATCAACGATGGATAGCGTAATTATTCAAAATCATTTTCGATTGATTTAATTAATAACACGAGGACCACGTTAAAGTTGATTGTGTGTATATAAATACGATGGTGAAAAAATTTAGTTTTTATGGGTGTTTTAATTTTAGGGTTTAAGGATTTAGTTTAAGGTATAAGATTTAGGATTTAGGGATTCAAGTATATGGGTTTAATATTTATAGGTTATGGTTAGAATTGGGATGTTAAGATTAGGGTTTAGGGTTTAGATCTTAAAGTTTAAGTTTTAGGGTAGTATGTTAAAGATTTAGGGTTCAACCTATAAACTCTAAATTCTATTCACATTCACTAAATCTTAAACTATTAAACCCTAAACCCTAAACTCTACCCTTAAATGAATCTCTAAATACTAAAACTAAATCTCTTATGAAAACTGAAAATTTCTCCACCAATATATCAAATAATTATCCTTGTCTAAATAATATTCTTTTATGTCATAAATATATAGAGGTGGACACGAGTTGGGTATATTTTTAACTCACCTGATCCGACCCGAGTTTAAAAAATCTAATCCGATCTAACTCGAGTTTTATGCTTCAAAACCCAATCCAATCCGAGTTTTAAGCTTTAAAATCCGACCCGACACGAGTTTTAAGCTTCAAAACCCGATCCAACCCGAGCCATTAAAAATCTAAAAATTTAGGTACTTAATTGTAAAAAAATAAATTTTAAAGATCTAATTGTAAAAATAAAATTTTAATGACCTAATTGTAAAAAAAATCTATTATAGTGATCTAATTGCATAAAATATATATAAGAAGGGATCATTATTGTAAAAATCCTTTTAAATTATATGAAAAAAATTACACTATTAATCTCGAGTCAGATCGAATTTTTTCTACCAACCCAACCCAACATCATTCTTAAAAAAAAAACTCAATCCGATCCAAACCCGAACTTTTAATAAAAATTAAACTCATCAAAACTCATCGAATTCAATTTATATTCCCATTCCTATATATATACATATAACATTGACCTTCTCAAACGAGAGTAATGTAGTAGTTTTCTTTCGGTTCTTGTGGTTGTCCTTGGTCGATTTCTCATATAGCAATCGGAACCCACGAAAGGAATAGATAAAGCTATTATTTGTGCGAAATGGACTAATTCACTTGTATTGCGTAAAATTTAATATTTTTTTATCTTTTTAAATGTTAAAAAGATAATAAATGTTTAAGATTAATTTATTATTTTTATTATAATTTTTATATTTTGTATTGTTAATTTTATTCGTTTATTTATTTTTATTTAATGGTCTAAAACGTATAAAATTTTTAAATTTTATAACGTAAGAAGATACATTCCCTGACCAATGGCTATAGATAGTCAACTTTAAATTAAATTTGGATAGATAACCTGATCAATAAACATGTCTAATTCCAAAAAAAAGTGTCTCAAAATGAAAGAAAGCAAAAGATTTCTCTGCATTGCTCTTGTTTGAGAAGGGTTAATTTTCAGAGGGTCTCAAATATTTTTAAAGCTCCGAATAAAAACTAAAATGTAAATAGAAATCTTTGTTATGGAATCATATATCTCCTCTCATCCTATACTTTCAAATAGCCTTAAACTTAAAATGAATGATACAGAATATTCGAACTCGTATCTTTTTATATGTTATAACATTAATTGTGTTGACTGAATTCAGATTCGATTGATTAATATAATAAAATTATTTGGACCACTAATTAGATAAAATTGTAAATAAATCCCTAATAAATGAAATGTTAAATTTTAATAATGAATCAAAATACAATTACAATATATTCATGTGAAAAAAAGAGGGGTACATATCTTTAGAATAAAAATGAAAGAGAAGGCTTCTCAATTACTGAGAAACAATACAAAGAGTTATTGGGAAGGGGATGTAAAATCCAAGAAATAAACAATGCCAACGCCACAACAAACACACAGTAAAGCCAAACACATTGGAGAAGAACATTACATGAGGTTACAGATGTATTCAGTGGGGACTCTTCTTCCACAGTTATTCAGAAGGAGGCTCAAAGAAATGGGAAGGTTGATGTTAAGGCCCAACACATTGGCTCTTAATGTAGTGCAAAGGCAAACGGCAGCCTCAAGATCCAACAAACCTTCGATTAGGCTGCAGCACGGCTGTGTAGGCACGTTGCCCAGTTCCACGTTAACCAAGCTCAGCAGATTAAGACACACGCCCAGGTTCAAGGGATTGCATGTACCGGATTGACCAAGACCAGTAGGGACCACATCTCCAGGACGAACAACGACGGGATTCCTGGGATTTTTTGTGCAGGAACCAACATTGTGAGAACTTACCAAAGCAAACAAGACAAGGTTGAGGGAAAGAAATAGAACAGTTGATGCCTTTACACTTGAAGCCATTTTCGAATAGAAAAATATTACAAGTGAAATCAGTCTATTTGAAACTGCTTCTAAGACAATGGCAGATGATGTTGGTGACATGTGCAAAGGGTTTTTATAGCTGAAATGGATGAACTCGGAGCTGTTTTAGAATTAGAACATGAGAGCCACAAAGTCAGATTAATTGGAGACTTTGTATCTTTGAATATTTGTTTGGTGGGAAAGTACTTGTGTGTGTATAGATTTTTTGTAAGTGGAAATCTCCGACATCCATGATGTATAGTATATAAATCATGTTTAATTGATTTCATTAATAACATGAGGACAACGTTAGACTTGTTAATATATTCAGACATGCATGCAACCGAGAAAAACTAGGATTTATGTAATAAATATATGTAAAAAGCATGGACCTTCACAAACAAGAGAAACCCACCAAAGGAATAGATTAAGCTCTACAATCTGCAGAATTCGTTAGGAAAATGTACTGCAAAATATTTATATATATGTGAGTAAGGGTGTTTCTGTATTTGAGATAGAACACATTACTACAATATTAAACGGATTGCCCATCCTTTTCTGTCGGTAGGGTGGTTTCTATCTAGGTTGAGTTAACCACCTTACGATAAATATTAGATTAGTATTATTTATAATTGGGTAAACTGCAATGGAGGTCAATTAATTATGGGTAGGATTATATTTCGGTCACCTAATTATTAAAAGTTATATTTTGGTCACCCAATTATTAAAGGTTACATTTAGTTCACTTAATTATAGGTGAGGTTACATTTGGGTCACTCTTCATATTTGAAAAAAATTATCAATTCGTGTATTAAATTAATTAATGATTTTAAATGAAGTATTCTAATGTTAACAAGAGTATACAAGTGATTTAGAATAAAAAAATTACCAAATTGATATATTTTTTCAAATATGAAGAGTGACTCAAATGTAACCTCTAATAATTGGGTGACTTAAATGTAACCTTACCCATAAATAAGTAACCTAAATATAACTTTTAATAATTAGGTGACCCAAATATAAATATACATATAATTAAGTGACGTATGTTGCAGTTTAACCTTTATAATTATATGTTGATTAAATTATTAGATCCATACAAACATTTGGAATGGGACGGATTGGGCTTAAAAATTTATGTTCAAACTCTGATATATTTTTAAAACATGCTTAGGAACATTAAATTTAGACAAATAACCTGACTAATAAATACGTCTAATTCAAAAAAAAAAAATACTTCGACCAAATAAAAGAAAGCGAAGAGAAAAAAAAATGTTTTAAGAAACGTTTTTTTAGTTTTATAATGACATTTTTAGCATTGTTAGAAATACTTGCGGCACTCAGTAAAGTATCGCAAGAAGTGCTGATGAAACCAATATCGTAAAGTGTAGAACTAATGTTTTCATATAATAATTGAAAAATAATTTTTGACTAATTTGAAAAGATTTCAAAATTGGTTCTTATGTCCAAATTACTTAAAAATATATTTAAGATGTTTTTTAGAGATTTTAAAAATGTTTTAAATGATTTAAAGAAACCAAATAAGTGTTTTTAACCCAGATGTTTCGATACCTATTTATCAATGTCATGTTTCAAAGACAAAATCACATCGGTATCGATACTGGTATCGATACCCTTTCACCACTGTGAGGTTTGGTTTCGAACCTTGTTTCGATACCCCCAACGGTTATAAAACGAATTTATGAAAAACCCCAACGGCTAGGAGCGGTATCGATACTGGTATTGATACCTATTCATAAATGCATACCAACAGTTATTTCCCAAAGCAGGTGTTTCGATATCGGTTTGAGGTGTTTCGATACCACCTGCACTAGAAGAGGAAATAAGCCTTGAAATCAACTCCAAACGGCCCCAAAACATCCCCAACGGTCATAAACGACTAGAAGCTCATTTGGTATGATAAAAGCAAGCCTCAAACATCAAAACAAGACTAATGCTTCATTGTAAACAACATTATGATTCAAGAATTATCTTAGAGCATAATTCTCATCATTTTGGATAGACAACACTTGTGAGCTTAATGTTTATGTATGCTCAAGTGTCTTAGGATTGGGTGAGAGCTTAGATTGCAAACATTAGCCTTGTTAGAAGGATTAAACAAGTTTGCTTAAGATTTCTCTTGCTTGAGTGAATTCCCAAAGTTCGGTTATGAAATTTAGATGCTAAATTCGGGTTGAGAATCTAGGATTGTAAGGTTATCCCTTTGGACTCAAAAGGTTGAAATTCTTAGTGAATTTGGGACATCCTTAGTGGAAAGCTAAATGTAAGCGTGGCCGAACCACTATAAATCTTTGTGTTCTTTGTCCATATTTTTGTTTCCACCACAAACCACCCAAATCACCAATTCTCTATCACTTGGCAAGCTATATCGGTTATTTTATCGAGCCACATCATGCCTAACAATTAGTATCAGAGCGAGGCTCAATCGAAGAGGATTAACATCCTATTGAGAAGATCCGGTGAGCTCGACCAATTAGCGATCAACCGACATTCCATGGCTCAATCCATTGACAAGCCACATTTCTTTAACGGGTCCAACTACTCCTAATAGAAGATAAGGATAAAGTATTTCATCAACTCAAGAGACTACAAGCCATGAGGTATAGTTGAAGATGGACCTTTCGTGCCAAAAGGAACAAAGGCGAAATAGAGCGTGGAAGATCGCATGAAGATGAAGCTAAATCACAAGGCTTTGTACATTCTTGTTTGTACATTCCATCAAAGCATCTATAAGAAGATATCTTCTTGTAAAAGTGCCAAGGAAGTTTGGGACAAGCTAGAAGTCACATACGAAGGAACAAACGAAGTAAAGGAGACCAAGATTTTACTCCTCAACCAAGAGTATGAGAACTTCAAGATGAATCCGGAAGAGGACATAGGAAAGATGTTCGATCTTCTCTATCATCACCAATGGACTTAGAGGATATTGAGAGATCATTCCGTAGGAGAAGCTTGTTCGTAAGCTCATCTATTCCCTTCTCGAGTCATGGGACTCGAAAAGGAACGCCATCATTGAAGCAAAGAATTTGAAAACTCTCAAGCTTGATGAACTCATGGGGTCACTTCTCACACATCAAATCATGATGAAAGGAAGACAATAGGAGAAGAAGAAGGAAGAGATTAAATCGATAGGGAAGAAGAAGATCCAAGAGCTTGGTGTAAATGTCAACACTATTGCATTCAAATCCTCCAAGTGCATCCACCTTGAAGATTCAAGTGAGGAGGATAGCGAAGGAGATGAAGAGCTTGCCCAACTCTTCACTGATTTCGATCGATTCGTGAGGAACAAAAGTAAAAAATTCTCAAAGCATGAATCAAAGAAGAAGATGAAGGATTCCCACAAGTCTAAGAAAGATGGATCATCTTCAAAGAAACAAGCATGTGTGATCTTCAAAGAAACAAGCATGTGTGGCTACATGGAGTGATAAGGGCTCCACCGAAAATGAAAAAGCTAACCTATGCTTGATGGCCCTCAATGAGGGGGAGGTAGCTTCTAACTCTCAAACTTTAAATTCTTATACATTTGATGAGTTGCAAGAAGCTTATGATAAATTGGTTTTTGATTTCAAAATTACATTTTTCAAAGAAAAAGAAATTAATTTCAAAATTGAAAATTGAAAATGATTTACTTTTGAAAACCAATTTGGAGTTTGAAACAAAAATAAAAGATTTTGAACTTAAAATTTTTGATTTAAAAAATTTGCTTCAAACGATGGAAAAAGATTATCAAATTGCTTTAGATGATCTTAAGAAGGAAAAAGATTTGATTACCAAAGAACTTCAAAAGAAAAATGATTTGGGAAAATCAAATTTTTATTTGAAACAATCTAGTACCCCTAGATTTGAAAATGGAAAATGTTTTAGAAGTGTTTGGGTCCTAAAAGGACTAATCACTTCAACTAATAGGGATTAAATTGAAAAATTGATTCCTAAGGGGACTAAATTATGTGCTACTAATGCTAAAAGATCCAAAGCAATTTGGATACCAAAAGTTTCTTGATTGTTTCATTTTAGGTGTGATGTAGGTATGAGCAACAAAGTGCAAGATTAAGGGGGAGCTCCATACACACAAGTAGGACACTTGAAGAAGGAAGGCTTCACATCCTACCTTTGATTCAAGTATGGTAAAATCTAGTTTTAGCTTTAATTTTGTTTATCTTTTGTTTAAACTAGATTATCATAATTGTTGGACTAACACTTAGTGATGCCTTGAGTAAGGAGGAGTGTTTTGTTTTCATGAACTAAGTTTTGACATTTGATTTTAAAACAATTGACATTTTAAAACTCTCCTATGTTATGAGCTTTAAAGTTTTTCAAACTTGGTTTGAACCATTTTTGATATAACAAAAAAAGGGAGAATGTTGTGAAAAATTGTTTTTCAAAGAATTTCAAATGGATAAGAAAAAACTTTAAACGACTTGATTCTTTAATTATATTATTCAAATTTTATTTCACAAAGGGGAGCAATCTCAAAAACAGTTTTTCAAGGTGGTTTTATTATATCAAAAAGGGGGAGATTGTAGAACTAATGTTTTGATATAATTGTTGCGTGTAGAAAGAGTGCGCAATTTGTGCAAGTGTACACTTCGCAAGTAATAAAGTGATGAGTATAAAGTATCGTCTCCACAGGTATTGGTGTACTTAATTTATTTCCTTTTCTCTTCTCGCTCTGCAAAAGAAATAAAATAAAAACACAGATTAATGTGATTGTTCTAAATTAAACTAAAACAAAATAAAAAGAGAACAAAGAATAAAAATAAAATCAGATTGAGAGAAAGGTTAGGATCCAGTTGTTTCGTATTGTGGATTCAATTGAATTGTTTATTTCTAATGCAACTACACAACACTGCCTCGGCAGAACTACAGTTTTACTGTATCGACAGTGAAGGGTTACGTTCGCCGCAGCAATCTCTTGCTCTTGGGTGGACTTCTTCAAAGTTTGGTAAAGTATCCTCTGATGACTCTTCTTATCCCTAAGTCGAAGTACTGTTGATGACTAGTCCTTGATGATACCTCCCGGCGTGAATCAACTATAACCATCAACCAATCTCACACTTCTTTTAGCCGTTGAAACTCTAACCTATCCCTAGGCCGAGTTAGTATTTTTCAGCTAGAAAAATATCGTACTTATTCCTTTCGTGAATCTAAATCTCCCAATATTAGATAAATAAATCTCTCACAAACTTATCTCCCGAGCTTGAATGTAAGAACAATGAATGGCAAAGAATAAGCAAATCTTGTTATTTTATTGCATGAAACAAGAAAACAAAGTATAATCTCCTCTCACAAATACTCGACAACTTTCACCTAAGCCTTAGAAGAATTTAGAACATAATGAAAAGAAAGAAAACTCTAAGGTCTAGGGTGAACTCTCTCTTTCTCGTGTGTCTTGTGTTCTTGAGCGGCACCTCCTTTATATAGGCTAAAATTAGGACAACATCAGCCTTGGAGAAGAAGCAAAGTTGTTTTGGACGTTTCCTTCCTTAAAAAGGTGAATCTCTTTAATTTGATTCTTTCTATCTTTACACCGTCTTCTCAAA
Organism: Abelmoschus esculentus; assembly: GCA_035048815.1. NCBI lineage: Eukaryota > Viridiplantae > Streptophyta > Magnoliopsida > Malvales > Malvaceae > Abelmoschus > Abelmoschus esculentus. Next base: position 3,238,159 of record JAUCBN010000021.1, read on the forward strand.
CTTCAAATGCCACGCAAAGTGTCGAGAAAAATCCAACTTTTTATGTTCTCCAAATCGATCACCACTTTGACTTTTGGTATTCATAGAATTCTCTGCCTCGGTAGGTTGCATCTGCTGCCCTAGCGGAAGTCTAACTTGTGTCTGCTCAGCTTCCATCAGTAAAAGTTCTTATCTATGGCTGGTTCGATCATGGTCTGCTTCATAGTTCATTGCCCTATTTTCTCATTGTCCTTCGCTGATTTCCAGGCTTCCTTATCATGCTGTCGCGACCCTACTGTTTGGTTACTGCCCCTGCCCAAGTCTACCTGCAAATGCACAAAGGTGCATTAAAGCTTACATTTTCTATAAATATCATCTTTATATGTCACAAAAGCAAAATATCCAAATATCACACATTAAGTTCATGCATTAGCCCAAGTAGGTGTAGATTAAGTAATTATTGTCCATGAAAGGTGTAAAAAGTGATAGTCTTTTGAGTACTTATTACACCCCCAAACTCGAACTATTACTTGTCCTCAAGCAATGCAAACCATCAAATTGCCATACCTTATTCTTTATTTGTCTTATGTTTTCATCTATTCTCCCCACCATGACTATGACTATTCTTGAGCCTTAACCTTTTGGTTACCCAAGGACTTACCCGAAATCAAGCTATAAGATTTTGTGAGTGTGTGAGTTCTTGTGGATAAGTTTGATTAAAGGCTTTCTTAGACAAAATCTAAGATCAAGACAAGTAAACTTGGAATTAATGTTCTCTTCTTATAACAACAACTACTTGAGCCAATTTTGGGCTTCTCAAGGATTGTGTTTTCTCATCAAGATATTTTTTTAGCATACTAGAGTCAATTTCGGGTACCTCTAGCATGAAGAAGAGTGAATCCTAGAGTCAGTGATAGGCACCTCTAGCCAACACTTCCAAAAATCTAAGCCTTTATCACCTAAGTTCATTAAAAAGAATTCCTATAATCAAACAAGTCTCAAAAGTGTTTTTAGAGTCAATCTTATAGCAAGCTTCTAAGTTTTCTTGCTTAAGTATCCTAAAGTTAAGCCTTCTAAACAGGACCTAGCCATGGTAAGGAGAAAGATTTCTATAGCCTAAAGAGAATAAACTAAGACAATACTAATGTAGAGTAATGCAAAAGTATGGACAATATTTCAAATAAGGTGGTATACTAAAAAAAATTTCAAAATAAACTTAAGTTACATTCTTTCATGGTAGGGTCGCGACAATGAATCTACACCCCCAAACTCAAACTGAGCATTACCTTCAATGCTTATAATTATAGCACAAAGCAGGAAACAAAACATGAAAATTAATAAGGAAAGAGATAAAAGCAGAATAAAGGTGTAGAGATTAAATATCCTCCGAAGAACTGCTAGTAACGATCAGTTTTCGTGGCCTTACTGCTGACAGTTTAATTCTCTTTCCCTGAGCTGGTGATTGATGAGCTTTAGCTTGTTTGGGCGGCTGAACTCTGGTAGGTGATGTCCTTTGCACTGGGGCGTTGACTTATTCTCCTTCTTATTCATCACCAATTTCTTCGGTGGGCATTATTTCTGTCTCGCCCTCTTTTTCAGCTTCCATTGCCTCTGCCCAGGCGTACTGAGTGCTTGGCCTGGTGGCTGCATAAGGCTGTTGCATAAAAGAGTCCATCTCCAATGAGAAACTCCTTATGATTATAGGAGAGCCTGCTGGAGTGCTGAAGGCTGCTCTCCGCTTGGATGGCCTTCTACTGGCTGATGATGCCGCGGCGGGCTCTAGTGGCTGAGATGGGCCAACAGCTTGAAATGGTTGCGATGGTCCAGTGGTCTAAAATGGTCACGATCCTTTTGGAGCCGGTGTTGTTTCAGTGTATGACGTAGCTGTGACAAACATATTTGGAGGGAATTCTAGAAACTGCACCCCTTGGTTCGAAAAATTGTTGATCATCATCTGGGATAATATAGTGTTGAAATCTCTTTAGTACTCTATGTACCGTTATTGTCGTAGATCTATGGCCGCCATCTTTTAGAGTATTTCCTGGTAGGGATCAGCTGTGGCAGTGCTATGGGATGCAGCAGGTATGTCCGCCATGTACTGGGCCCCGACAGTTGTATCAGCAGTGCATGGTTGTGGAGTTGCTTGGACTAGTTCTGCCTGGGTTATTTGCATGACTTTGTGGCAGAAATCCCTTGTCCAACCACACCTTTTGGGCAGTAAATTCATTCGTATCCGCAACTGGTACACCCTTGACAGTGTAAAGACCCGTGATTAAGCATGGAAAATACAAGGTCCCCTTGTCCTCCCGACCATAATCGTAAATTTCCTATAGGATCAACTCTCCCACATTGATGCTTCTTTTGTTGATAATGGATTGGATGAGAACCAATCTCCTTCTGTCGACTATGCTGCTATGGGACGTTGGGATGAGGCATCGTTTTATGAATGTGGTCCATAACTTGTCCTCGGGCCTTAGGTTTTGTCTTGCCACAGAACCTTTGTGGGATCCAGTTTCCCAATTGGTGTTATCATAGCAGAGATCGTCTTTGATCAGTTTATAGTCCTCGTTGCTGATGTCATCCATAAACGTTGAATGATCATCAGGAGCAGGGTGGAGGCCATAGAACAAGTTGATGGTGTCAGCATCAAGTCTAACCGGTCTGCCCCAGCAATGGACATAAAGCGAATCTTTGCTCGGCCCATGGGCGTAAAATTCTCGCACAACTGTGGCATTTTCCTGGGCGGGTTGCATGTAAAAGATTTGACATTCTTGATATTCTATTTTATCGAACAAATAGTGCTCGATTCTATAGTTCTCCTCATTGAATGCTGGAATCCCTGCTCTTCCCATAATTGTCTTGCAATAAAGGATCTGTTGAAGCGTTCTTCAACAGCAGTGGGTGCGAATCTGTTGTAAGCTACCATAGAGAACTTGTGAGAGTTTTTAAGAAGTTTGAGAGAAATAAGCAAAGAATTCTAAGAAATCAAGAATGCAAGAGTGAATAGTGAAAGGTAAGAAAGTGGTTATATAGGAAATTTACGATTCACTCTATTGTCGTATTTAACCCAACTAGCCGTTTTTTAGCCGTTGACATTTACTGCCACGGCTAAAATTACTCCAGACTAGCTGTTATACTTCTCTCTTCGTTTGAAATTTCTACGGCCCTGACACTGTGAACTGCCGCGACAGCAGATCTTCAGTTATGAATGACTTCACTTTTATTCTTGATTCTTGTCCTAAAAAAATAAACACCAATAAGAAAAGATTAAAAAGAACAAACATAAAAAATTAATTCTAAATTAAAACTAATCCTAAAAGTAAAATAAAGTAGAGATAAGATAATGAAATTATATCACGAGAAGAGTGTATACAAGTGCATCTCTTAAGGTGATTGTCTTCATAATTCTCATATTATGTGGGTCAAAGTAGTGCTTCAAACGTTGCCCATTCACTTTGAACTCAAGCCCATCCCTTTATAATTTGATCGTTACTGCACCATGTGGGTAAGCCTGAACAACTTCAAATGGGTCTGACCATCTGAACCTGAGTTTGCCTGGGAACAGTTTGAGTCTAAAATTGAAAAGGAGGACCTGTTTCCCCGACAAAAATTGCCTCGGTGTTAGCTTACATTCATGTCATTTTTTAGTCTTTTCTTTGTATATCTTGGCATTTTCATAGGTTATTGCTCGAAATTCTTCTATCTCATTGAGGTCTAACATTCTTTTCTGGCCAGCTTTCTCTCATTCCATGTTCAAATTTTTTACTGCCCAATAGGCTTTATGCTCAATTTCCACGAGCAAATAGCATGCTTTGTCAAATACAAACCTGTATGGAGATGTTCCCAATGGGGTCTTATAAGCTGTCTTATATACCCACAGGGCATCCTCATGATGATGAGACCAAATCCTTTCGAGATGAGTTTACCACCTTTTTAAGGATTTACTTTAATTCCTTGTTTGATATTTCAGCCTGCCCATTTGTCTGTGGGTGATAGGCTGTAGCAATTATGTGTGTGACGCCTAATTTCTTCAGGGTCGCGGCAAAGAGTCTATTGTTAAAGTGTTTACCTTCATCACTAATTATTGCTCTAGAGACTCTAAATCTGGTGAAGATATTTTTCTTGAGAAATTTCTGAACAGTCTTGGAATCATTGTATGGAGTGGCAATTGCTTCGACCTATTTTGATACGTAATCCACCGCTACTAGGATATAGAGATTGCCTTGAGATGATGAGAATGATCTCATGAAGTATATGCCCCAAAAATCAAATAGTTCTACTTCTAGTATGGGCTGCAATGGCATCTCATTACATCTAGAGATATTGCTCGTGCGTTGGCATCAATCACAGTGCTTGTAGTAAAGTTGGGCATCTTTGAAGAGTGTGGGCCAATAAAGGCCTGATTGAAGCACCTTGGCGGTTGTTATGGTTCCTCCAAAATTTCCTCCCTCCATAGAGTGAATCGTGACAGTTTTAAAGCATTTTTTTCTCGTCCTTTGGAACACATCTTCTTATAACCTGATCTACACATTGCTTAAACAAAAGAGGGTCGTCCCAAAAATAATGCTTTGCATTATGCTAAAACCTCTTTTTTTCATTATAGTTAAGGTTATAAGGCGGAACACCACTAGCTAAGTAATTGAAAAGATCAGCATACCAGGGAGTGACTGTGACTGCGGCAAGATCTTCTATCAATGTTGCGAAAATGTACTTAGTCACTACCGCGGCGCCACAGTCATATACTGTCGTGGTCTCTGCCTCGATGGATTCTTTTTCTACTACCGAGATGTGCAAGATGTGTTCGTCTGGGAATACTTCTTGTATTTCTTCATGTGCGTTGTTTTTCTCCTCGGTTTCTAATCTAGAAGGATGATCGGCTACCTGGTTTTCTGTACCTTTTCTGTCCTTGATGTCTACATCAAATTCTTGAAAAAGAAGGATCCATCTAATCAGTCTGGGCTTGGCATCCTTCTTTGAGAACAGGTACTTGATTGCCGAATGGTCAGTGTGGACAGTCACTTTTGTTCCGATAAGTTAGGATTGAAACTTGTCAAAGGTAAAGACCACTTATAGTAATTCTTTCTTTGTGGTGGTGTAATTGATCTGAGCATCATTGAGGGTTTTACTAAAATAGTAGATGACATGGAATAGGTTGTTCTTTCTCTGCCCAAGTGCTGCCCCGACAGTATGATCACTTGCATCACACATTATTTCAAATGGCAGGGCCCAATCTGGTGGGACTACAATTGGTGCGGTGATCAGTTTCTCTTTGAGAGCCTCGAATGCTTCAGCACATTCCTTGCTAAATTCAAATTTCCTATCCTGTTCAAGCAGGTTACACAGAGGTTTAGAAATTTTTGAAAAATTAGAAATAAACCTCCTGTAAAAACCTACATGACCCAAGAAAATTTAGACTTCTTTGACTGAAATTGGTGGAGGCAATTTCTTTATCACATCTATCTTAGCCTTTTCAACTTTGATTCCTTGTGATAAGATTTTGTGGCCCAAAACTATGCCTTCATAAACCATGAAATGACATTTCTCCCAATTAAGAACTAAATTGGATTCCTCACATATGTGCAGTACCTTTTCTAAATTGTCTAGGCAATGAGTGAAGTCATCTCCAAAGACTGAAAATTCGTCCATGAATATCTCTAGGAAGTCTTCTACCATGTCAGAAAAAATTTCTATCATGCATCTTTGAAAAGTTATCGGGGCATTGTAGAGGTCGAACGATATTCTTCTAAATGCATAAATCTCATACGGGCAGGTGAAGGTGGTTTTTGCCTGGTCTTCTAGGTCTACGGCAATCTGGTTATAGCCTGAGTAACCATCAAGAAAACAGTAGAAAGGTTTACCAACAAGTTTATCAAGCATTTCATCAATAAAGGGTAACGGGAAATGATCCTTCTTTGTTGCCTTATTTAACTTGCGGTAATCCATACAAACCCTCCAACCGGTCACAGTCCTGGTTGGGATCTGCTCGTTGCTCTTATTGGTTATTACGGTCATGCCACCTTTCTTGGGTACACATTGTACCGGGCTTACCCATGCACTGTCAAAGATAGGATAGATGATTCCGGCATCAAGCCATTTGATTATTTCCTTACGTACTACCTCCTTCATGGCATGGTTAAGTCTCCTTTGGGCCTCAATAGTGGGCTTATGATCTTCCTCTAAAATGATTTTGTGCATGCAAACGGCTGGACTTATTACCTTCAAGTCATCAATTGACCACCCAATTGCCTTCTTGTGCTATCGCAGCATCTCTATCAAGCTTTGTTCTTGTTCTGGATGCAGCTCAGAAGAAATAATTACGGGCATTGTGTGGTTGGTTCCCAAATAAACGTACTTTAATTTATCAGGTAAAGGTTTTAATTCGATAACCAATGGTTCCTCATTTAAAGGTTTTTCATCCTTACCTGGTAATTTAGTGGTTCGAAGTACTTACCAGGAAGGTGTGCTGTCATTTTAGCTTCCTCAATTTCTTGTGTTTCAAAACTGTCCAAAACTCTGTTGTAACAGTCATCAATTATACTGCCGAGGTAGATCTGTGTTAAATTGCCGAAATGGCTGCCAAGGCAGTGGTTGCTGAGACAAGGTATTGCGTTGTCTGTATCTGCGGTGTAAATCATCTGGCACTCCTCTGGATCATCATGTCTTTTCAGAATTTAGAAAACATTGAGTTTGACGTGTTGGTCGTTAAACCTCATTGTCAATTCTCCTTTTTCACATCGATAAGAGTGCGTCCAGTAGCTAGAAAAGGTATCCCTAAGATGATTGGTGCATTGTCATCTTCTTCACAATCAAGAACAAGAAAATCAGTTGGAAAAATAAATTTATCCACCCTTACCAAAATGTCCTCGATCTTTTCTTCAGGTTGCACATACGATCTATCCGCTAATTAGAGCATCACAATTATGGGTTTTGCCCTTCCTATTCCAAGCTTTTGAAATACGGATTTAGGCATCAAGTTTATACTTGCTTCAAGATCACATAGGGTCTTTCCTTCGTAGTGGCTTCCTATCGCACATGGTATAGTAAAACATCCAAGATCCTTCAATTTGGAGGGCATACGATTATGAAGCATTGACATGCATCCTTCGATAGCGGCAATATTTTCAAACTCACCAAGCCTTCTACTTTTGGACACAATGTCTTTTAAGAACTTGGCATAATTCGACATCTGTTCTATTGCCTCAACTAATGGCAAATTAATGTGGACTTGCTTTAGGATGTTCAGGAACTTTTTAAATTGATAATCTTGCTTTTGCCTTTTCAGCCTCCACAGAAAAGGTGGGGGGGTCGCATTTCCTCTAGTGTCTCATTAGTCTGGAATTTAATGTCTGGTACCATTGGTACTTTTGCTGTCTCGGCCGCTTGGCATAGGACTGCCTATTGTTGTGCCGTGATAGGATCACTTAGTTCAGTATCTAAGTCCTCTCTATCTGATTCTTCTTGTTCCATTAGCCGAACTTTTTCTGCTGAATTGTCTGATATCTCCTTAAGTTCTTGGCCATTCCTGGTAGTGATTGCCTTACATTGCTCATGGCCCATTCCCCTTGCAACTTCAGTATTGCTGGGTAATCCTCCTTGCGGTCTAGTGTTCAGATTTTGAGCAAACTGCCCAACTTGAGTTTCCAATGTTTTAATGGCTGTCTCTTGGTTTTGCAACCTCATCTCAGTTCTATTGCCTTGACTTCATGTGTATTATTTTGCAGAAAAAATCTATTGCCTTGACTTCATATGTATTATTTTATATTTGTATATTCTGGACCATCTTCGTAAGAGAGGCCAATTGTGCTGCCATGAAATTGTATGTTTCTAACTCATGTACTGTGGCTTGGCGTCTCACCCCTCCTCGCCTAGATGTAGGGAATTGAAAATCACTCTTTGCAAGTTTGTTCAAAATTTCTATTGCTTCCTCCGGTGGTTCGTCGAGAAGTGTCCCATTAGCAGAGGCGTCTAGCATCATCCTTGTTGGGTAATTGGTTGCATTGTAAAACATAGTTACTTGTGTCCATAATGGAAATGCATGCAAAGGACACTTGTGTAATAGCTCCCTATATCGCTCCCATGCCTTATACATCATTTTATCATCTGCCTGCCCTAAAGAAGTAATTTCATTACGTATACGATCATATAGAGTAGGATTGAAACGTGTAATGAAATCACGACATAGTTCACTTCAAGATCCTATAGATCCTGTTGGAATGCTATTTAATCAGGTCTTTGCCCTATCCCTCAATGAATAGGGAAACAGTTTTAATCTCAAAACATCTTCATGGACTCCATGGATTTTGAATGAATTACAAATTTCCATGAATGATTTGAGGTGCTTCCTGACATCTTCAGTTAATGACCCACCAAATTGTGTATTGAGCATATTAAACATGACAGGTTTTAGTTCAAAGTAGGTTGCTTCGATTTCTGCTGTAACAATTCCTGGATTTAACCCGTTCAAATCCTCTTCCAGGAAATTGATAAGTGCTCAACTCACTATCACTTTCTGCATTTTTCATGGGCATTTATCATCAATTCTACACCTACTTGAACCAATGCATGGACTTAATATGATATATTTAGAAATTATGCTATTAAAGATTATATTTGTAGAAAATGCATACTTTACTGCATCTTCTTATCTATGCAGGAACAAGTACTACCGAGACAGTAAAATGAGGCTGAGGCAGGACCTGATGCCGAGGCAGCAGAGAAGAAAAAGGCAATATGGTTGACAGCTGAAAGAGGAAATTGAGGAGAGCATTGTTGAGCAAGAAGCCCAAGATTTGGAGCTAAACAACACAAGAAAAGCCCAAGGAAAAGGCCACGCGGGATGAAACCTTCTAGAAGATCAAACTTGGAAGTATTTAACCTATGTGCATAACTTGTTCCCTACTCCAAGTTGTACTCTAATTAGGAAAGTTTTGCCCTAGGCCAAGCCTATATAAGGCATAGTCGTCCTAGGGTTTAGAGAGACGAAAATTAGAGAGATTTAGATAGCCGAATTTTGAGAGTTTTAGGAACAATTCTTCCCATCATGTTCTAAGCTTTCTTAGGGTGTTGGTGAAGCTTGTTAAATATTTGTGAGAGGAGATTGTATTTTGATTCTTATTTCAATGCAATAAAATATCAAGGTTTGCTTACTCTTTGTCATTCTTTGTTCTTGCATCCAAGCCCGGGAGAGAAGTTTGTAAGTAATCTGTTTGTCTAGACTCGGGAGAGTTAGACTCACGAAAGGAGTAAGTACGGTATTCAACTTTATTGGACGATACTAACTCAGCCTAGGGATATCTTAAGAGTTTCAGCGGCTAAAAGAAGTGTGGGATTGGTTGTTGGTTATAATTGATTAACGTCGGAAGGTATCATAAAGGACTAACCTTCAACAGCGTTTCGACTTAGAGATTAGCGGAGCCATACAAGGACACTTTGTCGAACTTTGGTAGATCGGCCCAAGAGCAAGGGATTGCCGCGACAAAGGATATTGTCGCTGCCGAGTCAGTATCTGCAGTATTATCGAGGCAGTGCAGTACAATTGCACTAGAACAAGAAGCAGATCAATCGAATCCACAATACGACACAACTGGATCCTACCCTCTCATAATTGTTATTACCTTAGTTAATTTAGTTTATTAGTTAATTCGATATCAAACTGAATTTTGTTTTTACTTTTATTTTACAGAAGCAAAATGATTGAAGGAGGCATATTAAGTACATCAATCCTTGTGGAGACGATACTCAATAAATTGCTTACCATTTTATTACTTGACGTGTACACTTGCACTAATTGAGCATATTTTTACACGCATCAAATTTTTGACGTCGTTGTCGGGGATTGACAACTAAATTTTATTTTCTTTATTTTCTTGCTTTTAGTTATTTTTACTAATATATTTTCTTTTTCTTTTTCTAAAAAAAATTAGGTGTGTTTCCAGTTAAAGGATTTTCAAGATGCAAGGAGAAAGAAAGAAATCTATTCGGGAGTTGATGTTGGAAGAAAATTCATCTCTTCCATTGTAGGTATCTTTCGAGGAGTCAACGTTACAAGATTTGAAGCTATCACAAAAAGGATATGATTATTTGGAAGAAAATATTTTTGTGGTAATTCTATCTAATATTAGTTCCAAACCAAAGTCTCTACTGATGGAGATTTCTAAGAAGCATAAAAAACAATGTGGGTTGATTCTTGAAGACTTCAATAAAGATGGTTCTTCACTTGACTTACACCGAATTTTGGAAAAATATTGCCACGGTAATTGGCTATCACAGCAATCGCCACGACAACGAAGGCTATATATATCCAACTATGATGGAAGTTAACGACAATGAGGTAATTAAATGGTTGGATACTGATATATTTTATTCTAACGAGATATTTATGCCTTTAGGAATAATATCAAGTTGGAGGATAGGCATGGACAACAAAAAAACACAAACAGAAGACACCTCTACCATGATAGCACAAATGGGAGTATTCGTACCCGTATTAGGCCATATCTTTTTAAATAGAATAGTTACTCAATAGAGGGTGCGGATAGACTATAAGAAATATCGAAAACGACCCTCCATAAGTTTTCTTTATATTCTTATTTTATATTACTTTTCTCTTTTATTTTATTTGGTATTTTCATGAATTCTCTTAATTGTGGTATTTAAGAATAATTATCTTCTCATTACTTGAATGTTTCTTTCTTTATGTTTATCTTTTTAGGTTAGGACAATAAAATCAAGAATAAAAAAGAAATAGTTTAGAGCAAAAACTCTACCGAGGGAAGTAAACAGTGTCAGAAGCCACAGAAGTCCTAACAGGAAGAAACAGTGTAACGGCTATCTGCCGAGTTTTCCACCACGGCAGTAAATGCTAACGGGCAGTAAATTCAAAACGGCTAGTGGTTAAAACGGTCAAACTGTTGAGGTATATTAAGAAGCATGCATCTCTTGAACTATTCACTCTTGCATTCTTGAATTTCTTTAGAATTCTATTCTTGCTCTCACAATACTCTCTCAATTATTCTTGAAAATTTTTCAGAACTCTCGATCAAAACTCGCAATCCTACAATCATCAATGGCAGCATACAACAGATTTGCCCCCGCCACTGTTGCAGAAAGATTCAACAAATCTTTTGCCGCTAAGCAACTGTGGGAAGAACAAGGATTCTAGCAATCAGAGGAAGAAAATCTCGGCATTGAACACTATTTGTTCAACAAGATTCAGCATAAAAAATGGCAACTCTTCTGCCTACAACCTGATCAAGCCAATACGACCATAGTGCGCGAGTTCTATGCACATGGGCTCAGCAAGGACAATCTCTTTGTCCACTACCGAGGCAGACTTGTACGCCTTGATGTTGAAACAATTAATAAGTTCTACGATCTAGCACCGAGACGAGATAGGCATGTCGAATTCATTGACGACATCATCACACAAGACTATGAACTAATCAAGGATGATATTTGTTACAACAAAACTCCATGGGAATCCGTTGCACATAGAGGTTTTGTGATAAGGCAAAGCCTCAAGCCCGAGGCAAAATTGTGGTACACATTCGTCAAGAGACGCCTCATCCCAACTTCCCACAACAGCACAGTGGACCGCAAGAGATTGGTGTTGATCCATTCCATCATCAACAAGAGGAGCATCGATGTTGGAGAGATCATTCTTCGAGAAATTCATGATTGTGGTAAGAAGAAACGTGGACCACTATATTTCCCATGTTTAATATCTGCTTTATGCATTGCTGCAAGAGTACCAATTGAAGACACCGACAAATACACACCAATAAGGCAAGGATGGACGAGAGAATTCTGCCACAGAGTGATGCAGATCACACAGACAAAACCTGTCCAAGCAACGCCACAACAATTTACTGTTGATTTCACTGTCATAGCATAATACACGAAAGAGATGCTAGGCACTGCCGAAGCCCCTACCGCAGCAGATCCCTACCAAGAAATTCTTCAGCGGATAGAAACCATGGACCTTCGCCAACAAAGATACATAGAATACCAACGAGACTTCAACAACACCCTCGCTCAAATGATGATGCAGAACTTCCCAACCAAGGAGTACAATTTCCAGAATGCCCTACAAACATATTTGTAACGGCAGTACCTTATATAGAGACCACTCCATCCCTAGGGCCAAGACCATTCTTTACCTCCAGACTGCAGAAGCAATTCCATGCAGTCGACCCATCTAGGGCAGTAGACGCTGCCGCGGCATCATCCGTAAGCAGAAGACCTTTAAAGAGAAGGGGAGTTTTCAGCACTCCCCCAAGATCACCAATTCCAATGGGCAGTCTATCGGCTAAGATAGATGCCTACGTTCATCAGAGCTCATTAACTGCCGAGCCCAGTATCCAGCCTACTGGGGTAGATCCAAAAAACGAGGGACGCACAGATATCATGGATACAGATGATGAAGGAGGAGAAGAAGTCAATTCCCTAATAAAAAGGGCAACACCCACGAGAGCTCAACCGCCGAGAAGAGCAAAACCATCACCAACACCAAGGGCACAACCATCAGCAGCCAAATCAAGAAGAAAAATTGTGGAAGAAAGCTCTTCCAAATCATATTAATTTTTCTTCTTTATTGTTGCCTATATAAACCATTTTGTTTGCTAATATTTTTGCCGAATACCTACACCTAAATTAAGCATTGAGGACAATGCTTGGTTTGAGTTTGGGGGTGTAGAGCCACTGCTGAGGCTATCTACTATCGCGGCCTTGCCATGAAAAAGAAGTTTTCAGTGATAAAATTTTTTGTTTTATATCCACCACTGTACTTAAAATTGTTGTCATACTTTTGCACTGCTCTTCATCAGTATTGTCTTAGTTTATTCTTAAAGGCCATAGAATTCTTTCTCCTTACCATAGTTAGAATCTGTTTTGGAGACTTGACTCTAGGATACTTAAGGAGAAAAACTTAGAAGCTTGCTAAAAGGTTGAATTTAAAAAAAACACTTTTGGGACTTGTTTGGTTATAGGAATTCTTTTAATAAACTTAGGTGATAAAGACTTAAAATTTGGAAAAGTGACTAGAGGTGCCTATGACCGACTCTAGAAAAAAACTCTTCTTCATGCTAGAGGTGCCCAAAATTGGCTCTAATATGCATAAGAAAATAGCAAAAGAAATAAAGAATTAAGAAATAGAAAACAAAATACTTGAGGTGCCCGAAATTGGCTCAAGGAAGTGTTGTTATAAGAAGAGTACACAAAAACCAAGTCTACTTGTCTTGAACTTAGAGTTTATCTAAGAAGGTGTTTACTCAAACTTGTCCACAAAAACACACATACATCAGCCTTATAGTTTGTCCTCTAGGTACACCCTTGAGTAACTGAAAGGTTAAGTCTAAAGAATAGACATAGTTATGGTGGGGAGAATAGATGGAAGCATAAGATCAAGAGAGAATAGAGTTTGACAAATTGATGATTTGCATTGCTTGAGGACAAGCAATAGTTCGAGTTTGGGGGTGTGATAAGTGCTCAACACACTTTCATTTTCTACACTTTTCATGGGCACCTATCATCAATTCTACACCTACTTGAACCAATGCATGGACTTAATGTGATATATTTAGGGATTATGCTATTAAAGATTATATTTGTAGAAAATGCATACTTTACTGCATCTTCTTATCTGTGCAAGAACAAGTAATGCCGAGGCAGCAGAGAAGAAAAAGGCAATATAGCTAGCAGCTGAAAGAGGAAATTGAGGAGAACATTGTTGACCAAGAATCCCAAGATTTGAAGCTAAACAACACAAGAAAAGCCCAAGGACAAGGCCACGTAGGATGAAACCTTCTAGAAGATCAAACTTAGAAATATTTAACCTATGTGCATAACTTGTTTCCTACTCCAAGTTGTACTCTAATTAGGAAAGTTTTGCCCTTGGCCAAGCCTATATAAGGCATAGCCGTCCTAGGGTTTAGGGAGACGAAAATTAGAGAGATTTAGATAGCCGAATTTTGAAAGAGTTTTAGGAACAATTCTTCCCATCATGTTCTAAGCTTTCTTAGGGTGTTGGTGAAGGTTGTTAAGTATTTGTGAGAGGAGATTGTATTTTGATTTTTATTTCAATACAATAAAATATCAAGGTTTGCTTACTCTTTGTCATTCTTTGTTCTTGCATCTAAGTCCAGGAGGGAAGTTTGTAAGTAATCTATTTGTCTAGACTCGGGAGAGTTAGACTCACGAAAGGAGTAAGTACGATATTCAACTTAACTGGAGGATATTAACTCGGCCTAGGGATAGATTAAGAGTTTCAGCGGCTAAAAGAAGTGTGGGATTGGTTGTTGGTTATAATTGATTAACGCCGAGAGGTATCATCATGGACTAACCTTCAACAGCGTTTTGACTTAGAGATAAGCGGAGCCATACAAGGACACTTTGCCAAACTTTGGTAGATCGACCCAAGAGCAAGGGATTGCCGCGTGTCGCTGCCGAGTCAGTATCTGCAGTATTATCGAGGCAGTGCAGTGCAATTGCATTGGAACAAGAAGCAGATCAATCGAATCCACAATATGATACAACTGGATCCTACCCTCTCATAATTGTTATTACCTTAGTTAACTTAGTTTATTAGTTAATTCGATATCAAACTGAATTTTGTTTTTACTTTTATTTTACAGAAGCAAGATGAATGGAGGAGGCATATTAAGTACATCAATCCCTATGGAGACGATACTCGATAAATTGTGTATCACTTTATTACTTAACGTGTGCACTTGCACTAATTGTGCATCTTTTTACACGCATCAAGTTTTTGGCGCCATTGCCGGGGATTGACAAATAAATTTTGTTTTCTTTATTTTCTTGCTTTTAGTTATTTTTACTAACATATTTTCTTTTTCTTTTTCTAAAAAAAATTAGGTATGTTTCAATTTGAAGGATTTTCAAGATGCAAGGAGAAAGAAAGAAATATATTCGGGAGTTGATGTTGGAAGATATGAATCAAGCCAATCGAGAATATCCTGGATTAAATGATGATTATCTATGCCAACCAACAGCAACCCAACAAGTTCATACCTGGGTAGATTTTTGCTTTAATTATGGAGATGATCATTTAGTTAGCAATTGTCCATATAGTACTGGAACATTTGGCCATAAAGAGGACAATGGATTGAACCAACAACAAAATTCTTCATGGTATGATCAAAATACTCAAAAAAAATTTTACAATGATAATTTTGTTGATGTTATAGATATGTCATGGCAATACAATATTGCCGCGGTAGCAATTGAGGTCGAGACGGGACCTGATGCTGAGGCAGGAGCTAAGGACAAGTAGCGATATTGTAGGCGAGCTGAGGAGAAAAATAAGGAGAATATTGCTGGACAAGTAGCCCAAGAATCGGAGCTGGATAGCACGTAGAAAACCCAAGAAAAAGGCCATGCGGGAAAGCCTCCTACTAGGAATAAACTAGGAAATATTTTATTTATGTACTTGACTTGTGTCCTACTCCAAGTTGTATTCCTACTTAGGAAAGGTTTGCCCTAGGTCAAGCCTATATAAGCCATAGTCGTCCAAGGATAAGGGCAATTTGGATCATAGAGAGCTTAGACCTAGACCGATACTTAGATTTAGAGTTTTCTTTTGTTTACATTATGTTCTAATTTTTTTTAGGCTTGGGTGAAGGTTGTAGAGTATTAGTGTGAAGAGATTGAACTTTGTTTCTTGTTTCAATGCAATAAAATATCAAGGTTTGCTTATTCTTTGCCATTCATTGTTCTTGCATTCAAGCTCGAGAGAGAAGTTTGTGAGTAATTCATTTATCTAATATCAAGAGAGTTAGATTCACGAAAGGAATAAGTACGGTGTTTTAATCGGGAAACACTAACTCGACCTAGAGATAGGTTAAGAGTTACGGTGGCTAAAAGAAGTGTGGTATTGGTTGATGATTTTAATCGTATGCCCGCCGAGAGGTATAATTGATTCACGCCGAGAGATAGTTTTCTCTATTTAGTTTAATCAAACCCCAAAATTACGTGTGTTCTTTACTTTATTTCCTTTTCAGAGCAAGAAGACAAAAGAAGGCATATTGAGTATACCAATCCCTGTGGAGATGATATCTGATTTACTCATCACTTTATTACTTGCGACGTGTTCACTTACACAATTTACGCACATTTAACACGCATCAAGTTTTTGGCGTCGTTGCCGGGGATTTATAAATAAATTTTGTTTTCTTTATTTTCTTGTTTTTTAGTTCTTTTTATTTTTATTTTAATTTGGTTTGTTTTTGGTGTATGACCATGGCCAACCCAACCAACCCTTTGTACGAGTTAGATCCAAAGATTGAACGTACACGGAATAGGTTGAGGAGACAAATTCAAGAAGCCATGGTAGGAAATCAAGTAGATCAGAACTTACCTGCCAGTAATGGAGGCCTTCCGCCGCCACCAATGTCGCGGCAGCTTACTGTCGAGGACTTCCTGGAAGAAGACTTAAATGGATTAAATCTTGGAGTGGTTACACCAGAAATAAAAGCAGCCCACTTTGAACTGAAACCTGTCATGTTCAATATGGTAAACACTATTAGACAGTTTGGTGGGTCTATAATAGAAGATGTCAGGAAACATCTTAAGTCATTCATGGAGATTTGTAACTCTTTCAAAATTCAAGGAGTTCATTCATGTCTTAAGATTAAAATTATTCCCCTATTCACTGACGGATAAGACAAAAACGTGGTTAAATAGTATTCAAGCGGGATCAATAGGATCTTGGAGTGAATCGTACCGAGATTTCATTACACGCTTTAATCCTATAAATTTATATAATCGAATTCGTAATAAAATTACTTCTTTTCGATAGGCAGATGATGAACCTATGTACGAGGCATGGGAGCGCTACAGAGAATTGCTGCACAAGTTTCCTGTGCATGGATTCCCCTTGTTGACACAAGTGACCATGTTATATAATGCCACCAAAGACCCAACCAGAATGATGTTAAACGCTTATTCCAATGGAACACTCCTTGATAAAGCACTTGAGGAAGCTATTGAGATCCTGAACAAACTCGAAAAGAACGACTTTCAATTCTCTACATCTAGGCGAGGAGTAAGACACCAAGCCATATTGAATAAATTGGAAACATCAAATTCAGTGGCAGCACAGTTGGTCTCTCTTACTAAGATGGTGCAAAACATGCAATTACAGCATAATACCCATGAGGTTAAGGCCATAGATTCTTTTTGCAATTTATATGGAGGTAACCACAATTTTTCTAAATGTGTGCAGAATCAAGAGTCTAGCCTTTATGTTGGAAATTACAACCGAAAAAATATGATGTCTAACACATACAACTCCTCATGGAAGAGACGTCTAAACTTTTCATGGAGTAATCCAAGCAATGCCTTAAATCCAACCACTTAACCCCCAGGTTTCCAGCAACAAATGCAATATCTGTCGCAGCAGCAGATACAGCAGCCAATACCACAGCAGTAGATGCATCAGTAACAGCCTGTAAGCTCCCTAGAAAACTTTCTGAATGCCTTTATGATGAAAACTGAATCATACATGGCAAAGAACAGTAACTTCATCAAAAGAACAGATGCATTCATAAATAGAACTGAGATGAGGTTGCAGAACCAAGAGGCAGCAATCAAAGCACTAAAAACTCAGGTTGGGCAGTTTGCCCAGAACATAAACACTAGACCACAAGGAGGATTACCTAGCAATACTGAAGTTGCTAAGGTAATGGGCCATGAACAGTACAAAACAATCACTACTAGAAGTGGTCTACAACTTAAGGAAAAGTTGGAAAACTCCATAGATAAAGTCCTACCAGTGGAACAAAAAGAGCAAAAAAAAAGACTTGGATACTGGACAAACTGATCATGTCATAGCAGAAAACACTATCCCAGCAGAGAACTCGGCAAAACCTCAACAAGCTGCCGAGACAGCAAAAGACTCAGTGGTCTCAGGTATTAAATTCCAAACTAATGAAACCCTAGAAGAGATGAGACCACCACCACCTTTCCCACAAAGATTGAAAAAGAAAAAATAGGACCACCAATTTAAAAAGTTTCTGGATATTTTAAAGCAAGTCCACATCAACTTGCCATTTTTTTGAGGTAATTGAACAAATGCCCAACTATGCTAAATTCTTAAAAGACATTGTGTCTAAGAGAAAAAGGCTTGGTGTGTTTGAAACAGTGGCTGCTACCGAAGGATGCATGGCAATGCTGCACAATTGCATACCTCCTAAATTGAAGGATCCTGGATGCTTTACCATACCTTGTGCGATAGGTAACCACTACGAAGGAAAGGCCTTATGAGACCTTGGAGCGAGCATAAACTTAATGTCTAAATCTGTCTTTCAAAAGCTTGGAATATGAAGGGCAAAACCTACAACAGTGATGCTCCAAATTGCGGATAGATCATATGTGCAACCTGAAGGAAAGATCGAGGACATACTGGTAAGAGTGGATAAATTTATTTTTCCCACTAACTTTTTTGTCCTTGATTGTGAAGCAGATGACAATGCACCGATCATCCTTCGGAGACCTTTCCTTGCCACTAGACACACGTTCATAGATGTAGAAAAAGGAGAGTTAACAATAAGGGTTAATGACCAACAAGTCAAACTCAATTCCTTCCACAATTTGAAAAGATATGATGATCCAGAAGAATGCAAAGTCCTCCACACTGCAGATGAAGGCACCAAGATATCCTGTTTCGGCAGTCACTGTCTCGGCAGTAAACTCAGCAGAAAAATTGATGCTTGTTGCAGCAGAATACTGGGTAGTAAAATTAAGCCAGAAGTGGAGGAAACCAACAAGACAACACATTGTCCAAACATACAGAGTGTAATGAAGATCAAAACGAAAAGGGGTGGACATGAAGTCAAAGATAATGGCCAACATCTGAAACATCATTCTGGCCAACAAGAGATAATCACCTTAGGAGATGCATTTGCATGCACTCCCTCAGTGACATAATCTATTTCCTTTATTTTTATTATACTATTAGGATTAGTTTAGTTTAGTTTAGTTTAGAGTTAAATTTTTATTATTATATTTATCTTTAATTATTTTTCTTTTTTATGTTTAATTTTTAGGACAATAAGCAAGAATAAAGGAGAAATAGTTCACAACAGAAAAAGTACTATCGGGGAAGAAAACAGTGTCAGAGCCGCAGCAGTCTCAACAGACAAAATAGTATAACAGCTAGTCTGTCGAGATTCCCGTCGCAGTAGTAAAAACAAAACGGATAGTGGTTTAAACGGCTACAAGGTCGAGGCCTATATAAGCACTCTCTTCCTCTTGAACTATTCACTCTTGCATTCTTGATTTCTTTAGATTTATTTGTTAATCTCTCTCGCACAATACTTTCTGCCTATTCATAAGCTCTCTCACAATTTTTAGATACTTTCAAAGAAATTGTACAAGATCTGCAACTCTCCACTACATATTCATGGCCACCTATAATCGATTTGCCCCATCCATTGTTGAAGACCGTTTCAATAGCTCCTTTATTGCTAGGCAATTGTGGGAAGAACAATGGTTCTAACATTCTGATAAGGAAAATTTCGGCATCGAGCATTACTTGTTCGACAAGATCAAGTATCAAGATTGGGAAATGTTTTGCCTACAACCTACCCAAGCCAATACCACTATCGTACGGGAATTCTACGCTTATGGGCCGAGCAAGGACTCTCTTTACATCCACTGCCGATGCAGGTCGATCAAACTTGATGCCAAGACAATCAACTATTCTACGGTCTCACACTTAAACGTGATGTCCATGCTGAATTCATGGAGGACATCACCAATGAAGACTATGAACTGATCAAAGATGACCTTTGCTATGACAATACTCATTGGGAAACCGATGCCCATAGAGGATCGGTAGCAAGGCAAAATCTTAAGCCCGAGGCTAAGCTTTGGAATACCTTTGTCAAAAGACGACTCATCTCAACCTCCCACAACAGCACGGTGGATAGAAGGAGATTGGTGTTCATCCAATCCATCATCAATAAACGAAGCATCAATGTTGGAGAAATAATTTTAAGGTAGATATACGAGTGCGGTAAGAAGGATAAAGGACCCTTTTATTTTCCTTATTTAATTACTGGTATTTGTACTGCTGCAGGTGTACCAATGGTAGAAACGAATGAATTCACAGCCCATAGACGAGGGTGGACTAGAGATTTCTGCCATAAAATAATACAGATCACACAAGCAGAGCCAGTCCAGACAATTCCTCAACAATTCAATGCTGACATAACTGTCGGGGCCCAATACAAGGCAAACATACCTGACACTACTCACACCACTGCCGCAGCAGACCCCTACCAGGAGATACTTCAGAGGATGGCAGCTATGGATCTTCGCCAGCAACGATACATGAAGTATCAGAGGGACTTCAATAGTACACTTGCCCAGATGATGCTCCATAACTTTCCCAGCCAAGGGGTGCAGTTTCCAGAATTCCCCACTAACATGTTTGTAACAACTTCACCCTACACAGAGATAACTCCATCTCCAGGAAGACCACGACCATTCTTTCCTACTGGCCCTCAGCAATAAATCCATGCTGCTAACTCATCTAGGGCAGCAGACTCTATCGCGGTATCATCTACCAACAGAAGACCTTCAAAGAGGAGGGTAGTTTTCAACACACCTCTAGGATCCCTCATCATGGGTAGTCTATCAGCTGTGATAGATGCATATGTATATCAAAGTTCCACTGCTGACGGGCCAAGCATTCACTATGACTGGGAAGACGCAAAAAATGAAGGAGAGATAGACATTATGCCCACCGAGGAACTTGTCGAAGAAGAAGAAGGAGAAGAAGAAGAAGTGGACGCTACAATGCAATGGACACCACCAACAAGAGTCCAGCCGCCCCGACAAGCAAAAACGCAACCATCACCATCACCAAAGATGAAGCAATCAGCAGCACGACCTAGAAAATTAATTATCACTAGAAGCTCTTCGGAGTCCCTTTAAATTATTTTTTTAATGCTGCTTTTATATATCCTTACTTGTTTCCTTTTCATATTTTTTTTGCCTATTGTGTTCCCCTAATATAAGCATTGAGGATAATGCTTGGTTCGAGTTTGGGGGTGTAGAGTCACTGTAGAGGCAATTCACTGTCGCCGCCTCGCCATGAAAGGAAGTATTTAAGTGATTTTTCATAATTTTTTTTAGGTCCACCACCTTACTTGAATTATTGCCCATACCTTTGCACTATTTTTCATCAGTATTGCCTTAGTTTATTGTTTTTAAGGCAATAGAAATCTTTCTCCTTACCATGGTTAGGTCCTATTTAGAATGATTAATTTTAGAATACTTAAGGGAAAAAACTTCGAAGCTTGCTATAAGGTTGATCTTAAAAACACTTTTGGGACTTGTTTGACTATAGGAATTCTTTTAATAAACTTAGGTGATAGAGACTTAGATTTTTGGAAAAGTAACAAGAGGTGCCTATCACCGGCTCTAGAAATCACTCTTCTTCATGCTAGAGGTGCCCGAAATTGGCTCTAGTATGCTTAAAAGAATAGAAAAAGAAATAAAGAAATATTAAAGAGAAAACACAATCCTTGAGGTGCCCGAAATTGGCTCAAGAAATTGTTGTTTTAAGAAGAGTACAATAAATCCAAGTCTATTTGTCTTAAACTTAGAGTTTGTCTAAGAAGGCCTTTGATCAAACTTATCCACAAAAACGCACACACTCACAAAATCTTGTAGCTTGTTTTCTAGGTAAACCCTTGGGTAACCGAAAGGTTAAGTCTAAAGAATAGGCGCAGTTATGGTAGGGAGAATAGATGAAAATATAGGACCAAAAGAGAATAAGGTTTGGCAAATTGATGGTTTGCATTGCTTGAGGACAAGCAATAGTTCGAGTTTGGGGGTGTGATAAGTGCTCAACTCACTATCACTTTTTACACCTTTCATGGGTAATAATCACTTTTTACACCTTTCATGGGTGTGAGCATCATCACTGTCGATGTAGTAATCTGCAGTTCTGCCGAGGCAGTGATGTGCGATTGCATTGGACAGAAACAAGTCAATTGAATCCATTATACAATACCACTGGATCCTGGTCACTCTCTTTATTTGTTTATTCTCTTTTTATTTAGTTTTCTCTATTTAGTTTAATCAAACCCTAAAATTACTTGTGTTCTTTATTTTATTTCCTTTTCAGAGCAAGAAGACAAAAGAAGGCATATTGAGTATATCAATCTCTGTGGAGACGATATCTGATTTACTCATTACTTTATTACTTGCGACGGGTTCACTTGCACAATTTGCGCACATTTAACATGTATCAAAAAACCCAACGACTAGGAGCGGTATCGATACTAGTATCGATATCTGTTCATAAATATAGACCAACGTTTATTTCCCAAAGCAGGTGTTTCGATATCGGTCTGAGGTGTTTCGATACCACCTGCACCAGAAAAGGAAAAAACCTTGAAATCAGCTCCAAACGGCCCCAAAACATCCCCAACGATCATAAACGGCTAGAAGCTTATTTGGGATGATAAAAGCAAGTCCCAAGCATCAAGAGAAGACTAATATTTTATTCTAAACAACATTATGATTCAAGAATTATCTTAGAGCATAATTCTCATCATTTTGGGTAGACAACACTTGTGAGCTTAATGTTTATGTATGCTCAAGTGTCTTAGGATTGGGTGAGAGCTTAGATTGCAAATATTAGCCTTGTTAGAAGGATTAAACAAGTTTGCTTAAGATTTCTCTTGTTTGAGTGAATTTTCAAAGTTCGGTTTGGAACTTTGGATGCTAGATTCGGGTTGTAAATCTAGGATTGTAAGGTTATCCCTTTGGCCTCAAAAGGTTGAAATTCTTAGTGAATTTGGGAATTCCTTAGTGGGAAGTTAAGATAGTGGATGTAGGCGTGGCCGAACCACTATAAATTCTTGTGTTCTTTGTCCATATTTTTGCTTCCACCACAAACCATACAAATCACCAATTTTCCATCACTTGGCAAGCTATATCGGTTATTTTATCGAGCCACATCAAGCCTAACAATTGGTATCAGAGCGAGACTCGATCAAAGAGGATTAACATCCTATTGAGAAGATACGATGAGCTCAACCAAGTACCAATCAACCGATATTCTATGGCTTAATCTATTGACAAGTCACCTTTCTTTGACAGGTCCAACTACTCCCAATGGAAGATAAGGATGAAGTATTTCATCAACTCAAGAGACTACAAGCTATGGGATATAGTTGAAGATGGACCTTTCGTGCCAAAAGGAACAAAGGCGGAATGGAGCGTGGAAGATCGCAAGAAGATAGTGCTAAATCACAAGGCTTTGCACATTCTTGTTTGTGCATTCCATCAAAGCATCTATGAGAAGATCTCTTCTTGTGAAAGTGTCAAGGAAGTTTGGGACAAGCTAAAAGTCACATACGAAGGAACAAACGAAGTAAAGTAGACCAAGATTGTACTCCTCAACCAAGAGTATGAGAACTTCAAGATGAATCCGGAAGAGGACATAGCAAAGATGTTCGATCGGTTCTCCACCATCACCAATGGGCATAGAGGATATGGAGAGATCATTCCAGAGGAGAAGCTTGTTCGTAAGCTCATCTATTCCCTTCTCGAGTCATGGAACTCGAAAAGGACTGTCATCATCGAAGCAAAGAATTTGAAAACTCTCAAGCTTGATGAACTCATGGGGTCACTCCTCACACATCAAATCATGATGAAAGGAAGACAATAGGAGAAGAAGAAGGAAGAGATTAAATCGATGGGGAAGAAGAAGGTCTAAGAGCTTGGTGTAAATGTCAACACCATTGCATTCAAATCCTCCAAGTGCATCCACCTTGAAGATTCAAGTCAGGAGGATAGTGAAGGAGATGAAGAGCTTGCCCAACTCTTCATTGATTTTGATCGATTCGTCAGAAACAAAAGTAGAAAATTCTCAAAGCACGAATCAAAGAAGAAGATGAAGGATTCTCACAAGTCTAAGAAAGAGGGATCATCTTCAAAGAAACAAGCATATGTGGTTACATGGAGTGATGAGGACTCCACCGAAAATTAAGAAGCTAACCTATGCTTGATGGCCCTCAAGGAGAGGGAGGTAGCTTCTAACTCTCAAACTTTAAATTCTTATACATTTGATGAGTTGCAAGAAGCTTATGATAAATTGGTTTTTGATTTCAAAATTACATTTTCAAAGAAAAAGAAATTGACTTCAAAGTTGAAAATGATTTACTTTTGAAAACCAATTTGGAGTTTGAAGCAAAAATAAAAGATTTTGAACTTAAAATTTTTTATTTAAAAAATTTGCTTCAAACGATGGAAAAAGATCATTAAATTGCTTTAGATGATCTTAAGAAGGAAAAAGATTTGATTTTCAAAGAACTTCAAAAGAAAAATGATTTGGGAAAATCAAATTTTTATTTGAAACAATCTAGTACCCCTAGATTTGAAAATAGAAAATGTTTTAGAAGTGTTTGGGTCTCAAAAGGACTAACCACTTCAACTAATAGGGATGAAATTGAAAAATTGATTCCTAAGGGGACTAAATTATGTGCTACCAATGCTAAAGGATCCAAAGCAATTTGGATACCAAAAGTTTCTTGATTATTTTATTTTAGGTGTGATGGATGTATGAGCAACAAAGTGCAAGATTAAGAGGGAGCTCCATACACACAAGTAGGACACTTGAAGAAGGAAGGCTTCACATCCTACCTTTGATTCAAGTGTGGTAAAATCTAGTTTTAGCTTTAATTTTTTTTATCTTTTGTTTAAATAGTTTATCATAATTGTTGGACTAACACTTAGTGATGCCTTGAGTAAGGGGGGTCTTTTGTTTTCGTGAACTAAGTTTTGACATTTGATTTTAAAACAATTGACATTTTAAAACTCTCCTATGTTATAAGATTTAAAGTTTTTCAAAATTGATTTGAACCATTTTTGATATAACAAAAAGGGGAGAATATTGTGAAAAATTGTTTTTCAAAGAATTTCAAATGGATAAGAGAGAACTTTAAACGATTTGACTCTTTAATTCTCTTATTCAAATTTTATTTCATAAAGGGGAGCAATCTCAAAACAATTTTTAAAAGTGTTTTTATTATATCAAAAAGGGGGAGGTTGTAGAAATAATGTTTTGATATAATAATTGAAAAATAGATTTGAACTAATTTGAAAAGATTTTAAAAATGGTTCTTATGTCCAAACTACTTAAAAATATATTTAAGATGTTTTTGAGAGATTTTAAATATGTTTTAAATGATTTAAAGAAACCAAATAAGTGTTTTTAACCCAGATGTTTTGATACACCTTCAAGGTGTTCCGATACCTGTTCATCAATGCCACGTTTTCAAAGGCAAAATCACAACGGTATCGGTACTGGTATCGATACCCTTTCACCACTGTGAGGTTTGGTTTCGAACCTTGTTTCAATACCCCCAACGGTTATAAAACGAATTTATGAAAAAACCCAACGGCTAGGAGCGGTATCGATACTGGTATCGATACTTGTTCATAAATGTAGGTCAACGGTTATTTCCCAAAGTAGGTGTTTTGATATCGGTCTAAGGTGTTTCGATACCACCTACACCAGAAGAGGAAAAAAAACCTTAAAATCAGCTCCAAACGGCCCCAAAATATCTCCAACGATCATAAACGGCTAGAAGCTCATTTGGGATGATAAAAGCAAGCATCAAGCATCAAGAGAAGACTAATGTTTCATTGTAAACAACATTATAATTCAAGAATTGTCTTAGAGCATAATTCTCATCATTTGGGGTAGACAACACTTGTGAGCTTAATGTTTATGTATGCTCAAGTGTCTTAGGATTGGATGAGAGCTTAGATTGCAAACATTAGCCTTGTTAGAAGGATTAAACAAGTTTGCTTAAGATTTCTCTTGTTTGAGTGAATTCTCAAAGTTCGGTTGTGAACTTTGGATGCTAGATTCGGATTGTAAATCTAGGATTATAAGGTTATCCCTTTGGCCTCAAAGGGTTGAAATTCTTAGTGAATTTGGGAAATCCTTAGTGGGAAGCTAAGGTAGTGGATATAGGCATGGCCGAACCACTATAAATTCTTGTGTTCTTTGTCCATATTTTTGCTTCCACCACAAACCACCCAAATCACCAATTCTCCATCACTTGGTAAGTTATATCGGTTATTTTATCGAGCCACATCAAGCCTAACATAAAGACTAGTAGCATTTATTTATAAAAATCCCCCATTGTAGTATATGATTTATAGCGGCGTTTGTTATATTAAACATCGTTATTGTCTTATCTTTAGTGGCGTTTATAAAACTGGCTTTCTCAACTTCTCTTGCTTCTCTCTCGGCTTTCCTCCTAACTTCTCTAGCTTCTATCTTAGATTGAAATTGAGTTAATTGTAGTTTTAAACGATCAACTTCTACTTGAGAAAACTGGCTTTGTGATGCATGTTCTGAGACGAGTTTGATCCAAAATATTTTATTAGGGTAACAAATAATCCTTGATAACGTACCCGATCATATCTTTCAAGACTCAAAACATCAGCAAAAACTTGATATTCGATATATCCATATTATTATAATATATAATGAATAGATCCTTGTTTTTATCTGATAATCAATTAATAATATATAATAAATGACATTATTTAAAAGAAAAATATTAATATTATTGATATAAATATAACATAATCCAATTTTTATGGGTAATGAATATACCATAATTTTTCTAAATTTAAGAGTCATTGGAGAGTCATCTTTTGTGTATGTAATATCTAAGAGTTTTATTTGTCCAATGCTAGTATATAGTATTATTTTTAAATACCATCGATGTTATCTTCCCTTTCGTTGAACTCTAAAATTTGATTGCATCTATCCATTGATATCGTAGTATTCATAATGGGATATTTTTTAAGTTTCTCTTGAAGGCTAAAATTATTCTTAAAATATGTCTTCTTCAAGAAGCTTTTATGATCTCTCCATTTCTTTCCTAAAATATGTTTCATATAATCGTTTGAGACCTCTAAAAAAATTATCTTAAAAATTACACAATCAAAACAAATATAAATATTACTATTGAAATGTAATGGATTGACTACTACATAAACATTATTAACTTAACAAGATCCAGAGTTTGATTTTTGTTACTACTCAACATTTGACATCATAACTCATGATTGATCGATGGTCAAAACATTTGCTTTTGTCTCAATAGATTGGTCGTCATCGTTACTTGAAACTTTCACACGTTCTCCAATTAAGAGATCATATAATTTCATCAATGTCGTACACCCTTTAGTCTTGCGCCTTCGACCATTTTTACATATATATCAAATATCTTAAGTTAAAATTGTTTTAATCTTCTTTATCAAACTTGTTATCATTAAGTTGCTCAACGACATCGTCATACATCTTTTTGTCTTTTTCTTTGATTGTGAGTTTAATGGTTAGTTCATCTTACCATAAGTGAATTTGGTATCTTTCAACATCGAAAAGATATCAAACCTGATTATTTGCTCACAAGAGTTTTTCTAAACTCTTCAGTACCATCAAACTTATTTTTTGGTATCTAAATCTATGATTTTTCATCTAACCACCGTCAATGTCCCGATGTATGAAAACCTCATTTTATTATACAACCGCTTCGAACATATTTGTAGAAAAAAAGCTCTAATAATTGCATAAAGAATTTACTGGTCTATCCTTCCAAGCATTTTAAGTGTAAAACACAATTATAGAAAAAAAAAAGTTTTGAATGTTTCGATCCCTCATAAAGCGGTTTTCTTGTTTTTGAAGGGTTAATTTTCGGAACGTCTCAAGTATTTTTAAAACTCTAAGCGAAACTAAAAATTAAACAGAAACCTTTGGATTGGTGGCAAGCATGTCTGCAGATATGCATATATATGAAAAACAACGTTGTTCTCTTGTTATTAGTTAAATCATTTAAACATGCATAGACGTGGTGGAGTTTTCTTACCTGTATATAAAATTTCCAGCCAACCAAATCTTGTAGCCTGTAGGATCCAGGTTTTGGAATCATATATCCTATCATCTTCTACTTCCGAATAGCATAAAACTTCAGTAATGTCTGTTATAAAACCCCTTTGATCCGACAACCACCAACACCAGTAAGTACTCGTAGATTTCTTACATCGAATAAACTCTTTCCTCAACAACTTCGGACATTTTCTTTTCAGAAATGGGTTCAAGTGTTAAGGCATCAACTGCTGTATTTCTTTCCCTCAATCTCAACTGGTATTGTTTATTTCTTTATTTTGTAGAGGGTGTTCTTTTCTCAATCATTTAATAAGTTGCAGACAAAACTACTCAAGTCCAGGATTAACATCATACTAATTTTTAACATATAAGAACACATATGCACATAACATGGATGCAACCTTATGTAAATGAAGGTAATCTATGTTCATACTTTTCTCAACCATTTAATAAGTTTCCGAACTAGACACGCAACCTACTTCAATTCAACCGATCGGATCATCATCCATATAAAGATGCATAAATAACTAAAAAAACTTAAAAAGGTTAAAACTTGATTCATAAATCTGCAAAACTGGGGTTCTAAAATTTGACAAGAAAAGAGGTTCAGAAGAACCTGGTAGCCTGGAACAATGTCAACAACTCGGTCACTCGTAGAAAAGATCTGTTGCTAAAGCTATATCTACAAGTTCCAAGAGTCGGGCACAATTGGAGACTAGCATTGTCCTTTTTTTAAGGATCCGCGAAGTGTGGGAAGAAATAGAGATCCTTACCACCTATTATTTGGTGGTTTAACTTTATAAATACGAACTATCCAGTTCGATGTCGTAAAAGCCTCTTCCAAGTGCTCCAGTTTAATGTCTTTATTCCCGATTTCAACGCCTCGAGCACGATCATAGCTGCAATGTTAGAGAATGCAGTCGGAAAAGATTTAGCATCACACCCCTTTCCCGAAGTGGCAAACCAAGGTTGGGAAAATTATATATGAACACAATAACCAAACCGATAAACAGAATTGATCCGGTAAAAAGAGCATTTATATGCATCTAATATTAAAATCTTAGTTGTTAATAAAATATGAATCTTATGGTCTCTTGATTTTATAGAAAATATCATCTTATTAACCCCAAAGCCCTTTTTGATTATCGACCATATCTGATATTTATTTCACATCAAATTAGGGTTCAAAGTTCAAACATTAATATTTATAGATATACAGACACCAAAACCAACAAGTTGACCTCCGGTTCTTTTAACATTATATACAGATATAACTATGTACATGTGACATGTTTACTACCAATCAGCTGAAAATGATACTTACCCAGGAGGTTTGCCATATTCTGTCAGCATCTCTCCAAACCGATAGTAGCATAGCTTGTACCTGACCATTGAAATAAAAAAGTATAAACAAAGATTTTTCAACATCCAAAATCATTAGAGCACCAAAGAATGGATATATAGATATATACCAAATGATAAATAATAATTTAGAGAGCTTACATAAGGCAGTTCAACATTTTAGGAGCTGCGCCTTTATCAACACGATATTCACCATTAACAAGGTAATCAGGTTCCTTAATTACAGGGAATACTCCACCTCCAATTCTCACCATCCACAAGAATCTAGTTGCCAATAATACATAATGAGAATACGATAATTGTACTTCCCAATGGACAGAAGAAAAACGGAACTTGGGAAACCCAAAACAAAAGATTACATTGACAGCATTAGCATAGAGATGGTAGAAAACCAATTTTATACGACCGAAACAAGCTTCCATGATTTGATGAAAAGAAGCATTCAAGGCACCTTTTACGCAATGCATGAAGTGGCAGCATTTAGAGAGAAAAGTAATATATAAAATAAGAGTAATTTCCGGTCTTACTTGTTAATGTCATCAGAAGAATAACCAGTAACACCTCCGAAGACAACTAATACATAATCCACATCAAGGGATCTCATAATCTCAATTGCCTCACCTTCGTAAGATGACATTGCACGCCCAACCGTTGCGATATGCGTATTATTCCAAGTGTTGTTGTCAACAATAACAGTTCTGTTTCCCATGGCAGTTATCTGATACCCATAATCCCACCAGGACATCACCTTAGCATCTGGAGGAGTATTTTGCCGAAGCCAAAAGTAGGCTTCACGGTAATCATCAAAAATAACTCTACTCCCGTGGGCACCTCTCGCAGCCAACACAATTGAAGGAGACGAGTAAGCTTCTGATGTGACCCATGTACAGTGGGTGGCGTACTTACTGAGCAAGTAAAAGGCACCAAAGAGCAGTGCAATGGCGCCATTTTTCTGGAAAGGCTGGGATTGATCAAGTAAAGCCTGCTTGGAAAATAAAGATCGTTATTTCATGGGTTTACCGCCAAACAAATACAGTACATGTAATAAGTAGACTTATTAGGCTGGGATTAGCTCCTTTAGCAAAAAGCAAAAAAACAAAAGCACCAAAACAAATTCTTCTACATGTTTTAAGTACTTAATGAGAAAAGGACCAAAATTATGATTAGTTCAGTACCATCAGCTCGAATCTCAAGCAAAAGCAGGCCTGTGTTACTCAGACTCAGGTGTGGGTCGGACAGGAATTATACCAACAGTAGAGCTAAAGCAAATCTACCTGTGTCAGAGAGAGTGAGAGAATGGCAGGGAGACGTTACCTTAGAAGCAGCCTTTGAGCTGCTACTTCCCTTGGTGGAACCAGTTTGGACACCCTTGTTCTTCGACCTCAACAGCACAGTCAAGTTCTTCACAGTGGCAGAAACAGCAATAGCACTAATAAGACAAACGGCAGGTGTAGCAACAAGAATCAATCGGACCATAACACCGGCAAAATACATGCTTGTCAGACCATACATGACGATAAATATAGTGGCATCTGACAACCGCTTGAAGCAGAAATAAAGACCAGCCGGGAAAAGGAAAAGCAGGATGTGGAAATCAAACATAAAAGATGACCATGCCGTTGGCTGATGCTCGGAGACGGATGCAATAATAGGGATGTGATCCTTGGCGTAAGTTGGATCCAGCAAAGAGTAAAACCTTCCTGTCCATGGTGAAATATAACCAGAAAGCATGCCTAATCCCAAAGCAATAGCACCCACAGCAACTGTGCATGTCACAGTGATCCTCAGAAAAGCTTGGAACAATTTTGTGTCACTGAGTATATGTTTCACCCAATCTAAAAAGTAGAAAACCTGCACAAGTAGTCCAAATATGATTAATGCAACTTATTATCAGCTCAAAGCTCAGATAAAGAGAACCACTGAACAATTTTCCGCAAACCATTCCATTTGTTCATATACAACTAGCAATGACCTTCAACCTTCCTATACCTAGAATGCACACCAAGAAGAATCATCCCACTCAAAAACAGTTCCATAAAAAAGTAAAGCTCCTTTTCTATGTTACCTTCAAATCATCTTTGGTTTATGCTTTTGCTCAGACTTAACAAGTACTATATCCTTATCAAGTTCAGATATTATACAGGTTTAGAGGAATTCATGTATCGGTTTTCGTGTTCTGATCATGGGGTAAGCACAAACATACCCATGTTTTCAAGTAGAAATTGTTTCAACTAGACAATACTAGAAGAAGAAAAAATCATTACAATAGACTCGAAAAATAAAAGAAACAGCTTGAAATAGCGTGTAAACCTGCAACAAGAAGAAGACTCCCATGGCGGCCATATGTTCACCAGATTGCACATGTTGAAACCCAACAAACCGAATCTGCATAGCGAGCAACATTCCCAAAACATACATACAATTATATGCAACATACAATCTCATTGAATACCTCCCAGTAATCAAAAGCACCAGTACATATAGTGGGATCAAGTTAATAATAAACACATATCCTCCCCAGGCTGAAACCATGTAAAAATAGCCAAACGCCGAAGCCAAACTCCAAGCCAACGATCCCGTATTAACGGCCTTCACGAATAAGTAAAACGTGAAAAGCAGAGCGAAAATGGCAACCCCTTCGTTATCATAAGAACCAGCGACGGACCTCGATATGTAACCAGGACAAACGGCGATTAGAATGGCGGCGACAAGACCGGCGCCGGTATCCCAGATTTCTTTCCCGAAGAAATAAGCGACGAGGGTCGTATTCGAAGCGAAAAAAGGAGCCGTCAGAACGCAGACTTCGCGGATATTGACGGCGAAACGAAGGAAATGAAGGATTCGATAAATGAGAGCGGCGGTAACCATTAGACCAGGGTAAAGGGTTCCACCTACGATTCGTCCTAAAGGGTACCAGCTTTCGTAGTCAAACCAGTTCCAGAAATCGTAAAACCCATTTTGGGTAAGGTAAAGAGTGGTGCGATAATTGAAGTATGGGTCGAATTCATGGATCATAGATTCGTAACGGAGGACGGAGAAAAGACGGGTGATGAATGCCAATATGTAAACGAGACAGAGGATGGAGACACGGATCAAGAGCTCCTGTTGCTTCGTTTTGAGTTTGAAGGACTTAACCAGATCTAAAACAGGCATTGGAGGCAAGATCGGCATGGTCGCCATGGTTGAATTGCTGAAAAAATCTCTGGGTTTGTTAGTTTGTTTGTTTCTAAAGGATCATATCGGGAAGTGGAAGATGAAAACTATGGGATTTGAGAACTCAAAACCCTTAACAACACACACAAAGACTGGGATTTTCAGTGATCTAAAGTAGTTGAAACTGAGTTGTGAGTTCTGAGAGGACCATTTCCTCAAAAGCTCTTTATTGTTTGGGTTTGTTATGTTCCTATGGGCTTTGGTGGTTTTGTTTAGATATTTTATATTTTATATTATATTTGAATTTAAATATTTTAAAGGTATAGAGATAATTTTAACTCTAAATGATTATAATTTTTATCATTTTGGTTCATATTTTTTTTTGGATAAATTTAACTCTTAATATATATTTTTTGATAAATAACTTATTTTTAACTAACATAATAATTAGACCGTTAAAAATTTATCGATATTGGCATGTCATAGATATGTGATAAAATATTTTAAATAACAAGGCATCTAAACTCATCCTACATATATATAACATGTCATTATCGTTAATTTTTTTACGATAATGATAAATATATACATGTAAAATATAATTTTATTCTAACATAAAATATAAAACAGTTAAAATTCAAATAAAATATTAAAAATTAATTAAATCTAAAATAAAAGAGTACTAAGTATTCCAAAATCTTAAACATCATTCTACATACACTGACGGATGCACCCTTTAAATAGGGTGGCACCGTGCCCACCCTGAACTTTTCAAAGTTCGTATATTTATCCTTAATTTTTTTAATTTTTATGAATTGATCCTTAAGTTTTTGTAATATTTAAGCTTTGTGTCCACCCTGAGATTTTGAAATTTCATATGTGCCCACCCTTAAATGAATTTATGGATTCACCACTGTCTACATATATGTGACATATCATTATCGTTAAATTTTTTAACTATCTAATCATTATGCTAGTTAAAAAATGAGATTTATCAAAAATAAATATAGGTTAAGGGCTAAATTTATTCTAAAAAAGAATAAGAGCCAAAATGATAAAAATCATAAAGATTAAGAGTTAAAATTATCTTTATGCCTATTTTAAAATAGGTTTATAGAACTGACAAACAGTTGGGTCTAATAAGATGATTTAAAGAATATCAAACGGTGAATTATAGTGTTATTAGAAAAAAACTAGGTTGAAAAAATTATTTTATGTTAGATCTTTGTAAAATTCAATCCAAATTAATCGATTGATATATTAGATATCAGTGGTTTAAATCAAAATATATATGTATTCACGAAAAAAATATAAATATTAACCTATAAATCTTAAATTTTAAAACATATTTTGGACATGAAATCTACCATTCGAATAGTTTAGTGACTAATTTTTCATTTTCTATAGGTCTAAAGGGGTATATATTGTTCACAAATTTTAAAATTGTTTAATTTTAGTTGTATATCGAAAAATATTTTTAAGGTTGTGTATACATAAAATATCAAAATTTTAAGATAAACACGACTCATAAAAATTTAAAAACTAATTTATATATATATATAACTTATATTAATAAATAAAAAAAATCAAGAAATCATATATATTGGGATTTGATCCCATATCCTTTAAAAGCAATATGCAAAAACATTAGATTAATCAACTACAATTGATTTATTTTCACTAATTTATATATATAACTTATACTTTATTCTGTTTGTATAATAAGTGATGTTAATATAGAAAAAAGATAGGTCAGTTCAAATTCACTGCTTTATGCATCCATTTTCTTCGAGAATCAGGTACGGACGGAGCCAAGATTTAGAGTCAAAAGAGATAAAACATAGATATTTAAAAGTAAAGGATAAATCTATAAAAAAAATAAATAAGACAAAATAATCTTCGAAAGCCGAAGGCAATTGCCCAGCCCATGTAGTTTCGTCACTGATGTCAGGAAGCTACCATTTCAGCAAATCTCTGAGATTAAAAGCAATTGTTGTCAGCTGGACAAGTGAAAAGAATAAAGAAAACATCCATGGATCATGTTTATTTTCAGTTCAATGAGAGACACACAAACAAAGAGGAGGAATGCATCATCAAGCAGCACCTGCACCTGGATTTTGCAGACAGATTACAATTGTCTCAAAAAACAATGCTCGAAAGGAAAGAATGACATCACTAACATGCTGTCTTTGGTTTCATGTTCTATCCTAAATTAGTGTTAATTCAAGTAACAGAGTCATCAGTAGGAGCATAGTAAAAACTGGGAGATGTTAATCAAAATGTATCCAACATAAGTGGACGAACATCTGATTCGGATGCAGAGGTAATGCTGCAATTTGTGTAATGTTCGGTTGAGGATGATGTGAAATCCCAACTCTCAGTGGCTTTTCTCACAAAGAGCACAGATTGTTTCGATTGATTGGTCGGGATGAAGTCGACTTGCCGAGTTCTAAGTCTCTCTAGTTCTATGGCAACTTCTTTCATTGTAGGTCTATGTCTCCCATCCAAGTTCAAACATCTCTGTGCAAGTTGAGCAACTGCAACTGCTTCATCTTTTAGACCATCTTTCACAATTTCGGCATCGACAATATCCGATAGACGATTTTCTTCCATCGCCGACATAAAATACGAAACTAGGCCTCTCATTTCTTCCGATCTGGATGTCGAGATTGCCTTCTGTCCCGTTAAGAGCTCGACTATAACCACTCCGAAACTATAAACATCGCTTTTCTCAGTGAATTGACTCGACCGGAAGTATTCAGGATCTAAGTACCCAAAAGTCCCTAGCACTTGAGTAGTCAAGTGAGTTTGATCAATGTTAACAGATCTAGATGTTCCGAAATCCGATACTTTGGCTCGAAACTTTTCATCTAGCAGTATGTTACTGGACTTGATATCTCGGTGATAAATAGGGACCGATGCAGACGAGTGCAAGTACGAAATCGCACTCGCAACTTCCATTGCAATGCGCAACCGCATATCCCATGACCTCGGGTACTCTTCATTTTGGTCATGGATGAAATGAGCGAGGGTACCATTAGGGATGAATTCATATACAAGGAGTGGCACCTCGGTCTCCAAGCAACAACCTAATAGTTTGACAACATTTCTATGATCAATTTGAGAAAGTATAACAATCTCATTGATAAATTGCTCAAGGAAACCTTCATTTACAGTCTTGGACTTCTTCACTGCAACAATTCTCCCATCCGGCAACATTCCTTTGTACACCATGCCTTGACCACCACGACCCAAGATTCTGTTCTCGTTATATTGATCGGTTGCGGCTTCGAGCTCCTTGGAACTAAAGAGTTTAGCTTTATCAAGACCACCTTCATTTGAAGATAACTTCTTCTGAAACAATAATCCACCATTTCTTTCAAACAGTTTTTGTTTGAGTTTATTGTTCTTTCTTCTCTGTAGTCTCTTATAAAGCCACCATACCCCAGCAATTAGAACCAAGAGCCCTAAACTTGAGCCAACAACTGCATGAGATCAAAATAAATGTCACTTGTATAATTAATTTCATTTAATCTTATGGAAAAGATTGTTGCATTACATACGGATTCCCATTATTCAAACTTCATTAAACAATTTTCACTTAAAATAGAAGAGTTTGGTATACCTACTCAAGAAAAATTAATGTTGTGGTAGCTACTACTTAGAGGAGGTTGTTGTACCTACTAATGAGATGTCAAACCCTAAAAAATACCATTAGATGATTAATTATATATAAATATTTGGTATAATTATCAATATTCGATATATTAATTGATTAATTCAGATTATACACTATAAAAGCGTATTACCATATTATTCGTCCAACTCAATTTGTTTCATTCTCAAGATTAATTTCATTCGAATGATAAATTACGTAAATCATCAAAACGTTCAATTTAAACTGAAGTTCAGACATTGATTTTTTTGTCATTCTTTTGTTAACTTTTTGATGATATTCATTTATCAGTAAACGAAAGAATTACTTCAATATTTGAACGGTGGAATGTTTCATCACCATGAGAGAAACAATATATTAAAAAATGAGTTACATTCAACAGTGGAGGAGGAAGTTGACAAAAGAAAATCGAAAGGTTATATTCGTTTTGTAGATTTTTGGTACTTTTCAGTGAAATGGAGGTTAGATTCAGATTCAAGGGATAAACTAAAGCAGAGGAAATTTGGTACCGAAAAACCATCATGCACCTTGCGTATTCGTAATAATGAACGATGAAGTGACAAAAAAAAATTTCAACGTTCAATGATAAAAAAAAAAAAAGTTTAATATCTAAACTTTAGTAGGTAAATTGAAGGTTTTTAAACTTTAGTAACTAAAATATGCTTGAGATTAAAGTTCACTGATGATTTATATAATTTACTTTTATTCGAAATCTAACATCTAATACTACTAGATTCTGTACCAACTTATTGTATGAAATATAAAGAAAGTAAGCAAGGAGTAATCAATTAGATGCACCAACCTAGTGTAACGAGAAGAATGGTAAAACTCTCCGGTTTGGTTTGAATGCAACCTGTTCCATTTTTCCAGCCATCACCCTCGAACCCTGTAGGACAAGAACAACTATAGCTTCCAGGTATGTTATGACATGTTCCTCTAACACTGCAAGGTTTCAATGTCTCGCATTCATTAATATCTGCAAATTTTCCAACATTCAAACCAGAAAATGGAAATTAAGCACAAAGTTAGAGCTAGACAATTTCATCTAAATGAATCTGCAATGGAGAAGAAGGTGATATTTCCTTACCTTGGCAGCCAAGATAAGGGTTACCCTGAAAACCCTCAACACACCTGCACAAATATCCAGCATTATTATCTGGATCTATGCAAACACTATTCTCCTTGCAAGCATAATTTTGTGTATCCTTTTGAGCTTCTGTGCAATTTTGTGTCCCAATTGACCAATCAAAAATAAGTGGAAATTCCCTTTTGTTGAAATTAGTATCAGAAAGATCTGAAACAGAAAAGCTATAGGCTCCATCTTCCACCACGAATCCATAGCTGCAAGGGTTGAAGCTCAACACACTGGAATGATTGTTAAGGCTATTGAAATTAAATTCATAGCCTCTTATTCCTCTTGGGATAGCCGTCTGGCAGCAACCGATGCCTGAGCATGACCCGTTTATAACATCATTGACACTGCCGCAAAATGTCAAACATCCGGTGGAATAGTTAAGCCCGATTCTGGAGCTAGTGATGTAGGCGATTGTGTCGCAACCGATGGCCGTGAACTTGTTTCTGGTATGAGATATGGCGAATTCATAGAGCCAATACAGACCTATACTTGAACCCGAGACACGTCCCGATGGACTGTAACAGTCGGAGCCTATGTCCCCATTGGAGCTGATGCGTACATAACCATCTAGAAAGATGTGGAGGACTTGAACTTCGACATACCCCATGGTGACGGGGTATCTTAAGAGTGCTTTAGGGGGGCTCTGAGTGGTGTCGCAACGAATGTAATGTCTGCGGCTGAGGTTGCAGCTTCCGCCTGTTCCGAAAGGGTAGGGGATGCTGACACCGCCGCAGAGGCTTTGGCAGCCTGGTTTTGCCTGAGCTGATACGGCTGGAGTTGCTGTAAGTGTTACCGCCGCTGCAAACAGAGTTAGCTTGATGAATATATAAAGAAAGGCCATCACCCGCCGCTCCCGGTGATCGGAAAACATCTGAATATTGGTGAGTAAATTATAGAAATAGAATAGTATGTGTGACGATTAGTTTAAAGCCTTTTTTTTTATCAATTGCCGTGTTGACTCAGTATCGGGGTTCTAGGGAGAGCCCTTAATAAAAGCCTAACAAAAGCCTTTCATTAAAGGCAATGGGGACCGGTTGCCAACCGGTTCCAATGTAAATCTGTTTTCTTTTTAAACAATGGATACCCAATTTATTTTTATATATTCGAATAAAAATATACGAATAAAAATATTCATAAAATAAATATTTGAATAAAAATGTTTGTATAATAAATATTCGAATAAAAATATTTATATAATAAATATTCAAATAAAAATATCCATCGTATAAATATTTGAATAAATATATATACAAATAAAAATATTCATATAATAAATATTCATATAAAAATATTCAAATAAAAATATTCGAATAATAAATATTCAAATAAAAGATTCAAATAAAAAGATTCGAATAAAATACATATGAATAAAAATATTCGTATAAAAAGATATTCGAATAAAAATATTCATATATAAATATTTGAATAAAAATACTCGAATAAAAATATTCGAATAAAAAATAAACGAATCAAAAATATTCTTATGATAAATATTCGAATAAAAATTTTTGAAACAAAATATTCGAATAAAAAATATTTGAATAAAAATATCCGTATAATAAATATTCGAATAAAAATATTCATATAATAAATATTGGAATAAAAATATTCGAATAAAAAATATACAAATAAAAATATTCGTATAATAAATATTCGAATAAAAATATTCGAATAAAAAGTATACGAATAAAAATACTTGAATAAAAATATTCGAATAAAAAATATACAAATAAAAATATCCATATGATAAATATTCGAATAAAAATATTAGAATAAAAATACTCGAATAAAAATATTCGTATAATAAATATTCGAATAAAAATATTCATATAATAAACTTTGGAATAAAAATATTCGAATAAAAAATATACAAATAAAAATATTCGTATAAAAAATATTCCAATAAAAATATTCATATAATAAATATTCGAATAAAAATATTCGAATAAAAAGTATACGAATAAAAATACTTGAATAATAAATATTCGAATAAAAATATTTGAATAAAAATATTCGTATAATAAATATTCGAATAAAAATATTCATATAATAAATATTGTAATAAAAATATTCGAATAAAAAGTATACGAATAAAAATACTTGAATAAAAATATTTGAATAAAAAATATACAAATAAAAATACTCGTATAATAACTATTCAAATAAAATATTTGAATAAAAATACTCGAATAAAAATATTCGAATAAAAAATATACAAATAAAAATATTTATATAATAAATATTCGAATAAAATTTTTTTAATAAAAATATTCGAATAAAATATATTTGACTATAAATATTCGAATAAAAATATTCATATAATAAATATTCGAATAAAAATATTCGAATAAAAAATATACAAATAAATATTGTACACAATTCCTTACAAAGTATACACAATGGCTTACAAAAACCGTAAGGAAAAAGGTATGTACACAATTCCTTACAACTTCTCACCATGAGCTAAAGGAGCCATCCAAAGGTAAGGATTTGTGTACATACACAATTTATTACGATTTTCGTAAGCCGTTGTGTATACTTTGTAAGGAATTGTGTATAAACACAAATCCTTACCGTTTTCGTGCCATATTGTGTATTCTTGTAGGAAATTGTGTATGTACACAAATCCTTACCCTTGGAAAATTCCTTGAACTCATGGTTTTGAAGTGGTAAGGATTTGTATACATACCTTTTTTCTTACGGTTTTCGTAAGCCGTTGTGTATACTTTTGTAAGGATTTGTGTACAAACACAAATCCTTACCGTTTTCGTGCCATATTGTGTATTCTTGTAGGAAATTGTGTATATACACAAATCCTTACCCTTGGAAAATTCCTTAAACTCATGGTTTTGAAGTGGTAAGGATTTGTGTACATACCTTTTCTCTTACGGTTTTCGTAAGCCGTTGTGTATACTTTTGTAAGGATTTATGTACAAACACAAATCCTTACCGTTTTCGTGCCATATTATGTATTCTTGTAAGAAATTAGGTATATACACAAATCCTTACCCTTGGAAGCCTCCTTGAGCTCATGGTTTTGAAGTGGTAAGGATTTGTGTACATACTTTTTTTCTTACGGTTTTTGTAAGCCGTTGTGTATACTTTGTAAGGATTTGTGTACAAACACAAATCCTTACCGTTTTCGTGCCATATTGTGTATTCTTGTAGGAAATTGTGTATATACATAAATCCTTACCCTTGGAAGCCTCCTTGAGCTTATGGTTTTGAAGTGGTAAGAATTTGTGTACATACCTTTTTTCTTACGGTTTTCGTAAGCCGTTGTGTATACTTTGTAAGGAATTGTGTACAAACACAAATCCTTACCGTTTTCGTGCTATATTGTGTATTCTTGTAGGAAATTGTGTACAAACACAAATCCTTACCCTTGGAAGCCTCCTTGAGCTCATGGTTTTGAAGTGGTAAGAATTTCTGTACATACCTTTTTTCTTACGGTTTTCGTAAGTCGTTGTGTATACTTTGTAAGGATTTGTGTACAAACACAAATCCTTACCGTTTTCGTGCTATATTGTGTATTCTTGTAGGAAATTGTGTATATACACAAATCCTTACCCTTGGAAGCCTCCTTGAGCTCATGGTTTTGAAGTGGTAAGAATTTGTGTACATACCTTTTTTCTTACGGTTTTCGTAAGCCGTTGTGTATACTTTGTAAGGAATTGTGTACAAACACAAATCCTTACCGTTTTCGTGCTATATTGTGTATTCTTGTAGGAAATTGTGTACAAACACAAATCCTTACTATTTTTGTGCTAATTTATGTATGTACCATTTTTCTTACAGTTTTTGTAAGAAATTGTGTATATAATGTGACCGGGTAAACCAGTTAAAGTTTTTTTTAGGTTTTTATTAGTGGGCTCTCCCTAGAACTACCCCTCAGTCTTGCTTTAAAATGTGTCTAAAAATCAATCATTATTTTATGGCTTAATTGCGACTTTCCCAACTTTTTTAGACTAATTTTCAATTTGAAAATTAGTCTAAAAACTATAGAAAATTTTAAAGAAATCATAAAATGCAAAAATTTCTAAAAAATATTTCAAATTTTTAATTATGTTTGATTTATTTTAAAAAATAAAATCATAAAAATTTTGGAAAAAATCTAGAAAATCTAAAAATTATTTTGACATTTCTTTTTTTGAAGTTTTAAAGAATTTTAAGTACTTTTTTTTTATTTTATGATTTTATAGTAAAATTTTCACTTCAAAAAATTTTAATATTATATATTTTTAAAAGATATAAATCGTTTATCTTTTAATCGTATCTCTATTGATGTCTTTACTTTAAATTAGTA
Organism: Abelmoschus esculentus; assembly: GCA_035048815.1. Classification (NCBI taxonomy): domain Eukaryota; kingdom Viridiplantae; phylum Streptophyta; class Magnoliopsida; order Malvales; family Malvaceae; genus Abelmoschus; species Abelmoschus esculentus. The sequence continues at coordinate 3,279,716 of JAUCBN010000021.1, forward strand.
AAATTAGGGTTTAGAGTTCAAGGTTAGGTGTTGTAGTTAGGGTTTAAAAGATTAGGGTTGAGTATATTTTTAAGGTATAGAGTTTAGGTTTTAAGATGTAAAATATTAGGATTAGGGTTTAAAATTTTAATTTTTTTAAAACTTTTTAATAATACAAATGAAAAGAGATACAATTAGAATGCAAAAGATTTCTAGTTATTATATTTTTTTTATTTAGCTATATAGATTATAGTAGTATTTGTTCTAGAGTATATACTCTCAACCATTGGACATTGATCGTTAATCATTGTGCTGACAGTAGTGGTGTACGAATCTGTGACCTCTAAGAACAACAACCGTTCCTTCAACCGATGAGGCTAGATGGTTCGTGTAGTTACTCATTCATTACATATGACATGTTTTAATGGGGCTAGCTCATCCTATTTAAACATTTAACAACAATAGGATAAAATGATAGATGAAATAATAATAAGACAAAAATTAATTAATTAATTAATTAATTCGGTGACTATAAATATCTTTTTATTTTATTTTGATATAAATTTAAAATTTGATATTTATTTTAAAAATATTATTATAATTCGATAAAAATAAGACAAATCGAGGAAAAAAATATTACAAGGCCTAAATTAAAGTTGAAGCAAAGAGTTCATTATAGATGATATTGTCCAAGAGCCGGCTTCGTGGACAATTTTAGTCAAAGCCGGTTGAAAATCAAGCAAATAATTTATTATAGATGATATGGTCCAAGCCTAGGCTTCAGAGACATGTTGCCAATAAAATTAAAAGAAGAAAGTTTTTATTCAATCGAGATGTATAACAAAGTAAGGAGTTGTTGTCGATTTAAATTATCATAAAAAAAACATGTTATTCGAGACTGATTTTATCAGCAAACAACAATTAGAAATATGAATCAGAAACTAGCATCGATTAAATCTCTGTGCGAACAACAATCGATTGCTAGGGTATGTCGTAGCGGTGGGCAAGACCGGGTACCTGGCCAATTTAAAAAGAATTGGTCCCAATCCCGGTAACCACCGGTTCCTGAAAATGAGAACCAGTCCCGGTCCCAGTCACACCAGGTTCTAAATTTTAAGAACTAGACCCGTTATTGGTGGGTACCGGTTCCTATACCGGGTACCCGATTAATTAGTTTATTTTTAAAAAATTTAAATTATTGAAGAAAAAATTTCAACCACCAATAATAATATCAAATAATAAAATTAAAATATTATAGACTTGAAAATTAAAGTTTTAAAACTAATTATACTCATTATATTCATACATAAAAAGAGAAAGTTTGATAAGAAAAATAAATTTAAAAATCAATACCAAATATTTCGTATTGGTCCTAGTTCTACTAGGTACCACCGGGTATCGGGTCCAAAAAATCAAGATACAGTACCGGTCCCGATTATGATCAAGACCTAAATTTTGGATCCAGTTCCGATCCCACCAGAACCAATACCAGATAAAACATGCACAAAGACAGATAAATCAAATCACAAAATAAAAACAAAAACATGTCACAAGAATAGAAGAAAAACATATCATAAGGATAGAAAGAGCATGTTATAAAAGCAGAGATTTATATTAAAATTGAAAATAAAACAAAAAATAATAGATTCAATGGACGACAATCAATCTTAGTATTGATTATCTACCACCGATCAAAGTGATTGATGAAAATAAAAAAACATCTAAAAAAATTCAAAGAAAAAAAGAGAAGCTAGGGTTTTCAACTTAATTTAAACACTTTTTTCAAATAGTTTTAACTTTTAATCAAAGCCGGTTGATCCGAAATATAAACATAGATAAACTAAGATTTAAAAATGAAAAATATATAAAATCTTAAGATAGAATGATAGTTTTACGATTATATCATTTTTAAAATATATAAAAGACTAAAGATAAAAAAAATCTCGGGCAACAACCGCTCCATGGAACTATTATTCCCCAAGTAGTACAATTATTTATAGCTACTGTGGTACACAGTGTCTTTTCTTGAGCCTTTAATTTCATGGGACAATTCGTAATCAAGCTGTATCTGGCTTAAGCATCTGAGAGTCCATACGTTTTGCAACATGTTCAAACAACCTAAAGTACTATTAAAAAATGTCTAAACATGTCCAAATATCTATTTTAAAACTTATCATTTTTGGCCGCACCTAACATGTTTAGTAACATAAGATTATAATAATATCTGTTATAGAATATAATTTTCATCATTTGATATTAATGGCTCAATCACTCTGCTGGCATCACTAGTACTTAAGCCAGTGACTTCTAAGAACAACCGTTCTTTTTAACCACTTGAGCTAGAGGGTCGTGCTAATATATAGTATCTTAGATATTACACAAAAAATAATATAAAAAACAATAGAAATATGAAGATTTATTGTGTTAGATGTTCCAAGAAGAAAACACAGTATTCAGCTGCCAATTATCAAGAAGTATAATACACTATTCCGATCAAGCAATTCACCAGACTTCAAGCATGCATTTCTGTGAATTAATGGAAACAAACACAAATAAATTAGGTGGGGTTTACCGGATCGAAAGGTACGGATAGCAACATTTATTATCAAGGAAGTCAAAGACTCAATAGCAAAACCTTAGGAGTTGTCGATGAAAACCGAATGTTTAAAAGTAGTTGCTTTTGTAGAAGTTGTTGAGGAAATCGGATGCGCCTTTATCCTTGGAGTCCATATCCTGAGCAAGCCCTTGACGACCAAGAACATACTGGCCGATAATGTGGTGTCGTTGTTTTGCATGTTCAACGATGTTGTTCAGTTCCTCCATACCCTTAAACAGCAGCATATCGATTACCTGAAGATTTCTTACTATTAAGATAGTTGAAAACAGTGTTTCCGAAATCAGTGTCAGTCAAACATTAGCAATGTAACCCTTCCCATAAATCTAGGTGCCTATACAAACTTGTTCATAAACAGAATATATAAAAAACATACACCAATTTATAGAATAAACAAACCCGTATTGCAATAGAGTTATCATCAGCAACAAAGCAGCTCTGCTAAATGACTACAATTTGATATCAAGTTACCAACAAGGCGGCGAAAGAGAGAATGCATTAGGTAATGTAAAGTGTGTTACAGGGAAATATATCAGATATCCGCCATGCGGGTCTTCTACCTTAATATTAGAAGGCTAATGAGATATTAAACAACTCATTTTCAGGGATCAAAGACTCAAACATGAGAATACAACAAGCAGGGAACTTTCCAATAGCACACATAAAATCCAACGGTTCATTTTTTTTCTTGACGGATGCATGGACGTGAACATGTTCATCACATATCAGGTCAAGGGTATGAACGAATAAACCTCCAAACTCCAAAGATCTCCTTCAAATACATGAAGGAGAATTAGAAAATGTATAACTCTTATAGCACCGACTATGGCATCAGATTCTCCAAAAAGAGCCTGTAATACCACTTATACATTGGTAGCAAGGTCAATCGATCAATTTGCAAAAAGAGAAAACCAAAATAAGCTTTAAACCTCATTCCCAATGTAAAAAACAATATTTTATTAGCTACACAAATTATATATGATCAATACACAATTCTGATCCGCAAATAATCTCCCTTTCACCAACAGCCAGAATATCATCCGATTAAAGTAAAAGTGTTATTTAAAATGAAAAAAAAAGAGAGGCTTGGATCAGTGTGTTGTCTATACTATTCGAATCACATCAAAGTCAAAACAGCTTATGGGAATGATACATCAACTGGCATTCAGAAAATTAAGCCGTTTCATTCAAGAAGCATTAACCACATACAACCAACGGGTTGAGAGGGTCGACCAATAACAGGCCTCTAGAGACTGCTCGATTCGGATTAGGCAGCCGATGGATTTGATACCGGTGGTTATACAAAAAAAAAAAAAATACCGCATACAACTCATGCAGGACCAAATCATAAGATGTACTAAATCTCACAGAAATCATAGCCAAACCACATGTAGGTGGAAACAGGAAATACCGAAACGATTATTCACATAGCCATAGATACCCCAGATTAATCCAAACAATTCGTTTCAACAAAATCCATCAGGTTTTAGCCAAGAAATCTTCACAATCTACTATTTACAATGAAGAAACACATGAAACAAAGTTGGTTCTACAGCATAATTTAGCTTTCCCATTAAATATAAAGGTATTGCAATCAAAATATACTTCCCCAATTCAATAAAAAAATTAGAAATTTCCCACCTTTTACCTCTCAATCCCACATCAACTAACCCTTGGATTATCTCTCTTTTTACCATTATTTTCTTTTCTCTTCATTCAAATTACTATAAATCAAAAAAAAAAAAAAATTGTTGATACCCATAATAAAACAAAATCATTTTTTGTGTTTTATTCTTAAAAATGTTTTTTTTATAAAATTCCCAAATCAAAAGAACAAATTAAATAAAATGATCTAAAATAGAGAGAATAAGAGTCGGACCTTAGGGTTAGTAACATGTGTGTTCTTACGAATCTCAGCGGCGATGGTGGAACGGAGCTGGGACTTGGTGACGACGTCGTCTAGGTTATACATGTCTATGATAATTGGGATTGATCGACACGCTTGTCTGAAGAAATCGAAGACCCTGCCCCTTGCTTCTTCCAAACTCGCTGAGTTCGGAGGTACTTTCACGCTCCTCAATGTGAACGCCATTTCTGTAATCTGAGTTAGAGCTCGACTCGTTCAGTGACTATGAGTCAGGGTGGGAGAGGAAGAATACTAGGGAGGAAATGAACTTATTACACCTATTATCAATGTGAAGACTCCAGAGGCCAAAATACTGTCGTTTTCTTGCAGTAGATCGGTCCGTTGATGGAATGAGGTTTTCGAGCCGGGCTTGAGTCAAGATTTCAGACTAAAACACTAAACCCGGCCCAGATACAACTCAGACTCATTATTTTATTATATAAATTATTTATAAATTTATTTATGGCTTAAGGATTCAATAATCTCTTAAACTTTTGTGAAAAATTGATTAAATCTTTAAATTTTTTGCACCCAATAAAATCCTCAAACTCACTAAATAAAATAATTTAACCCTTAAACTGTTGTAAAAAATCAATTAAGTCCTTAAACTTTTTTTACATCCAATTAAACCCTCAAACTCAAGAAAAAAAATTAATTTGGCCCTTTGATCAACTATGACCATTAACTTTAACATTTTTTTTTAATTTTTTTAACAGTTATCGTGACAAGATAATACCATTATTTAAAAAATATTATTGATTTTAAATTTTTAAATTATTTAAAAATATAAAAATATTTTTTATAATTGTAAAGTAATATTTTTTTTTATTTTTTATTTTTTAATTTTTTATAAAAAATATTATTTATTATTTTAAATTAAATTTTGAAATTAATTTTTTTATATTTTAAAAATATTTTTCATGATTTTTATATATTTAAAAAATTCTTAGAAACGAAAAAATAGTGTTATTTTGTTGCAAAATTTGTTAAAAAATAAAAAATAAAAAAGGTTAAAGTTAACGGTTAAATTTGGTAAAAAGATCAAATTAATTTTTTTTCTTGAGTTTGAGGGTTTAATTGGGTGTTAAAAAGTTTAAGGGCTTAATTGATTTTTTTTAAATTTGAGGGATTAATTGAGTATAAAAAATTTTTAAGGGCTTAATTGATTTTTTTTTTTTTTTGCAAAAGTTTAAAGGGCTTATTAGACCCTTAAGCCTTTATTTATTTTGTTTTAAAATTTATTTTTAAAATATCAGTATAAAAGTTTTCAGTACTTTAATATATACTCCGATGAAAAACTGAAAAAATAATTTTTTAAAAATAATAAATGATATTATTTAGGAATTCTTTCATTTTTATAATTTTATATATTCTTTAAATAAAACTAATAAAAATTAAACTTTAAAATTTGACTCAATTCAAATTCTAAAAATATTTTATGGGTGTATTTTTATTTTCATTTTAAAAATCATTTCCTTTCATTTTGAAAATTAAAATTATATTTGGTAGAAAGAAAAAGAATGTAATATTTTGATACATTTTCATGATAGAAAACATGAGAAATAAATATAATATAATTGTGTTTGTATGAATTTGATGTTTAAAATAATTTAAATAAAATAGCTGAGCCAATTCATAAAGGGCACATTTAATTTATATACCTCATTTAAAAGTTACTTGATCATTATTATTTTAATAAATTCTAATTTTAATGTCAATACTACCTAAAAGGAAGAAATTGTATCATGAGTCATTTTCATCCATCATCCATGGATCAACCAATTAAATGTATACATTTAATTATTTTTTTCACCTTATCTTTTTTACCAAGTGATTCTTCACTAATAGTTACTATAAATTAAGTTTAAAAACAATGTTTACCGTGTGAAGATTCACTGAGTAAAAAAGATGAGATCGAAAAAATAATTAAATAGATATTTTTGATTGGTTGGTCTCATGGATGATGTGACGGGAATAACCCATGATATAATTTAACCTAAATGAAGAAGGGGCGCTCTCAGTGAGAGTCTAAAACTTATGACCTAATCGAATATGAAGGAATAAAAATGAACGGCCAAATACGAAGAAACAAAACTTTGTTATGTGTTCTTTTTTCATGTTAAAAACAGTTGAATGAATCTCCAACAGGCAACACCTTAACCCATAATCCACATCTTGATAATCAAGTACTATGATCCAATGGGGAAATCTCTGTAGAAAACTCAAACAGATCTTTAGAGGGAATAAGTTATAAAATGCTTACAGATATGTCATTCATGGTTGGTCTTCGGCATATGTGTTACATTTCGCCACACTCGGCTATAATGCACGGTAGTTTCGGCCTGTTGTTTGGTCCTGTAGCCACATTCTCGATCTTCCGAACAACAAGAAGACTATCCCCAAGCACCCTCTACATGATCACAGACGATATAATTCAGTTATTCAACTTTAAAAATTAGGGAAATCTGGATGTATACTGAACTAGAAGGTTAGATAACATACCCCGAATACAACATGCTTATTATCAAGCCACTCGCATTTCGCACATGTTATAAAAAACTGCAGTTAATAAACACCGAAATCAATACGCAAAATGATTCGTAATGGTGAACATGATGATGCAACAAGATTTTTTTTTACAAATGGTTATCCTAGGAAAAAAACTAGACAAGCTCGAAGAATTTGCAACAGAAATATTTCCATCAAATCCCCCGTTCACCTAACTGGGAAGGAGCAGCCAGAGAAACGTCTCTAAAGATTAGGTTTGAAACAAATAGAAACTTTCTAGTTTCAACTATCTCGCCTTTAATAGAGGAGACACTTGATCATTTACTCATGCTGTGTGCAAGAATGGAAACGGCATTTCTTTTTACATGCATCAGACTGCTTCGTGTGTATGTGTGTCTTGTATAAACAAGCAAGACTGAGAAAAAGAGCAAGTTACCTGACAACCATTAGTGTTCGGGCCACTGTTAGCCTGCAACATAAAAGGCGAAAAAAAACAGTATAAAACTTTAGTAAAATTTCACTGAAGTTTTCACATCCTATTACCTCCACTAGTCTCTGTATACTTCTCTCGGTCGCATCAGTGTGAAACTGTGTTACTCAGGCTTTAGTTCGTGTAGAAATATATTTATGTTCAAACTTTTATGAGTTTTACAAAGCATTTAGAAGATCATATCACTATGGCCATGTCCAATATGCATAGAGCACAAGAGTTGAATATGGGTACTTCAAGAAAAATAAAGAGTCGGAGCACTGTACGTGTGTAGAGAAAAATAAATATATGCATATATAATAATAGCCACTCGAGATTAAATAGGAAGCGGCATACCATTGATAGCAGCCCCGGACCAGTGTGTTTGGCGATGAAATTTTCATCTTCAAACTTAAGGCCATAAATTGAAGTGCATCCACTACCATCACCCTGCAAATCAAGATTTTAATGCAACTATTATATAACATCGGAGCAAATTGATCACAATAGTTTTATGTTATCGAAAAACATGTATCCTGTTGCACACTGTTTACAAATGTATTGTTCCATTGGCACAAAGACCAACCTCCAATTTGAGGTTAACTCATGCATTCAAGCTAGGGACATTCGACTAAAGAACTAACAACAGCAAAACGACTACTTCGATCATTTATTGATATTCCGAAACAAATGAAGGATTCATAATCGATTTTCATCTTCAGACTTATTCCGAAACAAAAGAAACTAATTCTGGGATTCAATAATTAAGTCTAATACAACTGAGCAGATTAGCTAAGATTATAAATGTAGAATGAAATCCCATATAATTATAAACTACCAACCTTGAGAAAATCTCCAGCTTGAATCATAAAATCTTTAATAACCCTATGAAATTGGCAACCCTTGTAACCAACAGGCAGCCCTGCTTTCCTGATATTCAATCCAAGTAATAACATGGGTAAGCAGCAATTATCCATGCAGATACAAATAATTAAGGTTCGAAAAATTGGGGGGGAAATAAACCTGTATTCGCCGGTGCATAGCTGCCTGCAAATGGGGGGAAATCGAACTTTAAACAGAAAATTCTAGGATTACAAAATAATCGTAGAAAAAGAAGAAGAAAAAGAAGTAGAAATACCTGAAGTTCTCAGCTGTTTTAGGGGCAATATCAGCGAAGAGTTCCATTTTGATACGACCGGCGGGAATGGAACCGATGGTTATATCGAAAAAGACGATTGGGTTTTTGGTATTCGGTGGCCTGACGTGCCACTCCACACTTCCTCCGCCGCCTACAACTCCAGACGCCATCTCCGCCGTACGCGACGCTCCTTTATCTTCTCACAAGGGTTACTATGAAGGTTCTGGTTGCAGTCTTTTGTCACTGAGGGATCTTTCTCGCTTTCCTTAGGGAACTTTTGGAACAAATGGAAAAAAAATTGAGGGTTAAATTCTTGTATAAGTCCTTGTACTATGACCAACTAGTATATTTAGTTTATATATTATAATTTATTCATTTTTAGTCAATTTTACTCCATGTTCTAAACTAGTGTACATAAACCACACTTACAATTTATACCTAATATATGGATTGATAATAGAATTTAACCAAATTTCAAGATAAAATATTTTTATTAAATTCTTTGACTATAAAAATTATAAATAGGTCCTTGATTAATCGTGACTAATAAAATTAATTAAATTTATTAAAAATAAATATTTAATGATGTCACAGTTAATAAATTCAATATAATAACAAATTCAACTTTTGACCTTTATATTTTATTTAATTTGATCTTAAATTTAAAATTTAACTTTTTAACATTTAAATATTACAATATTTTAATTTGATCTTAAATTCAATATATTTTAACTTTTTTACAAGGGAAATCTGGAGGGGCATCTGTGAATCCAGGGAAGTAGTAGCATGGCATAAAGTAGTATGGTTTGGCATGCATATCCCTAAGCATACGATGATTACGTGGATGACAATTTTGGACAGGCTTCCTACGAGGGTACAGTTGGCTCGAATGAGGATAGTTGATGAGGAATGTTGTATTTTATGTAATGGTTCAGTTGAATTCAGAGACCATTTATTCTTTGATTGTCCATTTTTCAAACAGTTTTGGAGATTGAGTCTATGTTGCAGCAGCATACGTCGGGAGGTCTTGAACTGGCCTAAGGAGCTCTCTTGGGTGGTGTCCAGGTTCAAAGGAAGGTCAGTTGCCGCTTTGATCGGTCGACTTGCATGGCAGGCTTCTCTATATTTGATATGGGAAGAACGTAACCGTAGGGTTTTTCGAGGAGTACAGAGGTCCTGCACTCAGTTGTTTGATTGTCTAAAAGATATTATACACATTCGTTTACATCATAAAAATATTAGGACACGAAATGTACAGGGCGATTTATTAGTTGCTTGGGGGATTAGTTTGTAAATGAGTAGTAGTTTTTATTGCTTTTTTAGATTAATGAATTACAAAGCTTATCCAAAAAAAAATCTTAAACTTCATATTCTTTTCTTTTAAAAGTAAAAGTATAAAAAAAACTAGCTACTCTCTCCTAGCCACTATCTTTTTTCTCGAAAATTCTTTCGTTCTTAATCATTCTTTACTTTGATTTGTCCCTTTGATCGGTGGTCGATAATTAAGCTTAGTATTGGTTGTCGACCATTGGATCTATAAATTTATTATTTTATTTTAAATTTTAATAAGAATCTCTGCTTTTATAGCACGTTATTTTTGTCCTTATGATATGTTTTCTTCTGTCTTTTTATGATATGTTTTCGTTTTGTGGTTTGATTCATATGTTCTTGTGGCACGTTTCAGCATACCCTAGCGATCGATTGTTGTTTTTCGGTGGTTTGATTTATCTGCTTTTGTGGTTTGATTCAATCGACGCTAATTTCTGATTTATGTTTTTTATCGGTGGTCTTTTGAAAAGTTATATCCCACTCTGTTGATGGTTGTTTGCCGATGAAATTAGTCCTGGGTAGCGATCCTTTTTACATGACAGTTTAGATCATCTACAACTCCCTCTTCCTTCTTTATGCGTCTTGTTTGGACAGAGACAAGGGGATTCGGGAAGCTTTTGAATTTAGTAGTATGCTTAATTCCATAAAAATTTTATTTTCTTTGTTTTTTGGGTTGTAAAATGTGTTGATTGTTTAATCCAATTTTTTACTTATTAAAAGTGATGTAATTGTAATTTTTATAGATTTAATAAATATTCAGTAGCATTTATCAAAAAAAATTAAAGTATACATCTTCTACTGTCGGTAGCTCATCTTAGATGACTATCGTTAACATCAATGAAGGTATTAATTCTCTGACGGTTTTTTATTGTCCATACAAATTGGATTATAGATGCTATGTTAACATTAATGGAGATTTATTTTTTAGAAGGAGAAAAAGATAAAATTTAGGATTTAATAGATCAAAATATTATAATATTTAAATATTAAAAATGATATTTTAAATTTAAGACCAAATTAAAATAATATATAAAAATTAAAAGTTAGATTTATTACATATTTTATTTTTAACGAAATTAGACCGTTTTATTAGTCTTGAATAGTTAAAAGACCTTTTTGTAAACTCTTATAATTAGAGAAGTTAAAAAAGAATTAAGTTATAGTTAGGGGACCGGTTTTGTATTTTATTCAAAACTTGCATATTGTAATTTTTGCTTATTTATGGTAATTTATTATGTTTTCGTAATCTTTTTGGTAATTGTATAATAGTATTTCCAGTAGTTTATTTATTTATTAATATTTTTTAACCCATTGAGATAAAAAAAAAGTAAAGTTTTTTCATTTCCTCGAAAACCCCTTTCCGCAAAGGAAACGAAAGATGAGCGACGCCGCCGACAAACACCGTAATTGGCTGGAACTACCGCCGAATGTGACATCCTCGATCCTCTCTCGTCTAGGTGCGGTCGAGATCCTTAATAGCGCCCAAAATGTTTGCTCTCAGTGGAGAAACATATGCAAAGATCCATCAATGTGGAGATCCATTGATATGTGGAATTGTAACGATCTGACCTGAAATTTCACTAGCAAACACACTGATTCACAGAAGAAAACACTCAGAAATACAGAAATAGGATTAGACAGAGACCAGAGAGAATCGAAGAATAAGACGTCTAAACATTTCATAAAAAAAACAGAAAGAGTTAGGGTTGTTGTACATAAACCCCTCTCCCCCCAAAACGACAATGTTTGATCTCTGAGACTCTCAGCCCAAAACGCACAGTTTCATTAAAAGAGAAATAAACATAAAATAAACCAAATAATAGTAAATTGAAAACCCAACGGCTACTTAATTTTTCTCACTGGAATTGGCTGCTGACAAAGCTCCCCTCTTGTAACAATCTTTGTCCTTAAGGATTAAAATCTGAATATTGCATTTGGAGTTTCTGTAGCACCTCCCATGTTGAATCCTCTGGAAATGAGTTCGTCCACTCCATCAAAACCTCCGTAACTGCTTTGTTCCCCTTCATTCCAATCCTTCTATCTACAATTCTCAAAGGTTCCTTGCTAATCCCTCTATTCGGACCCATTATAGGTAATTCTACTTGAACAGGTTGGTCTCCAATAAACCTTTCCAACTGAGAAATATGGAACACTGAATGCACCTTTGATCCTGGTGGTAGTTGCAGCTCATATGCTACCTCACCCACTCGAGATTTCACCATGTATGGCCCAAACCACTTGGGTGCCAGCTTCTGATTTCCTCTATGCACCACTGAGTGTTGCCTATACGGCTGTAGTTTCAGGAAAACCCACTCACCCACCTTCAACTCTACTTCAGTTCTATGTTTATCGGCTTACTGCTTCATTCTCCCTTGTGCCCTCTAAATATGAAATTTTAACATCCTTAAAGTTGCCTCCCTATTAACCAAGTCTTTATCTATTGAACCTACCTTGGACTCTCCTTCAACATAAGGCATGTGTGTTGGTGGTGACTGTCCATAAAAGGCCTGATAAGGGTTGGTTTGTATAGTCGAATGAAACGAAGTATTATACCAATATTCAGCTAAATGGAGCCACTTCATCCATTCTTTAGGTTTTTCCCCGGTCATACACCTCAAATAGGTCTCCAAGTACTTGTTTAATCTCTCGGTTTGTCCGTCCATCCGTCTATGGATGGTAAGCTGTGAAAGGATTGATGGTGACTCCCAAGCCCTTGAAAAGTTCTTGCCAAAATATACTCATAAATATCTTGTCTCTGTCACACACAATATTAGTTGGCAACCCATATAATTTAAAAACATTTTCTAAAAAACATTTGGCTACATCTTTGGCTGTAAATGGATGTTCCAAAGCCAAGAAATAACCATATTTTGTGAGTTTGTCCACTACTATCAGAATTGTGTCTTTCTTCATGGAGGTTGGCAAACCTTCAATGAAGTCCATTCCAATGGATGATCAGGCTATCTCGGGTATGGGCAAAGGTTATAAAAGGCCTTTAGCATGAATTAACTTTTTCTTGTTTCTTTGAAAAATCTGACATTCCCGTACCTTCCTCTTTATATTCTTTCTCATTCCCTTCCAATAAAAGCTGTCTATTATCCTTTTCTTGGTAATATGTGAACCCGAGTATCCTCCAATGGCACTATCATGATAAAACTTCAATAACTTCTCCATTAATTCAGCATCCCTCCCAACTACCAATTTCTCTTTTCTAGATAGCTCATTGCCTTCCCATTTATATTTCTTATGTCTCTCAGTACCTTGTTGTAACTCCTTTATTATTTTCTTCAATCTCTCATCTTGGTTCCATGACTCCTTCACTCGGTCCAGCATTGCCGAAGACGCATTACTTACAGTAATGGCTTGACATTGTACTTTATGTGGCCTTCTTGATAAACTATCAGCCACCTTGTTGTTTTCCCTTGTAACACACTTCAAAGTCATACTCCATCATCTTTACAACCCACTTTAGTTGGGAGGGTGTAATAGCTTGGTTCTCTATCAAAAACCTTAAACTTTGGTTATCCGTCCTTATTTTAAAATGACTCACAATCAGATATGTTGCCCATTTTTTTACTACCATTAAGGCTACTAACATCTCTTTTTCATAAACCAAGAGCCCTTGGTGTCTCACTCATAAACCTTTGCTAAAAAAAGTCAATGGCTTTCCCCCTTGAATCAGAACAACACCAACACCATATTAAGAGGCATTAGTCTTGATTATAAACTCCTCATTAAAGTTCAAAAGATTTAAAACTGGAGCTGCACAAATAGCAGCCTTGAGAGTTTTAAAAGCTTCTTCTTCCTCATGTTGCCACTTTTACCCTTCTTTTTTGAGTAAGTTTGTCAATGGTCTAGCTAAAGTACCAGAAATCCCTTCAATTCCCTCACTGTGGTAGGTGATGACCACACTAAAATACTTTGGACCTTGGCTTTATCCATGGATATCTTTCCATCAACAATTAAGTATCCCAAGTATTCGATCTCTCCAGCCCAAAACAATATTTGCTAAATTTAGCAAACAACCTTTGATGCCTAAGGATCTCCAATACTTTCCTTAGGTGTTGTACATGGGCTTCCCAATTCACTGAATACACTAAAATATCATAAAAAAACTAACAACGATTTTTGTAACAAATACTTGAATACCTTGTTCATGAGACTTGGAAGGTTACCGGTGCATCAATTAAGCCGAAAGGCATAACTACAAACTCGTAGTGGCCTTCATGTGTTCTAAAGGCAGTTCTGTGGATGTTTGGGGCAAACATTCTTATCTGGTGATACCCAGATCTGAGATCCAGCTTAGAAAAAACCTTTGCATCACCCAATTCATCTAGGAGTTCTTCAATTATGGGAATAGGGAACTTGTCTTTAATGGTCATCTGATTGAGTCTCCTATAATCCACGCACATCCTCCAAGACTCATCCTTTTTTTTAATCATCACAATTGAGGAGGAGAAAGAACTATTACTCTCCCTTATAACTCATGTCCCCAATATCACTTTTATCATTTTTTTTATTTCGTCCTTTTGAGAGGCTGGATATCTGTAGGGCTTTGTTTTCACTACTGCATGCTCATCCAACAGAATAATCTTGTGGTCATACCCTCGATCTGGGGGAAGGACTTTTGATTCTTCGAACACATCTCGGTACTACTGTAATAACTTATGTAGTTGAACTGGTACTTCCCATTTGCTTGTTTTTAATCCCAGCTGAGCATCTAGAAATAAAATAGCGACCGACCCAGCTCTTGTGTGACTTCGAAGCTCTTTTTGACAACCCTTAAAATCCATAATAATTAATGGATTTGGTTTCCATCCTATCAAAGTTGTCCTGATGCCCTCTTGCTCGAATGTCATCGATAACTCAGCAAAATTCCAACTAATATTTCCCAATGTAAGCAACCACTTAACTTCTAACACCACATCACAAGCCTTCAAGGGTAGTACCAAGAAGTCATTTGTGAATGTGACTCCTTGTGAACACCACTCTACAGCTTTGCACTCACCCAAGGTGCCTAAGCAGTTCCCATCAGCAATGGCCACTCTCAGCTTGATTCTTTTATCCACCCTTAAATCATCCTTCTTGACAATTAACAAACTTAAGAAATTGTGTGTATTGTCCGAATCCACTAGAGCAGTACACTTCATCTCTCTCAGCTTAATTTTCAACCTCATGGTCTCCACTTTTTCAGCCCCCCACATGGCTTGTAAAGAAAGCACAGGTTCCTCTGTTACAGGTCCTTCTATTACCTCTTCACAATCTAGAAAAACCTCTTGATCCCCCTCTTGTTCCATTCCATCCATTAAAATATGATATAACTGAGTTTTAGTACATTTGTGCCCTGGAGAGTACTTGACAGCACACCAAAAACACAACCCTTTACGCCCGTGTTCCTCAATCTCACTAGCTAAAAGGCTCTTCCTTGGACTTTTGGAATTCTGAGTTCCCACTACTCTGAAAGGTCTCGGACTCAAAATGTCGGCGACAAGTTCCTAGGCACCCTAATCCCTCCAGGTGTATGTCCTCCTGAAGACACCCCCAGGTGTGTGTCCCCCTGAAGATGCACTCCTATTTACATTCGGGGGTCGTCGAGTCTGAGGGTAACTAACTACAGGGGATACAATATTTTTATTCCCTGAGGGTATCTGTTTCTTAGTAACTGGAAAAAAATATTTTCCAGTCTTTTGGCCATGTGATAAGCTTCAACCAAACTCTTTGGTTCTAGCAGTTTTAAGTACTGGCTTATCTCTATTCGAAGATGATTTTTAAAAACGCTAAGAACATACGAGTTAGGGAGTTGTACCTGGTTTACCAAACAAATGAACTCCTCGTAGAATTATTCCACCGTGTTCGTCTGAGTCAAAGTCAACAGCTTCGCAAAAGGATCCTCAAAGCCCTCGAGAGCAAACCTCTCTCTCAACTTCTCTAGATAATATTCCCAGTTCCATTGTAAGATGTCTCCATGTCTCCTGGAAAGGAATTGGTGCCATTGAAGAGCCTTGCCTTCGAGTTGAAGCATCATCAATCTCACTCGGACCCCAACTGCTACTGATTTAACCTCAAAATATTGTTCCAGCTTCGCTAACCAGCTTTTAAAATTTAAGCCATTGAATGTTGGGCACATGAGTCGATACGCTATGTTGACCGGTTGAGGGGCCGTCGAGTTGTTCTTCTCAGCTGGGTTATCTTCCATAAACATCACTTGTTCATCAATTGTTTGATTCAAATTCACAGCAAGTTGAGAAGAGCTACCTCAACTACTGGCCTTCCACTTGCTGCAACGGGTGGTTCCTCTTCCGATTCCACCACTATCTTCTTGCCCAGGGCCACCTCCAATAGCCTTTGCAATTCCGACACCATGGACACTTTCAAATCGGCTAATTTCATGTCGAAATCAGCTCTTAATCGGTTTGTTTCCCTTTTCCACTCCAGAGTTGCAGTCACATCCTGAGTTGCTGGCACCAACACCTGCGCCTCATTAGCCGCTACCAACGCTGCCGCACTTCGAGTTTGCACACCATCCACCATCGTTCAGGATCACTGCTAAGCTCTGATACCTTGTAACGATCTGACCTGAAATTTCACTGGCAAACACACTGATTCACAGAAGAAAACACTCAAAAATACAGAAATGAGATTAGACAGAGACCAGAGAGAATCGAAGAAGAAGACGGCTAAACATTTTATAAAAAAACAGAAAGAGTTAGGGTTACTGCACATAAACCCCTCTCCTCCCAAAATGACAGCGTTTGATATCTGAGACTCTCAGCCCAAAACGCATAGCTTCATTAAAAGAGAAATAAACATAAAATAAACCAAATAAAGTAAATTGAAAACCCAATGGTTACTTAATTTTCTTCACTGGAATTGATTGTTGATAGGAATTTGGGTGATTTACATGCTATGCCCTATGCCCTAGAGAAGATATGCTTCCACGCCGTCTATCGAAGCTACGGCCACTTACTTGATATCAATATCGAATTTTTTGGTACCGATGAACTTCTGTTTTATATCGCTGAGCGGTAAGGGTTTTCAACTACTTTATAAACCCTATTTTTGTTTCTCAGGTTATAATATGATAGGTTTAGTTTATTGATATTCAGATTCTGGGTATTCCTTAGATTTAGGTTTTCTCCAATATTTTATAGCTTTTGATTCCTACTTTAGTATTGGATTTTGGGCCACCTTGTCCAACTTGTGTATGCACATTTTTCTTAAGCAATTCATACTCTGGCTTATTTTACGTACGACTACAGTACTATCTACTTTTGTGATCATGTTTTCCTTAATTCCTTGCTATGTGTGTTTGATTTTAGTTCTGGTGTTGTTTTCTTTTGTTGTTTGTTATATTAATTTTGTTACTCGTGGTGTCGTTCGTCTTGATGTTTGCCCTATCTACTTGGAGATAGGTTCATGGCCTGGTCTTTAGCTTTTGTTGGTTCGAGTTTAGTTGATAACCGAAGAATTTCACATTGACCTTTCGGCATGAACATTCAGTGGAAAGATGGTTGTTTGTTTATTTGCAACTGTTGGTTCCTATCATTGTGCATCTTTTATTCTTAGAATGATGCTTTCACAGGTCTGCTCATCTCAAGCGTCTCGGACTATTGTCATGCTATGACATTTCAGATGAAGGATTAAGCGAAGCAGTTGTAAAGCTTCCGTCTCTAGAAGTGCTTGAAGTTTTCATGTCCCATTTCAAAGCATAGTCGCCCTCTTTTGAAATCATTCAAACTCAATCTTCAGCAATGTGAGAGCTACCACTATATGTCTCTGATGAGGAGGCACTAGCTGTTGCACAAACCATGCCTGAATTACGCTGCCTCGAACTTAAATGAAGGCTTGCAGGCCATTCTCGATGGTTGCCCTCACCTTGAATATCTCGACTTGAGGGAGTGTTTCAATGTTCATCTGCGCGGGAACCTGGAGAAAAAATGTGTTGAACGCATAAAAACCTTGCGATGCCCTTATGATTCAACTCATGATTACGAGTTCGATCCAGGAGTTCATGGTACCGGGTCAAGTGGTCAGAGCATCTTCATCTTCTCCTTTCTTCTCTCCTTTCATTTCAGTTTCTAGTCTCAGAAGGAACACCCTTTAGGTCATGAGTAAAGATATACACTCCTCCAGGCTCCAAACCCTCTACATCCACCTTGCTCGATCTGTTTCCGTCAAGCCATCAACTTTTCCTCCGTTATTTGTTCCCCGGAGTTCCTCTGTCGACTTTCATCAAGTTTCCTTATCTGATCAAGTAGCTGATATTCTCACCCATCAGTTTATCAGTCCCCATATTTGACTGATCTATAAGACAAGCTGTGGTTTAAACAATCAGACTCAAAGCAACACTGTACTTGTCTGTTGAAACAAGGAACAACCCAGTCCTGTCGAATTGCCACACTTCATAACAATTCCATTATTTTCCTGTACCAATCAGGACAGGCTGCTGGCTGCTGGCTGCTGGCTGCTGGCTGCATTATCAAACAATAATGCATGATCAGAGGCAAGAAAAAAAACAATAGTGACCATTTATTTTTGTTATTTTCTATGTTTAATTAGCTTGTCTAATGGTGTCAATAAGAACTAGATTGGGTCATGACCAGGGAAAAAAGTAAAATCATATAAACGCTAGAAGGAGGGCTTGAACCTCCGACCTTGTGGTTAACAGCCACACGCTCTAACCAACTGAGCTATTCCAGCTAGTGATTTTTTAAATTAGTAGATTTTATAATAGTGCATAAAAATAGGTGTATACTTTTATCCAGAGTGGACAGCATAAAATTATATTATCATTAACTCTTACGTGACCACTGCCATTTACATCATACTTTATAATATCTTTAAGCTGATATCTAATGTACTACATAATTAAATATTAATAAAAAAATTATATTTAAATATAATTTAAAATTTACGTAAATTAATCGGATTAAATTTAAAAGGTTATAAAGAGCATGTTTTTCCCTTACAATAGTGTGACCATATATAATTTATAGTCAAAATAACATAAAAGATTTTGAGATGAAATAATTAAATGTATTTATTTAATTAATCTTTTATCAAATAAATTTTTGTTAATATTTACTGTAAACTAAATTTAAGAAATAATTTTTATCAGGTGAAGATTTAATTGGTAAAAAAGATAAGATAGAAAAATTAATTAGATATATATATTTGATTGATTAGTCTTATGAATAACGTAAATGACTCGTGATATAATTTCTCATATGATATGTTGATATTAATAACAGATTTAAAATAAATATAAACACCTTTTATATTATTTTATTGAATAATTCTACTGTTCGTCTAACACCGTTGAATATCATTAAATTAATTAATAAAATTAAAAATATCAAAGACTCGCATAATTAATTTAATTAAAATATTATTTTAAATAATTTATAATTATATATTAAAGCTTTAATTTTTTTATTTTTATTAATTAGTTTAATAATATTTGATATTAATAATATTTAATAATATTCGATGTAATCATAGAATTTTTATTACCATTTCAGATTCTAACTACATAATCTTATTCAAGTAGCCAAACATGTCCGTTAGAATATCTAAAAGCATTTTGCTTACTTAAACCCAACTGCAACTCCTTCAAGGCTGTAAACCTCTTTCTCTCTGCTTCTAAAAAATGGCTCTCCTCCAAATCTATATACTTTCTCGACCAATTCCTTCGTTTTTGCCCACTTTCTCTTCTTCAAAACACCATTCCTGTAACTCACTCTTCTCCACATCAAAGGCTAGACCTTTTACTCTTTCAACACAACCCAGAAAGCTGCTTTGCAAACCCCCTCTCGGCAAATATGTCAGGGAAGATTATCTTGTGGTAACTATTCTTCTTTCTTTCTTTTTTGATTTTGATTTCTGGGTTTGTTTTGTTTTTCCATTTACAGTAATGGGTTGCTGAAGATAAGTGAAGTAGCTTTATGGGTTTTATATTTTATCTTTTTAGGTTAACCATTTCTGGAAAAATTAAGTGGAATTGATGATTGTTGACTTGGAATTTTGTGCTCTTTTCTATGCTTTCGTTTCCCATTAGTTTGGACATTATTTCAATTTCTAGCATCTCTCTGTTGGGTTGATGGAATTTTGAGGGGAAAAAAAGGAATTTGAAGAGTATTAATAGAGTTATTCTATTTATTTAGATTGTTTTTAGGGATGTCAAAAAAAGAGGAATTTGGTGTTGGAGCAGATGGTTTATGAAATAATTAGTAAAATAATATGGTCTAAAAATTCTTATTGGATGAATCATTTATGTGGTGAACATGATTCATCTAATAATTTCTCAGGCGGAGGGACATGGAGTAATATGGAAGGGTTATGTATGTGACCAGTATTTATGAAGGAAAATGTTTTCAGCATCCATGTTTTTCTTTCTTCCTTCATATGGTAATGGTGTTTTATGAAAATTTGAGATTTGATGACTTGGTATTGGCATTTTGGATGAGCAGAAAAAGAAGTCAGCTCAAGAAATCGAGGAGTTGGTAAGAGGGGAGAGAAAGGTACCCATAATTATTGATTTCTATGCAACATGGTGCGGGCCTTGTATTTTAATGGCTCAAGAACTCGAAATGGTAAGCTTTGTTCACTCAGTTTCAGCTTTGGTGTTCTATTGATTGACTTTAACGGTTTGTCTGAGTTGGTCGAGTTGAGATTCTTTTGGTTTTGAACTTATTTCCCAGTGTGTGACCTCAGAGAATGCACATATATATGTGTGTCTGCGCGTGTGTGTGTGCATTGACACACACAATTGAGTTTACATTCATTTTCTCTTCTCCTCGATATTAGGATTCATATATGAGGTAACCTGTCATTATGTTTCTCTGATTCTTTGTTTTCTTGACGTATTCGTGTTCAGCACATATTCCCACGTGTGTGTCGGTTTACAACCCTCCAAAGAACCTCCAAATACTTGGAAAAAAAACTTACTCTCATTGGATACTACATTTATCTTATATTCACATCCGAGTCTGATTAACAAGTCTATCAACAACCATCATGAATATGCAAATTAGTCCTAAGCATTTACCATCATTCTAAAACGAATCTTCTGACTGTACTAGAACTTGTGTTAAGTTCACATGTAATCCAAACCGAAAGCATCCGTTGCTATCTGAATAATAACGTACCAGTGTGGTTTGTATCCTACCTTATTTTGATCCTAGTTTTACGATTTTCCGATAAATATTTACCGAGGTAAGCCAAATGCAATCATACTAATGCAATAGAGTAGAAGATGAAATCAAGGCATCAAAATTTTATCGGTCAAGATCTTGTCTAGATGCAGAACTTGCCAAAATAGATTAAACGTATAGTACTAGTTACAGGGAGAGTATTAGATTTCAGATTGCATAATAGATTTTCTTTTGACGAATCATAGGATGACTCGAAATGGTCCCTTGCACTAGACCATAGCAGAAAACTGAAAAACGAGTAGTGGAAAGCAACCCCATGACAGAAAATTTTTTGAAAGATAGCTTCTATATTTTCTAAATACTTCAGGATGCCGATCCGAGTGAAGTGACATGAACATTGTCCTTAACTATGTTATGTTCTAAAACAAAGTCTACGGATCACCATGCCTACTAACTGGAGTTTGCTTTACATATTTGGTTTCTTAGCTATAAAATGTTCTGGGAATCCACCAAATTCCATATTTTCGTTTACTCGCCGAAATTTCTACTCGTTAACATTTAAGACCAGCTTGATTTGCTTGATCCAGGTAGGAGACTAACTCAAGTATTATCTTTTTTTTTCTCTTTATAATCACAGCTAGCAGTAGAGTATGAGAAAAATGCAATTATTGTCAAAGTTGATACCGACGATGAGTATGAATTTGCGCACGATATGCAGGTAATTTGTGAGTACTATTTATTCCTCGACTTCTCTCCTTTCCACTGTTCATCTTCTTATGTTGCATTGTCTGGACGCTTTATTTTTCTTGAAGTATTCATGTCTAACACATGCACGGACGTGAGTTTTGGGACATAAATTGAAGAAATGAACATATGTACCGGATCGATACTCATATCCGATACTCACGCACAAGTCCAAGCAACCATTAACTAGTTTAAAGTAGCTACTTTCGATTTTATGTCAGTTTAGTATATTAGAAACTGAATGGAACTGGAATTTCTGTTGTACCAGGTTAGAGGGTTGCCTACTTTGTTCTTCATCAGCCCTGATCCAAACAAAGAGGCAATCCGGACCGAAGGCCTGATTCCGATACAGATGATGCGCGATATACTAGACAATGAGATGTGAAGAGAAGAAGGCTGATTATTTACTGCAAAACGGAAGTAAGGTGCCGGATTTTGCTTCAAAGCATTAATACGTATTTTCCGGTGCCGGTGAATGATCTTGTAGCAAACATTGGATGAAGTGTCCAACTACTGTATGTTCTTGTCATTTTGTATAGATGCCATGGGAAAGACCTTTCCTTTGTCAAAAGATTCTAAACTAGTTTAATGGAGGGAAATGCATGGAAAATTCATAATTTCTTTTACCATCACTGATAATGGAATGAATAAATTATAAAAAATTATTTGACCCTTTCGTTTAACAGGTTTAAGAAAAAAATGTTGTTAATATAATTATAAAAATTATTTTTATTTAAATATAAGGGTAAACTAGATAGATAGTCACCATACTATGGGTTTAGTATCGATCTTATCATAATGCTTTAAAAAGAATTAAATACACCGGTAAACTATTAATTTGGTATTAAAATAGCCATAGACCGTTAAAGAAGTAATAGATTGATGATGTATTGCTATCTTATTGGATGATATTATTTACATATTTTTTATTTATTAAATATCAAACCTTTGCTCACCATGAGAGTTGAATATGGGTATCAAGGCATGGAAGCTAGTCTACATAACCACTGTGCTAAGCACAAATTATTAATATAAAACACTAACATTTCCTATACATTATTTTCTGAAATAAGTGTTTCTTTATTTTAAATATTATAATAAAAATCATAAATATTCTGATATTTGAATTTAAAAATATTTGAATAATAAATATTTGAATATTCAAATAAAATATTGGAATAATAAATATACGAATAAAAATATTCATATGATAAATATTCGAATAAAAATCATAAATATTCATATATTTGGATTTAAAAGTATTCCTATAAAATATTTGAATTTTAAATATTTGAATAAAACATATTTGCATATTCGAATAATAAATATACGGATAAAAATATTCTTATAATAAATATTCGAATAAAAATCATAAATATTTGAATATTTAGATTTAAAAATATTCGAATAAAATATTTTGATTTTAAATATTCCAATGAAAAATTCGGATATTCTTATATTTATTATTAGAATATTTTTATTCATATATTTATTATTCCAATATTTTTATTCGAATATCCGATTTTTTTATTAGAATATTTAAAATAAAAATATTTTATTCGAGTATTTTTAAATTCAAATGGTTGAATATTTATGATTTTTATTCGAATATTTATTATAAGAATATTTTTATTCTTATACTTAAGATTTAAATTTTTTATTCGAATATACAAATATTTTTATTCAAATATTGAAAATTCAAATATTTTATCGACTATTTTTAAATCTAGATATTTTAATATTTATAATTTTTATTATAATATTTAAAATAAAGAAACACTTATTGCAGAAAATAATGTATAGAAAATGTTAATGTTTTGTGTTAGTAAATTGTGTTTAGCATGGTGGTTATGTAGATTGGCTTTCATGCCTTTTACCCAGGTTTAACTCCCACGTTAAGTAGAGGTTTGATATTTATTTTTCTTTCTTTAATTAGGTGGTGACACGTGTCATCATCTAAATTAATTAATTATATTATTTTATTATAATAAAATTAAGACTAAATTAAAAAAATATATGAATGACAGAGACTAAATGTGTAATTATTCTGTAGATTGGCTTTCATGCCTTTTACCCAGGTTCAACTCCCGCGTTGAGTAAAGGTTTGATATTTATTTTTCTTCTTTAATTAGGTGGTGACACGTGTCACCACCTGATTGGAGAGGTAAAATAAATTTAATAAATAAAAAATATATAAATAATGTCATCCAATAAGATAGTGATACATGTCATCATCTAAATTAATTAATTATATTATTTTATTATAATAAAATTAGGACTAAATTTAAAAAATGTATGAATGACAGAGACTAAATGTGTAATTATTCTATTTATATTTAACTGCCACGTCATCAGTTCGTTACTTCCTTAACGACAGATGACTATTTTAATATCAAATTAATAGTTTACTGGTGTATTTGATTCTTTTTAAAACATTATGATCAAATCGATACTAAACCCTTAGTATGATGACTATCTATGTAGTTTACCCTAAATATAATTATAAAAGTATTGATATTAATATGAAATACTTTTGTATAATATTTTAAATAAAATAACTAAAAACACTGCTTAAAATTTAAAAAAAAAACAACTAATAAATCGTGTAGTAATAAAATATATTTTTTTCTCAATTTTAGTAAAAGAAATTACTCTTGTAGTATGTATTTTATCCGTCTTTATGTATGTTTTTATTGGTTTTGTAGTTTGTTTTATTTGTCTTTTAATACGATTTTAACATATTTTAGCAGTCATTTGATGTTCATATAAATATTTTTATTATCCAAATTTTTTGATTTATTTTGTTGGTGATCATAAAAAATATTGATTACCACTCATTTAATTAGTTTATTTAATTAGAACTATATAATAGAACAATCTATCTAATAGTTGGTTCACTCGTCACTCTCTTTTTATTCTATAAAGCGTCTCGCATGTATGAGATTTTTAATAAACTAATCTCGTTTTTTTTTCTCTTTGATATATTGTATTATAATAGATTTTATTATATTTAATAAAATTCAAATACCATTATTAAAAGATAATACTGAGAGACTTAATTGATGACAAATTCTGATATATATCATAATTAAACATTAAAATAATAATAAATTCATAAATAATTTTATTATTTCACTTATAATTAGAGGTGATAAACGAGTCGATCAGTTCGGATTTGGTTTGGATCATTTCGATTTTGATTATAATCGATTTAAATTCTGTTCAGATCGGTTTGAGTTTGGTTCAAATTTTCGGTTTTAGTTCAAGTTTACGTTTATTTCGGTTCGATTATCAAATCGAGTCGGTTGATATCTATTTGACTATTTTAGGTCGATTGATTTTGAATTGGTTCAATATCGTGTTAGCAAGAGGTCGATCAGTTTCAATCAAATTTTTAAACCAAATTAGATTTTTACAGAGGGTATATCACTCTGTATAATATGTATATTTAGTTTTAGTAATTGTGTGACAATTCACTAAAAACTAAATATAACAATTTACATCTATTCTTTCTTTATTTATTTTAATATATTTTCTTTATTTCATGTTCTTTTTGGTTCTAGTGAAATTCATTCGGGTGAAAATCAGTTTAAGTCCATTCAGTTCAGTTGAAAATCAATTCAAGTCTATTTTCGGTTCAACTAGAATCCAGATCGGTTTCGATTCAGATTTCGGTTCAAAATCAAATCGTCCATTCAGATTAATTTTGGATCTTAATTCGATTTTCGAGTCTCAGATCAAAATTTTTAAGATCTACTTGTAATCATTTATTAAATAATTTTTAAAATATATATTCTAAATAAGATATTTAATAACAATTTAATCCGTACGAGGTATTGATGTTTTCAAAATTAAGTTTGACTCATTTTCAACCCTTTTGCTTGATTTTCTTTTGTCCTACAAGTTTTCCTTTGTGGTCTAAATAAGGAATTATTAACTTTGGATAGATTAAATCGTATGAGAATGAATGTCGAGCCTTAGTGTTTGCTATGTAGTATTAAAAATAATTTTCGAAATCATTTATTTGTAAATTGTTTATTTTCTAATCAAATTTAGATTGCAGTTCTTTTTCTTTGTGGTCTTCGAAGAGGTAAGATGAGTTGGGACGATAAGATAAAATGGTTATGCTCAAACTTAAAGGAAAAATCCTTAATTTTGTACATTCTCAAAATTGTGTGAAACTCGTATGTATATCATATTTGGGAAGAGAAGAACCTAGGAAGTTTAGACATATTAAAAAGGACTGGACTAATATACTTGATTGTATAAAGAAAATTGTATGCGTAAAAGTTCAGTATAAAGATATATACATGGATGACATAAATAGATGTATTTATGCATCTTGGGGACAAAGTCGGTTCTGAGGGTGGGCCATAAGGGCGACAACCTATGGTCCACCCCTATCCAGGCCTCAATTTTATTTTTATTAAATATATTTAATTTTATTTTTTAATATTTATTGTTAGAATTTAACTTTTTAATACTTATTATTATATGAGTTTATTTTTTAGTACTCGATATTATGGTCTCAATTTTTTTAATATTTATATTAGACATACTCTTAAAATTTATTTTTTAATATTTTTTATTGTGATTCTTAAATCTTAATTTTTTATAATACTTTTTGTTAGGGGTGTATCGTTTACTAAACATATTATCAGAGGTCTGCTCTAAGAAAACATTTTTTAATATTTATTAATATATACTATTAAAATTTATTTATTTTCATTATTTGTTATTAGAATCACGTTTTTTTAATACTTATTATTAGGAGTCTAATTTTAAATTTTTTTGATATTTATTATAAGAGATCTATTTTTTCAATATATTTGTTATTATGCTTCATTTTTTCTTAATACTTACATAAGAGATATATTTTTTAATAATTATTATTAAGACCATAGTTTTTCAATATTTATTATTACAAGTTAGATTTTTCACAATATTTGTTATTAAAGGTTTACTCTTAAAATTTATTTTCTCATATTTATTAAGAATTATTTTTTTTATTAATACTTGTTATCAGAGGCCTAAATTTTTCTAATATTTGTTAATAGATATATACTTAATTTAATTTTATTAATACTTCTTATTAAAAAATTATTTTTTTAATACTTATTATTAGAGATCTATATTTTTATATTTGCTCAAATGTAATTTCGTGCGTGGTTAGAGTGTTTTTAGTTGTTTTCTTAAATAATAAAATATCACATATCAAAAAATAATAATCAACTGCTCCTCCACTTTTTATAGTCGGCAAGCCGCCGGCACAATTGTCGACCACTTTCCTATGAACGACGAATCTTAACACTGGCAGTCATACAGGATGAGAAACCGAGTTGTCCACAACCTCCGCCGGCGAAAACGCCAAGAACATGAGAGCCGCCATGATCGCAACTGGAAAGAACATAAGCACCAATGGTGGAGGCGGTAACGGCGGCAACATCATTGGAAGAACCATTATGAACGCCGCCAGAAACAGTAACGCCCCGATCCCAAAGCCAAAAGAAGCCCCGAAATACTTGGCCATCGTACAATCTCTTTTTTTCTTCTAATCATCTTGTTATCGTCGTTAATACTCTGATCATATCTCGCCACAAAGGCGACGAAATGGACACTTTTAGCGACGGAATTCGTCCAAAAACTTGTCGAAATTTCTTGAAAGAAATTTTAGAATTCAAAATATGAAAGGATTCTGGAAATCGGGTTGTTGAGAGAAGAATGAAGATCCAGAGAGAATGGGAGAGAAATGCATATGCATTTATTTGAGAATTTATTTGAAAAAACATTTTAAAAAATAAGATTAAAAAAATATTTTTTTCTACTTACGTAAGTAGAATTTGTGTTTTTTAAATATGATTTTCGAATTTATTTTTTTTATAAAACACTAGTTTTATTCGATGTAGATTATATTATCCGTGATTTGAAAATTTTAAAAAATAA
The DNA here is from genome assembly GCA_035048815.1 of Abelmoschus esculentus. Classification (NCBI taxonomy): domain Eukaryota; kingdom Viridiplantae; phylum Streptophyta; class Magnoliopsida; order Malvales; family Malvaceae; genus Abelmoschus; species Abelmoschus esculentus. Next base: position 3,307,499 of record JAUCBN010000021.1, read on the forward strand.
ACGAAATTCGTAACACAAACAGAATGCAAGTTCTAAATGATTTTTAACGAATCAATGTCATCTTTAAAAGATTTGACGATATTTTCAAACTGAACATCATGATCCATAGGACGCAAATTTTGTGTCGTGCAGTTGTTTAAACATAGCTTGATAAGCATGTTTAAGGTGAATTTGTATGGAAATCGACATATATAATATATACCTCTTAAAATGGTATGAAAATCGATATATACAGTATATTGTAAAGGCTATAGAAATTGCGTTAAAAATGTGAGATTATCATGTTTCTTTACATGAAGAATATGAAAATATGGGTCGATATTCATGTTTTAATTATACTGTAATACATTACTACGTGTTATATTTTTTTGTTAATTAATTTTCATATCGTAGTATAAAAACACATGCTTATAATGATTCAAAAATTGAAACATGTAAGGCATCCTTAGAAATATGTTATATGTTAATGTAAATGATATTGTTTAGTACATTATCAGAAATACGATCCAGACACGCATACTCAAATTATATAAAAAATACGATTAAATTAATATTGAGTTTTATTTACCTCTAACCTAATCCAGAGCCCTGCCATTTGCCTTCAAATGAAACCCATTCCCAGCCCTTCTGAATGGCCAATCTAATCCCTTCCATGACGGCCATTGCTTCCACCAATTCTAAACCGGAACGACACTCGAACTCCGTACACGACCCGCGACCACCATCATTGTATGGCTCCTTGCAACGATAACAGCAGCTCGGGCTAGCTTGATGAAAGCATCGTCAACATTGATCTTGAAACTACCAACTGAAGGTTTAGACCACTGGCACACCTTGGGTGCCCTAGAAAAAGGAATGTTGCTTACATGGGGGAGAGCCGGAAGAAGAATTAAATTTTTTTTTTATAGAGGGGATTAAAATATATTTTTTAATTTTTTTGATTGACGAAACTAAAAATAAATTTTTAAAAAATTATATTTTAAATTTTTTTAACTCTATTTAGTATATAAAAACAATAATTGACGGGACCGGACCTTAAACCCTCATATTTCGCCCCTGAGCGAAATCGTGTAAAGCTTTGGATTACGAACAAAATAAGAATTTAAGATCGTGAGTAAAATATAAATATTTAAAAATTAAAATAAATTTATAAATTAATTATTTTTAAAAATATATATATGAGAAAAATGTAAAAAAAAATATTATTTGAGCTGTCAGTTGACACTCGCACCTATTTTAAAAATAATTCAAATTCATTATAAAAAATGATATTTATTATTTAATTTTATTATTTTAATAAATTATAAATTAATATTCAAAACTTCGAATAACTTTGATTTTTTAGTTTAAATCGAGTCTTTCTACATTACATGATATCTATACATCACATATGAATAATATATTGTATAGATTATAAAAACGTTTAAATTAAAATCAATTAGTATAACATCATAACATGATAATGTATACAATTAAAATTTTAACAAAACCTCAAACAATTCAACTCGAGTTAAATTTTATTAACTCAACTAGATCAAATGTTACCCTAAAAACAAAACGTCTTGGTAGTAATTATTTATCGAGAAGGCACGAGATATGAGTGTGCATTCAGTTAATTCGGTTAGTAACTAAATTGAATTAGTCATAACAGAATTAATCAAAAATTTTAGAACTTTAACTGTTAATCGAACCAAATTAACCATAACCAAATAAACTGAACTAAAATAATTTCAATTAATTCAATAAATTTTTAAAATAACCAAAATTTATTATAAAATTTTAGATGAATTACACAATAGTCACTAAATTGTGCTAAAACGATCTTTGTAGCGACTAAACTTCCATTTTATACTAATTTGATAAAAAAATAATGATCATTTTATAATATATAAAAAATCAATAATTATTTTATAATTTTTTAAAAATCGTTAACAAAAATAAATATATGCAATATATATAATATTTAATATACAATAATTTTAATTAATTTGATTATTTTAATTATAATTAATTAAAAATTATAATTAAATTAATCAATAATTATTTTTAAAAAACTAACTATCAATTGAATTTATTTAAAATTAATTAATCAAATTAATGAAAAAAAATAATTTAATCGATTAATTCATTTAAAATTGAATAATATACTCCCTAAAAAGTAAATATGTTTGGCATAAAGATAATTTTAACCCTTAAAGTTTATGATTTTTTTTATCATTTTGGCCCTCATCTTATTTTTGAGATAAATTTAGCCCTTAACCTATATCTTTTTAACAAATATCTCATTTTTAACTATCATGATAATTAGATAGTTAAAAAATAACGATAATAATATGTCATATACGTAACATCCTCGACTCGGTGCAAAATTGGGCCTCCAGCCCAAAACCTGTATTTCAAAATTTCTTTCCAAAGCCCAACAATAAAACAAATCCAAGTCCAACGTAATTCATAAAATCCAAAGCCCAAAATAGCTTAAAGAAATCGGAGCTCCAAAATATTACAGACCATTTAAAAACATTCGACCCAAATTAAAATAAACAAAGTTACAAATTACATATAGGGTTTGACAAAGCACTAACCCACTATCTAATAAATATACTCTGACAACACGGTCGATGCTGAAATCCAAACCTCGATGGTGCTCCACGGAACTGGCTCCACCTAACCTACGTACGAAAACACATTTCGAACGTTGAGCTACGAAAGCTCAATGGATACGCCGAACTCGGCCAACATCATGCATAACATAAGCAGTAAAGCATGACATAAATCTCGTGCATAATATGATGGTCTAGCATGCTTGCCTATCACATGGCATAAATGAATGTATATTATCGCACACAGCATATACAAATCATAATAAGTCAACACACAAGAGTGAGGCCCGCGTCCACACAGCATCGGGATCCTACACTCAAGATTGAGGTCGCCCTCAAATGCTATGCCCGGAATGTTACATCGGACATCTTCGAACGAGGCCGTCCAACGTTTGGAAAGGGGTGGAGGTCGCCCAACCAACCCTATGCTCGGAATGTTACATCGAACATCTTCGAGTGAGGCCGCCCAATACTCAGAATAAAAGTCTTCAATCATCACCCGACATATTACATCGGATGGCCTTCAATATGTTGCAACACTTATGGATATCCGGATTCCAACACACAAGGACTCAAACCACACAAACGATCCACCTAGGATCTTAGCACAACAAGATATATTACGATTATCTCAATTTAGTCTTTTGGGGTTATAACATCAATCTTAGTTCAATAATTCATTTCACAACTTTTAGATTAATGGAAGCATTTATTAAAATCAACGAGCCTCAAATCTCTATTCAAACTTGGCCAAAATACACAGGGGTATCGATACCCTTAGATGAGGTATCGAAACAGGCTGCATCGATGCCCACCCAAAGAGGGTATCGAAACATGGGTATCGATACTAGCATCGATACCCTTTGACCAACTCAAAGGTCAACCACAAAGGCCCTCTAGGTTCGATACCAACATCGAACTCGAGATGCCACTGGAGGTATCGGTATCGAACCATGGTTCAATACCCTTGCTCCTCAAGCCTAAATTTCTCTCAAGGGTATCGATACATGGGCAACCGGTACCGATACCCCCTACACGAAACTACAGGTTTCACTTAGAAATTCTAGAGATTCACCCTAAAACTTAATCTAATTGATCCTAAAGTATTCCTACTCAATATTAATGATATTTAGAGTGTTTTAGCACCAATTTTTAGCCCTTACAACCACTTACACAATTTCTACCATTAAAGCTTATTAAGCTCAAGCAAACCAAGCACACATGCACACAATCTATATGAATGCTATCTACCATGATATGAGTGATGTAAAGAACAAGCTGGGAGTACCAACCTCTAGCAAAATAGCAACCAAAACCCAAACTCACTCTTCCAAACTCTTTTCTTTGCCCAAACTTGATGATGGATCTCCAACTTCTTTCTCTACAAGAAAGGAATTAAAAAACCAACTCTTAGACACTTTTATGGAAGTTTCTAACTATTAAAAACATCATGAAAACCATAAAAACAACCCTCTAAACTTCAATCCCGGATAACCCACACACCCTCTCTTTTTCACCAAACCAAACAATTCATACCTTGTTTTGTAGATCAAGAACAACTCTAAAACTTACCCTTCTGATACAAAACGTGATTCTTCAGCAAAACCAAAAAGATCTAACCTTTACCTACCTTCTTTCCTTGCTACAAGGTGAAGGGGATGAGGAAGAACAGGTAAGAAGTGATAAGATTACTTCTTACGACCAAACCCCCCCATAAATCCCCATCTTTTCATCCATTTATAAAATTACCAACATGCCCTCAGCCTTCAACTTAAGCCCAAACACAAACACTCAAAACCCAACAACTAGACCCAACTACGCCCAAAACCTAAGCCCCAAACTCTCGAGTTAACCCGACATACTAAACCGAGAATTCGGGTCATTACAATATATATGTAAAATGATATTTAAGATTTTAGAATGCTTAGTAGCCTTTTATTTTAGATTTAATTAATTTTTAATATTTTATTTGAATTTTAATTGTTTTATATTGGCATAAAGATAATTTTAAACCTTAACGTTTATAATTTTTATCACTTTAAACCTCATTCTTTTTTGGATAAATTTAACCCCTAATCTATGTATTTTTGACAAATATATCATTTTTTAACTAACATCATGACTAAACCGTTAAAAATTTAGCTATAATGACATGTCATATACATGTGATAATATATTTTAAATAACATAGCATCTAACCTCATTCTACATATACATGACATGTCATCATCTTTAAATTTTTAACGATAATAAAAACATATACATGTAAAATATAATTTATTCTAACATAAAATATAAAACAATTAAAATTTAAATAAGATATTAAAAATTAATAAAATCTAAAATAAAAAGCTATTGAACATTCTCAAATCTCAAACCTCATTCTACATATAAATGACAATATTATTGTCGCGACCGTTTTAAAACCGATACGTGCCAAAAATAGCATGGCGAGTTTGATTTTGGAAAATCCGAATTTTATCGCTCTTAATCTTGAAAAACCCAAATTTTATTAAAAACATATGTTATTTATTTTTTCAAAATGATTTGGAGTCGCCACCGGCCACTTTGGTAGGCAATACACCATAAAAAAAAACCAGAGATTCGTTTAAAAATATTTAGGTTCGGGAGTCGGTTACGTGTAAGGACGACCCTTACAAACGCCCAAAATTGGTATCTTATTAATTACACGTGGCATTTTGATATTTTGAATATAGATATTAATTTAATTCTTCACTGTTAATTAAACACTGCTTGAATTGAGGATATCCTTTTGATTAAGAAATTACATCTCCTTTAAACTCGGGCTGAATGAGACGTCCTCTAGATAGGAGATCTCACCCAAATTTAAAGGAATATAAATTCCGCCTCAAAAGGTTTAAATGCATGACCATTTATTTATCTTGTTCATTTTAAGTTCTAACCTAGGAAGGCTCCATTGATTAAATATTAAAACCCTGTTTAAATTATTAATTTCGCCAAGTGTATGATAACATCCGAATGCTCGGACACTACCATCTTGTCACTTAACCAAAATTAATAACTTTACTAATATCACTAATTATTTACCTACCAATTTTATTTAATTCTAAACCTAAATTATTTTATCAAGTTCTAGGTTTTTAATAACACATGAATTCGATACCAAGGTACACTCTTTAGGCCAACGTCATGGTACGTCAAAACACCGGCCTCTCAGTGTATCCGAGGTATAAGATTCAAATACTATCGTTACTAATTATCTCCCTATTTAAATTAATTATTTACTTAAGGTGTCTAATCCTAAAAAGGCTCTAATTTCATGATCTAAGTGTAAAAATTAAATGACCCTAAATAATTATACTGCATGCCTTTAAAAATTCGCAAATAAAATAAAACAATACTAATTAAAAGAAACAAAGACTTACCGTCCTAATTCTAATTAAACAAAGACTTACAGTAATTGAATTGAACGGAATTAAACATCTAATTTATAAAAAAATAATATCACATAGACTTACCATGTAAATTGCTTTCATAATTGAGAATCGATATTCATGACATAAGTAGTGGTGTTTCGGTTTGATCGAGATTCTCGGCAGAATATTGACCGAGCAAGTTTGTTCCAACACATCTGCTTTGACTTTGGCTTTGTTGTTTCCTTTTCGCTGCTCCCATATCAAAATCAAGACCCCCTTTTAATTCTTCTCGGTTTCCATGCTGGGAGAGAAACCAAAAAGCCAATCCCATGACTTTAACCCCCTCCATGAATTGCTCCATCATGTCTCAATATTGCATCATCAAAAACCCATCAATCATTGCTCCATCATGATCACCGGGATTATTGTCATCATTGCACCATCATGTTTTAATCATTGCCTCAATCATAACAACCATCATGTTTTAATCATTGCCTCAATCATGACAGCCATCATGGCCACCATCATCGCCCTCGTAATTGTTGCATCATTGGCCTCTATTCTCCAAAATAATCTCATTTCTTTTGCTTCTAATTCCCCCGCAGCAAATGAAAAGAAAACTGCCTCCCTCTCGTGAGTCCCTCAGTGAGGAGAGAAAAAGAGAGCTCCCTTCTGTCATTGATGCTTCCATGCCTCCTAAAGCCAAGACCGCATGAAACCGTGAATTAAAGAGCAAAAGGGTCCTGGAGAGAGCCCCCTGCTCTCTGACGTCAAAAAATCCCCCCTCTTAGTTTAATTGAATCCCTTTTAAAGGGATTCAAATCAGAGTCCAAAACCAAATTGAATCCCTAAAAAATCTCCTCAAATCCCTCAATCTAACAAACTCTCAATAATCCCTTAAATCTCTCTCAACAACCGAAACACTCCCACAACCCATTTTCTGTTTTTCGTTTTTTTATTTTTTTTATTTTTTTTATAATTTTCAGTTATTATTTATTATTTATTATTTATTTATTTATTATAAATTCGTGTTAGCAGCTGCCCCTCTTGGCTCAATGCTGCAGAGCAGGAGATGAGCAAAGACTAAAAAACACGAATTTGGACTAAGCCATTTGTCCGAAGCTTGAAGCTGTTCTTCTTATTATGAATTTCTTCAAGCAAAATCTGCGACGTAACTCGTGGTTGCTCTTCTTGTTCTGAAATCTCTTATCTTTGGAGTATCTGGAGCTGTTCTTCTTATTACGAAATCCTCGAGGGTCTGAAGTTGTTCTTCTTATTACGAAATTCTTCAAATGAAATTCTTTAGACTCATCAAGTGATGGAACTTGAGGTTGTTCTTCTTATTACGAAATTCTTCATCTCCGGGAGATCTGGAGTTGTTCATCTCATTACGAAATTCTCCAGATAAAAATGGTGAAATCTGAGGCTGTTCTTCTTATTACGAGATTCCTCGTATCTCGTGGAATTTAGAGTTGTTCTTCTTATTACGAAATTCTCCAAACTCATCAAGTGATGGAAATTGAGGCCGTTCTTCTGATGACGAAATTCCTCGTTTCCGGGAGATCTGAAGCTGTTCTTCTTATTACGAAATTCTCCAGATGTAAGCGGTGAAACTTGAGGCTGTTCTTCTTATTACGAAATTCCTCATGATAACCACTTCTTTCGGGACTCACGTCGAGAAGGCTGCCAATAATAGTATTTTAATCAGGACTCACTCCGAGAAGGCTGCCAATAATGTTTGAATCGGGACTCACATCGAGAAGGCTGCCAAGAGTGTTTGAATCGGGACTCACGCCGAGATGGCTGCCAATAGTGTTTGAATCGGGACTCACATCGAGAAGGCTGCCAATAATGTTTAAATCGGGATTCACGCCGAGAAGACTGCCAATTTTTTTGAATCATGACTCACGCCGAGAAGGCTTCCAAGAGTGTTTGAATTGGGACTCACGCCGAGAAGGCTGCCAATAATGTTTAAATCAGTAATCGCACCGAGAAGGCTGCCAAGAATGTTTGAAACGGGACTCACGCCGAGAAGGCTGCCAATAATGTTTAAATCGAGATTCACACCGAGAAGGCTGCCATTTTTTTGAATCGGAACTCACGCCGAGAAGGCTGCCAATTTTTTGAATCGGGACTCGCACCGAGAAGGCTGCCAATTTTTTGAATCGGGACTCGCACCGAGAAGGCTGCCAATTTTTTTGAATCGGGACTCACGCCGAGAAGGCTGCCAATTTTTTGAATCGGGACTCACATCGAGAAGGCTGCCATTTTTTTTGTTTGCTATTGTTGATCTCTTTGAATCATTTCTTATTGGCTCTTGAATCCTGTTTAACAGAAATATTATGCATTATTAATATGCTCCTAATGCAGATATTTCTATTATGATGTATGAATGTTAATTGAAGGCCACTTGTGTAAACTTTCATCTTCAGGGAAAGCTCATAATTTCTTGCTTTATCTCCCGATATATCTTCTTTGACTGATATGAGAATTCATTCCACACTGAGGTTCAATTTTCAAAGTCTTTGCTCTTTGCTCTAAAGCGTCTTTTGAGGTTTTCACTTTAGATTTTTTCTTTCTTCAACAAATTAAGTCTACCAAGATCTTAATGACGCTTGTTCTCGTCTTCAACATATAATCTTTTCTCTTGTATTCTCAGTCTGCTCTGAAAGAATTCATCATTTTCATTGCTTCGGTTTTCGAATTTCTCATGATAGTATGTTCTTCCAACACACTTTTATAGCATTGCCCCACTCAAACTTGAGCATAATTGTCCTGTTTTCTCATTCCGATATTCACCCCGTAGAGATTCTTTGTCTTATGATGCCGAAATTGTAACAATTTCCATACGTTGATGAATTGATCCGACTATATTTTGCCCCAAATAATGGTTAATGTTCTCTCTTTGCCCCAAGTTTACTTGGGTCATTTTTGTTGCTCTTGCTCAAATACTTTGACATTTGGAGCTCAAACTGTTCTTCATCATATCTTCATCAACAATCGAGTACTAAGGTCACCTTCTGCTCTGTCCGCACTTAAAGGGTTAGTACATCATAGTAATACCTATGAAATCCTTTGCTTTTCTTGTATCTAATCAATTTATCTGCAAGATGCTTGTTAAACGATAAGCAAAAATCTCAAAATAGTATTTTACTAATTTTGAAAATATTGAAAAATTTTGACTATCATGGAAAACAAAAACAGAACAAAAAATTAGGCCTCTGAATACCAAGTGCAATAAAGCCTTCGAACAAATTTGCAAAGATCAACTCTGATGTAACCATTTTCCAATTTATTAGACTTCTAGGAGAAACATTCTCATTTTACTAATTCTACCCCGTTTAGGTGGCACTCTTTTTCTCACTAGCTCACCATACCCAATTTTCTCTTTTTTCTGATCTCGATCAAGCATTAGAAGACTAAAAATCCTTGAAGAAAGGTTAACCCTAGTAAGTGGGATATATTCTGAAGACTAACCCTCCTTGTTCCAATACCTGTATATGGTCAAAATGGTGTTTTGTGGCTTGTAATGTAGGCTATGGTTTATGGCTACCAAAGAAAGGATATATAGGCTCAAATAATTCAAGGGTGATAAAATCAAGGATCATTGTCTCACTGATCTGAACATGCTCTGATGAAATACTTTTCTCTTTTTCTTTGCGGATCACTCTAAACTGACCCTTTTTGGGTTTTCACCCTATAGGTCATTTCCTTTTCACCACTTCTTTTTCCAGTGGTTCATCTCATCAAAATGTTTCACTGAACTTTATGTTCGTTTTTCTTTTCCGATGCTTCAACTTTTGTGTCAACAATTTGACTTGGTTTTGTATTTCACTTTTATTTTCTGCCACTGATTCACAAGGTATCACAACCAAGCATATTTCACTTTGAAACACATTTTCATCCTCTTTTGCCCCTAGTGTAGAGCTGATCCTTAGTTTGGGTTGAATCGAAAGAAAAATAACATTAGGCTCAAAGGGGACAACAAATGATATTTTTCTTATTTTCTTTCTTTGAGAAGGGAAATCAAGGAATGTCAAATATCATCCCATACTCGGATATCTTTAAAGAAAAGCAGACTTCATTTGGACGATGTTTTGGGTTATCACTTCATTCAAGGACCTTAGCCAACAATGCTTGAGAGGAAATTCACTCAAAGTTTAGGATTTAGGATTTCCATAATTCCTGAATACTCATTAATGTCATCCTTTCGGCCTAAGTAAAGTGGTAATGAGTCACATTATTGAAGTTGATCTCCGAATTCGATTTAAGGTCAATCCTGCAATTAGCATTCAAGATCTAAAAAGAAAGATGTCAGTAATGATATATACATATATGTATGGGTGATCAAAACTTAACCCATAATAAAAAATAAAAGAATTAAAGAATATGAAATGTTGGCCACTTGAGAAAAAATATATATATATATATGAAACAAGCATCATGAGCAAAGAGATTGAAATAGCCTCCCTTACAAAGGACCTCCAATGCTCGCGGGCAAAAGCAATTGGGATGATTCAGGGTATTACTCCATAACGGTCTAAAAATGCAATCGATCTCATGTAATTCAACTATCTATCACCCATCAAAGGAAACCGGAGTGAATTTCAACCACCCCAATTTACCATCGAATTTACTCTTTCTTGTTTCTGTTTTGGAGTTGAATTCTTGAATTTCGAAGCATCAATGTAACTTCTCCTTTGATTGTCCCATGTTTGGTCTTTTCTTGGATTTCTTCTTCAGGATGACACTGATAAATTCATTATTTGACAAAATTTGCTGCATTATTATCGCTTAGGGTGATCAAATGCCCCAAGTCTTCTCACGTTATCGTCATCATGATCGAACACTTTTATTGCTGTTTTTCATAGCTCAAAATCTGATCTTCTAAATTTTCAATAGATGCCCAGCTATTAAATTCAAACGCTATTTTTCTTTTCGACTTCTTTTTGCATTTTTCCGTCTTTTTCATTTTCTTGCAAGAACCTTTTAAATTGAACCCTTGTGTGAGATGAATTTTTATACCAATCTCTCGTATCTACATTTCATCAGAATGACCAAGCAATGTGAAAATTGATGTCTGATTCTGAGATCGGTCGATCTTTCATGTTACCCAAGTGATCCTCAATAACTTTCTGAAATTTCTTAATCTTAACATGTTTTAATTTATGCTTGTCAAAATGCAATGTTACTTTAAAAGTAGTATTTAAAACAAAATGCAATGTTTTTTACCGCTTTATATTCTCCTAAAAAAATACAATATTCAAATGATGCAATGCATGAATGCAAGAGATATCGATTTCAAAAGCTAGTCATTAGACAACATTCATCTAACCAAAAGATCGAATACAAGGGGAAGCCAATTTGTTGATAGAAGATAGCTGACTCGATCACCTCGTTCAATCTGGTTCGGCAATCATTCTGATATGTTGCTAAAAATCTGTTGATGGGTCTTCTGCTTTATCAAGCAAAATCCATGTATCTGACATTTCTTGTACTTGGTTCTGAAATTGATCACCAACTCTATCTATGCATCATCTGAGTAACCATTTCGGCTTGTCTCTTGACGTGTTCTTTACTTGAAATGCCAATTCAAAACTTGCAAACTGGTTTTCCGCATGTCGTGTTGTACTTTCTGAATTTCTCTTCTATTTCTCATCTTCATCCTTCGATAGTTCCTTGGGATGCCCCTAATTTGTCAAATATGCGCTTTCTGACTATCTTCGCCTCTTAGCCACCTGAACCCGACCTGAAGCTTAAATCATTGTTGAACCCGACCTGAGGCTTAAATAATTGTTGAACCCGACTTGAAGCTTGAATAATTGTTGAACCCGACTTGAAGCTTGAATAATTGTTGAATCTGACTTGAAGCTCGAATAATTGTTGAACCCGACTTGAAGCTTGAATAATTGTTAAACCCAATATAAGTCTAACTCATTTCACTTACAGGAACGGTATAACAAAACCTCGTAGTTGTTGGTGTTGTAACCATTCTCCTGACAACAATTAAGATACCTTAATTTTGGTGGACGTTCCCCTTGCTTGGAATCTTCTGAAATACCCTTGTATTACCGGTACTCGATCTCCCCGAACATTAACTCTGATCTTGCACTAAGTCTTCTCGAACACCAAATCTGATCGCGTATTGAGTTTTCTCGAATATGATCCATCCTGGCATATTGTCTTCTACTTGTATATCAAACCCTTTTAGTTTATGAACACTGTCTATACAACTAGCTAATGAATCGATACCCCTAATGCATGCTATATGAACTCACTCATACGCCACCAAAAAAAGGTGTTAGTATGGTGAAATAATATTCTGAACAAGAATAAATTAACTTGCAAAAAATAACCAGAGAACAATTTATGTCGCATAAAAATAACCAGAGAGCATGTTAAACAGAGAAATCCTAATTTGGCGGCATTTCGATAGCATACCGCTTTATCTTATGGTCCTTGTCTGGCTCTAAAAGGGGTGGATTTCTACTTTATACATGTGGTTTTTGGTCTAGACACTGGTTCCCGAACTGTCGTTACTGTCTACTGCGACGATAAGACATCGATTCGGTGGTATAGGTCCCTTACAACGGAGGTGAAGACCCCACGATGCGTAAGGTTAGTATACCGGAAGTAGATAAAAATTCGAAACTCGGAGCTGGAGAGCATCACGTCGGATAATATCTAACTCCCAGTTAAGAGTGAAAGCTCGGGTCGAGAGCTTATGCATGAATGACAAATATATATATCACAAAAGAAAATACTATCCTCATTCAAACGATATTTACTTAACAATAAAGAATTAAGTTAATATCTATATTCAAAATACCGAAATGTCACATAAAAAATTTAAAAAAAAGTTAGGCCTGACTCACAAAAAAAAAATTTAGTCCCCACCGGAGTCGCCAAGCTGTCGCGACCGTTTTAAAACCGATACGTGCCAAAAATAGCCTGGCGAGTTTGATTTTGGAAAATCCGAATTTTATCGCTCTTAATCTTGAAAAACCCAAATTTTATTAAAAACATATGTTATTTATTTTTTCAAAATGATTTGGAGTCGTCACCGGCCACTTTGGTAGGCAATACACCATAAAAAAAAAACCAGAGATTCGTTTAAAAATATTTGGGTTCGGGAGTCGGTTACATGTAAGGACGACCCTTATAAACGCCCAAAATTGGTACCTTATTAATTATACGTGGCATTTTGATATTTTGAATATAGATATTAATTTAATTCTTCACTGTTAATTAAACACTGCTTGAATTGAGGATATCCTTTTGATTAAGAAATTACATCTCCTTTAAACTCAGGCTGAATGAGACGTCCTCTAGATAGGAGATCTTACCCAAATTTAAAGGAATATAAATTCCGCCTCAAAAGGTTTAAATGCATGACTATTTATTTATCTTGTTCATTTTAAGTTCTAACCTAGGAAGGCTCCATTGATTAAATATTAAAACCCTGTTTAAATTATTAATTTCGCCAAGTGTATGATAACATCCGAATGCTCGGACACTACCATCTTGTCACTTAACCAAAATTAATAACTTTACTAATATCACTAATTATTTACCTACCAATTTTATTTAATTCTAAACCTAAATTATTTTATCAAGTTCTAGGTTTTTAATAGCACATGAATTCGATACCAAGGTACACTCTTTAGGCCAACGTCATGGTACGTCAAAACACCGACATCTCAGTGTATCCGAGGTATAAGATTCAAATACTATCGTTACTAATTATCTCCCTATTTAAATTAATTATTTACTTAAAGTGTCTAATCCTAAAAAGGCTCTAATTTCATGATCTAAGTGTAAAAAATAAATGACCCTAAATAATTATACTACATGCCTTTAAAAATTCGCAAATAAAATAAAACAATACTAATTAAAAGAAACAAAGACTTACCGTCCTAATTCTAATTAAACAAAGACTTACAGTAATTGAATTGAACGGAATTAAACATCTAATTTATAAAAAAATAATATCACATAGACTTACCATGTAAATTGCTTTCATAATTGAGAATCGATATTCATGACATAAGTAGTGGTGTTTCGGTTTGATCGAGATTCTCGGCAGAATATTGACCGAGCAAGTTTGTTCCAACACATCTGCTTTGACTTTGGCTTTGTTGTTTCCTTTTCGCTGCTCCCATATCAAAATCAAGACCCCCTTTTAATTCTTCTCGGTTTCCATGCTGGGAGAGAAACCAAAAAGCCAATCCCATGACTTTAACCCCCTCCATGAATTGCTCCATCATGTCTCAATATTGCATCATCAAAAACCCATCAATCATTGCTCCATCATGATCACCGGGATTATTGTCATCATTGCACCATCATGTTTTAATCATTGCCTCAATCATAACAACCATCATGTTTTAATCATTGCCTCAATCATGACAGCCATCATGGCCACCATCATCGCCCTCGTAATTGTTGCATCATTGCCTCCATTCTCCAAAATAATCTCATTTCTTTTGCTTCTAATTCCCCTTCAGCAAATGAAAAGAAAATTGCCTCCCTCTCGTGAGTCCCTCAGTGAGGAGAGAAAAAGAGAGCTCCCTTCTGTCATTGATGCTTCCATGCCTCCCAAAGTCAAGACCGCATGAAACCGTGAATTAAAGAGCAAAAGGGTCTTGGAGAGAGAGCCCCCTGCTCTCTGTCGTCAAAAAATCCCCCCCTCCTAGTTCGATTGAATCCCTTTTAAAGGGATTCAAATCGGAGTCCAAAACCAAATTGAATCCCTAAAAAATCTCCTCCTCAAATCCCTCAATCTAACAAACTCTCAACAATCCCTTAAATCTCTCTCAACAACCGAAACACTCCCACAAACCATTTTCTGTTTTTCGTTTTTTTTTTTATAATTTTCAGTTATTATTTATTATTTTTTTTTTTTTTATAAATTCGTGTTAACAATTATAGTTAAATTTTTAACGATCAAATCATCATATTAGTTAAAAAATGAGATATTTTTCAAAAAGACATACATTAAGGACTAAATTTATCAAAAAAAAAAACGAGAGTCAAAATTATAAAAGTTACAAACGTTAAGGTTAAACTCATGTTTGTGCCTTTATATTTTATATTAAAATAAAATTATATTTTAGATGTATATATTTATCATTATCGTAAAAAATTTAGCGATAATAACATGTCATATATATGTAGAATGAGGCTATATGTCATGTTATTTAAAATATATTATTACATATATATGACATATAAATATCGTTAAATTTTTACTGGTTTAATCATTATATAAATTAAAAATAAAATATTTATAAAAAAAATATAAGTTAAGAGTTAAATTTATTAAAAAAAAGAATGAAAACTAAAATGATAAAAATTATAAACGGTTAAAATTATGGGGAATAAGTTTTATTTAGGCGATGGGTTTGTATTTATGCTGCCACATATTCACCAGCTCAGCTCACATGATTGTTTGACCACTCCACCGCACGATCCGCTCTTAGCGCTTCCCTTTTCTCTCTTTGGTGCTTTCCAAAAACTGAAACTTTCTTCGCATTCATTACGTTTTATAATTAACCCTCCCCCCCAAAAAGCAATTAACATAAAAGACAGGAAGAATCCCAACCATTCAACGATGCTTTGCTCTGTAGCATTCATCATCACCGTCAAATCCAATGCCAGCAGCAATGGATGAACCATAATCCGGTACAAGCCTGAGCATTTTCTGTAAAACCCACAAAATAGAAAACAAAATTATACCAAACATGATCGCCTTTGTTGAAATTAAGAGAATTTGAGATTTCATAAAGAAAGGAAGAAACTTTGTGTTTTTTCTCACTTCATATTATAGTATGTCGGATTTGGTGGCCCGTACAGGTAGGCTTCAGCAAAGGTACGAGGCTGGTTTTCGCCTTGTCGCAGGGTATGTTTTTCTGTTTATGATTATTGTTCGCTTAATCCGTGTAATGTAGATGTGGAAAGTATGTTTGCATGTTGCTTTTCAGAATTTTGATCTTTCAATTTTGTATCTGCTTGAATGGTGTATTTTATATGATTGGCATGTTTTATTAAATTATTGGGTTTGAGATATTTATTGATTTATTTTGATTGATCAAGTAGAAAGTTATAAAAAAACAAAGATTCTAGAGATTGGGTTTGTTTTATTTTGTGTTTATGAGTGTTTATCGATATATCATGTTGCCTGTGTATGATTGCATTGGCATGTGAAATCATGAATGGGGGCATATGATATATCATGTTCATTAAAATTTTGTTTTATATGAATAGCAAATGGCTTTGTTTTCTGATGAGGAGGGTTTATTTTGTTTTATATGAACATGTTGTATATCTTGTATGTTCTTGGATTTTTGTTTTTATCTTTTTCTGTTTACACATGAATATGAGTTTTGAAGTTTGACTGGTTCACTACATTCTCAGATGAGGGTTTGTTCTCACTTCTTGTGCATGTCTCTCTTTTTTTGGGTGTTTGTGGGGGTGGGTGGGGGTCGAGACTCGAGATAGTTCATTGAAAATTTGAAGGTTTTATCTCACTTTTCAGATGAAGATAAGAAACAAGTATTTTCGGTTTATGTTTATAGGATTAGTTCATTTGAGGTCTCAATGATTTTTCCATAATTGGCATGAAAATAGAAATGGATATATTCTACTTTTGCTCTGTCTAGGTTGATAGTGTTTTGTTTTTAATGGTTTAAAGGTGCACTTTTTTCATTTTTAAAATCACAAGTGGGCGTTCCCTGTTTATGTTTTTCTCTAGTACAGAACTTGGGGATTAGTGGGTGGATTTTGATTGTCTATTTTCTTGTTTCTATGAGAAATGTCAATAATGCCTGCTTAATGGATAATGATTATTGCATTGGAAGTAGGGTCCAGGTTGTTAATTAAGAAGTGATAGGTATTCATAGAATTCTCTTCTCTATGTCGCCGTATGAGCTTTTAGAACAAATGATCCAGGATAATCTTCTTGTATTTCAGTATAATTGGTAGTTGGAGTGTTTGATTTCTCTTGGAGCTAATTTGGGAATATTGAAATTTCATGATTGATTCATGAGGTGGAATAGTCAGCATATCACTGCGACCTTGGTTGCGACTTTTTGCAGATATGACAAAATGTGATAGTGAGACCTTCTAGGAAATTTCTTGTGTTGCATAGTATTGGCTATTGGCTTGATAATTTTGTATTGATGATGATAGCAATGTTTCTCTGTTGTCAAAATGTGATACTGAGACCTAGAAAATTTTCCCAACATATCCTTTTTCGTGCGGTTGATCAAGTAGCTTAATTTATATAACTATTATTTCCGGTTGAAGTTATGAAGACTTTAACATGTTGGAACCAAATCAAAAGAAATTGCCTTGGGGGTAGGACATCCTTTAATTTTTTAATGGGACTCGAGTGCGATTGTTAAATATGAGTACATCCAAAGGGGGTATGTTCAATATTTAAAAGTTTTAACATGTATTTGGAGTGTCCTTATACAGTCGTATCTCATATCCATGCCTGGAATATCTGTACATGGGTATCGAAAATGGTTACTTCTAGAAAAATGAAAAGGGAGTATGTTAAATTTGTCAAAAGTTTTTTTCATATATTTGGAGGGTCCTTAGGTGCTCCTATCCCATACCCATGTCCAGAATATCTAAACATGGGTGTAGGAAATGGTTACTTCAAGAAAAATAAAAAGTCAGAGTGACAGTCCTTTAATATTAATGAGGCATGCTATTCTAGATGCCATTGAATGGCCCCCTCTCTGTTTACGTCTTGTTTTTCTCTGCTTTGATGGTAATGTGCCTGGAATTTTATGTGTACATTTTTGGAAGAATGTTAGGTCTTCAATCTTTTCTTTTTATTTCCCCTCTTTGCATGCTATTTTGGGTCGAGATTGAATTGTTTCATTCTGAATGTAAATAGATAGGCATTGACTTGTGGGAACACTTCAATTTTAAAGTTTTATGAAAATTCTATTCATGATTGAGCTTCTTGTGCTAAATCCACTCTTCTCTTTTCACAGATGTATTCCATTTAGGTATAGAAATTCAAATGAGGAAGATGATGTAAATTTTGAAAAAGTGGTCGAAGTACTGATGATTAACTCAACTAGCGGACCAGGTCTTTTGTTTCCAAAGGTACATACTCGTGTTTGTTCCGACATACACTGTAACACTTGCGTTCTTTTATGCGTTTCCCTACCATTCTAGAACTGCTTAAGTCCATTCTGCAATAAAAACGGTTGCATTTTTTATCTCATATATACATTATTGTTTTTCTAACTAAACATATACATTACTGTTGATAGAAATAAGCATAAAAATTCATAAAAACACATGCATCCAACCTTAGTTATGCTGCAGTATCTGTTAATACTGGATTGCATTCTGGATTACTCATCATTAGCCTTTAACATTTACAACAAAATGACCAGTTTACGAAGTATTTTGATAATGCCTATGTTACTGAAACTCTGGTGCAAGTGTTGGGAATAGATGTATCCTCAAGGGTATGTTCAATTTTCCGAAGATTTTCACATATTTGGAGGGTCTTTCGGGGATTGTATCCATCCATGTAGCCATTGGGCACTGGTACGTAAAGAAGAGAAAATGAAGTGCTTGGATATAGGACAAATTAAGATAAGTATGCCTTGCATGTCTCTAGGATGACAGGACATTGTTATTCTATTAATAGGGTAGTAAGTAATTATGGCATTTTCCTATTTTATCAGATTGAAATGTTGTTTTAAGTTTAGGATAAAATTTGCTGAGAGATAACTATGTTACTCGGGCTTGGATTTATCAGATATGGGTTTGTTCAATCTTATTCTAAGATTTTCATGTATTTGGAGGGTTCTTAGAGGATCATATCCCCATATACATGTCCGAATATGTGGTTCAAACAGTTGTCAAACACGTGTACTTTAGAGAAAATGAAGATGTAGGAGGTAAATGTTTCGTGGCAATCATTGAGGATTCTGATTCGACTTTATAGAATTAGATTGTGCAAATGAAAAAGTATGGCCATCGGATAAAAGTTCCGTTTAGGAGAGTTAAGGTTTGAATGAATTAACTTGCCTTTGACAATTTTATCATTACTTATTGTTGTGTGTGGGAGTTTAAGCAGATGATTATCCTTGGCTAAATTATTGATTAGAAACTCAACACTTGAGAAACATAACTTAATTTTGCTCTAAAATTTCTTTAAATAATCAATTGCAATTCATGTTTAAATTTGAAGGTTCATTTGATGGTAGAGTCTGACATGCAAGTCCGACAATATCTTTCACTTGCTTTGTGTTCTTGTCTACATCTGTGTGGATTTTTGAACCAGCTTCCTTTTTGTTTT
The DNA here is from genome assembly GCA_035048815.1 of Abelmoschus esculentus. Lineage (NCBI taxonomy): Eukaryota > Viridiplantae > Streptophyta > Magnoliopsida > Malvales > Malvaceae > Abelmoschus > Abelmoschus esculentus. Next base: position 3,326,830 of record JAUCBN010000021.1, read on the forward strand.
TTTTTTCTTTGGAACTCGATACTAAAACATTCTATTAATATATCTTCTTCAGATCGTTGCGATTAAACTTGAGCAAGAGTTTGGAATAATAAAAACTTGGGTCCAGCTAAATTTAAAGATTCTTTTCCAATGTTTTTTCTTGACTTACCTGTATAGAGCATTTACTTCGAATATACATTAGGATATAGGTGTATGGATACGATTTTTTGAAGAACACATAGAAAGACTAAGAAAAATTAATAGTCAGTGTCAGAAACATCCATATCCGATACTTGCATAACATTAACATAAGTATTAAATTATTCTTGCCATTAAAGAATATGATAACTGCATATAAATTATAGTGGACCAAAAATGGAGTCAACATTAGTTGTCCTTTTACCATATTATCTTATTATCTACTTTTTGAAGAAAAGAGTATTTTTAGAGTAACATTTTGTTATGAGTATCTTGCTCTCTGATTCTAGGGAGGTTGGGAGAATGACGAAACAGTCGAGGAGGCTGCAGTGAGGGAAGCTATTGAAGAAGCTGGGGTCCGAGGGGATTTATTGGTGAATTTTCTTCCTCACTTATATTTATGCGTTTTATATCGTTGTCTTTTGAGTTTATGAAATGCTATAACATATTTTCGAACATTAGTTCATCCCTTGATGTATTTTGGCCCTCAATACACACACTAAGAACATAGTTAAGTATACCTATGCCATACACATACATGTATCTGATTTCCATGGTTTCATGCCCTTGTTCAAGTAACATAGGTTGTCATTGCCATCAACTTTTGAGTAAAGATTTGCAGCATTTAGGCATGAAAATAGTTGGTATACCTTTACATATACATGTATTGATACTCACACCCAAGTTCAAGTAGAATGTTTTATAGTGCCATAGAGCCTGTATATTTTCTCGCCTCTTACCTATGTTGCTCTCGTCTTGTATGGACCTTTGCAGAACACGGTCCAGATTAGTCAGCCAATAGGTTGGATATCAGTGGTTATACTAAGAAATTAGCTGCTTCTTTATTCCCTACTATTTCCATTAGTTCCAAATTCTTTTAACACGGCCATCCGAATATTTCGTATATGCATCTAATTTTTCTTATTGGATCCAGGATTTCATAGGATTTTATCATTTCAAGAGCAAAACTCATCAAGATGAATTCAGTCCAGAAGGTTTATGTAAAGCTGCAATGTTCGCCTTGTTTGTGAAGGAGGAACTAAGTTCGTGGCCGGAACAGAGCACTCGGATGAGACATTGGCTTACGATTCCGAAAGCGCTGCAAAGTTGCAGGCATGAATGGATGAAAGATGCTTTAGAGAATGGCTTCTGTAAGTGGATTGCACAAAACAAGTGAAAGTGCTTAAAGTTTGAATCAAAATTTTAATAGCATTTGCATAAAACAAAAAGCTAGAGATGTACACTCACTAGTGCTTACTTTGTGTTAACTTCTTTCTCTTTTATAAATTAGAAAACATTGGTATTTATGATTATATTTTTAATTCGATTGATTTATGTTACTCGGATTTGAATGCGAGTGTCGGGTACAAATACTCGGTTTTCTGATTATATTTTGTGTTTTTAGGGTGTTTGAAGGATCATAACTTTATATTTATGTCGGACATAGCTTTCAAGAACATAAACTAAATCTACAACTTACATATAGTACAAGATTAACACTGGAATTTGACTTAACAAATTTATTGAGTTACTGTTCAAGGATCAAAATGATAACTTTAAAAAAATATAGACTAATTTTTATCTTTTAAAAAATATAAAGACTAAGAATGATTAATTTAAAGTATACGGATTAAATCTGGAAAATAACTAATATTAACTTCGCTTAACATTTGTATTAGTGGTCAGTAAAACTTAATTTGAAAAAACTGAATAACTCGACTCAAAAAAATTTTAAATAAAATTTAAATTATAAAATATGACTCATCAATTCAAATAACTTAAAATGTTTTGATTCGACACAACTTGATCGAACACTCACCCTTAATTTATACTATTACTCAAATATAGTAAATGCATTTTCCCATAATAATGAAAATTAAACATATTTTTTTAATTATGAGCAAATATCTAGAATAGAATTTAGAGTATTTTTTAAAATAATTTATAGTAAATTTTAACAAAAGTTTGGAATATATATACTCGAATTCCACTTCATTTTGATTTATAAGTGATTAACTTAAATTCATCTAATTATTAATTTTTTAATTTATATTCGTTTTATATTTTATATTATTAAATTTCAAAATAAGATAATTTCACGTGTTTTTTAAACTATACTCTCAATTACGAAAATTCTACGACGGGCATCGAACACCATTGAATATCATTAAATTAATTAATAAAAATTAAAAATTTCAAAGACTCAACGTACAATTAATAAAATAGTGATATACTCAATATATAGTTATTAATAAAAGAGAGACAAACTCAATATACGTATAAGATAATAAAAGTAAAGGTGATAATTCAAAATTACAGGCTCGAATGTACAAATAAAGTGTTATAATATACATGTTACTAAATGGTTTAATTATAAAGAATGTTCATGTTTATTTCATTTTATATGAATTTGAATTTTAATATTTATCTTTCGAATATAAAGATCTCTAGATATAAAATTTTGTAATGAGTTTTGAAAATATTGGGAGAGGTTTCGATACTTAAAAAGACGTAAATGACTACTAAAATACCTAATTTTAATACCCAAGAGGATTTAAATGGTTATTGGAATATTTGATTTTATACTCTGTTACATATAGTGACGGATGTATGTATAATGTATGGTGCACACATGTTTACTCTAAACTTTTTAAAATTCGTATATTCATCTTTAACTTTTTAATATTGTTTAAATTAATTCTTAAATTTTTTTAATATTTATAATATATGTTCACCCTCAAATATTTTTCTAGATTTATCGTCCGCTGCGAGTAACAAAATCGAGCCCTAAAACTTTAAAATTTTGAGTAAAAAATTTACCTTTCAAGCCTTCAAAATGACCTTAAAAGTCTCAAACATTCCTAAGGATCCCAAGAAAACAATAGGGTGTAACCAATAAACACATTATAATACATTTTACCATTTAAAAAAATTCAAAGCTTAATTAAGGCCGTGAATGGACAAGCAAACATATTTAGAACATTCAATATACTAAGAATGATTCATATAGCTGGTGATTGAGGGTGTGTTTATATCCATTTGTTTAACTTTAACCGAATAAATGAACGAATACGAACATAAACGAACACAAATTTTTTTGTTCGTGTTCGTTCGTTAAGGATTGTAGCTTGTTCATGTTCGTTCGTTTAAATGATAAACGAACAAACATAAATGAACATAAACGAACATAAATAAACGAATATAAACGAACAAACATAAATAACATATATAATATGTTAAATATTTAATATTTTGGATTAATTCGATTAATTCAGCTAATCAATTGATTTTAAACATAATTAGTCGATAATTAAAATTTAAAAAAAATCTTAATTATTAGATGAAACCTAAAATTTAACTGATTAACTAGTTTTGTTTTGGTTCAATTCATTAACTCGGTTTAACAGAACAATAAAAAACCCTAGCCTATAACAAGAAATTTTTAACATGTCATAAAATAAGACTTCTCAACTCGAGTAACTTAAATTTTTTTGACTCGACTTACTTGATCTAATGCTTACCCTTAGATATATTTGAATAAATTTAAACGAACATAAACGAACGAACATAAATGAATGAAAGAGCCCTTTGTTCATGTTTGTTCGTTTAATAAATAAACGAATTTCCCGTCGTTTACAGCCTTACATACAACACTTAAAAGGTAAAAGATGTATTACTTTTTAACTCAAAAAAAATCCTCAAGTAAATTCAGGTGTTCGAATCTTGACGTTCTGAATAATATAAATTGATTTGGAAGGGTTGCTCTTAGTAAACCTTTGTAATATCCGATCTAAATTAATAAGACAACGAATTGAGTATAGATGGTTAAAAAAACAGAAAGAGTTCATCTTTAAAATTCTCTTAGCTTTCTCTTCCCTCTAGTTTTGGAGGGTTCTCCAATATTAATGAAACCTCAAACAAGAGATAGATTTAAACATTGCCATGGGAAATTTGGGATTGAAAAGGCAAATTTAATACATGAAAAGATGTAAAACAACTCCATCATCCATTACAATTGGGCCTAGAAAAGATGGGAAGTGGGTCCAAACCACTAAAGCCTAATTCAATATATCCAAAGCCCATAATAGAGGTTCAAATCACTAATACAAAATTTAGATAGTTACAATATAAAAATTATTATAATATAGTGTTATATTTTGATATATAAAAATTTTATATAATATTTTAATTTAAGCTGTAAATTTTAAAATTTAAATCTCTATCCCTAACATCCTTCGACCTTAAATCTAGACTCTAAATTCTAATTTGTAACCTTAAGTTCTACGCCTTCAATTTAAACCCCTAAACCCTAAATCACAACCTAAATCTCTAAAATTTAAAATTAAAAGATTTGTGTAAACTAAAATTTATACAAGCATGTATATCAAAGTATTTTTTATAATATAAATATGTTAAGATGTATTTATATAAAATTATTTATTTAACTATAAAATAAATGTTTAAACTATGTTTTTTATAATAGATATAGAAAGTATTTTTTAGCTGAAATATGTGTCTAAAATTTTATTTTGACTAAAATTAGTGTCAAAAACTCAAAGTAGATACCCCAATTGACTTTAAAATAAACCAAAATAAAACTTTTAAAACTTATTTTAACCAAAAAAAAAACTTTAAACATTTATCGAAAAAACATAGTTTGGGTACTTATTATATAATTAAACTAAAATTCTAATATAATAATATTCGAAAATAGTATACACTAGTTAAACACAAATGTAACATAAAATTAACTCGAATATGATATAAAAATCTAATAAAGTTTCTTGAACGAACAATAGTTTCTCCCGATTGGAAATCATACCCCTTAATATACTCTTATCATTCCGTATCTTAAAATTTACAGTTAAATTTTGAGGTTAAAATTTAAAAAAATATAAAAATCTTTATTTTTAGAGTTTAAGATTTATAGTTTATAGTTAAGACTTAAAATTTAACTTTTTTATTATTAAAGAAAAAAATCCTTTTTATTTATTTTTTCATTTATAAATTTTTGTATAATAAATTTTCACTTGAAAGTAAAAAATTTAACAATAGAACTCTTCATATTTCAAACTAAAACTAGCAAACAAAACTTTTTTGAAGTTGACAACTGATCTACTTTTTATTTATTTTTTTTATTTTTTACTATACCTTAATAAATAAGATATATATTATTTTATATAAACTAAAAGCCATGGCTATAAATACTAATTACATATAATTATAATTATATATAATTTTAAATGAATCAAACCGAACCAAAGCTTCTAATACCATCAAACAGCGATGGATCATGAAACAAATTCGATGTGAACATCCCCAAGAAACTCCCTTCCGACATAAACCCATCATCAAATGGACCGAACACAGAGTCATCATTGCTAGAATTAAGCAAAGGCAGCTGGCCAGTAACATCACCCGTGGCAACAGCCCTAGTCGTGTCGGAATTCGTCGGCGAGTTATCGGAAGTCGTCTCGTCGTAGCTAGAGTTATCAATGAACCGGTCGGCGACATCGGAATCTTTGCCGGTGAGTTCTTGGACAAGAGCTCGGAACTGCGAGGCACATGTCTTGACCTTCATGGGACTCGAGATATAAACGACTTTCAAATCTTTCTTGGAGCTGTTTTTCTTCGTGTTCTTCTTTGTTCTTTTCGTTTGATGAACTCCGAGTGCATCCATGGAAGAAAAAAAAAACAGAAAAGAGACAAGATTTGAGTACCCTTTTCGGAGTTTGGAAGATCTGTAATAATTTTAATTAGGGTTTTCATGTTTATATAGAACATGTGAAATTTGGATATTTTCTGTAGTAGTCAATGGCGGTTTCCAGGAAAGAGATAAGATATGAAAATATATTATTTGATAAGGGAAGAGGAAGGTTACAAGAAGGAAATGAATGGAAAATATTTTTTTTAGAAAAAAAGAAGATTCTCTAGAAAATACTATATTCCAATTTGTTGGGACCATTTAAATTTTTAAGTTTCTGAGTTAAATAATAAATTATATTTTTGGAAAAATAATTTTATTATTTTTAATTAACTTTTTTAGGTTACAACCTCACTGATAAAGGTATATAATTTGGATATTATATCAGATTAAAATAATAATTTTTATATGATTTAAATAATTGAGTATTTATTTATTTTTTTAAATTATTAGTAGAAAACTTAATATACTAACTGTTGAAAATAATAGTGGGGTTTTATAATAATAATATTAACATTTAAATAAATATAATTATTAAATAATGATTTTGATATGTGATTGAACCCCTTAAATAAGACAAATAATATAAGTTTAACATGAATAAATAAATGTGTTAGAATAAATATATAGCAATTACATGAAAATAATCAAGGTCGTAAATGAATCAAATAAATACGAATAAAAATATTTTTATGTTTATTTGTTTAATTTTAATCGAATATATAAATGAACACTAACAAATAAACGAACATAAATGAACGAAGATAAAATGATATATATGCATAAATTTGAACAAACATATGTAAATAAATTTGATTTTTTAAAATATAATATTTTTTAAGAAAAATAATAAATTTTAATAAATTTAAATGAATATAAATAAATAAATTATCAAACGTTTATAAAATATAAATAAACAAACAAATTTTTATTCGTTTTTATTCATTAAATTAAACAATAAAAAATATTTATAATTTATTTATTTATTTATTTAATTTATAAACAAAATTTTCACTGAAAATGACCTTGTTGTGATGTTTTTTGGTACATTGTAACTAACTAAATAAAGTAAATCAGTGGATAAAAGCACGTGCGCAGACTCTTGTGACTAGGAAAAATTAGACCAGATTTTGTCTTTTGGCATTGGAAGTTAGGGGAAAATTAGATGTAGGTGGATAGCATTCATTGGTGGAGGAAAACCGCCTTTCCATTTATATAGTTTATTATTTTTTATTTTAATTATCGAAAAAAAACTATATCATGGAATTTATTTATTACATCATCTGTGGTTCAAAGGATCAAGTCCGTTCATCTTTAAATAATTACATAATAATTACGCACTCACTAATTACATGTAAGAAAGAGGTGATGGTTCACCTTGAAAAAATGAGATGGTTGAATTTGGTTGGTTGAGACCACGAATGATATGATAAATAAGATTCATGATATAATTTTTCGATTATTGGTGTTTGATTTATTAACCGATTAATTTAATTAGATACTGTAAATATCTAAAATGAGATGGAGTAATATTTTCAATTTAATTTATTTTATCTGTAATGTCAGAATTCAAATCTCTAATTTGATTTAATGTTATATGTTTTTATCTATAAATATCATTCATACTAGATTTATTAATATATTAATTCAGATCAGATATTATAATTACCTATTATAGAAAGAATACTCTAAGTGAATTTACTTTATTTATGACGTCAAAAATTAAACCCCTAATCTTGTTTAAGGGTATCTCATCTTACTTGTTAGATCAATCGGTAGTCAATTGTTTTTCTTTAGTTTTATATATATTTTTAAATTTTTAATACTTTAACGTGAATGATGTATAAACTTTAATTTATACAAGCCTGATAATTTTAAATTTTAAATTTTAAATTTTAAGCATAAAATTTAAAATTTATGAGAATAAATAAACTCATGAGTAAAATATCTAGTTTGATTCAACTATATTAACAGATTTAAGATAATTTATATTTTAAATCATTAAATTTAACATTCATTTTTATTTACATCACAAACTTTTAATTCAATTCAATTATATTATTTAAATTTTATTATTAAAAAATTGAGTCACTTATTTTGTTTAATAATTCTAACGAAAAACTAATATTATCACTTTTGTTTAATATATTTTTATATATTATCTTCAAATAATGTTTAATTAATGATTTTAATAATTTTTAGTGAAAATTTTCTAAAATATTTTATTTAAATAAGTTAAGAGAAATAACTAAATTTCCTATAAGCCTAAAAAATATTTAAATGACTAATTAAATGTTATTTAGTGTTAATATATGAAAATATATTAAATAAAATTGTCAATTCATCTTTTCTATTAAAATTATTTTATTGTGTTAATATAAATAAATTAATTTATAAATAATAAAAATCGAATTAAAATAAAAAAATTACGATGTAAATAAAAAATATTAAATTTGATGATTTAAAATATAAATTACCCATATATTTAAATAAGAATCTTGGCATTTTATATTGGTTAAATATACAATTTTATTTATGTGATATAAAATATTTAATCATTGTCACGTAGTTGCAATTTTTTCACAACAAAATTTTGGAAATAAAATAATACGTTTAGGAATATTAAGATTTTAAATTTAATTTTGATGAAGTATATATTAAACCTACCGATTATATTAAAAAATAATTATTTTTTAAAAATATTTAATAATTTTGTATTTTATAGACTGAAATATTATAAATTTGTGGTGGCTTAAGTCAATTAGACACATGCCAAATTGAATTAATTATATCCGGTCTATATAATTTAATAAGGTAATGAGGTGATATATCACACTATTTGAGTAAAATATTATAAATAAAATAAATTTAGTTAAAACAATTATTTTATAATAATTTTTTAATATTTAATTTATTATAAATAAAATAAATATATGCACGATATGTTTTATTAGTAGACTAAAATAATTAAATATATACTAACTTATAATCACATCAATATATTAAAAAATATTTTAATAAATACAATAATATATTTGTTCCCTACATTTCCTATAATTAAATTAAATTTTATTATATCAGTATTCAGTTGGTTTAACACGATAAAATATTTAATTTTTAAAATAAATCGAGAATTCAATTTAACGAAAAAAAATTGGGTACGGAAGATAGCACCCCTATTGAGTTTATGCAAAATCTAATCTAAATTAATTAGCTAATAAATCATCTATTAATACTTAAATAAATTAATTTTTATATTAAATATAATTTTTATATTAATATATGATTGGTTTAATAATTTTTTATACGTTAGTGGTAAAAAATACGTATTTTGCAAAGTATCACCCTCAACGTCCTTTTCATTTTTTTTAATAATATTTAAATATTTATTGATGAAATAATATTTAAGTGTTATACTTCATACAAACATAATATGTTACCATTTCGAGTTTTATTTAACTTCTAAAATTTCATTTAAAATGTGTTATAAATAAATAAAAAAATATACAAATACATAATAATTTATGATTTTTAATATAATTATTGATGTTTAGTTTATTAATTAATTGATTTAAATCAGGTAATATATGGAGATTATTTTTTAATATGCTAGAATTTAAAGATTTTAATTTGGTCCACAAAATTTTTAAAAATTCATATATAACTTTAAAAATTTTAAATGTTTTTTAATTAAATCACTCCCACAAATTTTAAAAATTCTCATCAAACCTCTCAAATTTTTAAAAAATCCCATCAAACCTCTCAAATGTTTTATAATTAGACCTTATTTTAAAATAAATACAAATCATCTATTTTTTAGAAAAAAATAGTTTAAACCATTATTATTTTTTTTTAAAAAATCTTGCCTCAAAATATATTACTAAATGTTGATACTGTTAACAGGTTGTTGGAAGAATTTTAAAAATAATCTAATAAAATTAAATCTTATAAATATAGAGATTTTTTTATCAGTATTTTAAATTTTACTCTAGTTTTTACGGTGTACATATAAAACGTCGTGTGTATATAATAGAACGTCATGTGCACATGACGTTTTTCCTCCCTGTATTAAAAAAAAATCTACTTATAGATAACGTCTTCCTCCCAAATCGTCATTTACAGATGACGTTTTCCTACTTTCACTGTAGCTTTTAATATAAATTTCAAAATAAATTCCAAACACTTAATTTTCTCAACTAAAAACTATAAACATCGAGATTATTATGTGAACTTTGTTCATCACGTCAGTCATGACCTAAGCAATCATGACTGTTTATCTTTAAATAATTATCTAATATCTAACTACCCACTAATACATGTAGGAAAGAGATGATGATTCACCTTAAAAAAATTAAGATGAATAAATCTGATTGGTTAAGACCACAGATAACGTAATAAACATAACTCACTTAATAATATTTCCTAAACCTCTTATATATCTAACGTAACTCGGATTATTAATACGGGTCATAATTTTTAACAATAATCATAATATAACATTTAAAAATAAAATATTTTTTTTAAATTTTAAATATACACAATCAAATAATGAAATTCTAAACTTATATAAATCCATCCAAATATGATTCTCCTTGGACTCACACAATTTCCATTATTTTGTTTTTGACTAAACACAAAGCAAAGAAACGTACGGAAAATAGAAAGTCTTTGTAATCTTACAAAGTCTAAGGTAGATGTATCGTTTTCCTCGGTTGGGAAATGAAGACACAAAAATCAGAATGAAGACGTGGAATCTTAACAGCCGTGGGATCATGGGAATAGTTGTCTGAATATTTCATGCTGACATACGCAACGACGTCGTTAGGGGTCATTTTCAGGCTGAAATCAAACGTTCTCGACCTTCCAGGTGTAAAACGACAGATGTGGGACCCTTTGGATTTTTAAAAATTTTCAATGAAAAAAAGTTTTATTATTATTATTAATTTGTTCTCCATAATGGAGACTTTTTAAGGATAAAAATACATAATTGGGTCCCCCAAAATCTTAGGGAACTTGCTTTTAGTTACTAAATTTTTTTAATTTGTAATACAATCACTTACTTTTAATTTATTTTCATTACGATTACTACCATCGGTTGATGTTTAAAATGATGATGTGATATATTAAAATCTTTTTCTTAAAAAAAGCCCTAAATTTTTTTAAGACTTTAAATTGGTAGCCTTCGTTTCTCTTTCCGATGTTGTATTAGTTCTACTTCGATGAAAAATTTTATACTTTAGGTGAGTTTAGTTCGACGAATTTGGAACTTAAAAATAATGATGTTGAAAGTTCGATTATGAGACTAAAAAAGTTCAGAATATACATTAGTAGAATATTTTTGATAATCGGTTTGACGTTTTTATCATCATTCATTCTAATTAAAATACTAAAATAAAAAAATAACGACGACAACGTTAAATCGATTATCAAAATATGATTGTGAATTCGTAAAAACGTAATGAAAAATCTTAAAAATTTTCTTGGTTTAAACAAGAACTCACGTCAAATAAGTTGTTCAATATTTGATATCAATAAACGATGATCGAGTTGTTTTTCTTTTTCTTAATTAACGATGATCGAATTTTAGTAGGTACGTAAATTATTACAAATTGTACATAGTTTATTACCTAAAACGTAATAAAAATGGTAGATACCATATTTTTTTATAAGATCTCACCCAAACTCAAAAGTACTCAACTTAGGGCAAACATTTTGTACATAAATATTTTCTTACAAGAAAACCTAATTTGTTACAAGAATGGTGAAAATTTTAGTTGGCATATAAATTATTACAAATTGTACATAGTTTATTACCTAAAACGTAATAAAAATGATAGGTACCATATTTCTTATAAGATCTCACCTAAACTCAAAAGAGCTTAACTTTAGGTAAATATTTTTGTATATACATATTTTTTTATAAAAAAACTTAATTTATTATAAAAACAATAAAAATTTTAGTTAATATATAAATTATTATAAAATACACATAGTTTATTACTCATAATGTAATAAAACGGTAAGTAACGTATTTATTATAAAATATTACCAAAACTCAAAACATATTATTCCAAATAAAACCCGATTAACTGGGTTAGATTTCCAAATTCATTTTTTCTTTTTTTTTAATCTAATGACTAAAAATAACTTAGCCCAATCCAACGGTTAAAACACTGTTAGTTTTAATTTAGCCGTTCAAGAGATTTTCTTTTAGAAAACGCGGATGTAGGAAGAATAGGAGGGTTCAAACTTCTAACCCAGAGCTGGTTTCTTACAAAACACAGTTCATCAAAGAGTGGCTATCCCTTATTGATACTGTGTTAGTATTATCTGACAGGTTTTCTCACCAAAGTAGAAAAGAAAGTTTAAAAATCCCAGAAAAAAATTCATGTCAAACCTCAGTGAATTTACCCTAAAAACAAAAAAGCAAATAAAATATCATTAGTTCTTGGAAAGTGGAGAGATTTCTCGCAGAAAAGGTCAAGAGGGTGTCTACAGATTGGAATATCATTATCCAACCCAAGTATATTTTAACTTCAAATTCAATTTTCCATCATTGTCACTCATTATCATCAAAATCAAAATATATTTCATTGAGGTGAAGTCTCATCTTTCAAACGCTCTACTGTTTTATAATAAGCATTTCCAATTATACTATCGTGGGATGTTTACTGTTTTTTTTTTACTGTTTGAGTTTGAAAAATATAGAAAAAGTGTGTGTGTGTTTTTTTAATTTTCTTCTTTGGAAAAAAGTCTTGAACATGGGAGTTAGAAAAAAATGGTTCTTTTTGCCATTTTTATGTATTTCCATTGTTTTTTGATTATGGGTTTAGTTGTTTTTTAACCGAAATTGTGTGGTTTTTGTTGGGTAAGTCAACTTGGATCTTTCTAGAGTTTCCTTAATATGGTGTTTTGTTTTTTTGTATGATTTTGCCTTCCGGGTGTTTTTAGCTTATAGTGTTTGATCTTTAGAAGTTTACCTTTTGCCTAAAAATTTGTTTGCTAAAGCTTTGGGGTTGGTAAAATACTACTTTTGGCAAGCTTGTGTTTACTACTTTTTCTCAAAACTCTATCTTTTAGGGCTTTTTTTGTGATTTAGGTTACATGCAGTGAATTTCGGTTCAAATTTATATGGTGGGTATTAGGGCATTTTTGGATTGCTTGCTGATAGCTACTGAATCTGGGAGGGTAGAGTCTGCTGTTTGTGGTTTTAGTTTGGTTTGTGAAATAGTTTGAATTTATATTCAATATCCTTCATGCTTGTGCTATCTAGATCTACTTTCTCTAGGATTTGTGCTTGTTATTTTGCATTGCTGGGGAGGACTTTGAAAATTGTTAATAGATTGAAGTTTCGAAATCCGAACTCTGTGTTTTGTATTCTTTGCTTGCACATTCACTTTTGTGAAGTTCTGCTTTGCAATCTTGAGCTATTCTTTGTTAGACTTTGTGAGTGTCTCTATGAAAATGTGACGATCTTCGATGTTAAGTTTGTGCTATTGGTTTTATTTCTTGTGCTTTTGACTGTTGAATTTATGTACTATATAAATGGTCTAGAAGTTTGGTATTAAAAGTGTATGTTTTTTGTTGACTTGATTAGGCAACTTGTTCATAACTTTTGTGTGGCTCTCCCTTTATTTTTTGTCAAATTCCGGGTTGCGAATTAGTGGATTGGTGTTCACACTCACAGAAGGAAGAAAAAACCACAAAATAGATGATTTTCTTGTTAACAAGTAGTGTTATGAAGCATGCTGTACAGTACAGTCCATTCCATGTACTCATCTTTCTAGGATCCTGCAATTTCCGAGAGCTCCATAACATGATGGACATTATTTCTTTAGCTTCATCTGGTAGATAATTTTGGCTGTGTTCTTTTATTTTCCTCAAGTTGACATTTTTAGCCGGCTCAGGGATTGGTAGTTTTTTTTACAACATGATTGATATTATTTCTTGCTTCCGGCAACTAGGTAATTTCCTTAGTAGTGTTCTTGGCGTTCTTCGGTTTTCGGAGAGCATTTCACTGTTATTTTGGATAGGAAACTGTTGACATGGATTTTCTCTCCTAGTCACTTGTATTTTTAGCTGTTTCGGGATTAAATATTATTGTGTATGCCTCTGTTTTTTTACTCATATTGCTCTGCTACCATCTTTACCGTTTTAATTTGTTTTAGGAGTATTAAGGAAGTATGATCATGATGTATGGAGTGTAGAACAGCGGTATCTGGTGCAAAAAATGAGAAGAAAGCAGCAAAAGGGATGCTGGGTTTTGACTCACCATTACCAATTACCAACATACTGTAAATTCCTAGTTACACCCTCAATTTATGGTTTCAATCATCTATCATCTCGTATTCTCGTTGTTCACTTCCATCTGTTTTCTCTTGAAATGATCAATTTGCAGTTATATTCATATCTTCCTCTATTCGAATCTTGATTGCCTTTATCTTTCCACTATTTCTTATTATGTAATCAAATGTTGTTACATCTAAGTTTCACTGGAGTTCTTGAAATAAATCTTCGATTCATTTAATATAGTATTTTATCGAAGACCAAATCTTAACATCATAGAATCAAACGTTCTGTAGGTAGGATTTTCTTTTGATGTGTTGCAAGGGAGTGTAGACAATTAGTGCTTTGGTGGCTAAAGTTGTTCGGCTTTGATGATTACCACGAGAAAGAGCCTTTTCTAGGATAACAATATATTCAAATACTATTCTGCGTTTTAACGAAGTTATTTTGGAAGAATAGATCTCTTAATCCAGATTTGGGATTTTTCGGAAATCGTACAACTGTAAATTGGTTTTTGATGTCATCACATGATATCGGTTTAATATTCTGATGTGCATTAAATAACATTTCTGTGCAATACATGTCTAATAACTTCTTATGAAATAAATAAGGCCGCAAATTAGGTGTTTTTACAATTTTCTTGCTTGTCATTGCTTTCCTGATTACTTATCTTGTAATCTGATTTTCAGCTGCGCTGAGGGGAAGTACGATCCCCCGTTCCCTGTTTCAAATTTTGGGACATTTGACCAATCTGTTGGATTTCGCCTAGAGGATGCTGTTAACCAGAGTGCAAGTATGCATTCAGTAATTTACACCTTAAAAATCATAATTGGAGCAATCATTTATAAATATTTTATTTTTTACGGACAAAAAGTTAGCTCTTGTACGCCCTTGAATAGTCTTACATAGGATGCATGAAATACCTAAATGTCACATGACATGTCCCATGAATGCAGCAGCATCAGCATGATTTCTTGGTTGCAGCACAAGCACCTTTCTCGAGTTATATATTTATCATCTTGTATCAATATGCAATACATTTTCTTTTTCTCCTTAATTATCTCCTTAATAGTGTTAGTCTTCAACTAGATTTCTGAATTCTGATCAATATTTTGAAGACATTGGTAACGAGTAGAAAGACATTTCTGCTTTATATCTCTGTCAAGGATTTGATATGAAATGTGTCCATGCAGATACTGTGTTTGATTCAACAAAAGTAAGTCTCCACGAAGTTCCTACTGATCACGACCATATTGGCAGTTCAGATAAGGTGGATTTTGTTTCTCTTATCATGTAATTAGCTAGTTTTTAGAGTGTTTACTAATTTAATTTTCTTCTCCTTATTGCCTGAAGCAGCCTTCAACTTCATTTACTGAATATCCATCCGCCACCCAAGTTGAATCTCTAAGGTTGCAGTTAGAAAAAGGTCAACAAATAAATCCAGCCTCGATACCTAGTTGTAATACAGAGAACTGGGGAGAATCCAATATGGCTGATGGTAGTCCAAAGACTGATATCTCAACGGATGCGGATACCGATGAAAAAAATCAGAGGGTATGCTTTATTTCCTATCCCTATACGTTTAATTTAATAGACCTTTTTTGAATATTTTGGATAGTATCGGTATTGTGGTTCTAGTTGAGCACATTTGTGTAATATGAGCCACCTAGCCAAGCTCATGCAGTGCGACTAGTTTTTGATGTTGTTAATCGTATTCTTGCGTGTCTAACATTTTACTGCTTGCAGTTTGATAGAGGAAAATCTAGTGCTTTAGTTGCAGTTTCTGATTCTAGTGACAGATCGAAGGGTAATTTGGATCAGAAGGTCAGATAGTTTATCTTATTTGCATGGCTAATAGCTAGTAATAATTTGGTCATATCATTGATAATATTGTATTTTACAGACTCTGCGTAGACTTGCTCAAAATCGTGAGGCTGCTAGAAAAAGTCGATTGAGGAAGAAAGTATGTCTTCTCCCTTAACTTTAGTTATATATTCAACTTTCCTTTAAATATTTTGTAATTGTTTGTTTTGTTAATTTCCATCTCAAGACTTCTATGGCGTCTAATTGGTAGAATAAGCAAGCCTTCCACTTGATTTTCTAGGGATTTGGATCTAGTTGAAGATAACACTGGCCAGATAGACTCCTAATAGTTGACCTTAGAAGAAAGATCCACATATTGCATATTGCTATAGTACCTTTTTCATGGTTCCGGAAAGATTTGAGTATAGTAGAATTTAAGTGTTTCACTGTTTCTCCTTCCTTTATATATGCATCTCCTTGCTTTCAATTTAGGGTAAAATACCAAAATGGTAACTGAATTTTGTCAAATAAACAAAACGGTAACCAAACTTTAAAATGTTTTGTAACAAAATGGTATCTCGGCCGTTAAAGGCCATTAACAGGGTAACGTTGCAATCATAACTATCTAAATCAATCGAACACCTTGAACCAACCATAAATGTATCAGATCGAACTAGTAAAATACGCTAACAATTTGGGTGTGTTGATTGCCTATTCCACATGCATAAACTCCTGTATTGATTAAATCACATTTTTTTCTATGTCTTGGTATTTCCTTAAGTATGAAGCACATTTGTTTGAACTAGATTGATTGAATATATAAACATAGAAGACTAAATGTGATATTATCCAAATTTCTATAATTGCAAAGTTACCCCTTTAATGGTCGAGTTACCATTTTGTTACAAAACATAAAGTTTAATTACCATTTCGTAACATTTGAAAGTTCGGTTACAATTTTGTTTTTTAACAAAGTTCAGTGAACATTTTAGTACTTTACCCTTCAGTTTATAATGATTGGGTAATTAGAGTTCGATTTTGACAATGAGTGCGGCTATTTTCTCGCATTCTTTTGGCCGGATTCTTATTTTAGTCTTTGAGAAAGTCCGGCATGCTTTGTTTTACATGGAGATCAAATTAAATCTCCTACATTGAGTACGTTATCCGTTTTTCTCCTACAGGCATATGTGCAACAGCTGGAGAGTAGTCGTTTGAAGTTGACACAATTAGAGCAGGAGCTTCAGCGGGCAAGGCAGCAGGTTAGACTTGGTACTTCATCAGTTCATGGACTGTTCATGCAGTTTATTAAGTTTCTTATTCAAGTATGTACAATTGGACGTTGCCTTTATGTGCAGGGTATCTTCATATCAAGCTCTGGAGATCAGAGCCAATCAATGGGCGGAAATGGTAATGGGTCAGTTTTTTTAATCTATTTTGCATGAACGGAAAAGATATGTGTATGAGGAGTCCGAGTTCTGTGATTGACCATATTCATTTTCTAAGACCTTGCTATGTTGCTCTGGTTCTTCATTTTTCTCGAAATACTCATGCTGGATACCCATGTCCGGAACATATTTGGACATCGGCATGGGGAAATTAGAAAATTTAAACATTCCTATCTCAATAAATGAATATTTTGGAGACTTAAACACTCTAGTCTGAGTAGCATAATTGACATGTGATCATGGCTTTTGATGGTGTTATGGGGTATCGTCCCAAAATTTTTTGTTTGCATTTCGTATGTAACCATGTATTTATGTGTTTCTCTATGCGTTTTGTTCACTTATTTTCTCTGCAGGTGCCATGGCATTTGATGTAGAATATGCACGGTGGTTAGAAGAGCAAAATCGACAAATTAATGATCTGAGAACGGCTGTAAATTCTCATGCAAGCGATGCAGAACTTCGTATTATTGTTGATGGCGTAATGGCTCACTATGATGAAATTTTCAGGTTGAAAAGCAATGCAGCTAAGGCTGATGTTTTCCATTTGTTGTCAGGAATGTGGAAAACGCCGGCCGAGCGGTGTTTCTTATGGCTGGGTGGTTTTCGTTCATCTGAGCTTCTAAAGGTAGTTCATCCAAGTCTGCCTCTAAACTTCTCAAGGATGGTGTGGACAAACTCCATATTTTCTCTGTTTTTTTTTCCTTTTAGATTATTTGTTATTTGTCGGTTCAGATACCGTTATATTGATTTGTATGCTGTGTCTGAGTTCTGTTTTCTTCTATATATTCGTTATCGAATTCAATGTTTATTCTCGCAGCTTCTCGTAAGCCAAATGGAGCCTTTGACAGAGCAACAGTTGGCTGGAATTGGCAACTTACAGCAATCCTCCCAACAGGCTGAAGATGCATTATCTCAAGGGATGGAGGCATTGCAGCAGTCTCTAGCCGAGACATTGTTGACCGGATCTTTAGGCTCATCGGGATCATCTGGGACCGAGAATGTGGCGAACTACATGGGTCAAATGGCCATGGCCATGGGGAAGCTAGGGACCCTCGAGGGGTTTATCCGTCAGGTAATGAGTTATTTCTTATTCTTCAGTTTCTCATTCGATTCTTTTGCCCGAAGTACATAACTTGCTAGTGTTGGCTGACATGAAGAGATGAAACCCGAAAGATGTTATCGAGTCGGTTTCAGTTTCGGATACCAACTCGGAATGCTGATATTATTTTTTACTAGGCTACGAACTGTTTCTTATTTTCGATCTGATTTGTGAAGAATTTTGGTATATATTGCAATTCAAAAACTGGTCTTTCGTGTTCCGAAAGTCTGATATAGGTTATACATCACCAGGCTGACAATCTTCGGCAGCAGACTCTACAACAAATGCACCGGATATTGACAACCCGCCAGTCCGCTCGAGCATTGCTTGCGATACATGATTATTTCTCGAGATTACGGGCTCTTAGTTCCCTCTGGCTCGCTCGACCACGAGACTGAAAATGCCCCCATTGTGTTTTGACTGTTCCAATGTATTTAACTGATATAGGTCCTTTCGACCCGACAATGTCGGAATATATATTTTCGATCAGGCACCGGCAGCAGCATTAGACCTAATTAGCTCATCTTTCAGTCTAAAACTTGAGTTTCAGTTTCGGTAATCCTGGTGATGTGTTGCCTTTTTAGTGAACTGGTTACAGTCATATGTACATTTTACTCGAACTCCAAAATCGAATTTGCCATCTACATCTATTACCGCGATGATAATCTATCATCGTCGAGACATTTTATTTTCGAACATGACACGATGATTAGAACATAACGTGAAATGGTTCGAGTGTTGGATACGAATAATGGTGTTGTTGAATCTGTTAAGTTTGATCCCATGAATATCTTTATTGCATTATGCCTGGAGGAAAGACGAAGAAAGAACATTATGGCATAAAATGAATGTTATAACCATTAGTGGTGTTTAACCGGTTCGGTTAACGGTCGAATCAATTAATTAAAATTTATTAATCGAAATTCTTTTTTTTTAACTGTTAATTATTTTTTTAAAAATTTTAACTAAACAAAGTTTGATTAATTCGATTGGTTTTAAATTAATTCAAAATTGTTACAAGTTGTTGGATAAAATACACAAAAAATCATTAAATTATATTAGAATGATTTTTTAGTCTTGAATTTTTAAATATTATTAAAATTGGTCATTACAAGTTATAAATTATTTATTTATTTTTAAATTAATGACCATTTTTGTTAGATTTATGTTGATTTGATATAACTAAAACATTCGTTAAGGATCAAATTGTAAAAATTTATAAATTTATGAAATTAATTTAATTTGTTAAAATATGTTCTAAAATTGTATTCCAAACAAATTTTAAAGTTAAAATTATGTTTTATTTTTCAAAATTACGAAACCTCTTCAAAGGTTTTGAAACCTATTCGATGAACTTCAATACAAAATTTTCGGTAAACTTTTAGGTTTCGAAACTGTCTGAGTTTCGAAACCTGATCATACTTCTTTCAACAACTACATTTTGTATGAAATTTCAGTTGATGATTTTAAAATCATTCGAAAGATTTTAAAATTTTTATACAGATAAACCATGAAATACTCGATTTTAATGACTTTTAACGACTCTTTCCTAAAATATCTCATAACGATTAAAAAATTAAAAAGCATACAAAATTGATCTTCAAATAGTATTGAAACATAAAAAAGATGAATTAGTGGGTATATCAAAAATTTTTAATACGATAATTAAGACAATAAATATAAACTTTATTGAGAGAGTCGAACCACTCTAAACCTTCTCGTAGTTTTATTTTCTTTACGTTTAATTTTCTTTATTTAAAAAAATTAATAATTTACCTCTCTTGACTATATTCGGCAATCATTATATTCAATACTTTTATAATATTATAATAAATTTAATAATAGTCAATAAAGATAAAGTATGATAATCATTTTATAATATATATTTTATTTTTAATAATCACTTTATAACCTTTAAAAATTAATTGACTATATATATAATATATATAATATTTAATATATTTTAATTTTGATTAATTTAATTAATTAAAATTTAAAATCAATCATATTTAAAATTATCTGATCAATTTAAATTTGATCGACTAATTTAATTAAAACCCAATTTTTCATATATCTAATAACCATCGATATTTGATTTTTTAATTAATATTTTTATAAATAAAAAAAAACCCAATTTTTTATATATCTAATAACGATTGGTATTCGATTTTTTAATTAATATTTTTATAAATAGAAAATAAATATTCAATCTTTTAATCAATCTATCTTATATCAAATATCACAAATATCTATTACAAGACACTTAAAAAACTGATTATTAATAATTTATTCTGTTATAAATAAATATCGGGCCTTGCTTAAACCCTAAAACAAAAGTAAGCCCAATAACAAAGCTTCAACCAATCAAATCGGCCTGAACAGATGAAAAACCCTTACAAGATCGCAGCTTTACCATTTCAAAGCCGGTTCGATTGGATCTAATCTCACTATATATGTCCGAACACAGTTGAAATTCGATAAAATTAACCACAAATTAAAAGAAAAATCAGAAAGTTTTAATCTTGCAGCCGGGAACTGAAATCTCTAAAGCGATTTTCGTTTGTAAGTGTTTCTCTCTGTTTTACATTTCTCTGTTTCTATACTAGCTTGGGCTTTTGGTTTTCTGAATTCGTTTTCAATTGTTTTTTTAGGGTTCTCGGTGTTTGATTTGAGTTTGTGGTAATGGCTAATCTGGGAGGTGGTGCGGAGGCACACGCTCGTTTCAAGCAGTATGAATATAGGGCTAATTCTAGTTTAGTTCTTACAACTGATTCTAGGCCTCGTGATACTCATGAACCGACTGGAGAGCCGGAATCTCTCTGGGGAAAGATTGACCCTAGGTCGTTTGGTGACCGTGTTTATAAAGGTAGGCCGCCGGAGTTGGACGAGAAGCTTAAGAAGTCTAAGAAGAAGAAAGAACGTGACCCGCTCACTGAGCCAGTTCCGGTTAGGCAAAGTAAGAGGCGTAAATTGCGGGAGGAGAGTGTTTTGACTGTTACGGAGGAAGGGGTTTATCAGCCGAAAACAAAGGAGACTAGGGCGGCTTATGAGGCTATGTTGAGTTTGATTCAGCAGCAGTTGGGTGGACAGCCGCTTAATATAGTTAGTGGTGCGGCTGATGAGATTTTGGCTGTGCTTAAGAATGAAGGGATTAAGAATCCAGATAAGAAAAAGGAGATTGAGAAGTTGTTGAATCCTATCCCGAGTCAGGTTTTCGATCAGCTTGTTTCGATTGGGAAGTTGATTACAGATTATCAAGATGGTGGTGATGGAGCTGGGGGTTCTGCTGCAAATGGGGATGAAGGTCTTGATGATGATGTGGGGGTGGCGGTTGAGTTTGAAGAAAATGAAGACGAGGAAGAGGAAAGTGATCTCGATATGGTGCCAGAGGATGAGGATGAGGATGAGGATGATGACGGGGTTGACAATGGTTCTGGGGCTATGCAAATGGGTGGTGGAATTGATGATGATGATATGCATGAGGCTAATGAGGGGATGAATCTGAATGTCCAGGACATTGATGCTTATTGGCTTCAGAGGAAGATCTCCCAGGCTTATGATCAACAAATTGACCCGCAACAGTGTCAAAAGCTTGCTGAAGAGGTGCTTAAGATTCTTGCTGAGGGTGATGATAGGGAGGTTGAGACCAAGCTATTGGTGCATCTGCAGTTCGATAAGTTTAGTCTTATTAAATATCTTCTTCGTAACCGGCTTAAGGTTGTATGGTGCACACGCTTGGCTAGGGCTGAAGACCAGGAAGAGAGGAAAAAGATTGAGGAGGAAATGATGAACTTAGGTCCGGATTTGGCTGCAATTCTTGAGCAGTTGCATGCCACTAGGGCAACAGCAAAAGAAAGGCAGAAGAACTTGGAGAAGAGTATTAGAGAAGAGGCACGCCGATTAAAGGATGAAAGTGGTGGAGATGGGGACAGGGAAAGGAAAGGTCTTGCTGACAGAGACTCTGACGGTGGTTGGCTGAATGGTCAGCGCCAGTTGCTTGATCTGGACAGTATTGCTTTCGAACAGGGTGGTCTTTTGATGGCAAATAAAAAATGTGATCTTCCTGTGGGTTCTTACAGGCATCATAGCAAGGGTTATGAAGAAGTCCATGTACCAGCATTGAAGGCCAAACCATTGGAATCGAATGAGAGGCTTGTAAAGATATCTGAGATGCCAGACTGGGCTCAACCAGCGTTCAAAGGGATGCAACAGTTGAACAGGGTTCAGAGCAGAGTGTATGAATCTGCCCTTTTTTCTGCTGATAACATCCTACTGTGTGCTCCAACCGGGGCTGGAAAAACTAATGTTGCTGTACTCACCATACTGCAACAACTTGCCTTGAATATGAATTCTGATGGTTCAATTAACCACAGTGACTACAAGATTGTGTATGTGGCACCTATGAAGGCCTTGGTAGCTGAAGTTGTTGGTAATCTTTCTCATCGTTTAGAGGCATATGGTGTGACTGTCCGGGAGCTTAGTGGAGACCAGACACTGACTCGCCAACAAATTGAGGAGACCCAGATTATTGTGACAACTCCTGAGAAATGGGATATTATTACCAGGAAGTCTGGAGATCGTACATACACACAGCTTGTAAAGCTTCTTATTATTGATGAGATTCATCTACTTCATGATAATAGAGGGCCTGTGCTCGAAAGTATTGTTGCTAGGACTAATCGGCAAATTGAAACCACGAGAGAGCATATCCGATTGGTTGGGCTGTCAGCTACACTTCCTAACTTTGAAGATGTTGGATTATTTTTGCGCGTTGATCTTGAAAAAGGACTGTTTCATTTTGACAACAGCTACAGACCTGTCCCACTCTCTCAGCAGTATATTGGAATCACTGTGAAGAAGCCTCTGCAGAGGTTCCAGTTGATGAATGATATTTGTTACGAAAAGGTAATGGCAGTGGCTGGGAAGCATCAAGTCCTTATTTTTGTTCATTCAAGGAAGGAAACTGCGAAGACAGCCCGAGCTGTACGAGACACTGCTCTTGCTAATGATACCCTTAGTAGATTCTTGAAAGAGGATGCTGCTAGTCGAGAGATTCTCCAAAGTCATACAGATATGGTTAAAAGCAATGACCTCAAGGATCTGCTGCCTTATGGTTTTGCGATCCATCATGCTGGGTTGGCAAGGACTGATCGTCAAATTGTTGAAGAACTCTTTGCAGATGGGCATGTACAAGTGTTGGTATCAACTGCAACGCTTGCTTGGGGTGTGAACTTGCCTGCTCATACAGTCATAATTAAAGGGACTCAGATTTACAGCCCAGAAAAAGGAGCATGGACTGAGCTAAGTCCTCTAGATGTAATGCAGATGCTGGGGCGTGCTGGGAGGCCTCAATATGATTCATATGGGGAAGGTATCATCATCACCGGCCACAGTGAACTACAGTACTACCTTTCATTGATGAATCAGCAGCTTCCTATTGAGAGTCAGTTTATTTCCAAACTGGCTGATCAGTTGAATGCTGAAATTGTTCTTGGAACTGTTCAGAATGCAAGGGAAGCCTGCAATTGGATTGGATACACATACTTGTATATTCGAATGGTGCGGAATCCCCCACTCTATGGCTTACCAGCTGATGTTCTTGCAGGAGATGTAACTTTGGATGAGAGGAGGGCTGATTTGGTAAGCCTACATTTTTTAGTAGACACTATTATTTTTAAAACGTGCATGCTACTATAAATTTTTATTTTGTTGTGGTACTCTTTTTTTGTCGTCTTGCATGCACATGTGGTTTAGTTGAGCATTCTGTTAATTTTCTGTATTTAACTCGGACTTTTTTACTTTGGGAGTTTAGAATAACTTTATTTATAACTAACTTGTTTGCATATAGAATTTTTGCCATGTGACTGGTAAAGCCCATCCTGTTGCTAGTTTCGGTTGCTGCTGCATTTGGTTTTAGTATTCACATTCTTGATTGAGAATATAGAAATTATTTAAATTGGAGAATTTGATTGCTAATAAATTTGTTATTAAGATATGAAAAATAAACATAAATATCATACAATCATTTGAATCTTCAAAATTTGTTGTTTCAGTTTGCTGTGAAGTCTTTGTTAGTTATTCTCTTTCCGTTTCCTTTTTGGTCAGATTCATTCTGCTGCAACTATCTTGGACAAGAATAATTTGGTGAAGTATGATAGAAAAAGTGGGTACTTCCAAGTGACTGATTTGGGTCGTATTGCTAGCTACTACTATATAAGTCATGGAACAATCTCCACATATAATGAGCATTTGAAGCCAACGATGGGGGATATAGAGCTCTGTAGGCTGTTTTCACTTAGTGAAGAGTTCAAGTATGTGACAGTCAGACAAGATGAGAAGATGGAGCTGGCAAAGCTTTTGGACCGTGTTCCCATTCCAATAAAGGAAAGCTTGGAAGAGCCTAGTGCAAAAATCAATGTTTTGCTGCAAGCTTATATCTCACAGTTAAAGCTTGAAGGGCTTTCGTTGAC
Source organism: Abelmoschus esculentus (assembly GCA_035048815.1). Lineage (NCBI taxonomy): Eukaryota > Viridiplantae > Streptophyta > Magnoliopsida > Malvales > Malvaceae > Abelmoschus > Abelmoschus esculentus. The sequence goes on from JAUCBN010000021.1 coordinate 3,351,814, forward strand.
ATCAGACATGGTCTACATAACTCAGAGTGCTGGACGTCTTATCCGAGCACTTTTTGAGATTGTCTTGAAAAGAGGTTGGGCACAGTTGGCTGAGAAAGCTTTAAACTTGTGTAAAATGGTTACCAAGAGGATGTGGAATGTTCAGACACCGCTGCGGCAATTCAATGGCATCCCTAATGAAATTCTTATGAAGCTGGAGAAGAAAGATTTGACCTGGGATAGATATTATGATTTGTCATCACAGGAGATTGGTGAGCTGATTCGTTTCCCTAAAATGGGTAGAACACTTCACAGGTTCATTCACCAGTTCCCTAAACTAAACCTTGCAGCCCATGTTCAGCCAATTACACGCACCGTCTTGAGAGTTGAACTTACAATAACACCAGATTTTCAGTGGGAGGATAAGGTTCATGGGTATGTGGAGCCATTTTGGGTGATTATTGAGGATAATGATGGCGAGTATATTCTTCACCATGAGTACTTTTTGCTGAAGAAACAGTATATTGATGAGGACCACACTTTGAACTTCACAGTGCCGATTTATGAACCATTGCCACCTCAATATTTCATACGTGTTGTCTCAGATAAATGGTTGGGGTCCCAGACTGTTCTACCTATCTCTTTCAGGCACCTTATTCTGCCAGAGAAGTATCCTCCACCAACTGAGCTATTGGATTTACAGCCCCTTCCTGTTACTGCATTGAGGAATCCATCTTATGAGGCTTTATATAAAGATTTTAAGCATTTTAATCCTGTTCAAACTCAAGTCTTCACTGTTCTGTATAATACAGATGACAATGTTCTAGTGGCTGCACCAACAGGGAGTGGGAAGACCATATGTGCTGAGTTTGCTATATTAAGGAATCATCAAAAAGGACCTGATAGTACCATGCGAGTAGTGTATGTTGCACCGCTTGAAGCTATTGCCAAGGAGCGGTACCGTGATTGGGAGAGAAAGTTCGGCAACGGTCTTGGAATGCGGGTGGTTGAGTTGACTGGGGAATTGACAATGGACCTGAAATTGCTCGAGAAAGGTCAAATAATCATCAGTACTCCTGAGAAATGGGATGCTCTTTCTCGTCGCTGGAAACAGAGGAAGTATGTTCAGCAGGTCAGTCTTTTCATTGTTGATGAGCTTCACTTGATTGGTGGTCAAGGTGGTCCTGTGTTGGAGGTGATCGTCTCCAGGATGAGATATATTGCTAGTCAGGTTGAGAAGAAGATTCGGATTGTGACTCTTTCAACTTCTCTTGCAAATGCCAAGGACCTTGGAGAGTGGATAGGAGCTACTTCTCATGGGCTTTTCAATTTCCCTCCTGGAGTTCGTCCTGTACCACTAGAAATTCACATTCAAGGGGTGGATATAGCCAATTTTGAAGCAAGGATGCAAGCGATGACTAAACCCACTTACACTTCCATTGTCCAACATGCCAAAGGTGGGAAGCCAGCTATTGTGTTTGTTCCTACAAGGAAGCATGTTAGACTCACTGCTGTGGACCTAATGAGTTACTCCAAAGTGGATAATGAAGCAAAGCCAACTTTCCGCTTGCGATCTGCTGAAGAACTTCAGCCTTTCGTTGACAAGATTAGTGAACAAACATTGAGAGCCACTCTAGAACATGGAGTTGGGTACTTGCATGAGGGTTTAAGCAGTTTGGATCAAGAAGTTGTTTCCCAGCTCTTTGAAGCTGGGTGGATTCAGGTTTGTGTTATGAGCAGTGGGTTATGTTGGGGTGTTCCATTATCAGCACACTTGGTGGTTGTAATGGGTACTCAATATTATGATGGGAGAGAGAATGCTCACACTGATTACCCAGTTACAGATTTGTTGCAGATGATGGGCCATGCAAGTCGTCCTCTTCTTGATAATTCTGGAAAATGTGTTATCCTTTGTCATGCCCCTCGTAAAGAGTATTACAAGAAGTTCTTGTACGAAGCATTCCCTGTTGAAAGCCATTTACACCATTTTCTACATGATAACTTCAATGCGGAAATTGTTGCAACAGTTATTGAGAACAAGCAAGATGCTGTGGATTATCTTACATGGACTTTCATGTATAGGAGGCTTACTCAAAATCCAAATTACTACAATCTCCAGGGAGTAAGTCACAGGCATCTCTCTGATCACCTTTCGGAACTTGTTGAGAACACATTAAATGATTTGGAAGCAAGTAAATGCATTACTATTGAGGATGACATGGATCTCTCTCCTTTGAATCTTGGTATGATTGCCTCCTACTATTACATCAGTTACACTACCATTGAGCGTTTCAGTTCGTCTTTGACTTCCAAAACAAAGATGAAGGGTCTTATGGAGATTCTGGCCTCAGCTTCTGAGTATGCAAATCTTCCCATACGACCTGGGGAAGAAGAGGTTCTCAGAAGATTAATTAATCACCAGAGGTTTTCATTTGAAAATCCAAGGTACACTGATCCTCATGTCAAAGCAAATGCACTGCTTCAAGCTCATTTCTCTAGGCAGCATGTGGGTGGGAACCTATCACTGGATCAGCGAGAGGTGCTGTTGTATGCCACTCGGCTTCTTCAAGCTATGGTTGATGTTATATCGAGCAATGGCTGGTTGAGCCTTGCTCTTCTCGCAATGGAGGTGAGCCAAATGGTGACACAAGGAATGTGGGAGCGAGATTCAATGCTTTTACAGCTCCCACACTTCACTAAGGAACTAGCCAAGAGATGCCAAGAGAACCCTGGAAAGAACATAGAGACTATTTTTGATTTGGTGGAGATGGAAGATGACGAGAGACGTGAGCTGTTACAGATGTCTGATTTGCAGCTGCTAGACATTGCAAAGTTCTGCAATCGCTTCCCCAACATTGATTTATCGTATGAGGTGATTGACGGTGAGAGTGTGAGGGCTGGAGAATATGTCACCTTGCAGGTTACCCTCGAAAGGGATCTAGAGGGGAAGACAGAGGTCGGACCGGTCGATGCTCCCAGGTACCCTAAAGCAAAAGACGAAGGGTGGTGGCTGGTTGTTGGTGACACCAAGAGTAACCAGCTGCTAGCTATAAAAAGGGTGTCTCTTCAGAGGAAAGCAAAGGTGAAGCTTGAATTTTCTGCTCCCACCGAAGCTGCAGAGAGGACATACACTTTGTATTTCATGTGTGATTCTTACCTAGGTTGTGACCAGGAGTATAGCTTCACCGTCGATGTCAAGGAAGCCGCCGGCCCTGATGAAGACAGCGGCTGAGAGTAAGCTCGTCTTTTGTCTCTCTTTTTTTATGCACCACTGTTTCACTGGTTTTACTTCCCCAATTCTCCTTAGAACATGGACTTCATCATTTTTCAGTCGTTCTGAACTCCTATGTCTGCTTTTGTGTTTGAACTCCATTCTTTCACTCACTTCAGCTATAAATGGAGCTTTCTTCTCTGATATGATTATTCTGACGTATCCTATGTTTTTGGCATATAATTAGATCATAAATGAATACTAGCAAATAATTTGAAGATGGAAATGACAGAGGAGTCCCAAATTTATCATTCAATCTTAAAGCCTCAGAGAAAAATAGCTGAACAGATACGGCTGAATATATACTTTTAATTTTTTACAAAATTGAGGGTTTATTAAATTATAAAAATTTATACTTTTTTTTTTTTTTGAAAAATCTAAACAAACCTACTTCTACCGTTAATAATTATTAAAAAATAAGAATATTTTCGATAAAAGTTGAGTGGAAATATAAAATATAAATATTTAAAAGTAAAAATTAATGTTTGGGTCAAGAGTTCCTCGCACTTAATATATGACTCCATCCCTAAACATTACTCACTGCGTGGATGGATATAAGGGTGTTGGGGTAATTACATCCTTTAAAATATTTAAAAAGTTTTATATTATATAATAGTTTTTTTAAACTTCGATAATTTCGTATCTTATATTTTTAATATAATTTTTTAATAATTTACACTCATTACATAAAATTTTAGATTCGTTCCTGAATATGATATAATACAAATACTTTGTTCATAAAATCTAAAAACAACACATAAAATATAATACCATGGGGCTCATGAGTCCATGACCTAGACAGAAAACATAATAAAAGTTTATATAACAAAAATTATTAATGTATTAAACATAAAAAAACATTTAAGCTAAAATAAACCAACAGAAAACCCATGACTTAGACATCCCCAAATACAAGTAAAAATAAAAGTGCAAGAATCTGACCTGGATTTTCTATTATTATCATCATAATTAATCAGATATATTCTGCTTTTAACTCGCAAACTCTTTCCCAAAAGACACAAAAAAAATCACACATTTTAAGAACATCGCTCACGGGCGAAGCCCACCCTTGAATTGGGCACATCGAAAAGCACCCGGTGGTTCTGCTGCTGCATATTGGCGATAACATTCAGCGCCGGTGCCGACGACATCGCCAAACATGTGATGCCGCCTGCCGAGCTGTGGATCAGCAGGTTCTCTTGGGGTAGTGTCACGTTCATGCCGGAAAACATGAATGTTATTGTAGGAGCCATGATTGGGACTGTGTAACATGTGTCGAACCCGCCAAGTGATGTCACGTTCGCGACTCTTACTCGTTGTCGGAATGCGTCACGGACAGCTACGTAGGCCGGTTGGACTAGTCGGGTGAAGACCGTACCTAAGTACAATAAAAAATAATAAATACTACTTAATACATTTGTTTTTCATGCAATCAGGTCGGTCAGTCTAATCTAATTTCAACATAGCTTAGAAAACGGTAAATGAAATGTTGTTTTCGAATAAGAAAACATTACCGGAATCGATAATGGTGCCGGCACCGGTGGAGGGATTGAAAGCAAGTGCATCTGGTGGGATATCAACAATCCTTCTACCAACCCTAATTGCAACCAAATTCACATAATAGAGAGAGGGTCTCCTAGGGTTCTTGAGCAATGGGGTGAACTTGATCCTCAAAGGTTGCCCTTTTGGTCCAAGTTTCAATGACCCAGAAAAGTTTAGTGTCCTAAAGCTAGGCAAGCAGTATGAAAATGTTGATTGGTACAAGTTTTGGGATTGTGAGAGAAGTGACAATGGGCCTCGGCCCAGGCCCAATAGGCCCTGTGGTGGCAATGAGCTACCTGCTGTCTTTTGGAGGCAACCAAAAGTGTAGTTCGGGACTGGGTCAGTGGCTAAGGTAACGGTATCCTGTGAAAGGTTTCCGGCTATGGTTGAACCACCGTAGGTCATGTTGAAAGCGCACGCGCTTCCACCGCAAGTGGGGTTTGGCACCTGAAAAAATAGACGAGTTTAAAGTAAGTACGGGCGCATGATTTTATGTTAGGCGAGACTGTCCGGTAACTTACCTGCTTGCATAGAGCATCTTGGCAGCCAAGTGTCTTGAAAGTGGTTGATTTAGCATAGTCAAAAGCAGTAGCCGAGCAGCCAATGCAGCCTGTGCAAGGCACCCAAGCAGCATCACTGCTAGTATCCATAGCCATAAGCATCGTCTGAGGCGGGGTTCCAATACTAGCTCTCACAATGTAAGTCGGACTCTGCACAATCTGCCTGCCCGAAGCTATCGGCACCACCGATTTCTTCGCCACCAGGCTCGACAAATACTGCACCCTGGTTTGGTCCTTGGCTAGTGTTTGCAGCACATCCTCCTCCCATGAAAGCGGCTTGGAGGGCTTGAAGGGTGAACATGGACTGTAAACATGGAACACTTGGAGGTTCGAACCATGGTCTTGGGTGGCACATTGGGGGTTCAGACCTTGGACTAACCAGAAAATTAGGGGAAAAAACAGAGTAACATAATGGATTTTCATTGTTTTTTGCAAGAATATTTCAAAGATTTGTTTTCTTTGATGGTTTAGGAGCTGTGGGGAGAGTGAATGTATATATAACAATTATGCAATAGCCTTTTTTAATAATATAATCATTATCTTAGTACGCGCCATCTTACCTCGATATTTAAAAGAACCGTTATTGTTTTTAGAAATCTCGGGTTTTAACACCACGCAGATACAAAGTTTATTGGTAACACAATGTATTCCATTTACATTTTGTAGGCTAGTGGACTGTTAGTCAAATTCTACTGGGAAACAGTATCCCATGGTACTACTGTTTTTTTAAGCTTTATGTAGAGTAAGTTTTATCGAAAAAATATAATTTTATTTATAATTAAGTAATTTTTGTTGTAATTTATTACTTTTTAATAAATTATTTTACATAAAAATAATTTGTATTTATTATTTTTAAATCAAAATAATTAATTATAAGTACCTTATATTTGTTCATCCTTATTCAGCCATTTCATGTGAGTTGTGACCGACAAGGATTTGCATTATTTTAGTTCTTGTTCAGGAGCACTTAGTTGTCCATTTCATTATATATACTTTGCTTTTAAAATTCATGATATATATTTTTAAGTTAAAGTAAGATATGGATTTTATTTGATCAATTTAAAATACGAATCGGATATATATAGAATTCAATTATATGATTTAAAATTTTTTTAGTTTTATACATTTTTCTTTTTTTGTCCTTTCGATTTTTAAAGTTTCATCCTGATTAATCCAAACCGACTAGCATCGCACACCTAAATTTGAAGGGCGAGTCTCTCGATATAGATTTCCTACATATACAATGTCTCAAATTCAAGACATACTTGGGGCCGTTCAACAATGCTTTTCCAACAGTTTTTGGAACGCCAAACAAAGAAGCAATGCTGAACAATACGAGTAGAAGTGCGTTATCACCGATTTTCAACTTGATTTGTTGTCTAAACAGCCATTTGCCCCACAGCTGAAATTTTCAGTTTATCTGAAAACAGACGTTGCGACTTCTTTTCTCTTAATTTTGCGTTGCAAAATCTGTGCTAAACGGGTCTTTAAATAATATCAAATTATTTATTACTTCAACAAAAATCCGTGGACTGCCTTATCTAGTTATATATGATGATAATTTTAAGAAAAATACCTCAATTATTCCATTATTATTTTCTAAACTCTTGTAATCTGAAATTTTATTTTTTTTAAAATTAATATATATTATTTGTTCATTATAAAATAAATAAAATATTTTAATTACATTCTCATACTTTAAAATTATTCAAACCCTTGCATCAAAAATGTGTCTATATCCATTTAAATTCATATCTTATTAAATCTTATATTTACAATAATATAACTAGAACTAAAACCAAATTTCCCAGCACACTTATTAAAAAAATAATATCAGTGACATTCTTGTCACGTCATTTATAAGATCAATCGATTAAATATATTCATTTTATTTTATTTTTATCAAGTAAATTTTATTAATATTTATTATAAATTAAATTTAAAAATAATTTTATTAAATAAAAAATATATTTAATTAATTAATCTTATAAATAATATAAACGAGATTAATTCACGATATAATTTTCTTTATTAAAGTTAGAAATGGGCAGCTTCCATGTTAATCTAAATCTTATCTTGTTTTCGTGTCCCCACTTACCCACAAATTACATTGATTAAGGGCATCCTATAAAGTGATCTAAAAAGAAGACAGAAAAATGGGGAATAAACTGGCAATCATATCAGCCAATCACACCTTTTTAGCTGTTTGGAACTTATAAAATAGGAAAATAAATAAATAAATATTTAATATATTCATAATAATATAAAAATATTATTAATCCAAATAATAAACAATTTAGTTACGTTTAAATAAGTTTTGAGTAAGGATGAGTATTTAATTCGATTGGATCCAGTCTGATCAGGTTAGACTTTTTAATAAAAAACCGGGTTCGGATTTGATGTTTTTGAGAGTGACATCAGGTCGAATTCAAGTTTAAAATGTAAAATATCCAAACCAAGATTAAATATATAATTTTTCTATAAATTTTTAGGGATGTTTATAATAATAGTTCTCTATTTGTATCTTTTTATAATTAGGCCTTAAAATAAAATTTTATTTATTTATAATTTAATTCTTAAAATTATATTTTTTTATAATTAAGTTCTTAAAATTATTTTTTTTTATAATTTAGTCCTTAAAATTATTTTTTCTATAGATCGAGTTGAAGCCGAGTTTAGAACATTTTTTTGGATCAGATCGGAGTCGAATTTAGGATATTTATGTTCAAATCGAAGCCATGTTTAGGATATTTATTTTCGGGTCGGATCAGAATCGGATTTAGGATGTTTGTGTTTAGGTCAGGGTCGGGTGGACCAAAAATCTGACCCGACCCGATCCAACCCAATCCGTGCCCATCACTAGTCTTGAGTTCGAAACAATATATATAAAAAATCCTTACTGAGTGACTCAACAACTAAAATTAAATGTATAATGCGAATAGATTTTAATTGCTTAACACGAGCCCTAAAAATCTGAAGAATAATATAAATAAATAAATTTATATTTAAACAATTTATATATATATGTGTGTGCTATTATTACAAATCTATAAATATGGTAAAAAAAAATTTAAAATGATTGAGTGTCACGTGAGCACATTACATTATCTGATCGGTGCTGGTTGTTCTGTACCTTTAGCCCGACACCTCGTCACATGTATCCACCGGAAGTTTTTGCACATGATCAGGAAAGTCAGTGTTTTTCGATTTAATCAATCAAATGGATTGAATTTAATATTATTTTTTAAAAAAATTGATTATAATTGTATTGATCTGCAATTAAAATAAATATAAAACAGATAAATAAGCATTATTTTAAAATTTAATTTAAAATAATATGAATGACGGAGTTAGAATTTAGGATTAAGGGGCAAAATATAAATATTTAAAAGTAGAAAAAAATTAATTTTTTAAAAATTTAAATAGAGAGATAAAAATATAAAAAAATTCTTTGAGAGTGTGGGATAATTCCCTATCTCATCTTCATGTGTTTCCGTCTCCGTATGAACGTAATTTACACATTTTTTATAAAAAATAAAAATTAAATTAAAATATTTAAAGAATCTAAAATTTCATATTCGAATTCCGGGATGTTTTTTTATGAGACATGGAGTATGGCAAAAGAAGTGGATGAACACTAATTTTCAACACACAGGTTGTGTCACGGGCAAGAATAGGTCATTGTTGGTTGTACCACTAAAAACAAAGTCAAGTGCCATGGTCCCAAACCATGTGAATGGGATATAACACATTTGGTTTTTAATTGTTTTTTTATACAATATAGTAATAACAAATATCGAGAAAATATATCATACGCTGATGATAAAAATATTTTATTTTTAAAATATTAAAATTTTAAGGTTAAAGATTTAATTTATGGTTCACAGTTAATAGGTTTAGGTGTAAGTGTTAAAAATTTAGGGGTTATGGTTAGGATTTAAGATTTAGAGGTCTGGGTTTAAATTTTAGGGTAATAGTTAAGGATTTAAGGTTTAATCAATAAATCTTAAATTTTAACCTTAAACTTTAATTAAACTTAAGTCTCTAACCATATTATCTTAAATTATACACTATCCTCTAAATCATATATTTAAACCCTAAACTCTAATTTTATAAATATTTATAATTAAACCTTTAAACTTTCAACTAAATTTCCAAATCCTAAAATTAAAAACGCTCGTAAAACTTTTTATTTTCATCGCATTGTACAAATATTTTTCTTTAATTTAAACTTTTAACTCTCATTAAGGTTTTATTTTTATTTTTTAAAAATAGTTAAAACTTCAAAATTTAAAACTAAATCCTTTAAAATTTTAAAAATTTAAATTTAAATTTTTAAATAGACCTTTTCCCATTTATTTTATTAAGATAGTGTAAATGAATTATATTTGTTTTCTAGTGTTGTCTAGCTGAATTAGGACAAAATATTCTAAAAGACTGACAGTGTGTTGACTCTGGAGAGGTGACAGGGACACCACAGTTGGGTTTGGTCAGGCTCGTGACTTCAACAACACATACCACCGACACTTACAATTAAAATAAAACAAAAAAATTATGAATAAAATATTGTTTATATAAATTTAGATATAATCTTAATATATTTATGAGTTAATTGTCCAAAATGTGTATAGAATGATTCAATCATTTAGCTAGTGATTACTTCGGAAAATGACACGAGATATATTATAAGTTATTTAAGTTTGATTCGATTAAAATTTGGTTAAAACTTGATTTGATTGTATTTGGTTTGAGTTTTTGATGAATCAAGCCAAATTATATAATACCCGATTCAAAAATATTAATATACTATTTTTTTTATTTTTATAATTTTAATTTTAAAATTTAAAACCCTAAAATATAAACTAAATATAAGTCTTAAACCCTAAATTAATACGCTAAACCCTAAAATTAACAAGCTTGGTTTACACAACTTGTATATCAAAGTTTTTTCTTCATGCATTAAATGAGACATGGCTAATAAAAGTTACTAGAGTCAAACATGATCAAATATCAGTTAACACTTGACTCGATTAGACACGAAAAAGATCGAATTCAACTCGATTTCTTAACGATCCGAGCCTCAAGCTCGAATTCAACTCGAAATCTTAACAAAATGAACCGAGCTTAACACTACTCGAACGCGACTCATTTACACCCCTACTATCGATATCTTTTTTAATCAAATTATTTAGAAGGCCTAATCACCTGTTTAAGAATTAAATATTAACTTAAATTTGATATGAAATAAATATATCAAATATTAAATACTTACATATATCATATAGATATTTTGAGCCTAACATGGTAGAAAAAAAAAGGGTTGTGCAACGTTAAAAACAAGTTTAAGTCGAATTTAACGACTAATTTTAACGAAAAAAGACATGTTCATCGTAAGAGATTCGAGTTTACGTACATGTGTATACAACGTGTTTTGTCAATTTTTCCGTATACCAAAAAATAACAAATTTCCTTTTAACCAAAAAGAAAAAGAAGCTAAATCTATGTATTTCCCCCACTTTATTACATCCGACATTTATGAGCCCTCCCAATTGGGGATGTTTGCAGTTGCTTCATTCACCATTTTCACAAGAGTAACCTGATCAAACAGTAAAACAACATTAATTCAGACAGGGGGGAGGGGTGTCATATTACTGTCAATCCATGATTCCCATGACACAAAAAAGATGTAGAAATGAAGTTTTAAAACAATGCATATACCCTATATCGAACAGATTTGCTCGGCATCACAACCGTATCAAATCCGGGATGCTCGGATTTGAATCCTAAACCTGTTGGATGAAACATCTTAAGGTTCACTGCATGAACCAATAGAGCAAGCTCGTTCGAGTTTGCTAGGTTTTAAGTAGCATATTGGCGTGGTTCACCGAGAAAACAAAGACCGTCTTAGACTTAATGGCAATGGATGCTAACAAGGCATGCTACGGCAAGATAGAATTGCATCGAGTCGAAGCTTAATTTAATTGGTTCATGCAACCGTTGTTGGAACGAGGAATCTAATGCATACCAAGGGTTGGTTGCTATTAGACAGGTAACATGTCAACCGCGGTGTATCTAAAACGGGTAGCTATAGCAACGCTACGTTCCGACTAACAGTAGTTAAATCAGCCCCAAAGAAATGTGATATTGTGTTCTAATGTAGCAACAAAATGCAAGGAAAGAAGCTTTCCCTGCAACTATTGAGATGGAAAAACTTCCGAGCAAATTAGCTCGTGAGAATGTCGCCGGAGATAGATTAACCAATTTATATGTTGCAACTTGGAACGCAAGTTCGAAGCTTTACTGCAAGAGCTAGTAAACCTCTTCGATCAATAACAGGTAGCAGTTCTTAATACTGATATTTATAAAGACATACCACACTTTCTGGGACTCCTGGCGGAGGCAAGGGAATATTTCGAGCGGGTGGTCCACGTAAAAATGATCTCTTGTCAAATCGCCACTCGCCAATTTTACCATATGTTAACTCGCCCTGATCGTCAAATGGAAAACAAGTAAAGTTTAAACAATCTAGGAATAAGTTTAATGCGAATCATGACAAGAATTTAATAAAATGCATACATATATATAAACGGTTTACCTTCATGTTGTAGTCGCATCCGTAGGTGTAATGAATTATGAACTTTTTTCCAATTTCAAGATCCCATGGCGGCTGAAATATATAAAATGCATCAACTCTCATCAATTCCAAAACTTAAATCGAACCAAAACTATGCTGAAACAACCGTAACGGAAAACTTTAAAAGATGAGGTGCCAAACCTGCAGCATAAAGTCTTTCCAAAGTATATATTGAACGCCGTTCAAAGCAGATGCCACAGCATACGCATACCTTTCGTTTGAAAGAAAAAAAACACATCGGTACTGAAAATTATGCAAATAATAACATTTTGTCAAATCGATAGCGATTTGGACACCAATACTTACATTTCTAGAACCCATCCGAAAGCTTTATCAGTCTCAGGGTCATCCTTCATTTTTAAAGAAACATTCATCCAAGTAGGAGCTATCTTTTCCAGTAGATCCTGTAATGTGCAAATCCAAATCAACGAGAAAACAGTAATGACAATGCGAAAGGATGACATTAATGGGTGAAAACACGAACAAATACAGTCATATGAGAATGGATCTGATATAGCATTCCTAGTGAATATCATCCAAGCGGAAAACACAGCTTTCGACACTATAAACTGTTGCAAAAGAAAACTGGCATAAACCCCAAGCTAAGAACCAGTCAATAGGAGAGTTTCACCTTCTTGATGATGACAGGTGAATTGCCGATTGGATCAATATTTGTTACAGGTCCCATCTCCTCGGGGAAAAACTTCCTCAACAGTTTTTCATTTTCAGCCGGCTTAATGTAGAAAAAGGGGTATGCAGCTGGGAATTCTCCACTTCCCAGATTAGGCAGGGGACTGATAAATATGTGATCGGGTTCTGCCATCAATATATAGCTGTATCAAGAGAAACAAAATGGGGTAACTTGCTTTAGAAACTGATTAAGGTATGATGAAACCAATAACAAAATCATGACACGTAAAAACACTCACTCTTCCTCGATTGTAGCCTTTTCCAGCCACTGCACGAACGCCCACGGTCTATTTAAGACGATGTATCCCTGAGATGACAGAGGAATGTTTTAAGAAACAGCAGCACAGTTCTGATTCCAGAAACAAATACGATTATGGCAATTGCCTACTCGCCGATTAAATAAAATTACTAAACAAGAGAAACAGAAGAATATTCACTAACTAGTAACTACAAAGCAACAAAGCTCTTCGCCGTGACTATGAGAAGAATATCTAAGCCTTTAAACACACATTATATAAGTGACACTGTGACAGGAAATGAAAGAAATCACAATGGCGAAGCAAAACACTCACTCGATCAGCCCTTCTGGAAGAGGATCAACTACAACAGAAGGAATCTCATCCATCAAGTTGTCGGGACTTCCAGAGTGTAAAATACGTGTGAAACCTCCCATCTCCGACCCAGGCAAGTCCTTCTGCTTCTTATACCAATAGTACATAATGCGACACTGCCATTTGCTGTATGGCGCATCGGTAGCAGTTAAGGCAACATGGAAAGGCACTTTGATATTCTTTGGTTTCCTCAACTCCTCAGGCATCTTAATGACAGGATCAAAAAATAACCCACCATTGGAGTCGTCCTCTACCCATTTTGAAACAGCTCGGTTGTGCATTACCATCGTTACCAGATTATATGATGCAAAGCAAAATCCAAGTACTAATATAACCAGAATGAGTGAAGCACGTCCCATGTTCTTTCTCACTATCATTGATGGTGCTAGTTAAACAAGGATTCCAACCCTAAACAAACCCTTTACTCCAATAGCATCCAAGCCGGTTAATGATAAAACGACCCCTAACCCACTAGTTTCCTAACATTAATGAAGTTCCAGTTGACTAGCACGAGAATGCAAACTCCAATAAAACCTGAAGAAGAATTACACTAAATCAATTTGATGCAGATCAAGAAGCCAGTGAGGTTACATACTTAGACACAAGAAATCAAGATCAAGCCAGACTTTTCGTAAGTCGGAATATGTAGTACTATTTGGTATGCGACGGAAAAACAAAGAGAGTGGCCAGAAATCTACATAAAATAGACAAGATATTAAAGAGGATGAAACACCAAAAGAAAGGCTCGCATAGAATATCGAATTTCAAGAAACATTTCAAGGTAAAACAACAGAATTTCCCCATACAAGAATCCAACATCCAAAGAGAAAAAGTGGGATCCATATTCAATTACCAAACCAAACATTCAAATTCATCAATATCAACCAAAACAGCAATGCTATTGCCAGAATTAAACCCTATTTCTATGAGGATCGCGCTTCATAGAAAAGACTTCAGAACATATCAAACAAAATTCAAGCTCCCTAAGATCGATCCAGCCAGCTTCAGACTTACAGGAGCAAGTGAAATGCCATACAAGTAAGTTAAAACAAAACACAACCAGCAAGCAAGAACCAAAAACACACCACTTACAGACAGCATTTACAGAATTGAGATCAAATCAAACAAACTGAATCACAAAACCTGTCACTAAGATTAATCTCAAGTCAAACAAACAAGAAACCAAAAAAAGATGGATAAACGAATCAAAGAATCCAATTTTTCTCTGAACTCTACCTATAGAGAAAAAATGGGTACCCATTAAAATCGAAATAGAATGAGAATTTAACAGTAAAAGGAACGATCTTTAATGAAAAACCGGGTAAACAAGAAAAACCCAGATGCAAGTTAAGAACTTTGGGGGTGATATGGTATTAAAATCTCATTATCCCAAGCCCCATGTTCTTGGTCCCATGAAAACTTACATGGCATAAAGCATGAAGATAAAGAGACAAAAGAAACAAACACCAAAGCATCTAATATTTTACGTTTTGCAAATTGCACATATGTTACAAAGAGAAAGAAACATACTTCCAGTTATGGAGAGATTGAAAGAGAAATGATAAGAACTGAAGGATCTGAGTCTCTTTTTTCCGCGTTGGATCAAGAATCGTGTGAGTTGTAGAAGTGATAAGTGGGAAATGTAGGCGCTGGAACACTAGAAGTCTAGTGGTTGGTGGGCTTTAGAACGAACCTTATATTTTGTATGAAACGAGGAAACTTAAAAAAAAAAAAAAATCGCCCACTAATATTAAACGTAAGATACAAATTAATATGAATTAAATAAGATAAAATTTAAAAACGGAAAGAATAATTAATTTTTATTCATTTATGGTATAAAATGTTATAAATTTTTTTTAAGGAAAAATTATATCATGGGTCTGACTTTTCATGTTAACTGTGATCCCATCCAATAATAACCATCCATTCCACCATTAACTTTTATCTTATTTTTTTTCAACCAATGAATCTTTACTCAGAATTTTCATGTCATTTTAAAAATATCATTTATGAAAATTATAATAAATACATGGATGATTAGTGACAAAATGGGTAGTTTTTATTGACTATGGACCACGGCTGACGTGGTAGGTCGGGCCTATGATATAATCTCTCGTTTATAAGGGTGTGTATTATTCGGTTTTAATCGAATTAATCGATTGAATCAAAATTATTTTGATTAATTCAGTTAGTTAATTTTTAGTAAATTCGGTTAATGGTTAATTCGGTTCAAAATCAGTTAATTAGTTGAATTAAACCGAAATTATTATATATTAAATATTAAATATTTATTTTTAGTCATTTAACTTTTAAAAAATTATAAAATGTTCATTAAATTTTTTATATTATAAAATGGTCATTAAATTTTTAGTAAATTAGTAAAAAATAAAAATTTTATGATAAAAAAATTATTTTAGCATAATTTAGTGATCTATTATGTAATTTAACTAAAATTTATAATAAATTTTGATTAATCTGGTTAATTCAGCTAATTAACTGAAATAATTTTAGTTCAATTAATTTGATTAAAGGTAATTTGGTTCGGTCAACGATTAAAATTTTAAAAATTTCGGTTAATTTTATTTTGATTAAATCGATTCGACCACCGATCGAATTAATCGAATACACACCCATAATTGCTGATTTAAAATTATATACTGATAAGGATGAAGATACCTTGAGGTCCTAAGAGGGAAAGGTATAAACGTGTTCCACACTTGATTAGTAATGAAATTAAAAGCAAAAGTAGGACATTTTCTTCAACCCTAATAGAATATGAGGGGAACATAACTGAATTCATTGATTAATTAATTAATTAATTAATTAATTTAAATCAAATATTATAAGGTTATAGATGGAATCAAGATTTGAGATCGAGGAAAACATAAACATTTAAAAGTGAATGAGTAAATTCATAATTTTTTTTAAAATTTAAATAAAGAGATAAAAGTAAAAATAAAAATCGGAGTGGAGGTGATTGTCACTCTTCACTCACTAGGGGTGTGCATTCGGTTAATTCAATCGATGACAGACCTGAATTAACCAAAATTTTTAAAATTTTAACTGTTAATCAAACCAAATTATCTTTAACCGACTAAAATTATTTCGGTTAATTAGCCAAATTAACCGAAATTTATTATAAATTTGAGTTAAATTACATAATAGGTCACTAAATTATGCTAAAATATATTTTAGTCATTAAATTTTTTATTTTATGCTATTTTAATAAAAATTTAGTGACCATTTTATAATATAAAAAATTTAATGAACATTTTATAGTTTTTTAAAAGTTAAATGAATAATATATATAATGACTTTGGTTAATTTGATTAATTCGATTAATTAATTGATTTCGAATCGAACTAATCGATAACCGAATTTAAAAAAAATAATTGTTAACGAATTTATTAAAAATTAACCGACCGAATTAACTAAAATAATTTTGATTCAATTCGATCGATTAATTCAATTAAAACCGAATAATACACACACTACTTCTAACCCTACGTAGCTTTGTCAATATTTTCAATCAATCTAATTATTGTATAAATATATCTTTTCATAGACGAAACCACGTAGAGACTGAAAGGAGTAACTACCTCCAACTTTAAATGGTTTAATTGTTTTTATACCATGATAATTTTAAATTATTGCAATGAAGTCCTTACCATTTTTAAAAGATTTTTTATTTATTATTTTTTTAAGACCCTTTAGTTAACATTAATAAAATCAAATCTTGACCCATATTTTTTTAATTACTTTATAAGACTATTTTTAAAATTAATAAAATTACTTTTTAAAACTTTATTTCTCTTAAAATTAATTAATTTATTTTCTTATAATTTAATCTTGACTTTTTCCCTCTTACATTATCCCACCCCTATTATCAATGGATATTTAGTTATATTTAATTTATTATTTGATTTAATTAAATTTAATGATACTTTTATAAAGTTTAATAATAATTTTTTTTGAAAAATTTAATTTAAGTTTTAAATATTAATATTGTTGTAAAATATTTTTTAAAAAATAAACGATCATTTAAATATAATATAATAAGTTATAAATATATATTTAAATCATATTTAATTTTTTAATATTTTAATATAAAAATCTATCGACTTAATATACTACTCTCTCTATCCCACTTAAGATGTCTAGTATTAATTTTTTAAAAGTCAAATTTTTAAAACTTTAATCATAATTATTTAAAATATTTTATTTTATTAAATTTTATAAAAATATATTTTTAAACTACTTGATTAAAGGTTTTTAAAATATTTTTTTTAAAATTTTATCTATAATACATTTAAAGTTACAATGAGTCAAAATTAAAAAAATTTGACTAAAAAATCAATACTGGACAAATTAAATGGAACGAAGGTAGTAATATGTTTATTAGAAAAATAAATTTTTAATGATCTTACATAATCTATTTTTGTAATCTATTTTTTTATAATAAGAATCTCTATTTTTTAGTATATATTTGTTATTATAATATAATTTTTATTGATTTTTTAATTTGTTTTATCTGTCGTTTAACCCGATTTTAATATATCTTTATGGTTGTTTGGTACTTGTATAAAAATTCTCACATCAAGATATTAATTTTTTGATTCGATTCTGTTGGTAGTCATGAAATAGATTAATCCTCACTCGTTTGATGGTTTTTTAGCCGATGAAATCAAACTTATGTAGCAAACAAATCCGTCAAACAATTTGATTCAATTACCATTTATTTTTTTATTTCGTAAACTGTCTCATTTGATCGAAAATAAAGAGATCGATGAATATTTTTATTTCGTAAACCGTTTCTTTACACGTTGATTGAGATTTTTTAATGTTTTTTTTTGATATTTTATAATCTTATTTCATAATATTCAATAAAATCTAAATATTATTATTCAAAAAATTTATTAAACATTTAATTATATCTTGATAGAAAAAAACTATAAGCTAATAAATTGTAAAATAAACGCATCACGCTATAATAAATAAATAATAAATATATAATTTTAACTCCAAAATCATTTTTAAAACGCAAAAGTTGAAAACTTTAGATTTATACGTTTGAATTGAAAAGTATTATACATTTTTTCCTAATATTATTTATTTAATATTAAAAAAATATATGTTCTTATTGAATTCAATAAATTCAAAATCTAAAAAAATACAAAAACAGATAATCAACTCTTATTAATCGATCATCAATCTAAAATTAATTTAAATCTTATGATATAAAACAAATAAATTAGTATATTCAAATATCCATTCTGACATTTATAAAATTCGGTAATATTAGAATTAGTATGGGAAAATTATATAAATAGTCACCAAATTTTTAAGACAAATGTTTTTGTCATTTTATTTTTAAAATATTCGATAAGATCATTTAATTCTGATTTCGTATTTGATGAGGTTATCTAATTTTTAATTCGCATTCGATATGATCTCTACCGTTAAATTTTATTAAAAATTGTCATTAAACTTTTGGGTAAACTACATAAAACCACCTAACTATAGGGTTGGTATCGAAATAACCATCATTCTTTAAATTATGAAAAATATATTATTTAACTATTAAAATGATTCTAATATAACAATCTGTCATTACAAATTAACAGAGCAAGGACATGGTAGTTAAAAATAAAATGGTGTAATTTTACATTTAATCTATATTAATCATACATTTTTAATTTAATTCTAATAAAATAATATAATTACTTATAACATTTTTGGAGAAATTTTTATTAATATTTTTGATTTATTAATTTTTTTCCTCTCAGGTGGTGACATGATTTATTAAAGGAAAAAATTCAAATGGTACAAGGATGCCTTTGAGGGGATTCAAAACTAGGAAAGTATAATGAATAAGCATTAGGCAAACCATTAAACCAAATTGATTTTTGTGATAAAAATACCAAATTCAATGTATATATGTTCACTATTATTTTTTATATTTATTCTTTTATTTTTTCATATAATAATAATTTAATTAAAATATTAATTAAATTATTATATATAATAAATTGAAATTTTAAATTATAAAAAAATTATTTAATAAATCCTAAACCACAATCCCTAAATCGTAAATTACGAACCATAAATTATGAATCTTAAATATCAAACCCCAAAACTTATATTATAAACCATAAATCCTAAAACCTAAATCATTTTAATGAACCTCAAATTTCAAACCCTAAATTATAAACCATAAATCCTAAATTATTTTGGATTTATATTTTAGGGTTTGAAATTTGGGTTCATTAAATCATTTAAGGTTTATAATTTAAGGTTTTGAGTTTTGATAATTAGGGTTAAAATTTTAGGTTTTATTAAATCATTTAGGATTTGAGGTTTAGGTTTATAATTTAGGATTTATTTATAGTTTATTTATAGTTTGTGGTTTATTTATAGTTCTCGGATCAGTTCGGGTTTATTTTTGATTTATTTATAGTTTGTGGTACGTGGTTTATGGTTTATTAAATAGATTTTTATTATAAATTTAAAATTTTAATTTATTATATGTAATAATTTAATTAATTTTTAATTAAATAAAAATATATCTATATTTATGTGTGAAACTAAAAGAGTAAACGTAAAAAATAAGAGTATATATGTATACTAATGTCGGTGATTTTTAACACCAAAATGAGCTTGGTGCATTGATCAACTTGTTAGTTGCTCTCCTAGTAGTTTGATTCTCTTCAGCTTTATCTTATATTAATTAAATCAGATAATTTATTAATTAAAATATTTAATTTTAAAAATATTTTCTTTACTTTATTTATCAAAATATCAAATATGGTAATATGATAAATCTAATGATATTTTGGATGTGATAAAGTATAAAACAACTAAAAGTCAAAAATTAAAATTCTAAACCTATTAATCTTACCCAAAGTCAGTTTTTTATTTAAAAATTCATAATGGTATCAAAATTATGTATTACAATTAGATATTTGTAATACATAAAGTTTAAAAGTATTAAATATAATAGATAAGATCATTTAATCAATTTTATTTTAAATTATGAACTGTAATTGAATTAAAATAATTTATTTTAAAAATTTGTACTAAAATCAGGTTTGATTAATCTTTCAAAAATTATTTTATTTAATTATTAATATTAGATTATTCAATTTTCGATCTCATATTATACAAATTAAATCAGATAATTAGAATATTTGATTCAAGTAATACTTTTTATTTTACTTATTAAAATATGAAATATGATAAATTTAAGAGGAAAAATAAAAAATATTTCCTATTTTTTTTAAAGTAATCAAAAATTTCAATTTATATATCCATATCATTTGAGAGTGAACAAAATATAAACAATTCAATATTTAATTGAATGGATTAAAAAAAATTAAACTAGTTACCAAAATAAGAGTGAGAGAAAAGTTGAGTGATGATTCTTGTACTTTACCCATTTTTAATATGGAGAAATACGATAATTTTTAACGGAATTTTACGGTAAGGACCGTATCAAATGCGAATTAAAAATTGGATGACTTTATCGAGTGCAAACTAGAAGTTAAATGACCTTGTTAAATATTTTAAAAGTACAACAATCAAAATAATTTTTTCTTAAAAGTTTAGTGACTATTTATATAATTTACCCAATTATTATTTGTTACGAATTCAAATAATACTTAAATTTGTATGTTAAAGGATCATTTGGATGCAAAATTTTCAAACAATACACTAAGATGTTATCGACTGATAATTTGTGGATTATAATGCAAAATTAACCTTAAATACGAAAGTTTGTAAGTAATTTTAATTTTACGGTTTAAGGATTTAATTCAAGATTTGACGTTTTTAGATTTAGGATTATAACTTTAGAATTTAGGGTTTATGATTAAAATTTAGTATTTAGATGTTAGGTTTTAGAGTAATATGTTAAGGATTTAAATTTTAACATGTAAAACCTGAATTTTAAATTCTAGTCATAGCCCCTAAATTATAAACCCTAAAATTTTAAACTACTCTAAACTCTAAAGTTAAAAACACTTATAAAACTTTTTTGTTTTCACCGTCAGTTCATGATATAATTACTTAAAAAACTAATAAATTTTTTTGATTAGATAATTACAAAGAGACCATCTAAAATTTCTATCAAAATTAACAATTCAAGTATAGCTCATGCCCATGTCAAAATCAAGAAGACAAGACACCATTTTATGAGATAGATTTGTCTAAATCTATAAATTCATGTTGTCTTGTTGTCTCTTGTCCATGGAAGCTAAGAAGAGACACAATCCTATGCTCAATTGACATGAGCCTTCCAAAAGGTAGACCAAGAATTAACATGGTACAAAATCAACACAGACACTTGGTGCCTAGCAATTTGGCCCATGCGACAAGACAAACCCTTTTGTCTCATATTATTGTAACAATTCGCATCGAATTCGAATTTAAGAGATCATAATTTATAAGGTTATGTTTTTAATTATTTTAAGTTGATTACAAAATAGTATATATTAAGTGTGGGAAAAAAATCCTATTACTCAGTTTTGGTCTCAGATCCGGTTTAATCCGATAATTTTTTATCTGGTATTGGTTTCGGTGGGACCGAGATTAGATCTAAAATTTAGGTCCCGATCATAATTGGGAACGTGATTGAATCTTGATTTTCTGGATTTGGTACTCGCTGAGTACCCAGTAAGACCGAGACCAATACCAAGTAGATAGTACTAATTTTCTTGCTTGTTATATACAATATTCTTTTGTTCATTTTTTTATCAAACTTTATTTTATATATGAATATTATAAGTATGACTCTTTATTAAACTTTAATTTTAAACATATAATATTCTAATTTTATTATTTAATAATATTATTGATGGTTAAAAATATTCTCTTATTGTTCGTATTTTCTTAATAATAAACCAAGTGACCGGGTACCCGATATTGATACCGATTTTCATTAGTAACGAGATTGGATCCTAGAATTTAAGATCTGGTATAACTGGAATCGAGACTGAATTCAATTTTCAAGAACCGGTGATTATCGGGACCGAGACCAATTCTAATCAAATTTGTCGGGTACCCAATCTTACACACCCTTAATATCTATTTATATTTTTGCATAACCTTTGATAAGACACATACCTTACAGACAAAACTACTCAAACCTGGATTTCATAAGATAAATATCATTATCTTCCTCACGGAGACCTCCTCGTTAGGTTCGATTACAAGGCGAATCTTAATAACCTAAAAACATATTTATTAATTAAAAATAAAATAATTTCATATATTAAGTAAATTGATTTATATTGTGTTATAAATGTATAATCATACATTTTAATTTCTGAATTAGGCACGTTCTCTTAAGTAAATACTTGAAGATTTATTCTCAAATTGGTAGATAAACTAAATATATTCTTTTAAATTGGTACTTTAAAAAAAATTTCTATCAAATTGGCACTCAACTTCAATTCCATCCATTATTTTGAATTTTTATTAACAATTTTAGTCATAGAACTTATGCATGCTATCAATTTGATTCATATATTTGTTGGGAAATTAGTTTTGATATAATAATTGAAAAAATATTTTAAAGTAATTTAAAAAGTTTTAAAATGATTCTTATATCCAAACAACTTAAAAAATAAGTTTGAGAAGTTTTTGAAAGATTTTGAAAGTGTTTAAAACGTTTTAAAGCAGTCAAACTTGTGTTTTGATATGTTTAAGGGTTCAAGCTACAATTTCAATTATTATATCTATACAGGGTAACCTGTTTTGATATGTTTAAGGGTTCAAGCTATAATTTCCGCACTATCAAAACTCGTATCTATGCAGGCTTGATCTTATTTATACACCGTATTTCGATATACCTCTATGATGTTTCGATACACCCTTAACGACTATTAACAAAAATAATGGCCAGGAATCGTACCGATACGGGGACTAAGTATTTCGATACACCTAAAGATTTTTTCATACACCCTTCTTAATTTCAAATTCAACAGATCTTTCCCAAAGAGGTCATCAAACTTTTATTATATCATAAAAATAATATAACATTTTTGAAAAAAAAAAGAACAAAGAGTAAGTTGATAGAATTTTTAAATATAAAAAGTTAAATTTATTGATTTATTTAAAATTAAGCTCAAATAAAAAAATATATAATTTTTTTGTACCCATTTAGGTGAAGGTATCTAATTCAAGTACCAACTTAGAAATAAAAATTGTATCAATTTAAGAAAAAATATCTAGTTCAAGTCTCAATTTAAAAAAATCTGTTTAATTCATGTATAAAATGTACATATAAATCTTTGAAAAATATTCTACCTAAGTTTTTTTTTTTTGTCTAATCAGGTATTTAAACTAAAATTTTTATTTAAATTTTGTTTGAACTTGAACTTTTGATTTAAGTTATATTTTTTTTTCAATTAATTGTTACATTTAAAATGAAAATATTTATACTTTATAAAATTTTAAAATTATTATTCATTTATGTAAGTTTGTCCATTAAAACAAATCAAAATTTAACAGAGCCTATTATGAACAAAAAAGTATATATATATATATATATAATTTTAAAATTAAATTCATATATTAGAATGAGTATTGTTGTAAAAATTATAAAAATTTTGATATCAATTTTTTGGTATATATCAAAATTTTATATTTTTTTAAAAAAATTCTATATGTATCGAAATTCTTAAGTTTTTTTTAAATTTTTTGTAAGAAAATGGTATATATTGATATCCTTGCACTATTTGTAAGAAATTCGATATATACAAAAAAATCGCTACCGAAATTATAACTTTTATAACAATTTCGGTTCTACTAGTTTTATTTTAACTCGCCTCACCGTAGAACTTTCCCGGACCGAAACCTATTATGAAAAAAAAAAGTTAAATATATATAATTTAAAAATTAAATTCATATATTAGAATGAGTATTGTTATAAAAATTATAAGAATTTTGATATCAACTTTTTGGTATATACCAAAATTTTTATAATTTTTTTAAGACATTCTGTATGTATTGAAATTCTTACACTTTCGAAAATTTTGAATTTTTTGTAAAAAATTCAGTATATACCGATATCCTTACACTATTTGTAAGAAATTCGGTATATATCAAAAAATCGCTATTAAAATACTTGTAACTTTTACAACAATTTCGATTCTACTTTATTTTAGTCTTATTTTAACTCGCCTCACTGTATAACTTCCCCGGACAGAAACCTATACAAATGGGCAAGAAAATGACATGTTCCATCTTAATTATGAATCCAACCAGACACTGGGTCCTAGTGTTTTAAGATGATTCATTTTTATTTTCCCTGTGTTGACCTTTTCTAAAGCTAGAACACTGGGAGAGACAGCAAGGGTGCACGTTTGCAATAAAAACACCATTACAGACGTGTTTGAACATTGTCCAACCAAAAACCTTCTGAACCGCCATTAAAACACCAAACACTCTACCTTTTCTTTCACTCTAAAAACAATGTGAGAGCTGCCATTGTTGTCAACTCAAGAACAAAACATGAAACCAGTTAATGACAACAACAACCACTTCTTGTTCCAACTTGCTTCATAGCACACTTCCAAGTTCATCATGCATTCACCTTGATTGAATTTGAAGGTACATTTTTTCTTCATAGAATTATAACATCGATGATGATGATAATAATGATTATTTTTATTTTATCGAAATAGATTGAGTAATAATTCGATTGATATCGTTATTATTACGACAGTTAATAGCAATAGATTGGTTAAGCATAATGAACTCTTGGTAGAAATCATAAGAGTTTTGGTTATCATAATAAATATAAGTGGTTTAATTAATTAGTTTTATTCAAAGAAAAAAAAAAGATTGAAAATTCTAAACTTCTAATGATAATGAATAATAGGTTTAATACATTTTTAACTCTTAAATTATACCCGTTTTTTCAATTTGTCCCCTAATTTTTTTGGCCCATTTTGCCCCTAAATTTTACGAAATTAAACCAAAATCACCCTTATATAAGGGGTAGTTTGGGAAAATTGGTATAATTTAGGAGTAATTTGATAACGACGTAAAGTTTAGAGGGTAAAACAGATTAAAAAATAGTTTAGAGGATAAATCGAGAAAACATGTATAATATTTGGGATAAATGTATTAAGCCTATATACTACTATGCTAAATATAATTAGTTATATAATTGGGACACTTTTAAGACACTAAAATTGTCCATGAAACCCTTGTGTTGTCCCTCCAATTGTTTGGTCACCTAGTTATTTCAGGCACCAAATCTGAGGGAACTGTTTTGTTCTATGATCCCCAATCAAACAAAACCAAAAGGAAAACAGAACATCCCAGAATCAAAGAGAATGATGCTACTTTTATGTCAATTTTCTCATTTCTTCTTCTTTTTGGAGACATTACACTTGAATATCCAAGAGCAGGAGAAAGAGATGAAGAGGGACATGTTTTGATCTTCTGAGTTATTGTTTAAAAGGTCTGAGCTTGAAGAAAGATATGTAATTTTTATTTGTTTTTTTCACAGAATAAACAAATGAATAAAAAGCTGAGCTTTAAAAAGACCTTTGAAGCTAAATTGAGGAACTCACAAGTAGCTGCAAAGAAGAAAGCAGTCAGCCTGTTCACAGGAATGTCAGTGGCTCATGTCGACGACGAGGAGTCGAATACCGGTGACGTTCAACATGTCGAGAAAGCCCTTCCTGGAGGTGATTTCTATACCGGCCAATGGTATAAGAGTTTGCCCCATGGAAGAGGCAATTACATGTGGACTGATGGTTGTGTGTATATTGGTGAATGGTTCAAAGGGAAGATTATGGGAAAAGGCAAGTTTATTTGGCCTTCTGGTGCCACTTATGAAGGTGATTTCAAGCATGGTTTCATGGATGGTCAAGGGACATTTACAGGCATTTTAGAGGATACTTATAAAGGGTCTTGGATTATGAACTTGAAACAAGGTGAAGGGACTTATAGTTATCCCAATGGGGATTGCTACAAAGGCGAATGGCGCCGCGGATACCAGGAAGGACAGGGGAGTTACCGGTGGAACAACGGGAACCGTTACGTCGGTCAATGGAAGAAAGGGTTGATGAATGGTGAGGGGAAGATGGTTTGGAGCAATGGGAATAGATATGAAGGGTCTTGGGAGGAAGGTTTCCCTAAAGGGATTGGGACTTTTAAATGGCCTGATGGGAGTTCTTATGTTGGTGTTTGGAGTAAAGATGGTAAAGAACAGAATGGAACTTATCATCCTTCTGATTCTCAGGCGGACAATCTAGATTGGGATCCTCAACAGGTGTTTTTTGAAGATCTAAAGGACTGCAAGATATGTCCTTGTGAACAGATATTGATTATGCCATCCGAAAAGATGCCGAATTGGACCGGAATGGCCAAAGAGAATAATAGGAATCAAATAAGGTCTGATGGGAGTTTAAGTAGGCATAGTTTCAGTGATTTTGATGGTTTATCTTCTGCCAGTGAAGAGAACTCAAGGGATGGGGATGAAAGAGGGGGAAATATTAATCACGACGGATCGGTAGCGACAACAATGAGTTCCCCACAGCTTGTGATGGCAATGAGGAAGCAAGGGAAAACGATATCCAGAGGACACAAGAACTATGAACTCATGCTTAACTTGCAACTTGGTATCAGGTGGTGATTTCTGCTTGTACTATTGCTCTAGTTCTTATTAGTTTGAATGTTATTCGTTCCGGTATATGTATCGCCTGCTAGATTATGTTTATCGATTTTGTAACGAAGATTCTTGGTCTCAAACTCGTTCCCAATTCGAGAGATAATGAGTAATGCTCTAATCATGCATGTGTACTGGTTTCTCTGGTTATTTTGTAGACACTCTGTTGGAAGACCTGGTCCAGCTATAACCCTTGAATTGAAGTCTTCAGCATTTGATCCTAAGGAAAAAGTATGGACCAGGTTTCCACCCGAAGGATCGAAGTACACTCCGTCTCATCAATCCTGTGAATTCAAATGGAAGGATTACTGTCCTCTTGTATTCAGGTTCAAGACCAGATTATCTACTTGTTCACAATAGATGTCCATTGTGTCCTAATCAACATGTCATTGTTTTTTCCATTTCCAGGACCCTCAGGAAATTGTTCGACGTGGATGCAGCGGATTACATGCTTTCGCTATGCGGGAGTGATGCCCTTCGGGAACTATCATCCCCTGGAAAAAGTGGAAGCTTTTTTTACTTAACCAGTGATGACAAATACATGATCAAGACAATGAAAAAGACAGAAGCAAAAGCAAGTATCAAATGTTTTTCCCTATTGGAACCAACTCGAAACCCTGCAAATTTTCGTAGAATTTCTTGTTTTCGGAACTTTTCTATTACTTATAAAGTGCATAAGTCACTCTAGATGACTAAATGATCATGGCATTGTTCACACCATTGCACTTGCAGGTTCTTATAAGAATGCTTCCGGCCTATTATAAGCATGTCCGGTCCTTCAAGGACACTCTAGTAACCAAATTTTTCGGTCTTCATTGCGTGAAATTAACCGGGGCAGTACAGAAAAAGGTAATGTGATATTGCAGGGTTTCAACTTCAATCAAATCTTGGAACTCATAAAATTTCTGAAACTAATCTCATATGTCCTTCTTCACTTGTGATCGTGATGAGTCAGGTTCGATTTGTTATAATCGGGAATCTGTTTTGTACCGACTATGCCATTCATAGACGCTTCGACTTGAAAGGTTCTTTTCAAGGTCGTACAACTGCTAAACTCGAATCAGAAATCGATCCAACAACAACACTCAAAGACCTCGATCTCAATTATATGTTTCGGTTGCAGAAACTATGGATCCAAGAGTTCTGCAGGTGATTCTGTTTTCTAAGTGCCTCTTTATGCTTAAGGTTCATGCAGTCTGATTCGTTTTCGACTCCTTTCGTGCAGGCAAGTCGACCAAGATTGTGACTTCCTTGAACGTGAGAGAATTATGGATTATAGTTTGCTGGTTGGTTTGCACTTCCGTGAAGTTCCCACAACTCCTGGAGGTCTCACCCCTACTGGTTTTTTCCTAGTCATCAATGGAAACTAAATTTTCCAGTAATTTGAAATCATTGGTTGCCTAATAGATTAACAGATGTTTCGGGCATAACTTGCAGGAAATGGAGAAGCTCATGAGCTATCCCAAGGTAGCACTGATGAGCTTGTTATCGACTCTACACGGTAAAATCGTAATCGTTGCCAATGCCACATGAATCCATTGATCTAAAACGTTGCATGCCATCTATATGAACTGTTTCGAATTAGTTGTTCTGATGATTTTTTGATACGGAAATATGCAGGCAGTCTTCCAATAGATTAGGTATAAAGATCGCCGCTCGAGCTGAAAAGACGGTGAGAAAAACCGATTGTCAACTTGTCGGAGAACCAACCGGTGTAACATGTGATGTCATTCTCTTCTTTGGTATAATAGACATTCTACAAGACTATGACATTAGCAAGAAGCTTGAGCATGCATATAAATCAATGCAATACGATCCGACTTCGATTTCCGCCGTTGATCCAAAGCTATATTCGAAACGCTTCCGCGATTTCATTCTCAAAGTTTTCGTACAGGACACTTGAAAATGTCATGATCGGTACAAGACTTCCCGGTCGGAACCTGTGTGCATTTATGTACATTGATCGTATTCCGGCAATGTGAACAGTTAAAAGCAGAATCTAGCGACTTCTGTCATCGACACGGCGGCAATGGACACACCGGAGTAGTTTCTTATGTTGCAGATATATGATATGTTACAGTCAGGGCTTAGGTTAACATTGTAAACATAGTTGTTAAGGTTGTTTCAAATGTATATGAATTACATTCTTTTTGTACCGAATTAGCTTGAAGCTGATATATTCGAATCAAAATCAAAACAAATTTTAATAAATCTAAGTATCGGAATGCGGAATCGAATATGTTTAAACGTTCAATAATAAAGGAGCAAACAGTTCAGTCATCGTTTCATATAAGCAAATGGAAACAAAGCATGGACACCAGGCAAAACAGAAGAGCAGGCAGTCAGGCAGTTACCGATCGTCGTCAGTCGCCGGAGGCTGCAACAACCGGCGAAGAAGAATCCCTATCCCCTCCATTGCTACTGCTTTGGAAAACGAGTTTTGATATACAAGGTAAGGCATTCTTCACATCAACTCCATGATCATACAGGAACCCCTGGAACACATGGCCGCTTATATTCACAGTAGCTTGGTAAGCAACCTCTGCTTCACCGTCACTAATGGCAGTCACCTGAATACACCTGAAAACCGCCGGAGCTCGAACTTGACCCGGCAACGATTGTTTAAATCTCGAATCTGGAAATTAGCAAAACCCCAGTTTTAAACCAACACCAGAGAAACAATTTAAAGAGGAGAATGGAGATTGTAAATGAGAGAAAGAACAAACCCTGGTGAGAAGTTGCAGCTTCAAAATTCATGGACTTGGAAGCAGCATTTGAAGTGAAATTCAATACCCTTTGCCTTTTACCTCCACAGGATGATGACCCTGAAGATCCTCCGCCGTTTCCACCTCTGTCCTCCTCCCCGATCACCATCACTTTCCTTTCTTTCTTTTTAGCAGCAGGCACCCATGTGCTCTTCACATGGGTAGCACAATCGTAGCCTCTATTCTTACAACAAGTCCGACACCGACTGTATCGACACTCCTTCTTCGCCCTATTCCCACAGTCTCTACACACCTTCATAGAACCGCCGTCGTCATCTTCGTCGTCGTCTTCAACACCGGACAAGACTCCATCTTTCTTCCGGAAAACCCGTGGCGGTTCTTGGGTTGTTGTGATCCTCTTTAAAGTCCAAAAATTTGTGTCAGTCAAGTTGTGGTTCTGGTAAAACGCTTGCTGTGGAGGCGGCGGTTGTTGTTGTTGTTGTTGTTGTTGTTGGTTTTCCTGTGAAGGTGGTGGTGGAGCTACAAGGAAGACGTTATGTAGGCCTAACATGTTGGTAGGGTGGTAATGATGATGATCATGGGCGGCGGTGATGGCGGTGGCGGTGGCAGTGGCCACAATTGGAATGTTTAAGAAATTGGGGTTGAAGAAACAGTTAGAGATCTTTCACCTCTGAGACAAACAGAAGCCCTTACTACTAAAATATACTCAAACTGACAGACAACTGCAGAACTGTTCTACCAAGACATTAGATTTGTCTTTATATTCATATTCATATATTTTATTTACTTTTTAATTTAAATTAAATTTAATAAATTAAAAAATAATAAAAAATAACTTTTAATACTGAATTTGTTTTTTTTTTTTAACAAACTAATAGCTTAATACTGTATTTAATGATTATTGAATTTGGGTTTTAAAAATTGTTTGATTTGTTATTGGAATTTATGCGTTAATATAGATATATTATTTTGTAGATATAAATTTTAAATTTAAAAAAAAAATAGTAGATAATAAATGGAAGAATTTCTAGAAATATTGATGTTGATTTTTTTAAATATTGTATCTCTTACTTTATTTTTCAGAATATTAATGATTTTACAGTATTTGAAAAGTCGGTACCATTAGGCTCCGACTTTAAACAATATTTTTAGATAATTTGGGTAAAAACGAAGCTTTTTGGCTCTGACTTTGACATCTTCATTTTTACACTATTCAAAGTCCGAACCTAATGGTGCCGACTTTCCAAATATTATAAAATCATCAATATTCTAAAAAATAAAGATATATAATTTTTTAAGATTTTTTTTTCAATATCAATATTTTTGAAAATTCCCCAATAAACATGTATTACTAGAAATTAATTAACCCTGTTCATTTATTTTTAAGATAAATTTAATTTTGTTGGATCAGGACCATAATAATACTCTAATTAAACTTAAATAAAAACAGAATCAAAATTAAACTTTGACAAAAATTAATATATTATATTTAAAAAATATAATTATTCTCACTCATTAACCAAATTCTTTATAGGAAAGATATAGCAAGTAGCATGAAATAATAATGACTAAAGTCCAAAAATATTTCCTCTATGGTATTGCTTTGAGTGGAAATATTTATATAGAACCAGTAATTGAATATCTTAACCTCACACTTCAATAATCAAATGTCACTAATCTTATCATCATTACATAAGAAATGTCATTCATTATAACAACTTCTAGAATTATTTTTGGCTTAACTACTAAAATTCAAGAATTTCATTTATTAAATATTATAGGTAAATCTTTTCATATTATCTGTAAGACCAACCACTAAAAATCATTCATATCATTATTTTTATGTTATATATTTTTTAGAGTGAATCTTCACTCATATCTACTGTTAATTTATTTTAATTTTTTTCAAGTGAAGATTCACATAATATATGACATGAAAAAAATGATGATATGAATGATTTTTAGTGATTGGTCTCATGGACACGTGATGGGACTTACTTATGATATAATTTCTTCATATTATCATACATTTTGATAGTTAGATTAAATAGTTATCATGGGTGTACACTTTTGATAGAGATTAATTTTTAATGGTTAATATAATTTGTATTGCTTAAAATTGTTTAAATTATTATATTAAAAAAAAAGCGTAATAGTCGTAAGCATACTAAAAGGATTCGACTTCTTATCGATATTTACTCAAATCAAAAAAGATGTTCTAGGATGACTTGGAGACAGATTCATAACCGCTAATTTAGTTAGTAGCTTAAATTCTGAATCGGAAATTTAATGATTTATTTATTAGTTAATTTAGTGTATAATATCAATGTAAATTCGAGGTTCTTAGATAATAAAAGTATTACTTATCCAAAAAACATCAAAAAATTCTCTTAATTTATTTTTTATTTATAACGGATAAATTCAAATTTTTAAATTTTTTATAGAATCTAATATCTGATTCTGTAACTCATTGTTGGTATAAATGAGAAATCTTTAGTATTATTTTAAGGAAAAAAAGTTGAATTTTCTTTAAAATCACTTGCTAAAGTTATTTGCCAATTAGGTAAAGAAATGGACATCATTAGGGGTATGCTAGGTTTCTTAGGGAGCTTGCATTTTAACTAGGGTTGTGGACCTATCTAAAGCATTAGGGTCAAGATTTAGCTTAAAATTCTACAACCCTATGTTCCTATAGACCCTAGGTGTAGGCATATTAGTGGACCATGCTACTTTGCTTTTCCTTTGATATTGATTTGATGGTGACAATATTTTGAAGGTTACTCCTACCCTTTCCTTTCTCAAGCAATGGTCCAATCATTTCATTTACTTTTATTAATTTATATTTTATTTTGTGATTTCAAAAATAGGGTAATTAGTGATTAATTGTGATTAAAAAAAATAGGAAAATATGGTTAGTTTAGAATTATTTAGGGAACTAGCATGATCTTATAAATGTAGAAAACGGATTTAAATATGGACTACTTTGCTAAAAGTATTATGTTTTGTGTTAACAAAAGTATTATAGTATGGATGAGCAAAATTCTTCATACTTCTTTTATATGTTTTTTTTATTTTTTTTGAAAATTTATTAAAAATTAAATTTTAAACCCTAACTCTTATTTTTTATATTCTAAACTTTAAATCTTATACCTAAAAAATACACCCGACACCTAATTTCCTAAACCTTAACCAAAACTCCTAAGCTAAAAACCCTAAAACCTCTAATTTAAAGTGGAGACTTAAATAGAGGCATGAGAAAAGAGTAGACGATTTGCACCCAGTTTGGGTACTTATTTTGATGTTAAGCCTTGTATTAAAGTACACAATTTAAATTTGATTAAAAAATTAATAAAATTCAATCGTAAAATAAAAATTCGAATAACTCAAATAATTCAAAATTTTTAATAATTAGAGAATTTACTTTTAAATTCAAGAGGAGTCCTTTAGTTTTTTTAATGATATATATATTGATATACAAAAAATATAAAATAATATTATTATATATAAAAAATATGAATATATATTATATGATTAGAGAAAGTCATTTAAATTAAAATTAAACCGTACTATGATAAATAATTATAATTAAATTTTTATAAGAACTTAAAAATTTGACTCGACTTGAATTATAAAATATTACTCATCAACTTGAATAATTCAATTTTTTCAACTTAACTCAAATCGATCGAACGTTCACCTCTAATATTTTATTTAATAAAAAAGTAAAATGAAATCAATAGTTGCATTAGAACAATTCATAAGTATAAGCTTTGGGTAAAATTAAATTAAATAAAACAAAATTTAAATTATTGAATAAATGATAATTTCTG
Source organism: Abelmoschus esculentus (assembly GCA_035048815.1). NCBI lineage: Eukaryota > Viridiplantae > Streptophyta > Magnoliopsida > Malvales > Malvaceae > Abelmoschus > Abelmoschus esculentus. The sequence goes on from JAUCBN010000021.1 coordinate 3,385,338, forward strand.
ATGATATCAAAAATAAAAAACTAGCCACTGAATTTAGTATTCAATAAAATATTTTCTTATAAATAACGATAAAAAAATAAATTTTATATACATCGATTAAATAAATATTAATAGATTATTTACACTACTATAAATAAATAAATATTATTTATTTATATTGACTCAGACAATAATATTTTTTTATTCGTCATTAGGTTTAGATCGTGGGCCAATCGGGCTTTTAATGTAAAATGGGTTAAATTGAATAATAGGTTTATAAACGGGCTCAAATTTTGGACATGGACATGTACAATATGGATATTCATTTTAATGGATAAGAAATTTGATTTTTTCAAATGGTTGGATTTTATTTGGATGTATCTAATCCGTTTAGGAGCGAACAAAATTTGATTCGATTTATAAAAGTTGAATAGCTAGAGTTGGCTCGAGATAAAAATATTTGACTCGTCTTGACTTAACTTGAAAAATTTCAAATAAAGTTCAAATTATAAAGTAGAAATTTGAATAACTTGAATAACTCTAAATTTTTAGTAATTAGAAGATTTATTTTTAAGTTTGATACGAGTTACTCAAATTTTTATGATAGATATATAACGATATATAAAAATATAAAAAAATATTGTTACATATGAAAAAAATATAAAGATACATATATCTCTTATATGATTAGAGAAAGTCGTTTAATTTGTAATCAAATTGTACTATAACATGATAAATAATTATAATTAAATTTTTATAAGAACTTGAAAACTTGACTAGAAACAAAAAAATTTAAATAAAGTTTGAGTTGTAAAATATGACACATTCACTTAAATAACTCGAAATTTTTTAATTCAATTCGATTCTACTCAATCCAATGCTCACCCCTAAATTTGTCCGCAAAACACATTTTCACACCATCTTAGAGAACTCACAACAGAAGAACAAGTTATTTCTCGACTCATCCTCTTGGGAGCACAAATATTCCTTCCCCACCTTCGAAATTTTTTTTCTCATTTTTTCTTTTTTTTTTTAAATTTAAAAAATGTTTACTTTTATATTTATCTCCCACTTTTAAATGTTCATATTTTGAACTTAATTTTAAATCTCAATTCCGTCTCTACATCTACCGTCATTCTATGTGCAACAAGTTTGTTCTTGGTAGGCAACCTGTCTAATACTGTCATCCATGCAATGGAAGAGTTCCTTACTAGTTTATGCTAAAGGATTTCATCTCTCTCTTGTCCTTAGTTTCCTGCCAAATCAAGGACATCGAGCTAAAAGGTGCAACCAACATCCCTCGGATACAATTCTGTTTAGCATCAATCTGGCAGAAACAACTATCTCGTAGGACATAGGACCACATCCAAGCCACCTAGACAGATCTTTCCTAGAGCAACCGCCTTCGGATCGAATAGATCATACGGGCTTGATTCCAACTCCTTATATGCTTAAGCCACTGTCCTCTTTCAGATTTTGGGATTAGCAATCTTCTCAAGCAATGAGGAATCCCCTCTTCCTACCAGTAGCATCTTGAATTTGACAGACAATGCTATCAGCTGCGCCAGACCCAAAAATTTAGACTTTGCAGATTGTTCATTTGTAGCCAAGAAAATTGATTAAACACCTCTAGAGTTCTTCAGACTACTAAACCGAGTCAGTTGTGCCTTTATTCTTCATATTTTTGTTTTTAGTTGTACTTTTGATTTTTTAGAGTTTTATTTTTACTAATTCATATTGATTCGTATCAAATATCTGACTTTAGTTGTTGAATTTTTTATAAAACCCTAAAACCGGGTTAGTAAAATTATTCGAATAAATTATAAATTAAATCAAATCACATGTTAATTAGATTAGAAGGAAAGGGTGAAATTGAATTAAATAAAGAATTTGGAGGTTGCGCAGTAAATACATGAATTCCCTATACTATCCTTAGTAATAAATTAAATTTAGTTATAACAAAAGGGCAAGGTGGACATTTCCTAGGTTTAATGAGAAGGATGATTGTCATCCTTTCCCCCAAACCCCATTTCACGTGAGAAGAAAAGAAAAGAATAGAGGAAGAGTTTTTGAAAGAAAATTTAAGAGAAGCCATTGAAGGAGGGATTAAAAACTTAGCATGGTTAGGAATTTGGGCTAGGAATTCAAGTCTAACTATATCGGTAAGCTTTTCCTTTCATAATCAAAATTTATGGGTGTTTAAGCTTTTGGGTTTTTGAAAATTTTATGATATTTTCATGTTAGATCAGGTTGTTAGAAAGCCCAATCTAAAGTTAGTATTGATTTGGTTTTAGTTACTGAAGCATGAAGAAATAGGTTAGAGAACTTGAATTTGGGGATTTTGTAAATGCCTTATGTGAGTTAATTGACTTGATAAGTTGATGAAAATAAGGATTTGTTGATGTTAATTTTGTGTTTGAAATGCTGGAAATTCATGAGGATAAGGTTGGGTTAAATTCGAACCCATAGAATGAAGGTTAGCCGATTTCGCCTAGAAAATGCAATTCCGGGTAGTCATCTTTGAAAAATTCCCTAGGTCGAATTTGAGGGATTTAAGGGCTGAAATTTTGAAGTAGAATACTCTCATGTACCTAGTTTAAGTAAAAATTTACGGAACCTCAATTGGAGTTTTAAGCCTTTCCGTAAAGGTTGTTCGAACAGTTCCGAATCTGGACATGTCTGATTCAAACGAAATCTGGTATTGATTGGTTGAAAATTAAAATGTAAGTTTAATTTTTAATTATAGAGGATCTTCTTAGCTTTCCAAAGAGGTAAAATGAGTTAAAATCAGATATGAAATCTAGGAGATATGATCGATTTACGAAAGGTAGCAAAGTTGTCCCTAGTGAATACATGAGAATATTTACATTTCTTAAGCATGTGATCACTTAAATTTAATTGAATTTGATATGTCCTAATGAATTGCTATGTGAATATGATTTACTAGATAACCCAAGATAAGAAAATATTGAAGAAGATGAAAGACTCGATCAAGCTAGAAAAAGGGGCAAAGGGATTACCATCTTCAACCCTTGAGTGCTTGGAACTATTTGTGAGTATGGCAAACTTTAGGGTTAGGACCTAGGCCTAACCGGACTTTTGGTATTTGATTTGTCATGTAATTGGACTAATCGTATATTTGGTAAAAAAGGAAGGAGGTTTAATTAATAAAGGACTTGTTTGATACCATATTTGAATTTTAGATGCTTAAAACTAGATTAGTACATTTGCATAGCTCGAAAATGCCGAGGTAAATAATAGAACGCGACTATGGATGCTAGGCATGTGAACCATGCATGAAGCATGTTTATGATGATGTGATTATTTGTTTGGCATTATGATATGTAAAATTGGTTGTGCACATGATATATATATGATTTTTTAGTAGCATGATAAATGCTTTTGGTTTGATAACATGATGAATACTTTGATATGATAGCATGACATAAATGCTTTTGTAGATATGTTATGAACATTGTTTGTGATAAGGAACTTGGTTAATGCAAATCGAAAGATCAAATGAATATGGAACTCAAATTGAGCCTTGGTCGATAGTTGGTCATAGGCAGTACGACATGCCTAAGGTCTGAGTTCATTTGTTAGTACTTTGGTACTTCTGTTCGGTACTGTGGGTACCTTTGATTGGTGGTTAGTCACCATTTGTTAGATACCGTGGGTATCTTTTGTTAGTGCCTTTGTGGTACTTCTGTCAGTGCCTTCGTGGTACTTCTGATGACTCGCTTACCTAGTTTAACTATACCAAGACATCATTTAAAACTAATCCAAAAGATTAAACTTACGATGTGAAAAGACCATTTGAAATGTATTAGCTTATGAAACATTTGTATTCGAATATGTATTTGCTATTGAGCATTTGATTATGATTTGCTATTGAGAATTTGGAACGAATAAAGAGCCTTTGATATGACTTTGATTATGATAGCTTTGAAACATGAAAATTGGCTAATGTGACATATGAACCTAAACATGCTAGTTTGTATATGAGCATATAGAGGCGAACTTAGATTGTATGCTAGAGGCATCATAAGCATGCCATATGACAAGCATGATAAGTAAGATACATATTAAGCATATTATACGATGTTTGAATTGTTATTATGAATTTGATAGATTGCTTACTTGGTGCATGTTAATTTATTTTTGATTAATGTTTAATTGGTTAGACTTAGGGCTATCTTACTAAGTACCTCATAAGTACTTACCACCGGTTGTTTTCTCCTTCTCAAAATAATAGGTTATTGAGCTAAGGAGCTAGATTGAGTTCGATCGAGGGCAAGGACACCAAGCAAGCCAAAGTATGATATTTTGCAACTTTTGTAACTCCTAGCTTATGGTGGCATAGGGATCATGCTTAGAATAGCTCATGTATTTTGAGATTTGGCATATGGTTGATATATATATTGTTATTGGAGCTTTCGGTTTGTAAGCCCTAAGGCATGGTATTCATGTTAGGCTGAGATAGGCTTATGTTTTGTATATGTGAGCATTTGTTATTTGCATGTGGCATGTAAGTGCCTATAATGGCATGAGAAGCATAGAACTAAATAAGGTAATCTATGAATCTTTAAAACCACATTAAGGGTATGTTGTTGCCATAGTAAAAGTATATGGTATAAAATGGTAGCTAGCTTGATAGATGGCATATGATAGAATGAATAATCATCGGTTAAATGATTAGAATTGTAAATTGTTATTATTGACTAACAATTTAAGATTGTCCTTTAAGGATTAGGGATGGTTTGAGATCATATAGATGGTCTTTTGGTGTCTAAGTGAATTATATGCTAGAAACCTGTCATTTCGGGCAGGGGTATCGATACCAATCCCATGTGTACCGATACCCCCTTGGCATTAGTACTACTGGTTCGATACCTGGTTCGGTACCAATTTGTCCAGTGAGCTTTCCGAGCTCCCCGATTCGATATTAGTATCGAATCAGGTTGCTCTAGCTTTGGTCAACGAATCAACTAGTCAACATGGTTGACCGGTATCGAACTATGTTTCGATACCCCTGTTTCGATACCTTCCTATAAGGGGTATCGATACCCCCGGCTATTTTGGTTCAATTAATGTTAAAATTGATTGGTTAATAATAACATGTTAAAGAGGGCTAAATAAAATTGGTTAAGGGCCTTAGTTTGAGCTCGATTGAGATCAAAGATTGAGATCGAATATTAGATTATTTACGATCGAGAATTAAAATAAGTCCAGGAATAATTGATAAGTGAATTAAATTTTGATGAACGAATTTGTAATTGAAAAAAGTTTTAAATTGGCCTTGAAATTGATAGGCACATCATGTTATTGAATTGAAATGTCTTTGAAATGAGTACAACTTCCGGTTTAATTACAAGTTTATAAGTCCGGTTGACACCCCCGTCTCCTAACTCGGGGAGAGGGTGCCACATTTTTCGACAGAAATTTTTTCGTATATATAATACTTCAAACTCGAGATATTTTTAAGTAGAATCAAACTGCTTACTACTTAGACCAACCCTAATAATTACTCTCCATACTTCAATACTTAGTAAAAGATATGATTTTATGAATATTCGAATCTTAAATCAAGTAGATGTTAACTTTCAAGCATTATTTATATAAACCAACTGAATCAAACTTTAAATTTACTTTTGGTTTTAGACACCCTTCCACTCTGTTCTTGCAGTGTTCCTATGTCAAATGTGTGAGAAAACAGCAATCTCAACAGGATGATGCAAAACGAGTAGACAAAGATAACCAGTTATTTAGCTGATGGATCTTCAACCCGGAAGCTAGTTTCTATAGAAATTATAAATAATTTTCTGGTTTTAATTCAAGTTGTGGTTGTAGTTTAGTGGTGAGAATTCCACGTTGTGGCCGTGGAGACCTGGGCTCGAATCCCAGCAGCCACATTTATTTTGAAAGCAGATTTTTCATTTTTTATTCATTTGGGATTATTTCATGTTTAGTCCTTAATATTTTAATCCTGAAACAAAAGAACTATTCTTGGGGTTATCTTAAGTCTAATTATTAATTTTATATGAAACACATCAATAAAAAAAATTAAAATAGCAAGTGAAGTTTATATTTCACCTACAGTTGGAATACTTAATTTTTATAAAGTATGAAAACTAGATTCTAACAAATTGCGTAAATCATTATTAAATTTTATTTTCAAACTTACTTAGTAATTAAAATTTTAAAATATTTATACTCACTATAGTTTACGTATTAAACATAATTCGTCACTTCTCTATTAAATTTTTAAAGGTATCACACGATAGTTGTACACCGTTCATCATCACTGGACACAACTGTTGGTGATTGTAAATGATGGTTATTCAAATTTTACTAATTGTTTCGTCACATCCCTAGAATGTGAATTCAACATCCATTTTGTTGAAAAGTGCACCAAAGTTCACAAATTGAGCAAAAAACTTTTAATTGTTTCCTCGCTGATCTTCCTCATTTGTAATCAGATGAAACTTGTTTTTTAATATATAAATTCTCTTATATCGATGAAGCTTTTCATGGTATAAATCTTGAAAAAATTCTCTATTTTATTAGAAAGTACGTCAAAGTCCGTAAATTAAGTAAAAATATTTTTTAATTTTTCTTTCGTTGATCTTTCTCCTTCGTAATCGAATAAAACTCATTTTTTAATATATATTCTTTTGTATCAATGATGCTTTTCACGATATAAATCTTGAAAAAAATTCTTCCACTTATCAATAAATGAATATCATAAAAAAATAATTAAAATTTATAAAAATATTCAATATTTAAAATTTATTGATTAACTTAAATATTTTAAAATTTTAATGAAACAAATATTTCTTTCCATAATTTTCTCCTTCTAAGGGGTTTTTCTCAGGCCCATAAAATTCTCTATTCTTTTTTAATACAAATCCATTTAATGTTACAACCAAACATCATGTTCATGTATCATATTTTCTATATATAATTTTTTTTCATATTTTTAACATTTTTTCTTTTATACGAGGATAAATAAACATAATTTTTTATTTTCCCTATAATATTGTATATTATTATAGTTATAATGTAAAAAATAATATTTTTACGTTTGATTAAATATTCATTTTAGTCTTTATTTTTTAAAGTATTTTAATTTTGGATATTTCATTTTAAGTTAAAATAGTCATTGATAGATAAAAATTGTTAGTTAATTAAAATTAAATGACTGAAAATAATATAACAAAATTATATGGCAGTACACATTGACACAGTAATACCATATAGATAAATATATTTACTTTACAAATTATATCACTATAACAAAAATTTTATCCTTCAAAATCATTTTTTTTTGGTTGAGAAAATAAAAAATAATAGAAAAGAAATTTTGATTTATAAAAGTTGTTAAAATTTCTAATAAGATAATTTTAAAACACAAAAAAATAAATTTAATGAATAAAAAAATATTTTAATCCAATTTCAAACTTAAATAACAACCTCAACGATTGCTTTAATTCACTTATATGACTTAGAATGATATATATTATTGTCCTTTTAAATTTTAGGGTTTTATTTGGGCTTGAGCATGGGTAACTGTAAAATCGAACTGAACTGAGGTATTATGGTTCATAAATTTACGAACCGTGGTTAATTGCGGTTAACTGAATTAAACCGAATTTAATTTTTAATTATTTTTATAAGGTAAAAATATATATATTTTATACTTAAAATACTATAGATGCATTTTTATTTTTTATGTTTTTTCTTAAAAATAAGTTTTTAATAAATATTTATGAAAAATATATTAAATTTTTTACTTTTTAATGTTTAAAAGTCGTAAAATAAAACTATTTGGTCAAGATAAAATACAAAATTTTAAAAATTGATGTTAATATGGAAAAACCGAAAATCGACGTTAACCGAACCGAAAATAAATAATTACTAAAATAGCTTACCGAATTAAACCGAACCCGAACCGAATACAGCCCTAGCTTTATCTTGATTAATTTGAATCGATTTATCTCTCATATATGATTTTAATGTATAACTCTTTCGATAAATATTTTTTTATATATATAACGCCTCAAACTGTATATAGACGGTGAAAGCTAATTTAATGGTAAACCCCTGCTAAACAAAGGCTATGCTATCTTAGAATGAGATATTTGATATTGAAATCTAATTTACTGGTAAACCCTACTAAACAAAGTCTATGTTATCTATGTATAGAGACAGTGGATACTGAGAAGAGTAAACCAGTGCTTGAATATCAATGAAATGACAACATAAATAATAAAAGCTGAAACCCCTTTAAACTGCATTCTCCCAAGCTTTTGCTTTGTCCTAGTGGGTCTAAAAGAATGTTGTTCCTGCAAATGCATGGTTACTTGATTTTCGGTTTGTACATGATGTTTGACAATTAATCCTGCAGGTTGTGATATTAGGCCTATAGTGGATAGTTAGGAAATGCTACTCGACTGGATGCAAAAACATAATAAAAGTAACTCTTTGAGGGCAGTTGTTATTCGTACAACTTGGGGAGCCTTTTTGTATTATGTTTGGTAAGAAGCTTTTCATCGATTCATTCATAGAATTTGTCTTAATGTTCTTAAATTTTGATTATACGTTGTAGTTTGTTACTTTCATGGTTCTTTGGATGTAATGAAAACTAATCATTTATTATGTTATAGGCTGGACACACCCAGGGTGTTTAGTCCAAGCCTTGTCTTGTTTCTAATAATAACAAGAAGAGCTTTTATATATAAAACTTTCCATATCTATGTTCCCACCAAATTTAGGATATTTTACTTTCATCTAATTTTTTTCAACATCATGGGTGTTACTTTGAGCAATAATTTCTCATTCACTCATTGAATATTTTGAGCATGTGAATCTACAAATTTCATCTACTCTTGTAGTAGATTAATAATCCACTTAGTCCCAATTAATTTGACTAATAAAACCCACTCAAATTTAAGCTCAAAAATGTCCATGTACTATATCATTTTTCTAACAATGGCTAGGGTGAATGGGAAGTTTTAGAAAACAACAGTTTTAAAAGATTGTTATATCGTTTTTATAAAAATTGTAAAAATTTTGATAAATATTTTTTTGATATATACCAGAATTTTTATAATTTTTGCAAGAAAAACGATATCTACCGATTTTTTATAAGAAAATATAAAGATTTCAATTTATATACTAAAATTTTATAAAAAAATGTAAGGATTTCGGTATATATCATTTTTTTACAAAAGCTATAAAAATTTTGATATATACCGAAAAAATAAAATATGTGTAACGAAATTCTAATAATTTTTATAAAAAAAACGCTACAACTATTTTTTAGAATTTCCCTAAAGTGATTTTGAATATGTACAGGAGTGGTATTGATGTAAAAAGTTTAGAAGATAAATTAAAAAAACAAGAATAATTTAGGGAAAAAATGTCATGCAAATTATATAATACATAAAATAAAATAATATTATATATTATAAATTTAGAAAGCAAATCAAACTTTAGTCTTTATTAAAATTCGAGTTTATCCCTACTCTCTTTCTCCATAGATTTTGTTCAATGTTTGACTTTTCTTATAATTTTTTTATGTGATGTAGTAATTAAAACGAAAATTTTATCCTTCGAATTTTTTATGAAGAACTAAAATAATAGAAAAGTTGTGACTTATAAAAGTTACTAAAAATTATAATAAAATAATTTAAAACATTAAAAATAAATTTAATGGGCTAAAATGAATTATTTTTATCCGATTTAAGATTTAAATAACAATCTCAGCAATTACTTTAATTCTATTATATGCCTTAAGATTAGATAGATAGATAGGATTAATTCCAAACGATAAAATTCACGTAAATGACTATTAATATGAATCATTCTTTTTAGTAATTTTATGATTTAAAAACGTGTAACACTTAAGAGTTTTACATTGTATAATTTGATCTTATCATATCTATCGTTGTACTTTCGTTTTTTTAGGGTTTTGCCCTAACTAATACGGATATCTGGTTTTTGTGGATGAGTCTTTCCGTGAGAATTTTCTATATACACAACATCTCGAACTCTAGACCTACTTAAACGATATCAAAACGCTTACCACTTGGACCAAACCGTTGATATTACTTTTGAAATCTAATTTATTGGTAAACCCCTACTAAACAAAGTCTATGTTATCTATGCATAGAGACAGTGGATACTGAGAAGAGTAAACCAGTGCTTGAATATTCAATGAAACGACAACATAAATGATAAAAGCTGTGAACCCCCCTTTAAACTGCATTCACACAAGCTTTTTCTGTCCTAGTGGGTCTAAAAGAATGTTGTTCCTGCAAATGGATGGTTACTAGATTCTCAGACCACAATTCTAATGTTCTGAAACATATGCTATTCCGTGTCATCCAATATGTCAAAATCTTTGTCTAGTTAGGGTCTTAACAGTGTCTTGCCTATCCTTTGAGAAAGGTGTCAAAATTCTAATCCTAGCCTGTCCTTTGAGAAAGGTGTCAATTCTCACATTGTGTATTTGAGTGGGGATGGAACTAGAATGAAATCTAGAATGAAATCATAGGGAGTCAAATTGTTTAGCTTTGAAATTAAGAGAGATCCAACAAGGAATGGTTATGACTGGTTAAGGACGGGACTAAAATTTAGGATTGAAGGACAAATTTATAAATAAATTAACATTTTAAAAAATCCGATAGGAGGACAAAGGTGAAAAATTCTTTGGGAATGGGGAGGCTAACTAGGGTGATTTTGAACATGTATAATAAGAGCGACCGTACAAGACTTAAAAAGGTAGAGCCCAAAATAAGTTAAGTTGAATACTTGTAAGTAGGGGTGTTTAAAAATACCCGACCCGACTATCCGAACATAAATAATTGGGTATTTACACGTTTTTTTTGTGTTCGGGTCGGGTACCCGACCTGTTATTTTTTCAGGTTGAGCCCAGGTCAAAAAATTATAAAATTTTGGGTACCTGTTTACTTTCGGGTACCCGATTCTTATTTTTTATTTTTTATATTTTAAATATAATTATTATTTAAATAAAATAAACTTATATTGACTATATTCTCAAATCAAACAACCTAATTTTTAAATCCCGATCCGTTAAACTTTATTTATTTTTTTAAATTAAGAACTCATTGTAAAAAGAAAATTAAGATTTAATGTAAAATTATAAATTTAGTTTTTCGAGTTTGCAAAATTTTTTCTTTACTCGTTTATATATGCACTATTTTTATATGTGTATTAACCAATACGAAAGTTAACTCAATTTTTTTTACTATTTAAATCATTAATTTTTATATATTAAAATAAATTAAAATAATTTAAAATATTAAAAAAATCCTTTAGACCTTATATTTTGTTTTAAATTAGATTATGCAATTTGAGTTAAAATTTATGTTTAGATTATGTAACTAGGATTTTAAAATTTTATATTTTAACGTTGGATTATGTATGTCAAACTTTTAAATTTATGTATATATTTTTAGATTAAATTTAAGATTATAAAAAAATTAACAATTTGGGTATCCGATTACTTGAATTTTTGGGTACCTGAAAAATCCAGGTTGAGCCATGGACCAAATTTTCAACTACTCAAAAGTTCGGGTACCCAAATACTCGAATACCCGAATTTGAACCTCCCTACTTATAAGGGGAAAGATTACACATAACCCCTAAATCTTTGAGCCGTATGATTAATGCTAAACCATTGTCTAGCTAGTTTGAGAACAACCAATTTGACTATATATGTCTAAGGCCCCTAGCTTTGTCTGGTAGGGTTCATGATGAAGAAGATTATTGAGTGAAGAAATAAACCACTGGCTCATCTTTGTTGTGCTTTCAGTTCAAAGCTCACCATGGCAACATTCTGAGGTTCATATCAACTTAAAGATGCCATTGATGAACCAATTTCAAAGCTTTTTGACAAAATCCAAAGCTAATTGATTTCTTGTAAGAAAATCCTAATGGGAAATTACTAGGAAATTCCAAGAGACGTGGACAAGTTTATGTTCACGTTTGTTCCGGAAGAATTGGGTTGGAATGATACTTAGACATGGAATGAATACAATATTTTATGTTAGGGGTTCGAATTTTAATGAGATTTTGAAAATTTTAAAGGTACGGAATTTTTAGGGTATGACAACATCTCAGTACTCGCTCTTTTCTTAGTTGTCAAGACTTGAATTTTGCTTAGAAAAATTGCTTATGGTTCCGTGGTCAGAGGTAGGAGTGATAATGAGTCGAGTCGAGTTCGAGTTTGATTGGTTTGGGTTCGGTTCAACTCGACTTAGAAGATGAATTCGAAATTTTAGGTTCGAATTCAGCTAAAAAATAATACTATAAAGGCTTGGATTCGAAGCCTGTCTAACTTGGTTTGGGCTCGGCTCAAAATAAACGATATTACTATAGTTTTTTTTATAAAAGATAGAACATCGTTAAAAAAACTTTCATAACCAACACCAACACAAAATTTATTATCATAAAAGGGGAAAAGAGTGTCTAAAAAGTAGATTAATCCAAAAAATCAAAAAAAAAAATTACAATACAAATACACAATACCCAATTTATTTTAGTTAATTTATTTTCAGTAAATTTAACCTAAGTTATTCTATTATTATTTTTCACTAAATAAAATTACTTTTGGTATATATATAATTATTTTGAGTTTCTAAATAAAATTATTTTAGTATATATATACATATACATATACATATATATATGTATATATATAAGTATCTTGAGCTTATTCATGTGTTTTTCAAGCCAAATATGGGTCGGCTTGACTCATTAAGATATCAAGCCGAACCGAACTCGAGACAATCTCATTAAAGCTGAACTTTGACCAAATCAAACCCGAATAACTCGCGAAACGTTCAGGCTCACTATCGGTCCTAGGCCGATGTGACTCAATATGTCAATTATATATCTCGAACTCTTCATTTTGCTCTAAATATATGATTTTTTTTTTTAAATTCAACGTAACAATATTGGACATATACCTATACCCGATACTCGTATCTGAATCTAAATAACAGCCTCGTACAGCAACATATATTCAATGTCCCTTATAAAGTGTATGGAAACGTGCCCTTTGACTTCGTTCATATTCTTGATGGATTCAGGAACCTGAGAGGGATGGAGTAGAGACCTGGGATTCGAAGATCTGACTGAGCATTGTATCCACTGATGATTTTGATGAAAAAAAAGAAAAAAACAGCATTAGGACTTGTCCAAAAGTAGTGGTTGGTTCCACAAGAACAGTGGAGATTTGTCGTTCATGAGGCTTTTGGGGGGCTTCAAATGTTCCAATTGCTGTCAAAATATACTGCTTTCTGGTTATATAAGGAACATTGGTTTTCAGTTGAATTTTTAAGGATGTTTTGTTATTTAAATCCAAATCCAATTGCTGTCAAAATATACTGCTTTCTGGTTATATAAGGAACATTGGTTTTCAGTTGAATTTTTAAGGATGTTTTGTTATTTAAATCCAAATCCAATTGCTGTCAAAATATACTGCTTTCTGGTTATATAAGGAACATTGGTTTTCAGTTGAATTTTTAAGGATGTTTTGTTATTTAAATCCAAAAGAATGTCTTTGTTGCCTTTAGTTGAGATGATTTTAGAAAAAAAAATCAAAAATCAATTCGAGTCATTATATTGATCAAGTATCATTTTAATTTTAAAAAAAAAGGCATAATATCAAAAAAACAATTCTACCGTTTATATAATTTGAAAGGATACGATAAACCTACATGTTAATATACAATGCAATAACAGTGTCATATAAAGAAATATACTAACTTTTCATAAAATATTTTTCTAATTGTTTTAAGTTTGATTTTCAACTCATGAAATAAAAGAGACATGCTAATTTAAAAAAACAAGGCATAATGACAAAAAATAATTCTAGCGTTTAAATAACTTGAAATAATGTGAAAAACTTATATATTAATATACAATACGATAACAGTGTCGTATAAAGAAATATATTGACTTTTCCTAATAACATATCAAACTAAAAATATTTTTCTAAAATCATATAAAACATAAAATATTTTTTCTTATAATGCATCATTTTATCATGTCATTTTAAGTTGTTTATCGTAAATTGATCATCAGTTTTCACCCTTAAATAGGTATTTTAACCCAAAAACATTAAAAAATTAAATTAATTTAAAAATTAATAAAAATTAAAATAATCATTTAAGTAAACGTTAAAGATATTTTTTAGTTTCATCTAAAAAAATAAAGAGTATGTTGAGTAACAGTGTAATTTAGGTTTGAACAGTATCAATAATTGAAACAACTAATTAAGATAGTGTTTACAAAGAACACTGTTATGTTTGGTCAGTCAGCACAGGGTCGATGAGCCAATAGTAAGACAAGGATGTGCAACTGATCCTACATCTAGATTAAGGTACGGTTGTTTATTGTATTATTCCATTTTAATGTAAAAAAGAATATAACTACGAGTTTCATTAAAACCTTCTTATATCTAATTGGAGGAAAAGAGTATCCGTAGTAGTATTATACAAACTTAATCAAATACTTAAAACCCACAAAACATCAAACTAAACCTGCGAACTTGTCCCGATCAAGTAAAATTTCAACTACATTAGGTCGTTCCAAGAACACCCGCACCAAATCCTTAGTATTTCGCATGATCTTAGCCAACATGTTTGTTACACCATTAGTCTCTCTTCTCACACGTACAATCCTAATGTCTCAAGCACGTACAAGCAGCCCATTAATCAGTTGAACAAGATTGCGGTGGGAAATATCAACCAACAACCCCTGTATCAAAGCCACAACCGTAGTGCTGTCAAGTTCAAGCACCACCTTACGGTACCCTAAGTCCCAGGTCAAGGTTAAGCTGTCAAAAGCATCCCACAATTCCATGTAAATCACCGAGAAACGGTCAATGCGCCGCCCACCACGAATCCACTCACCGTCGGCGTCCTGAATGATTCTTCCAGCGATGGCAACCAAAGGATTTCCACCCACCGCTTCATCCGGTCGGCACCATTATTTACATAACCCTCTTCGCTATTGTTGTTTGCGGATTTCCATGACAGCCACAATTTCCTTTGCATACGCCACACATTAATCCACAATGTTACCAACTAATTCCCTTCCACTATCAAACACATCGCTTCTTTCAAAGGATTCAACAAGTTGTTGCAAACAAAAATGTCCACCAATTACTATTACTCTTCAAGTTGGCTTGCAACCAATCGCAGTCACTCGCGTTAAAGAAGCTACTCCATAAGTTTTGCGGTATTATCTTAGCCTAAACCTGCCTCGTCCGACCACACGTTCTCAACACATGGTTTATATCCTCATCTTCTAAGTCGCACATAGGGCATAGACTGCAGTTACCGAAATGTCGGCGGATTCTTTCCTTATTTGTCATCAACCTATCAAGTTTTACTAGCCATAAAAAAGTTTTGATCGCTGAGGAACCGATAGGCGCTAAATGAACTACCATGAACCCTCCTCCTCAAGTAGCACCTCTGACCCCAAAGCACGATAAGCCGATGCGGTTGAGAATGTACGTATTTCAGTCTATCTCCAAACTAGCGAGTCACTCAAAAATCCAGCATGTGGCGGAACAACGCTTGCCAACCGATCCACCGACTCACGAGGCAATGCCAACGCAAGCTTGCTCCAATCCCAATCCCCTGTTGTCGTTAGCATGCTAGCAACACTCACGTGAGGGGGATCGCCGACTAGAAGATATTTTGTCGCCTAAGACTCTCTCCCATGTAACCACACATCCCACCAAGAATCAAATTTCCACCCGTTACGGACTTGCCAACACATGATTTGTTTTATTACTTCTCAACAATGACTCACACCTTTCCAAAGCCTCGAGGAGTTTCGTCAATAAATTTCACTAGGCAACTCTACAAACCATTTATACTTATCCCTTAGAACTTGGACCCATAGTTTGTTTATACTACAAATCAAGTGATATCCTACCTTTATAAGAAAAACACAATTTTGTTTCTGTACATCACGGAAATCTAGTCCTCCCATATTTGGTGGCTTCTTCACAGTATCCCATTTTACAAGGTTAATAACATTATGGTCCGGTGTCATACCCCAAACAAACGACGAATGTGTTTCTCAATATCATCAAAGATACCTTTTAGAAGTTAGGTAGTTTGCATTGTATAAATTGGTATAGCCTGTAACACTGCCTTCGCCAGAGTAATTCTTCTTACTAGTGTCAATGATTTCGCTTTCCAACGTGATAAGCGCTGATCAATCTTCTCTATCAGATATTGGTATGTGGCCCATGTAACACGCTTATGTAGAAGTAGGACACCCAAATACCTCCCCAAATCATCCACTACCTCAAACCCAAAGTGGTCTGCTATGTCCTGCTTCCGCTCTAAGCTGGAATTATTAGAAAAGAATATCTAGGTTTTAGAAACACTAACTCGGTGTCTTGACAACATATAAAAATCCTAGAGGACTTCACGAACAATTTTAGCTTGTTCCAACGATGCCTCCGAAAATAGCAGTAGATCGTCCGCGAAAAACAGGTGTGACAAGCCCGATCAACCACGAGAAAGTTGAAGTTGCTTCCATTGCCCATCAAAGATTCGTCGATCAATTGCCTTCGCTAACTGCTCCATACACATGACAAATAAATAAGGTGAAAGCAGATCTCTATGTCTCACCCCGTGGTACATGTCACTTATATCAGTATCTCATTGCAATGAATATCGATATAAATTGAACAATAAAATAGTATCCATCTCTCAGTTCATCAAGTGAAATAATTTTCTTAAAACCCAAAATATTGAGTATCGATATTGTCTCCTCGCGTACCAATACTAAAGCTGAAAAATAGCTTTTTAAAGAGTTAGAAAATTGTTTTTCATGCTTTCAACTTATAACCGTTAACCTCCAAACTCGATCGTATATCTTATAGAAATATTTAGGATGGTTTACTACCGTTTTACAAGTTATTATTACCAAATATAGATTATGACATTAAATAGGGTCTCAAGCATTCAACACCCCAAAACAATCATGCATATCAAATTTAAAGGGAAAAATCAAAATCGATGAAAAAATATAGAATTTCTAAGCCTTCACCAATTTAATATTTAATTTAAAAAATTAAGAATTTAAGAATTTTTTAATTTTTAATAATATTAAAATTGGATAATTAATTTGTTTAAATTTAAAGTTAATTTATTTATTTATTTGAATAAAATTAGATAAATAATTTTATTTTTAAGTTAAGCTTTTATAAATATAATATATAAAAATTGATTAATAAATTGTTGTAAATATCTTTTGGTACCTAATTGTTTTAAAAATAAGAAAAGTGAAATCTATCAAAAAAAATCAAAATATTATTCATTTTTCTAAAAAATCCCATAAATTTAATAAAAATAAAAAAAATATTTTTTAAAAAAATATTAAAAATAAACTAATATAAAAAAATTAACTGTATTAAAGGTTTAAGAATGATAAAAATATAATTAAAAAATGTTCATAAAGTATTAAAAATTTTAACATTTTCATTGAAATTTTTTAATTAGTCAGTCCGAATATTACCATCCATTAAACAAATATTTAGTGGAATCAATATTGTATTAAAGTAATAATAATAATAAATTATTTCTCTTATCTTCTTCAAATTGATTCTCATTAATATTTGATGCGAAAATCAAAGAAAAAAATTTGATTTTTACTATTTAGTGGAATCAATATTGTATTAAATGAATATTATCATATTCATATGACATGTCACCATTATTAAATTTTTAATGGTCAAATTACTATAATAGTTAAAAAATAAGCTATTTATTAAAAAGATATAGGTTAAGAGTTAAATTTATCCTAAAAAAAGAATAAAGACCAAAATGATAAAAATTATAAATGTTAAGAGTTAAAATTATCTTTATACCAATAATTAATTATACATACCGACACATATTAGTAGTACATAACATTTACTCTAAAATTCTTAATATATATAATTTGTTATCTATCTTCCTTCCTTTAAACGTCTTCATAAATAATACCAAAAATATATATGACTTGATGATAAATAATTTGATAATTATCAGAGTTGTTGCAACCAAAATTTATATTCTCCAATTACAAAAAGGATTTATTTTACTATATTAGTATGGCTTAAATTCGGTAAGTTATTAAATTAAAATGTATTAATTTGTAATTTTAAATAATTTGAACAGGTAGAATATTTTAAGATTATAATTTGATTTTATTTATCGAAAAATCCTTGTGTAAATATATATTTATTTAATGCTATACATGGCATGATCTTAGGAAATAGAACTGCAGATTTCTTACATTAAAAAATTGATTTATAGATTTTAATAGTTATTTAATCGGATTAATTGGTATGACCTTATGAAATATCTCGGGTTGTTAATTGAGTTGAGCAACTCGCAAGTAGTTTAAGTTTGATTTGATAAAAATTCGATCAATATTTGATTTTAGTCGAGTAACAAGTTTAGGAACTAATCATTAATAATATAATTTTAAAAATGGGTTTTTTATGATTAATTCTTAGAATTTTATGTATTTACTGAACTTAACGAAAACGAGTTTTTTTAACGAGTACAAGTAAAATCTTTATGTAAAGTTTATTGAATATTGAATCAAATCAAATTAAGTATAAATTAAATAATTTCCAATTTAAATCGAATATTACTCTACTCATCATCCCAAGATAAAGTGTGACTTACACGGGTTAAACATCTTGCATCGACAACTGCCCAATCCATGCATAGGTCCACCGACGGTGACGAATGGATTATATCCATTCGTCCCACAAATAATGTCTTTTTTATTAAATTTTTAAAGTTAAATTTTTTAAATTTAACTATAATTATATTAAATATTTTAAATAATTAAATTTTATAATATATATTTAAATATATTTGATTAGATGTTTCTAAAATATATTTTTATATTTTTATCAATAATAAATTTTAAACAACCATTAATCAAAGTTTAAAAAATTTAACCCTAAAAAAATAATAAAGGACATTATTTTAAAACAGAGAGAGTATAATTTTAAATTTATATAAAAAAATTATTTATTAAAATTATAAAATTTTAAAAATATAAAAAATTAAAATTATGTAAAAATTTAAAATTTTTAAAGGTACGAGGTGAGGTTCTTCTCCCAAAGCCTATAATTCGTATATAAATAAGACGATTCGTCCTTAAGACGACCCACCATTTCAGTTGTTTAGCCAAATTTCTTATACTCCGACTGAGTCTCCATGGACAGCTCAGTTGCTCCGGTCGCCATCGACAATGACCAGAGAAATCTCAGCAACATCTCTTCTCAGACGAAACACTCGAAAGGAGGATGGAGCGCCGCCATTTTTGTCATCTGTAAGACATCTTTTCTCCTCGTTGTTGTTTTACACTTTTGTTCGACACGTGTTTGATGAAATTACCATCCTTGATTCACGCAGTTGTCGAGATGGCTGAGCGATTCGCTTTCTATGGTTTGGCTGGAAACCTGATCACATACCTTACGAACAATCTCGGCGAACCGATGACCGTCGCTGCTAAGAACGTCAACACGTGGGTCGGGGTCTCCTCCATCTTCCCTTTGATCGGAGCGTTCATCGCCGATTCGTACCTCGGTCGCTTCAAGACCATCTTAGCCTCCTCCTTGATCTACTTCTTGGTAACATCATCGTTTCCGATCGAGTTGTGTTTATCGCGGTTCTAGATATGTTTATCTTTTCAACAACAACAATTGTTGGTGTTGGTGTTACAGGGGATGGTGTTATTGAGCTTATCTGTGTCTGTAATCCCTATGCATTTTCGGAAAGCAGTGTTCTTCTCCGCCCTTTACGTTTTAGCCATCGGCGAAGGTGGCCATAAGCCGTGCGTTCAGACCTTCGCCGCCGATCAGTTCGATGAGAATAATCCCCAAGAAAAATCTGCTAAAAGCTCATTCTTTAACTGGTGGTACCTTGGAATCGTTACAGGAGCCTCGGTCGCCATTGTTGTTGTTATCTATCTCCAGGTGAGTTCAAATAATTCATATGATTCTCCTCAAAGGTCAAACTCTGGTTTTAGTCCCTCTATGATTCTGAAATTTATGATTCAGTCCCTAACTTAATTTAGTTCTTCTTTTATAATTGAATATGTTAATTTAAGTAATTAAAACAATTTACTATTCTAGTTAAAATGAATCAACCAATGATAATATAAAAAACAGTGGACCGGGTTATGAATAATTAAAGTATAAGGGCTAACTATCAGATTTAACAATAATAAAGGGCCATCAATAATAATTTAACCTTTGTAAATCCCTTCTATTATCCGTTACTTTTCTCTTACATAATCATGATGATTTTAACGTAAAAATGATATCATTTTTATATAATTAGTTTAAATTTAATTTAGTCAAAATATAAAATAATTTTTTTATTTATATTTAAAGAGTTTTTTAATAATATCACGATAATAATATTTTTTTATTAATAGAAAAAAATTATAATAACATATTGTTTAAAATATTTCCATAGGATAATGTTGGTTGGGCAGCAGGATTTGCGGTATTATCTGGGTCACTCGCGGTGGCATTGGCTGTGTTTTTAATCGGAATTAAGAGATACCGAAAACAACGGCCGACGGGGAGCCCCTTTACCATGATGGCTCGGGTCTTTGTCGCCGCCGCAAAGAAGTGGCGCGTGAGTGAAACCGACGATGGTAGGGGAATTTGTTACGAGGATGATAGAATCAGTGGGAAACATAATTTGGTCCGTACCAAACAGTTCAGGTAAATTCTTTGATATAATTAAAATATTAATATTTAATACATATTTAGTAAAATATTTAATTGAACAAGTATTATTTAAATATTTTTATATATCTTAAACTTTAAAATCAAAATCTTAAATCTTAAATTTTTAATGTTATATATTTTTTATTCGTATCGGTTAATTATTTTTTAATTCAATCGAAAGTTAAGAAATATTTTTTCTATTCTAAATATATTTATAAACAATAAAAAACAAATATTTTCACATTTTAGAATAAAAAATAACAAAGTTGGCAATAATTGAATTTCAGAAGGAAGGAAAACATCATATTCAAGTAATTTGTTTCTCATTCAAGTTTGTTTAAAAATGGTAAATTTACAAGTGGGTCCCTGAGATGTTTGGATTTATTTGAATTAGACAATTATTCTCTATAAAGCAATTTATATAAATATTTGGATTTTTTTACAAATTGAGAATTAAATTATTGGTGTTCATTTTTTTTTGTTAATCACTCATGTGAATTCTAAAAGTTTTATTATATTTATATAAAAAAGTTTATTAAAGAGAATAAAAGGATGATATGGGTTTAATTTGCTAGAATGGGTTATTTTTTTATTTTGGTGATAGAAAAAAAATTACAAATGAAATATTAATGTGTCGTATTATAATATTTTTGTATGATTTTTTAGAATATTTATTTATTTATTTTTAAAAAATAAAAAATAAAATTTATAAAAAAAATATTTTTAACAAAACTATAAATTTAACATGATAGAACTGTAGTGTATCAAGTGTGAGTAATATCTAAAGAAAAATTGTCAAGATTTAATGGTCAAAACTGGTCATTTGACTTAATTGATTTAATTTTCCTGGTTTAAAGACTTAATTGAGTGGAAAAAAATTAGGGACATAACTATTTTTTTTTCCAAATTTCAAGGATTTCTTACCTTATTAAGCCTAAATTTATTTTAAATTTTTTTATTAAATATTTTTATTTGTGTTCGATTATTTTCAAGTTCAAGTCAAGTTTTGGTCATTAAGACTTGAGTCATTTCCAATTCAAGTCACTTAGGTTAAACTTATTAACATTTTATTATCCATATCAGATTGTATCGAAATTGAATCTGAATTAATTTGATTAAGTTTTCGAATTTGAATCACAAAAAGTGCAATATATATATTGTTTCATTTATTTAAATTCGAATTATTTACATTCTTCGGTGAAAATACAGATTTTTAGATAAGGCGATGATCATCGACAACGAGGATTGCTTGAGCAAGACCAAGGATCCATGGCGGCTATGTTCATTAAACCAAGTTGAAGAAGTAAAGCTTGTACTTCGCCTTATCCCCATATGGTTTGCTTGCTTAATGTTCAGTGCAGTGATAACTCAATTACACACATTTTTCACCAAGCAAGGCAGCACAATGCTGAGATCAATAGGTCACAATTTCCAAGTTCCTCCGGCAGCACTCCAAAGCCTCGTTGGACTCACAATCCTCATCGCCGTCCCGATTTATGATTGGGTTTTCGTTCCCATCGCTCGTAAAATAACCGGCCATCCCCGTGGAATCACAATGCTACAGAGAATCGGTGCCGGTCTATTCGTTTCCATATTGAACATGGTTGTTGCAGGACTAGTAGAGACAGCCAGGGTAAACACCGCGAGCAAACATGGACTACTTGACACTCCAAAAGCTATAGTCCCGATGAGCATATGGTGGTTACTTCCTCAATACGTACTCACCGGAATCGGAGACTGCTTGACAGTCGTCGGATTACAAGAACTGTTTTACGACCAAATGCCGGAAGAAATGAGAAGCATCGGAGCAGCTGCATATATAAGTGTAGTGGGAGTTGGGAGCTTTGTAAACACAGCTATAATCTCAGTGGTTCAAGCCATTACTTCAAGTCATGGGACTGCATGGCTGGGAGATAATCTGAACCGTGCAAATCTCAATTACTTTTATTGGGTAATGGCAGGATTAAGTGGGGTTAATTTGTGTGTTTATATGTGGATTAGTAAGGGTTTTACGTATAAAAAAGTTGAAAATAGCGACCAAGGTAAGGGGAAAGAACTGGAAATGGGAGACTATTTGAAGGCAAAAGTATGAAATTTGGTGCTATTTGGATGTAAAAATGCATGTTTAAGACTTGAATTATAAGTAGAATGATTAAACTAGTTTTAAGTAATTATTATTACTGGTTTTACGTTGTTTTTAGAAAATACGGTAAAAAATTAATTTTAAAAAATGTTTTTAGATTGTTTGATTTAAAATATGAGTGTTTGATATTATTGTCAAAAAGTGTCTAAATGGATGAAATATTTATTTTAGACATTCATTTTGAAAATATGAAAGAATTGGTGATATAAATGAGTAAGGATACAAAAAGTTGATCCGACCCAAAAACCCAACTAAAACCTATTTGAGTTAGAACTTGGTTTGATCTGAGGATGTGATGATCCAAAATCAATCTGTAATCGACTATTGTTGATCCGAAATTGAGTAGTACCTATTACTTTAGCAATTGAACTCGACCTTAGGAGCTCGTAATTAATAAGGTACCGATCTCGGGCGCTCGTAAGGGTCGTTCTTTCGCATAATCGACTGTCGAACCCAAATATTTTAAAAAGAATCATTGATTTATTTTATGGTGTCTGGCCTACGTAAGTGACTGGTGGCGACTCCAAGTTATTTTAAAATTAAAATAATACACATTTTTAATAAGACCCTGATTTTCAAAAGGGTAAAATTTTGATTTTTCAAAATTAATTCGCCATGGTATTTTACACCTCGATTTTAAAATGATCGTGACAGCTTGACGATTCCACTGGAGAATTTTTTTGTGAGTCAGGCATAATAATTAATTACACGTGTAATTTTTGTATTTTAAGTAATAATATAATTTTCTTCAAGAGGTTATCGAATGGATTTTCCAACGTGATGCATCAGCTCTCGACCCGAGCTTTCACCCTTGAATTGGAGATAGATGTGATCCAACGTGATGCTCTCCAGCTCCGAGTTCGAATTTATGCCTACTTCGAGTATACTAACCTTACGCGTTGTGGGGGCCTACGCCTTCGTTGTAAGAGACCTATATTACCGAATCGAGGTCTTGTTACAGTAGACGGTAACGACAGTTCGGGAATCCAACATCTAGATCCGAACTTACATGTATAGAGTAAAAACCTACCCCTATTAAAGCAAGACAATGACCATAAGATAAAACGATATGCTACCGAAATGACGTCAAATTAGGATTTCTCTGATTAAATTATTCTCTTGTTATTTTTAAGCAACATAAATTGTTCTCTGGTTATTTTTTTCAATTTAAATTGTTTTTTCATGTTAATTAATTTTTATCTTTTAATTATTTTAGAGTTTTATGAAGCTATAAATACTCGTGAAGCTTGAGAGAGGACCTTGTGCTTTGTTTTATTTGTTCTTGAGGTTTTTACTTTTATAAAAAATTTATTTTAAGTTTTAGCTGAAAGCTTTAGCAACAAATCAATTTTGATAGTGAGAATTGTAAAGTATTTAATATCTTCGGATCTTTATTTTAAATTTTCTGATCTAATGAAGGGAGAAGGATTGGGTTATTGAAGTACATTCGACTTCTTGAGATTTCACTAGCATATTGATTATTATAAGAAATTAAAATCAGAATTAGTTATTATAGAAATAACATTGTCTGAATTTTACTTTTTTCGAATCTAAAATATTTGTTCTAATGAGGATAGTTGTCGACTAGATCAAATCTAAAACTAGATTTCAAGATTGAACTTGAGTGATCGGTTTACAATAATAAAAATTGAGTCACAAGGATTGACCTTGTAGATTACTAATATGATTCTCGAAGTAAAAATCTTATTCGATGATCGGTTGAAAATGAGTTAAAGCGAATCTTGAGGTTTTTACTTAAACTAAATATTTTTCTTAAATTTACTATTACTATTATCTTTAGATATAAATTGTTATTTTTATTTTTATTTAAATTAAACTCTCATTATAACCCCTCTTAATTTTCTCAATAAAGTCAGAATCAAAATCTCTTTACATCAAAAGCTCCTTAGTCCTTTTGAGATCGACTCTTCTTCTTCTTTTTCTTCTTCTTCTCTATTACTATGTTATTTATTTATTTATTTTATCTAAGATTAAGACATTTTATTTTGACACTTTACGATTCAGGTAAAAATTGACGTTATTGTCGGGGACTTCAAAAAAATTACTAATATAGTTTATTTTGATTTATGACAAAGAAAATTCGGATAAATTAACTGATTATAAATTGGAAATTAAAATGTTAGCTCGTAGACAACTCGTTATCAAGTCAAATATAGATTCTAATCAACATGATAATCTCAACCTATCTTTTTTCAAATCCGATCAATACCATGTTGAGAACAAGGGACCAAGCACTACTACAACCAAAATTAAACTCGGAGAGTATTCTATTCTCTCTCTCTTTTTACTTTATTTTGCACATATTGGGACAATACGACTAAAGTGAGAGGTAAAATTAGTATTAAATTTTGATCGATTGAATTTAAATTTTTCTCTAATTTATGTATTAAAATTTGATTGTTTATCTATCTCATATTTTACACTATTCTTTGACTTTGTGAATTTTAATCTTGCTTTCGCTAGAATTTAAGAAACATGATAACAATTAGCATGACTAATTGATTTTTCATTAAATTTGTGATGTCTCATATATTTGTTAGTCGAAATATTAGCATGACTTTGTACAATTTAGTCTTTTATGTGAGTTTTGAGTCTAATGAACATATATTTTCTTTCTTGCTCTTTGTTCTTGACTGAGTGTGTCAACTAGTTTATTGCATTCCAGTAGGTGAGTGGATTTAAACAAAACTATTTTTTCTTTGATTTTCCTTTTGAATTTTATTTTTTTATTTCTGTCTTTAAAAGTTTTACTTTTCTTTAGAGCTACCTTAGCCCAATAGGTATCATGTGAAACATTAAAAATTTGATTTTTTTATAAATTAATATAAAATAAAATTTAAAATAAAGTTACACAATATTAAATAAAAATTGATACTCCTTAAAAGGAAAACAGCGTCATTTAAAAGGAAATCACACATATTATATGTTATTATTAACTTAAAAAATTCTTCCATATTTTTTTTAAATCTGATACCCTAAACTTTTCAATTCAACTGGCTCAATTTTTTTAATGGACTTATGGAAGATTAACCCTTACCAATGAGCACTATTTGATTTTAACTGAAATAATCGACTGGATCATTTTTTAGTTAATTGAAATATTAATTTTAAGTACGATAAGTTAACGTTAAACTTTTTTTTTAATTTGATTATCGGTTAATTCAATTCGAAACAGATTAATTAATCAAATTAACTAAAATTATTATATATTCGACATATATATTTTGTTCACTAAACTATATTAATCGCTCAATCACTCTATTAGCATCACTGGTGTTCAAACCCGTGAGCTCTAAAAACAATAACCGTTCTTTTAGCCACTTGGTCAATTGCTCCGGTCGCCATCGACAATGACCCACCATATGCATAGAGTTGTTTAGCCAAACTCCAACCGGATCTCCATGGCTAGCTCAGTTGCTCCAGTCGCCATCGACAATGACCCCATAGATTCTAGCAAGCTCTCTTCTCAAAAGAAGCCCTCTACAGGAGGCTGGAACGCAGCCGTTTTTATCATCTTTAAGCAAATCTTTTCTCCCCATTTTTGTTTTTCCCTGCTCGTTTGATGAAATTGGCATCGTTGATTCATGCAGTTGTCGAGATGGCTGAGCGATTTTCTTTCTATGGTTTGGCTGGAAACCTGATCACATACCTCACGAATATTCTTGGAGAACCGATGACCGTTGCCGCCAAGAACGTCAATACTTGGATCGGGGTTTCCTCCATCTTCCCTTTGTTGGGAGCGTTCATCGCCGACTCGTACCTCGGTCGCTTCAAGACCATTCTAGCTGTCTCTGCGATCTACTTCTCGGTAACATCATCTATTCCGGTTGAGTTGTGTTTATCGCGATTCTAGATATTCAACATTTTTCGATTTCACAGGGGATGGGGTTATTGAGCTTATCGGTGTCCGTAATCACTATGTATTATCGAAGAGCTGTGTTCTTCACTGCGCTTTACGTTTTAGCCATAGGCGAAGGTGGCCATAAGCCATGTGAAAGTGGTGTTTGAGGTCGTGTAGGATAATGTTAGTTGGGCAGCATGTTTTGGGGTGTTATCAGTGGCACTGGCGGTGGCATTGGCAGTGTTTCTAACCGGAATCAAGAGGTACCGAAAGCAGGGACCAACGAGGAGCCCCTTCACCGCGGTGGCTCAGGTCTTTGTTGCTGCTGCAAAGAAGTGGCGCGTGAGTGAAACCCACGGTGGTAGGGGTATTTGTTATGAGGATGATAGAATAAGTGGGAGACACAATTTGTCCCATACCGAACAGTTCACGTAAGTGTTCGGGTCACTTTAAGTTCTAGTCATTTTAGGCTTTGAGCCATTTTCATTTCAAGTCATTTATGTACGAGTTGTGGACTTTATATTATCCAAATCGGATTGTATTGAGGTTGAACCCGGATTTATAGGATCGAGATTTTAAAATTGAATCACAAGTATAACTTGTATAACGGTTTATTTATTCAAATTCGATTTAGTTACATTCTTCGGTAAAAATGCAGATTTTTGGACAAGGCAATGATCATTGACAACAAGGATTACTTGAGCAATATCAAGGATCCACGGAGGCTATGTTCATTAAACCAAGTTGAAGCAGTAAAGCTTGTACTTCGCCTCATCCCAATATGGCTTGCTTGCTTAATGTTCAGTACCGTGATAACTCAATCACAAACATTTTTCACCAAGCAAGGCAGCACAATGTTAAGATCAATAGGTACCAAGTTCCAAGTTCCTCTGGCATCACTCCAAAGCCTCGTTGGCCTCGAAATCCTAATCATCATCCCTATCTACGATCAGATTTTTGTCCCCATCGCTCGTAAAATAACCGGCCATCCCCGTGGAATCACAATGCTACAAAGAATCGGTGCCGGTCTATTCGTTTCCATATTGAACATGGTTGTTGCAGGACTAGTAGAGACAGCCAGGGTAAACACTGCGAGCAAACATGGACTACTTGACACCCCAAAAGCTATAGTCCCGATGAGCATATGGCGGTTACTTCCTCAATACGTACTCACCGGAATCGGAGACTGCTTGACAGTCGTCGGATTACAAGAACTGTTCTACGACCAAATGCCGGAAGAAATGAGAAGCATCGGAGCAGCTGCATATATAAGTGTAGTGGGAGTTGGGAGCTTTGTAAACACAGCTATAATCTCAGTGGTTCAAGGCATGGGACTGCATGGCTGGGAGATAATCTGAACCGTGCAAATCTCAATTACTTTTATTGGGATAATCTGAACCGTGCAAATAAAAAAAACTTTTTTATTTTTGAGATAATCTGAACCGTGCAAATCTCAATTACTTCAAGCCATTACTTCAAGACGAAGACCTCACAATACTATGGAGTGAGAATCTCAAAAATAAAAAAGTTTTTTTTCACTCCAACTTAAGAAGGATGAAACTCGTATGTAAAGCTAAATTATAAAATATATATATAAATTCGTTAAAAAAATCTTTTATAAAAAGCATATAGATAAAAAATGGTGAAGGGATCATAAATTAATGAGTAAACTACATTAAATATCGTTAAACTATTAACAATGACTCGAAAATGTTATTGGATTTAGAAAATATTTAAATCTAATTTTTAACTTGTTTATGTCACTCGGCAATTAACTTTCAACGGAATCGTTAACTCAAAACAATATCGTTTTGGCACTGCTATTTTGAAACCTAATTTATCCCAAAACGATGTTTTATTGGAGAAAAAATAATAAAACTCATGAAATTATTTATATATTAAATTGTTTATAGTATTATTTATTTCATAAAATAACTTAAATTAATCTCAAGTGTAGTTTGACATATATTATTCTACTACATGACATTTTTTTAAAACGTATTATTTTAATATCTCGAATAAAAAAAATAAATGATAAGATATTATCTTATCTTTAAATTTGAATATTATTTTGACATACGATTAATGTATCTCAAACGCCGCAAAAAAAATCAAAAATCTGTCATAAAAAAATTAAATTTTCACAAATCTTAACTCGTCTTTACTCAATCGAATTATGATTTATTTTAACTGAGTTTATTTGATTCCATTATCATTAATTTCTTAGCAATTTATGATTACTTGCCATAAAAGGAAATATGGAAGAAGTTGTATATTGGTATTTAGTTGGGGGATGAGTCTACTACGTGACGAATATCGTTAAACATCGCTAACGTCGAATACTGTTGAATATTTTATTAAATTAATTTACATTGATTAAAAATTTAAAGGATTAAATATATAATTAATAAATATTTAAAAAATTAATTGAATTAGTATTTATTTATTAAATTTTTAAATTTTTTAATAAGGATAAACTACATATTTAGTAACTCACCTATTTTCATATTTCTATTTTAGTATTCAAACAAAAAAAATATAAAAATTATAAACGATTATATCATAACTAGATCTATTCACCTGTGAATCATCCATTATATTTTTCTTCTTTCTCAACTCTCCAATGAAAAATAAAACTTTTTTTTTCTTTTCACAAACGGAAATGATAAATTTTCAAGCAATTAAATAACCGAAAAACAAATATTTTTTAAAATGAAATATAAAAGAAAACACAGGAAAGAAATCACGTTGATTCCAAAATTTAAAAAGCCAAAATTTTCATTTTTTATGAAAATTCTAAATTTTTACTTTGTTTTTATAAAAAATATTTTTTGTTTAAATTTTTTATACGTTTAAAGTTATAGGATAGTTCGAGATATGATTTTTGATTAAACGTGGATCTCTAAAAATTTAAAATAATAATAATAATAAAATTATTTATTTAACCTTTATTATTTAAATAAAAAATTTATCGTCACATATTTAGAATTTCTAAGTTTATAAATTATTTCAGACTTAATGAAAAAGTATCGTTCAATTAATTTTTTGAAACATCAAAGAACGTCAAAGATGAACTAAACTTTTAAATTTACGAAGTTATCAGTTAAATGGCAAAAAAAATTATTTTTCTCGGAGAATTAAGAAAGCAGAAAAAATAACCAATGATTTACGAGTAAAGGGATCAAGACGTGGTATAGTTATCTATAATTTTGATACTTTAATATTTTTTTTAGTTTAGGTATTAAAATAGAAATACGAAAATAGATATAGTATTAAATATATAGTTTATCCTTATTAAAGAATCAAAAATTTATATATATAAATATAATTTAATTAATTTTTTAAAATAATTATTAATTATATATTGAATTCTTAAAATTTTTAAATTTTATTAATTAATTTAATAATATCCAATTAATTTAATGATATTTAATAATATTTAATATTAATTGTGTGCAACGATGTTCATTGCGCGTTCTAAGATTTTCCTTAGCGGATATCATGGGTAAACTCGTATAAACAATTTTAAATATAATAGCAAGGAAGGGATAATCTGAATATTTAATTTCATTAGATTATGTATTATTTGATTTATTTATTTATTTATTTATTTTAAATCATTAATATTATGAAAATTTGAATTTTTGGATTTCCAAATAATCTAAAACTTGAAATATTGTGATCCGTATCTGATCTAGAAAACTTAAAATCGGATATCCGATCCGAAAATAAAAACCAGATCGGATATCCAAATTCTCGAATCAGGTCAATGGAGAATCGGATCAGATCGATCGTATCAGATATTTTTGAACACCCCTAAGATATAGAGATGGGCACGGGTAGGGTCGGGTTGGATTTTCGGTCCACTCGTACCCGACCTGAAGAATCATACCTGCCACCCGACCTGACCCGGGTTCAGGGTGAAAAAATCTGACCTGACCCGACCCGATCCAATTTTAAAGCTTTAAAATCTAACCCTACCCTACCCAGCCCGAATCGTTAAAAAATTAAATTATAGGGACTTAATTGTAAAAAATAAAATTTAAGGATCAAATTGTAAAAAATAAAATTTTATTGACCTAATTGTATAAAATATATATAAAGAGAAATCATTATTACAAATATCCATAAAATATATATGGAAAAATTATACTACTAGTCTCTCGTTGGGTCGAGTCGAATTTTTTCTACCCTAAACCTAAACCCGACCCGAACCTGAATTTTCTAAAAAAAATCCAACCCGATCGAACTAGATCGAGTCGAAACCTGTCGCCTTCGAGTTCCGTGCACATCCCTACTATAATTTCTGCACCTTTCTTAAAATAAATCGAAACATATTAAACATTTAAATATACTTGATTTTACATTTTCATATATATTGTATTAATATCATACTATCCGAACTGAAATTAATCGATTAAAATGAAAAAAAAATCTATTATATTTATTTTTAAGAAGATTATCCATTTACTTTTAATTTGCTTACGATTTATCAATAACTAGAGTTTTAATAACTTGTAAATAATGTTAAATTTTAATAGTTTCAGTCATATGTTATAAAATATTTTCTTAAACTAAAATAAGTTTCGAGTATCAAATTTGAATTAATTCGTATAATCTAGATGACTTCTCCCATATTAAACTAATTATCTGATAAGTCGTTCTAAAATCTCGAAAAATCTTCGATCATGACTTAATCTCTAACTAACTAATCCAGATAAGGTACGAGAAAGATTTATTATAGAGAATTTACTTCATTCACGTCTAATCTCACTAATAAATCTCGTCAAACCAACTAACAATTGTTAAATAATATAACGATAATACTATATATTCTCCGATATTTTTTTCAAAATTCAAATACATTTAAATTTGAAACACTTTATCTTATATATAAGGAAGTTAAACTTCAAGAATTAACATAACATTTCGCTGATCATCGGAAACAAACATGAAATCTTCTCCGATCACCCGGTTTCTCCCTCTGATGCTACTTTTGGTCGCGACGGAAGCGTTCCTCGTGCCACACAAAGTGCATATATATGTCTACAACGACCTCGGTCCGGGGAAGACCCTCACCATCCACTGCAAATCGAAGAACAATAGTCTCCACATCCGACAGGTCGCCTACGGTCAGTACTACCAGTTCAAGTTCCGGCCAAACTTTTTAAGGAACACCTTGTTTTACTGCAGCATGAAATGGGACAGTACCGTACATCGGTTCGACATTTACGTCCAGGCCAGGGATAGAGCTGTCTGCGACACTTGCGTGTGGAAAGTAAGGCCTGACGGTCCATGTCTGATGGCTTATAATACCATTTGCTACTCTTGGAACCCTGCTTAATTGATGTCACAACATCTAGTAGAATAATGAATTTTATCACTAGGTCTAGAGCAGGAGCAAAATTTTGAATTAGGGTGTTAAAATTCTTGATTTTTGTTTATATTTTAATAAATGTTAATAAATTAAATAATGATTGTGATTTTCTTTTAAAGAATTATAATTAATTTTTTAAACGTAGAATAATTTATAGATAAAAAAATTATTAAAAATATAGACTATACAAACCAGCGTCGGGATTTAAGGTTGAGGGGGGGCAAAAACATAAATATTTAGAAGTAGGGGGTAAATTTCTAAAAAATCATTTTTAAAAGAATTTAAATAAGAGGACAAAAGTGAAAAAAATATTCTTCGGGGGTGGGAGGCGATTGTCCCACCCAAGCCTAAGATGACTCCGTCCCTGATACAAACATTATAAAGCTAAATAATGAATAATATACATATAAATAATATCATATTGAATATTTTAATACGAAAATTTTATTTTATGTAACTTAAAAAGAAAAACGCATCTATATAAATATAGAAACTTAATTTTTTTTTACCATAAAAATGAACGGTGTGGACGTCTAGAGCATCTTATTTTTGTCAGTGTTTTGGTTTTGATCTACTTTTATTTCATTTGAAAAAAAAAATCACATTAGAAAAAAAAATCACATTACGAGCATCATTGGTAGAAAATATTTGATATATTAAATAATAATCAAATAATATATAAATTAAAGGCATAAAGATAATCTCCCTTAACGTTTATAATTTTTATCTTTTGGTCCTCATTTTTTTAGATAAATGTAACTCTTAACCTATGTCTTTTTGACAAATAACTTATTTTTACTAACATAATGATTAGACCGTTAAAAATTTAACAATATTGATAGGTTATATATATAATAATAATATATTTTAAATAATATGGCATATAGCCTCATTTTACATATATATAACATGTCATTATCGTTAAATTTTTTACGATAATGACAAATATATATAATATGATTTCATTTTAACATAAATTATAAAAAATTAAAATTTAATTAAAATATTAAAAATTAATTAAATCTAAAATAAAAGGCTACTAAGCATTCTCAAATCTTAAATATCATTCTACATATATATGACATATTATTATCGTTAATTTTTTAACTATCTAATCATTATGTTAGTTAAAAAATAAGATATTTGTCAAAATAATATAAGTTAAGGGCTAAATCTATCCTAAAAAAAAGATGAGGGCCATAGTCGGACCCTTTTAACTCAGTTCATCATCTTCGAGATCTCATTGTTTTATCTTGTCAGAAATCAGGCTACAATTCATCTTGTCACAAATTAGGTCTTTCATGAACATTCCAACTGCATCGAGATGGATTGTCATTTTGTTCGTGAACGGATAATTCATGATTTTCTCAAATTATTTTATATTCGATCTAAAACACAACTGGTCGATATTTTCACTAAAACTCTTTATTTTTCCCATCTTCTCTGATTTTAATTCTCTTTTATCAAACTCTATTTTTGCACTTAGTATTTTCATTCAAATCCACTTAAACATATGAATAATCCTAATTCTGAATATGACCCTAAAATTAAATTCAAAATTATTAGAAAGAAAAGTATTTTTTTGTTTTTTTTTTTTAATTTTTCGGATTACTCCCTAATTAATAGAGTTTTATGCATACACAACGCTTCTAATTTGAAATTTTAAACGATACCAAATTATTTATTACTTTAAAAATTAATTTTATATATTTTTAATATATTTTATTTTAAGATTAAAAATTTATGATTTAAGATTAAAATAATCAATATAATATAATTAAGTTTTACGCATTTGTATTAAATAATTTTCTTTCATTAAAATAACTATAAAATCATTAATAAATAAATAGAAATATAGTTAAGTTTTACAATATAGGCATATTTTAATGTTTGAATTATTTTTTTTCAAAGAAATAAAATAAATGAAAGTCAAAATGTATGTACATTGCTAATATCTAAAAAAAATATATTTGAAAATCTCATGTTTGGAATCTTTACATGTAGTTGGTAAAAGAATGTTGTGAAAAACGAGTCACTTATTATATATCTTTGACCTTGATTTTTCAAATAAAATAATTTAATCTGAATTGATTTTTCACTTATATTTGATTTTTTTAAGTAAATTTAAATATTTAAATTATGATATTATAAATAAAATAAAATAAATTAAAAAAATTCACTCATAATAAATTATTATAGTATTTGATCTGAATTAATTAAAAATTAAAAGAATTGCCTTATAATATTAAATTAAGAGAATATAAGTGATTATGAAAAAAAGGTGTAGTTTCCTTTAAAAATTAAATTTTAAAAAATGTTCATCCTTTAACATTAATTAACAGAATATCTTCTTTTATTTCGTATTTTTAGGTTAAATAGGTTATTGGTCCTTATAATTTGGTAAAATTTACGATTCAATCCCTATAATAAAGATTTGAAGATCAAATTATTTTTTCCATTAAAATTCCTAATTAGAGCATTAATATTATTGGTATACATGACCATCATATAAGCGCAGCTTAATGAAGACTTTTAACTTCCAAAAAGGATTAAATATTTAACTTTGTCAAGTATAGGGACTGATAGCATAATTCAATCTTTTTTTCAATTTTTGATTATCTACCCATATTAAAATATATATATATATATAGACTGTTATATATCTACATCTATAATTAATTAATTAATTAATGCATCTGTCCTATGAATTAAAAATATTTTTAATAAATTAATAGAAATAATCGGACAGTGGCAAAAAGGCCAAAATAAAAATGCTTTTGAATTCTGGCTTTGCCTTAAGAAATAATCAACACCGAAAAATTATCAAGAATATTATTAAGTAAACTACTTTTCAGATCACTGAATTATATATTCGATTTTATTATCTTCGGTAAATAAAAAAAATATCAATTAAGTCATTAAATTTTCAATTATACTATTAATCGTTAATGGTATTGTATATACAGAAAAGCTTTACTGTGAGACTCACCCATCAAAATTAAATATACGACATGAGTCGGTCCAAATTAATTAGTCAGAGTAAAACCCTGAAAACCAGAATAAAAACTAATCCGATTAACAATTAATTGTCTATGACTTTATTGAAGTCAAATTAAAAGTTTAGCTAATTAATTGATATTTTTTTTTATTTAGTGATCAAAACAAGAGCAACTCTATAACCTAATGACTAAATAGTTAGTTTGCCCTTATTATTAATTTAAAATTTAAACATTACCATTAGGTTGAGCAAAACTCGATTCGAGGAGAAAATACTCGATTCGTTTTGACTCAACTCAAAAATTCATAGACTCGAATCAACTTGAAAAATTCAAATAAAGTTCGAGTTGTAAAATAAAAATTCGAATAACTCGAAATTTTTAGTAATTAAAGGATTTATTTTTAAGTTTGAGACGAGTCTCTTAATTTTTTTATGATATATACATTAATATATAAAAATATTTAAAAAAATATCATTATATGTGAAAAATATATATACATACATATCTTTTATAATCAAAGAAAATCGTTTAAATTGAAATAAAATTATACTATAATATGATAAATAATTATAATTAAATATTTATAAGAACTTTAAAACTCAACTCGACTCGACTCAATTTTTTAAACTCGACTTGAATCGAAAAAATTCAAATAAAATTTGAGTTATAAAATATGACTCGTTAGCTCAAATAATTCAAAAAAATTATTCGGTTCGATCGAATATTCACCCTTAACTACCACCGTCATCATCATTATTCATGAAAATGAAAAGGCAAAACGCACCATGTTATCTTGTTGTCCAATTCAAAAATCAACCTAGAAAATCTGCGAGATTCTGTATGAAAATCTTCCCCGATCTTATTTGCTTTCCAAACTGTCAGATTTTCCATCCATGGCCAACCCTTTAATAACTCACATTCCCTTTGGTTTTTCTCTCAAACCAAACAAGATTTTCCTTCTTCTTTTTCTGGGTTTTGTTTTTTTAAAATCATATATTTGAGAGCTTCAAAAGTGATGGAAATGGCCCTTGATAAAACCCAGTTCCATGTTCTTGCTGTTGATGACAGTCTCATTGATAGAAAGCTCATTGAAAGGCTTCTCAAAACTTCTTCATTTCAAGGTTTAATTTTTTTCGTATTCGTATTTATATTCGTATTTGTAACAGTCGAATTCGAAATTGATATTTATTTTAATATGTTTCCAGTTACTGTTGTGGATTCTGGGAGTAAAACATTGGAGTTTCTTGGATTAAACGATGACGACAATGATGACGATAACGAAAAACAAAAGGATTCGAATTCCGAATCCGTTTCGTCGGACGAAGATCAAGATCATCAGGATCAGGGAGTGAATATGATCATCACTGATTATTGCATGCCTGGAATGACCGGCTATGATCTTCTTAAAAGAATCAAAAGATCTTCATGTTTCAAAGACATTCCTGTTGTCATCATGTCTTCAGAGAATATCCCATCAAGAATCAACAGGTTAATAACAAGAAAAAACATGTTCTGTCAGATTTAGGGTTCATTTTTCCCAATGTTTTGAATGTTTTTTATGATTTAATTTTCAGATGTTTGGAAGATGGAGCAGAAGAATTCTTTTTGAAACCAGTTCAATTATCTGATGTAAACAAGCTCAGGCCTCATCTATTGAAAGGAAGATCTAAAGACATTGGTTTCCCTGATAGAACGAGGTCAGGCTGTTTGATCAGCACTGGGAACTGATTCATATATTTTCTGGGTTATTATGGATTTGAAATTTTCTCGGGAAAATTTCCTTTATTTTATATGCAAATGTAAATGATCAGCAGGAAAAATATAACTCAATTTTGTTGGTTGATTAACCTGATATACAAATTAAGTCCAATTAAAGACGATGCTATGTAGGCAAAACTATCAAGGACTGTCATCCAACCAATCATGGCATGTTTCGGCATGTGCATGGGGGGAACTTATGGGAGTTTAGGAATAACCCATTTCCGTTCATTATTATTTTTATTTATTAAATAAAAATAAAATTTTAAAATATAAATTTTTTAAAAAAATTATTTTTTAATCCCGTCAATTGAAAAGTAAATATATATATATATATATGTTGGACTTCGTCAATTTTTAGACACGTGTCACCACCCGATTGGAAGAGGAAAATAAATTTAATAAAATGGTAACATGTGTTACCGCTTAATTAAATAATTATATTATTTTATTATAATAAAATTAGGACTAAATTAAAAAATGTATGAATAATAGATAGTAAATATATAATTATTCTATTTTATTTTTAATGGTCACGTCATCAGTCTATTAA
The DNA here is from genome assembly GCA_035048815.1 of Abelmoschus esculentus. NCBI lineage: Eukaryota > Viridiplantae > Streptophyta > Magnoliopsida > Malvales > Malvaceae > Abelmoschus > Abelmoschus esculentus. Next base: position 3,422,812 of record JAUCBN010000021.1, read on the forward strand.
TTTTTAACGGTCGGTGGCTATTTCAATACATTTTAATAGTTGATCGGTGTATTTAACGCTTTTTTAAAATATTGTAACCATTCGATACCTATCCCATAATATGATGACTATTTATGTAATTTAGTCTAAAATTTATTGGATAAGCAGATAGCTATGTATATATGGACTTAAACCTGAACTCGCAGTTTAGAAAAATTATTAGGTGAAACATATTCATCACGTTATTCGTGGTCCCAATTAATTAGGATCGTTCATCTTACTTTTTTAAGGTGAATCATCACCTCTTTTCTATGTATAATTAGTGGATGAACAGTTATTAAGTAGTTATTTAAAGATAAACGATTTTAATTACTTTGACAATAAATAACGTGATAAACAGGTTCACCTAATAATCTCTCTGCAGTTTGTCGGTAAATATTTTTTTTACACAATATATTATGGGTATAAAAAGTAATTATTTTTAAAATAACAGAATATTAATTTCTGCATCAATAAAACCAATCGGACTTACGCATGTTGAAATTATTAGCTTCTACGTATAATTTTCTTTATTTTCTATGTATATTATAATTGAGTTAATATCATGAGCAAATTGAACTACTTTATCATATATCTTTAAAAAATAGTGTTTTTATTTTTTTAATTTTTCTTTTACTTTTTTTACCTAGTGAATTTTAACTAATATTTATTATAAATTAAATTTAAAAATATTTTTTATCAAATAAAAATTTAATAAAAAATATAAAAATAAAAAATTAATAAAATAATACATTAGTTGATATTATAAATAACATGACGAGACTGACTCATAAAATAATTTTTGATCGTTCTCGTTTGGATATGCAACTGAAAACCAACTTCCTTGGTTAAAAATTAATGAAATCATATCTCGAGTGACAAAATTGAAACTTTAGAATTGTTGAGAATGCAAGTTAAAATCTCATCCATCGGGAATTATCAAATTTTTAAAATAAAATGAATATAATTTATCTTTTAAAAAAATTAAGTATTGGTTTGTTCTATAGGTTCTATATGAAAAAATAAAAATAAAAAATCAAACCAATTGAATATGCCTATGTTGGTTAGTACGTATAATTATGGGAAATATTATTTTAAGTTAAGTATGGAAATATATTATATATCTTTTACTTATGGAAAGTTAACTTTAGTAGAATATCTTTAAAAATTATATCTAGGATTGTATCTTTAGTTACCTAGAATACTAAGTCGGTCTATATTTATATAAATATATACTCTTCCTATGAATTTAATAAGAAAAGAGTATTACCTACAATATTAAGACTTGTTCTCTCTGAAAATATCCTCTTTATTCTTTTCAAACATTAAATCCCTAACCACCGATCACACACAAATCACCATCATTCATTGTATCTCTTGCCACCGTAATCGCTTTCTCACAGCCTAGTTAAACAAACTTGACTAATTGCTCTTAATCAGAACTAAACAGAACCGAATAACAAATAAATTAGATTTTGATCATATTATTTTCTTCCTCTTTTGTTCAGTTTCTCGGTAACCAAACACTCCTTGAGCAGCAAAATGCACAACCGAGTGCAAGTAAAGCAAACAAGAAGATTCCAGGGGGGTCTAGATGGATGTTTCTTCCCTTTGATTAATCCATCTTTTGACTTGGAAAAATTATTAGATAAATTGTATTCATCATATCATTTATGATTCAATTAATTTGGTTCGTTTATCTTAAAATAATTAATAATTATTCACCTTTTTAATTATATATAGAAAAAAGATAATGATTCACCTTAATAGAAGAATATGATTGATTAGGATCACGAATAATGCGATAAATATGATTCATCTAGGGATGCAACGGGCCGGGTCGATTTTTTGGTCGTCCCGACCACGACCCGAAACTTAAGTCTTTCGACCCGACCTGATTTCAATACTTTTTATATCCCGACCCGAAACTTAAGTCTTCTGACCCGACCTGATCTTAATATTTTTATCCCTGACCCGACCTGATGTTATAATAATCATAACTTGTCCCCGACCCAACCCCGATATTTTAATAAAAAAAATTGAATAAACTCGATCCGACCAGAAAAAATAATAAAAATATTAAATATTATATATAAAAATATAAATAAATATATTGGGTCAAGTCGGGTCGAAAATTTTTTACCCTAAACCCAACCCAACCCTGACCCAAATTTATTTTTTAATCATCCGACTCGATCCAAACCCGACATTTTAAATAAAAAACTCATCCCTATCATATCGTTCGAGTCAAAACCCGACATGGACGAATCAAATTACCATCCTACATTCATCTAATAATTTTTTAGCATTAGTGATCCCATAAAATGAATAACCTCCTTTAAATGTGGACCGACATTCGTAATTTCGTGTACATTTTAAGAGCTTTTTTCCGGGTCATGTTGTGGGTGCGTTTCCGACCCGGTTCTCTTTTTAGAAGAATTCTGTCTAGGCCCAACATAGTTTTTAATTGATTCGGACTAGTCCTATGGGCCCAATACCAAGCCTGATATAATTAGTTATTGTTTCAGTTTTCACTATTATGATGATGATGATTAGGTACGGAGGATAATGGATCGGGATTTAACAAAGTTCAAGTTCAATCTAATTAATAATCGGATTTTTAAAAGAATCTAAGTCCGAATTCAAGTTTATTTATATAAATCCAAATCTAATCCAACAAAATATCTAAAATCCAAATCTAAAAGTTTAATCTAATTATTTTTTAGTATAAAGATAATTTTAATCCTTAACGTTTATAATTTTTATCATTTTGGTCCTTATTCTTTTTTGGATAAATTTAGCCCTTAACCTATATCTTTTTGACAAATAGCTTATTTTTAACTAACATGATAATTGGACCGTTAAAAATTTAATGATCATGACATGTCATATGCATATGATAATATATTTTAAATGGCATGACATCTAACCTATCAAATACACATATATATATATATAATATATATAAAATATAAAATATAAAATAATTAAAATTCAAATAAAATATTAAAAAATAATTAATTATAAAATAAAACACTACTAAACTTTTTCAATCCTAACTATGATAAAGTCCAAATCCTATCTTAAAAAATTAATTAATTTTGAACTGTGTTCATATTTTTTTAAGATATGATTTTGATTCTATCGTAGTTAGGGTTGAGAATGCTTAGTAGAATTTTATTTTATAATCAATTAATTTTTTAATATTTTATTTAAATTTTAATTGTTTTATATTTTATATTAGAATAAAATTATATTTAATATATATATATATATTTGAAAGGTTAGATGCCATGTTATTTAAAATATCCTATGCATATGACATGTCGTCATTGTTAGATTTTTAACGGTCCAGTTATCATGATAATTAAAAAATAAGCTATTTGTCAAAAAGATATAGATTAAGGGCTAAATTTATCCCCAAAAAGAATAAGGGCTAAAATGATAAAAATTATAAACGTTAAGGGTTAAAATTATCTTTATGCCTTATTTTTTTAAAAGTAACAACTCAAACATATTTCTTTAAATGAAAAAAATATTTTTTATCAAATAAATATATTTAAATTTATAGTATGAACAAATCTCAACAAATATTACAATCCAATATAAAACCAATTAAAGTAACAACTCAAACTGTAATTAAAAACTCAACAATAAATAAATTATCCTTAAATAAACTACTATTATTTTACTAGTCTACTAACATATCTATTTTCCACATCACAATTATAAAATATTTAATAAATATTATAATATAAATAAATAAATTAAAAATATAATTAAAATATTCGACTATTAGAATTGGACATAGAAAAAATTTATAACGATCAAGCTTTCATTGTCCACTAAAACCCAACAAAAGCCTATAAAAATAAGAGAAATATAAATAGAATTAGAGGAGATATTAATCATCTAAAATATTAGTTGTATATAAACTTAATTAGGATTTTAATATCTATCTATATTTTTAAATCTAAAAATTTTAAATATTTTTATTTGGATTTATATATGGATTGAATTTATATCGAATATTGATTCGGATTAAATTTGGACCGGATCATGATAATATCCATATCCGATTAACCTCCTATTAGGATTGACATTTTTTGAATTCGAATTCAATCTTTTTTAATCGGATTTGGATTAAATTTTTTCTTCGGATGTATTCGTATTATATTAACATCCCTATGGTTAGGGTAAATATATAATTCATCGGTCAACTATATACTCAATCGAACTCGTAATGTGATTCTAGTGATAAAAAATATCTATTATTTTAAGTGATTCATATTCGAGTATCATGTGTACACAATGTTTATAACTTATTATAGGGCTAAGAAAATTGAAAGAAGTTTTTTTGATCTCAACTTCTAAATTTTTTAATTTAATAATCAAACATTATACATGATTTTTTTTCATTTTAAAATATCTTATTATTATTTTTTAATGATATAATTTTTTAATATTATTAAATATAAAATAAAACCAACTCTCAACCGTAGTTCATCATTCTTTGTTGTCGAACATTATCGTCCACAATCATAAATGATGATTGCAGTTCTAAAATTTTAAATTTTGCAACCTAAACATGTCCGTTTATGAGATTTTAGTTATCTAAGGATGAATCTAAAAATTATACCTTTAATAATATATACTAAAAAATAATTTCAAGAGTAGATATCTAGTAACAAGTATTAAAAATTAAATTATAATAGCAGACATTTTATAACAAGTATTATAAAAATTGAGTATCTAATAACAAGTATTAAAAATAAATTGGGTTCTAATAATAACTATTAAAAAAAGTTAGACCCTAAACATAAGTATTTAAAAAATAATTTTAAGAATAAGCCTATATAAATATTAAAAAAGTCTCTAGTAACAAATATTTGAAAAAATTATACCCTAATAATAATTTTTTAAAAATTATTTTTTAATAAAAATATTAAAAAATAAACATCTAATAATAAATATTATAAAAATTAAAACAAACTTATAATAAAATATATTAAAAATTAACACCTAATAATAAATATAAAAATATTAAATTTAATAATAAATCTCTAAAAAATTATTATTTACCTCCGAAATAAGATAAACCATAAAATTTAAATTTATTTTTTAATTTAAAATTATTTATAATTAACCGCAAAACCTTAGTCGCTCATTTTTTCTCTTAATTTTTTTTTCTAACCGCTCTTCACTTTAATCAAATTCTTTGATCGATGATTGATTATTAATTTTAGTATTGGTTATCGACCATTAAATCTATTTTTTTATTTTTAATAAGAATCTTTGCTTCTATAGCACCTCCTTCTGTACTTGTGACACGTGTTTTTTTTTACATGTTTTTGTTTTGTGATTTGATTAATCTTTCTTTGTGACATGTTTCAGCATACCCTTGCGATCAATTGTTGTTCGCATAGAAATTCAATCGATGATAGTTTCTAATTTATGTTTTGTTTGTGGTCACTTGAAAATATTTATTCCCATTCGATTGATGGTTGTTTGTCGATGAAATCAGTCTTGGATAACGGTACTTTTTGCTTGAAAGTTTGAATCACCTACATCTCCTTTCTTCGTTATGCATCTCATTTGGGCAGAGACAATGAAATTCGTGAAGCTTCTGAATTTTATTGGTATGCTCGTCTCCATAAAAAATATTTTTCTTTATTTTTGAATTGTAAGAATCTTTAAATTATTTAATCCAATTATTTTATTTCTTAGTTGCGATATAATTAAAAAATTTTATTAATAAAATTTCAAATAACATTTATAAAAAATATTTATAATTGCACCAAAAAAACAACAAAATTTAGTCATTACGAGCAGAGTTCATGCAAAATAAAAACAATATGTTAAATATGCAAATTGTAAGTGCACGAGTTATATATATATATTAAACCAGCTTATAAATGACGTGGCAAAAGACGATTGGTCGTTTGACTTTAAAAAGAAAAAGTCAACAAGTTGAAAGGGCGCACTACACCCTAGCAAATCGATCGTTTTCAACAAACCTTTCTATCAGATTCTTTTCCTTCCACTGTCTCTACACTCCAGAGCTATCGTCCTTCCCAACTAATGGCTTTTTTAAGATGATCTTTTCATTTTTTCCCTTCCCATTTCCCTTCATTTTCTCGAAAAGATTCCCTCAATCCAAACGCTACCTTACCTTAAAAGAACAATAAAAGAAAGCCAAAGTTCAAAGAGAATCTTAGGATTTTCCACCTTTTTTATTAGCTTTTTTTTCCACCTTTACTCTCTTTTGTCTCTTTGCTTCAAGAAACTAGAAAACCCATTTCTCCACTTAGGTTTTTCCTCAAGATGGTTCAATCGTTTATGTATTTCTTTGTCTCTTTCCGATTCTAGCTCTCTTTTTTTGTTGTCTGATGAAAAGAAGGGGAATTCTTTTTCTGGAGTTTTGATTTTGCTTCAAGTTTGTTGCCGACGTAAAACGCGGGATTGGGTTAGCTGCGATCGAGTTAGGGTTAGTTTGGAATGGTTTAATGCGGTGAAGAAGAGTGAGAGAGGTTTTGACGGGTGCATTTTGGGGGAAGTGATGGATCGGAATATGATTGGAGAAATCTATTGTTAGTCGGAAAGGATGGCTACGGTCAGGACGGAGCAGTTGAGGGCGGCGGATGTACCGGGGAGGGATATTGAGTTGGTAAACCTTCTTAATTTGATCCTTTTTTTAGAATGTTTTAATTATAGAAGAGAATCGATCTTGACATGGAGTGAATTATGGCTATTTCTTTCCTCTTTTCTAATGTCTTAGCATATATAGTGACAATGTAGAAAATAGAAAATTGTTGTTACTGTTAATAGTAGCATTGTTATCTAGATTTCAGATACAGAACCTTTAAGCATGCTGTTAATTGGGATTTTTTTCATTTCTTATTTGGATTATGGTTGGTGGATTTTCTTTTGTTGGGTGGAATAATTGTTAATTGCTACAATGGAAAGGGAAAAGCTGGAGTTTCTCTATATATGCCAGTATTAGAGTGTCATGTCTTACCCCTATATGGTAGAAGAGTTTTTTTTAGAAGAAAAGGTAACTAGGATAGGGAATATACATATGATTATAAATGTGTCTATATTTAAAAACAAGCAAAATAGAACTTGATTACAGTGCCTCACTTGAGGGAACTATAAAATAGATCATCAAAATTTTTATTATTGAATAATGTTGAAATTAATTTTCACAATTAGCCATAGCTTAGCTGGAGCTTCAGGGTGAAACAAATTTGATGTCCAGTAATACTGTTTCTCTTACATTCTTTATGAAATCAAAACTTCACTGAAAAGTGGAAATGTTCTTCAAGTATTACTGTTTTTGATTTCTAGCAACTTTCTGATTTAAGTTAATGCCTGATGTTCGCTGTGTTTTTTTTAATACTTGCATATAATCTCATATTCATATTTTACTGACTCAAGTTCTTATATATATCCACAACTGAAAATATTTTCTTTCGATATGAAGTTTAGTTTTCAAGTTGGATTTTCTATGCTTTAATTCTTTTTTCATTTTTTTTATTTACGACAGGCCATCACTGCCCTTAAAAAAGGTGCACCATTGCTCAAATATGGTCGTAGAGGAAAGCCCAAATTTTGCCCCTTCCGGCTGTCCAATGTAAGAACGAATGCCTTTGAAGATGCATTTGTTAACTGCTTCATACATTTCTGTTAATAAATATGGAATTATTAACCATTTTTCCTGTTATTGGAAATCATCTTTGAAAGCGATTAGCTCCACCTCTGGCTTACTATTTATTTAAAATATATCATGATGGAGCTTTTGGAAAAGTTGATGATCATTATTGCATTTTGAGTAAGTTAGATGTCTGAGAAGCTGTCATTCTACTGAAAACGAAGAGAAATTCCTTATATACCTACAATGGGAAGTGGTGTTAGATGATTTCTTCTTAATGATAGAATAGCTCTGATATGTTTTATTCATATTGTTTCAACAGATATCAGATTACTAAGAATAAAGGGATTGTTTTAGCAACCTCAGTGTGTTTTTTTGAATAAATTTTAACAGGCTTAGTTTTAGAAGTTCCGTTACCTAGAATTTCATAAAGCTCAGTGGAAAAGGTTATAAAATTTAGTTGTATGTGATGGTCACCTGAGAGCTTCGTATGTGTAAGACATGCAAGGAAGGTATCTCTTTAACAAAGTCTAGGGGCTTATGTTGCAAAGGCTCAATTTTAATACAATGGGTAAACTACAAAGCAGGAAAGTGATGATGAAACCTAATTATTAGATTAAAAGGCTTTTAATCCTAACTACCTACAAGCTTTAGAATTAGGTTTGAATTCAGTCTTATAATTAACATTGCAACAGTTATATGTAAAGGCATAAGTGAAAAAATATGGAAATTATTCATGGAGATTTTGTAAGTTGGTGTATCATTCAAGCAATGAACAATTGGAAGTGACCATCAAGATTGTGATGAACGGACTCTGTATGAGGGCTTCAATGCTTTCTGATTGCTGTGTTGCGCAATTCTATTGGATAATAGCATTTGTCAGACTAAAATCAGATATGTAAGATTCAGGTAACAGTACTAAGAAGAAAAGGTAATACTATTTGGAAAGGGAAGAAAAGTCTCAGACTCTCAGGTGGCTTCCATAAATGTGTTTCGTCACTGTTTGTATGTTACATTTTTTGGGAAAAAATGTGAGGTAATTCAAATGTTCTCATCTGGTAATGGCTTTTATTCTACTTGTGAATGATGTTTTGTCGTGACTAGTTGCTAGAAGACTACTAGTAATATGCCTACACTGAATTTTGCTGGCGGTATTTCATTTCTTTTGTTCCTTTCTACAAGAACAGTTATCTTGTTGATGTATGCATCAAGAAACTACTGTAACCTACATCTTCATTTACCACATGTCTTTGCCTTGTTTCTTTCAGGATGAATCTGTTCTAATATGGATCTCTGGTAAAGAGGAAAAATACCTTAAACTAAACCAGGTCTCTAGAATTATACCTGGTCAACGCACTGTAAGTTTATCCTTGTCAATCTTTTCTTTACTCTTGTTGTTACGTGTGTCTGTTAGTTATATCAAGCATTAAAGACTAAGCCTGCTTAAATTCAACTGATTGGCCGCAATAATGGTTGTAATATTTTAAGGTTATTCCTTTTAAATATTGTTGAATGGAAATTTTCTTTTGCACGACTCCTTGGCTATAACAGATGGGCTTAGATAGCAGTTATTTTTATGAGTGTGAGTACTTTTATTCAAATAAAATATTTTAACCTGGAGTTGATTAATTGAATTCCAATATTAGTTCCAGCAATAAGAAATGCATATTAGCAACTCTTTGGTGTTTGAAATTTTTATTGATTTTTTTTCCTTTTTTGTTCATTGCAGCCAATATTTCAGAGGTATCCTCGGCCTGAAAAAGAATACCAATCATTTTCCCTTATATATCATGATAGATCACTTGATTTGGTAAGCATTCCTTTTATTCCTTGCCACAGAGTTGCACACTTGTGCCTAACTTCTAGTTTTTTATTCTCCATGCACGCATAACCATTGCATTGTTAACTGATTACCAAGTATTTTTTGGATGAAATTTTTTTATAGTTCATGAGTCCAACTTCTCTTTTGCACCAGATTTGCAAGGATAAAGATGAAGCAGAAGTATGGTTTACAGGTCTAAAGGCATTGATATCACGTGTCCACAATCGAAAAGGAAGACACGAATCTAGAAGTGATGGAATTTCATCTGAAGCAACTAGTCCTAAAGAACATACCCAAAGAAGTTCGCCTTTGAGCTCTCCTTTTGGTAGCGGTGGTAGTTCACAGAAGGTTTTCCCCCTTCCATTTTCTGTCATGTACTTCTATCTTTCATATACTTATTGAGAGAATTACATTGCCCTGATATAGGATGGGATGGATTCCCTTCGCCTTCACACTCCACATGAGAGTCCTCCTAGAACTGGTTTAGAGAAGGCATTTTCTGATGTCATATTGTATTCTGTTCCCCCCAAGGAGTTATATCCTTCAGAATCTGCTTGTGGATCAATCCATTCTCTGTCGTCAGCAGGTTCAGATGGAACAGCTGGGTACACAAAGGGATTGAATGGGGATGCTTACAGAGTTAGTTTATCAAGTGCAGTTAGTTCATCAAGTCAGGGGTCTGGTCACTATGATGGTGATGCTTTAGGTGATGTCTTTATTTGGGGTGAAGGCACCGGTGATGGTGTGTTAGGTGGAGGAATACATAGAATTGGCAATTATAGTGATATTAAGATAGATTCTCTTCTGCCTAAAGCTTTGGAATCTGCAGTTCTTTTGGATGTTCAGAACATAGCTTGTGGTGGGCAACATGCTGCTCTCGTAACAAAGCAAGGAGAGGTTTTCTCATGGGGAATGGAAACTGGTGGCAGATTGGGGCATGGTGTGGATTCTAATGTCTCCCATCCAAAACTTATAGATTCTCTTAAAAATATAAACGTTGAACTTGTCACATGTGGAGAGTACCATTCTTGTGCTGTAACACTTTCTGGTGAAATGTATACATGGGGTGGTAGCTCTGGCAATTTCGGTTTACTTGGTCTCGGGAGTGAAACAAGTCAATGGGTTCCAAAGAAACTAAATGGACTTTTGGAGGGAATACATGTTTCGTCGGTTTCTTGTGGACCATGGCACACAGCTGTTGTAACTTCTGCTGGACAATTATTTACTTTTGGTGATGGAACATTTGGTGTTTTGGGACATGGTGATCGCAAAAGCATATCTATACCCAGGGAAGTGGAATCCCTCAAGGGCCTACGCACTGTCCGAGCAGCTTGTGGTGTTTGGCACACTGCTGCTGTTGTTGAAGTTATGGTTGGGTCTCCAAGAACAAGTAATTGCTCTTCAGGAAAAGTTTTTACTTGGGGGGATGGAGATAAAGGTCGTCTTGGCCATGGTGACAAAGAAGCTAGACTAGTGCCGACTTGTGTTGCTGCTCTGGTTGAGCCTATCTTTTGCAAAGTATCCTGTGGGCATAGCATGACTATTGCGCTTACAACCAATGGCCACGTCTATGCTATGGGAAACCCTGTTTATGGGCAATTGGGGAATCCTCAAGCTGATGGAAAACTTCCTATCCGTGTCGAGGGGAAGCTCACAAAGAATTTTGTTGAAGAAATAGCTTGTGGTGCCTATCATGTTGCTGTTTTAACTTCAAAGACTGAAGTTTACACTTGGGGAAAGGGTGCAAATGGAAGGTTAGGTCACGGGGATACAGATGATAGAAGTTCTCCGTTTCTTGTTGAAGCTCTAAAAGATAAACAGGTCAAGAGTGTTGTTTGTGGTACAAGTTTTACTGCAGCTATTTGTCTTCATAAATCAGTGTCCAGTGTTGATCAATCAAAATGCTCTGGCTGCCGTCTTTTGTTTAATTTCAAAAGAAAACGTCATAATTGTTATAATTGTGGGCTTGTATTCTGCAATGCATGCAGCAGTAAGAAGTCTTTTAAGGCTTCCATGGCACCAAATACTAACAAACCTTATCGCGTTTGTGATAATTGTTTTGCCAAACTCGCAAAAGCTCCTGAAACCAGCTCCTCGAACCATTATGCTCTGAGTAGAATAGGAAGTATGAATCAGGGATCAAATGATAGTGTTGAGGACGTTGAAAAGTTGGATTCAAGAAACCATGCCCAACTTAGTAGAAATGCTTCAATTGAAACATCTAAAGGGTTTGACAGTGGATCTTCAAGAAACAAGAGATTGGATATTAGTAGTACTCGAGTGTCACCCTTCCCCAATGGAGTTTCTCATTGTGCTCCTCAAAACAACCCCAAAACATCAAATGCTCTATTTGGGTCATCCAAGAAAAAAATTTCAGCATCTGTTCCTACATCACGAATTGTATCTCGAGCAACATCACCTACATCTAGACGATCCAGCCCACATCGTGCTACTACACCAACACCAACTCTGTCAGGCATTTCATCAAAGAAAGTTGTGGAAGATGCTAAGAGGACAAATGAAGGTCTAAGCGAAGAAGTTGTTAAATTAAGAACTCAGGTATTTTTACAATTTAAATTATTTGTCAGGAAATTTGTTTTTCTTAGTAGTTATGTTTCTTTTTCAGCATTAGTTATTAATAGACCTTGTCAATGTGCTGTGGAAAAATGGAATAGTTTGAGATTCCGTAAACTCTGTATGCAAATTCATGCTTATAATGTTAATTATATATCATAAAAAGCAAGCTCTTGAGTTTAATATCAGAATGGAATGGACTGAACTGTTTTCTAGTCTTTCAACTTTTGTTTTTTGCATGTGGGGACTGGGGGTTAAGTTTGTTTGTTGTTCTTGATTTTGTCTATCTGATGTAGGTTGAGGAACTTACTCGCAAAGCACAACTTCAGGAAGTTGAGCTGGAAAATACTACTAAACAGCTGAAGGAGGCCATAGTAGTAGCAACAGAAGAGACTGCAAAATGCAAAGCAGCAAAGGAAGTCATAAAGTCACTCACTGCTCAGGTAAGTTAATTAACTCATTCATAAAGCCTATTTATGGAGGGTTTAAACTGTTTATTTATTGTCTTAACAGCATTATTAGTAATTTTTATTTGCTATGAGGCATTTGTATGATTTCCTTCATGAAATTTGCTAAAACCCTAGTCAGCTTAACAATTGCAAAAGTTTATACAGCTTCATAACTTCAATTCACTTGCAAATTATGCACTGCTCATGACTATTTTTAGAAGGCAACTTTGTGGAGATGCAAATGCTTTGTTAATTATTGTTCAATCTTGAGCACCAAAGTTCGGGTTCTTATGTACCTGAGTATATTTTTGGTTGACAATTAACTTTGTTACACTTCCATTATATGGCAAAGTAGATTTGGTTAGATGAAGAGTTCACCCAATATTTAACAATTTTGCTTATCTATGGCAGTTGAAGGATATGGCTGAAAGGTTACCAATGGGAGCGGAAAGAAATGTCAATTCACCCTCCTTTTGCTATTCTGGCTCAACTCCTCCTCAGGACGTTTCTTCTACTGGCAGTGACCAATCTGGTGGCGCCACGAATTGCCAGGAAATAGATTCAAATGGACCTAACAGCCTAGTGATTTCTAGTAAGTCAGGAACCATTACTAACCACACTGAAGTGTATCATCCAGATGGAACTGCAAGGAATAGGAGCCGAACTACAAAAGTTGAACCCGCCCATGGGGATGAATGGGTCGAGCAAGATGAGCCTGGTGTATACATTACCCTTGTTGCATTGCCTGGAGGTATTAAAGATCTGAAGCGCGTCCGGTTCAGGTTGGTTATAACCACTGCCAACTTCCTCCCCTAATTGTTTTGCACTTAAAATTAGACAAAGCCAAGATTCTGAGTTTTATGCTAGTTGTTAGTCTGTGGAAGCTTTGTAACTGATGAACTACCTTTGAAAATCATTTGACAATGGTCATTGTTTCTCGTGATTGCAGCCGGAGGCGTTTCAGCGAAAAACAGGCAGAACAGTGGTGGGCGACCAACAGGGCTAGAATATATCAAAGATACAACGTTCCCACTGTCGACAAACTTCCTAGTAGCATGGGGAGGGAAGGGTTAGCTCATTGACCTGCTGAATCATGCTACATAATCCGAAGTGCTTCGTTCTGTATTTCAGCTTTCGAGAGTGAACCAAGGTAAGATGCCGCCAATTTTGTTTTCGTTGATGCGAATTTTGGTTTCGGCACTTCAAATTTCCTCTGTACATGTATGTTTGTACTATCATTGATTTAGGAGATACACTGCAACTACTGTTGCTAGAATGAGTACTTTGTAAGTAGAGGTTGCAGAGGGCCTTGTATTCAAAACAGATTGTAAATGTATAAGAAATTACCAACGATCAGATTGTTTGTATGGCAGTCATAAACTGAAGTTATGCCAATTTGACCGGACCCTATAGTTTTTTTTTTTTTGAAAATTCGAAGTTCGGGGCAAGTCACGACAGATTTTGAGAATGATAGAATCGGGACGGGATCAGATTTAGAGTAAAAATTCGATCCATTTCCATCAATGACCCATTTCTATCGAAGTTATGTCAACATTTGTTAATAGATTTAATGGTTGGATAATTATAATTAAAAAATGGTGACCAAAATGAGAGTGCTTTAAATGTTAAGTGATCAACTGGATAGTTTACTTGGATTATTATTTGTAAATTGTAATCCTGAAATTTTAATAATATTTATATTATTTTTTTAAATATTTTTAACCTTTTATAATCCAAAATGAAGTTAAAAGCATCCGACAATAGAAAATTCTAAAATGAGGTAGGATTAGGATGAAGTTAAAATAAAATGGATTTATATATTTTTTATTATTTTATAAAAAATTATATAATTAAACAAATATTTATAATCTATTCAAATTTTTATTAAATTGATAAAGAATGATAAAAATATTTTTTTACTAAAATTGATAAAAATATATAATTATTTATTTTTTAAAAAATAATAAAAAATTGTATGATTTTAGCCCCCCTCTAAACCTAGCCCACCCAAGAATTCCCCGATCCGGCAACCTAAGTAATCAAAACAAACGAAAAACGAAGGGAAGAAGACGTGATATTGAATTGAACATGGCAAGAGACAGCTGCTTGGCTCGCGTTACCGCCGGAGTCGCCGTTGGAGGCGCTGTTGGTGGTGCCGTTGGTATGTTCCCAATTCTTCCACTCACTAAAACCCTAAACCTCATTGCTCTGTTCTGGTTAGGTACTGAAAACATTGAAATCAATAAAATTCTCTTCCTAATTCCAATATCATTTGCTTATTTTATCGTTTTGAAATCGGAAAATGAGAAGAAAAATAGCAATTATCGGCTTAGGATTCTGGAACAAAAATGTTTAGATTCTGAACTTTAGGGTTTTGAACATATGGGAATTAATTTGATCATTTTTTATCCTTGGATTACGGATTCTTTCTTATCTGATTTTAGCCTGCAGTGTTGATTATTTTCAAAGAAAATTATCAGTAAAAGGTTGAACTAATGATTTTTGGTTAGCTTAGTACTTGTTCTTAGTTGTTGTTTTCCTTTGATTTGTTTCATGGTCTGAATGAATTTAATGAGACTGGTGTTTATGCTTATCTTGAATTGTCTTATCGAATATGCATTTAGACTATCAAGCAATTACCTTGTGTGATTTGTTTCAGTTGGTTACTCGGAAAATATAGTGTGCTTAGATTGAAAATGAATTCTTTAAGAGACAACTATTGCCAATTTGTAGTTTTGGGATTTAGAACAGTGCCATTGTTGGCGTAGGTAAAGCACGTCGCAAATCATTGCAGTCATGAATATCGAATCATGCTCCCCAAGGCTTTCAAACCCTAGAACTTTAGTTGTAAGTTATAGCACTAAGCATTAGGAACATGGTGCCCGAGTTCCATGCACACACATAATTTTCAACCAGCAATAGAGGCCATATTCTACGACAGTGTGCTCCTACCTTGCTTTGACTCTTTGTTTTTCTTGAACTGTCTGTGTACAACACCCATGTTCGATTCATATCCGGAAAAAATGGTATGGAGATTTAATCCTCCAAATTCATAAAAGAGACTTGGAAAAAAAATTCAGCTTACCCTTGTCGTACATTTTCATATCTGTCAGTCACTCAAATCTGAGGGACTGAGATATGCAGTGTGCTCTTAATGTCCCTAGAGATTAGAAGAATGAGGATGGATGATTAGGAAGAGGATTAGATGATTCTACAGAGGCTGATTGTGGGGGAAGAGTCTTCTGTTAGTATATTTTTAATGTAGCAACTTTCTATCTTTACTGAAAGAACTCCTTTCCTAGATCCTTTCTTTACACAATTCTTAGTTATTTATCGCACTATATTACGTTACGAAACTTTGTTTTTTTGTTTTTTTTATCTTTTACTTTTGGGACTTTTGATGCGATTGTGCTCATGCAGGTGCTGTATATGGGACTTACGAGGCTATTAGGTACAAGGTAATGTCCCGAAATTTACCTTTTATTTCTTGAGATGAAACAATGTCAATTATGTGTGTTAGTTTTCATTTTTTTCGGATATCTTACCACACGAATTACAGTATGTTCCATGGATATATGATCCATATTTCTATGGACCATGAAAAGAGTGTCCCGTGTCTTTGTTGTTTTTCTTGCTTCAATGGTAACAGTGGTAGCTAGTAAGATATCCGGCCACAAAATGGCTCTGTGCATCTCGAGATTCATATTTTCCAGGTTATGCTCTGCAGGTACCTGGACTGCTCAAGATTCGGTATATCGGACAAACCACATTGGGTAGCGCGGCGATATTCGGACTGTTCTTGGGGGCGGGAAGCCTAATCCATTGTGGGAAGTCGTATTAAACCAATTCATTGTTCATCTTAAAGGCCTTGAGATTGTAGATCTCAGTCTGGTGCTTGGCTTTGGACATTAACTTTCATGATTAAGATTTGCTTATTATTATGTCAACTAGAATCATGTAAGATTTGGACATTAAGATTAAAAGATAAAAATGATCACTTTTATTTTTTCATATCTTAAACGAGAATATTAAAAAATATTTCAAAAGATAGAATTGGATAATCCGATAAATTCAGATTTTAAAAATATGTACAAATAAAGAAATAAATAAAGCTCAAACTTTGAGCATGGGGGTTGTTTTGAATTCAGAAGTTTTGATTTGGTCCATTTCATTATAATTTTTTAAATCTTCCCAACATGTATAATTTTCATTTTAAGTTTTGATAAAATTTAGATTCAAGTTAGATGGGGTTCAAATAAGTTGTGTTCAAATTGGATATTTTGAGTTAGATCATCATGAATTTGGATATTTTGGGTTTAGTTTAGATTTCGAGAAATTATATCATGATATTTTTGTCAAGATCAATCAATCAAATATATTTATTTATTTATTTATTTTTATTTTATCGAACGAACCTATAATTTTATATAAGGGGTGTAAATTATCAAAAAGGTATATTAGAAATGTAGGGGTGCAAAACTACAAGAGTTTAGGGAATGTAAAATTAGATTATCAAAAAAAAAAATATAAAAAATTATATAAAATATAAAAGAACTTGAAAATTTTAGGGGTACACCTGCACCCAACACCCCCTACGTCCATCTATGAGTGAATCTATATTGATATTTACTATAAATTACATTTAAAATCAGTTTTACAAGTTGAAGATTCACTTGATAAAAAAAGATAATATAAAAATTAATTAAATATATATTTTATTAGTTAATCTCATGAATGACATGACGAAAATAACCTATAAAATAATCTCTTCGATTTCAATTAATTATCATGTATCTTTTGTAACCTGTGACGGTTAATGATTTGATTGCTATCATTTAAATAGTAGTTGTTAGATTGATAAAATTAAAATATTAATGGTTAAAATAGAATCTCTCCATAATTAAGTGATTATATAGGTAGTTTACCCAAAGCCTTAAATACCTGAAACCTAGATATCTTTTCGATTTCAGCTTTGGCCCAAAACACTAGCAGAACTCTTCCAGCCATAATTGGCCGCCTCCGCCAAATCTGACACAATTTGGATACCGGTCGAGACCGGTGTGCCGTCGGAAACGCCGATTCCAATAATTGAGCTTTTCAGGTACTCCTCCGCACAGATTATCTAGGAGTCTTATTTTACATTGTTTCCACTTTTTGCAAGTCAATTTTAAAGGTATAGGTTAAATTGTTCGAAGAATCTTAATATCTATGTCTTAAATACATTTGTTGTTTATGTTAAGAACACTGACATCCCTAAACCTGACTTTAGTTGTTCTTTTAAATGTGTTGATTTGGGGATTGGGATTGTAAATGTTAGGATTTTTGTGTATCAAGTTTTAGGGTTTATACGTTTGACACGTTAAGAGGATTAGGATTCCTGCACATTTTTACCTTATGAGATTTCATGTTCTTTACTTTTCCGCCATTTGAGTAGAGCTGACTTGAGTTTTTTTTGATGTTTTTCTCTCTCTCGAATGCATCCTTACAGTTACAGAATATGAATTTGGAGGATTATCTGCGGCTTTAATTTGGAACGAATGTTGGTAGTTTTATATGTATACACACATGCCCGCTCACACACATTTTTTTAATGTTATGTTGCTATGAATCTTCAGTTTCTTGAATATCCTTGTTTGACATTTGTATCCGATGCATATCAAGAAATAATCATGGGGATATGATCCTTTAATAACCCTCCAAATACTGGAATCATGAAAAAAAAAAGGTAAACATACCCATGTTAAGCACGGATCTTGTCCGAAACTCACATCCGAAACCAAGCATCGTAGCTAGAATGTCCGCAGTGCATTGAAGCATTATAACCGTTTGGAGACACCCACAAATAAACTAGTCAGAAAATCATTTTCTCAATGATAAGGTAGCTTTTTTATGTGCTTGTGTATACATCTCCTAGTAGCATCGATGAACATATTTAATCTTTTTATGCGGCTATATATGCATCATCTCTTTTCAGCATGATGAGTCACCATTCTTTATAGCGCATGACTGAACACAAAGACTGTCAACATGCGAATACTTCAAAAGGCGTTTGGAGGAAGAGAAACGAAAGAAAAGGATAGAATGTAAATCAACTTTTGGAATATGTGCATTCAAATATTTCTTGTCTGTGTATTTTTGTTGTTTTTCCTTCCATTTAAATTCTATATTTTCCTCTGTTTAGATTCTATTTTTACAATAATGATAATAGGTACAATTATCTCTCGTCATTGTGAAGAAGAGGTTTTGCTTAAGTTGATGTAGTGTCCTGCATTACCCACTCCTCCCCAAGATCATAACTGTAGTTGTACTTGATTCGGGGGGAAAGCTGATTGTCGGAAACAAGAAAATTTTGTTTTGCCAATGGCTGCTTCTGCAAAAGTTCTCAACCTTGAGAAACCTACTCAAACTGGAGAGTGGACGGTTGTTTTACCCCGTAAGGGCAAACATAGGAGTTCCCGTAAAATAACAATAGTGAAAGGACAGCAACAAGAACAACAGTCATGGGTTCCAACTGATCTTGAGATCGATTCTGAGAGACAATCAAAACTTGTGCATAAGATACAAGTATGCATGAAGAAAATTGAGAACTCGAGATTTCTTCTGGCTTTTTTGGATCAGATGCAAAGTGCAAAAATCTTGAATCACTTCCACCGGGTTTTGGGATCTGAATTGAAACTGCAGATGGTAATATATGGTATTGGCAGCATTGAGTCTCATGAAACTCCTCGACTTCAACTTAGCCTTGCACTTTTAATGAAGAGAAAGTTCAGCTGGATCGGGGACATAGAGGTGTTTGATCCTGTTCTATCTGCAACCGAATCTCAGGTTTTAGAAGCCCTTGGCTGTTCCGTTTTGTCTGTTAATGAGCAAGGCCGGCGGAAAGTTACGAAGCCAACACTTTTCTTCATGCCACATTGTGAGGCAGAGTTATACAACAATCTTTTACAGTCCAATTGGGGAGTGGAGGCATTGAACCGAGTAGCGCTGTTCGGAAATAGCTTTGAAACTTATGAGCAGCATGTGTCATTTAAGTACTATGATCAGGAAGTTTCATTTATGGATTCATCTGTATCTGAATCAGTCTCACACATCTTAACTGCCCGAAGATTCACAGACGAATTCAAAATCGAGACGATTTCTGATGATTATTTTGCAGCTTTTCATGATTCAAGTTGGCATTTTTTCAGCCTTTTTTGTGAGAAGGAGCTACAGTTGCATTGAATTCGAGAAACATATTGTTGTTCCTACAATCATTCTTGTGTGATTCATAACTGCATGTAGGATCAACCTTTTGTTAAATGCTTCATTTGAATGCTATTATATATATATATATATATATATACATATACTGATCATATTTGAAATTACGAAACATAATTTTTTGTTAAATCACAGGAAAAATAGTACTTACAGATTTCAACCTGGAACTCATATCGGATAAGTTGCAGTAAGTGATGGTACCGACTACACGGCCACCTAGACTCCGTCCCTCCTGTTGTTGAAGAACTTGTGCCACAACCCTCTTCATTAGCTTCCATTCGGGTGTCACCAGAAGATTACAGGGTTGAGGATGGGCATGAAAGTAGCCGTGTTCTAGTGGTCTGAGGCTGCACTGGATGCCTGTGGTTACTAAATGGATTCAATCAGCATCCCCAACTTCATAGCGGGAAATGTAGGCAATGCATCCTAGGAACATATAAGAGTTCAATGTAGGTATACTATTATAAAGTAAAAATAAATAAATATAAATGGTGTGCGAATTCATTATCATAATATTTATTATTTATATTATTATATATAAAATAAATCAATCTAAATTATAATAAAAATATAAAAACATAATAAATTATTAATAATTTTTATATAAAAGATATAAACTTTAAATATTTCTAATAAGTTAATATAAATTTTCAGATTAAATAAAAATTAATCTTCAAATAATGCATATTTATATTAATAATTATTATATTTAATATTAACATTTTAATATATTAGTATTGATATTTGTATTAAATAACTAAGGGTAAAAAAAATAACTTTACCTTCAAAATTAAGTTATCCACCAAAAATCTAAAAGATTTAATTTTAAAGTTAGGTGAAAAGTATTTTTTACTCAAAAAAAATAAGTATTTGACATTACTTATACTTAAAAAGAAATGTTTTTTTTGAGTCAAAACTCTATAAAAACCTACCAACCGGTCCCCTAAGGCTACCAAAATTTCCAATGTCCTTTTCACTTACCTATAAACACCATACCAATTTCATAGCCATTAACAAAACACAACTAAAGGGAAGATTCAATCCGATTTTATATATATATTTTAAAAAATTATGATTAATATGTAATATTATGATTTTTAAATTCCTAGCCATGGAAATTTCATCAACATTAACAAAAATTTACTAACATCGCACACAAAAAATAACATATGATTAGGCATCGATTCCAGGTGTTTTGGGGTATTAATCTTTTTCTATACATAATCAACTTTTGAACTCATTTTTAAACGAATTACTAGTTTTATAATGTTTTGGTCTAACTTATTTAAATGACTGATAGCGACTCTAAATTTTATTCTATAAAAATATAATTTAGAAAAAAAAAATTCTAAATTCAATTTTAAAATATGAGGATACTTCGTATCAATTTTTAATTAATTGTTACAAAGACATACATTTTTACTGACAAAATTATTTTAACCTAGATCTCTTAAGATAAACAATATTCTCTTTTTCACTAAAATCAGTCATAGGATTTTCTAATCACTATAATTTAAATTAATTCTTTTTTGGTCATTTAAAATATTTCTTTCTTGTTAATATCATGTTGCGCCATTAATGTAATGATAATTAACATTCTAGTAATCATTTTTGGATAAAAAATAATGAAGTGATTAAAATATAACTTTAAAAGTTAAGTGGTTAAAATCATAAAAATAAATAAATAAATAACCTCCAATATAATTTACCCAAAAAAGGTTCATCCAAATCATGAAATCAAATTGGCCATAATTTTTATACCGTTAGAGGTGTAATCGGGTGGGGTGGGGTAGGTTGATGCATCATGTCTCAACTTTTTATGATATTTGAAATTTAAAATAAAATAAATCTCAGAATAGTCTTTTAAATTATTTTATTTAAAATTTGGCTTAATAAAAAATAAGTGTTTATTTTTTATAAAATTTAAAGCGTTTAAAATATTTTTTTAAAGATGAGTGTCTAAAGTTTTAAATGTTATATTTTAAATGCTCGATCGTTTTAAAAAATGATAACTAGGGACGAAGTTGTGGGGGGTGGGGAGGAGTAATCACCCCGTACTTCCGAAGATTTTTTTTTTTCACTTTTGTCTTTTGATTTAAATTTTTTAAAAATTATTTTTTTATGAATTTGTCACCCTACTTCTAAATATTTATGTTTCTCCATTTAACCCCAAATTTTGACTCCGTCCCTAATGATAACCCAACAAAAATATGATATATGACATATTTAAAAAAATATTAAAAATATAATAAAATTCTCAAAAAATCTCAAACTCCTAAATACTTAAAATCACAAGTTGTCTGAATTGTTATCGTTTTCTTCAGACATCATTATTGTCTTTGTAGAAATTTGTTGTCCATTTCTCTCGATCACTTGTCGCTGATAATTAAAGAGAGACTGACAATTGGACGATGAATGTGAATAGTTCTATTTAAATGGTGTTCGATTGATACATTTACTTGATATTATCTATAATAGATGATTAAGAGAAATTAACAATAGTCTTTTACGACGGGAGTGATGGTGTCCAACAACGACAATATTTGCGTCAATAATTTAAAGAATTTGTGTTTTGGGCATTAGAGATTTAAGAATTATTTTTTAAAATTTTTAAAATTTTGAGTTTTTAATTATATTTTTTAATTTTTTCATATAATAATTAAAAAATATATCACATATCATATTCTTATCAAATAATATATTTAAACATTCAAACACTTAAAATTATAACAACAAAAATTATTTTTAAAAATCTCTACGATCTATTATAAAAAATATTAAAACATGAATTATATTTTTAATTAATAATATTCTTTCACATAATTTTAAAAATAATGGTTTACTATAGATTACATCTGTAAACAATTTAAAAGAGATCAAATTTTAAGTGGCCATAGATAAACATAAATAAAAAATAATTAATATAAAAATTATCGTACAAACACTAATAATCTAAAAAATAACTATAAAAACGTGTCATAAGATAAATATAAACCTATAAAACATAAAAAAACTACTACAAAAACAAAATAACACGATAAAATATATATAAAAATAAAAATAAATAAAACACAAATTACCAAAGATCGTCAATTAATATAAAGACGTTATCTATATTTACATTTATTTTATTTCCATATATATATTAAATTAACTTTTTATTTTTCTTTTTAACTCCAAATCTATTTTGACTGTGGGTAGTAATTTTCAAGCACATAGTAAAAATATGACAATAAATTAATTAAAGAAAAAAAAACATAAAGATAACTTTAACCCTTAACGTTTATGATTTTTGTCGTTTTGGCCCTTATTTTTTTTCTTGGATAATTTTAACCCTTAACATAAGATAATTTATTTTTGTCGTTTTTTTAACAAATAACTTATTTTTTAACTATTATGATAACTGGACCATTAAAAATCTAACAATGATGACATGTCATATGAATATGATAATATATTTTAAATGACATGTCATCTAATCTATCAAATACATATATATAATATAATTTTATTTTAATATAAAATATAAAATAATTAAAATTTAAATAAAATTTTATCAAAGTTCTATCTTAGAAAACTATGAACACAATTCGAAATTAATTAATTTTTTAGGTAGGATTTTAATTCTATCGTAGTTAGGGTTAATAATGTTTAATAGTATTTTATTTTAAAATTATTTAATTATTTAATATTTTATTTGAATTTTAATTATTTTATATTTTATATTAGAATAAAATTATATTATATATGTATGTATTTGATAGGTTAGATGTCATGTTATTTAAAATATATTATCATACGCATATAATATGTTATCATTGTTAGATTTTTAATGATCCAGTTACCATAGTGTTAAAAAAATAAGCTATTTATCAAAAAGTTATAGGTTAAGGACTAAATTTATAAAAAAAGAATAAATACTAAAATGATAAAATTATAAACGTTAAGGGTTAAAATTATGTTTATGTTAAAAAAAAACAATGGGATGAAAACTAAGAGACAACATTATAAATAATTATTTTACTGTGAGTATTATTACTAGGAATTTAATTTATTATTTTTTAAAATAAATTTAAAAATATATTATTCTCTATCCCACTAAAATTATTTTTTAAAACTTAATTTTTATAAACTTTGATAACAAATTAAAATTTATAAAAATATATTTTTAAATTATTTGATAAAAAAATTAAAATATTTTTTATTTTCTATCAATAATAAATAATCAAATTCAAATAAATTACTTAATAAAAATCAATTTAAATGGGATGGGGAAAAATATTATTTTTTGTAATAGCATGTGCTGTACACGTGAGTTTTTTTATAATAAAAAATATATAAATAGTGATTCAGTTTGTACCCCCGAGTCAACTCAGAAATTCAAAGAAATCCGAAGCTAAAACCGTGTATTTCAAAAGAGAGTTTCCACCTCATTTCCTCATCTTTGCCTAAAATCTAAGTTTTCTCTCTAATTAAATATTGTTTTATATGAAAACAAATACAAAATAATTTCAGATAATAAAAAACACTTTTTTAAAACCAAAATTATTTTTTTAGGAACTTCATATTTCATAGTTTGATATACCTATTTTGGTGGATTAAAAAAATTAAATTAAAAAATATTAGGGAACTATCGAAGATATTAAAGTCTTTATTATCATTTATTTTGTTAATAAAAATTTAACAATAAAGAAAAAAGAGGGATTGAACTTTTAATCGATGATTATAGGATAAAGATATTGAATAATAAAGTACACGATGTTTAAATAGTGAACGATGAACTATCAACGTGTAAAATATGTCGGACGAGAGAGATGTATTGATGTTTTAATTACAGATAAACACCAGAGTAAGCGATATTCACTAGGTCAGGAACGCCCCCTCTAGTAAAAGCTTCAACGGTTGGTTGACCAAAATGAGGATCCCAAATTGTATGAGCAATCGGCCTTACATGTAAAGGATCCTGGACTCATGCCTCAAAATTTCCCGGTCAAGCTATATGAAATAGATTTCCAGAAGTTCATAGAAAAATTATTGCTAATTGCCCGAAGTGAGAAGCAAAAATATTTTGATAAAGACGTTCTTCAGTAACATCATCATGACTCTTGAAATCATACACGGTTTTAAAAAAATATATATTTTAAAAAATTTAAAAATTAATTAAATAAATAAAATATTTCACATATTATATTTTTATTAGATAATGTTTTTTAATATTTATTAATTAAATATTAGTCTAAATTAAACATTAAAATGATCTAAAAAATATTAATCATTAAACTAAAAAAATAAATCTGTCATCTTTTTTATTCTTAAGCCTAAAAAAACATAAAAACGAAGGATTCTTTACTTTGATGCCACGCCTACAAAAAAGCAAAAGCTTCTGCTGTCTTCAGTTTCTCTCTCCCAAAACAAAAAGTAGAAGCCTTTCATTTCTTCAAGTTTCAACCGATCGGAGCTGCTCCTTTTTTCAGTTTATCAATCAAGAAAAACAAGAACAACCCAAGTTGAAATTTCCATCAAATCCTAATATTCTTGAAAAAAAAATCATTATTTGTTTGTTTTTATCTGTTACTTGTACATTTTTCTGATCTGGGTCGATGGCAGAAATGGAGAACATCAAGGGGAAATCATCATCTGGGCCGTTGTTCTTGAATCGCTCGTTTACGACGCGCGCGGAGGCAGCTGAATCGGACAGCCCCAAACTTCATCTTCTCCTCAACAACCCTTCGTCTCTTAATCGGGCGGCTTCCGTTTCCAAGTTCTACAATTCATTCGATTCCGTCAAAGGTAAAGTTAAACAGCTTTGCAGTTTGTTCGAATCCGCCAAGTCTTCGTCGAACTTAGCAAGCCCTAAGGGAATTTCTCCCAAGGTTGTTTTAAGACCCTCGAAATCGATTGCGTATTCGTCTGCGTTTTCTTCTAGCTTTAACAACTCGTTAATAAGATTACCGGGAACCGAAGATCGAATTGTTGTTTATTTGACTAGTTTACGAGGGATTCGAAGGACTTACGAGGATTGTTATGCTGTTAAGATGATATTTAAAGGGTTTGGAGTTTGGGTTGATGAGAGAGATGTTTCCATGGATGCAGCTTACAAGAAAGAGTTACAGAGCGTTTTGAAACAGAAGACAGTGACTCTGCCTCAGGTTTTCATAAAGGGCAAGTATATTGGTGGTGCCGATGTGATTAAAAGCATGTTTGAAGTTGGGGAATTGGCTAAGATTCTTGATGGGTTTCCAAAGAGACAACCTGGTTTTGTTTGTCAGGGTTGTGGAGATGCCAGGTTTGTGCCTTGTTGGAACTGTAGTGGGAGTCGAAAAGTGTTTGACGAGGACGATGAGTCGATTAAAAGATGCTTGGAATGCAATGAAAATGGCTTGATTCGGTGCCCGGATTGTTGCACTTAAAGCTTCAATTGGTACAGGGTGCTAAGATACATTTAGAGGTTCCTTTTCATCTTCTTTAGGGAATGTTGATGTCGTCTTTCATGGCTTAATTCGTTGGTATGAAACATTTCGTTAGCACAGATTTAGGAGCTCGTTTATGTAGAAGCTGTTTGTGATAGTTCAATGTGTTTGGTATGAAGCGTTCCATTAGCAGAGAGCTGATGAACGTTAGTTGTCGTGTTCAACTGGTTGTTGACAATGATAGTACAATGTAAAATCAAAATGCCATATTTGGTTTTGGCATTTCGATTCCGAAGGAGATCCGGAATATCTCCTGTATGGTATTGTAAATACTTAGTGTTATATTAATGTAATGGACTCACATTTCTTGTGACAGATTGCAATGAGAATAGGCTTTTGTAAGAATTACTTCTTTTTCTTGTATTCACTTTGTATTTATAGAAGCTGCGGTGCATACCTTCTTTCTCATTTGTTCATATGGAACCGAGACTGTGGATTGATTTCTGGTTTGTTTAACATCCTAAGCTTGATACACATAATCACTTATTTCTCGGTATTGGTAATTGTTATTAGTTTAAGGAAAGTGTAAACTGTAAGCAAAATCTTCTCTGAGTATGACTATCAAGTGCAGATACTGGGAGATCTTAGACAGATTGATGCATAGATTCTGCAAATGTCAAAGAATGTATTGATTGTTACCTAACTTAAATTACTTTCTTGCAATTTTCTACCAATGCAGCTCAGCTCTTGTGCCTCTGGCTTGATATGTAAAGCCACAGGTATGTTATATTTTTCCAAGTTTTTTCCATTTTTTGTGTGGTGGTCCCTGGAGAGTCATTTCCTTGTACCTATGTCTAGATATGTATCGAATATGGATGTTGAATGCAAGTACTTGAAAAAAATATGAAGAGTTGGAGTAATGTAGGTAAATTACATCTGGATACCTTTCTTGTGGGACAAGTCTTTTATTTATTTAGGAGCCATGCATTTCTGTTGGTTAATAGATTATTTTCTTTTAAATTTAGTTTATAGGATTTTGATCTTCATTTTTGGATTGTGTTATTCTTGACATGTTTGTTTTATCTAAAAGATGGTTCCTATCTTTTTCCCATTTTACATTGCATTTCATCCGCTGCATGTTCCACTCTTCTTTGCTATCCTCTTCCAATTCTTCAGTTGGCTTAAATTATACCCAACGAATGTTCAGATGTGAGTACAGAGACTCTTAAAAAACCGAATACACTCGTATCGAGACACTCGGTACTTGTGTTCTAGTAACACAGTTTTCCAATCTCTGAAACTAAACATAAATTTGGGATGTTTCTGACTTAATTCACTTCCCCTTAGGTTGGTGAGGAGAATCTATCAGCATCATAATTCAGATGAGTAGTTGTTATCAAAACTCACTAGGCTTGGAGTAGGCATTAATCTCTTCATATCCAGTTCTCATCTTTCAATTAGTATAATATTCATCAGTAGAGATGGTTGCCATGGACCGGCAGCCATGATCCGATTAATGGTCGGGTTATTCGTTTAAGTCTAAAGTTTTATCTGTAATTTAGGAGAAATTAGGAAAAGTATTAGGCTCGTAATATAGTGCCTACAAAATTATACACATCATTGTTTCATTCTATGAATGGTGTTTTGCCTGCTGCTTAACCATAGTTGAGGAACTGTTTAGACCCCTCTATGCTGAGTTTTTCCTAAGTTATTGAGTAAATTAGCTGAGCCATTGTTTTCGGACAGCTATTGAGTAAGATGGACGCATTGGAGGTCGATGTCGAGCACCCCTCTCGACTTTTTGTAGACAAACAGAGATGTCCTGTTTTACTTTCCCGTCCGTCACGGTGATAATACCATCTTTTTCTAAGGTGCTGTCTTTGCTCTGAACCGATTTCCCGAGCTGCATTGATTCATTAATCTCGGAACGCTCAAGGGCTTGTGCTGCAGTAACCAGTGGTTGAATGTTGATCTCCGCCTCCGCCATGAAATCGTCGTGTGAGAAAGTATCTTGTCAACACGAATTTAACCATATAATATATAATAAATAATATATTAATAATAATTAATATAAATAATAATATAATATTAAAATCAAAAAAAAATTAAAAAGTATCTGGAACAGAACGTGGGGGTTTTGGTTGTTGAAGATTTGAAGTTTTGGGTAGAGATTTTTTAGGGGTTGAGGTTTAGGATTGGTAGAAGTTTGATTTGGGGAGGATTCTAGTTTTGAATCCTATAAATAATGGAAATTGGTAGAGGAAGAGGCAAAAAAAAAGAGAGGAAAAGCTGGAAATTGGAGATCATTGGAGAAGAAGCAAGTCTGGCAAGGGAACGACGGAGGTGGTGATCGGAGCAAGGTGAGTTTCCATTAACCTTTGTTTTAGTGTTTTATGGGTAGACTTGAATGTTCTTGAGGCCTTATTTGATTGATTTAGAGAGTTTAGAACTAAAAATTAAGTTTAGGAGACTTTTTAGGGTTTTTTTTGGTTACCGGAGCATTCGCCGGCGTCGAAATGGCCACCGAAAGGAACGACGGCGACGACCGGAGTTCAAGAAGATGGTCGGTGAACGGTCAGATGCGGTGGTTGGCGACGGCGACTCAGATTTAGCGGCCGAGGGCGCGACGGCTTAGTGGTGGTGTTCTTCATGTTCTTCATGAAAATGAAGAACATGGATGAACACCTCTTGAAACCCTTAGTTTTTGATCTTCCTAGCCTAAATTTTCTAGGCTTGAGGTGTTAGGGGGTATTTGCCTCCTTAGTCCCTTAGCTTTTGAAGTGTTATGCATATTAGTCCCTAAACCTTTAATTAAACCCCTAGGATTAAAATTAATCAAACTTAGACTTTAATTAGGATGAAAAATTAATTTTAAAGACTTAAAATTATTAATTAGATTCTAATTTAGGATTTAATTTAATTTTTAATAAACTTTAAAATTAATTTAATCTAATTAAATCTAATTTAAAATTAATTTGACTCCCTAAAAGTGACTTGAATTAGGTGTAATTTAATTCTTAAAATTTTGGAAATTATTTTAATTAATTATTTTAAATTAATTTTAATTAATTTCTAGAAAATAGGCTTTAAAATTAACTCACCTAAATTAAGTCTAGTTTAGCCTTAAACCTTAAAACCTTCACTAAATTAGACTTTAAATAGGCTTTTTAATTTTTAAAATTAGAAGATAATTTTAATTAATTATTTTAATTAATTTTAATTAATTTTTAAAAGATAAGATTTAGAATTATTTAGGTCTAATTAACCCTAACCTTAATTAGTTTAAAATTAAAGTCTTAAAATTAGAAATTATTTTAATTAAGACTCTTAATTAATTAAAAATTTCTAAGGTAAGATTTAAAAATTAACTTAATTAAGTTTAATCCAACCCTAATTAAACCTTTGAACTTAAAATTCAACAAGTTAGATTTAAATTAGGTTTTAATTAAGATTTGAAGTTAAAGAAAATTTAATTAATTAATTTAATTAAAAATTCTAAGCTTTAAAATTAATTTCACACTTAATTAAATCTAATCAATCTTTCAAGGTTTGCTTCCTAGTCCCTTTTTGATCTTTTTTTCAATGCAAGTCCATTTTGTACTCTTCATGAGAATTTTTGATGTAATGATGTATACCCATGATTCTAATAAAATTGATGAGTTCCTTTATTTTGTTTACGCTTTATTTTATGTTGTCTTGCATAGCATATTTTAGGAAAGTCATTTAATAAACTTAAGTTAATTAATTTAGAGCCTTTTAGGACTAATCACTTAAATTAATTAATTTAATTAGGGAGAAAATCTAGTAACATAGCATGTGAATCTTATGTCTCGGATACACTAAAGAGGTTGGTGTTTTGACATACCATGATGCTGACTTAAAGAGTGTACCTTGGCATCGAATTCATGTGTTATTAAAACCTAGAATTTTGACAGAAACTTAGGTTTAGAATTAAATAAAATGGATAGGTAAAATAACTAGTAACACTAGTAACTTAGGTTTCAAAAACTTAAGCAATGGAGCCTTTTTTTTAAGATTAGAACTTAAAATGAACAAGATAAAAATAATCATGCATTTTACTTTAGCCTTTTGAGACGGAAGTTATATTCCTTTAAATTTGGGTGAGGTTTCCTATCTAGAGGACGTCTCGTTCAACTCAAGTTTAAAGGTGGTGTAACTTCTAAATCATAAGGATATCCAAATTCAAATAATGTTCAATTAACAATGAAAAATTAAATTAACATCTATCTTCAAAGTATCCATGCCACGTAATGTTTTTCAAGGTACCATTTTTTTTGGGCGTTTGTAAGGGTCGTCCTTACGCGTAACCGACTCCCGAACCCGACGTTTTAAATGAATCTTTGATTTATTTTTTATGGTGTCTGGCCTACCTAAGTGGCCGGTGGCGACTCCAAGTCAACTTTTTTTCAAATTAAACTATAGACTTTTCTAAAATTTGAATTTTTTGCAAGATTAAAATTGATAAATTCATATTTTTTTTAAACCAATGGCTAAGTTATTTTACACCTAAAATCACGTTTTTTTAGAGGTCGCGACAGCTTGGCGACTCCGCTGGGGACGTAAAAAATTGTTTTTGTGAGTCAGGCCTAATTTTTTCAAACTTTACGTGGCATTTTGGCATTTTGGAGTTAGATATTAATTTAATTTTTTATTGTTAAATGAACATTATTTGAACGAGGATAACTTTTTACCTTCATATATCTTGTCATTCATGCATAAGCTCTTGACCCGAGCTTTCACCCTTAAGTGGGAGTTAGATATTATCCGACGTGATGCTTTTCAGCTCCGAGTTTTGGATTTTTATCTACTTCCGGTATACTAACCTTACGCATCGTAGGGTCTTCACCTCCGTTGTAAGGGACCTATACCACCGAATCGATGTCTTATCGTCGTAGTAGACGGTAAGGACAGTTCGGGAACCCAGTGTCTAGATCGAAAACCCGCATATAGAGTAGAAACCAACCCCTTCTAGAGCCAGACAAGGACCATAAGATAAGGCGGTATGCTGCCGAAATACCGTTAAACTTAGGATTTCTCTGTTAACATGCTCTCTGGTTATTTTGCGTATTTTAGCATGCTCTCTGGTTATTTTTACGCAATTTTGCATGTTCTATGGTTATTTTACGCATTTTATCCTGTTCTCTGGTTAACTTTATTTGCATTTTTTAAACTGCTCTATGGTTTTTTTTCCAGCACCTTCTTATTGTTTTATCTTCGTATTTATCCTACTAACACGTTTTCTTCTTGTTTTTTGTTTTTATTTGATCCTTTATGCATTTTTTTACTTGGCATATCATTTGCATGGGTATTAATTTGGAAAACAATAAAGTTAGAAGTGTCCAAAAATGTCAGAAGGGATCATTATAGGCGAAGATAATACGGAAGTCTGAACATGGTCAGAAGCAGTTCAATATGAGAAAGATGATAGCTTGCCGTCATGAGGAGGAGCGTGGAAGACCGAGTATGAAGCAGCGCAGCGTACCATCCAGAATCAGAGTTGGTCGATTTCAAAGGTCGGAAGCGTCACATCTTACGTACAGACGTTATCGAGAGAAGCACAACTCTTCTGACACAGTCGAACATCGAGCAAGAGCATGGAGAAGCCATCATTCGTCTGCTACATGAGTTGACCAACTTAGGGATTAGGGCCAACAGTTTTCTGTAGATTATCTTTAAAGTTGTAGTGAATCCTTTTTGAACAGACGAATGTTTTTAAGAGATTGTTTTTCGGATTTAATACCCTCTTGCATTCATGCATTATAAAGTATATTTATATTTAGGTTGTTTGATTTCTATCTTATTTATATTTTATTTTGTTTTTGGCATCATCTTAACATGTTGATATTTTTGCATCACATCGCATAAAGGTATTGATCCAAAAGTGATTATCGAGATAGAAGGCGATCATAACAGTTAAAGGGATTTGTAGGTCGAAGACGAGGTTGAGTCAGAGCTTGAGAAGGATGGACAATTTACTTGAAGATTACTCAGACTCTAGAGACGCTGAAATGCAAGAGTTAAAAAGACAGATGAGTGAGCTGAAGACCATGATGATGAACATGACTAAAGGGAAGAGGCACATGGAAGAAGAGCTGAAAAAGGATCGGTACACATACAATTCACCACTTATAATTGGTGTGAGCAAGCCAACCGAAAATGTACCAGACCTAACCTAAGAAAGTCACAGCGGTCCATGGAAAATCAAAAATGAAAGAAGCGATCCGCCCGATAAAGTCGGTCGAACATCCAGAGCAAAGTTCAGGTTCCAAGATCATTTTTCCTAGTTCTCAAAAGACAGAAAGTCGCAAGAATCGGTTTGACCCAATTCCCATTTCATACGAAGAATTATATCCTCAGTTGCTAGAAGCTCGACTAATAACTCCATATTGTATCTCACCATTACAACCGCCGTACCTGGAATGGTATGGTGCTGATGTTTATTGTGAATTTCATGACGGAGTACGAGGACACTCAATTGAAAATTGCATGGCTTTGAAGCGTAAAATTCAGTGTCTGTTGAAATGCGAAAAGTTAAAATTTAAAGAAAGAAGTCAGCCTAATTCGGGGGGTAGACATGAAGTCCGAGATGAAAATATTTCGAAGAAACAATATCAGTATGAGATTCAGGTATTGCAAGAGAGAGATAACTTAGAAGTAGAGTTACAAACTTTGCGATCAGATTACCAAGATCTCGCTAAGGATGTTAAGAAAGAATGTGTAGAAAGTGAAGATGATGACATAAAAGCTATAGCACGAGAGATGGCTCAAGAAATAGCAAGCTTAGCGGATGTGGCGGCAGAATTGAGTCAAAACATCAACCCGATGATAGACCACAGTGAGAAGTTAGCAGGGTTCTTAGAGAAGGTTAAGAAATTAGGGGTTAAGACTCGCAAATACCTTTAGCGTTTGATATTTGATGTAATAAATCTTTTTACCTGAAATGAAAATTATTCTACGATAATCACTCTTGGGATCAATACCTTATTGCATTCATGCATATGTTTATTTTATATCATGCCATTATTATTTCATCAACATTATATTAGCATACATGAATCTAAGGTGATTGAGGGTTCCGATGACAGTTGCCACACATTAATAAAAGTTCGAGAATCAGACATCATGGATGAGAATATGAGAGAAGTTGCAAGTATCCAAGAAAAATTGCAAGAGCATATGAAAAAGCCTCAACCAAAGGCAAACGATCAAATCTCGAAGCCATGTCTAACTATCTACCCGGTGGAATCAAGTTCGAGCATGACTACGTTTTCTCTTGAACGTGTTGACTAATTGACAAATATGTGTAAAGAACTCCAGAAGAAAACTGAGGCAAGTGAAAAGGGAGTGGACTCCGAGTTTAGTACAAGGGAGTTTTGTTTGGTCCCTGATTTGGTTATTCCATCAAAGTTCAAGATCCCTCTTTTTGAAAAGTATGACGGATCTAGTTGTCCTAAAATTCACTTGACAATGTATTGTCGGAAAATGGAAGGATATCTAGATAATGACCAAATGATGATTCACTACTTTCATGATAGCTTGACTAGGTCTGCTGCAACATGGTACAACAATCTGAGAGCAGATTCGAACATGGGTTGATTTGGCGAAAGAATTCTTGGGGTAATACAGGTATGTCATAGACTTAGCTCCAGATCGTCGGACTTTACAGAGTATGAGAATGAAGGATGATGAGAGCTTTAAGGACTATGCATTGAGATGGAGGGTGCTAGCATCTCAGGTACAACCACCCATGATAGAAGATGAAATGTCTGAAATGTTTCATCAGACCTTGCCGTCTCTTTTCTTCGATAAAATGCTTATGAATTCAAGGGGCAACTTTAAAGATTTTATGGCCCTTGGCGAAGTAATAGAAGTTGGAATCCAACAAGATAAAATTGAACCTAGGCTCAAAAGTTCCACAGAAGATAAGAAGCCGAAAAAGGTAAATGAGTGTAATATTCAATGTTCCCGAAGATGTAAAAGGAAAAGATCACCCAATTCTTCAGGGCGGCGACAAAAAATTCCCCGAAGAAATGTGGATCGGGAGATATTTGGAATGCCTATTGCCGATTTATTTCCTTATCTTGTTGAAGTTCAATATATTACTCCCAAGCCAATGAAGAAAGCGCCAAGCCCTTTCGCTCAAAGCTATGATCCCACAATGTTTGTGAGTTTCATATGGGATTGTCAGGTCATGCTACTAATAAATATAGGTCTTTACTGGAAGAAATCAAGAAATTGATTGATAAGGAAACTTTGACAGAGGAGTTGGTGCAACAATGGAAGACCAAAGAAAATACTCAAGATGATATGCTCGTTGAAGATTCAGAGCGCCAGGACTAGCTTTTCCAAGATGGTTTAGAGCTATGAAAAATCTGTCTTGTTCATGTCTAAATGTCAAGAAAAAGGGTGTTTTGGGGATCGATTCCAGAGTAATGATCTGAATCATCCCAATTGCTTTTGCCTGTGAGCATTGGGTGTCTTTTGTAAGGGAGTTCTTTTAATTCGTTTGTCTATGATGCTTGTTTCATATGTGTTTTTTTCAAGTGGTAAACATGTCATATTCTTTGATTCTTTGATTCTTTGATTCTTTGATTCTTTGTTATGGGTTAATTTCTGAGCACCCATACATATATCATTGATTTCATTCTTTTAGATATTGAATATCAATTACGAAATTGATATTAAATCAAATTCGGAGATCAATTTCACTAATATGACTCATTACCATTTTACTTAGGCCAAAAGGATGACATTAATGAGTGTTCAGGAATCACAGGAAAATCCTAGATAAATTTTGAGCGAGTTTCCTCTCAAGCATTGTTGAATAAGGTCTTTGAATGAAGTGATAACCCAAAACATCATCCAACTGAAGTCTACTTTGCTTTAAAGACATCCGAGTATGAAATGATATTTGGCATTCCTTGATTTCCCTTCTCAAAGAAAGAAAATAAGAAGAACATCATTTATTGTCCCCTTTGAGCCTAACGTTATTTTTCTTTTGATTCAACCCAAATCAAGGATCACCCCTACGCTGGGGGCAAAAGAGGATGAAAATGCGTTTCAAAGTGAAATACAAAACCAAGAAAAGAAGCCAAACTCAAATTGTTGACACACAAAAAAAAGCGAACATAAAGTTCAATAAAATATTTTGATGGGATGAACCACTGGAAAAAGTAGTGGTGAAAAGGAAATGACCTCTAGGGTGAAAGCCCAACAAAAAGAAAAAGGGTCAACCTAGAGTGATCCGCAAAAAAAAAGTATTTTATCAGAGTATGTTCAGATCAGTGCGACAATGATCCCTGATTTTATCACCCTTGAATTATTTGAGCCTATATATCCTTTCTTTGGTAGCCATAAACCATAGCCCACATTAGAAGCCACAAAAGACCATTTTGACCATACGCGGATATTGGAACAAGGAGAGTTAGTCTTCAGAATATATCCCGCTTACTAGGGTTAACCTTTCTTCAAGGATTTTTAGTCTTCTTATGCTTGATCGAGATCAGAAAAGAGAGGAAAATTGGATATGGTGAGCTAGTGAGAAAAAGAGTGTCATCTAAACGGGGTAGAATTAGAAAAATGGGAATGTTTCTCCTGAAAGTCTAATAAATTGGAAAATGGTCACATCCAAGTTGATCTTTGCAAATTTATTCGAACGCTTTGTTGTACTTGATATTTAGAGGCCTAATTTTTTGTTTTTGTTTACCATGACAATCAAATTTTTCAATGTTTTCAAAATACTATTTTGAGCATTTTTGCTTATCGCTTAACAAACATCTTGCAGATGAATTGATTAGATACAAAAAGTAAAGGATTTCATGAGAATTACTATGATGCAATTAATCCTTTAAGCGCAGGCAGAACAAGAGGTGAATGGTGAATGGTATGACGAGGAACAAATAAAGCTTTGAAATGCCAAAACATGGGGCATTTACGTACGGACTGTGTCATTACCGAGTTCCGTAGTGATGAATATTAGTCCAGCTTGGTGAAAGTTCAGGAACTAGGTAAGGTTTAGGGATCAGGAGAAAATTCAGGGACCTATGATATTTTGCACACCCTAAATGGTGAAAATGGGGCAAACTCAGTATGATAAAAGATCAGTAAAGCATTATTGCACGTGAAATTTCAGATCAGAATGGACAAGGGAGGAACAGAGTTCATGAACTTATTGCTTCGAGAAATTGATAGCCCATGAGATGTGGGGTAAAATCCGAACTGATTGGGAAAATCAATGATGTTAATGTCAAATTGAGAAATAGAGCTCAAAAGGTTCAGACAAAGTACAAAGTTGTCGATGTGAGATGTCATCATGATAGAAAAAGGTCCAATGAAGAAGACCAGTGTACATTCAAGTGTCCCTAAATGACCACGGTTCATGCATCATAGGGTTAGGCATTCATAGGGTAAAACATGCTAACCTATGCATTCAAAACATTTTTGGTTAATTTTAACAGGAATTTACAAGATTTGCAAAGCAATCCAGATCAGGACAAGCAAAGATCTCAGAGGAAGAAAATTTAAAAATGAACATTTCAAAAGGTTAACAGAGACCAATACAGATTTATATTTGAGGAAAAGATCTCAACAAAGAAGATGAAGTTAAGCAAGATTTTTCGCTTGAAGATGTGGATTTCAACAAAAATCTTTATTTACCAGATGTTCGAGGGAATTCAGATGAAAAGAACAACTTCGGATCCCAAGATTTGTTTGAAGGAATTCAACAGGATTTAAAGAAATCAACTGCAACAAACATTACCGGCAGCCTTTTGGTGTGAGTCCAGAAAGAAGTGGTGTAGCGTGAGGAATTTCATAATAAAAAGAACAGCCTTAAGTTTCACCGCTTACGTCTGAAGAACTTTGAAGTGAGAAGAATAGCTTCAGACTCTTCAGTGGAGGTGGAGAATTTCGTACTGAGAAGAACAGATTCATATTTCACTATTAAATCCTCCGGGTCATCAGTAAGTCCTCCGGGTATGATGTTAAATCCCCCGGGTCATTATTAAGTCCTCCGAGCATGATGTTAAGTCCTCCGGGCCATCACCTTCGGGAGTGATGATTTCGTTTGCACAATCTAGGAGGCAATACGATCCTAAATCCTCCGAGTCATCATTAAGTCCTCCGAGCATGATGTTAAGTCCTCCGGGCCATCACCTTCGGGAGTGATGATATCGTTTGCACAATCGAGGAGGCAATACGATCTTAAATCCTCTGGGTCATCATTAAGTCCTCCGGGCATGATGTTAAATCCTCCGGCTCATCATTAAGTCCTCCGGGCATGATGTTAAGTTTGAGGAATTTCAAAATGAGAAGAATAGTCTCAAACTCCATCATTTGACGAATCTAAGGAATTCCGTCTGAAGAATTTCGAAGTGAGAAGAACAACTTCAGACCCTGGATAAGAAGAATAGCTCCAGTTATTCCAAAGATGAAGGATTTCAGAAGGAAAGGCAACCTCAAGTTGCGTCACAAGGTTTCGCTTGAAGAATTTCGAAATGAGAAGAACAGCTTCAAGCTCCACGACTTTTACAGAATTCATGTTTTTCAGTCTTTGCCCATCTCCTGCTTCGCAACATTGAGCAAAGAGAGGCAGCTGTCAACACGAATTCAACCATATAATATATAATAAATAATATATAAATAATAATTAATATAAATAATAATATAATATTAAAATCAAAAAAAATTAAAAAATCTGAAAAACGCAAAATCTGGAACATAACGTGGGGGTTTTGGTTGTTGAAGATTTGAAGTTTTGGGTAGAGAATTTTTAGGGGGTTGAGGTTTAAGATTGGTAGAAGTTTGATTTGGGGAGGATTCTAGTTTTGAATCCTATAAATAATGGAAATTGGTAGAGGAAGAGGCAAAAAAAAAGAGAAAGGAAAAGCTGAAAATTGGAGATCATTGGAGAAGAAGTAAGTCCGGCAAGGGAACGACGGAGGTGGTGATCGGAGCAAGGTGAGTTTCCATTAGCCTTTGTTTTAGTGTTTTATGGGTAGACTTGAATGTTCTTGAGGCCCTATTTGATTGATTTAGAGAGTTTAAAACTAAAAATTAAGTTTAGGAGACTTTTTAGGGTTTTTTTGGTTACCGGAGCATTCGCCGGCGCCGAAATGGCCACCGGAAGGAGCGAAGGCGACGGCTGGAGTTCAAGACGGTGGTCGGTGAACGGTCGGATGTGGTGGTTGGCGACGGCGACTCAGATCTAGCGGCGGAGGGCGCGGCGGCTTAGTGGTGGTGTTCTTCATGAAAATGAAGAACATGGATGAACACCTCTTGAAACCCTTAGTTTTTGATCTTCCTAGGCTAAATTTTCTAGGCTTGAGGTGTTAGGGGGTATTTGCCTCCTTAGTCCCTTAGCTTTTGAAGTGTTATGCATATTAGTCCCTAAACCTTCAATTAAACCCCTAGGATTAAAATTAATCAAACTTAGACTTTAATTAGGATGAAAAATTAATTTTAAAGACTTAAAGTTATTAATTAGATTCTAATTTAGGATTTAATTTATTTTTTAATAAACTTTAAAATTAATTTAATCTAATTAAATCTAATTTAAAATTAATTTGACTCCCTAAAAGTTAGACTTGAATTAGGTGTAATTTAATTCTTAAAATTTTGGAAATTATTTTAATTAATTATTTTAAATTAATTTTAATTAATTTCTAAAAAATAGGCTTTAAAATTAACTCACCTAAATTAAGTCTAGTTTAGCCTTAAACCTTAAAACCTTCACCAAATTAGACTTTAAATAGGCTTTTTAATTCTTAAAATTAGAAGATAATTTTAATTAATTATTTTAATTAATTTCTAAAAAATAAGATTTAAAATTATTTAGGTCTAATTAACCCTAACCTTAATTAGTTTAAAATTAAAGTCTTAAAATTAGAAATTATTTTAATTAAGACTCTTAATTAATTTAAAATTTCTAAGGTAAGATTTAAAAATTAACTTAATTAAGTTTAATCCAACCCTAATTAAACCTTTGAACTTAAAATTCAACAAGTTAGATTTAAATTAGGTTTTAATTAAGATTTGAAGTTAAGGAAAATTTAATTAATTAATTTAATTAAAAATCCTAAGCTTTAAAATTAATTTCACACTTAATTAAATCTAATCACCCTTTTTGATCTTTTTTTCAATGCAAGTCCCTTTTGTACTCTTCATGAGAATTTTTGATGTAATGATGTACACCCATGATTCTAATAAAATTGATGAGTTCCTTTATTTTGTTTACGCTTTATTTTATGTTGTCTTGCATAGCATATTTTAGGAAGGTCATTTAATAAACTTAAGTTAATTAATTTAGAGCCTTTTAGGACTAATCACTTAAATTAATTAATTTAATTAGGGAGAAAATCTAGTAACATAGCATGTGAATCTTATGTCTCGGATACACTAAAGAGGTTGGTGTTTTGACGTACCATGATGCTGACCTAAAGAGTGTACCTTGGCATCGAATTCATGTGTTATTAAAACCTAGAATTTTGACAGAAACTTAGGTTTAGAATTAAATAAAATAGAAAGATAAAATAACTAGTAACACTAGTAACTTAGGTTTTAAAAACTTAAGCAATGGAGCCTTTTTTAAGATTAGAACTTAAAATGAACAAGATAAAAATAATCATGCCTTTTACTTTAGCCTTTTGAGGCGGAAGTTATATTCCTTTAAATTTGGGTGAGGTTTCCTATCTAGAGGACGTCTCGTTCAACCCAAGTTTAAAGGTGGTGTAACTTCTAAATCAAAAGGATACCCAAATTCAAATAATGTTCAATTAACAATGAAAAATTAAATTAACATCTATCTTCAAAGTATCCATGCCACATAATGTTTTTTAAGGTACCAATTTTTTTTGGAGAGTTTGTAAGGGTCGTCCTTATGCGTGACCGACTCCCGAACCCGACGTTTTAAATGAATCTCTAGTTTATTTTTTATGGTGCCTGGCCTACCTAAGTGGCCGGTGGCGACCCTAAGTCAACTTTTTTTCAAATTTAATTATAGACTTTTCTAAAATTTGAATTTTTTGCAAGATTAAAATTGATAAATTCGTATTTTTTTTAATGACATTAAAAGACATCCGACTCTAAGTCAACCAATGACCAAGTTATTTTATACCTAAAATCACGTTTTTTTAGAGGTCGCGACATATCTTTATTATACACAATCTTGCATGTAAAGATCCAGAAAACAAGCCATAATCAACCTTTTCATTCAGGCACATGATGAACACTCTGAAGAACACTCAAACAAGCCATAATCAATCTTGCATGTAAAGATCCAGAAAACATAGACCCTTAATAAAAAAGTGTTAAAGAAATACCGAATTCTTTTCTAAACAACAAAGTAATTCTAAAGCACAAACTGAAGAGCACTCTGCAAATATCACTTCTAATCAACAAGATGACTCTGAATTATAAAATAAAAATTAACTGCAGATAATGTCTTTAGCCAGCAAGATAGTTTTGAAGTTCAAAATGAAGTTCAGGCTGCACAGCAAAGCAGTAGACCTAAAAAAATAGACAACTTCCCCAAAAGTTCAGGGATTATCAAGTTGGCATTCCAGGTTTCAAAACATCCCTCATGCCATTTCTCAAGTGCTTTCTTAGTAAAATATTTTTCTTTACATAAATCATATGTTAACATCACTTATTTGTTTGAACCAAAAACTTTTAATCATGCAATTAGAAAGAAATTAGGTTAGAAGAAATACAAGCCTTAGAAAAAAATAATACTTGAAAACCTGTTTCTTTATCGCCTGAAAAACACCCTATAGGTTGTAAGTGAGTTTATAGAACTAAATTTAAATCTGATACATATGTATTTGTTAAAGGTAAAGAAAACAACTTTATTACTTTTCTTGTATACATCGAAGACATTGTTCTTGGGAGTTCAAATTTATAAAAAATTGATAATATTAAAATTTCTCTTCTTGATGTCTTTAAAATTAAAGGTTAGAAAACTTAAAATACTTTTTAGCTTTTAAGTTTTTTTGGATTTTAAACCTGTTCCTGCACCAATTAATGCTATTAAAAGATACTTTGCTAGAACAAGTAAAGGTATTAATCTTTATCAAAGAAAGTATACCTTAAAGTTGTTAAAAGATTTAGTTTTTTTTATTCTAAACCTGTTCTTACACCAATTAATGACATTAAAAGAATTTTTAAAACCGAAAGAATCCTATTAAAAGATGCAAGTTCTTATAAAAAATTGATAGAAAAACTATTGTACCTAATAAATACAAGGTCATATATGATTTTTGTTGTGCATCAATTATCTCAATTTTTTTCTGTTTGTACTAGTATTCACATGATAACGGTTAAAAAAATTCTTAGGTATCTTAAAGGTATTCCTAGTCATGGTTTATTTTTTCACCTGATAATAAGCTTCAACTAAATACTTTTTCTGATTCTGATTGAGCTGTTTGTTTAGACACTAGAAAATCTATAGCAGATTTTTGCATTGTTATTGGTTCTTTCTTAATTTAATAAAAATTCAAAAAGCAGCAAACCTCTTCAAGATCATCTAGTGAAGTTGATTACAGAGTTTTAGCATCAGTGTACTATGAAATATTCAACGGATTCAATTATTTTTAAAAGATTTACATGTTGATTTCACTTTTGCTAATCTTTTCTATGACAATCGTTCTACTATTAAAACTATAAAAAAATCATGTGTATGATGAAAGAATAAAGCATATTGAGATTGATTGTCATCTTATAAGAGATAAAATTTAAAAGAAGCTAATTATATTGCTGTCTATTCCCAATTCTCATCAATTTGCAGATTGTTTCACAAAGGCTTTGTCTATTACTTTTTTAGAAAATTCTATTTTCAGGTTGGACTTACATGTTATATACGCTCCAACTTGAGGGGTAACAAAATTATAACTAAAACCTTTCTTGATTTTCTTGTTAGTTAGGATCAAGTTTAGTTGACAACTAGCATTAGTTAAAGTTCTAGTCAAATCCTATATATATAACTCTTTTCTCTTGTATTATTCATTGAATAAAAAATAAATTCTCAATTCAGTTTTTTAATTAAAATCCCAAAATACTCAGATTCTATCATAACTCTCTTTTGACGTCACGACTGCAATCTATATTATTTTTGTAAACATACACTTTGTAACCCTTTTTCTATAACAATTTCCTGAATCGACCCACTATATCTTCATTTATCGAGGTATTAATCTTGCTAACAACAAATATAACACCTCAAAAATTAATTCTAATTTTAAAATCTTAATTTTGAAATTCATAATTAAAAACTTTAGTTTTTAGATTTTTAATTTTTGAAACCTTAAATTTTTTTAAAGTTTTTTAAATTGATTTTCTAACTTGAAAAAAAAAATTAGGATAAAATTATAAATTTTTAAAAGTTTAAGGTGTGAGTTTAAAGTTTAAAAAGTTAAAGTGATGTTTTAAAAATTATAAAGAGATTAATGACAAATATGTAATTTATCATTTAATTATTTTTTAATAAAATTATTATAGTATTTATTATTATAATATATGTTTTGAAATTCGACAACTTTTAGATAATCGATTTGTGTTTAAATTGAATTATATTTTCTATTGAAATAAATTATTTTTTAATTAAAAGTATTGCTTTGATTTTTTTTATTATTTTATTAAAAATATTATTTTATTTTAATTATTTTTTTATGAAAACTCTTTATTTATTATTATAAGTTTTCTCTTGACGTAGAACTCTCTGACGGGATCATAGAAAAATAAGTCAACCTAATTCTTGGGACCATAACAGTTTATATAATTGATTTAATCATTAACTATTAAGTATTTATAATTTTGTTCATCACCAAACTATAAATATATCTTATGATATCTACATTTTTTTTCATGACACGTTAATATCTATGATGCCCTAACATAATTATCACTTAATTTTATATTATATTTTATAATAACATCATATATTTTGTATATACCTATAACTACGAATTTTAATCCAACAATTAAAACATCAGTAAGATTATTCAAAATTAATTTAATTAATAAAATTAAAATTCAAATAAAATATAAAGAAATTAAAATTCAAATAAAATATAAAATAATTAAAATTCAAATAAAATATAAAAAATTAATTAATTCTAAAATAAAAGGCTACTAAAAATTCTTAACCCTAATTAATTAAAATTCAAATAAAATATAAAATAATTAAAATTTAAATAAAATATAAAAAATTAATTAATTATAAAATAAAATGTTATTAAATATTTTCACCTAACTACTACGATAAAATCAAAATCTTATCTTAAAAAATTAATTAATTAATTAGGGTCGAGAATGTTTAGTAGCCTTTTATTTTAGAATTACTTAATTTTTAATATTTCATTTAAATTTTAATTATTTTATATTTTATATTAGAATAAAATTATATTTCATATATATATATATTTGATAGGTTAGATGTCATGCCATTTAAAATATATTATTATATGCATATGACATGTCATTATCGTTAAATTTTTAACGGTCCAGTTATCATGATGGTTAAAAAATAAGCTATTTGTCAAAAATATATAGGTTAAGGGCTAAATTTATCAAAAAAAAGAATAAGGACCAAAACGATAAAAATTATAAACGTTAAGAGTCAAAATTATCTTTATGCCTATATTTTATTGTAAAGTTCATTTCCAATACTATTAATAACTAAAAATCTTATTTTTAAATTTTTCAAAAACAAAATTAAAATTAATGTATTGATATTAATTATATAAATGTAGCTATTAATCTTAGTATTTTTTTATAAATATTTTTGAAAATAATAATTATTATTAATTATATAAAATTTTACCAATAAAATAATTTTTAAAATGTGTGTTGTCAATTTATTGCATGTGATGTTGGTGGATCTAGTGGTTGGGGCTTTAATTGTCCTTGTTTGCTTGCGTCTGGTCCCTAACAAAACCATATCTTCATTATTTTCTTTTGTTGTTTTGTTGTCTGGTCCCTACCGAACTCATATCTTCAAAATTTTTATTTATTTAAATTTATAAATTATATTTTATAATTTAAATTTTATTTAAATTTTCTTAATTTAGTCGAGTTAAATTTATAAAATTTGAGTTAAATAAAATCAATTCAAGTTTTTGAGTTTATGTACGTATTTAATTATAATTATTTATAATATATTAATTTTAATTTTAACGGCTTTTTATTTACATATATGATATACGTAAATATTTTATATATTTTTACATGTGGTATACAATATTATAGATACATGTTAGAAAGAATTGATAGTCTTAAATCAAACTTAAAAATTGATTAAATATTTAATATTTTTTTGAGCTATTCGAATTTTTATTTTATAAATCAAACTTTATTAGAAATTTTACAAGTCAAATTTATGAAATTAAGAACTGAGTTAATACGAGTTTTTCTTTTTCGCATCGAATGCACGATATATACCCAATTCTATGTCCACTATTAAAAATCCTTAAAAATTAAATTCTAAATTCTGACCATAATTTTTTTCATATTAAATCCTAAATCTTAAACCCTAAAATAAGTTGAATTTCTAAACCCTAACCACAATTATTAATTTTA
Organism: Abelmoschus esculentus; assembly: GCA_035048815.1. NCBI lineage: Eukaryota > Viridiplantae > Streptophyta > Magnoliopsida > Malvales > Malvaceae > Abelmoschus > Abelmoschus esculentus. Next base: position 3,467,587 of record JAUCBN010000021.1, read on the forward strand.
AACCCTAAATTTTAATTATTTATTATTTTTTTTAAATATTTATGTTTTATTCTTTAACCTTAAATTCTGATTTCATCTTGGATTACGACTATTGTTCAAGAGGACTCGGAGCGGATTCAACCATCAACGAGCGCAAGCAGGGGCGGAGCTAGAAAATCATTTAAGGGGTGTCATTTTTTAGAGTTATATTTAAGGGGTGTCAATTATTTATAAATTGATATTATTTATTTATTTTTAATATTATATATAAAGATCATATAAGAAAAGATGAACCAAAAAATTTTGTGATGTCATTTGACCACCCTTATCAAAGGGTGACTCCGCCCATGAGCGTAAGTGCTAACCTGTATGCAATTTTTAAATATTATTTTTGGCGAGTCTATCTCGATATCTTTTTCTTAAATATTATTTTAAATACTTTTGATTAAATTTAAAATATTTTAACGAGATTTACGATAATATTTTTTATTTATCATAAAAATGAAGCAAGTGCAGGTTGATCTTTTGGAACTATGAATGATTTACTTGATGTATATATTTGTTCGTTTATTTTCTTGTAAATTTTTAATTTATAATGTATAAGTACAATGAATTTGTACTATATATATATATTAAATTCTACGTAGACTTTATTGAATATGATAATTGTAATATTATTTATTAATTATTATAAATTTTTAATGATTATATATAATTTAAAATAAATATTATTATCGAATAATAAATTTAAGTCACAATAATATTTCATATGTGACAACTTTTAGAGACTTTCAATTTACATTTGTGACAATGATTATCACTAATGGGAACAACATTGGTTTATGACTTTTCTGACACTAATATGAATAATATTAATTCGAATTTTTGTCACTAATAATAATATTATTTTGATTTTTTAGTTTCGATTTTTTCATCACTAATATTAAAATATTAGTGTCCAAAATTTTATCACTATTATGAATGCGAAATTTGTTGAATCTGTCACTAATATATTAGTGACAGAGTTATTTATTACGACAAGTGATAATTTGAAAATTTTGTCGCTAAAAATTATATCTACTGAATATAATTTTTTAGTGACCATATTCATTGTTATTATGAATGATACTTTTGTAATGTATTATCATCTGATTAAATAATTAAATTTTTGTCATATTAAATTTAAATTAGGATTATATCATTTTTTATTTTTTTGGTATCCTATGTAAGATCTAATATTAAAAATATGTTTAGGATCTATTATGTATGATTTAGTTTTTAGGATTTAAAATTTAAAGTTAATACTTTGTGTTTAATTTTTGTATGTATTAAAACATACATGAAAAATATAAAAGAAACTGTTCTTTAAATCCATCGTTTGGCCTTTTCTTTATTTTTTTTATTATAGTTGGATTTAATATCGTCACGACTGATTAAGATGATATTCTTTTGATTATCCTATTGATTTTTCCCGAATTTAGACTCTTGAACTGAGTTTAAATATGAGCTCAAAGTCATCGCTCTTGTTGGTAATAATGCATTTTCAACATGTCATATTATTATAATATACACTTTTAATGTTGTTTATCGTTGGTTTTTGTATTTTATTATTGAGTTTTTATGTTTTTGCATCTATTTTATTTTGAGTTTTTAAGTTAGAGTTTTTTTAGGGTCATATTTATGATCTAAAAACGTTAGTTTTCGTGTTTTTAGAAATATGTTTGAATCAAACTTATCTATCAAAATTACAAACTTTTATTATATTTTTGAAATCTCCGCTTTTAATAAAACTAAAATCTTCGTATTCAAAGAGTAAGATTATTTTTCCATAATTAAATACTGGAATGTATAGATACTCTAAGTGTCAAACTAAAAAGTCTACTCAACATTATTTAAAAAGAAAAAAAGTTAGGATATGATCTAGGAAGCTCAATATGTTCCAATAGTGAAAATAAAATATTTATAAATCTCAGATACAACAAATATTTCAAAAATCAAACTAGGATCTCGTCCAGCACAGCTGGAGAAAGGGAGTATTGCCTTCAATTCCCTCAGGTTCTTCTTTGGGAGAATTAGGTTTATGTTCAGCGTTGAACGAGGGAACCTACAGTTGAGGTTAAAGGAGGGACTAAGTTGATATATTATTAAAATTATATGATTTAATTTTTAGAATTAGAGTTAAATAAAAAAAATAAAATTTGAAGACCAATTATATAATTATATTAATTTATGTTAACTGTCATGTCATTACCATTAATTTTTTAACAATATTGGACTAATTTATTATAATTTTTAAATCGTGGGATCAGTTTGTAACGTATGCTAGTCAAGGAATGTGAAAAATAATTAGAACACAGTCGAGTGACCATTTATATAATTTACCCATAAATTTTTTGAGTTATTCGAATTTCAATTTATAAATAACGAATTGAATTAAAACGGGTTAATTTTCGCGTCGAACTTATGATTCTGATTGTGGTTTGTGTGTTGTGAGTTGATTTTTCCTTCTATAAAATTGGGGTAAACTATATAAACGGTCATCGAATTTTTAAGGAATAATTATTTTAGTCACCGTACTTTTAAATATTCGATAGATCATTAAAGTTTTGGTTTATATTCGATAAATTCACCCAAGTTTTAGTTCATATTCGATAAGATCATACAACTTTTAGTTTGTATTCGATAAGATTACTCATCTTTTAGTTCACATTCAATAAGATCTCTACTGTTAAATTACGTTAAAATTTACCATTACTTTTAATAAAAAATGGGTAAAATACAATAATAATCACTCAACTTTCTTTTCACTCCTATTTTGGTCACTAAAATTTAATTTTTTTAATTCATTAACTTAAATTTTGAATTATTCGTATTTTGATCACTCTCAAATGACATGATTATATAAATTAAAAAAATTCTATTAATCCTTAAAAAGTTTGGAAAATATTTTTTATTTTTCTTATTAAATTTATCCTATTATCCTATTTTATATTTTAATAAGTAAAAAAAATATTATTTGAGTCAAATATTCCAATTATTCGATTTAATTTTAGATTATTTTTTTTTGATCTCATACTGTACCAATTAAATCGAATAATTAGAATATTTAATTCGATCAATAATTTTTTATTTTGCTTATTAAAATATGATAACATTGTAAATTTAATAAGAAAAGTAAAAAAATATTTCTCAATTTTTTTTAAGGATTAATGAAAATTTTTAATTTATATAGCCATGTTATTTGAGATTGCCCAAAATATGATTAATTCAAAAGTTAAGTTGATAAATTAAAAAAAAAAAATTTAGTGACCAAAATAAGAATGGAGAAGAAAGTTGAGTTATATTTATTGTAGTTTATCTATTTTTTATTAAGGATATATTAAATCTTACGATAATTTTTAATAAAATTTAATAGTAGGACCTTATCGAATGCAAACTAAAAAGATGGGTGACCTTATCGAATGCAAGTTAAAATTAAGTGACCTTATTTAATATAAAGTAGAAGTTGTGTGACCTTATCAAATATTTTAAAATACGATAATTAAAATAAATTTACCTTAAATATTCGGTGACCATTTATATAATTTACCATAAAATTACATGCGAAGGTTATTTGTTCAACGAAGATGGGTCGTGACCATAAGTTCATAACAAAACTGCTCAGTATTTCAATTACCTATGTAGGGATAGAAGATATTTTTATCTACTTATTTACTTAAATTTTTAAAAAAATATAATTTATTTATTTTTTAAATATTTATATTTTGTCTTTTAATCTTAAATTTTATTTTTTTTTTCTTTTCGGTTACAGCTCTTTGATTTTAGTATTTTTGAGCTTTTGTTCCTTTTTTTTTTTTTTATATTTCTGGCGAGTTTATTCTGATGATTTTTTTATAAATATTGTTATGGATATTTTCTCACTATATTTAGAAAAAAAATTTAACGAGACTTAATAACATCTTTTATTTATAAAAAATAATAGGTATACTATTTTAGTAAGCACCAAACTAATTAGGGATATCTATTTTAATTATCGAGTTATCGAACTCGTCAATCAAGTCACTCAACTTATTAAATTAACATATTTTGGCCGTTATTGTTAAAATTTAAACGGAAGAGTAACGGAACGATAACGTGACGGTTAACAAAAACTTAAAAAATTATACATTTATATTATTTATTTATTAAATTAATTTGATTTTATTTTTAATTAAACTAAATAAAATTAATGACTTAATCGAATCAAGACACATGCCCTACTATTTTTTATTTTTTATTTATTAATTTTAATAAAATTTAATCAACCCATCAGAAAAATTTTGTTTTTTCCTATCCGATTGCTTGGATGCTCGCTTCGAGAGAGATTTGGAATATTTCAAAGATTTTGAATAGATGGGGCCATCCATATATATATATATATATTCAGAAATTTAACTAATAATAATAATAATAATAATAATAATAATTTTTTATTTTCAAGTCATGTGTAAAAGGAGTAACTATATATATAGATATAGATATAACTAAGGTAGCAAAAACGAAAGTTAAATAAATGCACAGGCAGCCGCTGATCTTTTGATTTTTTAATTAATTACAATGATTACGGTAGTATTATTCTAATAAATATTTTTAACCTGTTAATATTGATCGCTCAATTATTATACTAGTGTTACTGGTGTTCGATCGAACCTATAATCTCTAAGAACAATAACCGTTTCTTTAACTAATGAGGCTAAATGACTCGTACGATTTTTTGATATTTTAAAAGCTCATAACATATATATATATATTTTTCAAATACTGTGTCATATAAAATATAATAGTAGCAAAATAAATAACAAGATATAAATAATATTATTAATATTTTTGGATTTTATACTAGAGTATTAACATTACCCATTAAGCCTATTATTGAAAATGAAACGGAAAATTAAAACGGGTTTAAAACACCAAATAAAATTAATGATTATAGATACAAAATATTTATGTGATAAAAATAAAGTTCGTCTGCTTCATGCTCAACCCGATGATGAACTGGAACCAGAATCTAAGCCCGAACCTGAACCTATTCCCCTCCGTCTCCTCCCGTCGTACTTAATATTAATAACAGTCAAAGCTGAAATTTCTAGTAACACTTAAATTTTCGAAATAACCAAAAATAAGATGATCTAAATGAGGTTATCATAATTGAAACAACTTAAATATTTTATTATTCTTCAAAAATTCTTTAAATGTGCATTTATTAAAACTATATATATAAATTTTAAGTAATATTTATAAATCATAAGCTAAATTAATTCTATTCTTAATTTCATATATCATCCAAAAATTAAATTTAAAATAATCAATAATTAGCCAAACATAGAAAAAATATTATATAAATGAATAATTCATATAATAATCACTAAATCTTAAAATATTCATAATAACCTAATAATCAAAATTGAAATTTTAATCAAACCGAAGTGAATATATATCAATATCAAATAAAAATATATATTTCATCGATAACATTAAAGACATGATTAAACATAATATCAAATAAATTTATACAAAATATTTTATACAAAACTAAACATGATTCAACAAAAATTAACCATAATTTATTAGGCATAAACCGAATATATTAAAGTTCAAAAATTAACTTGACTATAAAATTTCGAAACCATAGTAAATTAACTTTTTTTTAATCTAAATACCAAATTTGAATATTAAACCAACAAAATTTTAAGACGGTTTCATTTAAAAATAATAATTCTCAATGATTCAACATGAAAAGACATTGATATCACTCGATAGAATCAAAACATATCCAAAACACAATGGGTATAAAAATAAATTCAAAATTAATTATGTTAAATCATCAAGTAAAATAAACTAAGTAAATCGAATGTTAAAGCGTACCTAAATTAATTGGTAGATTGAAAAATTTGAATTTTTTATGTTGAAATCTCAAATCTTTGATTTTGTCTTCCAAGAAGATATATTTTCTTTCACGTAATTTTTTTTTAACGTCGAAGGAGAGAAAAAAAAAGTACTTAACCTATTTTTTTGGAGACCACTACCCCTTTATATAGTTGATTTAATAATCAATTATTAAGTATTTATAACTTTGTCTTCTCGTCAAGTTATAAATATATCTTATATTATCTATACTTTTATTTATATAGCACTTTAATACTTATGACATGCTTAACATAATTAATCGTTTAATTTTATATCACAATTTCTAATAATATCATTTATTTTATACATGTGTCCATAATTATAGATTTTAATCTAGAGTGAATAAATAAATATCTCATAAATATTATGAAAATGGTAACTCTTTCGCACATTATACGCTTTAAACCCTAAAATTTTATAATCTCTGATTTATTTTATATTTCATATTTTATAGCCTTCGAGGAGAAAATGCCAAAATATAGTGTAAAAACAATCTTTTCAAAGATGAATTTTTTCGAAAAAAAAATCGACCGAGGTAAAATAAAATTAAAAGAAATAAAATTTTGGTTCCCATAACGTGTCATTAATCCATTGGTGGGATTATTTTATCACAATCATCGAGTTGTCTCTTTCGTGTTCTTGTGAAACACGATGAACATGTTTTTGTAACATAAAAAAATGAAAAACATGTTCATTGTGTTTCACAAGAACATGAAAAAGGCGTGGTACCAAGGTGGTCACGTGTATGCATGGCTCTACTTGATCTATCTCGAAGTTTGATTATTTCCATAAAGGAAATGATTTTTTCATATATTTTATTAATAAATTATTTTATAGTTAAGTATATTTTAAATACAATTAACAACTAAAATTCTTAGTAACTTACCCATTGAGGTTGGTTTAATTGGTAAGCAGTTTGGTTCTGCTTAAGTAAATTTTAAGTTTAAGATGTTGTGTACGTAAAAAAATTTTGTTGGGAGATTCACTCACCAAAACTAGGTGTGCAATACGGGTCGATCTGGATTAGTCAAGGCTAGACTCTAAAACCAGAAGAGCAATAAAAAAATTTTAGTAACTTATTAATAAATATATTATAATTCTTTTCAAAAACAAATTAAAAATACAGTATTATATTAATTGTATAAAGGTTGCTATTAATTTTGGTCGATTTAAGTTAATAATAGAGTTGCGAAAGAAATTTTGAGAGATAGATATGTTTGAAAAATATTTGGGATAATTAACTAAAATGAATAATGCTTTTTAGACCTTGCCACCTGTATTCTCTTAAATATTTTTTAAATACATTTATTCTTTAGATATCTTTTTTATAAATCTATTATTCACCTAAATCCGTCGTTAATTATAATATTTTATTTTCGAAAGTAATAAATATTTTTAATTATATATTTTTTCCAATAAAATAACCTTTAATTGTGTGTGTTGTCAATTTATTGCATTTAAAGTTTGGTCTAGTAGTCGGAGCTTTAATTGTCCTTGTTGTTTGCATGCGTCTGGTCCTAACAAACCCATACCTACATTTTCTTTTGTTTTGTTTCGTCTGGTCCCTAACAAACCCATATCTCAATTATTTTCGATTGTTGCTTTGTTTCGTCTGTACCCTAACAAAGGAGAAATTATATTATGAACCAATTCTATCGTGTTATTTGTGGTTCCAATTAGGGGTGTAAACGAGCCGAATCGAGTTTGAGTAGTGCTAAGCTCGGCTCGGTTCGTTAAGATTTCGAGTCGAGTTCGAGCTTGAGTAATTTTAAACGAGCCTGAAATATCTGAGCTCGGCTCAGCTCGTTAAGAACTCGAGTTGAGTTCGAGCTTTTTTCGAGCCTAATCAAGCCATGTATTGACCGATCTTTGACCATGTTAGACTCGAGTAACTCTTATCTCTCATGTCTCATTTAAAGCTCAATGGAGAAAAACTTTGATACACAAGTTGTATAAACTCAAACTTGTTAATTTTAAGTTTTAATATCTTAATTTAGGGTTTAAGACTTATGATTAAGGTTTAGATTTTAGGGTTTTAAGTTTAGAAATTTAGATTTTAAATTATAAAAAATATAAAAATAGTATATTTATGTTTTCAAGTAGCTCGTGAGCTTTTCGAGTCGAGTATCATGTAGCTCGGCTCAGCTCGTTAAGAACTTGAGCTGAGTTCCAGCTCGAGTCGAGTTCAATCGAGTCGAGTTTTGACCGAGTCGAGTTTGAGTAGCTCGTGATCTGTCTCATCTCATTTACAGCACTAGTTCCAACCAATTAAATTTATCAATCTCATATTTTTTAAGGTGAATCATCACTTCTTTCCTACTTGTAATAGGTAAGTGAGTAGTTACTTAAAGATAAACGAATATGATTGTATGAACCACAGATGACGGTGAACATTGTCCATGATATAGTCTCTCCTAATAAAGACATGTCTTTGTTAGGGACCAGACGAATTAAGTTTTATTTGAATTTATAAATTTTATTTTATAATTTAAATTTTATTTAATTTTTTAATTGAATTATATTAAAATTACGAAATATGAATCGAGTTAAATCGAATTAAGTTTTTGAGTTAATGTACGTATTTAATTATAATTATTTATAATATTATAATATATATTAATTTCAATTTTAACGGCTTTATATTTTTATATATTATATATATATTTCATATTTTTACATGTGATATACAATATTATAGATACATATCAAGATTTAACTCGAACTTAAAAATTGATCTATTTTATAACTTAAACTTTATTTAAAGTTTTTTGAGTCAAACTTATAAAATTATGAATTAAGTTAAAACGGGTTTTTTTTCCTTCAGTCGAATGTATGATTGTGACTGTGGGTTGTGAGTTGATTTTTCCTTGTGTAAAATTGACATGTTAAGATAGTGTATTTATATGAGTATAAATCATTTGCCCCTAATTATGCTCTATTCTATATCTCCTACTTAAATATTATTATACATACATTTTTCTTTGATTAGATTTTAAAAAAAAATTAACAAGACTTATGATAATATCTTTTATTTATCAAAAATATAAGGTTACTTGTTCAGATTTTGTAGGAAGTAAGTTCAGGTTGATCTTTTTGAAATTATGAATGATTTATTTGATGTATATATTTGTTCGTTTATTTTCTTGTAAATTTAAAACTATATAATGTATGCACGAATTATATAGCCTCATTAGTTAAAGGAATGATTGTTATTCCTGAAGGTTATAGTTCGAGCATCAATATTGTCAGCATAATGATTGTGCGATCAATGTCTAATGGTTGAGATTATACTCTAGAACAGATATTATTGTAACACACTAATATAAATAATATTAGTTCAAATTTTTTATCAATAATGAGATTTTGGTTCTCATCCATACATATAAAGTATTATTGCCACATTGGTAAGATTATTTTTCCAATAAATATCTACTTGTCTTTTTCTATCTTGTGAAACAGAATGAACATGTTTTTTTAACAAAAAATATAATATTTACAAACCAGGAGACAAATTCAGAGTTGCTATAAAAAGCCTTGTCCCTTGCAGAATGCAAGAAGAAGTAAGCCTTAGAAAATGCCTGTATGGCAAGCATTATTGGTAGCTGCTGCATTCTTAGCAACCGTAGGATCAGTAGTTTCTGTCCAACCTTCTAAGACATACTCACTTGCTCTACAATGGCCGCCTTCTATCTGTGATCCAGAACCATGGGGAAAACAGTGCCTTAACAGCCTACCCGAAAGGTTTACCATACATGGTTTACAGACACAACGTAGCAATGGCGGACCGGTGTATCACCCCAATGCCGAGTGCGACAACAATCATATTCCGGCAAAAGAACTTCATGTGAGAAAATTTTGGTTTTAACTTTTAATTAATGTATGATATCATATATTGCATGCATGTTCTTGTGCTAACTGGTTTATTTGTTGTTATTGAACTCTTAGGTTTTATTAGAGAAGGAATCAATCTACGACGACTTAAAAGAGTTTTGGCCAAACCCCTTTGAGAGCCCAATTTATTCGTCATTTTGGTCATCTCAATGGGACCGGCATGGGATCTGTTCGGATTTTCAAAATGATCCTGTGAGATATTTCAAAACTGGTTTAAATCTCTTCACAGACCGATTCAGACATTTAAGAGAAGGTGATTTGCTTATTCACATATTTCTTGTTACAAGCTGAACACAAAACTAAAGGTAAAACCAAACTGGAGTTCAATCATATAAACTCAACACAAAACTGACCAAACTGAAACAAAAAAACGAAGGAGACAGTTAGTCATTATGTTTTGGTTTACTATATGAGATTAATGACGAGAGGTTTGCTTTCTCCCTCCGGCCAGATGTGGGAATTGAAGTTGGAGAAACTTATACATTAGACCAAGTACATACAAAACTGAAGGAGACATATGGAGTCCATCCTCAAGTTGAATGCAACAAAAGGAATCAGCTGAGGGAGATCCGTTTCTGTTATAGAAAGGTAAGCGGAGATGGACAAGTTGACATTGTAGACTGCCCCGAGTTATCGGATGCAAAATATTTATGTGATGAAAACGAAGTTCATTTGCCTCATGCTCAACCTGATGATGAACCGGAACCAGAACCCGAGCCCGAACCCGAACCTGAACCCGAGCCCGAGCCCGAACCCGAACCCGAGCCCGAACCCGATCCCGAACCCGATCCCGAACCTGATCCCGAACCCGAACCCGAACCCGAGCCCGAGCCCGAACCAGAGCCTGAGCCCGAGCCCGAACCCGAACCTAGTCCATCTCCGCCTCCTCCCCGTCGTCCCCCTCCGCCTCCTCCCCGTCGTCCCCCTCCGCCGCCTCCACGTCGTCCTCCTCCTCCGCCGCCTCCACGTCGTCCCCCTCCGCCTCCTCCTCCTCATCCCCCTCCGCCGCCTCCACGTCGTCCTCCTCCGCCTCCTCCCCGTCGTCCCCCTCCGCCGCCTCCCCGTCGTCCCCCTCCGCCTCCTCCCCGTCGTCCTCCGCCTCCGCCACCTCGTCGCCCCCCTCCTCCGCCTCCTCGTCGTCCCCCTCCTCCCCGTCGTCCTCCACCTCCTCGCCGTCCTCCACGAGCATTGTACAAGCCGTATTTAGAAATATAATTTTAGTTTGTATGCCCCCTCCCCCAACTAGTCCTCCTCCTCCTCTCCATCGTTCTCCACGGGCATTGTACAAGGAGCATTCAAAAATATAATTTTAGTTACAATTATGCAATGTCCTGGTAGTTTGATGTGTTGTGTCCTTATGTTTGTTTCTGTCTTGTTTTTAGTTTTACTGTATTTTTCTTTTAAATGTGATGTTATCTCGTTAAAATCTCTTACCATGATGATGAGAGAAAATGTACCTATTGTGTCACTTTCTTTGTTGTACCCTACTGCTCGCAGTAGCTCCTCCATTATAATAAAACCTATTCATGGTTGAGGAGTAATTTAGTCCTATAATACTAAGGTTTAAATAACTCTTACACATTTTTCAAATTTAGTATATAAAAGATATTTACTCTTAAGTTGTTCCACCTAAATCCCACTTAGTAGAGAGTTGATGTAGTGAAAGGGTGCAAGGGGGAAAACCTAAAAAACAAAGATCATAATTTAGACGAATAACAAACAATTCTGAGGTAATTCTGACGCGAACTAGAATGAGAAAATACATATATGATGTGAGGCATTTAGGAAAGTGTAATTCAGAACATTCAAACTGCCGTAAGTACACCCGATGATGCATTTTGAAAGGTAACTCTCAAGCAAACTAGAATGTATACATACATATGCGCGGAGCCTTTACGGAAATATAGGTTCGGTTTTCATAGGCGAATTCAGAACATTCTGCATCCATGCATCCCCGAATGGTTACGCTGCATCCCTGCAGACTCATGGCCAGCTGCATTTAAGAACAATTTACGAAATTGATTAAAGTTAAGTAGAGGGAACAACAGAATGACAAATCATTACAAAATTAAGTAATTACTATGTTTCTCTCATTAAAAAAACTCTCAAATCACATTTATACTCTGTTTCAAACTCAACACCTCAAACATGAAATTTCAAGCTCTAACAGATGGGAGAAAGGCGTTCTTTGTATACGAGAAGTCCATCTTTTTCTAGCTATCGAACCATCATCTGATTTCGGCCACCAAAGACCAATTTAATAGATTTCCAAAGCCTACTCCGACTCAGAGATGAGTGTTGAATGCAGGTATGCTTAATGTCTTCTACAAATTTTCATATATTTGTAGGATCATACCCCATATCGATAAGTGTAAGACATCAATACTATGAAGAAACTAAAATGACTGTGTAACATAGTTCAGAATATGAACAAAAATCCTATACTACTTTCTGGTGCCCTTTTCCATACCCGAACACTAAAAATTAATTTCTAAACACTAACCCTAAATCCTAAATTCTAAACCCTAAACCCTAAAAAATACACTCTACTTTCAATTCCATGAACCCTAACCTTAAACCTCAATCATATTCCTAATTTTTTAGGGTGTGAGCATTTCTATTCTCAAAATATAAGCTAGGAATTACAGTCAGGCAATACTTCCAGGTAGCATCATCAACATAGTATTTCAACATTAATACCTCAAACTATAAAAATCATTGAAATCGAAATGAATAGCCATAATCCTCTACTTACTAGAACTGAGCATTTGCTTAATAAAGGCTTTGTTCCTCATAGCATTTCAAACAACTTTTATCCTCTTAAAACTTTACAGTTCACAATTTTAATTATTCATAAATATCATCTTTGATTTATTCAAGCTGCACAATAATTTTCGCTTTCTGGGTTTCTAAATTAAATGACTGAAAATAATAAGAACAGGAAAAGAATTTCATAATATATTGTTTTACTTGACGATTTTCCGACAGCAAGTCAAATTCATCTGGCAGCGGAAGGCGCCCGTGCTACGGTGGTTCTTCCTCCACGGGATTGTCCAGCGATCGAAACACAGTAGTTTGATTGGATGAAAGGAGAGGAGAAAATGATTTGGGTAATTTGGAATAACGAAGGGGAAAATTACGTTATCTTTTTAGTCAAACCGTTATAATTAGGGGTGCTTAAATACTATCGTGAGCTGTTCGAATTGATTCGATCAAAACTTGATAAATATTTAATTTAAAATAATTTAATTTAAAATTGAATTCGACTCAAGATCTTAATAAATTGAATCGAGTAAAGTTTAACTCGACTTGATAAGTCCGCAAACAACTCATTAATTTTTAAAATATCTTTTAGTAATTACTTTAAAATTATTTAATTTAAAAATAAATATAAATAATAATTATTAATTTATTAATTGTTATTTAACTAGTTTTGTGTATTTATAAATTGTTGCTTTCGAATTTAAACTTTGAAAGTGTTTTATATAATTTTGATATTTTTGGTTAAATTTGTTATTGAGTCTCATAGTATTATTAAATTTTACTTTTAGTTAAAAATAAAGTGAACTTAACGAACAACGAGTCGTGCACAATTTTAACGAGCTTAGTGAGCAACGAACGAATTGAACAACAAATTTTTTATCGAACACAAATCAAGCATTACTCAACTCGCGATCGACTCACTCAATAAACAACATAATTATAACTTATTACAAACATCTAATAATATATCTCATTAAACTAATATTTATTATAAATATCTTATTTTTAATAATATTTTAATTAAATGTCATGTTTATAATTTTTTAATAAAAAAATTGTTCTTTATCAAATATTTAAGTGACTTAAAATATAGTTTATGTAATCTTACAAACTAATTTATGCGAAAAACTCAATCAAAAAAGATCACATTTTTTTTAATTATAATTATCGCGACCATTTTAAAACCGATAGTGAAAATATAGCCTGATATGTGAATTTTGAAAAATTAGATTTTATTGTTTTTAATTATAAATTATGAAAATCGAGATCTTATTAAAATATGTATCTTTTTAATTTTAAAATGACTTGAAACGCCACCGGCCACTTGGGTAGGTCGGACACCATAAAACAAGCCAGAGATTCTTTTTAAAACATTTAGGTTTGGGAGTTGGTTACGCATAAGGACGACCCTTATGAGCGCCCGATATCGGTACCTTATTAATTACACGTGACATTTTGACATTTCGAATAAAAATATAAATTTAATTTTTTATTGTCAAATGAAGATCGTTCAAATCAGGGTATCCTCTTGGATAAGAATGTCAACACGAAAATATTAAATAATAATAATATATAAATAAATAATAATTAATAATATATATAAATAATAATAATATAATAATATAATATATTATATATATAAAAAAAATTAAAAAAATATGAAAAAATGAAAATAGAGTCGTGGGAGAACAGGGTTTGTTCGGCCGGATTCTTTGAGGTTTTTGAAGTTGAGTGTTTTTAGGAATTTGGATTTGTTTGAGTAGATAAGAATTCAACTAGGTTTAGGACTTTGATTCAAGTCCTTTAAAAGGACTTGAATCGATTGAGGTAAGGGGGGAGGATTCAATTGGCAGAGGATTCAATTGAAGCAAATTTGGGGATTAATCGACTGGAGAATTTCGAATCTGGGAGGAGTTTGAGTCGATCGGCGGCCGAAAATCAGAAGATTTAAGAGCAATCGGTTTTAAGGTAACCCTTTCCCTCAAATTTTTCTGTTCTTTATGACCTTATTTTGGTTTAGATTTGATTTAGGGGTTTCGGCCAGCAGTTGTGGTGCCTAGGGAGAGTTTCGATCCTGTTTTTAGGACTTTAGGAGAGTTTTCGACGTGATTCCGATGTTGTTTTAGGGTTCCAGTAGGTTTTCCGGCGTCGGATTTCATCACCGGCGTCGGAAACAATTTTTGGGCGGTGGCCGGAAAACACATCGGCGGGCGGTCGGCGGCGACATTTTGGATCGAAGGGCGGAGCCCGTGGCGGTCGGAACATGTGTTCATCCATGTTCATCCTGTTCATGATGAACATGGATGAACATCATCCAAAATAAGCCTTTTGATCCAAAATGATCAAGCTTTCTGGATTTGGAGTGTTGTTGCTCAGAGAGTTCTGGAGACTAAGTTGATGCGCCGAGTTGGTGAAGGGGGGTGAAATGGCCGAGTGAACTCGGCGCTTGGTGTTTTATACCCTCCCAAAACGGTGTCATTTAGGGGAACGGGTCACGCGGGTCGGATCCGAGTTTAACCCGGATCCGCGCGTTTTCAATGGGTTAAGGGTAAATTACACTCTAGGTCCCCTGTCTTTGAATCGTGTCTCCTTTTAGCCCCTAGACCCCTAGTGTTATTCAATTAGGTCCCTAGAAACTCCATTTTAGTCCCTAAACCTCTAGAAATCAATCAATTAGGTCCCCAAACTCTCAATTAAGGCCCTAGAACTTTGGAATTCATCCAATTAGACCCCTAAACCCTTAGTTCCTTTCAATTAGGTCCTTAGAAACTTTCAATTAGGTCCCTTAGACCTTAGATTAAACCCTTAAGGTTTTTTAATTTATTTTTAGATTTAATTAGAGTAAAAAATTAATTTTAAGACTTTAAAAATTAATTAGGTCCTAAATTAGAACTTAATTAAATTTTAAGAAGACTTAAAAAATTAATTTAACCTACTTAAAATCTAATATAAATTAATTTGACCCCCCCTAAAACTTAAAATTAGACTTAAAATAGGTTTAATTTAATTCTTTAATTTAGGAAATAATTTTAATTAATTATCTTAATTAATTTTAATTAATTTCTAAAAATTAAGTTTTAAAGTTAATCCAACTTAGGCCTAGTTTTGCCCTTAAACTTTAAAACACACACCAAACTAGACTTTAATGAGGTTTTTAAAATTCTTAAAAATTAGGAAATAATTTTAATTAATTATTTTAATTAATTTAATTAATTTCTAAAGTTTTTAGTTAAACCTAATTAGGTCTAGTTTTGCCTTAAAACTTTAAAACATTCACCCAACTTAAACTTCAATTAGGATTTTTTCTTAAAATTTAAGATTTTAAGATCTAAAACTAATTAAGTTTACTTAACCCAAATTTCACCAAGTTAAAACTTTAATTAAGTTAAAATTGATTTCTTAACAATTAGAGATTAAATTAATTAAGACTTTTAATTAATTTAAAATTTCTAAAAAATAAGATTTTAAAAATTAATTTGATTAGGTTAAAACCAACCTTAATTAAACCTTTGAACCTAAAACTTACCAAGTTAGACTTTAATTAGGTTTTAATTAAAATTTGAAGTCAAGAAAACTTAATTAATTAAATTTAATTAAAGATTTCTAAAACTTTAAAAATTTCACTTAATTTAAGTCTTATCTTTTGTTCAAGGTTTGTTCTCGAGTCCCTTGTAATCTTTTTCGTTCAAGTCCCTCTTGTACTCATGTGAAGAGAAATTTTTGATGGAATATGATGTACCCATGATACTAATAAAAGTGATGAAGTTCCTTTATTTTGTGTACACTTTATTTTATATGGTTTTGCATAGCATATTTTAGGAAGGTCACCTAAAATTAAGTTAATTAATTTAGAGCCCTTTTTAGGACTAGTCACTTAAATTAATTAATTTAATTAGGGAGAAAATATAGTAACATAGCATGTGAATCTTATGTCTCGGATACACTAAAGAGGTTGGTGTTTTGACGCACTAAGATGCTGACCTAGAGAGTGTACCTTGACATCGAATTCATGTGTTATTAAAAACTTAGAATTTTGATAAAAACTTAGGTTTAGAATTAAAAATGGATAGGTAAATAACTAGTAAATGCTAGTAACTTAGGTTTTAAAAACTTAAGTAATGGAGCCTTTTCTAGGATTAGAACTTAAAATGAACAAGATAAAAAAATAATCATGCATTTTTACTTTAGCCTTTTGAGGCGGAAGTTACATTCTTTTAAATTTGGGTGAGGTTTCCTATCTAGAGGATGTCTCGTTCAACTCAAGTTTAAAGGTGGTGTAACTTCTAAATCAAAAGGATATCCAAATTCAAATAATGTTCATTTAACAATGGTAAATTAAATTAATATCTTTCTTCAAAATGTCAATGCCACGTAATGTTTTTCAAGGTACCAATTTTTGGGCGTTTGTAAGGGTCGTCCTTACACGTAACCGACTCCCGAAACCAATGTTTTTTAAACGAATCTCTGGTTTATTTTTTATGGTGTCTGGCCTACCTAAGTGGCCGGTGGCGACTCCAAGTCAACCTTTTTCAAAATTAAATTATGTTTTCCTAAAATTTGGGTTTTTCAAGATTAATGAAATTCATATTTTTCGAAATCAATCGTCGAACACTTTTTCACCTATAAAATCGCGTTTTTTTAAAGAGGTCGCGACAGCTTGGCGACTCTGCTGGGGAGTTAAATTTTTTTTTTTGTGAGTTAGGCCTAATGTTTTCTAACTTTACGTGGCATTTTGGTATTTTGGAGTTAGATATTATTTTAATTTTTTATTGTTAAGTGAACATTATTTGAATGAGGATAACCTTTTACTTTTATATCTTGTCATTCATGCATAAGCTCTCGACCCGAGCTTTCACCCTTAAGTGGGAGTTAGATATTATCCGTCGTGATGCTTTCCAGCTCCAAGTTTCGGATTTTTATCTGCTTCCGGTATACTAACCTTACGCATCGTGTGGTTTTTACCTCCGTTGTAAGGGACCTATACCACCGAATCGATGTCTTATCGTCGTAGTAGACGGTAACGAAAGTTCGGGAACCCAGTGTCTAGACCAAAAACCCGCATATAGAGTAGAAACCAACCCCTTCTAGAGCCAGACAGGGACCATAAGATAAGGCGGTATGCTGCCGAAATACCGCCAAACTTAGGATTTCTCTATTAACTTGCTCTCTGGTTATTTTGCGTACTTTAGCATGCTCTCTGGTTATTTTTATGCAATTTAGCATGTTCTATGGTTATTTTTACGCATTTTA
Organism: Abelmoschus esculentus; assembly: GCA_035048815.1. NCBI lineage: Eukaryota > Viridiplantae > Streptophyta > Magnoliopsida > Malvales > Malvaceae > Abelmoschus > Abelmoschus esculentus. The sequence continues at coordinate 3,485,416 of JAUCBN010000021.1, forward strand.
TCCTGTTCTCTGGTTAACTTTATTTGCATTTTTTAAACTGCTCTATGGTTTTTTTTCCAGCACCTTCTTATTGTTTTATCTTCGTATTTATCCTACTAACACGTTTTCTTCTTGTTTTTTGTTTTTATTTGATCCTTTATGCATTTATTTTTATTTGGCATATTTGCATGGGTATTAATTTGGAAAACAATAAAGTTAGAAGTGTCCAATAATGTCAGAAGGGATCATTATAGGCGAAGATAACACAGAAGTCTGGACTTGGTCCGAATCAGTTCAGCATGAGAAGGGTGATAGTTTGCCAACAGGGAGTGTCTCTACACTAAATGGGTATGTTAGAATGAGTACCAATCAAAGTCCTTGTCTATCCGAGGTCCAAGAAGTATGGGAACAATGGAGTGATGACATGAAAGATCAGTTCAAGAGGGAGTTTGGGGATATTGCATTGTTAGTGAAAGTCCCCGTTGATAGACATCTGATGAGGGCGATGGTGCAATTCTGGAATCCAGCCTACAACTGTTTCACCTTCGGGAAGATAGACATGACACCCACGCTAGAGGTATATGAGGTTCTGATCAACTGTCCAGTGATTAAGTATGATAGGATCTATGTCAAGCCCAACAACACTTCGGGCTTTAAGAAGAAGCTGATGCAAATCACCGGTAAAGACAAAGAGTTTTGGGACCGGAAGGTAACGGGTCACGAGGATCCAAGCGAAGAGAGACAGAGAGTGAGCTGGAAGGTCTTTAAGGATTTGATAGCTTCGAGCAGCGAGGAGCCCACTAAAGCAAGAAGGTTGTACGCCCTTTGCATATATGGGTTAGTGCTATTTCCAAGAACTCCCGAGCACATAGACCCATCCACGGTCGATTTGTTCGAGAAGTTGTCCAAGGGAGTAAATCCGGTTCCAGCCATACTAGCCGAGACTTATCGATCACTCACCCCATGTAAGAGGGCCGGTGAAAGAAGGTTTTGGGGATGTGTGTAGCTTTTAGAGGTTTGGTTTAGAGGCCACCGTTGGAACACTCCGTACAGCGCCCTAAGGTTCAGGACTACCTACTCACCTATCGAGGAGCATTTAAAGAGTTGTATTGTGGAGAAGAAGACTGAAGCCCAGTGGAGTGATCTTTTCCGAAATTTGACGGACTTGGATATCGTCTGGAAGGCCTGTTGGTTGAATAGAGGATCGACTTTTCGGTATCGATGTGAAAACTGTGACTGGATCCTATTAGCAGGTATATGGGGTGGAACGGCTTACTGCCCTCTATTAGTCTCAAGGCAATTCGGGTCGAGACAGTTTGTTCCAACCACAGCGGGGATGGCCAGTTTCGGTTTTTCACACTAGAGTGAGGGATACAGATCTAAGTTAGCCCAGATTGTGAAGACTTGGGACTAAAGTAGGAGGGTTCATCCCTATAGAGAGTTTGAGATCATGGCCCTATACGACGAGTGGAGAGAACGAAGGGCGAATGATGGAGTCCTCCGAGGAGTACCGAGGGATGAGGGACCGTCTTCAAGCAAGGTAACCCTAGAGGCACCGTCATCTTTAGAAAAACTCAAGGAGGACCGGGACTTGGATTCTCAGAGGCGAGATAAGCAGATCTACGAGCTCACACAGGAGTTGAACCTTGCGAAGTACCAAGTACAAACCCATGAGAGGAGAGAAAAGGATATGGCAATTCAGATCGAGAAGCTACGTCAAGAGTTGAGAGAAGCGCAAGCAACACCAATTTCCGGGGGGCATAAAAGGAAAAGAGAAAGCGTCGGGGATAGTTCTGACCGTTTGAACAAGGCTTTAAAGGAAAATGAGGAGTACAAGAAGCTCTACGAAAAGAAATACCGTGAAGCGAAAGAGGTAAGCTCCAAAGCCAAGAAGATATCAGACAAAGACCGAGCGACGATCCACGAGTTGACAACCCAAGTAACGCAGTTAGAAGAATTGGTGGCTAAGTATCACAACGAAGATAAGGTCAAAATGGAAGAAGAAAAAGAGGAGCTTCAGCAAAAGATTATCTCACTCGAGGGCCAAGTACAAGAGTTGCGAGAAAAGTTAGCCGACTTCGAGGGAGCTCTGAGTCAGAATATCGGAGAAGCATGGAAGGCTAAGTATGAGGCAGCACAACGTACAGTCCAGAGTCAGAACAGCGAGTTAGTCAACTTCAAGGGACGAGTCAGAACTATCGCATCATATGTATATATATTATCAGGAGAAGCGAGAACTCTTCTGGACCACCAAACGTCGGGGAAATACATGGAGCAACCATCGTCTGCATACTTAATGAATTGACCAACTTAGGGAGTAGGGCCAACAGTTTTCTGTAGTTATCTTTAAAGTTGTAGTGAATCCTTTTTGCATAAACGAATATTTTTAAGAGATTGTTTTTTTGAATTTAATACCCGCCTGCATTCATGCATTCATGTATTCATACATCATGTGCATTACTATTAATTAAAAATAAAGTTTAATAACAAAGGTTTTATGGCAGTGAATTTTAAAAATAGCAAATATACTATATACATATTCAACACGCTCGCGCACCAAGAGATTAGCAATGGAAGAGAGACTACAAAGATTAGAGGATCATCAGGCCATATTCGCAAATCGCTTGGATGCGATAGAAACTGGCATGAAAGATGGCTTTGCTAAAATTCAGACGGATATTATCAGTCAGATAACCGCTCTATTGAAACAAGATGAAAAGGGTAAAGCGTCGATGGAAATGGGAGATGAAGCTGAAGGGCAGGTAGAAACGGCAACTAGGGGGCAACCGGAAGCACATTCAGTCCCAGGGAGAGTATAGCTCAATGTAGTAGGGACATCCACGAGTCACCCCGTGGAAGTTGAAGAATTTTCTCCGAATACTGATGAAGTCCCAGGTCTCAACTTTGTGAACGAAGTGGAGAAGATGCGACAAGAAATGGAGAAGAAGTGTGTTGATCATTTCAAGTCTCTCGAAGCCAAGATCCAGCAAATTCAAGTCCAAGGATCGGTGGATAAAAGCACCGATGCGTTCGAGCTCAGCCTGGTCTCTAATTTGGTCCTGCCGCCAAAATTCAAAATGCCCGACTTCGAAAAGTACGACGGGACGTCGTGTCCAAGCGCCCACATGACGATATACTGTTGAAAGATGGCCGTTTTCAGCAAGGATGAGAAGCTGCTTATCTATTGCTTTCAGGATAGTTTGACGGGGTCTGCTATCCGATGGTACACACAACTCAGTCGGGAGAGTATAAAATCCTGGAAGGACCTTTATCACGCATTTATGGAGAATTACAAACATGTGACGGAGATGGGGCCCACCAGAGTCATGTTGCAGCAAATGGGGCAAAAGTCCAATGAAACATTCCGACAATATGCCCATAGGTGGAGAGATCTGGCCTCTCAGGTACAGCCTCCGTTAATCGAGCGGGAGATGACTCATATGTTTGTAGAAACATTGAAGGGGCCAATGTATGAACGTCTCTTCATAAGCACCTCCATGCAAAGTTTCTCTTAAATAGTTGCCACCGGAGAGTTGGTGGAGGCAGCTATCAAAAGTGGGAGGATCGAAGGATCTGATAATTCGAAGAAGAATTCCAAGAAGAAAGACAACGAAGTAAACAACGCTGTGGTATATGAACCCCCGAAGAATGTGACGATCTCCAAACCCGGGTCAGGGGCAGGTGGCTCACAGGGTTCAAACAAGAAGAACTCAAGGTGGGAAAAGCCAAATTTCTCATCAATCCCAGTCACGTATGCTGAGTTGTACACTCAGCTACACGATGCTGATCTAATTCGCCCATACGTTATCGTTCCGCTCAAAAAACCCCACCCACACTAGTATGACTCGAAGGCCCAGTGTGCATATCATTCCAACGTTCAGGGGCATAGCATCGAGAACTTCACGGACTTCAAGAGGATCGTCCACAACATGACAAATGCCGGGGTTTTGAAATTTGATAAACCCAGTGTCTCAACAAACCCACTCCCGAATCATGGCGGTCGGGGTCTGAATGCAATCGAGGAGGATCAAGCGAGACATGTTAAAATGAGGGTGTCAGAAATCCGATCACCGTTAAAGTGGGTTTTTCAATAGCTGTTTGATAATGGGCTCATCTGTCAAGGGATGCAAGTGAAAGAATTTACCGAGGAAGGCCCATATTACGAATTCCACCAAGAGTGCGGGCATACAATCCAGCAGTGTGATGACTTCAGAGCCTCGTTCAAAGAATGATGGATAATAAAGAAGTGGAATTCTTTACTAAGGAAGGTGGGCGGAAAATGATAGACGTATGTACGTCAGAGGATACCGGGCCGAGATACAGTGCGAGCAGGCCGCTAGTCATCTCAGCCCGACCAAGGGGCAACAACCCAGCCGGGTCAGCAAGTGTTCCTCGCATAGTAATTACCCCTCCGGCACCCTTCCCGTTTAAGGATACGCGAAGGGTCCCGTGGAATTACGCCGCGAGTGTGGCCGGGCCGAGTGGTTCAAAGCCCGTCGAGGAGGTACCATCAGAGAAATCAGGAACTGCTGAGAGAGAGGAACCAGTAAATGAGGTAGGTCATTTTACGAGGAGCGGGAGGTGTTACTCACCGGCTCAGGAAGAGGACCAGATTAAGCCTGCAGAAAAGAAGAAGATTTTCGCAGATCCAACTCCAAAGGTGAATGAGCCAGTCACCGAAGAGCAGGCGCATGAATTTCTGCGATTCCTAAAGCACAGTGAGTATAGTATAGTGGAGCAGTTGAAGAAACAGCCCGCTAAAATCTCCATCCTCGACTTACTACTAAGATCGGAGGGGCACCGTGACGCCCTCTTGAAAGTGTTAAATCAAACTTTTATCCCGAAGGACATATCGGTGAACAAATTGGACCGAATCGTTAATCATATCACCGCAGACAACTATATAACGTTCACCGATGATGAGATCCCTGATGGAGGAATAGGGTCTATCAAAGCCTTAAACATCACGACCCACTGCAAGGGTCATGTGGTGCCGGGAGTTCTAATCGATAACGGTTCAGCCTTGAACGTGTTACCCATGGCAACTCTGCAAAGGTTGCCTATTGATGTCGCACACATGAAGAGTTATCAGAATGTGGTCAGAGCCTTCGGTGGGACCACAAGGGATGTGTTGGGAAGGATTGAAGTCCCGTTGCTGATCGGGCCGTCCGTATACAACATTGATTTTGTTGTAATGGACATTAAGCCCACCTATAATTGTTTGCTAGGCCGACCTTGGATTCATTCTGTCGGGGCAGTACCGTCATCACTACACCAGAAACTGAAATTTGTAGTAGATGGCAAGCTCGTATGTGTCGGGGTAGAGGAGGACATCATCGCATCCGTCTCTACAGATACACCGTATGTGCAAGCAAACGAGGAGGCGCTAGAGTGTTCTTTCTGGGCCTTAGAATTTATCAATGCCGCATTTGTAGCTGAAGGTGCGACATTCCCATGCCCGAAGCTGTGAAACTGCACTGAAATGACTATCAAACAGACCCTTGGCAAGGGAGCCAAAGCTGGAAGAGGGCTAGGAAGAAGGCTACAAGGGAGCTTACGCCCGAAGCCCGTAGTCATGAAGAAAGGGTGAGCCGGGTTAGGCTTCTCAATTGAGGCATATTGGAACAGACATGGAAGAATCGCAGCCAGGAAGCCAACCTCTTTGAGTTCAAAAATCGACTTCATCTCCCACGGGTTTGTGAATATCACAGAACAGGCAGAGAGGGATCGCTTGGAAGCTATCAGGATGCAGGAAGAGGAAATTTTTGGGGAAGCATTTGAGGGACTAATGGTAGGAGGGATTTCTGAAGGCCCAAGGATGAATATGCTGGATAGAATTCGTCCGTGTCTCCCTGGCGAGACTCTGAACAACTGGACTATAGAGGATCTACCTGTAGTTTATAAAACAGAGTAATGCCATAAACCACCCTATACTTTTGCCCGCGAGTGTAGGGAATTTTCTGTAAAGGGCTTTTTCATGTTTTTCATTTAGCAAATAAAGATGCTCTTTCCCTTTCAACAATGGCAAACATTTTTCTTTTCTTTCATTCGCCTCATTCATTCATCCTTATTCATCTATTATTCTCATCCAACTATACAAATTCTTCTTTGTAGGTTTCCGAACAATGATCACATGTATGATTCCGGGCCTAAACCCGAAATAGATTTGAAAAGGATCTCTTGTCTAACAAAAATCAATGAGTGTGAAGACAATACAGACTACGAGATTCCTGAAGAATTGTTAAGGTTGGTGGAGCAAGAGGATAAGCAAATCATGCCCCTCAAAGAAGAGATAGAAACTTTGAATCTGGGCACAGAAGAAGAGAAAAAAGAAGTTATGATCGGAGCAGCATTCCCGCTAGGGCAAAACAGAAGTTGATAGACTTATTGTGAGAGTTCAAGGATGTCTTCGCATGGTCCTATCAAGATATGCCGGGCTTAAATACCGATATCGTGGTTCATAAGTTGCCTATCAGACCGGATTGCAAGCCTATACAACAGAAGCTCAGAAGGCTGAGGCCGGAAATGTTGTTGAAAATCAAGGAAGAAGTGCAAAAGCAGATTGATGCAGGCTTCCTACAGGTGGAAGCATATCCAGAATGGTTAGCGAACATAGTCCCCGTGCCTAAGAAAGATGAGAAAGTTCGAATATGTGTGGAATATAGGGATTTGAACAGGGCGAGCCCGAAAGACAATTTCCCTCTACCTCATATCGATGTCCTAGTGGATAATACCTTGGGGAATTCATGGTTCTCCTTCATGGATGAGTTCTCGGGTTACAATCAGATCAAGATAAATCCGGAAGACATGGAGAAGACGACTTTTACCATACTCTGGGGCATGTTCTGCTATAAAGTCATGCCTTTTGGGTTGAAAAACGCCGGGGACATATATCAGAGAGCTATGATGACACTCTTTCATGACATGATGTACAAAGAAATCGAATTTTATGTGGACGATATGATAGCTAAGTCCCAAACAGAAGATGAACATGTGCAGGATTTGAAAAAGTTGTTCCAAAGGCTACGGAAGTATCAACTAAAGCTTAACCGCAATAAATGTACGTTCGGGGTTACATCCGGTAAGCTACTGGGTTTCGTTGTCAGTCAAAGGGGCATCGAAATCGATCCTGATAAGGTCAAGGCAATTCAGAATTGGCCCCCTCCGAAGACACAGAAAGAGGTTTGAGGTTTCCTTGGGAGATTAAACTATGTATCTCAGTTCATTTCTCAGTTAACCGACAAGTGTGATCCTGTTTTTAAATTGCTTCGGAAGAACAACCCAGGTGAATGGAATGATGAATGTCAGGAAGCGTTGGACAAAATCAAACAATATTTGTCCAATGCACCAATATTGGTGGCACCAGTTCCTGGGAGACCATTAATCCTCTACCTGAAGGTGTTCGAGAACTCCATGGGGTGTGTGCTGGGGCAACATGATGATAGTGGGAAGAAGGAGAGAGCAATCTATTACTTGAGTAAGAAATTCACCGAATGCGAGGCACGGTACCCATTTATCCAAAAGATGTATTGTGCACTCGTTTGGGTTACTCGTCGGCTCAGGCAATATTTGCTATACCACACCACGTGGTTGATCTGAAAACTTGACCCTTTGAAGTTTCTAATGGAAGCACCCGCGTTAACTGGGAGGTTAGCCCGATGGCAAATGTTGTTGTCCGAATTTGACATAGTATATGTCAGCCAGAAGGTAATCAAGGGAAGTGCCATAGCGGATTTTCTTGCGAGTAGAGCCTCAGATGATTATGAGCCTCTAAGCTTTGATTTTCCTGATGAGGATGTGATGACTATTTCTGTTGAAGAAAATGAGGAAACAGAAAAATGGAAATTATATTTCGACGGGGCAGTCAATGCCCTCGGAAGGGGAATCGGAGTTGTGCTAATATCTCCGGATGGGGTACATTACCCTCTCACGACCAAGTTAGAGTTCTTATGCACTAATAACATGGCCGAATACGAAGCATGCGTCATGGGATTGAAGGCTGCCATAGAACGGAAAATAAAAGCCTTGAAGGTATACGGGGATTCAGCTTTAGTTATTTATCAACTACATGAAAAATGGGAAACCAAAGACACGAAGTTGGTAGAATATCGAAAGTTGATACTAGAATTAATTGAAGAATTTGAAGAAATAACATTCGTTTACCTTCCTAGAGAAGACAACCAGATGACAGATGCTTTAGCTACACTGGCCTCAGTTTTCCAAGCAAACAGACCGGAGGACATGATGTTAATCCGGATGCAGAGCTATGAAACATATGCTCATTGCGGCAACTTGGAGGAAGAGGATAACAATCCTTAGTATTTTGACATTCTGCAATACGTTAAGTTCCAAGCTTACCCATTTGGAGCTAACGACTTTGAAAAGAGAACAATCAGAAGAATGGCTGCTGCATACGTACTGGATGGTGACGTCTTGTACAGAAAGAGCAGAGATCAAGTATTGTTAAGATGTGTCAATGCCAGTGAGGCAAGAAGTATCTTGGAAGAGGTACATGACGGAATTTGCGGAACGCATGCCAATGGTCTCTCGATGGCACGAAAAATAATGAGATACGGATATTATTGGTCTACTATGAAGGAGGATTGCATAGAATATGCCAAAAAGTGTCACAAATGCCAGATCTATGCAGATAAAATTAACTCTCCGCCAGTGCCGTTACATACAATGAATTCGCCTTGGCCTTTTGCTGTTTGGGGATTAGATGTAATTGGGCAGATTCACCCCAAGGCCTCAAATGGGCATCGCTTTATATTAGTGGCCATCGATTACTTCACTGAATGGATAAAAGTTGTCTCCTATGCTAACATCATAAGAACAACAATTTGCAAGTTCTTGAAGAAAGAGATTATTTGTCGGTATGGTCTACCAGAGCGAATCATCACGGATAATGCTACCAATTTCAACAATAGATTGATAGCAGAAACCTATGAGCAGTTTAAAATAATTCATCACAACTCAGTAGCATACCGGCCAAAGATGAATGGAGTCGTTGAGGCAACAAACAAGAACATTAAGAAGATCATATCCAAGATGACTGAAACGTACAAAGATTGACATGAAAGGCTTCCTTTTGCCTTATTTGCATATCGGACTTCGATCAGAACATCTACCGGGGCAACACCATACTCCCTAGTATACGGTACTGAGGCCGTATTACCTCTTGAAGTTGAAATCTCATCTCTTCGGGTATTATCAGAGGTAAAGCTAAGTGATGCAGAGTGGATACAGGTTCGTTTGGATCAGTTGAATCTAATCGAAGAAAAACAGTTGAAAGCTATCTGCCACATCCAAATGTATCAGAAACGGATGATCCGGGCTTACGATAAGAAAGTTCGACCACGAGTATTCCGAGAAGGGGATCTAGTGCTGAAAAAGATATTGCCCATACACCGAGATTTTCGGGGAAAATGGATGCCGAATTGGGAAGGGCCTTACGTTGTCAAAAAGGCCTTCTCCGGAGGCGCACTAATCTTGACTGAAATGGATGGACAAGAGTTAGGCAAACCAGTAAATTCTGATTCAGTTAAGAGATACTACGCTTGAAGAAAAAGAAAAAAGAGATAAAAAAAGAAGGAAAAAGAAAGAAAAAGAGAAAAGAAAAAGAAAATGAAGCGAAAACCCGAAAGGGCGCTTCACGAAAAAGGATGATTAAAAGAAATGAGGGGTCGAGATGAAAACCCGTAAATGGCGTCTCGATACCAATGGAGGGTTTGGGTCGAAAACCAGGAATGGCGGCCCAGATGAATAAAATAGGCATCCAATGATTCGTGCTTCTTAGTTACCAAGCAATATGGAAGGATCTTCACGTTTGCAAAGTTGGATCCTCATTTGAAAGATGGCTAGACGAGTAGCTCATTTTTAAATCTATATCTCTGAAAAAGGCCTAGATGAACGCATGTGATGAGCGTTTGGGAACTTGCATTTTGTTCCTTTCTTTTCCTTTTGAATTGTTTTGCCTTGTTTGTTATGTTGAATCTATGAGAAACTTTAATAAAAATACTCATTCCCTTCATTTGAGCCTTCAATTTTGCCCAAAGCATCATGCTAATAAGTTAACATGAATGAATTAATACAGAAGATCTTTTGGCATTATTATGTTTCAAGATTACAGGTAAGATTTGTTTCTCCGGATTAAAATAACGGAGTATAAACACGTTCCGATTTTTAGACGAAATTTATCTTGAAAGAACGCCTCAGAATAGCTTTTTAAAGAGGAAGCTTTACCCTCGCTATGTGAAACAAAAAACCTCGAATGCAGAAAAGAAGGAGAAGAGTCGATCAACCCCTTTAGAGTGGCAAACTGACTGATAATACTTGCCTTTCAAGGCCATACTCATGCATCATAGGGTTAGGCATCCACATGGTAAAACATGCTAACTCATGCATTCAAGATATCTTTGTTGTTAATTTTAACAGGAATTTACAGGTCAACAAAGCAATCCAGATCAGGACAAGAAAAGATTTTGAGAAAAGACATTTTTGAACCTGCTTATCTATTCGAGCATTCGGAGAATAGAACCTGCATATCCATTTGTGCATACGGAGAATAGAACCCTTTTTGAACCTGCTTATCTATTCGAGCATTTGGAGAATAGAACTTGCATATCCATTCGTGCATACGGAGAATGGAACCCTTTTTGAACCTGCTTATCTATTCGATCATTTGGAGAATAGAACCTACATATCCATTCGTGCATACGGAGAATGGAACCCTTTTTGAACCTGCTTATCTATTCGAGCATTCAGAGAATAGAACCTGCATATCCATTCGTGCATACGGAGAATGGAACCCTTTTTGAACCTGCTTATCTATTCGAGCACTCGGAGAATAGAACTTGCATATCCATTCGTGCATACAGAGAATAGAACCCTTTTTGATATTAAATCCTCCGGGTCATCAGTAAGTCCTCCGGGCATGATGTTAAGTCCTCCGGGCCATCACCTTCAGGAGTGATGATATCGTTTGCACAATCTAGGAGGCAATACGATCCTAAATCCTCCGGGTCATCATTAAGTCCTCCGGGCATGATGTTAAGTCCTTCGGGCCATCACCTTCGGAAGTGATGATATCGTTTGCACAATCAAGGAGGCAATACGATCCTAAATCCTCCGGGTCATCAGTAAGTCCTTCGGGCATGATGTTAAATCCTCCGGGTCATCAGTAAGTCCTCCGGGCATGATGTTAAGTTTGGGGAATTTCTGAGTGAGAAGAATAACCTCAAGCTTTAAGGTTTACAGTTTTCGTGTTTTTCAGTCTTTGCCCGTCTCCTGCTCCGCAACATTGAGCAAAGAGGGGCAACTGTCAACACGAAAATATTAAATAATAATAATAATAATATATAAATAAATAATAGTTAATAATATATATATAAATAATAATAATATAATATATTATATATATAAAAAATAAAAAATATGAAAAAACGAAAACAGAGTCGTGGGAGAACAGGGTTTGTTCGGCCGGATTCTTTGGGGCTTTTGAAGTTGAGTGTTTTTAAGAATTTGGATTTGTTTGAGTAGATAAGAATTCAACTAGGTTTAGGACTTTGATTCAAGTCCTTTAAAAGGACTTGAATCGATTGAGGTAAGGGGGGAGGATTCAATTGGCAGAGGATTCGATTGAAGTAAATTTGGGGATTAATCGACTGGAGAATTTCGAATCTGGGAGGAGTTTGAGTCGATCGGCGGTCGGAAATCAGAAGATTTAAGAGCAATCGGTTTTAAGGTAACCCTTTCCCTCAAGTTTTTCTGTTCTTTATGACCTTATTTTGGTTTAGATTTGATTTAGGGGTTTCGGCCGGCAGTTGTGGTGCCTAGGGAGAGTTTCGATCCTGTTTTTAGGACTTTAGGAGAGTTTTTGACGTGATTCCGACGTTGTTTTAGGGTTCCAGTAGGTTTTCTGGCGTCGGATTTCATCACCGGCGTCGGAAACAATTTTTGGGCGGTGGCCGGAAAACACGTCGGCGGGCGGTCAGCGGCGGCATTTTGGATCGAAGGGCGGAGCCCGCGGCGGTCGGAACATGTGTTCATCCATGTTCATCCTGTTCATGATGAACATGGATGAACACCATCCAAAATAAGCCTTTTGATCCAAAATGTTCAAGCTTTCTAGATTTGGAGTGTTGTTGCTCAGAGAGTTCTGGAGACTGAGTTGATGCGCCGAGTTGGTGAGGGGGGGTGAAATGGCCGAGTGAACTCGGCGCTTGGTGTTTTATACCCTCCCAAAATGGTGTCGTTTAGGGGAACGGGTCACGCGGATCTAACCCGGATCCGCGCGTTTTTAATGGGTTAAGGGTAAATTACACTCTAGGTCCCCTATCTTTGAACCGTGTCTCCTTTTAGCCCCTAGACCCCTAGTGTTATTCAATTAGGTCCCTAGAAACTCCATTTTAGTCCCTAAACCTCTAGAAATCACTCAATTAGGTCCCCAAACTCTCAATTAAGGCCCTAGAACTTTGGAATTCATCCAATTAGACCCCTAAACCCTTAGTTCCTTGCAATTAGGTCCTTAGAAACTTTCAATTAGGTCCCTTAGACCTTAGATTAAACCCTTAATGTTTTTTTAATTTATTTTTAGATTTAATTAGAGTAAAAAATTAATTTTAAGACTTTAAAAATTAATTAGGTCCTAAATTAGAACTTAGTTAAATTTTAAGAAGACTTAAAAAATTAATTTAACCTACTTAAAATCTAATATAAATTAATTTGACCCCCCCTAAAACTTAAAATTAGACTTAAAATAGGTTTAATTTAATTCTTTAATTTAGGAAATAATTTTAATTAATTTCTAAAAATTAAGTTTTAAAGTTAATCCAACTTAGGCCTAGTTTTGCCCTTAAACTTTAAAACACACACCAAACTAGACTTTAATTAGGTTTTTAAAATTCTTAAAAATTAGGAAATAATTTTAATTAATTATTTTAATTAATTTTAATTAATTTCTAAAGTTTTTAGTTAAACCTAATTAGGTCTAGTTTTGCCTTAAAACTTTAAAACATTCACCCAACTTAGACTTCAATTAGGCTTTTTTCTTAAAATTTAAGATGTTAAGATCTAAAACTAATTAAGTTTACTTAACCCAAATTTCACCAAGTTAAAACTTTAATTAAGTTAAAATTAAATTCTTAACAATTAGAGATTAAATTAATTAAGACTTTTAATTAATTTAAAATTTCTAAAAAATAAGATTTTAAAAATTAATTTGATTAGGTTAAAACCAACCTTAATTAAACCTTTGAACCTAAAACTTACCAAGTTAGACTTTAATTAGGTTTTAATTAAAATTTGAAGTCAAGAAAACTTAATTAATTAAATTTAATTAAAGATTTCTAAAACTTTAAAAATTTCACTTAATTTAAGTCTTATCTTTTGTTCAAGGTTTGTTCTCGAGTCCCTTGTAATCTTTTTCGTTCAAGTCCCTTTTGTACTCATGTGAAGAGAAATTTTTGATGTAATATGATGTACCCATGATACTAATAAAAGTGATGAAGTTTCTTTATCTTGTGTACACTTTATTTTATGTGGTTTTGCATAGCATATTTTAGGAAGGTCACCTAAACTTAAGTTAATTAATTTAGAGCCCTTTTTAGGACTAGTCACTTAAATTAATTAATTTAATTAGGGAGAAAATATAGTAACATAGCATGTGAATCTTATGTCTCGGATACACTAAAGAGGTTGGTGTTTTGACGCACTAAGATGCTGACCTAGAGAGTGTACCTTGACATCGAATTCATGTGTTATTAAAAACTTAGAATTTTGATAAAAACTTAGGTTTAGAATTAAAAATGGATAGGTAAATAACTAGTAAATGCTAGTAACTTAGGTTTTAAAAACTTAAGTAATGGGGCCTTTTCTAGGATTAGAACTTAAAATGAACAAGATAAAAAAATAATCATGCATTTTTACTTTAGCCTTTTGAGGCGGAAGTTACATTCTTTTAAATTTGGGTGAGGTTTCCTATCTAGAGGACGTCTCGTTAAACTCAAGTTTAAAGGTGGTGTAACTTCTAAATCAAAAGGATATCCAAATTCAAATAATGTTCATTTAACAATGGTAAATTAAATTAATATCTTTCTTCAAAATGTCAATGCCACGTAATGTTTTTCAAGGTACCAATTTTTGGGCGTTTGTAAGGGTCGTCCTTACACGTAACCGACTCCCGAACCCAATGTTTTTTAAACGAATCTCTGGTTTATTTTTTTATGGTGTCTGGCCTACCTAAGTGGCCGGTGGCGACTCCAAGTCAACCTTTTTCAAAATTAAATTATGTTTTCTTAAAATTTGGGTTTTTCAAGATTAATGAAATTCATATTTTTTGAAATCAATCGTCGAACACTTTTTTACCTATAAAATCGCGTTTTTTTAAAGAGATCGCGACAAAGAAAATACACCTTTTTTAAATACGAGCCTGAATAATACGTCCTATAATAGAAAACCTTAACTCGTATTTTGAAGAAATATAAATTCTGGTCCAAAAGGTTTGAATGCATGACATGTTATTATCTTGTCAATTTTAAGTTCTAACCTATAAGGCTCCATTACTTAAATACTTAAAACCCTATTAAATTATTAATTTACCAAGTGTATTATGATAACATCCAACCAAATGGACACTACCATCTCGACACTTAATAAAATTAATAATACTATTGATGTTACTAATTATTTACCTAGTCAATTTATTTAATTCAACCTTAAATTATGTAACATTTTTTTAAGTGTAGGTGACACACTGAATTCCATACCAAAGTACACTCTTGTCAACATCATTGTACGTCAAAGCACTGATCACTTAGTGTATCCGAGGTATATGATTGAACATGTCATCTTTACTATAATTATCTTCATATTTAAAATTAATTAATTAAAGTGACTTACCCTAAAAAAGCTCTAAATTAACTAAATGTACTCAAATATTTTTCTAAACAAAATATACTATATGCTGTTAAAACATACAAACAAATAAATTAATTAAACAATTAAATACATTAAGTAAAAGATAAAGGATCGAATTGAATTTTATTAAAAACATAAGAGCTCAAATTATAATGTATAGGTGATTAAATTGAAAGAATCGAGAACTTGAGGATCCTATTCAAATTAAATCCTTGTAATCATCCTCATCAAACCTTCCAACTTCTTTCTCTATTTTTATTTGTTATTTTTGGTTTTTATTTATTTATTTATTTATTTATTTACAACATAAATCTTATTTACTCAAATCCCGAACAAAATTCGAGTATTATAATAATTATATAATATTTTAAAGGGTTAAAAAATTCGAATTACTCCAATGGAAGACTAAGACCTAATAGAAGGAATATAAATCAATAAATAGCAAATATTTCCAGAGAAACTATAACTAAAGAGCATGCATTTAGACATATATTTAAATTAAATCAAACGGTCGATCGAATGAGAGAGATGGACCGAGCTAATTCATGGTCAGAACAGTTATAAGATCAAATATTTAAATTAATTTTTAAAAGACGTGTAAAATCACACAAACAACGAAAGTAAATTAAATATTTAATATATTCGAATATTTTTTCTTCTTCATGTTTATATTAAAAATTAAAAATGATTTTAATATTATTTCTTTTTTAAAGAATAATATATTTTTTGTGTGATTTTAGTGCAACACAAACGATGTAAGTGTACACGTCACAAGTAATAATATAAATTTACATATCGTTTCCACAGGAATTGATGGTTCTTCTGGAATCTAATTTCTTGCACTGAAAATAAATATACAATTGGTTTATAGAATTGATTTAATTAAAATAAACAAATAATTAAACAAGTAAAACGAATTGGAATAATCAATGAGATGTTTTAGGCTGGGTTATCCAGAATTATGGAATGAAGGTTGAATGAATTCTTCCTTGTAAGTGGGGTGCTCGCACCACTCAATTGTTCCGACAATTGGGCTTAGTCATATTGCCTAGTCAGTTTATTCGAATACTTGGACAATTGCAACTAACGGAATTGCTTGGGCAATTTGGTGACTATCCTCAAGGCTAGGTAAAGCGTTCTTCAATCGTCCTTGTTATCCCTAACCTAAGACTCTATTAATTGCACAACCTTTGACGATACATCCCTACATTAATCAATGGTGTACAACAACCTTCTTGCGCTTCTATTAGCCGTTGAAGTCCTGCACTTATCCCTAAGCCGGATTAATTCTCTCATACTTGGATCGAACCATGTCTATTCGTTTTGTGAATCTAATTCTCCCGAATATAGATAAATAAATTATTTATTGAGGTCCTCTTCCAATTCTCTCGCAAACCAAATAAGTACCAAGAATAGACAAGCCTTAATTAAGAATACTCAAAGTACTTCAAATTCTGAAAATCACTTGCATGATTCATCAAAGTCAAAAGTTTTATCCTGCTCAAGCAAATTACACAAATGTTTAAAAATTTTAGAAAAATTATAAATAAACCTTAAGTAAAAACCTGCATGACCAAGGAAGCTTCGAATTCCTTTAATCGAAGTTGCGGGTGGAAATTTCTCTATAACATCCACTTTTGCCCGACCAACTTCAATTCCCTTAGATGAAATCTTATGCCCGAAGACAATTCTTTCATCTACCATAAAATGATATTTCTCCTAATTGAGAACTAAATCCGATTCTTTACATCTTCTCAAAACTTTTCTAAATTGTCGAGGCAACTTTCGAAGCTATCTCCAAAGACAGAAAAATCATCCATGAAAATTTCTAAGAAGTCCTCCACCATGTCTGAGAAAATGGTCATCATACACCTTTGAAAGGTTGCCAAAGCATTGCACAAACCAAACGACATTCTCCTGAACA
The DNA here is from genome assembly GCA_035048815.1 of Abelmoschus esculentus. Lineage (NCBI taxonomy): Eukaryota > Viridiplantae > Streptophyta > Magnoliopsida > Malvales > Malvaceae > Abelmoschus > Abelmoschus esculentus. The sequence continues at coordinate 3,502,238 of JAUCBN010000021.1, forward strand.
CATATGTTCTATATGGGCAAGTGAATGTCATTTTCTATTGATCATTTGGTGCTATGTCAATCTGGTTGTAACTGAATATCCGTCAAGAAAACAATAAAATGGTTTTACTACAAGACGATCAAACATTTGGTCAATAAAGGGCAAAGAAAAATGATCTTTTTATTAGGTTTATTTAACTTACGGTAATCAATGTAAACTCTTTAACCTATAACAGTTCTAGTTGGAATCAATTCATTATTTTCATTGTTTACCACAGTCATACCTCCCTTTTTCGGTACATAATGTACCAGACTTACCCATGTACTATCGGCGATAGGGTATATAATACCGATATCAAGCCATTTGATGATTTCTTTTATAACAACCTCCTTCATAGCCGGATTAAGTCTCCTTTACGCCTCAGCAATCATTCATCCTAAGGCCCTCTTATGTCTTTTCAACATGTCAATCAATTGTTCTTCCTGTTTTGGCTGCAACTTAGAAGAAATTATAACAGGAAATGAATCATTATTTCCCAAATAAGCATATTTCAATTGCTTTGACAATGGTTTTAATTCAATAATTGGAGATTGTTTAATAGATGGTTTTGAAATCTTACCTCTACCTGAATAATCAATTGGTTTGAAGAACTTATCTGGCCGACTAACTATCCAATTTTCTTTATGTTGTTCTTTTTCATTTGGTTCTTCAAGATTTTATGTTCTTCAGATTCGGCAATGCAATTGCCAAGGTAATTTTCAAGAATATATTCTTCAACTCCAAAATTGAATTCAGTAGTTGTTTGGATGATCTTGCATTCCTCTGGATCATTCGTATGCTTAAAAGTGTAAAAAACGTAGAGCTTGACTTGCTGGTCATTGACACATATCGTAAGTTCTTCCTTCTCGACATTAATTAAGGACCTTCCCGTTGCTAAAAATGGCCTCCCAAGAATGATGGGTGCAAATTCGTCTACTTCACAATCTAAAACAATAAAATCAACGGGAAAAATAAATTTATCGACCCTTACCAATATGTTTTCAATTTTCCCTTCTGGATGCACATAAGATATATCGGCAAGCTTCAACATTACTTTGATGGGTCTAGCTTTTTTGATTCCCAATCGTTGGAAAACCGATTTTGAAATAAGATTTATGCTTGCTCCAAGATCACATAACGCCTTCCCTGCATTGTGATTTCCAATTGAGCATGAAATTGTGAAACTTCCTGGATCCTTTAACTTCGGTGTCATCCTGTTGTGCAACATAGCCATGCATCCTTTCGTCATGGCAATAGTCTTAAACTCACCTAACCTTGTTCTCTTAGAAAAAAATAGTTTTTACCGTCGACAGATTAATATGAACTTACTTCAGAATATCCAAGAATTTCTTGAATTGATATTCTTGTTTTTACCGTCGAAGCCTTTGTGGAAAAGGTGGATGCAATCGGATATCCTCAATCTTCTCATTCGTTTGGAATTTGAGAGAAAGCAATGTCAAGGCATTAGGACTTGTCACAAAATTTTTTGATTCTTCCTTTTCATTGGTTTCATCTTTGTCTCGGTTTCGGCTTCACTGGATTTTTTTTCTTGCATAGATTCATCGTTAATCTTTAATCCACTTCGAGTATTGATTAACTTACAATTCTCATGGCCAATATCAGTGTTTCCAAGTAAACCACCATGTGGTCTTGTATTCACATTTCGTGCAAATTGACCAAATTGCGTTTCCAGAGCTTTTAGTGTTGCCTCTTGGTTTTGCAATCGCATCTCATTCCTATTCATGAAAGCTTTAGTCTTATCCATGAAAACATTAGTTTTTTATCATTATCAACCATATAAGATTCAGTACTGTCCATATAAGATTCAGTTCTCAACATAAAAGCTTTAAATGTATCTTTCAAAGAACTAGACTGTGTTGTTTGTTGCGACATCTTTTGACGAAGCATATTCTGTTGAAATCCTGATACTTGTAGCTCGAACCTCCTTGATTGAGAGCATTATTCAAATTGCACCAAGAAAAATTGGAGTGCTTCTTCCAGGCAGGATTATAAGTATTTGACATTGGACTATTCCGATTGTAATTTCCCATGTAAAAACTTGACTCTGGATTCTGTAAACACTCAAAAGAATCATGGTCACCATTACATAAATCATAAAAGGAACTCAATACCTTGATTTCTTTTGTGTTACTCGAGTGTTGCATATTCATAACCAGATTCGTTAAGGTAGCCAATTGTGAAGCAATTGAACTCGATACGTCATTTTCAGTGGTGTTATGTCTAATTCCTCCTCGTCTTGTGTTTGGAAACTAATAATCATTCTTTGCCAAGCGATTTAAAATTTCCATTACTTTTTTTGCGAATTTGTCCAAGAATATGTCATTTGTCGAGACATCTAGCATCATCCTAGTTGGCGTGTTAAGAACATTGTAGAACATCGTCACTTGTTTCCATAATGGAAATCGATACATGAGACATTTGTGTAAAAGTCCTCTGTATCGCTTCCAAGCTTCGTACATTGTTTCGTAATCACCCTGTCGAAAAAAAGTGATTTCATTATGTAATCTATCAGTCTAACTAGTAGAGTTAAATCGAGCAAAAAAATCACAACATAATTCTGCCCAAGATCTTATAGATCCAGATGGAATACTATTTAACCACGTTTTAGCTTTATCTCGTAATGAATAGGGGAATAATTTCAATCTCAGTATATCCTCATGGACTCCTTGGATCTTGAATAAGTTGCAAATCTCCAAGAACGACTTGAGATGTTGTCAAATGTCTTTAGTTGTCGATCTGCCAAATTGACCAATTGTATTGATCATACTAAACATTATTGGCTTTAACTCAAAATGTGTTGCTTCAATTTTGGGTGCAACAACTCCTTGATTTAATTCGTTGAGATCTTCCTCTAAGTAATCTCGAATAGAAATTCATCTCATATGAACTGGTTGTTGTCCATCTACGTCATCTCCTATTGCTACGATATTTTGATTGCTGATACGAGGAATAGGATATGTCATTGCTGCTTGTTTTCACGTCTCCTTGTACGAAATACTTGTTCAGTTTCAGGTTCAAAAGATTGTTCTAATGTCGGTCTTTATCTGGTCATACACAACAACAAAACCAAGATTGGTAAATTCCTTGAATCCGAAAGAGAATTAAAAACTTAAAAGAAATAAATTAAAATAAAATACAAGAAATTAAAAACAAAGTCTCTATTGCCAATCCCCTACAACGGTGCCAAAAACTTGTTGCGTGATTTTAGTGCAATACAAAAGATGCAAGTGTACACGTCGCAAGTAATAGTATAGATTTAGATATCGTCTCCATAGGGATTGATGCTTCTTCTGGAATCTAATTTCTTGTACTGAAAGACACAATTAGTTTATAGAATTGATTTAATTAAAATAAAAAAATAATTAAACAAGTAAAACGAATTGGAATATTCAATGAGATGGATTAGGCTAGGTTATCCTGAATTATAGAATGACGTTTAAATGAATTCTTCCTTGTAAGTGGGGTGCTCGCACCAATCAATTTCTTCGACAATTGAGCTTAGTCCGATTTCCTAGCCAGTTCATCCGAATGCTTGGGCAATTGCAACTAAGGGAATTGATCGGACAATTTAAGCGACTATCCTCAAGGCTCGGGAAAGCGTTCTTCAGTTGTCCCTGTTATCCCTAACCCAACACTCTATTAATTATACAACCTTTGACGATACATCCCTGCGTTAATCAATGGTGTAAAACAACCTTCTTGCGCTTCTATTAGTCGTTGAAATCCTGCACTTATCCCTAAGCCGGATTAGTTCTCTCGCATTTGGATTGAACCATGTCTATTCGTTTTGTGAATCTAATTCTTTCGAATCTAGATAAATGAATTGTTTATCGAGGTTCTCTCCCAATTCTCTCGCAAACCAAATAAGTACCAAGAATAGACAAGCCTTAATTAAGAACACTCCAAGCACTTAGATAAAATTCAAACTAAATCAAACCATAAGACAAGTAACACAAGCCAACTTTAAATTAATTCATGGCTGGAAAAAAGTATCCAACAAATAATCCTCTCATCACTCGAATAAAACAAGACAAATAAAGATGAAAAAGATGATGTCTCCTTCCTTTCTTTGTCTCAATCGCTAGATCCAGCCTCCTCTTTCCTTTGGACGGTATCTTCCCTTTTTTATAGGATCTTGCTTGATCAAATTATCTAATGAGAATTAATTTGATAAGGAAATAATTATCTCTTTAGACATTTCAAATTAATTCAGATCTTTATTTCCCATATCAAATCCAATCTTCTAAAATCTTTCCATGTCTTTTGAAATCAACTTTATCTCCTTGTGATTCCTTCCAAATTGGCATCAAATCCTATAAATAAGAAAACACACAACCACAATATCATTTTCCACGCAATTAACCGAAATATAAATTAAATACATCAACTAAATAAATTATGTAAATATGCATGAATGACTAATTATGCAATTAATATTATTAATACTTTTAAATATTTATCAATATTTTTATTTATACGATAAAAATATGTATTATTTTATTTTAAATTATATTATGAAATTTATTTTAAATTTTAAAGAATAATTTTTAATTTTACAAATAATGCAAAATAATAGTAAAATATATAAATATAATATTTTTAGTTAATTATTAATATATTTGATTTAATAGCGAATGTGATTATTATTACATAAGTTTATAAATTTATTTTTTATTATATTTTTAAATATAAAAATATAATAAATCTAAATATAGAAATATATAATATTATATTATAACATTATAAACTTATAAATATATTCAATTATTTGTTTAAGTATTTTATAAAAAAATATAAATTTAAAAATAATAAAAAATATATTTTAAATTTTTTAAGTAAATATTTTTCTTTAATATTATAAAAGTTTATTTAGTTAAAAAGAAAATATATATATTACAAAGATAATTTTATAAAACATATATTATAGTAATCATATAATCCATCAACCAAATACTATAATTTTACATTCATATCAAATAAACTAAATAAAATAATATAACATTCTCAGTAATAATATAAGTAATAAATAATTCTAAAAATTCTATTTTCAGAGATAATATTATATTTCATGAATCAAACCCACCTTAGGGTAATTAGCTACACTGCATTTTACAGTGTTTGAATCAAGCTTGAAAGGCTGTTGAATTCAAACTAGCTACTAAACCCACTACCTATCACATGCATAATAATTCAATTTTTTTAGGGCATTGAGCTAAACTACATTTTGTAATGTTTGAATTACTTTCCTCATATCCTCATTTTTTTTTTAATTTTTTACGCCTATAAGTAGGGGTGAGCGTTTTAACGAGTTGAGTTAAAAAAATTTAAGTTATTCGAGTTGAGTCATTATACTTTGTAATTTGAATTGTTTGATTTTTTTTGATTTATGTCGATTTTAGGGAGTTCGAGTTGATTCGATTTTTTGATTTTATGTATAAATTTTAATTATACTATTTATAATACTATATTAGTTTGATTATAATTTAAACGATTTTCTCTTTATATTTACATACATATTTTTTCGTATTATTTTTTACATGTGTAAAAAATATTTTAAATTATTATTTTCAAGAATCAAATATTTTTTACATACAAATTAAAATTTTATTAAATAAATTAAAAAATGAATCTAGAACTTGACCAAATTATAAAAAAAAAAAATACTGAAAATAAAACTACATGAGTTAAATGTGCAATTAACCTTTATAATTACTAAAAATTTTGAGTTATTCGAGTTATTTGATTTTCATTTTACAACTTGAACTTAATTTAAAATTTTTTCAAGTCGATAGAGTTTATAAAATTTCGAGTCAAGAAATTTATTTTTTTCGAGTCGAATCGAGTTTTGCTCACCCTACTGACCATGAGTTGTGATTTCTTTTCATAGGTCTTCATTTTTTTTATTTTTATTTTTTTGTCACGAGGTTGGATTGCTTTCTTGTAGATTTTTATTATTTTTTATTTTTCTATGAAATCTGATTGCTTTCATATCGACCTTAAAAATTTTATTATTCAAAATATTATAGATACTTAAATAATTTAGCCGATACAACACTTTTTGAAATAAAAATAAACACAATATCCCACCAATTGCCTGATAACAGAATACCTAATTCTTTTCTTCCAAATTAAAATTAATTATCACGTTATATCTTCATTTTAATGGGTATATTACAATTTAGCTGAAATAGAAGTGATAAATATAATAAAAATGTTACGTGATATTAAATATATTGAGATATATTATAATATTTTCGGTCCGGATATTATATTTGAGTCCAAACCCAAAATTATTAATATAAAATCTTACGTTCAAAAGCAAAAAAACATAAATAATTAATAAAAAACAAGTCATTTCTTTTGAAAGTGATATAAAATTCAAGTATTTTAAATTAATATAGTTGAAGCTCTAAATAAGACAATTATTAAAATCATTTGATTTAAACAATAAATATCAAAATAAGAGTTACAAATTATATATAGGGATCCTACGAAATACATAGCCCAATACATCTAGTAATTGTACTCAACATTAAGTCACATATGTAGAAATATATATATCTTGTATGATTAGAGAAAATCTTTTAAATTAGAATTAAATTATATTATAACATGATAAATAATTAAAATTAAATAATAATTTAATTATTTTAATTAAATTTATAACTAAATTAAATTTAATTTTAATGTGTTACTGATTAAGCATGGTTCTTTCTTTACATGTATGCATTTGCTTAGTTTATACACTACTTTATGTTAACAAATTCATTAATTATAACAATACCTTAATTAAGATCCTTTTAAATAATTTATTTATTTATTCAATAAAATTGACACATAGGCTAGATACTTTAAAATAGTTTTCTTTGATTATAAATAATAAACTATGATCTTTAATAAGAGTATTCATTTGTAAATGAAAGCCACTGGTATTAGATTATATATTTTCATAAAGATAAATTTAACTCTTAATATTTATAACTTTTATTATTTTGATCCTCGTTTTTTATTTGAGATAAATTTAGCTCTTAACCTAAATCTTTTTGATAAATATCTCATTTTTTAACTATAACGATAACGACACCGTTAAAATTTTAATAATAATGACATATAGTAAATATGTGATAATAAATTTTAAATGATATGACATGTAACCTGTCAAATACATATATATGAAATATAATTTTATTCCAATATAAAATATAAAATAATTAAAATTTAAATAAAATATTAAAACTTAATTAAATCTAAAATATTTTGGCTATTAAACCTTTAATAAATTTACGACTCTTTTTTTCATAATTTTGGTTTTTTTTAAATTTAATTAAAACTCAAAACCTAAAACCTCAAATTTACTACTTTTAAATATAAATTTAAATTTTAAATTATAAATCAAAACCCTAAACTTTTAATTTAGATTAAACACTGAAATACATAAATTCTAAACTAAAATAATAAAAACCCAATTGATTAGTATTAAAATCTCTTACCTTTGATTTGTCGATAAAAATCTTTACAAAATTCTTCCTGACTGTGTTCATAATTTTTAGATGGGATTTTGATTTATTGTAATTAGGGTTAAGAATTTTTAGTATATTTTTATTTTAGATTTAATTAATTTTTAATATATTATTTGAATTTTAATTGTTTTATATCTTCTATTAGAATAAAATTATATTCCACGTGTATGTATTTGATAGCTTATATTTCATGTCATTAAAATATATTATCATATGTTACCATCGTTAAAATTTTAACGGTATAGTCATTATGTTAATTAAAAAATGAGATATTTGTCAAAAAGATATAGGTTAATAGTTAAATTTATCTAAAAAAAATGAGAGCTAAAATAATAAAAATTCTAAACGTTAAAAGTTAAAATTATCTTTATGCCTTATTTTTTTTTAAAAAAATAAACTTTAAGTTTAATTATAATATAACACATATCAACCAAAATTACGTTAGAAAATATGAATGAATAAATAAGTGTCAATTTTACAATATTGTGGGGTGCTAATTCTACACATAATTTACCCCAAACTCTGAGAATTTGTAATTGTAATTTATTTTATATTTCTAGTCTATTTATTAACGTGAAACAGGTTTAAATGGGGCAAAACTGAAATTATTATAAAAATTATAAAAAAAATTAATATTAATTTTTCAGTATGTATCAAATTTTTTATAAAAAATATAATAATTTCAATATATACCGAATTTTTTATAAATTAAATTTTTTAAAAGTATAAAAATTTTGGTACATTCCAGATTGTTTATAAAAAATATTAAAATTTTAATATATACCAAAAAATCGATACTAAAATTTTTATAATTTTTTTAATAATTTTGTTTTTCCCTCGTTTTAATCTTCTCTCATTAGAAAATTAAAAACAACAACTAAACTGTAATAAAATTAAAAGAAATAAAATTTTATTTCCCATCTATAAGGATAACGTGTTATTATTACATTGGTCCATTTTTTTATCATCGTTATTGAGTTGTCTTTTTCATCATTTTGTGAAACATGATGAACATGTTTTTGTGACATAAAATAATATTATTTCTCTGTACGATGCTTGCTCATCCTAACGAATGGTCTATAATAAAAGGGAATTAATTTACTTTAAAAAAATTTAAATTTAATTATTTTATCAATAAGTTATCTATACATTATTAAATGATTAAAAATATGTATGAATAAATTTTATCTTATAATATTTTTATCAATAAAATATTACTATTACTCTTAATAATTTATTATATATAAATATTTTTAAAAATAATAAATATTATTAATTATATAAATTTTTACCAATAAAATAACCTTTAAATGTGTGTTTTGTCAATTTATTGCATGGAAAGTTGGTTGGTCTAGGGGTTGGAGCTTTAATGTCCTTGTTGTTTGCTTGCATCTGGTCCTAAGAAATTCTTACCTTCATTATTTTTTTTTTGGACCGATGAGATAAAAATATGTATCATTATTTTATTGATGATATATTAAAATATATATCAATTTTAATTTTAATAGCTTTGTATTTTGATATATATATATATATATTTTCAAATTTTACATTCGATATATAATATTATAGTACATATTAAACATAATTGAAAGATACAATTTAAACTTTAATTAAAAAATTAAATCGAATTTATAAAATTATGATTAGAATTAAAACGATTTTTTTCGCCGATTGTATGGTTGTGATTGTGGGATGTGAGATTATTTTTCCTTTTATTAAGTTGACATGTCAAGGTAATGTTTGATTATTTATTGGTTAAAATTGCGGTCAGAACAAAACTATGTAAGGATATCACAGATTATTAAGTGAATCATGTTCATCACGTCATCTATGGTCCAAACAATTAGGACTGTTAATCTTTAAATAATCACCTAATAACTACTCACCCATTAAGTACATGTAGAAAAGAGGTGATGATTTACTTGGAAAAAAATTAAGATCAACGGTCCTGATTGCTTGAGACCATGAATAACGTGGTGAACATGGTTTACCTAATAATTTTTCATAAAGATAGGAAGAAAAATCCTTTTTTTAAATATTTATATTTTATTTCTCAAAAGGCAAAATTTGATTTCTCCTTTAGTTATTAATTTATTATAATTTTTTAAAAAGATATATGTAATTTAAAATAAATATTATTATTTTATGAAAAATTTAATTTTCATAAAAATATAAATTTAAAGCTTTGAAGAAAAAACTAATTATAATAAAATATATTTTAAAAATTTTCTCAAAATATATATTTTTTTATCGTATATTATGTTAAAATTATATATTAGTCTCAAAATTTTAGTTTGGTCACTTTAAGTTTTTATATTTTTAAATTTTAAAATTCTGATTTAACATGAATGATAGGTTATAAATATGCTAAGTAAATATTTTTAGCCAATTTATTATACACTTTAAGTTTCTATACTTTTTAAATTTATTATACACTTTTGCTTATCCTATTGATCTCTCTATTTTGAATCCTTAAACTAAATTTTGATGACATCGCAATTGAGTTATGGTAATAATCGTGTGTCATATTATTGAATTATGCGTTTTAATGTTGTTGATTGTTTTTGGATTTTGCATTTCATGATTAAACTTTTATGCGTTTATATCTATTTTGTTTTGAGCGTTCTAAGTTAGGATTTTAACCTTTTCTTTGTACAATCATATTTTTAATCTAAAAATATTAAATTTTGTGATTTTAAGAATATATTGAATAATTTTTTTATTATAATTACAAACTTTTATTTTATTTTTGAAATTCTCCGCTTTTAATAAAACTAAAAGTGCTCGTATTCAAAGAGTAAGATTATTTTTCCATAATTATGGAGTTCTCTTTTTCATAATTATAAACATTATGAACACATTTTTTTAAAAAAAAAATCAAAATTGGTGTGCGTATTTAAAGAGAGAATTTTGGTAAGATTATTACTACATATAATTATCTACTTTTCTTTTCTATCTTGTGAAACAGAATGAACATGTTTTTTTAACAAAAAATAATATTTACACACTAGGAGACAAATTCAGAATTGCTATAAAAGCCTTGTCCCTTGCAGAATGCAAGAAGAAGTAAGCCTTAGAAAATGCATGCATGGCAAGCATTATTGGTAGCTGCTGCATTCTTAGCAACCGTAGGCTCAGTAGTTTCTGTCCAACCTTCTAAGACATACTCACTTGCTCTACAATGGCCGCCTTCTGTCTGTGATCCAGAACCATGGGGAAAACAGTGCCTTAACAGCCTACCCGAAAGGTTTACCATACATGGTTTACGGACACAACGTAGCAATGGCGGACTGCTGTATCCCTCCGATGCCGAGTGCAACAACAATCATATTCCGGCAAAAGAACTTCATGTGAGAAAATTTTGATTTTAACTTTTAATTAATGTATGATATCATGTATTGCATGCATGTTCTTGTGCTAACTGGTTTATTTGTTGTTATTGAACTCTTAGATCTTATTGGAGAAGGAATCCTTCTACGATAACTTAAAGGAGTTTTGGCCAAACCCTTTTGAGAGCCCAATTTATTCGTCATTTTGGTCATCTCAATGGGACCGACATGGGATCTGTTCGGATTTTCAAAATGATCCTGTGGGGTATTTCAAAACTGGTTTAAATCTCTTCACAGACCGATTCAGACATTTAAGAGAAGGTGATTTGCTTATTCACACATTTCTTGTTACAAGCTGAACACAAAACTAAAAGTAAAATTAAACTGGAGTTCAATCATATAAACTCAACACAAAACTGACCAAACTGAAAACAACGAAGGAGACACTTAGTCATTATGTTTTGGTTTACTATATGAGATTAATGACGAGAGGTTTGCTTTTTCCCTCCGACCAGATGTGGGAATTGAAGTTGGAGAAACTTATACATTAGACCAAGTACATACAAAACTGAAGGAGACATATGGAGTACATCCTCAAGTTGAATGCAACAAAAGGAATCAGCTGAGGGAGATTCGTTTCTGTTATAGAAAGGTAAGCAGAGATGAACAAGTTGACATTGTAGACTGCCCCGAATTATCGGATGCAGAATATTTATGTGATGAAAATGAAGTTCACCTGCCTCATGCTCAACCCGATGATGAACCGGAACTAGAACCTGAGCCCGAACCAGAATCAGAACCAGAGCCTGAACCTGAGCCAAAACCAGAACCAGAGCCTGAACCCGAGCCAGAACCAGAGCCTGAGCCAGAACCAGAGCCTGAACCTGAACCTGAGCCTGAACCAGAACCCGAGCCTGAGCCAGAACCCGAACCCGAGCCTGAGCCCGAACCCGAGCCAGAACCAGAGCCTGAGCCAGAACCCGAGCCAGAACCAGAACCCGAACCCGAACCCGAACCTGAACCAGAACCTGAGCCTGAACCTAGTCCATCTCTGCCTCCACCACGTCGACCCCCTCCGCCTCCTCCACGTCGTCCTCCACCGCCGCCTCCCCGTCGTCCCCCTCCGCCTCCTCCACGTCGTCCGCCGCCGCCGCCACCTCGTCGCCCCCCTCCTCCTCCTCCACGTCGTCCGCCGCCTCCGCCACCTCGTCGCCCCCCTCCTCCGCCTCCTCGTCGTCCCCCTCCTCCCCGTCGTCCTCCACCTCCTCGCCGTCCTCCACGAGCATTGTACAAGTCGTATTCAGAAATATAATTTTAGTTCGTCCTCCTCGTCGATCCCCTTCCCCTACCAGTCCTCCTCCTCCTCCCTATCGTTCTCCACGGGCATTGTACAAGGAGCATTCAAATATATAATTTTAGTTGCAAGTATGCAATGTCCTGGTAGTTTGATGTGTTGTGTCCCTATGTTTGTTTATGTCTTGTTTTTAGTTTTACTGTATTTTTCTTTTAAATGTAATGGGATCTCGTTGAAATCTCTTACCATGATGATGAGAGAAAATGTACCTATTGTGTCACTTTCTTTGTTGTACCCTACTGCTTGCAGTAGCTCTTCTATTATAATAAAACCTATTCATGGTTGAGGAGTAATTTAGTCCTATAATAATAAGGCTTAAATAACTCGACACATTTTTTAAATTCAGTACATAAAAAATATTTACTCTTAAGTAGGTACCACCTAATTCTGAGGTAATTCTGAAGCAAACTAGAATGAGAAAATACATATATTATGTGAGGCATTTGGGAAAGTGTAATTCAGAATGTCCCAACTACCGTAAGTACACCCCATGATGCACTCTGAAAGGCAACTCTCAAGCACTCTAGACTTTGTACACTGATCTTGATTCTTGCATCCAAGAACTCTGGCATAATAATAATGAATCAGTTGTAGGCAAATGATGAACTGATGCAAAAAACGCTGCATTCATGCATTTAGCTTTCTGGGTTTCTAAATTAAATGACTGAAATAATAAGAATAGGAAAAGAATTAAATAATATATATAATGTTTACCTGACGATTTTCCTATAGAAAGTAAAAACATCTGACAGTGGACGGCGCCCGTGCTATGGTGGTTCTTCCTCTTGCCCAGCGATTGAAACCCAGTAGTTTGATTGGATAAAAGGAGAGGAGAAAACGGACAGAATGATTTGGAAATTTGGAATAATGTAGGTAGAGATCTAAAAACAGTTAATCACATAGGTTTTAAGTCGGTGTTGTTAAGTTGGGTAAAATTAAATACAAGTCATTTCAGATTGATTTGATGTTTTGATTGGATTCGGGTCGTGCGTGTCCATTTCATGTCGGGTTGAAACGGTTCAGGTCCAAATCAGATAGTTGATAGGTTCATTTCAGGTCGGGTTTATTTCAGTTCAGTTGCATTTTAGGTCGGCTTCATTTCAAGTCGATTTTATTTCAAGTCAAATTAATTCGAGTTTTGAATTCATATTAATTCTTATTTTAAATATAAAATTTAATAATTTAAATAATCAAATTTAATTTAAATAATAAAAATATATAATCCCGTAAATTAATTTTCTAACTTAAATATTAATTAAATTAAATATATGAGCTCAATTCTCAAGCCCAAGAACAACTTAATTAATTATTAAATAAACCCAAACTCAATTATTAAACAAATTTTTTGTGCTTAATTTCTTATTTTCTAAGCGAAATCCCTAAATTAATTTCCTAAACACATTCTTTAAATTAATCCTATAAGTTCAATCCTTAAATTAATTCTTTAAACTATTATTAAATCATTAAGCTCAACCCCTAAAATTTTTCTCAAAGTCTAATTCTCTATTCCTTAAACTAATTCTCTAAGCTCAATCCGTAAATTAATTCCTTAAGCTCAATTCATACACTAATTCCTTAAGCCCAATTCTAATGCTCTAAACTCAATCATTAAACTAGTTTTTTAAGCCTAACTCTTCAATCCTTAAATTAATTTCTATGTTCGATACTAATTTCCTAAGCTTGATCCCTAAACTAATTCTCTAAGTCCAATATTAATTTCCTAAATTCAATCCTTAAACTAATTCTATACGCCCAATTTCTTATTCTCTAAATTAGTTTCTAAACCCAAATTTTAATATGTGAAGTGTAGTCGGATGAAGGTCTGAATTCTGGTCTAGAGTAACATGTTAAAATTGGGTTTGGGTCATTCTCGCTCGGATACAGTTCGGGTTCAGTTATTACAGTAACAGGTTCAACTCGAATTAGGGTCAACAACAATTAAATACAAATCGGGTTCGGATCATTACATACCAGGTCAAACTAGGCTCTGACTCGAATAAGTTTCAGTCAAATTTTTAGGTCGGGTCAACTTTTTACATCCCTAAATGTAATGGGAAATGACATTATCTTTTTAGATAAAACCTAATAACTTATTACAAACATCTGATTAAATTTAGATATCTCTATAAACATGAAATAAAAAATTATATAAATTTTAAGAATTAAAACTATTATAATATTTAGGGATTTATGTAACACCCCAAACTCGGATGTCATATTTGGGCCATAAGCCCAACCCGTATGTCACAATCCAATTTTTCTCCAATTTTAAAGTCAAAATACCTAGATTGAACCCTAGATTTTGGGGATTTTTAATTTGAATTTCAGTGATCAAATTGAAAATCGTCTGAGATATTCAGACCCTTGTTGGGTAAATATACCATTTTCAAATGGTAACGTCTTCATCCTCCTCAAAACCGATTTGGTTTTTAATGGAAATTAATTCTCCATTCAGATTAAAATTTGAATTTCGATTCTATCTGGTTAGAAACCTCCCCGGGTCTCATCTCCCTCTGTTACTCGAATCTGAGTCGAGAACTTTATCCTTTTCGTGATCCTTCGATCCGTTCATTTTGGTGACGTGGATTCCGACCCCGAGCATCTGCCTCCTCCTCCTCTTGGACGACCCCCTATTTACTAGTCTTCGGGACCTGCACGTTCTACTCCTGCTCGGTCTAGTGGTAGAGCTGAGTCTAGTAGGCATCATTCTAGGCATTGATCATCTGTTCAGGTGTGTTCTCTTCTGTAAATTCTGTTATTTTCAGTATGTTCAGTTTCTGTTAAATTGTATGATCATACATTATCCTGCCATTACATCTCTGATCTTGATATTTGTCATGTATGTCTCATGTTGATATCAAGACATGTATTCTGATTCTGTTTATGCATAGAACATTACATCTGGTAGAATATATGTGTGTACGGGGAAGTTAGTGATTTATCACTTCTGTTCAGTGGCTCCATCTCCGGGTCAAGTTTCCACTTCTGTTGGTGTGATAGAGTTAGAGTGGTTTAGTGGAACTTACTCTTCTGTTGGTGTTCGGAATTGGGTGCATATCATGCATACTTCACATCATCTGCATTGTACTGTTCTGTAATTCTGTTTATCTACTTTAGAGACACACTAGGCTCCCTAGCTTACATCCTTCCAGTTTCTGTTTCAGATACCCGATCGTAGATCTCGGTACTTGGAGGACTTTTGAATTTGAACTTCTGTTTTACCGTACGTTTTATTATTCAAACTTATAATTATTTCGGTTAATAATTTGTATCACACTTTGAATAACTTTTGGTTTTGGATTGTTTATTATTTGTGGGTTGAATTTTATTTTCAGTATTTTAAATTATTAATTATTTAATTAATTATCAGAATTTATATTTTAATTTTTATAAAAACCCTAACTTGTAAATCAAGTTTCAGTAAAATAAAATCCTAACTTCTAATACAAGAAATTAGGTAAATTTTAAGTGGTTACATTTAATGGTATCAGAGCCAGGTTTAACTCTCGGCCTGTGAGGTCCAAAATGATTTTTGATCTGAAAATGACTTTTGTAAATCTGTTTTATAAATTCGAATTTCCTGTTTTGACCCTATTTGGAAAATGTCTGAAATATTTTAAATATTACTCCAAGTATCGACTCTAATATAGGATTCTGTCTGCTTTTCTGTAGATACTCTATTATGCCACCTCGTAGGAGTACATGTTTAGCAACTAAAGAGGTCGTGGCGAGGACGATCTGCTTCTTCTTTTAGTGATGTACCACCTCTTGTGGACCCGTCACAGAATCAGAGTTTGGCATAAGATTTAGGAGGAGAGGATTTACCTGAGGTTTAGACCGAGGCTCAGCAAGCCGAGGTTGATCAGCCGGCCCAGAGTGAGGGACCTTATGTTTCTAGGGACAGTGAGACCGTTGGGTTGGATTCTGTGACTATGCAGAGAGAGTTACTCCGATACTTGCAACAGAATGAGGGTGTTAGGAAACCCATCTCTACTGCGTTTTTAGTTGTTGGGATGACCATGTTTGATGGCAAGACCGGTACTGACCCAGCCGATGCAGAGTACTACTGAAGAAGCTTCAACGTCTGTTCATCGAGATGGAATACCCCTCGAACAGGAAACTGAGGGCTGTTGTATCTTTACTTTAGGGAGAGGCCCTGCACTGGTGGGAGGCAGAGGAGAAAGTCACTACTTCGGAGAGGATTTCTTGAGAGTTTTTCAGACAGGCTTTCGAGGATCGGTATGTTGGACCTGAGTATCTGGCTAAGTGCCGTGAAGATTTTCTAAATCTACAGCAGAACAATATATCTGTTAATGAATATGATATTGAGTTCCTCTGTCTGCTCCAGTATGCTCTTGGTATTGTTTCCATAGAGAAACAAAAGTGTAACCACTTTCTGAAGGGACTTCGGGTATAGTTGAAGATCGTCGTTGCTACTCACCACAACACTAAATACAAGATGATCACTCGATATGCAAGAACAGCCGAGCGTAACGAGAGTTTGAGGCTTCAGTTAGAGTCTCAGGTTCAGGATAGAGGTAGACGACAGTCTATCGCACCTGCTCAGCACAGTCAGGGTTTTCAGTCCCGGAAGAGAGGTCGCGATGAGTTTGAGCCTCAGAGTTCTACACGTTCTAGACCAGTTGCCTCTGTTGTGCCTACTTCTAGTGGAGCTGGATCCACTAGTACCCGAGTTTTACCCCAGTATACTTTCTGTAAGAAATGGCATACAGGAGAGTGTCGCATAAAGAGTGGAGTCTACTTTCGTTGTGGTTCTTATGATCATCGTCTTAGGGATTTTCTAGTGGCACCACAGTCTGGTTATACTCAGGGACAATCACAGGAATCAGTTTAGACCCCCAGCTGGGGGAAGAGGACAGGGTAGACCTGCAGCATCTGGTACTGGTAGTAGGGGCAGACCCAGTTAGTTTAGAGGATCTGCCAGATTATGAGGATCTCATCCCGGATTGGTTTATACTACAAGGAGACAAGAGGACCGGGATGAGCCAGACGTCATTGCTGGTACTTTTTCTGTTCATGTTTTTTCTTTGTTTGTACTTTTGGATAATGGGTCTACACACTCCTATGTCTCTAGTTCTGTATCTGGATACCTAGAAATTCCCGTAGAGAATACCAGTAGCTCTGTTTCTGTTTATAGTCCAGTAGGTAATCCAATAGTGGTTACCAAAATGTATAAGGATTGTCCTCTTGAGGTCCAAGGGGAAATCTTTCCGGCTAATCGGATGGAGTTACCGTTTAAGGAGTTTAACTTGATTCTTGGGATGGATTGGTTGTCAACTCACCGAGTTACCTTGGATTGTGAGCGTAAGAGAGCTACTTTGAGGACCTCTAATGACCGTGAGATAACCCTTATTGGTGAGCGTAAGGGGTTTCTGTCCAATTTTATCTCCGCTCTGAAAGCTAAAAAGATGATCAGGAAAGGATCTGTAGCTTATCTTGCCTACATACTTGACCCGAAGGAATCTGATTATGGTATGGAGAAGATCCGAGTTGTATGCGAATTCCAGATGTTTTTTTAGAAGAGTTACCAAGAGTACCCCCTAAGCGGGAAGAGGTGGAATTCAGTATTGAATTGTATCCGGGGAAAACTCCAGTGTCTATGACACCATATTGAATGGCTCCGAAGGAGCTCAAGGAGCTTAAGGTTCAGTTACAGGAGCTTCTGGATAGAGGTTTCATACGACCTAGTGTTTCTCCGTAGGGAGCCCCTGTTTTGTTTGTTAAAAAGAAAGATGGTTCTTTGCACCTGTGTATCGACTACCGGAAGTTGAACAAGTTAACAATCAAGAACAAGTACCCCCTTCCCCGCATCGATGATCTGTTTGACCAGTTCCGAGGAGCTTCTGTGTTTTCTAAGATAGACTTGAGATCTGGTTATTACCAACTCAAGGTTAAGGATTCTAATGTGTTCAAAACAGCTTTCTGGACTCGTTATGGTCACTACGAGTTTCTGGTAATGCCCTTCGGTCTTACAAATGCTCCTGCAGCACTCATAGACATGATGAATAGGGTGTTTCGACCCTATCTAGATCAATTTGTAGTGGTTTTCATAGATAATATTCTGGTCTACTCCAAGTCTGAGGATGAACATGAGCAGCATCTTCGTATTGTGTTACAGACTCTGAGAGAGAAACAGCTTTATGCAAAGTTCAGTAAGTGTGAGTTTTGGCTTTCGGAGGTCGTTTTTCTAGGACATATTGTTTCAGTTAAGGGTATTCAGGTTGACCCGAAGAAAATAGAAGCTGTCATGGATTAGAAACAACCTAAGAATGTAGTAGAGATTCATAGCTTTCTAGGACTGGTTGGTTATTATCGGAGGTTTGTAGAGGATTTTTCTTCAATAGCCGCTCCGTTAACTAAGCTTCTGAGGAAAGATGTTCCGTTTACCTGGTCTGAGGCTCAACAAGAGAGTTTTGAGAAACTGAAATCCGTTCTGACACAAGAACCAATTCTGATATAGCTAGAGTCGGGGAAACCCTATACATTTTACAGTAATGCTGCATACACTGGTTTAAGATGTGTTCTGATGCAGGATGGGAAGGTAGTGGCTTATGCATCTCGACAATTGAAACCGCATGAGTGTAACTATCCTACCCACGATCTGGAGTCAGTGGCAGTGATATTTGCTCTGAAAATCTTGAGACACTATCTCTATGGAGAGAAGTGTTACATTTTTATAGATCATGAGAGTCTTAAGTACCTTCTCACTCAGAAGGAACTTAATCCGAGACAGCAACATTGGTTAGAGCTTCTGAAAGATTATGACTGTGAGATTGACTACCACCCGGGTAAAGCTAATGTCATTGCGAATGCCTTGAATCGTAACGCCATTTCAGATGTAAGGGCTCTGTTTGCCCGGATGAGTTTGTTCGAGGATGGTAGCTTGTTAGCAGAGCTTCGGGTGGTTCCTACTCTGATATCAGAGATTCAGGCTGAGCAGCCCAGTGATCCTTACTTGGCTCATCGTATTACAGAAGTTAAGGAGAGAACTTCTCAGGACTTCTCTATTAATCAGGATGGTGTTTTATACTTCCGGGGTCGCTATTGTATTTTAAGGAACTCTGAGTTGAAACAAGTTATTCTTCGAGAGGCCCATGATAGTCTGTATTCTATGCATCCTGGTGGTGATAAGATGTATAAAAATATCTGAGAGAAGTACTGGTGGAAAGGTCTCAAGAGAGACGTTGTCAGTTTTGTGTCCAAGTGCTTGACTTGTCAGAAAGTCTTAGCAGAGCATCAGGTCCGTCTGGACTTCTTCATCACATTCAGATTCCTCAGTGGAAATGGGAACATATGACTATGGACTTCGTAAGTGGGTTACCTTTGACTCCGTCTAAAAAAGATTTTGTTTGGGTTATCGTGGATCGTTTAACCAAGTCTGCACACTTCATTCCTGTTAAGACCACTTATCCTCTGAGTAAGTTGGCTCGGTTATACATCTTTGATATTGTTCGGCTGTATGGAGTGCCTCTGTCCATTATATCTGATCGGGATCCGAGGTTTACGTCAAAATTTTGGTGATCTCTGCATACTGCTTTGGATACCCGGTTGAACTTCAGCACTGTTTATCACCCTCAAACCGATGGTCAGTCTGAGCGTGTGATTCAGATCCTTGAGGATATTTTGAGAGGATGTATTCTGGATTTTAGAGGTAGTTGGGAGGATTTCTTGCCTTTGGCGGAGTTCGCTTGTAATAACAGTTATCAGGCCAGTATTAAGATGACACCGTATGAGGCTCTATATGGACGTAAGTGTAGCACTCCTATTGGTTGGACTGAGCTTAATGAGCATCAGTTATTGGGTCCAGATCTTGTACATGAGGCTGAGGAGACAGTCAGGTTGATTCGGGATTGACTTAAGGCCGCTTTTAACAGACAGAAATCTTACGCGGATTTGAGGAGTAAGGATCTTGAGTTTGAGGTTGGTAATGAGGTTTTTTTGAAAGTATCTCCGTGGAGGAAGGTACTACGTTTTGGCCGTAAGGGCAAGCTCAGTCCAAGATATATTGGACCTTAACGGATTATCAAACGTGTTGGACCTGTAGCTTATCAGCATGAGTTACCACCTAATCTCAAGCGTATCCATGATGTGTTCCATGTTTCTGTACTGAGACGTTATCGAGCAGATCCGTCTCATGTTCTGTCTGTTAAGGATTTCGAGATTCGTCTAGATCTGTATTATGAGGAGGAACCAGTTGAGATTATTGCTCAGGACCAGAGAGTTCTTCGGAGGAAAACCAATAAGATGGTTAAGGTTCTCTGGCGTAATCAAGGTCTTGATGAGGTTACGTGGGAGCCCAAATCTGTTATCAAAGCCCAGTATCCGCATCTTTTTGATCTAGGTAAATTTCGAGGACGAAATTTCTGTAAGGGGGGAAGAGTTGTCATAATCCAATTTTTCCTTAATTTTGAAGTCAAAATCCCTAGATTGAACCTTAAATTTTGGGGATTTTTAATTTGAATTTCAGTGATCAAATTGAAAATCCTCTGAGATATCCAGATCCTTGTTGGGTAAATATATCATTTTCAAATGGTAACGTCTTCATCTGTTCTACTCCTGTTTACCAGTCTTCGGGACCTACACGTTCTACTCCTGCTCGATCTAGTGGTAGAGCTGAGTCTAGTAGATATCATTCTAGGCGTTGATCATCTGTTCAGGTGTGTTCTCTTCTATAAATTTATTATTTTCAGTATGTTCAGTTTCTGTTAAATCGTATGATATTATCCTGCCATTACATCTTTAATCCTGATATTTGTCATGTATGTCTCATGTTGATATCAAGGCATGCATTCTGATTCTGTTTATAAATAGAACATTACATCTGGTAGAATATATGTGTGTACGAGGAAGTTAGTGATTTATCACTTCTGTTCAGTGGCTCCACCTGCGGGTCGAGTTTCCACTTCTGTTGGTGTGATGGAGTTAGAGTGGTTCTGTGGAACTTACTCTTCTGTTGGTGTTCGGAGTTGGGTGCATATCATGCATACTTCACATCATCTGCATTGTACTGTTTTGTAATTCTGTTTATCTACTTTAGAGATACACTAGGCTCCCTAGCTTACATCCTTCTAGTTTTTGTTTCAGATACCCGGTCGTAGATCTCGATACTTGGAGGACTTTTGAATTTAAACTTCTGTTTTACCGTACGTTTTATTATTCAGACTTATAATTATTTCGATTAATAATTTGTATCACACTTTGAATAACTTTAGGTTTTGGATTATTATTTGTGGGTTAAATTTTATTTTCAGTATTTTAAATTATTAATTATTTAATTAACTATCAGAATTTATATTTTAATTTTTATAAAAACCCTAACTTGTAAATCAAGTTTCAGTAAAATAAAACCCTAACTTCTAATACAAGAAATTAGGTAAATTTTAAGTGGTTACACCGTATCCATAAAATTTCAAAATCAAATTCAAGTCAAACTATTAAATATGAAATAATTTAAAACGATATTAAAATCCAAAGTAGTTATAAAACTCAAAATATCATCGGAGCTCCAAAATACAAGTTTGATAAAAGCATTTGACCTTGATAAATTAAAATAAAATAGAGTTACAATTACAACAATGGTCCTACGAATACATAACCCAATAATCTAGCAATCGTACTCTACCAACCGGTCAATACTG
Organism: Abelmoschus esculentus; assembly: GCA_035048815.1. Lineage (NCBI taxonomy): Eukaryota > Viridiplantae > Streptophyta > Magnoliopsida > Malvales > Malvaceae > Abelmoschus > Abelmoschus esculentus. The sequence goes on from JAUCBN010000021.1 coordinate 3,524,142, forward strand.
AAGTCTTACGCTGATGGTGTAACCCCCCTCGACCCGGTCTAGATGCCATCCGACTCGAACGAGCTACATGGGAAATACCGAGGCTAATCTAGAGACTCACCCCGATAAACAACCCTAAAAATTAAAATTTTCCTTTTATATTTTCTAAAGTTTTTAATTAGATCCTACATGTTCATGCAAGGACCAAGTTCAATTATAGCGGAAACTAAAGACAAACGAGTCCTAATTTATTCAAACAAGTTTTAAGGACCTAATCATAATTTTTAGAATTTTATGCCTTGATTGTGAAATTAAAGTTATCAATATTTAATTAAGTATATTTCATGCTTGCACGTAAATTTATAGCTTAAAATAATATATATTATAACCAAAGGAATATCAATGGGCAATTCAAGTTAAAGTCATAAAGCTAATATCAACATAGATAAACATCAAACATGTATAAGCATACAACTACTACAAGTCTCATCTATATAACAATATTCTTAACATGGTAAATCATCCCCCATTGCTCTCTCATTACTACTAATGTTATAAGGACATACTTGAGCTTTCACTTGACGGTTACCTGGATCCTTGCTCCTCTTTGCTACCTCAACTTTATTTACTTTGCATTGCAAGAAAAATGAGAGGGTGTGGATAACCTTAGTGAGTGAATAGAAACAAGTGTACAAACACCTTGCAATGCAGCCCATATTAAACCAATTTCATCATTTTAAAAACATGTCATACTCTTTTTAAAACAAAACAAACATGGCTAACAATGTCAGTTTTAAAACTCAGTAAGTGTCATCAAACCATGGCTAACAATGCCATCAATAAATTTTAGTAAAAAAAATTTTGAAATCACATGCTTTAAAAACTAAAACACAAGTCTTACATGCTACTCACATAGCAATGCTTACACGTGCATCTCAATGCACAAAACTCAAGTCTTACATGCTAATAACATAGCAATGCTCAAATCACATGCATACCAATGCACAAAACCTTGCATGCATAGTACCATATGCAATCAAGTAAAAAACATGACACTTACCTTTGAAAAGTAAAAACATATATCAGTGCTAGTGATCCGATTTGTACCACTCCAAATTATTAGGATAAATGGAGAACTGCGTGTTAGTACTAATCTCAAAGCATAAGCACATTGATACTACTCTCAACATAAAATATCTCACCTTGGTGTTCGATAATAGTACTACTGCCATCAACCCGGTTGTGACAGTACTACTCCTATCACAAAGCATTAGACTAAAAGTCAAAATGCAGCACACAAGGAATTTAAACACGTACAATTTTTGAATATTTATAGTGTATTCTATACCCTATTGATCGATCAACTTATCCCATAAGGTTCATCACTTAACTAATCAATATATTATCAAAAATCAATCATCAAAACTTAGTTCAAAACAGAATTCAAATCACATGTATCCCACTTTATATGCATCACTTGCAAAAACCGATAAAACCATTTTTACCTTATTTTTCAAAACAAAACCGTGAGAACATCGAATGTATATAAAATTTCTTTTAAAAATAGTTTCATGAGCATTTATATACATGCATAACCACATATGTACAACACAACAAAAGCATGAAAAATAACGTTGTAAAACAAGGCATAATATGGGAACCTTTAAGAAAGCAATACTTTAAACCTACGTCCGAGTAGAGGGATTTTTTTCACACCTTCCCTACACTAGAAACCTTTGAAAAATAAATCAAAACACTACCTTAGAAGCCCACTCTCATAATCCACTCACCGATTTACTGAAATTTGCTCGACGAGTCACCCGAAAACACGATTCGGCTTTCCAAACTTCTCAAACTTGTTCCTATACCTCTTGACTTAATTCAAGAAATAAAACCAAAGGTTTTAGTGCATTATAAAACACTCAAACATCCCTCAAGTTGGACCAATACATGGCAGCCTCTAAAAATAACATAAAACCAGACCGAAACTCACTAAAAACCTCTTCAAACACTACCTAAACCTTAGGTTCAGGATTAGATACTTAAAATTCATCTTAATTACATCTAAAAACTTCAAGATTCATATATTTAGGTATCAAAAACATCCATATAAAACCCTTGAGCGAAAATCAAGAAAACAATGAAATTTTTATCAAGAAAACCGATTTTACTGATTTAAGACTTTAAAGATTGTTTCAATAAGCCAAGAACTTAGGTAATTCATTAAAGAACTTTAGTTTTAAGAGGTTTGAATGATTCTCACCTTGAAAATTGATCCCACCCCTTCAAAAGTTTAAAAACTAGAAAATCCTGTAAAAAAACGATGAGATTTTGATAAAGAAAAATATAAAGAATTCATCAAACGAATTTTTATTAAAAAGATTGTTGTTTACCTTTGAAAAGATTATGGATAATATGTCTTGAGAAGGAAGAAGTCGAAATCTTGAAGAAGTGTTTAAAGCTTAATGCAAAGATAGAGTTTTTCAAGTAAAACCGAAGAAAAACAAAGAGAATTTGAAGAAGAAAAATATGGGAAAATAAACCAATAAAATTTTATTAAAAAGATTGGATATTTAACTTGAAAAGATGATGAAAAGGATGCCTTGGAGAAGAATTAACCTAAATTTAAAGAAGAGATATTTTTTTTAAAAGTGAATTTTTGAGTTTTGGATCAAAATTAGAGAATTTTGATTACTTAGGTTAAAACAAGGGATTAAAGGTTGTTCATATAGACTCTTGGAAGGCTTAGATCAACTAGGGTTAAGATTATATAAAATTACCTTAAAGATTCAAAGTTTTGGCATAGTTTATGAAATTATCCTCAAGTTTTCAATTTTTACAAAATTGTCACTAATTTCAAAATCAAAGGGATTAAAGGGTCAATTTTCAAAATTGATTTTACATAATTCAAATATAAGTTAATTATAAATTTTAGAATATCTTTTCATAATTTATTTTGATTTCAAAATAATTTTTAAGTGTTTAATCCCGAACTAGGTTATACCAGCAAAACCGGTCTACTAGGCCTATAAACCGGCCATAAAAATTTTAAGACCAATTTTTGGGTGTTACATATGATGATCTGCCACGTCTAAATGATCGTCGTCTACTTACCTACGTAGGGAAACAAATTTAAAACGTTGAGATACGAAAGCTCAATGGGTACACAATCTATCGATTGTGCTTTCAAGTCAATCATAACTATAAACATGCGAAATGAGATAATATGATAACATGTCATGCCAAATGCAACCAAAGTGTAAAATAAACAAATCAGAAGTGAGCCCAATGCCAACCTGACACTGGGGAACTCACCCGGCCCTAAATCTCACATCAGGCTTCTCTTAATCTCACATCGAGCTAATATACTTGAAATCTCGCATCGAGTCTTCACTCAGAATCTCACATCGAGAGGGGCTCAGAATCTTGCATCGAGCAAAGTCATCACCCAAAATCTCACATCGAATGGTCTTCGATACATCACCTGGAATATCACATCGGATGGTCTTCGTTGTGTTGCAACACTATCACTCACTAGGTATCTGGATCCCATCAAACAATGGCACAAACCACACAAGGTGATCCACCTAGGATCTTACAGCAACAATACATGAACCAAGCCAAAACCAAGCATGCAAAACAATTTTCATCATAATAAAGTCCACATTACCAATTACTAGTTACATTAGTCATTTTATACCTTAAACGACCCATAGGAACATCATATCATGAATTATGGGACTCCTGAACTCAACCCTTAAAACTTGGGCAAAAAGCCCAGGTGTATCGATACGCCCACATAAGGGGTATCGGAACACCAAATATTGAAACACTCCCCAAGCCTTTTGATACCCCTGTTTCGATACAAGTATCGAACCAAAAATACTACTGGAGGATTCAGGTTTGATACACAGGCTGGGCGTTTTGAAACATCTGCCCCTTAATACATGAAATGCAGGCCTGCTGCATACAAAACTTAGAATTCCTAACCAAAAACTTCCCCAATCAATCCCAAAACATTCCTACTTATTATTGAAGTAGTTTAACTGAGTTTCTAATCAATTTTACTCATTTTCATCCACTATAAATTAAGTCATCATTAAAGCATGTAAAGTCTCTATCCTAGCCAAACTATCACACAATCAATCAAGCATGCTAAAATAATGAAGAACATGAAAAAGCAAAGGATTTGGAAGTGTACCAACCTCCAAAACGAACTGAATAAGCTCCACAACCAGCCCTCAAACCTTCTCCATGACCAAACACCTTGATGGCTCTCCTTGCTCTCCAACTACAAGGAAGATGACCAAACGATTATTACCCGATCTTGGTGATTAAAGGAAGCTAAAACAACCTTTAGAACCCTCTAAAACCTTCCCAAAGACCATTCTCGTTCTTTCCCAAAACCCCCACTAAAACCTTACCTCCACCACTTCTAACCAAACTTACCTTAGAAGATAAATCTTCTCAAGCTGAAGAAACTTCCCTCTATAAGTAAAACGAGATTTCAAACACTAACACATAAAAACTCTACCTTGGTTGATAGATTTGGGAGAGAAAGATGAGAGAAGGAGATAAAGAAGACAATAAAGGTGTCATGAAATCACTCTCTGCACAATGCAAAGAAAAGTCCTCCTCTCCCCCTCATTTTCTTCCCAAATATCTAATTACCAAAACGCCCTTGGATCACCATCCAAAATCAAACCCAACTCTAAACTATTAAACCCAACAAGACCCAAACACGAGGTCCGCAACCTCGGATTTACCCGACTCTAAGTCCCGAAACTCGGGCCGTAACAGTTTTTGGTAAGTTAATTATATAATTTAGTCTAAATAGTCGGTTAACCGTTATAGCTATTATTAAATTTTGTTAATTGTAATCTAATTATTAAGAAACGATTTGTCATTATTGGCTAATTGTTAAGACACGGTAATCTAAGGTTCGATTATAGATTAACTTATAATTTATTATAATTTTTCACACATATTTATTATTTTTTAGAGAATAATATAATTATTTATTCAATAAATAATATATTAAAATATTCATAAAAATACTTAACTAAAGATATTATAATCATTTAAGCCATAATTTAAAAAATACTTATATAATATAAAGTTTTAACACAAGATAAAATACGAAAGTTTTATAATATTTTAAAATTTAAAAAATTTACAACACATAATATTGTAGTAATACATCATCAAAGTTCAAGACATAAAAACTGTAATCAAAGTTTTAAAGATTTATCTTTAACTGACATATAATAATTAAAATTCAAGATATAAAAACCATCATCAAAATTTTAAAAATTATTTTATATTTTAAATATATAAAAAATAATTTAATAGCGGTTAACTTATAAATAACTATTATTCCAAATTTATAATCGTAACCATAACCATTAATTATCTTTTATAAAAATTTAGTTAATCAAAGCCGTTTAATTTTAATGGTTCAATTAACTAACCTATAAAATATAATGATTATATTGATTAACAATTATGATTAATTATACACACCGCTAATTAGAGGTGATAAATGTGTCGTTCGGTTCGGTTTTAGTTCGGATTATTTCGGTTTGGTTTGTTTCGGGTTTGTTTGCATTCGTTTAGATTCGGTTTAGGTTTCGGTTTCGATTTTAATTCGGTTATATAATAATTTGGGTCGATTCAAATATCGGATCGGTGATTCAGGTCAATATCGCTTCGATTATTTTTGGGTCGGGTCAATATCAGATCAGATGTTTCCGGGTCGGGTCCATATCGGGTCATTTGGATTGGGTCAATCTTTGAATTTTCGGGTTAATTTGGTTTGAGTTGGACTTTAGTATGAATTTAATCGTGTATATTATATATAGAATTAATCATATATTCTTCTAAAAATATATATTTTTATTTGTTTGATGATAAAAGTGAAAAGAGGAAAAAGTATAAGGATTAGCTTGATAGCGATCCCAATAATTATTTTCATTACATAAATAAATAGTTCACATCAATACAAGAAAAATGGTGGAGGTCAAATTTTCGGTGCAAGATTTGCATTAAAAGTTATAAAATGAAAAGGTTTTGATTCAATCATTTGACTTCGAAATATCACAAAATTTTGAAGAATAACATGGGATGACTCAAGGATTATGACATTTCATATTGAAATTGTTTTGAAATTTTTTTATCTCGGTTTTTATTCGAGTAAGGACAATATTAGTAATTTAAGGTCTAATGTCATTTTTGTAAATACATGAATTCAGATTAAAATCTTAAAAATAAATTATTCATTTCATATTTAAAATAAATTATTCATTCACTTTGACTCAATTATCGGGTTAAAATAAAAAATAGTAAAAATAAATTTTTGTAAATACATAGATTCAGATTAAAATCGTAAAAAAATAAACAATAGTAAAAATAAATTATGTATTCACTTTGATTCAATTATCGGGTTAAAATCGAATTGATGTTTGGTTTAGATCGATTTTGAGCAAGTTAATTTCGGGTTCCTTTCGGTTCGGGTGAAAATCAGTTCGGGTGAAAATCGGTTCGGTTCAAATCGGGGTCTATATCGATTCTTCTAGAATTCAGATCGGTTTCGGTTTCAGTTCGGATTTCGGATCACGTTAGGGTCATCTTGTTTGGATTCAATCGGGTTTCGTTTCGGATAAATCGATTCGTTTTTCGGTTCTCGAATCAAGTTTGCCAGGTCTACTGATATTCATGCCAAAATATGTTTTTATTTTTGTCTAGAAACATTTTCGTCAAACTTAATATTTTCGTCTAAGCATTTCGATACACCTAAAGGATATTTCGATACAACCTCAACATAAAAGGACATTGAAAGAATTCGTTTAGATACAATTGAACATGTTTCGATACGAATGTTCCAATATACTTGTATACATATCGATCCTGGTCTCAACTACCCCCGATGGATATTCGAATTGAAGGGCGTACCGATATGGACCAAGGCATACCAGTATGGTGTACTGATACATCCAAAGCGTTTCGATACATATAGATTAGAAAGCTTGTAATGACTAGTAATAATATTGATACAGCTATATGTGTACCGATACGTGTAACATCCCCTTTCCGGCCACTTTGTTATAATAACACTTTTAAAATTCATTTTTTAATATTGTTATTAGGAGTCTTTTTTTTTCTCAATATATGTTATTAGAGAGTTAATTTTTTAGTACTTGTGATTAGGTGCATAATATTTTTCTTAATATTTATTATTACGGAACTACTATTAGGAGTTCATTTTCTTTTATTATTTATTATTAGGGTTATGATTTTTTCTAAAATTTGTTATTTGGGTCAAACTCTTAAAATTTAATTTTTTTATTTTTATTATTAGATATTTAATTTTTTTAATATTTATTATTAAAGATATATTTATTTTAAAAAAACATATTTATTAATAAAAGACTAACTTTTAGATTATTTTTGGATCACTAAAATCTCAAAGATCACTCCGAAAATGGCCTTATATGTGATCGGGACCATGAGCCGCTGGATGCCACTTGCTGCTGCATTCGCATACCTGTTTAGCGTTTTAGAGTGCTTTCGGTGTGCTTTTGCTGGTATGTATGCTAACGTTCCCGATGATGCATAATTAGAGTGAGTATTCGAGCGAGTCGAATTAAATCAAAAATTTTGATTTAATCGAGTTTACAAGTAATATTTTATCATTTAAACTTTATTTATAAAAAAATTGATTCGAGTTTATAAAATTCGAGTCGAGTCAAGTTTTCGAGTTCTTAAAAATTTTAAATTTAAGTATTTATAATATTATAGTATAATTTAATTCTTATTTAAACGATTTTCTCTAATTATACAATATATGTATATATATACTTCTTCATATGTGACAATATTTCTTTCATATTTTTATATACCAATATATATATATCATAAAAAAATTAAGAGACTCATCTCGAACTTAAAAATAAATTCTTTAATTACTAAAAATTTTGAATTATTCAAATTTCTGTTTTACAACTCAAACTTTATTTGAAATTTTTTTCGAGTCGAGTTTATTAAATTTCAAGTTAAGTTAAAATAAATCGAGTACTTTTACCTTGAGTATAGTCAAACTTTTCGATTTTTCTAATTGAGTCCTGTTTCGCTCACCCCTATGCAACATACATCTAAATTCCATATGACTCACTCCTATGCAACATACATCCAAATTCCATATGACTAAGGGTGTAATGATAGTGAAAATGATCTATAATAATGAGAAATTATGTTATGGGTAAATCTTATCACGTCATCCATAGATATTTACTAAAAAACATTCCTCTTTTCTTTTTTTCTATTTTAATAAGTGAATCTTCACTCACACTTATTGTTAATTCATTTTAAAAATAATTTTTTCAAGTGAATCTTGCCTCAATGTCGGAGATGAATATATGTTCGATGTATTATAATCGCGGGCAACGGATTTTATGTTATCATTCGAGTTACTGCAATACATTATGCTTCTATGCTTCATTTTTCCAACTCTTAGCAACTAAGCACCAAAAGGAGATTAAATAACAAGAATAAAATTTAAACACTGTTACTAAACCAAAGAAAGAGGGAAGGAGGGAGGTTCAAACCACCACCATTATCATAGCTCAACAAGTTGTAACCTAAGGCTAGTCAGTTTTTTTAACAAATAGGAAAATGTTTACAATTATAGATCTTCAATTTGCTCTACGGTAGTAAAATGTGCATCTATTTTGTTGAAAGTTTCTTGATCGAGTTCGATTCGAGTGAGCAGATGATGTATTACTTGCCTGGGAGTTACTTTAGTCTCTGCATACTCTTTGTTAAATGATTCGGGGTCTTTCATTTCCGTCTCGGAAGACACCGTGCTTTGATTAAAAAGCTGTGCTTTCATCTCCAAACACAAGTTTAGATCCTCTTCGTTTCGAGCTTTGTTCAACTTGTCTTCGATATCCCTTACAACTGAAGCTCTCTCAACCCACAAGCTCTTAACCTTGTTCAACCTACTGTTACTGTCCGGTTTATTCTTGTCATCTGGATCATTAACACTATCGTTTGCATCAGTTCTCTGAAGCTTTTCTATTCCCTGATCCACAATTTGTTTTATCCTCTTTCTGGCATTATCGGATCTCACCTGGTCAGATTTTAGGGTCAGCTTCAGACTTGAACTCGTGACTGAAGTCTCATCATCCTTTGAAGCAGGGCTAGGATTAGACCTTTCATCCTCATTGAACCCTTCATCCATAGATTTTATACAAAAGACTTCCTCAAGAAATCTAATATTCTGCATGTACCGGTCAAAAGCATCATTTTCTGTTTCGATATTTCCATCTTTGAATTCCTTCAGCTTGGAAAACCTCCATTCGTTTAAGTCTATAGCATCCTGAAATAGCATACTGGTTTAAGGCATATAGTGTAATATAACAAACTTGAACAAGAGTATCTGTTTACTATTAGCTAAACTGTACCTTTCTCGTCAGGTGTTTCTTTGTTCGGACCTGTAGATTGTCAAATTGTGCGAAAGCATTGGAAAGTTGTCGAAATGAGGGAGCCCTTAACGATGTTCTGAATAACATGCAAGAGGGGGAATCAGCCACAAGTTAAAATGACAAACTCAAAAATCAATTTAAGGCCTAGAAAGGTAGGGGTGAAATAACTGATGTACAAAACCAATATATTTAAGTCAGCAAGTTGAAAAATGAAAAACAAAATGTCATGGGACCCTGAAGATTTTAGGAAAACACAGTTCACATTGGAGTTTGGGAGGATAGGAAACAAAACAAATTCTAGAGCCAAGGTATTAAATAATCAATTGTCAGTTGGTTTTCATAATCTATGCTAGTTAAGAATTCTTGAAACAGTGTCAGTGAGGGTAGAAGAGCAATATACGAAACATGAGAATGGATATACATGTCCAGCGACACCCATTTTGATCAACATGACACAGCGAAGTTTTCCTACAAGGAATGTTACAAGCTTGCAATAACAAATTTGGTGAACTATACACCGGCTTCCTTGCAATGACAGTTTCACATAGAAACACAAGTTGTTCAGACAGATATAATACGCTTCTGCTTTTTCTGTCATAGTTTCAAAAATCAAAGGAAATGCATATATTCACCAGCTGATCTTTGCAACTTACACTTGAGACGACGCCTGTGTTGACTTCTGCTCTGACGAAGGAGTGCTTGAAGTTGGTGACTTCTCTGAAAAGGCTGAATTTGACTTCAAAACTGCAATTACAATATAAATCAGGAATTGAGTTAATTATGTCTCCATTGTTTCATTCCTTAGCAATACATACTCTGAAGTATTAAGAACAAATTCTTCATTTCTGTCCCAATCAAAGGAAACTACTGAACTCCTTCAGTGGCAATTCCTACATAAAAGATATACCACTTTCCTCTAAATAGTGGGCCGAGTTTGATAACCCCATAGGCGATCACCTTAACAGAGCATGCTTTCAGAATAAACTTAAACCTAAGCTCAGCATATTGTTAGCCTTTGAACAGAATATATGAATTTTACAGCAGAACTAAAACATATTATCTTGTGAAATGAGCAACTACCAACACTGAAAGTCATCCTCAAGAATCTGAACATCCCGTAAAGAAAGCAAATCAACTAGATGACTACCAAGAATCCTCAAATCTTTGTAATGAATTTAGAGATTATATACTTTCTACAGTTTCCAACAAGAACTTTACTTTATATCACCCACCAACATTAAAACTCCCACTTCATCGCCTTCACAAGCAACCACAAAATTGGATATAATCTGACCACCAAAACGACAATAGACAATGACCAAAATCAACTGATCTTTCAAGTTTCCAAGGCATACCATGAATATGACATGGATTTTGTGCTTTTGAGCAACAACTCTTGCAGGAACGATATGGGCACCTGCATAAGAGATAATACAAATGATAAGTTAATCATTTCTTCTAAATTTCCAAAAGAAATGGAAATTAAAAATAAAAAAGAACCCCATAGCTACATATGAAAATAAATTTCAACACACATTTTTTACCTGGAACGGGCAACATTGCCACAATGAATACATTTAGGCTTATTAAGCCCACGTTGTGTCTTAGGCAGCATATCCATACGTTGAAACGGCGGAGGAGGAGGTGTAGCCGTGGTGGTGGTGGCAGTACCGGTGGCTGTTTCGGAGGTGCTTTTCGTCGCCGATGGTGATGAGGCCGCCATTTCAAAGCACGTGTCTTTCGTTTTCCCTCCTCGTCGTCGTCGTCTTTGAAGAACTGGGTGTCTGAATTATGAAAACTTCGTTGCTGTTCTTTTAAGAGAAGAGGGATTGGATTTGGGGGGAGTTTGAAATTGGGATTTTGGGAAGAAAATTGATTTCAAAAGAGTGGAAGAAAAATCATATTAGGGCTTTTCTGTATGGGCTGGGGATTTGGATTTAACTTTTAAATTTCAGGCATTTTTTTTACCAAAAAAAAATTTATTGAAATTAATCAATAATAGTAGAAAATTTCTTATAGCTAAAATATATATATTATTAAGAAGAAAGATAATTATATCTGGTAAAAATATCTTTTTAAGTCTTGGAGTTTATGGATTAAAAATGTAGTTTAGATTTTTAAATTAAGGTTTTAGGTTTATGTACTTCGAATTTAGAGATTATGATTTGAATATAGAGTTTAGGGTTAGAATTTAGAGATTATACGTAAAAAAATCAATAAGATATTAACTTAAATCAATCTGTAGATCCTAAATATAAATCCTAAAAAATCAATCTTAAATTATATAATAATTAAAAAATAATTTTAGACTAATTTAAAAAAAATCATATATATTTTTAAGTTTAAACAATTTAAAATTAAATTTGAGATGTTTTTAAAAGTTTTTTAAGTGTTTAAAATATTTTAATGCAGTCAAACTTAAGATTTCTACACATGCATATCAATACGGTAGTCTCTGTATTGATATGGGTTAATATTTCAGTTATAGTATTTTTTTTCAATGTTGAAAATACGTACCAGCACAAGCTTCAACTGTATCGATACAGATAAGTGTATTAATACGTCTTGCACACATATTGATATCCTATGCTTTTAAACTCCAATGGTTAGTTTCATGTAGTGTATTAATCCTTATATCAATCCTGCGTATTAAAACAAAAAGTTTCATAGCGATTCACCGTATCGATACAAACATGTTCATATCGATACGTCTTGTCTAGAACGAGCACAATAACTCTTTCTATAAGAAGAAATACACAGATACGCATACTTCGTGTATTAATATCAGAACTCTCGAAAGTAAAAAAATTTAGTATAAAAACTTATTTTAAACGGTTCCGATTCAATTTCAACGGTCTATATAGTTTTGAACTCATTTTAAACTATAAAATAGACCATCAAGCATCAACAATAACTAATGATAAATTTATCGACATTTATCATGATGATAAATTAAAATTAAAATGATATAAAACCTGACACATATTTTCTCAAAGAATAAATATTAAAATTATAAATATTTTTAAAATGTGTAATATAATATGTAAGCTTTGATTTGATGTAATTATATCCACAAAACTTTGATATTTGATATTCTATACACGACACTTTGATTTTAGTTAATTATACACATTTTAAAAAATTCAAAAAAAATAATATGTTGAATAAGTATAATTATTATTAAGCTTATATTATAAATAAATACTTAAAGTATATTAATTTTTTATTTATATATCTAAAATATTTTTCGATTAAAATAAATATCTAAAATATATTTTTTAGTTAAAATATTTAAAGTATTTTTTATCAAAGTAGATAACTATTTTTTTTTTGTTAAAGTAGATATTTAAAGTATATATATAGTTTATCTAGGTTCTTAAAAGTTACCATATAATATTGATGAAAAATATATTAAATATATAATTTAACAAAAAAATATAGTTTAGGTACTTATTTTAACAAAAATAATTTTATCAAGTATCTACTTTGCTGAAAAAATATTTTAGAAACATATTTTAACTATAAAGTATAGTTTATATACTTAATCAAAAATATACTTTAAATACTTATTTTAATAAAAAATAATTTTAGTACTTAAATAAAAAATATATATATTCTCTCTGTCCCAAAAATAATATCCCTTATTGATTTTTGGGGTTAAATTTTTAAATTTTGACTATTGATTATTTAAAATTTATTATCGATAAAAATATAAAAAAATATATTTCAAAAACCTCTAATCGAGCAGATTTCAAACATATATTTTATAAAATTTAATTATTTAAAATATTTAATATAATTATAGTCAAAGTTTAGAAAAATTGACTTTTAAAATTTAATAAATGATATTATTTATGGGACGGAGGGAGTACTTTTAAGTCTGTGATATTTATCCTTTGAGAAAAATTCAAACTAAACTTGCAGCTAAGGCCTAAGAGGAATAAAAAAGAAGTTACTTTGCACCATATAAAACTGCATTTCTGATTAGATAAATTGAATTACTACAGGTAGATACTAGCTTTCTAGACATTCATGTTAACATCTTTCGGTTCATGTATTTGATGCATGGATAAGCAAAGAGAGCTTGACCCTCGAAAAAACAAGAAATACATGACCGGAAGACGCGTAAAACATACCGGAATAAACCAATCTACTGTTTGTTACGACAAAATAGAATCGGGGGGAGTTTAGAGACGAAACACCTCCGACTACTGCTCTTTCCATATCCTTCCTGTAACTCTAAGCTTTAACTCCTTCCTGTCTCCACCCGAGAAGAACAAAGCCATGTTGCGTTGGATGAGGAGACCATCGAAACTGTCTCGAACTTTTCGATGACTGTCTCTTATGCTCCTTGGGACCCCTTGCCAAATCAACTTCCTTCCATTCCCACCCACCTCAAGGCGATAGCTATATTTTTTTGCCTCATTATCATCTCCCATAAACCGCAAGAATGCTATATAAACGGGAGCCATCCCAAGCTGGAAGGCTTCAAAATGCAGGCAAAAGTACTGACCATAGCACCTGAAAACCTAGAAATCGAGAAAAGAAATCTGAAACTCAGTGGCCTACTGTCATAGAATCTTTACATAAAATCTAAAATAACAAGGTTCAGTCTATTGAAAATATCATGGACAATCACAAAGAAGAAAAACCAAAGAAAACTTTGTTATTCCAAAGTAGAAGGTAATAATACCGTTAGCATCCATGTAGCATTCTTAACCTCATGCGGATTCGATTTGACATAACGGTGGTTGAAGGTGCTGCCACTGTGCATGTCAACTTTGTGATGATCTTTCAGGTGAGCAACAAGAGAAGGAATATCGCCAACAACTGTGCATTCTGACCCAGCACAAGGGCAACTATATGGTCTATACGTACACTGTGACTCGTGTTTTAGCTTGCTGTAATATGGATACATGCCTACGCACCCGTAACTTTGATATTTACAGGGAAGCTTAAGAGATGCAGCAACCTTCTCCAATGCAAGACATCTAATATTCCCGAGCTCATGCCTGCATGTTGGGCACCGATTGTGCACCTTTGGCTTGCAACCAGAGCACAATGTGTGTCCATTTGAGCACTGCACAAAGAAGGAAAATGGGCAGTAAGTTTACTGTGTCCATATTCAATGTTATAAAGAATGCAAAATACATAGATACACGAATGAAACTATGAATATTCACAACCAGTAAAGAGCCACCATATCAGGAACTTCATGTCATTGCGTTACTAAGTATTTATTATAGCATTATTCTCCAATGTGAACCTTCTATTCTCTGGGGTATTAACATTGACATCGATTGAAACTTCCTTTTCCCTTTCATATCAAATTGTAATACATTAATCTAAACAAATTAATTCAATGATTCAAAACTACAATTTGCTTAAAGGTAAAATAATGATCAATAGCTAGAGAAAACAAGAAAAACAATCACAAAAGATGATCAAAAGATAAATCATTGAGCCTTTTTGACCAATTATGGTGTAAGGTAATGCTCAATGGAAAGTGTGCGCAATATAGATTCATCTTGTGCATACACATGGTTTGATAAAGATATGTCTTGAGGGATGAGTATGAGCACGCTATGTTGCTCGGACTCTTCATTGTTGTTGAAACACCGGTGTCCAACACTCACATAACATAGCAAGTAAGGTTTCTGTGGATAGCGAGAGATTGCGCTAGATACAAATAATAGCATGCTTAAACAAACCTGATGAATTGGGGGGTACATTGCATTTAAGCAAACAGGGCACTCCAACAGTTCACGAACACTGCTATACACCACCAAATTTGGTTTTGTAGAGGGTTGACTAGGATCATTCACAGATTCACTATCCAACATGTCTTCATTTTGTGGAGGATCAATAACCTCAGGCTTGCCCTTCAAGTCATCAAAAAATGGATTCCCAGATGCCATGCTAGAACCAATGTGCAATCTAAACTGAAATGACAGAAAATCTCAAAATCAGTTAACATTTCACATACTATAAAACTTCTTTATCTGAATCAGATTTCAACCTAAGTTATCCTGTTAAACGGCTACTCTGAGACGGTATTCAGTAGGGAATACCATCATTCAAAAGCCGACAAGTAAACATGCTCTTAACACTTCACCTTATTTTTTCAATTCATCAATACTAACCCTCATGAAACTATATTACACCATTAACAATTAAAGGGATTTCCTTGCCTAAGAAAGCATAATTAAATGTTGAATTTACAATCAGACGAACATTCGATCATCTACAGAAACTCTTTTTTCACTCAAATAGACATAAATGGATATCCAAAAACACAAATCATTTAAGAATCAACAAAATGAATGTAATCAGTTCATACTTGATTATTAGAGCTAAACCAATGTACCCCTCACTGCAATTCATCAAAATTAATATACACTTAAAAAGAAAAAATGATAAAAAAATCTAACCATAAGGACTACATGTTCTTACCTCCCAATTCTTTTAAACTCCCAATCCTTTCCCTTTCTCTCTTAAATTCACCGCCCAGCTCTGATTTCCGCCTAATCATCGAAAGAGAAAACATATATTTATCAGAAAATCAGATTAGAACTTGTTTTTCAAAACACCCAACTAAATTCAGAATCGTTACAAGTTATAACAATGTAGATGGAAGAAATTAATAAATTTTAAACCAAAATAAGCAATAAGAGAAACTGTACAAAGAGAAAAATCTACATTTTTCTAAAAATAGAACTACTGAAAGGAATCAACAATATCTAGAATATGCTAGAAAACAAAACTTTATAACAATTCAAAGAAAAATCTATGAAATAAAAGCACCCCATAAAGGAGAGAGAAAAAGAAAACCCAGAAAACGTACCTTCAGTTCATGCTCAAAACCCCATTTGAATAAAAAGAAAAAGCTTCCAAATACAGCGGAGACGGTCCAGAGTGAAGGAGGAGAAGAAGCTGAAGATAAAAGGTTCTATAAAGAAATGGGAGAACGTTCTTTTTTGGCTTTTTTAGATATTTTATGAGATACTATAAATATGACAGAAACTGAACCGGTGGTTTTTAAAATTAGAGGGAGGAGCGCGGTGGCGGAAATTTTACATAAATATTGCCATGTTTTTAATTTTTTAAAATATAGTATCAGTTATTTTTTAAAATATTATAATTTAAATAATAATTTTATAAATTATAAAAGAATTTTACTTTAAATAATAAAATAAATTAAATAAACTAAATTTATAATTATACGCTTTTTCATTAACTATAAGACAGTCTATCTATTAAATTTTAACTGTCGATGATCAAAATATAAACAATTTAAAAATAGTTGATTTGATCAATAAGGTTGGTTCAAGTGATAAGCAACTTGGTTTCGTTTAAGTAAATCTCAGGTTCGAGATGTTTTATAAGCAAAAAATCCCTTTGAAAGATTCACCCACTAAAACTAAGTGTGCAGCGCGAGTTTATCTGAATTAATTAAGGTTAAACTCTAGAATCCAGAAGAGTAATAAAAAATAAAAATTAGTTGATTTGATGCAAAATCACAGAAACTATTTTAAATCTTTGATTTAACTCAATTTAGAAAATTATTTAAAATATTTGATTTAATTTAGTTTAAATATGAAATACCTTAAATAAGATATTTAATATTTTTAGTGATATATATTACAATTGATTTAGGTTTGACTCTCCTTTTAATTATTTTTATTTTATATTCTTATCATTTATTGTATTATAAAATATATATTAAATGATGCAATTCATTTCACTAAAAATAGTTTACCAATGTAAAGTTACGGTGTTTTTAACTTAGAAGTAGAGGTGTTTAAACAGTTAATTCAGTCAGTGGTCGAATCGAGTTATAAAAAATTAAATTAATCGATTTTTTTAAATATTTAATCGTTAATCGAATTGGTTTTTTTTTCAAATACATTAACGAACTGAACAAATTTTGGTTAATTCAGTTAACCGAAATTGGTTACAAAATTTTGGATAAATTATACAAATGAATCGATCAACAATACTAAAATACTGGTTTTAGCCACCAAACTTTTAAAAATTATAAAACAATCATTAAACTTATCTAATTATTATAAATTAAATTAAATTATTATATATTATAAAATATTAATAAATATTAAAAACTTTAATGAATATTTTTTAATAATTTAATAAATTTAATTATCATTTTATATTAATTTGATAAAATATAATGACCAATTTATAATTTTTAAAAGTTTAGTGACTAAAAGAAATATATATAATATATAAAATATAAAATTTCGGTTAATTTAGTTAATTAACCTATTTCGAATCGAATTAAGCGTTAACTGACTTTAAAAAAAATTAACCACTCACCGACCGAACAAAATTTGATGATCAACTGTTTAACATAATTAATTCGGTTTTATCAGTTAATTCGGTTTAGCCGACCTTTTGAACACCCTACTTAGAAATTGCATGCTAAATGCACACTAAAACCATAATTAAAAAATAAATAAAATCAGGTAGTGACACATGTAGTTTTTAATTGATTGGGTAATTTTATTTAATTAAATTAATATAATAATTAAGGACCAAAAGTATAATTTTATAAATAACAAGGCTGGGTTACATGACGGATTAATGCTGGTTTAGGTCTGGGTAAAAAAAACAAAATTATAAGGAAAAAATCAAACCCGACTCCGCTGGGGATCGAACCCAGAATCTCTGGTTCCGTAGACCAGCGCCTTATCCATTGGGCCACGGAGTCTTCGATGTAATTTATAAAGAAATAAAATGACTATTAAAAAAAATCAAATGATTATACTTTATTAAAATTTTAAATATAAATATAAATATAATAATTTTTCAACGGTATAAGATGGATGAGATAGTGAGATTATATATTTCAAAATATTTATTTCATTTTAACAGATTTGAGTAATATTTGGATTTATTATAAGTTTCATTATTTTTTTTAATAACAAATATAAATATTGAAATTATTTTATGATAATGAATTTGGTGTCCCAAACCACTAAATTGTTCTATTTATTTTATGATCTTTCAATAAAAAATTCTATTTATTTTATGATATTTTGACCGGATTTTAAATTTGGATGGTAATATTCATGTTATTGGCCTCATGCAATATAGAAAGTGAGACTTAATATTTTATTTATTTTTATTAAATAAAGATATTATAATTTTAAGATAAATATTTAGATTTTATATAATATAAAATTAGATAATATGGATATTCATTTTTAATCATTCGATTAATCAATAGACTCAATTTTTAATTTTTTTTAACTAAACTTGATTTTTAGATTTTTTTTACTAAATTCTATCTCTTTTCAATTGAAATTTGTTAATTTTATCAAAAATATATTTTCAAAATTAAAATAAAAGTTTACATTCAAGTAAACAAAAACATTTGATTCGAACATATTCCTATAACGAATTAGCGTCTCGAGATAATAATAGATCATACAAAAAATGGTAAAATTTTAACCCAAAGACTAAAAATAAAAGATAGATATAAACATCACCAAAAATCGACAATATACGATAAAATAAAGAAAAATTAATAACATAAAAATGCATATCATAATAAGATACGTTGAGAACATAACTATTACCACAACTCAACAAATAAAAATAGTGATCGTACATGAGTATCCAAAATCGGTTTGAATGTTCAAAACAAAGAAACTAACAAGATTAGGGGTGATAACGAGCCGAGCCGAGCTCGGAATTTTAGGCTGAAACTCGTTTCAAAAATAATATTACTTGGCTCGGCTCGGCTCGGGCTCAAAGCTCGTCAAGCTCAGCTCGACTCGGTTTGGCTTAAAATGAATAATTTTTTATATTATTTTTATTATTTATTTATTTGTAATTTATTTATTATTTATAGTTTTGTAAATTTGTTTTAGTTAATAATATTTAATTTAATTTATTTAATTTATTTTTAGCGAATTTACTATCAATTATTTTATTATTTTTCTTTGCTAAACAAAATATTTTTAATGTATATATAAATGTGTATATGTATGTTTATATAATTATTCTGAATCTGTTCATGAGCTCGTTTAAATCCCGAACCAAACCCGAGCCCGAGTCGAGCTCACTCAAACCGAGCTTTGACCGAGTCGAACCCGAATAGCTCGCGAGCCAGCCAGGCTCATTATCACCCTTAAACAAGATACTAGGGCTGTAGATTTTTTATTAAATTTTATTTTTAATTGAAATTGTTAATTTATTAAAAGAGATATTTCCAAAAAGTAAAATAGAAGTTTATATTAAGTAAACAAAAATATTTAGTTTAAACATATTCATATATGAAACTAGCGTCTCGAGATAATAACAAATCATACAAAGAGAAAGTCAAAATTTAACCCAAAGACTCAAAACAAAAGATCAAATACAAACATTACCGAAGATTGATGATAAAAGATAAAATAATAAAAACAATATAAATATATATTACAATAATACATGTTGACAACATGATTATTATCCCAACTCAATTATAAAAAAAAATAAAGACGATAAATGAATATCAAAATCCAATTCGAGGGTTCAAAACAGAGAATTAACAAGATACCCGGAAGAGTGTTATATTGATCGATTATAATAAAGTTAATTTAACCCTAATAAAAAATTAAATAAAAATAAGAATAACTAAATGGTTGAAAAGTAAAAAAAAAATTGTCAAAATAAAAAAATAAAAATAACATACTAAAAAATAAAATGGCTCGATTAGTACCCGATCGGACTTATTTTTTTTATTTTTTTAACTTAAATAACTTATTTTCTATAATTCTGGAATCCATATAGACATTATAATATAATCTAAACCCAATATAAAACAACATCATAAAAGTACAATGTGATACTTCTTCGTTAAGCAAAATTTTAAAATGTTATGATAGGAAGGCAGGCACCATATTCTCCTAAATAAGAAAATTACTACATTAATCTGCTGAATTTTGGAGATTTACATCTTAGTCCGTGGGAAAATTACAGTTTAGATCCAATAATGATTAAAATTTTCAATATAGTCCCGTTAAAAGATTAGTATAAGTTCAAATAGTAATAATAATAATAAATCACCTTCCATTTAGGAGTTGTAACGAGCCGACCGGAGCTCGAGCATAGATCGGTTTGGCTCTGTTCAGAAATAGTGTTATTGGGTTTAGCTTGGGCTCGAAGTTCGACGAGCTCAAAAATAATATTATAGGGCTTGAAGCTAGTCAGGCTTGACTCAGGCTCGTTAGGTTCGATTCGGCTCAGCTCGACTTAAAATAGATAATTTTGTTATATTTTTTCTATAGAAGATAAGATCTCGTTAAAAACTCTTATCAACCAACAGCGAAACGAAATTCAATATTGAAAAAAATGAAAAATACTCAATTTATTTTTAGTGAATTTCTCCTATTTTATTTTATCACTTTTCTTTTGATAAAGATATTACTTTTAATGTATATATAACATATGTATACTATAATTATTCCGAGCCTGTTCATGAGCTTTTTGAGTCAAGATTAAGTAAGCTCGGCTCATTAAAGTCTCGAGCCGAATCGAGTCCGAATCAAACTCACTCAAACTAAATTTTGATCGAATTAAACTCAAATAACTCGCGAGTTGTTGATACTCATTATCACGCCTACTTCCATTACTTTATATAAAAATATGCTTTACCAACCATAAAGATAAAGAGAAACCTCGAGAAAGTGAAGGAAAATCTGGGGAATCCACAACTTTCTTTGACACTTTGCATCCATGCAAACAAGAAAACAAAAACAGAAAAAGATGACAAAACAAAGCACGAGAGTCGTGAGTTGGCGTTAACTTCAACGTAGGGTTTTTATTACTAAAACGCAGGTTTGATTGCTATAAATAAGGTGGAAGAAGAAGCTTTTCTTCACACATAATTTGTTTTCTAATTTCTTTTCTGCTTGTATCAATGGCTACCCTCGCTGCTCCTGACCACACTTCTGCCGTTGAAGATGCTGAGAAACTTCATAAAGCTTGTAAAGGTAACTGAAAATCTTCATTGCTGCTATCCAAACTTCTTTTCCAAGTTACATTCGTATAAACATTGTTGTGAGTCGTAATTCATTGATAGATTACGTCAGGGATTTAAATAGCGATACGTTATATAGCGGTAGCGGTAATAATAACGTTCGTTATATAGCTGTAATACATCTGTTATCGCTCGTAACCGTAATAAAAGACCACGATAGATACAACGTGACTGCTTATATTTTGAATCACTTAAATTTAAAAAATATATATATATTTATAAATCGAAAGAGTAATATAATACCGTCAAAAAATTAATAGTGCAGTTGTTTTTGTTGTTTTATTTGGTAGAAATTGGATTATTCATTTATATAACCACTTTATTAACTAATCAGGCTATTATTCATTTTAATCTAAGTATTTTGTTGAATTTATTAAACTTAACTAGTGTTCTCGGTAGAAAAGAGATAATATGTTTTTAAAATATATAAATTTGAATAATTTTATTTATAAAATTTTCGTGAATTTTATCGATGACTAAAAACAAAACAGATATTATATTAAAAATATTATTTTTTATTAAAGTTTGATTTTTATAAAATTTGAACATATTTAAGGTTAAAACATATTTGGAAACCGACGAGGGATGCTAGTAATAAAAGATAATGTATTTTATTTAGGTAATTCGGGTTTGAGTATCATGTATGTATAATAAGAGTGTTTATTATCGGATATTGGATCGGATTCGATTTATTTTTTTTGGATATTTAGATTTTTGGATCGATGAAATAGTGATCCGTATCTGATCCGGAAAAAAGCGTATATCTACATATTTGGATATTGGATATTCGGATCGGCTAGTCGGATATCCGAAAAATATAATTTGATTAAGCTAATTTTGAAAGTTTTATTTATGAAAAATTTAGAATTTCGAATATAATAAACAACAAATTATTAAATACAACAAGATTTTCATTTATAAAAATTTTAATTTTTTAAAATTTTGAATATAACAAGCACTAAATTGTTGAATATAACAAGATTAATATTAATAAAATTTAAATTTTGGATTTTCGAATTTTCAGATAATCCGGAACTCGAAATATTGTGATCCCTGTCCGATCTGAAAAACTTAAAATTGGATGGAATACCCGATCCAAAAATAAAAATCTGTTTGGATATCCTAATTTTCGGATCAGATCAATAGATAATCGAACACTATTTAACCGAATCAGATATTTTTGAACACCCTTAAATTGTACGATGTGTATGCTTTATTAAAAGGTTAAAAAATTAAATAAATACTACCTTGTAAAAGTTAATAAAATTTTAAAAATTAAATTAAAATAATTGTCTCATAATTATTAAATATATATTTAAATATTGTGGGAAATTTCCTTTTGACGTCACAAACACCGCATTTTCTACATGCTGAGTACATTTTCATTGTCATACTCACAAGTAGCTTCCTATGTCAATTTTTTATTACTATTAAAATAAATACAATTCATAAATTTGGAAAAATTATTTTATGGACAGGTTTTATCATGTCATTTATGATTTTTAATCACTAAAATGTAACCAATTAAATTTTATATTTTTTATATTATTTTTTCAAAAGTAAATCTTTATTTTTTATTGCTATATAAATAGATATTAGTTGATTAAATAGAAATTAATTAAAAAATATATAAAAATAAAATTAATTAATTATTTTTTATTAATTAAGGATCATAAATAATATAATAATACTGATTCATAGAATAATCTCTTGTAAAGTTAATAAGAAATTAATGCTCTTATACTAATTCAAAAAACTTTGCTAACAATGGCTGAAAAAAAGGGTGAACCACATAAATGCTTAGGTTAATTTGTTCACCTAACACACATAAAAGTTCAAAAGTTGGCATTATCAATATAGGCTACCATTTATTAGATTAATTAATAGAAGAAAAAACAATAAAAATACTCCAAAATTATAAAAAAAATCTTAATTCGAAACAAGATTAATAGTTACGAAGCTAAATGAGGGTGAGAGGGGTAAAAAAAAATCACCCTTACCCCTGATTTCGTTCCGATGATTAATACCATTTCTTTAACCATTGAAGTTAGATGACTCGTGCCATATATTAATTTGAATATATTAGAAGCATCTGTTATA
This sequence comes from Abelmoschus esculentus, assembly GCA_035048815.1. Taxonomy (NCBI): domain Eukaryota; kingdom Viridiplantae; phylum Streptophyta; class Magnoliopsida; order Malvales; family Malvaceae; genus Abelmoschus; species Abelmoschus esculentus. Next base: position 3,547,749 of record JAUCBN010000021.1, read on the forward strand.
ATGGATTATCCTAAGGAAATCATGGTTCATCAAGGTGTATTTTCTACTCATCAAGAAACCAGAAAGTCCAAAATATGGTGCTTTCTAGGCGTTGAGTTCAATTCTATATATTATTTTTATATTAAAAATATATTTTTAAAAATTAAATATATTCGTATCGAACACAGATATTTACTCGGAACATTGTTGGAAACTTAGAACTATAAATAGGGGTGTCTAGTAAAGTCTCCTAGAACTCAAAGATATAATGGCCACCATTGATGCTCCAAAGGAGGTTTCATTTCAACAAGATGCAGAAGTTCTTAGAAAGGCTTGTAAAGGTTTTCATAGACTGAAATTCTTTTATGCACTGATTATTACATTGGGGTTGTTAGAAATCTTACATGTTTTTTGTTCTCCTAAACTTTGACAGGATGGGGGACAGATGAGAAGGCAATAATTTCAGTGTTGGGACACAGAGATGCTGCTCAAAGGAAGCAAATCAGGCTGGCTTATGAAGAGCTTTACCAGGAAGATCTCATCAAGCGTCTCGAATCGGAGCTTTCGGGTGATTTCGAGGTTAGTTAACAATGGCAGCATCATATATGTTTTCCTTTCTGTCTCATGTTATATGATCAGTTTATGTCTTTCAACTGTAATAATTATGGATTGTTGCTGTGGGATATGCAGAGAGCAATATATCGATGGATATTGGATCCGGCGGATCGAGATGCCGTCTTGGCTAATGTCGCCATAAAGAAATTAAGCCCCGATCACCATGTGATTGTTGAAATTGCATGCACCAGATCACCGGAAGAGCTGTTGGCCGTAAGGAGAGCGTATCAGGCTCGATACAAGCATTCCCTGGAGGAAGATGTTGCTGCTCACACCAAGGGAGACACTCGAATGGCATGTCCTAAATGATTTTATTATGTTCCTCTTTGCTCCATTTTTATGTTTAACCGAGATCGAAGCTATTCCAGTGTCCTAAGATCGTTTAGACCTTAGGCCATTAGAATAGCTCGAACTCGAGCCTCCATGGGAGAACAACACGAGTGACAACTGAATGTTTTGGTTGCTGTTTTCAGCTCTTGGTTGCATTGGTGACTGCATTTAGATATGATGGGGAGGAGATAAACACCAGACTAGCAAATTCCGAAGCCAAAATTCTCCATGAAGCAATCGAAGACAAGAAATTCAACCACGAAGAAGTTATCCGAATCCTGACCACAAGGAGCAAGATGCAACTCATGGCCACATTCAATCGTTACAGAGACGATCATGGCACTTCAATTACTAAGGTATCGAGTATCGACGCTTCGATTACCTTACAAAAGCTTTATGCTTAGATGAATTCTCAGTTAACCTCTGCTTTCCTGTTCTTCCAGCACCTACAAGGTGATTCAGGTGATGAATTTCTTCTAGTACTACGTACGGCGGTCCGATGCCTCAACGACCCGAAAAAGTACTTCGAAAAGGTTTTGCGCAATTCGATCCGTAGGACGGGAACCGACGAGGATGCACTTACGAGAGTGATCGTGACACGAGCCGAAAAGGACCTTAAAGATATCAAAGATCTGTATCATAAGAGAAACAGTGTGCCTCTTGATCAAGCTGTTGCTAAGGACACCTCAGGAGATTACAAGGGATTGCTTCTTACCCTGTTGGGTAAAGAAGATTAAGTGATGTGGTTTAAGTTTGGACAATATTGATCTGAGTTACTGTCGTGTTAATCCTTGTTTAAGTTTGTATGTGGTGGGACCATGTCTTGTTTTAATGGAGTGGTTTTTTTCTTAAATAAATATGAGGTTTGAGATTTCCAATGTGTGTTCTTTACCTTCTTAAAATAATCCTTTTGATGTCACCAACACTCCAAATTTCTTCTTGGAAGGTACATTCTTTTATTGTCCAGGCTGACAAGTGGGTTCACATGTCAGTTTCTCTTCTTATTATGAATTAATTATAAAATAAGAATTTAAATTATATTATTTTTCGTTTTAAATATTTTAATCTTTAGGATATCAGATACATCGTATTATATATAAATCCTACAAAATAATAAATGTTAGAATTTTTTTATTTATATATTTAATATTCGAGTAAAATAATTCGTCTTTGAATTTTTTAACGACAATGGTAAAAATAGATCAGTTTTATAAATTGGATGACTTTATTAACGTGGTCGATAATTCGGTGACCAAAATAAATATCCCCAAGATGGTTACTAAAGTAGTTTACCCTTATTTTAATCTCAAAAACGAACCAAATTTTGATTTTTTACTTATTTCTAGGGGTGTTCAAAATTACCCGACCCAAAATAAAAATAGCGGGTAATTCCCGAAAAAATTACCTGACCCGAGAATTAGTGGGCCAGGCTTGGGCCGAAAATTTTTAATTTTAGGGTACCCGACCCGACTCTACTAATTTTATATATATATTTTTTAATTTTAGATTATATTTTTATTTTAGATTTCTTTAATATTTATACATAAAATTAAATTTAAATCTCTAAATTAGTTTTATGTTTGTGTTATATATTTTTAAGTTTTAAAATTTTTAAATATATTTTTATTAATTTACTAATATCGAAAGAAAAACGAGATTAATACTTTTTACGTTATTTTAGTGATAAAATTTAATAAATATAGATGTTTATATACATTCAAATATTCTAAAATTAACTTTAAATCACCCATTTTTATATTTGGTTATGTATTATAAAATTTTAAAATTTATATGTTTAATATATAATTTTTTTTTTAATTTTAAAATAAAAAAATAATTATGAACCGGGTACCCGTTACCCGATTAGCCGGGTACCCAGATTTTACGAGTACTCGATAACAAATATCTGATTTAAATGGACCAGGACACGGCCCGAATTTTTATGACCCGAAGGAATCGGATACCCAATAATGAACCCCTACTTATATCTGTTTGTTTCCCTAAAACTTTAAGGGTGCGTTTGGTTCACGAAAAAGATGATTACCTTTGAGAATAAGATTACTGGAATATATCATTACCTGATATATTACTGGGAATGTTATATTACCTTGTTTGGTTTGTTTGACAGGAATGTAAGTTGACAATGTTTGGTTGGAGAAATATAAGTATTTTTTACCAAATTATCTTTATGATATATTTTATTTCTAAACTAGTTAAACTTTTATTGGTAAATAAAAATATTTAAATAAAAATTCATATGAAAATTTTTCTATTTAACATAATTTTAATATAATTAATATTAAAAAAATTATATTTTAAAATAATTTTTATAATATTATATTTATAATTTTTAAATTCATATAAAATATATTAATATAATTAATATTAGAAATTTATATTTTTTAAATAATTTTATAAATATTATAATTTTAAAATTATTTTGAATTTTAAACATAATTTCAGCAGGGTTTACCTATATAGGTAATCTGACTTATAATTTATGAGTTTTTTAACCCTTTATACCAATGTCGGTATTCAGGCTTATTTGAATAAAAAAATATTACGGTAGGGAATTGTCTAATACCTAACAAATAGAAGGGAATAGCATTCCGGGAAAACACCTCAAAAAGCGCTACTGTAGGGAATGTGTTATTACCCTTGCTCAGGAATGTATCTAAACTAAACATGGGTATGTGATTCCAGAAAAGATTATTCCCTCCGGTAATAATCTTTTTCGCGAACCAAACATACACCATAAGAGAGAAAGAAAGATGACTGAAGGCAATGTGTTACACATTTTTTTGGATTTTTTTTGATAAATGACATGAAAAAAAGTATGAAATAAAATATTAATCACTTATATTAAAAATTTAAACACAAAAATAATATAATTTAAATATTTATTATATAATAAAAATATTTTAAAAATCATGTAACAAACCTTTTTATTATTGATAAAATTCAAGCTGTAATTTATTCTGATTTTCTAGTGTTCTAGGTATTTATCTGATGTCAAATGTATGAGTTGCATACAAAATCCCTTGTTTAGAAAAATTTATAAACAACGAGTAAATAAAATCTAAGTAAATCTCATCAGTTTTTGATAATAATGGCCGGTTCACCGAATATTAAGGGTGTTCAAAAATATTCAATCCGGTTAACTCGATCTGATTATCTATTTATTTTATTCAATTTTTATTTTTGGATCGGATATCCGATCCGATTTTAAGTTTTTCGAATCGGATACAAATTATAATAATTCAAGTTTCAGATTATATGAAAACCCAAAAAATCAAAAATTTAATTTTTATTAATATTAATCTTGTTATATTCAATAATTTAGAGCTTGTTATATTCAAAATTTTAAAAAATTGAAAAACGTTAATCTTGTTGTATTTAATAATTTGTTGTTTATTGTATTCGAAATTATAATTTTCTCATAAATACAACCTTCAAATTCAAAAAATTAGTTTAATCAAATTATATTTTTGGATAATCGGATATCCGATATCTGAATATGCGGATATCTGCTTTTTCCGAATCAAATACGGATCACTATATCATCGATTCAAAAACCTGGATATCCAAAAAAATCCGATCCGATCCGATATTCGACAATGAACACCCCTATCTAATACAAGTTTACCACAAGCGTATTAAATATAAATCTATAAATATATAATATAAATGGTAAAACTAAAAAGTTTTTATAAGCGTATTAGTTTTAGAGTTGAGGTTAAATGATTATATTTAAGATTTTTAAATTCGAAGGTTATAATTAGAGTTTAAAGTTTATGATTAAAATTTAGGGTTTATATGTTAGAGTTAAATGTAATATAGTTAAAGATTTAAATTTTAATCTACAAACCCTAAATTCTAATCTTAAACCATCGATTCTAAATCACTAACCCTAAACCCATAAATTTTAAACACTAAAAATTTGATCCTAAACCTATGGAATACTATTCCTTCCGTAAAATATGAAAACGAAAGTATAATGTTTTGAGTTCATGAAAAATAGGCTTAAGGGCTACTTTTGCTCTCCAGTAGTTTTAATTTATCTATTTTTCTCTTGTGATATTTTTATATCAATTTGGTTTCTAAAGTAGTCGAATTGCAATACCGTTTGTCCTTTGAGTAATACTTTAGTCTTAATTTTTAAATCTCAATCCCTAAATATTAAATCTCGACAAAATTTTTTATTGATCTAAATTAATTATAAAACAACTGTACTAACCATTTTTATCAGGGGTTCGAACCAAACCCTAAACCAAAACCCTACCTCTAAACTGAAACCTTAAACCATATTCCTAAATTATAATATTAACTATATATATGAGATAAATAAACCAAAATTATAAAATTATTATTATTATTATTCAAAACCAAAAAAAATATTATATAATAAAAAGTCCATTACAAATTTTTAACCCAAAAATAAATAATACATGGAACCATTATCCCAAGCCCATTACACTACCCATCAGTTCAAACCAACAACCAGACCCGTATTCCATAACCCAACCCAATACAAATTAAACCCACATCATTACCCAGATACCAAATCCTTAACCCGGTTCATAACCCGAATATGCAACCCGACTATCCAACTCCCCAACTCCCTTTTTAGTTCCTGGGAGGCTTCTGGAATTAGCCCCTTCGAATTTCACAGCAAGATTGTTCATCTTTAGCATCACCGAAGACCACGTCAGCGCCATCCGGAGTCCTCACTAGCAACGATAGCCATGTCATCGGAACCTCCTCTACATCCGAACAACCAAACCAAAGAATGATCCCCAATTTTCTGTGCTACAAACCGAACCAAGTAAAGACAAAGACAGAGTGGTCCCCCTATCATACGAATAGCTGCCAGGAATACACAAATAAACAAAAGGACAACAAATCAGAATAATTTTCATTTTCTTTTTATTACCAATGTAAATCGGGTATAAGAACCCAACAAAATCAGATGTAAAGGGGAGACGGGGGATATTCATCCAAATCAATGAAAATCAATATTTTTCAGAGCAATCATATTTTACTGTTTTAAATAATAAAAAAACAAGCAAGGTTAGGTTTTACCATGGAGTCGATCACCGGTTTCTTGTCACCGGTTCGTCTCCTGTTTTATCTCCTTTGATTACTGTTTCTTTCTTTCTCTCTAAAACAAGATTTTACAAACTCGGATTTTCAAGGTTGAGTTCTGTTTTTGGGATTCCTGAAGAAAATCTTTAAAAAAATAGATTCAGGATCTGTTTTTAATGATTTTTAAAAGATGGGTTGAGGTTTTGAAATGTACAGTGTTTTGCTCTTATTTTTCTGGGTTTCAAACTGAAAAGGAAGAACAGAGAGGAGAAAGATACACTAGTATCGTATAAAAGCATTTATTTTTGGGTTTTATTTTTCTTTGAAATTTATAATAAATTTAATTCATTCCTTTATTAGTCTTTCTTTACTTTTTCAACAGCATTTATTTGGGGATAGTTCTGGAAAAAACCCTTAAAAAAGGGTCTAAAATAAGCCTTAACCGGTTTACCCGGTCACATTGTGCACATAAAACTATATACATAATTTCTTACAAAAACTGTAAGAAAAACGGTACATACATAAATTGGCACAAATATAGTAAGGATTTGTGTATGTACACAATTCCTTACAAAAACTGTAAGAAAAACGGTACATACATAAATTGTTACAAACGTAAGGATTTGTGTACAAACATAAATCACTACGAGAATACATAAATTTGCACAAAAATGATAAGTATTTGTGTATGTACACAATTCCTTACAAAGTATACACAACGGCTTACGAAAATCGTAAGAAAAAAGGTATGTACACAAATCCTTACCACTTCAAAACCATGAGCTAAAGGAGGCATCCAAGGGTAAGAATTTGTGTACATACACAATTTCCTACAAGAATACACAATATGACACCCAAATGGTAAAGATTTATGTTTGTACACAATTCCTTATAAAGTATACACAACGGCTTACGAAAACCGTAAGAAGAAGGTATGTACACAAATCCTTATGACTTCAAAACCATGAGCTAAAGGAGGCATCCAAGGGTAAGGATTTGTGTACATACACAATTTCCTACAAGAATACACAATATGCCACCCAAACGGTAAGGATTTGTGTTTGTATACAATTCCTTATAAACTATACACAACGACCTACGAAAACCGTAAGAAAAAAGGTATGTACACAAATCCTTACCACTTCAAAACCATTAGCTAAAGGAGGCATCCAAGGGTAAGGATTTGTGTACATACACAATTTCATACAGGAATACACAATATGACACGAAAACGGTAAGGATTTGTGTTTGTGCACAAATCCTTACAAAGTATATACAACGGCTTACGAAAACCGTAAGAAAAAATGTATGTACACAAATCCTTACCACTTCAAAACCATGAGCTAAAGGAGGCTTCCAAGGGTAAGGATTTGTGTACATACACAATTTCATACAAGAATACACAATATGACACGAAAACGGTAAGGATTTATGTTTGTACATAAATCCTTACAAAATATACACAACGGCTTATGAAAACCGTAAGAAAAAAGGTATGTACACAAAACCTTACCACTTCAAAACCATGAGCTAAAGGAGGCTTCCAAGGGTAAGGATTTGTGTACATACACAATTTCCTACAAGAATACACAATATGACACGAAAACGGTAAGGATTTGTGTTTGTACACAAATCCTTATAAAGTATACATAACGGCTTACTAAAACCGTAAGAAAAAAGGTATGTACACAAATCCTTACGACTTCAAAATCATGAGCTAAAGGAGGCATCCAAGGGTAAGGATTTGTGTACATACATAATTTCCTACAATAATACACAATATGACACCAAAATGGTAAGGATTTATGTTTGTACACAATTCCTTACAAAGTATGCATAACGGCTTACGAAAACTGTAAGAAAAAAGGTATGTACACAAATCCTTACGACTTCAAAACCAAGAGCTAAAGTAGGCATCCAAGGGTAAGGATTTGTGTACATACACAATTTTCTACTATAATACACAATATGGCACCAAAATAGTAAGGATTTATGTTTATACATAAATCCTTACAAAGTATACACAACGGCCTACGAAAACCGTAAGAAAAAAAGGTATGTACACAAATATTTACCACTTCAAAACCATGAGCTAAAGGAGGCTTCCAAGGGTAAGGATTTGTGTATATACACAATTTCCTATAAGAATACACAATATGGCACGAAAACGGTAAGGATTTGTGTTTGTACATAAATCCTTACAAAGTATACACAACGACTTACTAAAACCGTAAGAAAAAAAGTATGTACACAAATCCTTACGACTTCAAAATCATGAGCTAAAGGAGGCATCCAAGGGTAAAGATTTGTGTATATACACAATTTCCTACAATAATACACAATATGGCAAATGGTAAGGATTTATTTTTGTACACAATTCCTTACAAAATATACACAACGGCTTACGAAAATCATAAGAAAAAAGGTATATACACAAATCCTTACGACTTCAAAACCAAGAGCTAAAGGAGGCTACCAAGGGTAAGGATTTGTGTACATACACAATTTCCTACAAGAATACACAATATGTCACCCAAATGGTAAGGATTTATGTTTGTACACAATTCCTTACATAGTATACACAACGTCTTACGAAAAACGTAAGAATAAAGGTATGTACACAAATCCTTATGGCTTCTAACCATGAGCTAAAGGAGACCATCTAAGGGTAAGGGTTTGTGTACATACACAAATAGCTACGAGTATACTTAAATTGCCACAAAAATGGTAAGGATTTGTGTATGTACACAATTCCTTACAAAGTATACATAATGACTTACGAAAAACGTAAGAAAAAATGTACGTACACAAATCCTTACGATTTCGAAATCATAAGCTAAAGGAGGCCATCTAAGGGTAAGTATTTGTGTACATACCTTTTTCCTTATAGTTTTCGTAAGCATTTGTGTATATTTTATAGAGATTTGTGTACATACATAAATCTTTACATCTTTTGTACCAATTTTATGTATTCTCGTAGTAAATTGTGTATGTACACAAATTCTTACCTTTGGATGGCTCCTTTAGCTCATGGTGAGAAGTTGTAAGGAATTGTGTACATACCTTTTTCCTTACGGTTTTTGTAAGCCATTGTATATACTTTGTAAGAAATTGTGTATAATATTTATTCGTATATTTTTTATTCGAATATTTTTATTTGAATATTTATTATACGAATATTTTTATTCGAGTATTTTTATTCGAAAATTTTTATTTGAATATTTATTATACGAATATTTTTATTCGTATATTTTTTATTCAAATATTTTTATTCAAGTATTTTTATTCGTATACTTTTTATTCGAATATTTTTTTCTAATATTTATTATATGAATATTTTTATTCTAATATTTATTATATGAATATTTTTATTCAAATATATTTTAGTCGAATATTTTTATTCAAAAATTTTTATTCGAATATATATTATACGAATATTTTTATTCCAATATTTTTTATTCGAATATTTTTATTCCAATATTTATTATATAAATATTTTTATTCCAATATTTATTATACGAATATTTTTATTCGAATATTTTTATTTAAAAATTTGGCATAAAGATAGTTTTCACCCTTAACGTTTATAACTTTGGTCATTTTAGCCCCTATTCTTTTTTTGGGATAAATTTAGCCCTTGACCTTTATCTTTTTAACAAATAACTCATTTTTTAACTACCATCATAACTGAACCGTTAAAAATTTAATAATGATGACATGTCATATATATGTAATAATATATTTTAAATGACTTAACATCTAGTATATCAAATACATAAATGCGGGATATAGTTTTATTCTAATCTAAAAATATAAATAATTAAAATTTAATATTAAAAATTATTATTTTTTATTTATTAAAAATTAATTAAATCTAAAACAAAAGGCTACTAAATATTTTCAACCTTAACTATAGTAAAATCAAAATTTTATCTAAAAAGGTATGGACATAATTTGAGAACAAAGTGTTTTGTATAGTTTGTTACCGGTGAATCAAAGATAAATTTTTTTGATAATAATCAATTAGATTTTTATTATTTTAATTTTGAATTTAGGTATTTTAGTTTTAATATAAATCGGAGTTTTAGGGTTTTATAAAGATATTTTAGTTTAGTTAGGGTTGAAAATATTTAGTAAATTTTTGTTTTGTATTTAATTAATTTTTAATATTTTATTAAATTTAAATTTTTTATATTTTATACTGGAATAAAATTATATTCTATATATATGTATATATTTAATAGTTTAGATTATATGTCATTTAAAATATATTATCACATATATATGATATGTTACCATTATTAAATTTTTAACGGTTCAATTATCATAGTAGTTAAAAAATGAGTTATTTGTTAAAAAAACATAGATCAAGGGCTAAATTTATCCCAAAAAAAGAATAGGGGCCAAAATGACAAAAATTATAAACGTTAAGGGTGAAAATTATCTTTATGCCTAAAAATTTTTATTTGAATATTTATTATACGAATATTTTTATTTGTATATTTTTTATTCGAATATTTTTATTCCAATATTTATTATATGAATATTTTTATTCGAATATTTATTATACGAATATTTTTTATTCGAATATTTTTATTCAAATATTTTTTATTCATATATTTTTATTCAAATATTTATTATACGGATATTTTTATTTTAATATTTATTATAAGTATACTTATATTTGAATATTTATTATACGGATATTTTTATTCGAGTATTTTTATTCAAATATTTATTATATGAATATTTTTATTCGAATATCTTTTTATACGAATATTTTTATTTGTATATATTTTATTCGAATCTTTTTATTTGAATATTTTATTCGAATATTTATTATACGAATATTTTTATTTGAATATTTATTATACTAATATTTTTATTCGAATATTTATTTTATGAATATTATTATTCTAATATTTATTATATAAATATTTTTATTCGAATATTTTTTATTTTAATATATAAAAATAAATTTAGTAACCATTATTTAAAAAAAAGAGGGTTTATATTGGAGGGTTTTTTTTAGGCTCCATTTAAGGAGGTTTTTTTAGCCACACCCTTTATTTGGCATTAATTTCTAAAAAAAAAATTCACTGCCGTGTGAAAGGGGGGAATGAATCCATTTATTTCTTTTCTATTTTCCTTAAATTTGGCAATCATATGTTAATTTATTTTTAAATGTTTATGTAAAATATATATATTTTTATTATGTTTATATATTTTATAGTATTTTATTTTATTACCTTTTCACATTCTTTTTCCTTATATATGTTTTAGTTTTATACGATTTTGTATATATTATATACTTTATTTTTTATATAATAAATATAACATATTTTATGTATATATTTTAAATTTATACGATGTATATATGTATTTTACTCTTATGTTATATATGTTATATTATATATATATATATTTTATTTCTGTCAGTTATATATTTATATTATTTTATAAAGTAAGTTGATTAGTTTCTATACTTATATGTAAAGTATTATGTATGTTTGTATAAATTACTTATATATACTTAATAGTCATATTTCATTATATATTATAATGTAATTCATTTTATTTTATACATTTTGATGATTCATTTGATTTATTTATTTATTCTTTATTCATTTTTTTATTTTATTCTATCGGTTTTACGGTGACCTGCAACGAGGATAATCCGTATTATTTATAGCCCGTTTGTTCTAACTTTTAACACCTAACCTTTATTTTACCGCATTTATTTTATCGCAATTTAATTTTTCGTATTTATTTTTCTTACAATTTATTTTATGCAATTTAATTTTTTGTATTTACTTTTTCGTAATTTAATTTCTTACATATATATTTGTTGTAATTTAATTTCTCGCACTTTACTTTCTGCATTTATTTTATTTATTTATTTATTTGTATATTCGATTCAGTTATTCAACATTCGTCACATCCACTTGTTAATTAATGAATTTATTAATTATGTCTTTACTCGGTTGTAACGGGCCCGTGTTCCGACGTATCGGTCGCGGTATATGCGTTGCCTTCGAATAAAGACACGGTAAAAATAAAATCAATTCAAATATTTAAACAAAAATTAATTTAAATGTCACTTTAAAACGGAAAATCCAAAATTAATTAAGCAGTTACTTTGATAGAGGTGCCAATTTTTGGGCGGTTTTAAACCTTAAATTCGTTTTTAACCGTAACCGACTCTCGAACCCAAATCATTTTGAATCTCTAGTTTTTACGGTGTCCGGCCTACCAAAGTGGTCGGTGACAACTCTACCTTTTTTTTTAAAATCCCTAATTTCAAAATTTTCCTTTTCAATCTAAAATTTCTTTTTTAATCTCAAATACCTAATTTTAACTTTTCAATTCCTATTTTTTTTAAAAAAACCCTAGATTTCAAATTTTTTTCAACATTTCAAAATTCCTAATTTTTGTACACAATTTAAAAACCTAATTTTTAATTTTAAATCCTAATTTTCTAAATTTCCCCAAAATTTCGTTTCAAATCCAAATCCCTAAATTCCACTTTTCAAACCCTAATTTCAATTCCACTAGTGACCCCCTTTTTCCTTTTTTTTACACCTATTATTATTTTTAAGAAATTTAGGGTCACTATAACATAAAAATATTCTTAAATCTTAAACGATGATGTAGTTCGATTAATTTAAAGGTCAAAATAATACGAAAATACTGTAAGGACGAAATTGATAACTTATAACCCTTTCTTAAGCCTGAAAATATTAACAAAAATTGAAGACATGTATATTAAACACATTCTATATTAAGCAATCACTCCGATAGTGTATTATGAAAAATCTAGTACTATAAATATCGTACTTTGATATCTCTAGTGGGATTCAGGAAATTTGTTAATGTCAAACAAAGAAGAGAATGGCCACCATTGCAGTTCCTAGCCAGGTTTCAATCAGAGATGATGCAGAAGCTCTTTATAAGGCTTGTAAAGGTTAATAAACATGGAAAATTTTACTAAAAAATCTTGTTTTTTTCATGTATCTGATCATTGTTTTTCTTATAATTCATCTTTATATAAAATTAAATTCGGGTTTTGTCGTAAATTTGATAGGATGGGGCACCGATGGGAAGGCGATAATCGAAGTGTTGGGTCGTAGAAATGCGTCTCAAAGGAAGCTGATCAGGCTAGCTTATGAAGAGCTTTACGAAGAAGATCTCGTCAAGCGTCTCGAGAAAGAGCTTTCCGGTGATTTCGAGGTTAATTAACAATGGCACCACCGTTACTGGTATCGTTGCCGATACCAGTACCATATCTATTTCATTTTGGATGCTTGATACGGTTATTTATTGTGAAATATATATGTAGAAAGCAGTGTGTCGTTGGATACTGGATCCAGCCGATCGAGACGCGGTGTTAGCCCATGTGGAGCTAAGGGATTCGAGCGACGAACACCCAGTGCTAGTCGAAATTTCGTGCACCCGATCCTCGGAGGAGCTATTGTCGATAAGACGAGCCTACCACGCTCGATACAAACGTTCCCTAGAGGAGGAAATTTTCGATAATGCCAAGGGAGACACACGGAAGGCAGCCTCTTATACTTAGTTCTTGTCTCTGTCTTGATTTTCTGGTCGGATATTACGAGTTTAGATATTTTATTTGATATTCGAATCGAGTTTATTTCTGCGGACACTGGATTTGAATATCTAAATCTGTAATATATCCAATCTGTTACCGTTCCTATGGACTTATGATTGCCAGGAAACAGGTTGAGGTCACCCCAGACCTCATGATCTAATCGTGTACCGGAGACTTAACTCCGGTACTCGACTAGCTCTTTTCCTGTCTCTATGGTATCTCGGTCTACCGCAATAGCTCCGATTTACGAGCATCGGCAGCATAATATCTGAAAGTTTTGCTTGCTGTTTACAGCTCTTGATTGGAATGGTGAGTGCATTTAGATTTGAGGGGGAAGAGATAAACAAAAAGCTAGCAAAATCTGAAGCCAAAGACCTCCATGAAGCTATCAAAGACAAGAAACTCGACAACGACGATGTTATTCGGATCCTTACAACGAGGAGCAAAATGCAGCTACAGGCCACGTTCAATTGTTACAGAGAAGAAGAAGGCACTTCCATTACTAAGGTATACCCCAACGCATCCAATATCTTCCAATGATCAAGCTATGCATTCCTGATTAACGTCTGTTGTGTCTCCAGAATTTGCCGAATAATTCGAAAAACGAATTCCTAGCAACGTTGCGTATCACAGTCCGATGCCTCCAGGACCCGAAAAAGTACTTCGAAAAGGTGACAAGTCCTGTATGTTATAGATAACGATAAATATATGATCGCACAATTCTCTAATGTACCGTATATACTAACTTGCGGCATAGGCTTTGCGGAATTCGATGCAAAGGATCGGAACCGACGAGGATGCTCTTACGAGAGTCATCGTTACGAGGGCTGAGAAGGACCTGAAGGAAATCAAAGAGCTTTATTACAAGAGAAACAGTGTGCGGCTTGAGGAGGCTGTTGAAAAGGAAACTAAAGGGGATTACAAGGACATGCTGCTTACTCTCTTAGGGAATGATGTTTGAGTAATTCTTTATTAGGTCATTTTATTGAAAAAAAATAATATTTTTAAAAAATTCGAATTTGAACGACTTTACTTATAAAATATGTTTAAGATTTATTGAAAAAAATATTTTTTTAATTTTTTAAAATATTGATTTTATATATATTTGATCATTCTAATTCAAAATGACCGCTGACTACTCTTTTTTTTAATGTACATAATTTCAAGCCAAATATTTTTCAAGCTTAAATAAAAAATATCTAAATTATATATATATTTTAATTTTAAGTGTCTAAAGTTTATACCGTTATAATTTTACAGCCTGCTAATTAACTATTGTTAAAAAAATTAGTTAATCAATTAATGCTTGACATGCGATAAGTTCATTTTTTTAAATTTAAATTTTGAAACATTTTTCCACAAAAATTTAAATTTTTAAAAAGTCTCAAAATTATTAGTTTTTTTTATAAAATAATCCTTAAATCTTTAAAAATTCTCAAACTTAAACCCTTAAATAGTCGCGGCTTCCATCGCCAATCACCGTCTCTGAGCACATCCATTTTGTTTGCCTGACCTATAGGTTTGAGAATTTTTAGGGATTTATTCTTTTTTTTTTAAATTTATATTTTTTTGTATTATTTAAATTTATTAGAATGAAAACTTTTTATTTTCATAATCGTTTTAATTTTAAGATTTGAGAATTTAGTTTAAGGTTCAGGGTTTATAGATTTTACTTTAGGGGTTTAGAATTTAAAAATTGTGGATAGAATTTAAGACTTATGGTTGGACTTTAGGATTTCAAAGTTTGAATTAAAATTTTAACATATAAACCTTAAATTTTAACCATAAATCTTAAATTCTAACCATAATTTTTAAATTCTAAACTTATAAGATTAAACCTTTGAATTATAAAACTAAGACTCTTGTAGAAACAAAAAGT
The DNA here is from genome assembly GCA_035048815.1 of Abelmoschus esculentus. Lineage (NCBI taxonomy): Eukaryota > Viridiplantae > Streptophyta > Magnoliopsida > Malvales > Malvaceae > Abelmoschus > Abelmoschus esculentus. The sequence goes on from JAUCBN010000021.1 coordinate 3,563,246, forward strand.
TTCTACTGCCGGTGCATAATGTAAGTACCCTACTTGTATCTATGTCTAATCATGAGATCAAGAGTTTGATTCGAACTGGGGTTTATTACATCTCCGCTCTTTATCTTATTTGTTGGTGTTTTTGTTTAGTTTGATCGGGTTCATTTTTTAAGATCTTTTTATTTTGATTCCGTCAAATTTGTGCGAGACTCGTACTTCTCGATATTAAAACTATTATTTATGTAAAGTGTGTTCTCTTACTGGTGCTAAATATGAATATCTAAAAAAATATTTTTGAAATGTGCTTTAACATTTTATGTAATGAGGATATTTGTGTTGTATTGACATGTCTATTTTCCTATTTTAAGATTTTAAATTTTATTCATGCAAGTGATGCATACGTGACTATGATTTGAGAAAATATATAATTTTTTAGAATTTAGGTTCTCACACTTTAACGAGTAATTATAACTTTTGTGTCTCGTGAAACTAAAAACTTCGAAAAATTATAGATTCGGACTGTGCTGTGATTGTTTTTGGATTTCAAATCATATTACATCATACTGTGTGCACGGGTGAGATTGTGTACGGAGAAAGTAGTACCAATCTTCTGATTTCAAAAGCCCTAAGACCACTCTCAGATTTGGTGACGACGTAGGTAAAGATTCTGGGAAACTCCTTTCGGATTTATGACGATATAGTTGAGATTTGTGTTTTGTGTATGACATCATTTATACATCATGTTTTGCATTTATCAGAAACTATTTTTGAAAAAAATATTTATGAGATCTGTTTTTATTTTGTTTAAATACAACTTAGAGACACACTGAGTTTAATGACTCATTCCTTCATAATTCTTCTTTCACATATCGTTGGATTTTAGATAATTAGGTACTTAGAGAATCTTGCACATTTTCTTAATCTCTTACCTATATTAAGTATGAACTTCATTCAAAATTTAAAATATTATTTTTTACTTAAATTTTGGTTTATAATTAAATTGATATCGAAATTCTTATAATTGAGATTTATCCAATGCACACAATTATAAAATTATTTCACATATTTGAACTCTCTTTTTATTTTACTTAAAGAATGAACTTAAAAATTGTATAGAATATTTGCTAAATTTTACTCAAATAGTTTATTACATTGAATAATAATGATTTAACTTAAAAATCAATACATGAGGTATAAGTTTTTAACCACGATTTTTTAGATTCGTTTTTTAAGTCAAATTTAAGGGATTACATTAACGATGGAATATATAGATTTGAGATAAAATATAAATTTAATGGTAATAGTATCGATTTATAGTTTAATAATATTTTTTATATGTATTAAAATTTATTGATATTTCGTGTTATTTACCCTGAAATTTAACTAAAATTTTTCAACCATTGATTATCACCATTATGGTATGATCAAGTTGCATGAAGAAAAATTCAGCCATTGATTGTCATCATACCATTATGGATACGTTTAAGTTGCATGAAAATTATATTTTATATAATTCTCATATTTAATTTGTTAATTAATTAACTTAAACTAAATATATTAAAAATAAAAATTTATAGTAATTATATAATTTCGTTTGTAGAATAGTTTCATTCTATCACCGATGTATAATATATATGAGTTATACATATAAAATAGCAAATTAAACACACATCTCTTTATATTTTATATTGTTGGTACTTGTTGTATCTTGGAAGATAAAAGATGGACCATCTCAAGTATTACGAGAGTAGACGGAAATTTATCAGAAAAAAAATGTGTAACCATAAGCCTAAGCTCGTTCTAATTTTTTTTTATCTACATTCAAGTATTTATTTAAAATGACTTTTTTTTTAATTTTTCGTCTTAAATTGTTTATTTGTCTTTTTAAATGATAAATAACTTAAAATAAAATATACTTTGATTATTGAATTTATTATTATAATAGATTTGCATGCTTTTTATCCTTGATTATTATTTATTATTTTAAATATTCTTAATTAATTATTATTGTGGAAACAATAATACAATAAGATTGATATGAAGTTGGATAAATATTCATAAGATGAATATGTGAATAAGATTCAGAGTAAATTTATATATGTAATTATTCTCAACAAATATTTAGTTCGACTCGTTCTAAGATTAATACATCGATTAAATTTATATTAATCTTCAATAGTTGTGACATGCACGAGCCCTTTGACCCAAGTGGTTAAAGGAATAGTTGTCCTTCCTAGAGGTTACGAGTCCGAGCACCAACAATGTCATCAGAATGATTGAGCGATCAATGTCAAATGGTGGAGATTATATTCTAGAACACCAATGACATTGTAGCTAGGATAAACAAAATCTTCTTTGTCAACAGTAATGGACCTCCTTTTTATAAAAATCAGCTTGGTTCGGTGGTTTGCCTATGCATATTGTATGTTCATTATGTTTTGATATATAGTATAATCACTAATTTTATCAGAGGTAGACCCGCTTTTATTTTTTTTTATTTTATTTTTATCTTAAATAATGGGCTTTAGGTAATTTTAGAATTTATAACAAAAAAAAATTAAAAAGCAAAAAATATAATAATAGGCTTTACTTTTTAATGTTCGCTTACTTTTATTATAAAAGTATGTTAAAAATCAAAAGATTATATATATTCATATTACTATTAAACTAAAAAAAATCCATCAAAAAATATTATATGTGTAAATATATCTCTCTTTTTTAATCAATTTGTGTTTGTTTTTATCACTTATTATTAAAAAACAAAATAATATTACGTTTATTAAAAAAAAATACTAGTACGCTAATTTACTGATATATTTTATTTTCACTCAATGTTAAGAAAATTTAAAAATATATATCGTTTTCTTCCATGTTTACTTGTGTTTTTCTTTCCATTTTATACAAGTCTTTCACTTATTACATAGTATTTATTTTCCTTTTGCGTTTCCCGTTTTATCTATTATTGGTTATTATTATATTATTATTATTATTTATTATCATTATTATTATTATTATCATAAAATAAATAAATAGAATCCAAAAACATTGTGGATGTAAATATTATCTTTTTTGCTGTGTGTTATCTCGTTTTTATATATATCTTCTTATTACAATAATTATATTTATTATTATTAAGTTTAATATTATTATTATTATTATTATCATATATATCATATTAAATAAAACCCAACAAACAAATAAAATAAATAGCTCAGATTAATTAATTGAACAGTACAAAGTTTATTAATAACAACCCAAAGTTAATACAGACCCGAAATAATTAAATCATAATCTACTTTTTTAACTTTAATTACATAAGCCCAACAGTCCTTAGCCCAAACCGGATTAAACCCTAAAAATCTAACCTCTTTTTCTTTTTGCGTAGTTAAGGGACAGCCGTTGGATCAACCCCTGGATCCAACGGTCCAGATTAAAGCAAGGAAGGTTCTAGAACCAATCACACGCCGACTGTTTCTCTCCTCACGCGCGCGTGCTGCACACGCACTAGATCGTTCGGTTTCCAGACGAATTTTCGCTTTCTCGATATCGCCGATCACCGTCCGATCACCTCTGCGGCAGCCGTAAATGCGCAAAACAACAAAAAAAGAGTCAGATTTGTACCAAATTTTGCAGCAAAAACAACAAAAACAGAGGATATCAGAGACGATTACAACCAAAAATTTCAGACCATTTCAGACCAGATTTTTGTACTACAATAGAGCAAAAACGTCAACGAATATTAGAAATTAAAGGCAACGATGCATATACGAACAAATTTCCAGCCAAGTAGAGAGAAATCGGAAAAAAAAAATAGGCTTTTCTGATTTTCATTTGTAATCGGCTATAAATTAGAGCCGAAACACTTGTACTCGAGACTTTTCCCCTCTTTCGAATCAATAAACAAAGAAATTTCAGAGGTAAATACCTCTTTTTTTCAGTTTTGCATAGAGGTGAAAAAAGAAAAATAGGTTTTAGATTTTCGTTTTACCTTTGAAACCACGTTTCCCTCGCACCGGTCGTTTGGTCTTCTGATCGTTGGTGATAACCCCACGGCCTTCGGGCTTTAAAAGGGTGAACCAATAAAAAGGAAATCGATCGGTTCTCGAGAGGGGGGGTTCTTTTTTTTTTTTCTTTCAAAATCGAAGAGGGATTTTTTGTTGTTTAAGGTGTTCGAAAGGGTTTTAAAAAGAGGGTTCTTGATTCGGGTTTGCAAAAGGAAAAAAAGTTTTGCTTTTGCTTCGTCGGCCGCCACTAACGGATGAAGAAATGAGAGGTTTTGGGGCTTTAATCTTTTCGGTCCGAAGAGAAATGAGGAGACAAGGTTGGTTCTAATTTTTAGTTGTGTTTTATATTCACTTAATTTTTAAAAAATGGTTTAATATCGTTTTAAACCCCTCCTTATCACGTAAATAACCTCCTCAGTCCCTTGTATATTTTAAATGTTTTCAATTTCGTCCCTATTTAGACCATAACCGTTATTTTAAAAATGGTTTAACTACCATAAGGTCCCTCTGTGTTTTTTAAATAGTTTATTTAACACTTTCCTCTCTCAAAATCCTTCCCATGGTACTCCCTATTTTACTCCAGATTTCAATTCGATCACTGATTTCTATTATTCTTTTTTATTTCATTTTTTATTTTAACCTGAAACTTTATTTTTATATCATTTCAGTCCCATTTCCAGAATGCTTTATGTTTTTATCTTTGAATTTATTTTCTCTTTATTTTAATTCTTAATGCATTTTTATTTTGTATTATACATATCTTTTATTCCATGCATTCTTCATGGGTTATAATTGTAGCTTGGCATTATATTTGTATATAATTTCAACATGTTTGATTTGCTAAGTATGGTACGTGTTATTTAGTTTGACTTTTCCACATAGCATGTGTGTTTATTTATTTTGTTCTTTTTTTTATATGTCTTTACCTTCATTTGTTTTTTTATATGCTTCACTTTGGTTCATGTTGATTTTTAAATATTAAATTGTGACATAGTTAGTTTTCTTTTATCTTACATTTTATGTGTTCATGATTTAGTTACATATCATTCTATGCTTCGTACATTAATGTTGAAGTGGCATGTTTGTAGCATACCTTGTATTTTGGTATTGTTCATCTTCATGTACATATTTCCATTATTAAATTTGTGTTTAAATATTAGTAGGTGCATTTTGATTTGTGTTGACTTCCTATAAACACACGTAGTGGCGGTCCGCTAAGGAAAAACGAGATCAGAATCGATTCTCGATGATATAACATAATTAGAGTCGGACATTTCCAGTACTTAATCTGATTGTTTTAACGGTAATAACTGTGGTTAATTCACTCAAGAATCATCTTTCAAAGATTGGCTTGTGAAGATTGATTACAAGAGAAAAAGGTATGTTACAACAGGTTGGGCCTTATAGACTGTAACCGACATGAATCATAGAGTAAAAATTCATTTCAATGATCGATAGAATTGAAACAAAACTAGTTTGAGGCGATTTCATTATTTTCATTTTTCAACTATTACTTTTCAATATTTATTTTTATTTTTTTATTTTATTTACTTTAGTCTATTTATTTATTTATTTCATCACAATTTCATCGACCCCTTTTATTTGTTTTACAACATCCTGAATTAGAATCAACATAGAATTGTATCAGAAATTTTAAATTCTCTGTAGATTAATCCTCTTTACTATATTGTTTTTTTATTTATTTATTTTAAAAAGATTATTTTATTTTAACGAATAAAACCACGCTTGTACGGCGAGAAAGATGAGTGGAAGAGAAGAGGAAGACAAGTAGTGTAGAAATGATCTTTCTCCAACAATGTACCGCAAAAAATAAAGTATTTGGCAGCTTCTTTGTCATTCCAATGACTTTTTACCCTTTCCCCCTCAGCCAAACCTTCAAAAACCCAACACCCAACCAATCAACACAAGTCTAACACCCTAAATCAAGCCCACTAAGGCTCACTAAGCCCTAACTTCGTGGCCTAATTAGGGGTGAGCAAAACTCGACTCGATTCAAAAAAATCGATTTTTTTTTCAATTTCGAATTATTCGAGTTGAGTTATTTGAGTTATTCGAGTTATTCGAGTCGAATCGAATAACTCAAAAAAACTTCAATTTCGAGTCGAGTTGAATTTCTAAAATTCGAGTTACTCGAAAAATCGAATAACTCGAAAATCTTTAGGGTTTAATTACACACTTAGCCCCTGTAATTTTATTTTCAGTTTTATTTCATTCATATATTCTCTTTTTTATTATTTTTACATTTTAGTTTTCTTTTTCTTACAATATGGTCACTTTTCATATATTTTTTGTAAATATAATTTTTATTTTTATATTATTTAAATTATATTAATTATTTTATATTTTTAATTTATATATTTATATTATTTTATTTAATTTATCATTATTTTTTTCTCGTTTTGACTTTTTTAGATAAAAAATATTTTTTAATGAAGCTCGTAATTTAATAAAATAAAATATTTTTACCTAAGATGTTTGATAATAATAATAATAATTCAAAATCTTATTTTATGTAAAAATAATATGAAAAAATAAGTATGTAGATATAAAGAGAGTTTTAAATTAGAATCAAAATGTATTATAGTATTCTAAATAATATAATTAAATTTATACATAAACTCGAAAAATCGACTCGAACTCGCTAAAACCGACTCGAATCAAAAAAATTTCAAAAAAAGTTCAAGTTGAAAAATATGTTGACTCAACTCGAATAACTCGAAATTTTTTGACCCGACTCGACTCGCTCGAACGCTCACCCCTGAACCTAACCGTAAGGTTTCCATCTCGGATTAACCCATTGGTTATTTATATGGTTACGGTTCAGTTATCTTCACAATTCAAATATTATAATCTCTATACCCATTTAAACTTTAGTTATAAAACTTCCTTTATCCACTTACCCATGGATAAAGATTTTAGTTATTTCTCATCCCGTTAGTTCGGATTCCCATAATTTTCAAAAATTCTTTATTTAATTCTAAACCCTAAATACAAGCTTTATTTCTTCTGCTTAGTCTAATGAGCACAACCTCCATAGATCCTTCGTTTACCTCAAGGAATCCTTGTTGTTAATGATTATTATCTTGTAAAAATTCTGTATTTTTAAGAAAGATCGTAAATAAATCAAATTTAAATAAATAAAATATTATGTAAGTCACATTTATTCTGATTCAAATACAAAAACTTGATCCCATTAATTCATATTCATTTGAATAATACAAAGTCAACAACATAAATCTAAATGACTTAAATTGAAAATGACACAAGCCTAAATTATCAATGTTATAAATGGCTTGAACGTTTATAGGTTTCATGGTCATTAAATTGAATTAGACATGCCCATTTAATTTGGTATTAAATGGTAGATGGAAAAATTGCGGTTTGATCCCTAAACTTTAGGATATTTACAAATTTAGTTCCTAGAGCTTAACTATAAATAGGGATGACTTTTGATTTTATATCATCCCAAAAATCCTAACCATCTCTCCCATTTGTTGTATTCGAGAATTCTTAAAAATTTTATTTGTTTATACCATTTTGGTAACAATGAAGTTATCATCTGGTGGTGGTACCCGAGGAGTAGACATTTATCGAACCTCGTAAATTCTCTGTGTTCTCTCCATTATTTTTTTGATTGTTTATTTGGGTTTTTCATTGGATTACAATATTCAATAGTTTGACGGGTTTGTCCGCTGTGCAAACTTTGGTAGTTTCAATCTTAATATTTGAACTCAGATTTAAAGCTACGTTCGTGTGGGAAATACCCCGGTTTCTCCAACAATCAAAACATAAACTGACCCAAAATAATAACCTGAAATGAGTTGACTAACAAATTGAAAATAATTACATGAATATTTTTAGTCATTATATCGATTAATGAATCTCGATATTCGAAAACTAAGAAAATTTAACAATTTGGAAGATACAAATTTAGTGAAATTTATAGTTAAGTACATTTTTAGTTTGGAGTAATATCCTTTTAGATCCTCTAATTTTATTAGTTTAATTATTTTAATTTTTAATTTTTTTATTTTTTCAAATTGATTCAAATGTGATAATTTACTTTAACTTGTTTTTTCATGTTGTCTAAATTTCAAAACTATCAGAAAAAGTAAAAAAAAATAGTTAAATGTCAATATTTTTAATAATGAGAATGTTTTAAAGGTTAAATATTTCACATTGCTACTCGACTATTGTCGTTGACTTAAAAATGTATTGAACATAAAAAAAATCTAACAATGAACTTTAATTTTTGACTCGAACATGTCGTTTCGTCATTAATTTTTGCTATCATTGTTAAGTCAAAATGAGATCGTTTAAATCTTAATTTTAACTTAAAAATGATGTTAATCTACTGAAGAAAAAATATTAAAAGTCATATGCTTGTATAATATTTTACAAAGGCTAAACCTTTACCACTAAACCAACATGACATTAGATAATGTTTTACAATAAATATTAATATATATGATTAATTTAAATTATTTTATGAAATAAATAAATAAATAATATCAATATATAAAAATAAAAATATATTATTTTTAAATTTTTATATATTATTAATAATATATTATTTAAAAAAACTGAAATATTTATAAAAATAATAAATTTATATTATGAATAATATATAAAAAATAATTCTTAGAACTTAAGATTTAATGATTTTATTCATTTTTTATGAATATTTTTGATTTTTCTAAATAATAATATACTAATATTATAAATAATGTATAAAAATATAAAAATAATATATTTTTACTTAAATTATATAAATTAATTCATTTAGTTAAACGCAATTATTTTATACAAATAATACTATAAATAATATGAATATGAATAATACAAAATAGGGTAAACTGCAATGAAAGTCAAATTATTGGTAAGGTTATATTTAGATCACTCAATTATTAAAAGTTATGTTTAAGTCACTTAATTATGGGTAAGGTTATATTTGGGTCACCCAATTAATAAAGGTTATATTTGGATCACTCAATTATAGGTAAGGTTACTTTGGGGTCACCCTTCATATTTAATTTTTTTTAATCAATTCGGGTATTAGATTAATTAATAATTTCAAATGAAATACTCTAATGTTAACAAGGGTATACAGGTGATTTAGAAGAAAAAATGACCAAATTGATGTACTTTTCAAATATGAAGGGTGACCAAAATGTAAGCTATAATTGAGTGACTCAAATGTGACCTTTATTAATTAAGTGACCCAAATGTAATTTTACCTATAAATGAGTGGCCTAAATGTAACTTTTAATAATTAGGTGACCCAAATATAATTATACCCATAATTAAATAATCTTTGTTACAGTTTACCCTATAAAATATATTAATTACATATATATTAATATATAAAAATAAAAATATATTATTTTTATATTTTTATATTATTTATAATATTAATATATTATTAATTAGAAAAATAAAAAATATTTACAAAATAATATGTTTAAATTATAAATAATATATAAATCCCTAAATCCTAAAGTCCAACCTCCAAACCTCAAACAATAAGATTTAGGATATGAGATTTTGAGTTTAGACTGTTGTTTAGAACTTTTATATATTATTTTTTAAAAAAATTGTCTTTCTAAATAATATATAAAAATACTATTGCTTTATTTATATAATGATATATATAGTATATTTTATATTATTTATTTTATAAGATAATTTAAATTAATCACAAGTGATTTGAGATATATAATATTCATGATAAAATATTATAAACTGTTATGTTGATTTAGTGGTTTAATCATTGCCCTAATTTTATAAGGTGATGGGTTTAAATTCCTAAATGCATACTCTTAATACTTTTCTACTATAAAAAAGACGTCGTTTTAACTTAACAGATTATTAAAAGTTAACAATATAATCACATTTTCAAGTAAAAAATTGTAAAAATTGTAAAAATTTTATTACTTTTTATATATACCAAAATTCTTATAATTTTTGCAAAAATATAATATATACCAAAATATTTATACGTTTTATAAGAAATTTGATTTATAAACTGAGATCCTTATATTTTTTAAAAAATTCTATATATATCATTTTTTATAAAATTTATAAAAATTTCGATTATATAAAAATATGTATTAGATTTTTTATAATCTTAAATAAAAAACATTATCACCATTTTTAATCGTTTTTTAAGGTTACCGTTTTTGCTTTCTTCGGCTCAATAAATCCACTATGTTATTGACTTTTACGCGTCCACTTGGAGAGATTATTAGGTGAACTCTCTTCACCACGTTATTTATGGTCTAAGCAATTAAGACCGTTAATTTTTAAATAACTACCTAAATTACCCACCTGCTAAATACATGTAAGAAAAAACTGATAATTCATTTAAAAAAAATTAAGATCAACGATCTTAATTACTTGAGACCATAAATAATTTAATAAACAAAATTCACCTAATAATCTCCCCAACTGAACACGTAAAAGTCAATAACATAATGGATGGAGGGACAACTTGGGACTAACGTGGGATCCACCCAAGGACTAGTGGAGGTAGGGAGAGTCTTAGGGTAATTGGATCCTTTTTTTAAAATTAAAAATTATATATTTTTATTGAAATTTTATTCTTTTTAATCTTTCCTAGATTTTATAAGTTTATCTTAAACTTCTATGGTTCGTTCTTTTCGATATAAATATACTTAAAGATTTTTTATTTAGATATGTATAAGTGGTATATAGATAAATATATATTTTTTAAAATCTTATAAAATATTAAGATCCTTGTAGATATTTATTAGGGATCCACACTGTTATATATAGTTACGGTTCAATTATTATAGAGACAGAAAAATCCAAGCTTATTTGGGAAAAACAGTTTTAATTAAAAAAATTGGTTTACGAGGGGGATTTTAGGAAAAAAAAAACTAGTGTTTTAAGTAAATTTAAAGGAGTCGGCATCGGTCATTTAAATAAGGTAGATCGAACACCAAAAAATAATATCAAATATTAATAGTTTTAAAAGTCGTTTACTAGTAGGAAATGATTAACAGTCCACCATACTCAAGAAATTGATACCTATGGTTTATATAGTATTTACTAAGATTGTTAGATGATGATAATAAATAATTAAGATTATTATTGTTTTTATAAATCAATCATCTTTACATATTTTACTGTTAATTTTATTTATTCATTTTTCTCGTCTATTTCTTATAGATATTATTAATCTATTTGTAATCTATATTATTATTAAAGAGTTTTACACTGTATAACTTAAGTTTTCACTGTGTAACTTGATCTTATTCTATATATAAATATACGATATAGTAATAATATATATATATATATGACAAATAAATATAATAAGATATACACATATATTACGAACATCTAAATATATATTACACATATATAATATATAAAAACATATAATAAATAGCATATATTAAAAGTATACAAATAGTAACGTATATAGAAAAAAAGTATAGCGTATAAGAAGTAGACGTACATATAAATATATATATATACACACATAAAAACAAAGTAAGATATTCATATATAATATGGTTTCTAAAAAACTATATATGTATATTAAAATATATATAACACCATACAACTTAAAAAAACTATTAACTGTATTTAAATAATATATACATGCTATTATACACAAAGCATACATCAACTAATATCAACAATTAAGGACTGAAATTAAAATTTAATACATGAAATTAACTATGCATGATAAAATAGGGATTAAAAGTGGAAATAATCCATTAGAAACGGGACCAAATTAGAAGAAATTGGACATACAAGAGATCGAAAGAGGGTTATCCACAATATTTTGGGATTAGAGTTTATCTCATATTTAGGCCAAACGAGCCATTTGTTTAAGTGAGATAAAATTTATAATGGACTAGACTTTAAATTAAATGGGATATTCATTTATTTAATACGTTGATCTGTTATTTTTAAAGACTTTTTCATAATAATAATAATAATAATAATAATAATAATAATAATAAAAATAAAAATAAAAATAAAAATAAAAATAAAAATAAAAACCTGGGTCAACGTTATTCGTTTGTTTTGATAAAAAAAATATGGTTAATTATTGAGAAAGTCACTTATGTTTGAGTGTTGTATAAAGTTAATCACCCATTTTGAAAATGAATCAGTAAAGTCACATACGTTTTCGGGATGTAAATATTCGGTCACTCCGACGTTAGAGAACGTTAATGGATAACGAAAATATGATCTGGTGAATTAAAAAATATTTTTTTCTTGTTTGATCCACGTGGGCTGCTTTCGTGGCTCCCTTCCTCATCATCTTCTTCATGTAAATATGAAAAGGGAAGGAAACCACCCTCCACTTTCAGCACCACAACACAATCATCATATCCCTCCGTCATTACCATAATACAACCACAGGTTCACTACATCGCCATCGCGACCACCCTCCACTTTCAACACCCTCCCACGAGACACAACATGAAACGGCTTTTGCGTTGCAAGTCTTGAGAGAAACAAGAGCGAGAGTATACTTTTGTGGAATGTGTTGATTAGTGGGTGCTGTGGAATGTTCCTTTGATCAAATATAGAGAATGTTTGAAGAACCATTCTGCTAGCATGGGCGGCCATGTTCTCGATGGTTGCAACGAATTCATGCCGAGCGGGGAAGATAAAATCGAAGAGGCCTTGAAATGTGCAGCCTGTGAGTGTCATAGGAATTTTTATAGAAAAGAAACCGATGGCGAATTGCAACCCCTTAATTTTTGTCTTAGAGAGTACGGTAGGTTTAAAATTAATATTTAATAACTTGATCGACAAGTAAACCAGAAAGTGATTTCAAAATATCAAATTATATCATAATTGTTAAACCATAATTATAATCAAATACCTTGAATAATAGTAATAATAAATCAAATATCCCAATTAGATGCATGAACTTAAAACATTTCGATCCTTAAAATTCCCAAAACGATAAAGAATAATTTCTAACAACTAACATACTGAAAATAATAATTGAAAAAAAGTATCTGGTTGAGATCTCCGAGTACCAACTCCTAGGGTCGAGTATCTGAAACATTAAATAAACAGGGTGAGCTATAAAGCCCAGTGTGTCTCTATAGTGCGATCACAAATCACATAAGCATTCAATTCATAGTTACAGATATATAACAAGTAAATAATCGCAATAAATGACTCAATAAGTGATGAATGCAATGTCACAAAGAATACAGTCCCATACTCCGAACGCCAAACACAGTGGTGGCAAAGCCAACCGATCACAGTGGAGGTAGTTCCCCAGAATCCCTCACCCCTTATTTCTCCAGAACACAGTGTGGTAAAACCACCTTCATCCGTACAATACACCCCATGCACATGTAATGCAATTAATGCAAATGAACTCAAATATCTCAGCACAAATAACTATATAAAATATGAAACGCACAACTCATACAGTCTAATCAAAATATCATAACAAATCTCAAGAATTCAATATCACAATAAGCAATTAATCACAGAACACATTCTAGCACAAGAAGAGAACACAGCTCTCAAAACACTCGTATTACTGTTGACACGGACGCTTCCCCCGATCTAAGCTAGGTCCTACCCTAGCTGATTCAGAGCGTGAATCACGAGCGGTGCTCGCAGAAGTCGATCGAACTAGAGGCGAAGGTACAACGTTCTCTTCAGAATCGTTTTCGTCTGAAAAGTAAAATATTTGAATAAATATTTTAACTCGAATATTTCTAAAATCACAAGAGAAAACTACCTTGAAATATTAAATCCAAATAAAAATATATTCACTCTAATAATTTTAGATTTGATTTATTTCTCACAAATAGATTCAAAACAAAAAAAAGTGGTTATGAGAAAGTGCACCGAAAGGTGACTGCATTGGATCATCTTCCATCACGCGTCTGTTTCTACCCGCATCACCCACAAGCAATAACTAGGTTACCTAACTACCCCACGTGGGTTTATCAAATAATTCCCCCATGAATTTCCCCGATTTCCACTGAATCTCATTCACTCACATAGTTTTCCCTTTTTCCTTCACATGTTTTACTATTTCAATGCCCAGGTGAGTTAGAACTTCATTTCACCACATGATTCATTTAAACAGAGAGATGAGTAAAACCCATGATTCACAACTACACTTCGAAAGCATAAAAAAATTCCTAATAAACAATGGGCGATCAGATATTAATTATATATATATATATAAAGAAGCAAATAAATTAACAATCTCTAACTTTGAATTAAACTAATCGTAAGAGAAAAAAAAATAATTGTGAGAAGACCAACCTTTCGAACGAAGCACAAAATTCGTTTAAAGATGGGTTTGAGAGAAAAGTTGGATATGGAAGCAATTGTTGTCGTTGATGGAAGAGTTGGAGTTAAAGTGAGAGTTGAAACCGTTTTGGTTAGCAGCAAAGAAAGAAAAAGGGTGACATCTGAGTTCCCAGCAGTAAACCGATTGAAGGGTGTAAAAAAAAGAAAAGCAGATGTAATGGCAGAGAAGAGACAAAGTTATACCCAAATTAAATTTTTGTTCCATTAGGTTTAGAATTCAAGTGAAAACCCGAAAATACCCTTCCCTTCAGATTTATTTTAATAGAAATTCCTAATTCCTAGGGTTTAAGAGTTAGGGATTTTGACTCGAATTAGGATTTTTACCTAATTAAATTTTTGGAGTATTACAACTCTCCTCCCCTTAAAAGAAATTTCGGCCTCAAAATTTTCTTATTGACAAGTAAAGCAAAGTGGGGTTTAGAAAGGATAGAAAAGATACCTGCTATAAAATCTCTTTGGTCATGGTCATCATGAGCCCTAGTAGCATAAATCAGACTTGGTTTCTTAATACCCGAAGCAGCTGCACTTTGAACTGATTCTCTCTTACCCCCTGTACCGGAGACAACAGGTTTTCCTTGTCCCCTATCAACACTAAGTGTCTGAACAGAAGCTTGCGACTGATTCCTTAGAAAGGAAGCTGTAGGCGGTTCAGGACAAGCACTAAAGAAATGATCTAGAGATCCATACCTGAAATAAGCACCAACCTTCCTTCTGCATTCTCCTCCATGTTTCTTATGACAGAAGGAACATATCGATCGGGAAGCTGATGACCCACCTCCACTGGTAGTAGATACCATCGGTTTTGACCTTTGATTACTTTGCTGCACTAACTCCTCTCTAGCTCTCTTACCCGAATAACTTGGGGTATCATACTGTAAACTCGACTCATAATATCTCTTACTTCGATCTTTCTCATATTTTGACTGACTCCCAGAAATAGTTTCCATTCTTTCCACTGTCTTGGCACGATCAACCAAAGCACTAAAAGATTTATCTTGGAAAGGAGCTACCTTCTCACGAATCGAAAAATGAAGACCTTTCAAAAATTCCCGACACTTATCCTTTTTAGTGTCCACTAAACCAGGTACATACTATGATAGTTCTACAAAACTAATCTCATATCTAGATACCGTCATATTCTCCTATTTCAAGTCAATAAAAGCCTGACGCCGATCAGCTAAATACTGCTCTCCCACATATCGGTTCTGAAAGGCCTGACGAAAAGTATCCCAGGTCATTTGTTCAATTGACATCAACCTCTGTTCCGATCTCCACCAACGCTGTGCTTCACCCTGCAGCAGTGAGACAACAGCTCTTAATTTCTTACTAGTGGGGTATTCTATTTCCTCAAACAGTCTCTCAAGGTCCTCCATCCACAGTTCAACATCCGATGGGTGTTCATCCGAAACACCCGCAAATACCCTCATCCCAGCACTTAAGAAGATAGCAGATACCGGCTTCCTAGCATTTTCTGACTGATCACGGAAGTATTTTAGTAACTTCCGGTTAACCATAGCACTATCTAGTTCCACTGTCTCACTATCATCAGAATCTAACAGTTCTTCCTCATGACGTGGTTGCTCACGTGCATCTCTATCCCTAGACTGTCGACTCACAGTTTGTTGTACCTTAGGTTGAGGGTCATCTTCCTAGTTTTGCATCTCAGCTTGATCATTAACGATATGATCAACAACAGGTGGCAGCTCACTAATAGCCGCAACAGCTCGACCTCGACCCCTAGCAGCAGCAACTCTAACACTTCTATGAGGTGGCATATTATCTATCTATAAGAGTAGAACCTGAATTAGATTTGGTACTCGAGTCTCAGTTCTAAAACACAAGTAAGATCTCAGTGAAACATTTTATTTTCAAAAATTCCCATATCCAAACAATATATAATGCATGCTTTTCAAACACCAGTAAAAACATTGGTTACGGGCCTCACAGTCCGAGTGTTGAACTCGGCTCTGATACCAAGAATATAACCCCTTAATTTTTGTCTTAGAGAGTACGGTAGGTTTAAGATTAATATTTAATAACTTGATCGATAAGTAAACCAGAAAGTGATTTCGAAATATCAAATTATATCATAATTGTTAAACCATAATTATAATCAAATACCTTGAATAATAGTAATAATAAATCAAATATCCCAATTAGATGCATGAACTTAAAACATTTTGATCCTTAAAATTCCCAAAACGATAAAGAATAATTTCTAACAACTAACATACTGAAAATAATAATTGAAAAAAAAGTATTTGGTTGAGATCTCCGAGTACCAACTCCTAGGGTCGAGTATCTGAAACATTAAATAAACAGGGTGAGCTATAAAGCCCAATGTGTCTCTATAGTGCGATCCCAAATCACATAAGCATTCAATTCACAGTTACAAATATATAACAAGTAAATAATCGCAATAAATGACTCAATAAGTGATGAATGCAATGTCACAAAGAATACAGTCCCATACTCCGAACGCCAAACACAGTGGTGGCAAAGCCAACCGATCACAGTAGAGGTAGTTCCCCAGAATCCCTCACCCCTTATTTCTCCAAAACACTGTGTGGTAAAACCACCTTCATCCGTACAATACACCACATGCACATGTAATGCAATTAATGCAAATGAACTCAAATGTCTCAGCACAAATAACTATATAGAATATGAAACGCACAACTCATACAGTCTAATCACAATATCACAACAAATCTCAAGAATTCAGTATCACAATAAGCAATTAATCACAGAACATATTCTAGCACAAGAAGAGAACACAACTCTCAAAACACTCGTATTACTGCTGACACGGACGCTTCCCCCGATCTAAGCTAGGTCCTGCCCTAACTGATTCAGAGCGTGAATCACGAGCGGTACTTGTAGAAGTCGATCGAACTCGAGGCGAAGGTACAACGTTCTCTTCAGAATCGTTTTCGTCTGAGAAGTAAAATATTCGAATAAATATTTTAACTTGAATATTTCTAAAATTACAAGAGAAAACTACCTTGAAATATTAAATCCAAATAAAAATATATTCACTCTAATAATTTTAGATTTGATTTATTTCTCACAAATAGATTCAAAACAAAAAAAAAAGTGGTTATGAGAAAGTGCATCGAAAGGTGACTGCATTGGATTATCTTCCATCACACGTCTATTTCTACCCGCATCACCCACAAGCAATAACTAGGTTACCTAACTACCCCACGTGGGTTTATCAAATAATTCCCCCATGAATTTCCCCGATTTCCACTGAATCTCATTCACTCACATAGTTTTCCCTTTTTCCTTCACATGTTTTACTATTTCAATGCCCAGGTGAGTTAGAACTTCATTTCACCACATGATTCATTTAAACAGAGAGATGAGTAAAACCCATGATTCACAACTACACTTCGAAAGCATAAAAAAAATTCCTAATAAACAATGGGCGATCGGATATTAATTATATATATATAAAGAAGCAAAGAAATTAACAATCTCTAACTTTGAATTAAACTAATCGCAAGAGAAAAAAATAATTGTGAGAAGACCAACCTTTCGAATGAAGCACAAAATTTGTTTAAAGATGGGTTTGGGAGAAAAGTTGGATATGGAAGCAATTGTTGTCGTTGATGGAAGAGTTGGAGTTAAAGTGAGAGTTGAAACCGTTTTGGTTAGCAGCAAAGAAAGAAAAAGGGTGACATCTGAGTTCCCAGCAGCAAACCGATTGAAGGGTATAAAAAAAAGAAAAGCAGATGTAACGGCAAAGAAAAGACAAAGTTATACCCAAATTAAATTTTAGTTCCATTAGGTTTAGAATTCAAATGAAAACCCGAAAATACCCTTCCCTTCAGATTTATTTTAATAGAAATTCCTAATTCCTAGGGTTTAAGAGTTAGGGATTTTGACTCGAATTAGGATTTTTACCTAATTAAATTTTTAGAGTATTACACGAATCACAGTACTGCAAAAACAATACGAGAAGAGATAATATCACTATTCAATCACATCAACAACAACCAATGCCTCTTCTTCAACAAAGATTTATCCTCAGATCATCTAACAATATTATTCCTTTTTTTCGGTTTCACCGCTTGTGACGATAAACTTTAGCGGTGGTCGGGTGGAGTCATCGAATATGTTCGTTGAAGCCTCAAAGAAAAGGTTTAAAACGAAGTTTAGTAAAGATCAAAAGGATAAGATGAGGGAATTTACAGAGAAGTTGGGTTGGAGAATCCAGAAACAAAATGAAGAAGAAGTGCAACAATTTTTTGGTGAACTTGGATTTAAGAGACGGATTTTCAATGTCTGAATGCATAACAGTAAACAAACGATGAAGAGAAAACAACTATAAGAAAAGTAGCAAACTTCTTGCAAAATAATTTTAGCTTAGAAATGTGCATACTCTCGCTCTTGTGTCTCTTAGGACTTTCATCAAACACTTTCAACGCAAAGACCATTTCTTGTTGTGTCTCGTGGGGAGGGTGATGAAAGTTAAGGATGGTCGCAGAGGCGATATGATGAACCGGTGGTTGTGTTGTGGTAGTGGATGAGGGATAGGGTGGTTATGTTGTGGTGCTGAAAATGGAGGGTGGTTTCCTTCCCTTTTCATGTTGACATGAAGAAGATGACGAAGGGAGCCACGGAAGCAGCCCACGTGGATCAAACATGAAAACAATTATTTTTTAATTCACCAGATAATCTTTCCGTTACCCATTAATGATCTCTAACGTCAGAGTGACCAAATATTTTCACCCTAAAAATGTATGTAACTTTACTGAGTTATTTTCAAAATGGGTGACTAACTTTGTACTGCGTTCAAACATAAGTAACTTCTGCAGTAATTAACCCCCTAAACTATCATCCTATTATTCTAACTGAAGTAGTTGGAATTGTTGAAGTATGAAAGTTTCTCGATGGATTATGTCATGATCATCGATTAATGTAGAAAGGTTGAGCACTTCAAGGATCAATTTTAGCCTGTTAATTTGATGTAGAGATAAAATTTTGATATCAATTATTGGGAGGCTCGAACGATCAACCGAGTTACCGAGAGGGGGTGAATATGATTTTGAGTGATTGATGATGAAAGCACTTAGAAATAAAAATTGTTTAAAAAAGATTTATAATGGTTTGATATTTTAATCAAAGCCTGTAACACCTTAAAATCGGGTTAGTAGAATGATTCGAATAGATTCGTAAAATAAATCAAATCATATATTAATTGAATTAGAAAGAAGTGACCAAATTAAATTAGATGAGAAATTTGAGCATTACATGATAAATATAAAGGTTCCCTAGACTACCCTTCTTAAATAATTGAGCTTAGTTATAACAAAGGGGCAAGATGGACAATTCACCCATTTAATGAGAAAGATGATTGTCATCTTCCTTCCCCTATCCCATTTCACGTGAATTAGAAAAATAAAGGGAGAGAGAACCCAAAATTCTTCTTCCTCCATACCTCATCTCCAAAGCCAAAAGAAAGAAGAAATTACAAGAGGTAAAAGAAATATTGAGAGTAGAGAAGGAGGAGTAATTACTCAATTTCATCTTCTTTCTTTGAAACCTCTATTTTCGAAAATTTAACAAGAGAGAGAGAACTTGTTGGTTCAAGAAAATTGGAAGGATTGCATGTTCAAATAGTTGAAGTTAATGTAGTTATCTTCTTGAAAAAAAGTATATGTTTCCATGTTCAATATGTTTGTTGATCGGATTGCCATGATGGTAGAACAAGAATACTTAGTGAACTCATGTTAGTAAGGACATTGAGATATAAATGTGTTAATGACAAAATTAGTGTATGAACATGCAAGGAATTATTGAAAAAGGAATTAAATGATGTTGAATTTTAGATTTAAAGTGCTGGAAATTATGAGAACAAGAAGAATTAGGAATTAGAGCCATGGAATAAAAGTTAGTCAAAATTGTCTAGAAAATGCAATATCGGGTAGTCAACTTTGATAAGTTCCCTAGGTCGAATTTGAAGGATTTAAGAGCTGAAATTTTCAAGTATAATACTTCCATATATCTAGTTTAAGTGGAAATTTACGGAACCTCAATCGGAGTTTTTTAGATAAAGTTATAAGCATTTCCGTAAGGACTGTTCGAATAATCTTGAATCTGGACAGGTTTGATTCGAATGAAATATGGTATTGATTGGTTAGGAATTAAAACGTTTGGTTAATTTTTACTTCTATAGGATCTTACTAGCTTTCTAATGATATAAAATAAACTCGATTCGGACATAGGAGCTAGGAGATATGATAGATTCTTTAAAGGATAACAAAACTATCCCTAATGAACAAATGCACATGTTTACATTTGTTAAGTCTAAGACCACTTGAATTAGATGACCATGTTATGTCCTAATGAATGACTAATGTATATGAATTGCTAGATAACCCAAGAGAGGAGGACATCGAAGAAGAGAAAAGGCTTGAGCAAGACCGAAAAATGGGCAAAGGGATCACGATCTATAATCCCTAAATTTCTTGGAATCATTGGTGAGTGTGGCAAACCTTGTGGTTAGGACCTAGGTGATGAGTGCCTAAAAGGCAATAATTTACTACCCTTCTCATGGTACTTTATGCAGCTATTATACACCAACTTGAACTGAAATATGAACTTTTTGCGCAAATATTAGATATTCCGTTATCGTTACTTACAAAGTCAATATTTATAAAGAATGTATATATTATTACATATTCTATACATGCAGGAATATCCAGGGCCGAAGCAGCAGTGAAGCACTATTGAGGCTGAGGCAACAGACAAGGCCGCGGCAGAATCCAGAGTGGCAGCACCAACATTGGAGGCACAATGGAAGATAAAAATATAGAGAACATTCTGGAAGATGCAACGCATCAATTGGACCAGGCTAGCGCGCTAAAATCCCAAGTCAAAGACCAAGCAGGAAAACCTTTCTAGAAGGCGGCAAACTTGGAAATATCAGATCCCTTGAAGAAGACTTGTTCCTTACTCCAAGTTGGAGTCTATTTAGGAAAGGTTTGCCCTAGGTTAAGACTATATATACCCTAGCCGGCCATATTGTTTAGAGAACCGATTTTTAGAGAAACCCTTCTCCCTAAGAATTATACCTAACGATATTATGTTCTAAATTTCTTAGGGATAGGTGAAGGTTGTAGATATTAGAGAGAGGAGATTGATTCTTGTTTCTTTGTTCTTATGCAATAATAATATCAAAGTTTACTTATCCTATTGCCATTCTTTGTTCTTGCATTCAAGCTCGAGAGAGAAGTTTGTAAGTAATATATTTATCTAGAATCGAGAGGTGTAGATTCACGAAAGGGATAAGTATGGTGTTGTAGACACTAACTCGGCCTAGAGATAGGTTAAGAGTTTCAGCAACTAAAAGAAGTGTTGGATTGACTGGTGGTTATCGTTGATTTACACTGAGAGGTATCGTCAAGGACCAATCATCAACAACACTCTGACTTAGAGAAAAGCAGAGTCAACTACGGACACTTTGCTGAAATTTGATGCCTCTGTCCAAGAGCAAGAGATTGTCACGGCAGAGAACACCAATGCTGCCGAGGCTGTATCTACAGTACTGTCAAAGCAGTATTATGTGATTGCATTGGACAAGAAGAAGATCAATCAAATCCACTAATTGACGCAGCTGGATCCTACCTACTTTCTCTATATCATTTTCAACCTTTTATTTTATGTTTTGTTATTTACTTATTTAGTTAGTTAAACAAATCCATTTATCTGTTTTTTTACTTTATTTTTCAGGAGCAAGGGAACAAGGGGAGACATATTAAGTATACTAATTCCTGTGGAGACGATACACGATATACTTATAACTTTATTACTTGGCGACATGTACACTTGCACTCAATTGCGCTTTTATTACACGCATCAAGTTTTTGGCGCCGTTGTTGGGGATTGACAACTAAATTTTGTTTTTCTTTATTTTCTTGATTTTTAACCATTCTTTATCTAACTTTAATTCTAATTCTTTATTTTATTCTTATTAACTTTGACTTCTTTGGTTTATGACCAGGGCAAATCCGAGTGGTCCATTGTACGAATTGGATACTAAGATCGAACGCACAAGACACCATCTGAGACGCAACCTGTTCCAAGTCATGGATGATCCACCAAGAGGACAAATTCCACTTGTTGATCATAATGTATTGCCACCAGCAATGCCGCAGTAGCCATTGCCGCAACCATTGCTGAGGAAGCCCACTGTTAGAGACTATCTGGTGGAAGATCTAAACGGACTCAACCCTGGCATAGTCACCCCAAAAATCGAAGCAACTTACTTTGAGCTCAAACTAGTGATGTTCAACATGTTGAACACAATCGGACAGTTTAGTGGGTCTGCTACTGAAGATGCAAGGTAGCATCTTAAATCTTTCATGGAAGTGTGCAACTCTTTCAAGATTCAAGGAGTCCATGAAGATATTTTACGATTAAAATTGTTCCCCTATTCACTGAGGGATAGGGTGAAAACTTGGTTGAATGATATCCCAGCAGGATCCATAGGATCTTGGGAGAAACTCTGTCGAGAATTCATTACGAGGTTTAATCCGACAAATCTCTATGATCGCATCCGTAATAAAATCACATCATTCCGGCAAGATGAGGATGAACCAATGTATAAGGCATGGAAACGCTACAGAGAATTGTTAAACAAATGCCCACTACATGGTTTTCCCTTGTGGACGCAAGTCTCTATGTTTTCTAATGCTACCAATGCCTCCACAAGGATGATGTTAGACGCTTCCATAAATGGGACACTTTTGGATAGAGCACCCACGGAGGCCATTGAGATTTTGAACAAACTCGCAAGGAACGATTCCAATTTCCCACATCAAGGCGAGGAGGAATGAGACGTCAAGCCACAGCCCATGAATTAGATACATCTAGTTTGGTGGTAGCACTATTGGCTTCTCTAACCAAGATGGTTCAGAATATGCAAGCCTAGATAAACATACATGAGGTTAAGGTAGTTAACTCATCGGATTACATGCAAGATGAGGAAACCAGCCTATATGTTGGAAACTATAATAGAAACAATCCAATAATGTCCAACAACTACAACTCATCCTGGAAAAGGCATCCAAACTTTTCATGGAGTAACCCTAACAATGCCTTAAATCCAATTAATCAAGCTCCTGGATTCCAGCAGCAAAGCTAAAACCTGTCGCAGCAGCACACTCAACAGCCTATGCCACAGCAACAGGTACAACAGTAACAGTCTTTGAATGCATTGACATAGTCTCTCACGGCTTTTATGACAAAAACTGATGCTTACATGACCAAGAATAGTCGCTTCATGAAGCGTACTGATGACTTCATGAACCGAACTGAGATGAGATTACAGAACCAAGAGGCTACGATTAAATCCTTAGAAACCCAAGTTGGTCAATTTGCCCAACGAAAAAATACTCGACCACCAGGGGGTTTACCTAGCAATAATGAAGTTGCTAAGGTGTTAGGCCACGGGCAATGCAAGGTAATTACAACAAGAAGTAGCCTACAATTAAAAGATAAAAAGGGACCTCAACCGATAGAGTCCAACCATAAAAGCAACATCATGAGGACTCAGAAGCTGAGCAGGACCCTATCAAGAGCTCTGCCACGGCAGCAGAACCAGCAGTATCAGAAATACCTGCTGCGGTAGCTGCAGATAAGTTCGCCCCAAGTATTAAACTCAATATCCAAGGAAACCTGGAGGATATAAGACCACCACCTCCTTTCCTGCAGAGGTTAAAAAAGCATAAACAGGACCATAAATTTCAGAAATTCCTAGACATCTTGAAGCAGGTCCATATCAACTTGTCACTAGTTGAGGCTATTGAACAAATGCCCAACTATGCCAAGTTCTTAAAGGACATAGTATCCAAACGATGAAGGCTAGGAGAATTTGAAACGGTGGCAGCCACTGAAGGTTGCATGGCCATGTTGCATAATCGCATGCCGCCCAAGCTAAAGGATCCTGGATCCTTCACAATCCCCTATGCGATTGTGGATGGTTATAAAGGAAAGGCCCTATGCGACTTGGGAGCAAGCATCAACCTTATTCCCAAATCTGTTTTTCAAAAACTTGGAATAGGACGGGCAAAACCAACAACAGTACTGCTCCAACTTGCGGATCGGTCCTATGTGCATCTTGAAGGCAAAATTGAGGACATTTTGGTGAAGGTCGACAAGTTTATATTTCCTGCCGACTTTTTTGTCCTTGACTGTGAGGCCGACGATAATGCATCGATCATATTGGGTCGACCTTTCCTTGCTACTGGATGCACCATCATCGATGTGGAAAATGGCGAGCTCACAATGCGGATAAACGATCAATAAGTCAAGTTGAACGCCTTCCACAATCTTACAAATTTAGACGCTCCAGCAGAATATAAGGCTCTCCACACACCAAATTAGGGTACTAAAACATCCTGCCTGGGTAGCATGCTCGGTAGACTGTTCGGTAAACGAATAAAACCCAAAGGAGAAGTCGAATGCACTGAAGGGACTAGCCAACTCATGAAGAAAGATAAGGGCCAGAAAGAGATAATGAAAGTGGGAGATGCATTCATATGTACTCCACAAGTAACATAATCTATTCTCTTCAATTTTAGTTATTATATTAGGATTAGTTTTATATATTGTTATTTTCAGTATTATGTTTTATTTTTAGTATTTTTATTTTTTTTGAATAAATAAAGCAACGAATGCAGAAAAATTATGCCACAGTAAGAAGTCTGCTACCGCGACAATGCACTGTGTTAGAGCCTCAGTATTCCTAACGGGCAAAAACAGTGTAACGGTTCTCTATCGAGAAATCCACCGCGACAGTAACTGTGCATCAAGGCAGTAAATGCCTAACGACTACTTTTTAACAGTCATATTTTTACAACCTATATAAGCAGACTCATTGCTGTGCATTATTTACTCTTGTATTCTTGCTACTTTTGCTTTCTTGAACACTCTTGCTCTCACTATCTTTCCAATCTCTTGAAATTTTAAGAATTCTCTCTACTACTCCAGAATTTCTCAAACCATCCTCCACGAACAATCAATAGCTTCTTACACAAGATTCGCCCCGGCCACTGTTGCTGACGGATTCAACCGCTCATTCGTTTCTCGGCAATTATGGGAAGAACAAGGATTTCAACAGAACAATGAGATATACTTCGGCATTGAATCATAATTGTTCAACAAGATTTAGTATCAAGATTGGGAGGCATTCTGCCTACAGTCTCCACCGGCGAACGCCACAATTGTGAGAGAATTTTACGCATATGGGCCGAGCAAGGACAACCTCTTTATCCACTGCCGAGGCAAGCCTGTGCAACTTGATGCCAAAGTTATCAATGAATTTTATGGTCTCACATCCACACGAGATGTTCATGCCGAATTCGTAGATGGCATTACCATAACAGCACAGTGGATCGCAAAAGACTAGTGTTGATCCAGTCTATCATAAAGAAGAGAAGCATCAACATTGGAGAGATTATTCTTCACGAAATTCATGAATGTGGTAAGAAGGAACGTGGACCGCTTTATTTCCCATGTTTAATCTTTGCCTTGTGTATTAATGCAAGAGTTCCGATGGAAGACACGGATGAATATGCGCCAACTCGACAGAGATGGAAAAGAGATTTCTGCCACCGAGTTATGTAGATCACGCATGCAGAACCTATCCAGGCAACACCGCAGCAGTTTACTGTCGACTTCACCGCCGGAGGGCAGTATTCAACAGAAGCACCAGTCTCTGCCGAGCCAACTACCGTAGCAGACCCATACCAAGAAATTCTGCAAAGGATGACAGCCATAGACCTTCGCCAACAACGCTACATGGAGTATTAGCGCGACGTTAAAACATGTTTAACCAACATGATGATGCAAAGCTTCCCACATCAAGGGGCGCAGCTCCCCGAATTCCCAGCCAACATATTTGTTATTGCCGCCCCTTACACTGAGGCAACACCTGTCCCAGGGCCACAACCATTTCTCCAGCCACAGTCGCATCAACAGTTTCATGCTACCGGACCTTCCAGGCCAGCACGGTCTGCCGGAGTATCATCTACCAGCCAAAGGCCATCCAAGAGGCGAGCTGTCTTTAACTCTCCCCAAAGGGAACCAATCCCTATGCCAAGTCTCAACAGAGATACGTTGTCTCGCGAAATTGATGAATACCATAGTTTGTCCCATGAATCAGCAATACCCACTGTCACGGCAAGGGGCGGAATGGAAATCATGGATACAGATAATATGGACGAGGTGGAAGAAGGGGATGAGGTTACGGCACCAACGCACCGCACACCACCCAGCAGAGTTCAGCCGTATCGGTAGGCCAAACAACAACAATCGCCAGAGCAAGGATCCAGACGAAAGGCATCAGCAGCAAGGCCTAGGAGAATGCTTTGTACAAGCAGCTCCTCGGAGTCATTATAAATATTTCATTAACTGTTTTTGTCCATTTCCATATTTTAATTATTGTTTTCCTTATATTTTGAGCATTAAGGACAATGCTCGGTTTGAGTTTAGGGGAGATTATAGGTGCAGAAGCACTACCGAGGCTACCAACTGCCGCGACATTACCATGAGAAAAAGGAGTAATTTTTTTTGAAATTTTTTACAATATTGTTTTTTCTTGAATTACTGTTTGTAATTTTGCACTGCCCTACATTAGCTTTGCTTTAGTTTACTCCTTTAAGGCTATAGAAATCTTTTTCCTTACCATGTCCAAGTTCTGTTTTGAAGGGATAACCATAGGATACTCATGGAATAAAACTTAGAAGCTTGCTTTAGGGTTAGAAAGAAAATAAACATTTTTTAGACTTGTTTGATTTAAGAATTCTTTTAATAAACTTAGGTGATAAAGACTTAGAACTTGTTGGAAAAATAACTAGAGGTGCCTATCATTGGCTCTAGTTTTGCTCTCCTTCATGCTAGAGGTGCCCAAAACTGGCTCTAGTATGCTAAATAGGTGGTTAATAAAGAAAAAATAAGAAAAAGAAGAAAATAGAAAACGCATATCTTGAGGTGCTCGAAATTGGCTCAAGACTTGTTGTTTTAAGGAGACAGCTTTAGTCCACATTCTATTTGTCTTTAACTTAGAGTTTATCTAAGAAAGCCTTGAAATCAACCTTGTCCATAAAATGCACACACTCACCTAGCCTTATAGCTTGTTTCTTAGTAAAAGTCCTTGGGTAAACTAGTGGCTAAAACGGAAAGATAGACATGACCATGGTGGGGAGAATAGATGGAAAAGTAAGACCAAAGGGGAGTAAGGTTCGGCAATTTGATGTTTTGCATTGCTTGAGGACAAGCAATAGTTCGAGTTTGGGGGTATTTGATGAGTGCCTAAAAGGCAGTAATTTACTACCCTTCTCATGGTACTTTATGTATCTATTATACACCAACTTGAATTGAAATATGGACTCTTTGCGCAAATATTGGATATTCCATTATTATTACTTACAAAGTCAATATTTATAGAGAATACAGATATTATTACATATTCTGTACATACAGGAATATCAAGGGCCGAAGCAGCAGTGAAGCAATTTTGAGACCGAGGCAGAAGACACGACCGCGGTAGAATCCAAAGTGGCAGCACCAACATTGGCCGCGGTAGAATCCAAAGTGGCGCTAAAAGCCTAAGTCAAAGACCAAGCGGGAAAACCCTTCTAGAAGGCGGTAAACTTGGAAATATCAGATCCCTTGAAGAGACTTGTTCCTTACTCCAAGTTAGAGTCTATTTAGGAAAGGTTTGCCCTAGGTTAAAACTATATATACCCTAGCCGACCATAATGTTTAGAGAGCTGATTTTTAGAGAAATCCTTCCCCCTAAGAATTATACCTTACGATATTATGTTCTAAATTTCTTAGGGATAGGTTAAGGTTGTAGATATTAGTGAGAGGAGATTGATTCTTTTTTCTTTGTTATTATGCAATAAAAATATCAAAGTTTGCTTATCCTATTGCCATTCTTTGTTCTTGCATTCAAGCTCGAGAGAGAAGTTTGTAAGTAATATATTTATCTAGCATCGAGAGGTGTAGATTCACGAAAGGGATAAGTACGGTGTTGTAGACACTAACTCAACCTAGAGATAGGTTAAGAGTTTCAGCAGCTAAAAGAAGTGTTGGATTGGTTGATGGTTATCGTTGATTTACGCTGAGAGGTATCGTCAAGGACCATTCATCAACAGCACTCTGACTTAGAGATAAGCGGAGTCAACTACGGACACTTTGCTAAACTTTGATGCCTCTGCCCAAGAGCAAGAGATTGTCGCGGCAGAGAACACCAATGCTGCCGAGGCTGTATCTGCAGTACTATCGAAGCAGTGTTGTGTGATTGCATTGGACAAGAAGAAGATTAATCGAATCCACTAATTGATGCAGCTGGATTCTACCCACTTTCTCTATATCGTTCTCAACCTTTTACTTTATGTTTTGTTATTTACTTATTTAGTTAGTTAAAAAAATTCACTTACCTGTGTTTTCACTTTATTTTTCAGGAGCAAGGGAACAAGGGGAGACATATTAAGTATACCAATCCTTGTGGAGACGATACACGATATACTTATCACTTTATTACTTGGCGACGTGTACACTTGAACTCAATTGCGCTTTTATTACACGCATCGCTAGGTCCTAAACACCTTTGATTTATTTGATTTGTCATATAAATGGACTAATCTTATATTTGGTAAAAGGGAAGGAGGCTTAATGTTAGCGTGATAACATGTTTGGTTGCTAGATTGCTAGCATTAGCATAATACATATGCATAACTCGAAAATGTTGAGGTAAGTTATGGCATGCGGCTATGGATACTAGGTACGTGAACCATGCATGAAGCATGTATTTATTGATATGATCATCGAATTAATAACCTAATAGACATGTTTATATGTTCACATGGTATGAATGATATGATAATAGCATGATGGATGCTTTTGTGATTAACATGTTATAAATGTTTGCCTTTGGTGACATGAACTTGATTAACATGAATTGAATAATGAAAAAACGAATATTGAAAATGCTATTGAGCCTTGGTCGATAGTTGGTCATAGGTAGTACGGCATGCCTAGGGCCTGAGCTTATTGTTTAGTGCTTCAACACTCTTGTTTAGTACTTCGGTACTCTTGTTTGGTACTGTGGGTACCTTGATTGGTGGTTAGTCACCATTTGTTAGATACCATGAGTATCTCTTGTTAGTAACTTTATGGTACTCTTGTTAGTATCTCTGTGGTACTCTTGTTAGTGTCTTCGTGACACTCTTGTTGACTCGCTTACCTTGTCTAACTATACCAAGGCATCACATGAAAATAAATTGGAAAACTTATGTTTAAATGAAACTATATGCACATGTTCTTGCTTATGAAGCATTGGAAATTGATTATGATTTTTCTATGGAACATTGAAAGAAAATTGTTGCTATGTGTAGCACTTGAATGTGAAATGACTATTAAATATTAAAAATGGTTATATGGCTATAAGTAGCCCTTGACATGAAATAATCTATAAAAGTATTGAGAAATGGAAATTGACTATTGATTCACTTGCATCGAATATATGCTAGCTAATACATAAGCATATAGGTTATGAAATTGAATTGTATGCTAGAATTTTTATAGACATGAGAAGCATGATAAACGTTATAGTTGATGATTGACATTCTTGTATATTGAATGAATTATGCCATGAATTAAATTGTTTGCTTAATTGATGCATGTCATTTATTTATTGATTTATGTCTAATATGGTTAGACTTAGGGCTGCCTCACTAAGTAACTAGCAAGTACTTACCACTCGTTTGTTTCCTCCTTCCTAAAATAACAGGTTATCGAGCCAAGGAACTAAATCGAGATTGATTCAAAGCACACACCACAAGCAAGAAAAGTATGATAATTGTAATTTTGTTAACTCCTAGAACTTGGTGGCATTAGTATTCATATTATGCTAGTATTTTGCATTTGGGGGCTTGACCCATGGTTTGTATATATATATATGGCTTTTGTTATTCGTTTTAGTGTGTAAGCCTTATGGCCAAGTGTGTGGTCATGCTAACTATTGCATTTTGAGGTTATGATCATGATTTGTTATGGGTCCTAATCTAGAGTAGTTTGGCATATGAAAATATAGAGTTAATGGGTTGATATGAAAGCCTTAGGGCTGTGATATGTTTATGTTAGTTGCTTTAGGCAAAATGAAATGATATAGTGTGAGCCTAGATAATGAACTAAACAATAAACTTGGTTGGTATGCATATTGGCTTGGACAATAATTTGAGTCGAGAACCTAAAATTGATAAGTTGCCATTGATGTATAACATGCTAGAACCATTCTTTAATGTTTAAGGATGAAATGAGACTAAAATTAGAGTCATTTGGTTAGTGTTTAAGTGTTTAAAAAGCTTGAAACCTGCCATTTCGAGTAAGGGTATCGATATCAACTCATGTGTATCGATACCCCTTGTTAATAACTATCTGCTTCGATACCTAGTTCGATGCTAGATCGACCAGTGTATCCTGTGGTTCAATACTGGAACCTCCAGTAGTGAAATTGGATCGATGCTTGGTTCGATACCAAGTCTTCTAGTGAGCTCCCTTGTTCAATACCAGTATCGAACCAGGATGCTCTTACCTCAAGTTAACAAGTCAACGGTCAACATATTTGACCAGGCATCGAACTTGGGATCGATACCCTTGTTTCGATACCTCCCTATAGGGGTATCGATACCTCCTGTTACTTTTAGTTCAAACTTGAGATCATAGTTGGTTTGGTTAACAAGAACACAGTAACGAATACTAAACGAATAAAATATACTTAAAGGTTTTAGATCAAGCTCGTTTGTGATTAGAATTGATAAAGGAATTGAACTTGAAAAATTAGAAATGGTTATATGTATAAGTTCGAAAAAGTTTTAAATGAACCTCAAAATTGTTAAGTGTTACAAGAGATTGACTCACAATATCTTACAAGTAATTAAAAGGTCATAAAAATGAATAAAACATCTTAGAAATATTTAAAAGTTTTTGGTTCGATAATGGTTTGTAAGTTCGACCGATACTCCCGTCTCCTAACTCGGGGCAAGGGTGTCACATTTAGTGGTATCAAAGCTTTCGGTTAAGTGATTCTCGGACCGAAAGAAATGTGCATGCATCACATAGGATTGAAATATACCACCTAGGAGTTTTATACTGTACTTGCTTGTGTTCTTGCTTAATTGAATAATTTTTGTCTATATTTTGTAGTATGGTTGATATGAGACTAGCCTTAGGAGACGAAAGTCCTGAGGGTTCGTCTAATAATAATGAAAGTATGAGGATGGAACCGAATCCTTTCCTAGAACAAGAACAACCACCGGTAGAAGCTGCCCCTGAGCAGGTAGCCCCGGTTATACAAGATGTCCAAAGGGTATGTTTGATCAGCTAGTGTCTGATTTGAGGCAAGATTGTCCTCCTGCTCCTATTAATGTTGTATCGAGTAGGGCACCTATTGAGAAACTTGCTAGATATCGAGCCTACACTTTTGTGGGTATTAATGAGGAAAAGCCCGAAGAATCGGAACAGTACGTAAAAAGGACCACTCAAATCCTGACTAAGCAATTGTAGTGCTCCGACGAGCACAAGCTCGAATATGTTATATCGTTTCTAGCTGATGAAGTCTTGAGTTGGTAGGAAACTACAATCTTGACTGCTCCCGCTGACTCCATCACTTGGGATTTATTTGAAGATGAGTTCAAAATGAAGTATATCAGTGAGAAATATCTAGTCGAAAGACAAAGACGGTTCTTGTATCTGAAGCAGGCCAATAAGCCTATTGAGCAGTATGTGGCAGATTTTTGTAAGTATTGTAAGTATAGAGCTGAGTACATCAAAATCGAGAAGCAAAAATGTCAGATGTTCATTGATAGGCTAAATGATGAGATGAGCCTTATGTTCACAGCTTTAGAAATAACTGATTTCCAGATTTTAGTCAATCGGGCTATTGCTACCGAAGCCAAGATGAAAGCTTCGGAAAAGAGGAAAGGTGGAAGTAGAAATGACAAGAAGCGAAAATTGGAGGATAAGCCGGATTGGAATGTAAAGAGAGCCAAGCATCAGAAAGAAGGCTCTTTGATGAACGCCTAAAAATCCTTTATTTTCATATTATTTCTCCAGTTATTTATTGCTAATAAAGACATAATTAAATGCAATAATAGATATTTCTGATTATTTTCTACATCTCAACATCCAAATAATATTCTTATGAAATTATCCATTATTGGTCATAAAATAGATGTGTTTGATAGTTTTCTTTCTTAGACATGAAACTAGATCACAGAAAGAGCCAAAGAAGAAGATAGATACTAAATTGTAAATGAAGCATCCGCCATGACAGCGTTCTGAAGACTGTCGCGGTAGTATAGAAAGACAAAAAGTGATGCTCAACAGGAAGAGGAAAAGATATCGAAAGAAAAAGAGTAAAAGAAAAAAGAGAAACTCAATTAGGAAGTCGAACCCAAACCCAACTGCGGGAAGAGATATTTTAGGAATTAAGATTTATTTTATATAATTTAATTAGGAATTAAATTTCTCTTGTATTTAGAACTCTTTCCTTTCATGGAATGATCAACTTAGGACTTGGCCTATATAAGACACTCATTAGGTTTAGGATTAAAGGAGAGAAGAAATCAGTTTACACACATAACTTATCCTTAGCCGTCGACCACAATATGTTCTAAACTCTTTAGAGGTTTAGATTGTTGCGGAGTAGATGGAGAGGAAGGTTACATTGTTATTGATATTTATTAGTGCAAGTCTTATTTCATAGTTTATTCTTTATGGGTACTTAACTTTCTTTGCATATGAGTTCGAGATGATAAGTATGTGAAGAAATATCTATTTGTCTAATATCGGGAGAGTTAGGTTCATGAAACGAGAGAATACGGTCTTTACTTATGGGCATTAATTACTCTGGGTCAGATTTCAGCGACTAATAAGACGCATGTGAGGTTGTGATCTACCCTTGATTAACGTCGGGAGATATCATCAAGACACGGGGATTTCAAAAATTTTCTTCACTTAGGGATAAGAAAGAAACATATACGGAAGCTCTGTCGATTTTTGGAAAAATTTGGAAGACCGATTTGGTGATTTTCGAAAATATGATGTTTTTAGTGACTAAATTGAAAAACAAACTAAACTTAGAATCCTTAGAGGGCCATAAACCCATTTTTAATTTTTAATGATGATTTATTCACCAAAATATAGTTTTAATTACTTTAATTGGATTTTTAATCATTTTCTCTCAAAACCACTTTTTCCTCATTTTTCTCTCATTTTCTCTCCACTTTCTCTTCATCTTTTCTCTTCAATTCCTTGTTGATTTTTACATCTTTTTCAACAAAGATTACATCATTTGCATCATCTTTCCATTCTTTACAAAACCTAAGCATCAATTTCATCAAATCTACATCAAATTGCAAGGAATCAAGAAGGGGAAAATCTCATATTTTTTGTGAATAGATCTTGAAGGTAATTTTATGGATTTTTATTCTTTTCTAAGGTTCTTTATTGAAATTCCCAAGTATTAGCTTGCTAATCTTTGAATAAAAACTTGATTCTATGTTTTAATGTTAGATCTAGTGATTTTGTGATGTTTTTGTGAAATCTTCTTTGATCTCATTTAATGCTGGAAATTAGATGAATTCAATCATGTTTTTATGTTGATTTAATGATTAATTGAGTCTTGATTTGATAGCACATTAATTTAATCCCGGAATAATGCAATCGGTGTAGTTTTAAGGTGCTTTTCGGTTGTTTTATGGGCTGTTTTAGATGCTTAAATGTTGCTGGAGATATAAGGATGGTTTAGATGTGTTTTTGGATCATAATTGAGGTGGATTGGATGTTAGCTTCGTTAGGTTTTGGGCTGGTGTTATTCGGATGCATTTCGGCTTAGTTTTCGGTCTTTTCGGCTAAGTTTTTGGTAGTTTAATGGTGATCAGATATGGCTGTTGGTTTGAGCATGTTATGATGTGAGAATACTCTGTTTTTAATGTTGTATAAGAGGTACAAGAAGAAGCTTGAGTGCTGGTGTGTTGGTGCGATATCGGATAGCGGCGAAAGCTCGTTTCGCTTGTTGGTGAGTGGTTTTCGGATTTAAAACGAATCGCGTTTGGTACGTTCTGTTTTGGGGGGCTATGGAAGAGTGTAAAAACCTTCCATAGTTCAAGAGTAAGTAAAGTATTTGTTTTGTTAAACCGGTATGAGTTTCGGCTACATTTTATAAAGGCATTATGTTGGTAATGCAATGGAATTTATGGAAGTGCATGAGCATGTTTTGAATTGATGCATACATGAGAGATACTTGCTGAAATGCATAGCTTATTTAGCATCCATGATTATGGAAAATTATGAGAAATGTTTTGGAATACAATATGGTTATTTGCCTATTATATGATGGTGCCTTTGGGCATGGCTTTGGTTCATTTGTTGAACATATTATGCATGCTTTATGAGCAGCAAGTTATATGATTTGAAATACAATATGGTTAATTGCCTTATACATGATGGTGCCTTTGGGCATGGCTTTGGTTCATTTGTTGAACATATTATGCATGCATTATGAGCAGCAAGTTATCATGCACATTTGATTATGATATTGGATTAGTGACACTAACTTTAGATCCGAATACGAATGACATGTCATTAGGATTGAGTGCACTATAAAATAAAGAGAATATTGATATTGCCTACACGTAAACAAGGGTGACTTTGTGTCCAACTGTGCGTGGTAGAGCTTGCCTATATATAAACAAGGGTGACTTTGTGTCCAACCGTGCATATAGTTGACCCATACGTAGACAAGGGCGACTTTGTGTCCAACCGTGCGTAGTGGGGGATAACATGTATACAAGGGGGACTAAGTGTCCGACCGATGCATGTTGAGAAAAAGGATTCGTGTATTCGGTGAACTCAAGGTTCACATTAAGTGATCACTAGAAAGTCAATATACATACATGAAATTGAAAAGAGGTTTGTGCATCATTTATAAATTGTTTTGACAAGGTTATGTGAGCTCAAGAATGCATATGATTTATTGAATATGAGCATGAGATGTTAGCATGCATGATTTAACAAAGTATTGCAAATTATGGTTTTATCATGGTTTTAAATGAATGCATTGATGATTTGTATAGAGCTTCCTCACTAAGCATGTTTGCTTAAGCTCTATTTTTATCCATGCAGAGAAATAAAGGCACTTGGAGCTTCGTTCGAGGCAAGGGAACCAAGGGGAAGAATCACATTGAATTTGGTATGTTTTGGCAAATGTATTGGGCAAGACAATATGTAACACAACCTATGTGAGGAGTGTATACGTAGACTTTGATTCATGTTGTAACAAGACCATTAATGTTTGATTGCTATTGTTGAACTTTGGAAATTGTTTGAATTGTTGAAGCATGTACTATCATGATTGCTATGTTATTAATCTCTTCTTAGGGAGCATGCCTATAGCTTGAATGATGTCCATGACGTAGTTAATTCTGTGCCATATGTTGTTAATCATGTTTAGAATTGAAAGTTACTGGAAATTATATTTTAGTCCTGGATATCTTCCTTTGTTCGATTAAGGTACTTACAGATGTTATATTGAGCTGAAATTTTCCATGCATGATTAAAGTTGATTTAATTTCAAGATGGTTAACCTATTTCGGATGAAGTCCTTGTATTTTGGAATATTTACACTTTGGTCCCTAAAATAGAGAAACATGCAATTGATGATATTAGAATAATCCGTTTGAGTTGAAACTTGCTGTGTAGTATACTTGGGTGTCTAATTGGACTTTGATGGAAAGAATTTCTACTTTGCTAATCGTATTTAAAAGTTTTACGTTTTAGTCCTTAATCCATGTTAGTGTTTAATCGGATGGTTGTTTTTAATTAATGTGTTACCGATAGTGCTTCGTATGAGACCATGACATGTAGGAGTAAGAATATGTATCTATCTAAGATAAAATAAAAACAATATAACGGTTTTAGGGTTGTTTATCGGATCGGACCCTCACGGGTTTGGTTCGATATTCCCCGTGTAACCCGTTAGTACCTTGCCTAGGCAACTTCGGCGACCCTTTGTGCGATCCACCGAAGCGACAGTTCAACCTATTTTAATAATAAGTAGATTAGCAATATAACTGGATTCTCCTCTACAAAGCATTCAATCTAACATCGTTCTTCTCATTAGTATTTTCTATAAGTAAATATAGTTTAGTTAATGCAATTAAGTCAATCCAATTATTTGTGTTTTTAATTTCTTAAGTGCAGTTATAAGAAGTAGTAGAATCGAATCAGTCCTCGTGGGATCGACATCTTAAATACTATAATCTGACAAAGGTGGAACCAATAGGACTCTTGAGCCTCCATCACTCCTCAACCTATCATCGCGAATCTAAGAGTCAATATGTACCGAGACCGCAGTCGGAAAATAGACCATCAGCCCCGATTGCTTCTGTTCATAGCCCGGGGAATTCCAAAAAAGCTTCTGCTTGTCAATTTTGTTAGAAGTTTCATGCTAGTCCCTGTCGACTCCAGATGAAGTTATGTTATGAATGTGGTGGCTCATACCACATTGTTAAGGATTGCAATTAGAATCCTAATAGAGGTACAACTCAGTTTCGTGCCTATCAGAGTCCTCCACCTCAAAACTGAAACAAGGGTCCCAAAAAGGCCTATTTAGGAAATCAAAGCAAGGGAAAGGACTATCAGTCAGCCCCTCCTCGTCAGGAATCCCGAGCCTCAGCTAGAATATACACCATTCGTGGTAGAGGAGAGAAAGAGTCTCCTAATGTTATTGCACGTATCGTAGAATTAAATTTAAGTCCTACGTATGCTTTAATAGATTCAGGATCCACTCATTCCTTTGTATGTTCTAAAATGCTTGTAAAGGTTAAGTTAGAGCCTGAAAATGTTGATAGGGGTCTTGTAGTATCAAACCCAATAGGAGGTATAATGAATGTTAACATCATTTATAAAGACTCTTCGATCACGATTCGGAACATTCCTTTTCGAATTGCTCTATTTGTACTACCGGTATATGAGTTTGACCTAATATTAGGGTTAGACTGGTTGACCAAACATGAAGCTTAGATCGATTGTCAGAACCGAAGATTGTATCTTCATGGTTTGGGTAAGGAATCAATCCTCCTAATTGATAAGAAGCCAACTTCGATTTTTGCTGCTATGACTTTGCAAGATGAATATGATTTCGGATTACCGAAAATCTTTGTGGTATCTGAATTTGTTGATGTTTTCCCTGAGGAACTCCCTGGTCTTCCTCCAACTAGAGAAGTGAAATTCGGGATAGAAGTCCAGCTTGGGACTAATCCGTTGTCAATTGCTCCTTATAGAATATCACTTGTTGAATTGAAAGATCTCAAGAAACAACTCCAAGAGCTACAAGACAAAGGATTCATTTGTCCTAGAACTTCTCCGTGGGGTGCTCCTGTTTTGTTTGTAAAGAAGAAAGATGGTACAATGAGAGACTATTGGCAACTGAATCAAGTGACCATTAAGAACAAGTACCCTTTGCCAAGTATTGAATATCTATTTGATCAACTCAAGAATGCTACAGTATTTTCTCGGATTGATCTTCGATCAGGGTACTATCAGATAAGAGTAAAAGAGGAATATGTCCTCAAGACTGCCTTCAGAACTCGTTATGGCTATTTTGAATTTTTGGTGATGTCATTTGGGCTAACCAATGCCCCAGCGACATTCATGGATTTGATGAACTGGATGTTCAAGCCTCATCTTGATAAATTTATAGTCTTTATTGATGACATTATGGTGTATTCTCGAAACAAGGAGGAACACTCAGAACACCTTCGAATTGTCCTGCGACTCTTCGGGAACATCAATTGTTTGCCAAGTTCTCTAAGTGTGAATTTTGGTTATCGGAAGTGTCCTTCCTTGACCATATCATCTTGGTAGAAGAAATCAAAGTTGATGCTAAAAAGGTGCAAACTATTCTGAATTGGAGACCTCTGAGGAATGTTAGCGAGGTTAGAAGTTTCCTTGGTTTAGCCGGGTATTATAGGAGATTTGTTAAGGGATTTTCGACTATCGCTTTGCCCTTAACTAAGCTTCTCCGAAAGGATCAATTGTTTGAATGGTCAAAGAACCAACAAAGAA
The DNA here is from genome assembly GCA_035048815.1 of Abelmoschus esculentus. Taxonomy (NCBI): domain Eukaryota; kingdom Viridiplantae; phylum Streptophyta; class Magnoliopsida; order Malvales; family Malvaceae; genus Abelmoschus; species Abelmoschus esculentus. The sequence continues at coordinate 3,601,735 of JAUCBN010000021.1, forward strand.
GATTTGATCAGCTTAAGAAAGCTTTGACCCATGCTCATGTTCTTATTCAACCGGAATTCGGTAAGGAATTCACTGTGTTTAGCGATGCCTCACATTCGGGGCTAGATTGTGTTCTGATACAAGAAAATAATGTGGTTGCTTATGCATCAAGGCAATTGAAGTCTCATGAATTGAACTACCCCACTCACGATCTTGGGTTAGCGGTTATTGTTTTTGCCCTCAAGATATGGAGACACTACTTATATGATGAGAACTGTTACCTATAAACCGATCAAAAAAGTCTGAAATACCTCATAACTCAGAAGGATTTGAATTTGAGACAAATAAGATGGATGGAATTGCTAAAAGACTATGACTTAGTCATTGATTACTATACCAGAAAAGCCAATGTGGTGGCTCTTAGTCGTAAATCGACATTAGGTAAGCTATTTGATAATCTTAAAATGTTAAAAGCCTCCTTTGAATTTTCGTGTCTAATTTTGAAAATTTCTTTATAGCCCCAAATAAGATTAATGCTCATCTTTGAGTATATCGAAAGCAATGATATTTATCTGAACTTCAGGTTCAATCTTATTTGATTACAAGAATCAAAGACCTTCAGCAATTTGTTTCTGAGCTTCAAGCTATTGTGTCGAAGCTTGATTCAAAAGCTAATGTCGAATTCTCCCTCAATTCAAATGGATTGCTCTACTTTAGAGATAGAGTATATGTTCCAAATAATGAGGAATTGAAAAAAGATATCTTACAAGAAGTGCATCAAAGTCCATTCTCAATCCATCCTGGTTTTGTTAAAATGTATAAAGATTTGAAATCTTTGTATTGGTGGCTTGGCATGAAAGCAATCATCACGGACTTTGTATCCCGATGTTTAACTTGTCAGAAAGTTAAGGTTGAGCATCGAGCTCCTACGGGATTGCTTCAGCCTATTGAATTTCCTAAATAGAAATGGAATCGAGTGATGATGGATTTTATTATTGACTTGTCTGTCACACTGAGAAAGAATGATGTTATCTATGTGATTGTGGATAGACTCACCAAGTTTATACATTTCATTCCTGTTCAGAAGAACATGAACTCGGACACCTTACCCAAGTTGTATGTCTGTGAGGTAATTCAATTACATGGTGTACTGACATCAATCATTTTTTATAGAGATCCGAACTTCATGTCCCAGTTTTAGAAGTCTTTGCAAAAGGCTCTTAAAACTAAAGTACATCTTAGCACTACTTTTCATCCACAGTTTGATGGTCAGTCTGAAAGAGTGATACAGGTATTGGAAGACATGTTACGTGCTTGTGTTATAGATTTTGAAAAGAATTAGGAAAAGTCTTTGCCCTTAGTGGAATTTGCTTACAACAATAGCTATCAAGTGTCTATTCAGATGGCTCCTTTTGAAGCTCTATACGCGAGGAAATGTAGAACTCCCTTATGTTGGTCTAAATTGGGAGAGAATAAAGTTTTGGGACCTCATATGATCCAAGATATTGAGGAGAAGGTTCGAGTTATTCATGATCGATTGAAATAGGTCTTTGATAGACAAAAGGCTTATGCAGACTTGAAACAAAGAGACATTCAGTACAATGTTGGAGACAAGGTCTTCCTGAAAGTTTCTCCTTGGAAGAAAGTCTTCAGATTCGGAAAAAAGGGAAAGCTTAGCCCTCGGTTCATTGGACCTTTTGAAGTCATTGAAAGGATTGGCCCGGTAGCCTATCGTCTTGCTCTCCCTAGTGAGTTTGATAAGATACACAATGTCTTCCATGTCTCTATGTTGAGAAAGTATCGATTCGACCCTTCTCATGTTTTAGAACCGGGAGAACTAGAATTGAATCTCGATTTATCTTATGAGGAAGAACCGGTTCGGATCCTTGAGCGAGAGGTTAAAAGACTTCAAAACAAGAATGTTCCTTTGGTGAAAGTCCTTTGGAGAAATTACAAGAAAGAAGAAGTTACTTGGGAACCCGAGGACATGATGAAAGTATAATATCCACAATTGTTCCCTTCAGGTAAATTCGAGGGCAAATTTCTTTTCAAGTAGGGGAGAATTGTAACACCTTAAAATCGAGTTAGTAGAATGATTCGAATAGATTCGTAAAATAAATTAAATCATATATTAATTAAATTAGAAAGAAATGACCAAATTAAATTAGATGATAAATTTGAGCAATGCATGATAAATATGAAGGTTCCCTAGACTATCCTTCTTAAATAATTGAGCTTAGTTATAACAAAAGGGTGACATGGACAATACACCCATTTAATGAGAAAGATGATTGTCATCTTCCTTCTCCCACCCCATTTCACGTGAATTAGAAAAACAAAGGGAGAAAGAACCCAAAATTCTTCTTCCTCCATACCTCATCTCCAAAGCCAAAAGAAAGAAGAAATTACAATAGGTAAAAGAAATATTGAGAGTAGAGAAGGAGGAGTAATTACTTGATTTCATCTTCTTTCTTTGAAACCTTCATTTTTGAAAATTTAACAAGAAAGGGAGAACTTGTTGGTTCAAGAAAATTGGAAAGATTGCATGCTAAAATAGTTGAAGGTAATATAGTTATCTTCTTGAAAAAAGTATATTTTTCCATGTTCAATATGTTTAGTTGATCAGATTGCCATGATGGTTGAACAAGAATACTTAGTGAACTCATGTTAGTAAGGACATTGAGATGTAGATGTGTTAATGGCAAAATTAGTGTATGAGCATACAAGGAATTGTTGAAAAAGGAATTAAATGATATTGAATTTTAGATTTAAAGTGCTGGAAATTATGAGAACAAAAAGAATTAGGAATTAGAGCCATGGAATAAAAGTTAGTCAAAATATTCTAGAAAATACAATTCCAGGTAGTCAACTTTGACAAATTCCCTAGGTCGAATTTGAAGGAGTTAAGATCTTAAATTTTGAAGTATAATACTTCCATATATCTAGTTTAATTGGAAATTTACGGAACCTCAATCAGTGTTTTGTAGAGAATGTTATAAGCATTTCCGTAAGGACTGTTCGAACAGTCCCGAATCTGAACAGATCTGATTCAAACGAAATCTGGTATTGATTGGTTGAGAATTAAAATGTGAGGTTAATTTTTACTTGTATAGGATATTTCTAGCTTTCTAACAATATAAAATAAGCTCGATTCGGACATGGGAGCTAGAAGATATGATCGATTCTTTAAAGGGTAGCAAAACTGTCCCTAACGAATAAATGCACATTTTTAACATTTGTTAAGTCTAATACCACTTGAATTAGATGACCATGTTATGTCCTAATGAATGGCTATTGTATATGGATTGCTAGATAACCCAAGAGAGGAGGACATCGAAGAAGAGGAAATGCTTGAGCAAGCCCGAAAAAGGGGCAAAGGGATATGATCTACAATCCCTAAATTGCTTGGAATCATTGGTGAGTATGGAAAACCTCAGGGTTACGACCACTTTTGATTTATTTGATTTTTCATGTAAATGGATTAATCTTATATTCGATAAAAAGGAAGGAGGTTTAATGTTAAATGACTTGCGTGATAACATGTTTGGTCGCTAGATTGCTAGCATTAGCTTAATGCACATGCATAGTTCGAAAATGCCGAGGTAAGTTATGGCACGCGGCTATAGATATTAGGTACGTGAACCATGCATGAAGCATGTATATATTGACATGACCATCGAATTGATAACCTGATAGGCATGTTTATATGTTCACATGGTATGAATGATATGATAATAGCATGATTGATGCTTTTATGATTAACATGTTATAAATGCTTGCCTTTGGTGACATGAACTTGATTAACATGAATTGAATAATGAACAAACGAATATTAAAAATACTATTGAGTCTTGGTCGATAGTTGGTCATAGGTAGTACGGCATGCCTAGGGCCTGAGCTTATTGTTTAGTGCTTCGGTACTCTTGTTTAGTACTTCGGTACTCTTGTTTGGTACTGTGGGTACCTTGCTTGGTGGCTAGTCACTATTTATTAGATACCATGGGTATCTCTTGTTAGTACCTTTATGGTACTCTTGTTAGTACCTCTGTGGTACTCTTGTTAGTGTCTTCGTGACACTCTTATTGACTCGCTTACCTTGTTTAACTATACCAAGACATCACATGAAAATAAATTGGAAAACTAATGTTTAAATGAAACTATATGTACATGTACTTGCTTATGAAGCATTGGAAATTGATTATGATTTTTCAATGGAGCATTGAAATGAAATTGTTGTTATGTGTAGCACTTCAATGTGAAATGACTATTGAACATTGAAAATGGTTATATGGCTATAAGTAGCCCTTGAGATGAAATAATCTATGAAAGTATTGAGAAATGAAAGTTGACTATTGATTCACATGCGTCGAATATATGCTAGCTAATGCATAAGCATATAGGTTATAAAATTGAATTGTATGCTAGAATTTTTTTACATGAGAAGCATGATAAACGTTATACTTGATGATTGATATCCTTGTATATTGAATGAATTAATGCCATGAATTAAATTGTTTGCTTAATTGAAGTATGTTATTTCTATTTATTGATTTATGTCTAATATGATTAGACTTAGGGTTGCTTCACTAAGTACCTATCAAGTACTTACCACTCGTTTGTTTCCTCCTTCCCGAAACAACAGGTTATCGAGCCAAAGAATTAAATCGGGATTGATTCATAGCAAGCACCACAAGCAAACAAACTATGATAATTGTAATTTTATTAACTCTTAGAACTTGGTGGCATTAGTGTTCATATTATGCTAGTATTTTCGCTAAATGCTGCTATCTTGATTACAGCTATAATTTTATTTTCAATAACATTTTCTTGAATTAAATATAATTCGTCTTTTGGCAGAGAAAACAAAATCCAATTCCATGCAGTTGAAAAGTCTAACAATATCAATAATGCATGATATTAATTTCTTACATTTATTATTACCAAGAAAGTCAAAAAAAAAACGGCAAGATGGTCAGAGATCTCTCATCTCTTTTTTTTAGTATAATCTTATAATTTATTTTCTTTTAATTTCGTTTCAGATAAATACATGTATATATTTAAGATATATTAATTTTTTAATAATATTACTTTTAAATTTTAAATTTAATTTTTATTTAAAATAACATATTTTATCATTACGTTTAATTTTTGTTGAATAAAATAAAAACGTGATTATATGCGCAATCAGAGGATCAGCGGAGAATGCACACAAGGGATAGGATGGGCCTGAGCCCATTCTAAACTTTTTAAAGTTCACACATTTATTTTTAAATTTTTTAATATTTATGAGTTGTGTTTGTCCTAAAATTTTAAAATTTGATAAGTTTTTATCCACAAATATTTTTCTGGATCCGCCACTAAACGTAATTGTATATTTTCTTTAATATTTTTAACCTTTTATTTTTATTAACTTTAAAATTAAGAAATTGTCATCTAAAATTAAAAAAAAATTAAAATTAAAATCTCTAATTCCTGTCTAAATTACTTTAAAAATTCATGAACCGTCCTAATTTTTAGGTTATAAAAATTAAGTTTATCTATATGTTCTTGTTGATTTAAATACTCTTAGTCTTATGTCATTGTTTATGTCTGAAATTAAACAAATCAATGTATCAAAACGAAACCCAAAATTTTTGGATGCTTCTTAGATTTTGTCGGATATAAAAAATAACGACGTACATTATAATGTAATCATTTTAATATATTTAAAATGTAAGCAAATTCAAATCTAATCCTAATCCTTTTAATTTTAAATTAATAAGTTTAAAGGTTTTTCTGATGTGAAATTAGTTAAAATAAGATTAAAATGAGACACAATTAAAATTATTATAAAATTCGTAAAAATTTCGGTATAATTTTTTAATATATACTATAATTTTTATATTTTTTGTATGAAATCAGTATGTACCGAAATTCTTACACTTTCAAACATTTTAAATTTTTTATAAAAAATCCAATATATATACTAAAAAATTGATATCGAAATTCTTATAATTTTAACCTCGTTTTAAGTCTTTTTACTCTAAAACTTCTGTAATTATTAGATATTAAACTTTATTTTACCGCTGTTTATATTTGATTCCAAAAATTATATCTGACTTTTGTCATTGTATATGATATTTTTGAGTTAATTCTAACTTGAATTCTTCGTACCATCTATAATTATCCTGATTGGACTTTTAATAAAAATAATTAAGCTTAATGTTTGTATTAGAAAGACATATAAATATAATATTTGGTCAGAAGATATTATCATCAGATAATAAATGAAAACAAGTGGGAAACTCCTATTTCTAACAAGCATGTAGCATTGAATATAGACCAACAAGCCTCCACCAAAGAACGGAGTTTAATAAATTATGGATGGAAAATTTTCTAGATTGGGACCGGTCTCGATTTGATCCAATTCGATTTGATTAAAGTTGAGTTTTTTATAATCATTCATTAAAATGGATTAGAATATTTTCTGTTAAATTTTATGGGTCGGTTTTAGATGGAATTCGTCTATTTCACCCTTTATAAATTTATTAGAGATGTTTAAAAATATTTGATCTGATCGATCCAATTTAATTATCGTTGATCGATCCGATTCAAATATTCAATTTGATTTTCGAGTTGGATATTCAATTTGATTTTAAATTTTTTGAATCAGACACAGATCGTAATATTTTAAGTTTTAAATTATCAAAAAAATCCAAAAATTTGAAAAGTTAAATTTCTATTAATATTAATTTTTTAATAATTTGATGTTTGTTGTATAAAAAGTTAAAACATTTAAAATCTTTATAGATGTAAATTTTATTATATTTAATATATTTGTTGTTTGTTATATTTAAAGTTTTAAAATTTCATAAATATAACTTTAAATTCAAGAAATAATTAAATTAAAATATATTTTTGGATAATTAGATATTCAAAAATTCAATTCGATTATCCGATTATCCGTAAAATGATATCTAAAAAATTAAATTAAATATGAATTACTATATCATCTGTCCGGAAAATTATATATCCGAAAAATCGTATAAAATCCGATCCGATATTCGTAAATTAACACCAATAATATTTACTAAATAATTTTATTTTATAATTAATATATTTAATATTTTTTATAATATATCATACGGTCAAAATATCTGTCTCATCTCGCCCTGTTGTCATTCCAATTTATTTAACCTCCACACACGTACAAAAAAGTCATCGTTTTCTGTACTTTTCTTATAAAATTCTTTTTCCTGCTCTTGCTGATTTCCAATCTCGAAACAACCGGAAAAGGGGAAATAATGAGTGGGAGATACGAACTAAGTCTGAGTTTCTTCTTGCTTTTGCTGATTACCAATCCAGCATCGGCGGCGAATTCCACGGCCAAACCCGGTTGTAAACAAAGCTGCGGGAATGTTACGGTACCCTACCCGTTTGGAATCGGACCCGGTTGTTATTTGAATTCTTGGTTTGAGGTCTCTTGTAACGAGACCTCAACCATTAGTCCCACTATCTTACTCGAGAGAATCAACATGGAGGTGTTGAATTTCTCTTTGAGATCGTCGGATTACGATTCCGGACTCGAGTACCATCGTGTTAAGGCTCCGTCTGTTTCAGTGAACTGTTCAGGAACCGAAGCCAGCCATGGAGTGAGCCTTACGGACAGCCCTTTCTTTTTTTCCGAGTTCAGGAACAGGATCGTGGCATGTACCGGGGGCGCGGTCTACGGTCGCAATCTTAGTAATACTTGCTACGACGGTACATGCTGCGAGACCGTAATGGCATCGTATCTCAAGACATTTAATCCTACGTTTGGTAGTAGATCGGACGGGTGCAACTCGGCTTACTTGGTGGAGCAGAGTTGGAGAGACTCGAATTCGGCAAACAGATCGGCCGGTGCCGTGCTTGATTGGGCGATACCCGAAGCCGAATTCGAGCTGAGCAAATCAGGGAAAGAATATAGTTGTAGGCAGTATGGCTTGATTATAGATGAGCCTCATCGCAACCAGTCGATACGATGTTATTGTAACAATGGTTACCGAGGGAACGCGTATCTCCCTAATGGATGTGAAGGTAAAATAATCGTTCATGTTCCGATTATCTGTTATGATTATAAGATAATATAAGTTCGATCGTGATTCGATCATTTCCTCATATTTTTTGATGAAATTATGCAGATATTGATGAATGTGCAGACAAGCTTCAAAACCCTTGTGGGAATGTGAAGTGTATAAACCGGCCCGGTTCATACGAATGTGAACGAAGAAAAACTTGGATTATTCCTTTAGGTAATCACCTCCCTCTAGTTTCTCTCTTGGATTCATCTTGTTAGATTAATTTCATTTAATATTCTCATAAAAATATTTTTTCAATTTAATTTTTGGTTATATTAAAAAATCACACGTTTGGTCCTTCCTAAAAAATAATAATTAAATTTAAATTATTTTAATATAAAATAATTTATTTTCTCGATTTTAACTCTAATAGCCCTTATATATAATATGTTGGTAAATATAAATTAAATGTTTAGTTCAATAGTTAATCACACCTAAATGTCTCAAAGGTCCAAATTTATTAAATTTTAGGGTAAATTACACATATAACCATCATATTATGGGGTTAGTAACAAAATGACCACAATACTTTAAAAAACGTTAAATACACCGGTCAACTATTAAAATAGTATCGGCCAAGTCACCGATTTTAACTCTAATAGCCCTTATATACTAACGGACTGATGACCTGACAGTTAAAACTAAAATGGACTAATTACACAATTACTCCTTATTATTCATACATTTTTAAAATTTAATCATAATTTTATTATAATAAAATATATAAATAACAGAGAGTAAATGTGTAATTATTCTATTTTATTTTTAACTGACACATCATCAGACCGTTAGTTTTTAACGATCGGTGGCTATTTTGATACCATTTTAATAGTTGATCGGTGTATTTGATTCTTTTAAAAGTATTGTGATCATTTCGGTATCAATCACATAATATGGTGATTATCGTATAATTTACCCTAAATTTTAAGAATATATAAATCCTTTTGGCCATATTTTAGGACTTCCCTATTTCAATCATAGTCGCTTTTTAAATATAAAAATTGTAGTTTCTTTTAGTTCTTTTTAAGTATGGTCCTTCGGTATGAATCCTTTAGCCCAAATGGTTAAAGGAGAATAATTTTTTTTTTTAAAGATTATGGGTTTAAACACCAACAATTTCAACAGAGTAAAATTTAAGCTCTTCTAACATAAAATCCTTTTGGCCAAATTTTATTATAATTTTCTCTCAATCCCTACCATAAAATTAATGATTTCACCATTATCTTTTCTTCTCCTCTTCTGTTTTACTTGATTGCATTACTCCATCTCCAAGACACTAATACACAAGTTTCTGGGTTTATTTCAGCAATGGGTCTTGGCTTTGGATCATTGTTCTCAGTCATGGGTGGATGGTGGATATACAAATTTTTAAAGAAGAAAAGAAAAATCAGGTTGAAGAAGAAGTTTTTTAAAAGAAATGGTGGGTTACTGTTACAACAACAAATGTTTGCAATGGAAGGTAGTTTAGAGAGCACCAAGATATTCACATCCAAGGAGTTGGATAAAGCCACAGATAATTTCAATAAGAACCGAGTGCTCGGCCAGGGCGGCCAAGGCACCGTGTACAAAGGAATGTTAGCTGACGGAAGAATCGTTGCCGTGAAAAGGTCGACGGAAATGGTTGCGGAGAATGTTGAAGAGTTCATCAATGAAGTTGTCATTCTTTCTCAGATTAATCATAGACATGTGGTTAAGCTATTAGGATGTTGTCTCGAGACCGAAGTTCCTTTGTTGGTTTATGAGTTCATCCCGAATGGAACGATCTTTCAATACCTGCATGACCCGAGTGAGGAATTCGTGATGTCTTGGGAAACACGGTTACGTATCGCCAAAGAAAGCGCGGAGGCTCTATCGTATTTGCACTCTTCGGCCTCCGTTCCGATTTATCATCGTGACATCAAGTCCACAAACATCTTGTTGGATGAGAAATTCAGAGCGAAGATATCAGATTTCGGGATATCGAGATTGATTCCCAATGATCAAACTCACTTGACTACAAATGTGCAAGGCACATGCGGTTACTTGGATCCCAAGTATTTCCAATCAAGCCAATTCACAGAGAAGAGTGATGTGTATAGCTTCGGGGTTGTGCTCGTTGAGTTACTGACCGGAGAAAAGCCGGTTTGTTTCGAAAGGGAGGAGACTCGTAGAGGTCTGGCCTCGTGTTTCATTGATTCGATGGAAGAGAACCGAGTGTTAGACATCGTCGACACTCGAGTTATAAACGAAGCGAAACCTGAAGCTCTGATGATGCTTGCCAAACTCGCGCACCAGTGCTTGAACTTGAGTCGTCGGATACGACCGACGATGAAAGAAGTGAGCATCCAACTGGATCAGATTCTTTCACTGCTAAGGGATTCAAATTCCGATCTACACGACCATGAAGAGATGGAGTACGTCAAAATGGGTTTAGTTAGTAGCTCTTCCGATCCCATTTATTTTTCCACAGGTTCAACTTTTGAGTCTGGCAATAGTTTTTCCATAAATATAAAGCCACTTGCTTCATAGCAAAATAAAGTAATTTTCAGATTATTTATCGTATTATGATAAATGTTATATTATTCTTTTTGGTTCATTTGATTGGAATTTATTATTATTTACTGTTTCTTTTGACAAATTGTTAGATTATCTAATAGCAGATTTTTGCTTAATTGATGAAAAAGTTACTAATGGCTTTGGTTTAGTGGTTTGAGTACCTCTGGTCTCGTAATTTAGTGACTATTTTATAACATAATTAATAGTTTAGTAACTAATTTGTAATAATTAAAGATCATTTTAATATAATTTACTGACTATTTTAAACTTTACTTTAGATTAATTAATACAGTCAAAATTTTACCGAAGATAATTGAGCAAAATTCACAAATAATCATTAAATTATCTCTAAACGGTTATGATCAATGAATTTTTTAAATTAATAAAAAAAAATTAAATTTTAAGGTAAATTATACGGATATCCACAATATTATAAGGTTGATATTAAAATAGCCATAATACTTTAAAATACGTCAAATACACCAATGAACTATTAAAATCGTATCGAAATAACCACTAACCGTTAAAAACTAACATACTTGATGATGTGACAGTTAAAAATAAAATAATTACACATTTACTCTATCTCATTCATATAATTTTTTAATTTAATCTTAATTTTATTATAATAAAATAATATAATTATTTATTTACGTGTTAACATCCGATTAAAGAGGAGAACAAAATTCATTTAACCTATTTATAGAGTGATTCAAACCCAAGACCTCTAGCTCACATGCCCAACAACAAACCACTAAACCAAGTTAATTTATTTGTTATAAACCCCTTTAAAATATATATGGTATACGGTTTTCTATTTATTCACATTAAATCATAAATTTAATTTTTAATTTAATTAAAACATTAATTAACCATAACCTCTAAACCCTAAAACAATAAAACCATAAACCATTAAATCTAAAAATATAATCATAACTTAAACCCCAAAATAAAAAATTTAAAACTTTAAAAAGTATAAACCCCAAACTTGAAACTTAAAATTACTTTAAGATTTAGATGTAGGGGTTTTGATTATTTTAGGGTTTAGATTTAGTGTTCATGGTTTAGTATTTTTAGGGTTTTTTATTTTAAGTTTTTGATTTATGTTTTTAAGATTTTATAATTTAGGGTTTAGATTTTAACGTTGAGTGATTTATGTTTTGGATTTTGGTTTTAAGATTTAGAGTTTAAGATTTTTTATTTTTTAAAATTAATTTAAATTATTATTTTATTAATTATTTAAAAATAAAATAATATATATAAAAAGTAATTTAATAAAAAATTTATTTTAAATAATTTATAATTATATGTTGAGTCCTTAAATGTTTTAATCTTTATTAATTAATTTGATAATGTTCACCGGTATTTATTATTAGTGGTGCTCAACGGTGCTCGATGCCCATTATAAAATTTTTCTAATTGAATTTATAATTTAAATAAATCATTTATTATAGATATCAATCTATACTAAGAAATTAATAGATACAAATTTATAATAAAAAGTTATGTTCAAATATCTAATTTGACAAAAATAGTAATTTAAGCGTAAATAGTAATTCATCCAAAAGTTCCATGTTTATTTCTAAGATATTATATTAAGCATAAAATCTAAAAAAATATGGGAATTAAATTACGGTGGCGTTAAATTAAAATTTTAGTAAAACATAGGGACTACAACCAGAATTAATCCCAAAAAATCAAAATGAGTCGCCGTTGCCGGGGATCGAACCCGGATCACCTGCGTGACAGGCGGGTATACTCACCACTATACTACAACGACTTGGTGATTCTTTGGCAAAACTTTAAATAAATGTTTAATAATTATAGGTTCCCATATTTGACTTATTCGCTAAATTAGGCAGCTTAATAAACAAATTAAAAATATAATGATATATTGCGGTAGGGATGACATTCGAGCGAGTCGAATCGAGTTAAAATTTTTTTGAATTATTCAAATTGAGTTATTATATTTATAATTAACCTTTTTTAAAAAAAAAAATTAGAATCGAATCGATTTTAACGAGTTCGATTCGATTCGAATTCTTAATCCCATATTTGAGTCATTATCATTTACCGTAGAATTTACCCATCATAAATATACGTATGTATCATAATTTACATAAAATATGTTTTTTAAAACTACATAAATAAAATAAAATTTTAAAGTAACAAGAAAAGTGAATTGTACAATCTAAGAGTACTTATCGATCGAATTGATCGTATTAAAATTGAGGAGTTTGAAGAAGTAGGGTAAATATTAGAAGAATTAATAGTCGTAAGCTGAGTTTGTTATACAGTTTAGATCAATTGGGAGTTAGTTGTATTCTTGTATTCTCTGGTTAGTTTGTTAACAGGATTCCTCCATCCCTATATAAAGAGAGACAACCACTGTATTCAACATACCATGAAATATAAGCTTCACATATTCTTGTTAATATAGTTTTTTGTATAGTTTTACAGATTGTGAGTTGGGTATTGTTTGACTCATGCTCGTTAAAAAATTTGTTGCTCGACTCGACTTGACTTGACTCATTACTCGTTAAGCTCATTAAAATTATGCTCAACTCGTGCTTGTTAAAATATTTTATTGCTCGACTCGTTGCTCATTAAGCTCGACTTGTTGCTCGTTAAACTCAATAAAAAACTTACTTTATTTTTAACTAAAAATAAAAATTAATAATACTATATGAGGCTTATTATTATTATAAATTAAAAAATTTAATCAAAAATTTCAAAAGAGTGTATAAAACAATTTTAAAGTTTAAATTCGAAAGTAACAATCTACAAATACACCAAACTAGCATATTAAAATTAAAGTAACAATTCACACATTAATAATTATTATTTGGATTTATTTTTTGAATGAAATAATTTTAAAGTAAATATTAAAAATTATTTTTTATAAAATTAACTAGTTGCTCGCGAACTTATCGAGTCAAGATAGACTTTGCTCGATTCAACTCGTTAAAGTATCGAATCAAATTCAAATCGAATCAATTTAAATCTAATATTTATCAAGTTTTGACCAAATCAAATTTAAACAGCTTATAAACTGCTCAACTCGTTAAGTACCATAGTATAATCACATGCAAAAGGATTGCTTTTTCTTACTATGCATATAAAATTAACACAAAATCGCAATTTAAATTACTTTGCTCCGAAGAGAACTTTTAAACTATTATATACATTGTATTAGGGGTGTTCATTACCGGGTACCCGATTCTTTCGAGTCATAAAAATTTGATTCGTGTCTCGACCCATTTAAATCGGATATTTGTTATCGGGTACCTGTAAAGCTCAGGTACCCGGCTAATCTGGTAACGAGTACCCGGTTCACAGTTATTATTATTTTTTATTTTAAAATTAAAAAACGAATTATATATTAAACATATAAATTTTAAAATTTTATAATACATAACTAAATATAAAAATAAGTGGTTTAAAGTTAATTTTAGAATATTTGGGTGTATATAAATATCTATATTTATTAAATTTTATCACTAAAATAACGTTAAAAGTATTAATCTCGTTTTTCTTTCGGTAATGGTAAATTAATAAAAATATATTTAGAAATTTTAAAACTTAAAAATATATAACACAAACATAAAACTAATTTAAAGATTTAAATTTAATTTTACGTATAAATATTAAAAAATCTAAAATAAAAATATAATTTAAAATTAAAAATATATATAATAAAACTAGTTGGGTCGGGTACCCGAAAATTAAAAAATTCGACCCAAACCCGGACCACTAATTCTTGGGTCGAATACCCGACCCGGTCGAGTAATTTTTTCGGGAATTACCCGCTATTTTTGTTCCGGGTCATCGGATCATCAGGTCGAATAATTTTGAATACTTCTACATTGTATAGATATGCATAGAAAAATATTTTAAATAATTTATTTCACTACGTTAAATCTTAGCTTTTGTATGTGCGTTTTATTATTCATTGATCATATTTTTTTTTAATGCTTTTCTGTTTTTAGAATCTTGCCTTGACTAATGCAGACTGACCCGCGTTGCACACTTAGCTTTAGTGGGTGAGTCTCCCAGTAAGGATTTTCTGCGTAACCAACGTCTCAAACCTGAGACTTACTTAAGCGGAACCAAGCTGTTTATCACTGGAACCAATTCATTGATCTTATCTTTTGTTTCACTTGTTAGATTTGAGTTGAAACGTACTTTTATATATTATATAAATAATATATTCGGCGAAAGATTTAAAATATATTTGAGGTGGATATACATAAAATTTTAAAATATATAAATTTTAAAAAATTTAGGGTGAACCTATCTAATATGTGTGTCCGCGACTAAATATATTCGGTGAAAGATTTATTATTATTATTATTATTATTATGAAGAAGTGGAGATTGTGTCACCCATCCATTGAAGATAAAGCTTGTTTGCCTTTCTGTAGTTGGCTCCATGCATCATGCATGATGTCTCCATTTCAAAAGTTTAAATAATATTTAAATAATATTTAAATAATATTTAATCTTAAAAAATAGTATATTAAATTTTAGGTATAGTTTTTTTATGTATCGATTAAACTTATAATGTATTAATATAAGATAATATTTTAATTTAATTTTGATTGATATCGAATTTTGAATTTAAGTTTGAGTAACGTCTCTTTTTCCTTTTATACCCTTTTATATATAAAAATGATATTTTATCTTAATTAAATTGAACGATATTTTATCTTAATTAAATTGACTTGCTATTCTATTGATACTATCAAGTTATTGAAACAACATAAATGTGTAGGCTTAGAGAATTTTATGAAAGAAAATAATTATATTAAAAATATAAAATATGTAATGTAGATATTATTAGATATGTAAATATATATATATATATTAAAATTTTATAACGAAAGTATATATATTAGAAATTCTAATATATATATATTCTATCAATATATATACTAAAATTAAATAAAAATAAAAGTTTAAATTTTTAGTTTACTATATAACCTAATACTGTTTAACTATATTAATATTAAATATCGCTGAATACAATTAAATTTATTAATAAATATTAAAAATCTCAAGAATTTATGTACAATTAAAAATTATTTTAAAAAATAATTAAATTATTTATATATTATATATTATTTTTAAATAGTTTGATCAAATATCAATCATAGTCAATTTTTTTTAAAAAACTTAAACCCAAAATTCAAAACTTGAAACCCTAAATACAAAACTCAAAACCAATATCCTAAAACAGTTATCATTATTAGAATTCAGGGTTGTTTTTTGAGTTTGTAGTTTATGATTTATGATTTCAAGTTTAGGTTTTATGTTCATTGTTTTGAGTTTAGGTTTTAATGTTTAGGGTCAAGTGTTTTAGATTTTAAGTTTAGGGTTTATGATTCAAGTTTAGGGTTTATGGCTTCAGGTTTAGCATTTTTTATTTTTAAATGATTAAGGTTTGTGTTGATCCAATTATTTTTAAAAAATAAAATAAAATATAATATAAAATAATTTAATTAAAAATTTTATTTTAAATAATTTATAATTATATATTGAGTTTTTAATATTTTTAATCTTTATTAATCAATTTATTTGTGTTCAATGGTATTCAATGTTAGTGATGTTCAATAGTGTTTGACACACATATTAGACTCATTCAATAATAAAATACTTTTACTAATAAAAGTTTTGTGCAATAATAAGATATATTATTCTTCCAAGAAGAGTACTTACATTCAAACTTTAAAAAGATAGGGTAAACTATATAAAAAGTCACCGAATTTTTATGTTAGATTTATTTTGGTTACCAAACTTTTAAAATATTCGATAAGGTCACCCAACTTTTAGTTCGCATTCGATAAGGTCACTACAGTTAAAATTTTTGTTAAAATTGGTTATTCCTTAATAAAAAAATAGGCAAATTACAACGATTGTAAAATCATTGACCCGAATGTCACATTGGGCCTTTGGCCCAAAACCCTTATTTTAAAATTTTGCTTATATAGTTCATCGACACATTTAAATCCAATAAAAATCCATACATTTCAAATCCAACACAACAAGTCATAAATCCAAATAAATCAAAATGGTTTGAAGCTCCAATTAATACAACTCATTAAAACATTTTACTCGATCCAAATTAAATAAAAGTTACAAATACATATAGGGTCCTACAAGAACATAGCCCACTACATCTACTAAAAATTTCTGATAAGTCGATGCTGAAAACCAATCACGATGGTGCCCCTCCGATCCAAGGTTTCTCCTAACCTACGTACGAAAACACATTTCATAACGCTAAGCTACAAAAGCTTAGTGGGTACTCTACCAACCGGTTCACACTGCACATAAGATGAATAAGCATATAAAACATGAATGATAACATGACATGAGTACAATAGCGCTAACATATTCACCTAAACACAAGATATCATGCATGCATAATTATCGGCACATAACATATGCATGTTAAGAGAAGTACACACAACATCTCAAGCCTATATATCTCATGTATATAACAATTAGTGCAGCCCGCAATCACTAAACATCGGGTTCATAAACTACGAGCAGGGCCTACATCGATATGCCTATATGGAGTATCAATCAACCTAAGTTTCAGTACGTAACTAAGGAGGTATCTAAACGGTTTGCTACTAGAGATTTTGGCTTTGAAACATGGACAAGGAGTTCCAATACACCTGTTATACTTGCCCTTATTTCCTCTCTAAGGTATCGATTCGCTACCCAAGGGTATCGATACGCCTGTACGAAAATTCAGGTCTAGACCTTTCAAAATGTTTATAACTCTACTCAACCTAATGCCATTGAATCTCAAACCATTTCTACACTCTTGGGGGACGAACCTAAGCATGATTATACCCATTTTACTCAAGTTCATCGATATTATTATAATTTATCATTAAAGAGCATTTTAAGCTATGAAGCATATCAAGCAAGCATCAACTATGCAATCATGCCTAAATCTATAATATGAATGATGCTAAGGAGTGTGAAGAGTACCAACCTTAAGTAAAAATTACAACAACCACATTCTTCTACTTCCTCAAGGTTTCTCCTTGTCAAGACTCTTTAAAGAAGCTCTAACTTCTTTCACTACAAGAAAATTCGGTGACTATTTATATAGTTTATAATATTATAGGAGATAACTATAAATTTTAAATATAAACTATAAAATAAACATGTATTATAGAAAAAAATAAATAAACTCGTTAACATCGTTAAAAACACAGATTTTTTGTTTTAATATTATAGGGGTATATACTTGCATGTTACTGCATGTATGTATGAATCCATATCTCTCCCTTATAAACCTTTTTAGGCCTTTTACCTCATCAATCCCTTTTTTCTTTATCTGCAAAAAAAGTTGGATTTAATTGAGTATTCCAAATTTTAAATGCAATTCCAA
Source organism: Abelmoschus esculentus (assembly GCA_035048815.1). Classification (NCBI taxonomy): domain Eukaryota; kingdom Viridiplantae; phylum Streptophyta; class Magnoliopsida; order Malvales; family Malvaceae; genus Abelmoschus; species Abelmoschus esculentus. The sequence continues at coordinate 3,619,755 of JAUCBN010000021.1, forward strand.
TCTGGGTTTTGGTTCTGGCCAGCTAAGGCTTGATGAACTGATGAAATCTCCCATCTTGGTAAGTATTTATTGGTGGATTTGAGATATTGAACTTCGTTTTTCGTTTGGATGTTGTTCTTCTTGATTGGGTTTTTCTTTGTTCATCGATTAATTTTCTGTTTTCGATTTTTGGTTGCATATTTGATCTGGGTTTTGTTTCTGGGGTTGATTCAATTTTCCATTTTCCTTTCTTGGTAGTTGACGAATAGGAATTTTCCTGGAAAAATGAAAGGGAAATTTGTTCCATTTATGTCAAATGTTTGATCTGCTAGTAAATTTGCCGTTTTGGGTCTCTTTCAGTTTTGATTTATGTTTGTTTCTTTCCATTTTTGGTTGTTAGTTCTAAGTTAGGTTCGGTTCTTCCCCTGTGCGTTGCTGCTGCTGTACGAGATCGAACAAAGAGTGTTTGCTCGTTGCTGGCATTAACACTCAATGCTAGAATTATGGCCCCTGGTGGTGGTGGTGGTGGTGGTATTTGCAAAGAGGTGATCGAGTCCCCGTCTTGTGTCTGCGGACTACGATATGTCGACTTCGAGTGCAGATTTAAGAGCCTCCCCTTTAAGAAAAGCTGCAACTGGTTTATGTGGAAATCTGGGATCTTCGTCGATGAATGATGTTCATGAACTGCTCGAGTGTCCCGTTTGTGTAAATTTGATGTATCCTCCAATTTATCAGGTAGATTCATGTTCCATGCTGAGAATAAAGTATTTGGAAATGCAATGTCTTTGAGATTTTATGATTGTTCCATGTTCAAATTGGTATGCATTCGTATTTCGTCTTGCGTATATGCACAAAGCTGGAGCCGTTTTCTCCGAAAATCTTTTATTGTGATTATGCTACATATTAATCGAACTACTTTGATGCCTAAAGTTCTGTTGTTTCGATTCTTCATTTTTCTTAAAAGTACGTTGTTTGACGCTTGTGTCTGATGTATGTTCGAAGATGGATTTGGGGTGATAAACCTTCCAATGACTGTTCAAATATATGGAAAAACTTCCCAAAAGTTGAATATATCCATGTTGGATTCATAGCTACAACTGACGATTACACTCGAGTTCGAGTAACGTTGGCCTGAAAACTGGGCACAAAGAGTAAACGTGTGTTTAGAAGTTCAACATTTGCATCTAGTTGATCGCATCGATACATCACGATCATTACATCAACTTTATACTTCAACAATCCTCTATTGACAATTTTTTGTATCTTCCTTGTTAGTGTCCCAATGGTCACACTGTATGCTCGAATTGCAAGACTAGAGTTCACAACTGTTGCCCGACTTGCCGCAATGAGCTGGGAAATATAAGGTGTTTGGCTCTGGAGAAAGTAGCCGAGTCGCTGGAACTTCCCTGCAAATACCAGACTCTGGGATGTCATGATATTTTCCCGTACTATAGCAAGCTCAAGCACGAAAAAAATTGCAGGTATCGTCCATATAGTTGCCCGTATGCTGGAGCTGAATGCTCTGTCACTGGTGATATTCCGTTTCTTGTTATGCATCTCAAGAACGACCACAAGGTCGACTTGCATGATGGGTGTACTTTCAACCACCGATACGTCAAATCCAACCCCCACGAAGTAGAAAATGCTACATGGATGTTAACTGTAAGATCTCTTGCTTCTCTGTGGCATACACAAACTTGCAACAATTCGGAATGCATTCAGAAAATGTTTAGGATCGGAATTTAAACGAACCCTAATGTTTTCATTCCTTATTACATCTTCTGCTGATGAATTGAATGAATTGTTGGATGCTATGTGGCCAGAATCCATGGTATAGTACGTTACGTATCAATGCGATTCCATTTGGTTTGATCCGTTCCGTTCCTGTGGATCTGGTGCAGGTTTTCAATTGTTTCGGACGACAATTTTGTTTGCACTTCGAGGCTTTTCACATAGGAATGGCACCGGTATACATGGCCTTCCTGCGGTTCATGGGCGATGAAGACGAGGCAAGACAATTTAGTTATAGTCTTGAAGTTGGTGACAGTTGCAGAAAGTTTATGTGGCAAGGGGTACCTCGAAGCATTCGTGATAGTCATCGGAAAGTTCGTGATAGTCAAGACGGACTTATCATTCAACGGAACCTTGCCCTCATCTTCTCAGGTGGTGATAGACAGGAACTGAAGCTGAAAGTGGCTGGCCGGATTTGGAAAGAACAATGAGTAAGTCCAGAACTGAAAGCTGATGTTTTTCTGCATTTTTTCAAAAATTTTGTAGATAAATATGTCACTATGGAGTTTATTAAACATATTTTAGTTGGTAATAGGTTAACTTTCAATAGGTTCAAAATTTATTTATCAATAAAAAATAAAAAAATATTTTAGAAATCTTCGTTCAAGTAATTTATTTTAATTAATTAAAATGTTTAAAGTAATTATAGTTAAAGTTAAAAAAATAATTTTTAAAAAATCAATAATAGACGTATTAAATGGGACAAGGTGAGTATCAAATAACCAATACAGATAGGAGCACAAGGTGAGTATCAAATAACCAATACAGATAGGAGCATAAATAGTATCGGTACAAATATATTTACGGATTGAGTAAATTATTAAACTATCACTAACTTTATTTTTAAACCTATTTTTTGGTCATTAAAATTTTAAAATATTCAATTTATTTAATTAAATTTTAGATATTAAATATTTTTATCAATCATTTGTTAAATTTTTTGGTGATTTATTTCTTAATGAACGAAAATTTTTCTTAAGATTCGAACGGTATAAAATTCTATCAACACGAAAGAGACAATAGAAACAAATTTTATTTTACGATAAAAAAAATAACCAGAAGAGAACTAAAAAATTTATCTTGTTCCTTTAATAATTTTTTTAATTTCTCTCGCTACGAATAAAGGGTTGCAATAATTATTATAACATTGTTGAATAGTGAAAGAAATTAAAATAAATTACAACATTAGATTTGAGTTTTCAACGATCAAATTCTTCTTTCTCAACCTTTAACACTGGAACTTCTCACCTTTAACTTAAAAATTAAAGAGAGAAAAGAATATGAGAAGAATTGGTGATCTCATACATGAAAAAACTTAAGTATAAAATTTATTTTATAATTTAAGTTTAACTCTCGGATTTTAAAAAACTCAATTTTTTATAAAATTATATATTCTGAATTTCATAACTCTTAATTTTTATATTTTATAATTTAAAACTCTAAACCTTAAAATTAAAAAGGTATTTTAAAGGTTGTATATACAAACTTATGCATCAAAGTGTTTTGATTATTGAATGCAGATAATGCATTTATTTGGAGAAATATAATTTTTAAAATTAATTTTATTAATAATGTCATTAATGTTTCGCTTTGTTAAGAAATGGATCAATAAATCTATCAGTGTTTAGCTCAAAAGGATGAAGATATTCATTATATTGCATGGTTTTTATACAGAAATAAGCAGCTCACAACTGCAAAATAATAACAAACAATAACAAACTTTTGCCAGCTCATCTTACAGCTCAGCATATATCCGAAAATGCTAACAACCTTCTATAGGCTTCTCGATAGCTTGATAATGTTCAACATTCACCCTATTTTTTCAGGTTGTTGACTACTTGTTCACATGCTTCTATATAGGTCAACACATTGATCTTTAATCAAAAATCAGCAAAATACACACTCGACAAGGCTTTTGTAAATCCATCAGCTACTTGATGAACTGTTGGTACATAATTGATTTGAATCAACCTCTCCGAAACCTTTTCTCGTACAAAATGGACATCAAGATCGATATGTTGTCTTTGCATGGTAAACTGGATTAGTGCTCATTGAAATAACACTGGTACTATCACTCCATACCATTGGAATATCAGACTGAACCACACCCATCTCAGCCATTAACGATCTTAACCACATAATTTCAGAGATTAAATCAACAATACTTTTGTACTCAGCTTCCATTGTCGACCTGGAAACACTTTTTTGTTTTTTTGAGTTCTAAGTCACCAGGCTACTTCCCAAATACACACATCCTCCAGAAATGGACCTTCTATCATCCAAATTACTTCCCCAATCAGCATCAGAAAAAGCAATCAGATTGTGTTTCTGATTTCCTCCTTGAAATACAAGACCATGATCCAATGTACCATTAAGGTATCTCAATATGCGTTTCACAGCTTCCCAATGACCTTCACAAGGGGAGTGCATGTATTGAGCTACTTTGTTAACACTGATGCGTGTAATAAAAGCGTAATTGAGTGCAAGTGTACACGTCGTCAGGTAATAAAATGATAAGTATATCGTGTATCGTCTCCACAGGGATTGGTATACTTAATATGTCTCCCCTTGTTCCCTTGCTCCTGAAAATAAAGTAAAAATACAAATAAGTTGATTTGTTTAACTAACTAAATAATTAAATAACAAAACATAAAATAAAAGGTTGAAGACGATATAGAGAAAGCAGATAGGATTCGATTGCATCAATTAGTGGATTCAATTGATCTTCTTCTTGTCCAATGCAATCACACAACACTGTTTCGACAGTACTGCAGATACAACCTCGACAGTATTGGTGTTCTCTGCCGTGGCAATCTCTTGCTCTTGGGCAAAGGCATCAAAGTTTAGAAAAGTGTCCGTAAGTGACTCAGCTCATCTTTGAGTCAGAGTGCTATTGATGACCAGTCCTTGACGATATCTCTCGGTGTAAATCAACGATAACCACCAACCAAGCCAACACTTCTTTTAGTTGCTGAAACTCTTAACCTATCTCTAGGCCGAGTTAGTGTCTACAATACCGTACTTATCCCTTTTGTGAATCTACACCTCTCGATGCTAGATAAATAGATTACTTGCAAACTTCCCTCTCGAGCTTGAATGCAAGAACAAAGAATGGTAATAGGATAAGAAAACTTTGATATTATTATTGCATAAGAACAAAGATACAAGAATCAATCTCCTCTCACTAATATCGACAACCTTCACCTATCCCTAAGAAATTTAGAACATATTGTCGTTAAGTACAATTCTTAGGGAGAAGGATTTCTCTAAAAATCGGCTCTCTTAAACAATGTGGCCGGCTAGGGTATTTATAGTCTTAACCTAGGGTAAATCTTTCCTAAATAGACTTTAACTTGGAGTAGGGAACAAGTCTTCTTCAAGGAATCTGATATTTCCAAGTTTGCCGTCTTCTAGAAGGGTTTTTTCGCTTGATCTTTGATTTGGGCTTTTAGCACGCTAGCCTGGTCTAATTGGTGCGCTGCATCTTTTAGAATGTTTTCTATATTTTTATCTTTCATTACGCCTCCATTGTTGGTGCTGCCACACTGGATTCTGTCGTGGCATTGTCTTCTGCCTCGGCCGCAACACTACTTCACTGCCGCTTCGGCCCTGGATATTCCTGCATGTACAGAATATGTAATAATATCTGCATTCTCTATAAATATTGACTTTGTAAGTAATGATAACGAAATATACAATATTGTGCAAAGAGTCCATATTTCGGTTCAAGTCGGTGTATAATAGATGCATAAAGTACCATGAGAAGGGTAGTAAATAACTGCCTTTTAGGCACTCATCAAATACCCCAAACTCGAACTATTGCTTGTCCTCAAGCAATGCAAAACATCAAATTGCCGAACCTTACTCCCCTTTGGTCTTACTCTTCCATCTATTCTCCCCACCATGGTCATGTCTATCTTTCTGTTTTAGCCACTAGTTTACCCAAGGACTTTTACTAGGAAACAAGCTATAGGGCTAGGTGAGTGTGTGTGTTTTATGGACAAGGCTGATTCAAGGCTTTCTTAGATAAACTCTAAGTTCAAGACAAGTAGAATCTTGGACTAAAGCTATCTCCTTAAAACAACAAGTCTTGAGCCAATTTTGGGCACCTCAAGATATGCGTTTTCTATTTTCTTCTTTTGTTTATTTATTTCTTATTAACCACCTATTTAGCATACTAGAGCCGATTTCGGGCACCTCTAGCACAAAGAAGAGTAAAACTAGAGCCAGTGATGGGCACCTCTAGTTATTTTTTCAAAAAGTTCTAAGTCTTTATCAACTAAGTTTATTAAAAGAATTTCTAAATCAAACAAGTCCAAAAAGTGTATTTTCTTTCTAACCCTAAAGCAAACTTCTAAGTTTTATTCCATGAGTATCTTATAGTTATCCCTTCAAAACAGAACTTGGCCATGGTAAGGAGAAAGATTTCTATAGCCTAAAAGGAGTAAACTAAATCAAATCTGACATAAGGTAGTGCAAGATTACAAACATAAATTCAAGAAAAGAGAATATAAAAAAAATCAGAAAAAATTTACTCCCTTTATAGTAATGCCACGGTAGTGGATTGCCGCGACAGTGCTTCTGCACCTACAATCTCCCCCAAACTCAAACCGAGCATTATCCTTAATGCTCAAAATATAAGGCAAACAATAATTAAAATATTGAAAAAGATAAAGGCAGTAAAGGAAATATTTATAATGACTCCGAGGAGCTGCTTGTACGGAGTATTCTCCTAGGCCTTGCTGCTGGTGCCTTTCGTTTGGATCTTTGTGCCGGTGATTGCTGTTGTTTGGCCTGCCGAGTGGCTAAACTCTACTGGATGGTATACGGTACGTCGGTGCCGTAACCTCATCCCCTTCTTCTATCTCGTCTATATTATCTGTGTCCATAATTTTCGTTTCGCTCCCTACCGTGGCAGTGGGTATTGCTGATTCATAGGATGAACTATGGTATTCATCAATCTTACGAGACATCGTATCCCTACTAAGACTAGGCATAGGGATTGGTTCTCTCTGGGGAGAGTTAAAGACAGCTCGCCTCTTGGATGACCTTTGGCTGGTAGATGATACTCCGGCAGACCTGGCTGGCCTAGAAAGTCCGACAGCATAAAACTGTTGGTGCGACCGTGGCTGGAAAGATGGTTGTGGCCTTGGGGCAGGTGTTGTCTCAGTGTAAGGGGTTGTAGTAACAAATATATTGGCTGGGAATTCGGGAAATTGTGCCCCTTGATGTGAGAAGCTCTGCATCATCATGTTGGCTAGAGACATGTTGAAGTCGCGCTGGTACTCTATGTAGCACTGTTGGCGAAGGTCCATGGTTGTCATCCTTTCCATAATTTTTTGGTATGGGTCTGCTGCGGCAGTTGGCTCGGCAGAGGCTGGTGCCTCTATTGAATACTGCCCTCCGGCGTTGAAGTCGGCAGTAAATTGCTGTGGTGATGCCTAGACAGGTTCTGCATGCGTGATCTGCATAACTCGATGGTAGAAATCTCTTGTCCATCCCTGCCGAGTTGTCGTGTATTCATCCGTATCTTCGATCGAAACTCCTGCATTAATGCACAAGGCAGAGATTAAACATGGGAAGTAAAGTGGTCCACGTTCTTTCTTACCACATTCATGAATTTCGTGAAGAATGATCTCTCTAATGTTGATGCTTTTCTTCTTGATGATGGACTGGATCAGCGCCAGTCTTTTACGATCCACTGTGCTATTATGGGAGGTTGGGATAAGTCGTCTTTTGATAAACGTACACCATATCTTAGCCTCGGGTATTATACTCTGTCGTGTTACTGAACCCTTATGGGCACCGGTTTCCCATGAAGTGTTGCTGTAACAAAGCTCATCTTTAATCTCTTCATAGTTTTGAGTGGTGATGCTGTCTATGAATTCAGCATGACCATCCCGTGTGGGTGTGAGACCATAAAAGTCATTGATGACTTTGGCATCAAGTTGCATAGGCTTGCCTCGGTAGTGGATAAAGAGGTTGTCCTTGCTTGGCCCATGTGCATAAAATTCCCTCACAATTGTGGCATTCACCGGTGAAGGCTGTAGGCAGAAAGCCTCCCAATCTTGATGCTGAATCTTATTGAATAAGTATGATTCAATGCCGAAGTATATTTTATTGTTCTGTTGAAATCTCTGTTCTTCCCATAGTTTCCGAACAACGAACGAGCGGTTGAATCTGTCAGCAACAGTGGCCGGGGCAAATCTTGTGTAAGAAGCCATTGATTGTTCGTGGCGAATGGTTTGAAAAATTCTAAAGTAAATAGAAATTGTTCTGAAAATTTCAAGATATAGTGAGAGCAAGATTATGAAAGCAAAAGTAGTAAGAATGCAAGAGTAAATAGTGCACTGCATTGAGTCTGCTTATATAGACTATAAAAATATGACTGTTAAAAATAGTCGTTAGGCATTTACTGCCTTGATGCACAGTTACTATCATGGCAGGTTTCTCGTCAGATAGCCGTTACACTATTTTTACTCGTTAGGAATTCTGTGGCTCTGACATAGTGCACTACCGCGGCAGCAGACTTCCTGCTGTGGCATAATTTTTCCTACAATTATAGCTTTATTTATTCTAAAAAACATAAAAATACTGAAAAAAAAACATAATAACATAAAATACTAAAAATATAAATTAATCCTAATATAATAATTAAAATTGAAGGGAAGAGATTATGTTACTTGTGGAGTGCATGTTAATGCATCTCCCTCTTTCATTATCTCTTTCTGGCCCGTATCTGTATGCATGAGTTGGCTAGTTCATTCAGTGCATTCAGCTTCTGCTTTAGGTTTTATTCGTTTACCAAACAGTCTGCCGAGCGTGCTGCCCAGGCAGGATGTTTTAATACCCTGATTTATTGTATGGAGAGCCTTACATTCTACTGGAGCGTCTGAATTTGGAAGGTTGTGGACGGTGTTCAACTTGACTTGTTGATCATTTATCCGCATTGTGAGCTCGCCATTTTCTACATCGATGATGGTGCATCCAGTAACAAGGAAAGGTCGACCCAATATGATCGGTGCATTATCGTCAGCTTCACAGTCAAGGACAAGAAAGTCGGTAGGAAATATAAACTTGTCAACTTTTACCAAAATATCCTCAATTTTGCCTTTAGGATGCACATAGGACCGATTCGCAAGTTGGAGCAGTACTGTTGTTGGTTTTTCCCGTCCTATTCCGAGTTTCTGAAAAAACTGATTTGGGCATAAGGATGATGCTTGCTCCCAAGTCGCATAGGGCCTTTCCTTTATAACCATCCTCAATCGTACAAGGAATCGTGAAGCATCCAAGATCTTTTAGCTTTGGCGACATGCGATTATGCAACATGGCCATACAACCTTCAGTGGCTGCTACCGTTTCAAATTCCCCTAGCCTTCGTCGTTTGGATACTATGCCCTTTAAGAACTTGGCGTAGTTGGGCATTTGTTCAATAGCCTCAACTAGTGGCAAGTTGATATGGACCTGCTTCAAGATGTCTAGGAACTTCTGAAATTGGTGGTCCTGTTTGTGCTTCTTTAGCCTCTGAAGAAAAGGAGGTGGTAGTCTGATATCCTCCAGGTTTCCTTGGATATTGAGTTTAATACCTAGGGTGAACTTATCTGCAGCTGCCTCGGTAGGTGGTTTTGATACTGCTTGTTCTGTTGCCATGGCAGAGCTTTCGGCAGGGTCTTGCTCAGCTTCTGAGTCCTCATGATGCTGCTTTTTTGGTTGGACTCTATCGGTTGAGGTCCATTCTTTATCTTTCAATTGTAGGTCACTTCTGGTTGTGATTACCTTGCATTGCTCGTTGCCTAACACCTTAGCAACTTCAGTATTGCTAGGTAAACCCCCTGGCGGTCAAGTGTTTTGTCGTTGGACAAATTGACCAACTTGGGTTTCTAGAGATTTTATTACAGCCTCATGGTTCTGAAGTCTCATCTCAGTTTGGTTCATGAAGTCATCAGTACGCTTCATGAAGTGGCTATTCTCCATCATTTAAACATCAGTCTTTGTCATAAAAACCGTAAGAGAATCTGCCAATGCATTCGGAGACTATTGTTGTTGTACCTGCTGTTGTGGCATGAGTTGCTGAGTGTTTTATTACGACAGGTTCTAGCTTTGATGCTGAATCTAGGGGCTTGATTAATTGGATTCAAGGCATTATTAGGGTTACTCCAAAGTTTGGATGCCTTTTTCAGGAGGGTTTGTAATTGTTGGACATCATTTGGTTGTTTTTGTTATAGTTTCCAACATATAGGCTGGTCTTCTCATCTAGCATGTAATCCGATGAGTTAACTGCCTTAACCTCATGTATGTTTCTCTGGGTTTGCATATTCTGAACCATCTTGGTCAGAGAAGCCAATTGTGCTGCCACCGAACTGGATGTATCTAATTCATGGGCTGTGGCATGACGTCTCATTTCTCCTCGCCTTGATGTGGAAAATTAGAAATCGTTCCTTGCGAGTTTGTTCAAAATTTCAATAGCCTCCACGGGTGCTCTATTCAAAAGTGACCCATTTGCGGAAGCGTCTAACATCATCCTTGTGGAGGCATTAGTAGCATTATAAAACATGGAGACTTACGTCCACAAGGGAAAACCATGTAGTGGGTATTTGTTTAATAGTTCTCTGTAACGTTCCCATGCCTCATACATTGGTTCATCTTCATCTTGCCGGAATGATGTTATTTCATTACGGATGCGATCATAGAGATTTTTCGGATTAAACCTCGTAATGAATTCTCGGCAGAGTTCCTCCCAAGATCTTATGGATCCTATTGGGATACCATTTAGCCACGTTTTTGCCCTATCCCTTAGTGAATAGGGGAACAATTTTAATCGTAGAATATCTTTATGGACTCATTGAATCTTGAAAGAGTTGCACACTTCCATGAAAGATTTGAGATGTTGTCTTGCATCTTCAGTAGCAGACCCACTATACTGTCCAATTGTGTTGAACATATTGAACATCACTGGTTTGAGCTCAAAGTGAGTTGCTTCGATTTCTGGGGTGACTACGCCAGGATTGAGTCCATTTAGATCTTCCACCAGATAGTCTCTAATAGTGGGCTGCCTCGGCAATGGTTGCGGCATTGGCTGTTGCGGCATTGCTGGCGGTAGTATATTATGATCAATAGGTGGAATTTATCCTCTTGGTGGATCACCCATGGCTTGGAACAGATTGCGTCTCAGATGATGTCTTGTACGTTCAATCTCAGGATCCAACTCGTACAACGGACCACTCGGGTTTGCCCTGGTCATAAACCAAATAAATAAAGTTAAAGTTAGATAAAATATAGTTAAAGGATAAGAAAATAAGGAAAAACAAAATTTAGTTGTCAATCCCCGGCAACGACACCAAAAACTTGATGCGTGTAATAAAAGCGCAATTGAGTGCAAATGTACACGTCGTCAGGTAATAAAATGATAAGTATATCGTGTATCGTCTCCATAGGGATTGGTATACTTAATATGTCTCCCCTTGTTCCCTTGCTCCTGAAAATAAAATAAAAACACAAATAAATTGATTTGTTTAACTAACTAAATAATTAAATAACAAAACATAAAATAAAAGGTTAAAGACGATATAAAGAAAACAGGTAGGATCCAGTTGCGTCAATTAGTGGATTCAATTGATCTTCTTCTTGTCCAATGCAATCACACAACACTGCTTCGACAGTACTGCAGATACAACCTCGACAGTATTGGTGTTCTCTGCCGTGGCAATCTCTTGCTCTTGGGCAGAGGCATCAAAGTTTAGCAAAGTGTCCGTAAGTGACTCAGCTCATCTTTGAGTCAGAGTGTTGTTGATGACCATTCCTTGACGATACCTCTCGGCGTAAATCAACGATAACAACCAACCAATCCAACATTTCTTTTAGTTGCTGAAACTCTTAACCTATCTCTAGGCTGAGTTAGTGTCTACAATACCGTACTTATCCCTTTCGTGAATCTACACCTCTTGATGCTAGATAAATAAATTACTTGCAAACTTCCATCTCGAGCTTGAATGCAAGAACAAAGAATGACAATAGGATAAGCAAACTTTGATATTATTATTGCATAAGAACAAAGATACAAGAATCAATCTCCTCTCACTAATATCGACAATCTTCACCAATCACTAAGAAATTTAGAACATATTGTCGTTAAGTACAATTCTTAGGGAGAAGGATTTCTCTAAAAATCGGCTCTCTTAAACAATGTGGTCGGCTATGGTATTTATAGTCTTAACCTAGGGTAAACCTTTCCTAAATAGACTTCAACTTGGAGTAGGGAACAAGTCTTCTTCAAGGAATCTGATATTTCCAAGTTTGTCGCCTTCTAGAAGGGTTTTCCCGCTTGGTCTTTGATTTGTGCTTTTAGGGCGCTAGCCTGGCCCAACTGGTGTGCTGCATCTTCCAGAATATTTTCTATATTTTTATCTTTCATTGTGCCTCCATTGTTGGTACTACCACACTGGATTCTACCGCAACATTGTCTTCTGCCTCGGCCGCAACACTGCTTCACTATCGCTTCGACCCTGGATATTCCTGCATGTACAGAATATGTAATAATATCTGCATTCTCTATAAATATTGACTTTGTAAGTAATGATAACGAAATATACAATATTTTGCAAAGATTCCATATTTCGGTTCAAGTTGGTGTATAATAGATGCATAAAGTACCATGAGAAGGGTAGTAAATAACTACCTTTTAGGCACTTATCAAACACAAAAAGTGATATCAGATCGAGTATGGCACAAGTAAAATAAAGCACCAACAATGCTTCTATAACCCTGAGCATCTTCAATAAGACTGCCTGCATCCTTAGCCAACCTAATGTAGGAAGCAAAGGTGTGGAAGCTCCCTTAGCCTTGTCCATTTTAGCTCTTTCGAGCAATTCTAATACATATTTCTTTTGACTAAGAAACAAACCTTGATAGCTGTGAACTTCAATACCAAGAAAGAAGTGTAAATCTCCCATATCCTTTAAGCTAAACTTATCACCAAGCTTGCAAACTACCTTGTCGATTGCTTCAGCTGAGCTTCCTGTGATAATGATATCATCAACGTAAACCAATATATATGTGTTTGTAAGACCTCCATATTGAATAAAAAGTGACGTGTCTGCCTCAGATCTGACAAAACCACAATCAACTAGATATTCCTTAAGTTTAACATACCAATTACGAGGGGCTTGGCACAGGCCATGGGGAGCCTTTTATAGTTTACACACTAGCTTGCAACCATTGGATGACATTTGTTCAAAATCACTGGGCTGATCCATATAAACATCCTCTTCAAGATCTCCATTTAAGAAGGCGTTGTTGACATCAACTTGCCTTAGCTTCCATTTGTATTCAACAGCCAAGGCTAAGACCACATTAATGGTTGAAAATTTAACAATAGGATTGAAGGTATCAACAAAGTCTCTACCAGGTAGTTGAGAGAATCCTTTCGAAATTAATCTATCGAGAATCCTGTAGAAGGTTGGTTTTAGATTTAGAAACAATCAAGAAGGATGTAGAAGGTTGTTAGCATTTTTTTTGATTTTGAAGATTCATTTGCATCCTATTGTAGTTCGATTACTAGGTAATTCAACTAACGTCCAGGTGCCATTCCTTTGAAGAGCATCATATTCTTCTAGGGCAGCAGATTTCCACTTGGGATATCGAAAAGCATCCTGAATTGTTAGTGGTGTCTCCTCATCTAGTAGTTCTACAAAGAAAATTTTAGGCTTTCAAATTCCCATTTTACTTCTAGTCAGCATTGGATGAGTGTTAACCGTAGAACCCTAATATGGTCGTAAGGGAGGAAAATCTGCTGAAGCAGGTTGACACACAGGTGCACTGATGCTGTCATGAGAGCCAGCTTCATTGAAATCCTCTTCAAGTGTAAGATCATTTGAAGCATAGTGTCTAGAATGATGGAGGACATAGTAAAAGGAGCAGCTTGATCAATACCATAGCGAAGGAAGGAACATGGTCTTCAGGAATTGGAACAATGGACACTTCTGTTGAAGGGTCTAATGAAGTGGATGGTTCAACAACTGAAGTCTGAGAAATAGGAGATTCAATAAATGAATTTACTTCTGCAGTTGAGTCCACTGGAACAGATGATGCAGGAGCCTATAGACGATCTTTGTTGATAGGGAACAAGTCTGCAACCAAAGGAATAGATAAAGAAGAACCAGGAGAGCAACTTTGAGGTTGTGATCGAGAAGACTTTTCCTGCAAAGAGAGACACTGCTTTATCAAATACAACATTACGAGAAATGTAAAATTTTGCATCAGATGTCAAGCAACAATTACCCTTATGAGAGGGACTATAACCAATAAATTTAGAAGGTGAGGAGCGAAACTCAAGCTTGTGCACATGAAACGGTCGAAGATGAGGGTAGCATCTATAGCCAAAAACCTTCATAAAATCATAGTCAGGAGATCGACCAAACAATTTCTCATGTGAAGAGATTCCTTGAAGAACTCTAGTTGGCAATTGATTGATCAGATATACTGCTGTGGTAACAGCATAAGACCAATAAGAAAAAGACATAAAAGCCTAAGCTAAAAGTGTTAAGGCAAGTTCAATGGCATGACGATGTTTCTTTTTAATAGTACCATTTTGTTGGAAGGTATAAAGACAAGTAACCCGATGAATAATTACTTCTTGTAAAAGCAAGGAGGACAAGGAGCGAAACTCTCTTCCCCAATCACTTTGAAGTTCTTTAATAACATCATTAAATTGTGTTTGAACCATCTTCTGAAAGGATTGAAAGGCAACAATGACTTGCGACTTAAACTTGAGTAAATAGATCCATGTATGTCGAGTATAAGCATCAACAAAAGACACATAATAATGAAATCCTCTCGAGAAAACATGTGTTGGTCCCCAAAGGTCAATGAAGACAAGTTGAAATAGATATGTATAGATGGTAAAAGAAGAAGAAAATGGAAACCTATGGTTTTTGCCCATTTGACATGCCATACAAACTCTCTCAATTTCATTTCTCAAACCAGTGAGCTGAACATTACAGCGCTTACAAACCAATATCAAGGTGTCCTGAGAAGGGTGACCTAGTCTACGATGCCACAGGTCATACAAGTCCAACGGTTTAAACAACATATTCAAATCAGGTTGCATTATTTTACAGTTATTGAATTGAGAAACATCAGAAGGAAAGCTACGAAAGTTGTAAAGACCATCATCTTCTTATCTCTTGAGCAAAACTGCCCTTGAGACTTCATCACGAACCAAGCAGGAATGGGCATGAAACTCAAGGTAAACCTTGTTATCTCTAGCAAGCTTAGACACCGAGACAATGTGGAAGGACCTGGAATAGAGGTAAGAGCTTGAACACCTAAAATAGAGGTGGAAGGACCATTCATTGGCCTCCATGATCAAAATCAACATTACACAGGTTCATGTTGGCACTGTCATCTTTGTTTTGCTGTTGCTCAACAGCTCGGATGTCAAGTCTAAAGAAACTTTCATCAAAATGATGTCTGCAGCGATTCACTAGATGACCCAGCTTCCCACAGAGTTGACACTGGGGCAAGGTCTCCCAAACCTACCACGACCACGTTGTGTAGAAGGAGATCGAAAAGGTCTGGGTGGAGCAACAGGAGAAGAACCACTAACCCGTAATGTATTTAGACTAGGAGTGAAAGTAGTATAGTTAACAAAACTATGAAGTTGAGTCTCAGCATCAATAAGTAAAGAAGTAGCAGCATCCAAGGTATACGGTTCACGACTAGTAGTGATAATGGCTACAAATGGTTGGTATTTAATGGTTAGACCATTGAGAATGGTGGCAATCTTCTCAAGAACCGAAACTGGAGTGCCACACGAGGCAAGGGCGTCATATACCTCTTTGACCTGGGCAACGTAGGCACGCATCGAGAGATCACCTTTCTTGAGAGATCGTAACCGATAATGAAGGCTCATAATCATTGTCGTAGATCGGCTCGCAAAAAACTGAAGAACCATTGTCTAGATCTCAGTAGCAGTTTCAGCTTCAACAAACTAAGATAGGAGGGTGACACTGATCATGAAGAGTAACCACTGGGCCAAGGCACTATCCTGGGCAATAAATGCTTCATACGCTTCATTTTCAACCAAGTCACTATCATCACCACGAATAGTGTCCGGAGGGGGTTTTAGAGCTCCAGTGAGAAGCTTCTCAAGCCGATGACTCCTGACAGCTAGGAGAATTTGCTGCTTCCATAATAAGAAGTTGTATTCATCCATAACAATGTTGATTCTCTTATTGGTGAAGGATTTGCCCACCTTTGAGAGTGAACCACCAGACTCGTCACGATCGGGCAGCGACAAGATTGATTCAGGAGGCAACGCCATGAGGAAGAAGAACACAGACAAAACAGAAGAAGAAGCGTGTAACAGAAATCACAGGATGATCCCGATGATTGATACCATCTTGAGAAATGGATCAACAAATCTATCAGTGTCCGCTCAAGAGGATGAAGATCTTCATTGTATTGCATGGTTTTTATACAGAAATAAGCAGCTCACAGCTTCAAAATAATAACAAACTTTTGGTAGCTCTTCCAGCTTAGCATATATCCAGAAATGCTAACAACCTTCTACATCCTTCTTGATTGTTTTTGAATCCAAAGCCAACCTTCTACATGCTTCTCGAAAGCTTGATAATGTTCAACACACTTAGTACTAAAAAATGCGTCTGAAGTGTTAGGAGGCGAGAGGCGTCGTGAGGCGTTTAAGAAAATGCATCCAGAAGTTGAGTTATAATGATTTGTAGAAAATAAGCGTTTTCGAAAGCTTGAGACGCACGAGGCGACATTTCTTGTTACTAATGCGTGTTTAAAAGAAATTTGAAAAAAAAAATAGAAGCAGAAGAATCGAAGAGAACAAGAAGAACAATAAAAGTCTGACATCTTGAAGAAATTGAAGAAAGAGTTTTTTAAGATTTTTTAATTTCTTTAAATGTAACAAAGTCACTTAGAAAGTTAGACCTTCATGTTCTGTTAATGAATAAAAATACCCATCGTTTGATTGAAACATCTAATGAAAACACCCCGTTTATGAAATTTTAAACCAAGAAATTCAGATTGCCTTCATATATATCTCATGCTAAAATAGTAGTTTTATTTAAAATAAATTAAAATTATTTTTTATCTTAATTTTTTGTTCTATTATAATTATAATAATTATTATTACTTAAATATTAAAATTAATATAATAAAATAAAAAAATTAAATATATATATATATTTATTTAAATAAAATATTTAAATAGTATATTTATTAATATTTTAATATATTTATTTTAAATAATTTTAAAATTTATATATAATTAAAATATTTAAATTTTTTAGCATCTATAATATAATTATTATATTTTTAAATATAAAATATATTATAAGATTAATTTAAAATTTTAAAATACAAAAAGTTTGCATCTTACCTAACGTTTCGGATCTATAGAGCTTTTTCATCTCGGAACGTCTATCGTCTTTTAAAACCAAGATGTTTCATAATAAATCATGTGAGGGTTTATAAAATTAATTGTGATTTTATAAATATTTATATTTTCTTGAAATAAATGTCATAAAACACATATTTTAATTATTATATTATTAAGATTTTTGATACTTTTTAATTATCAGATTATCTAAAATTTTAGTTATTATTTAATTTTCATATAATATAATTATTATATTATTATAATAAAATATTTATAAAAACGTCGACATAAAATAAATAATCTTGATTTATTTTTTAAAAATATTATCAGATTAATATATTAACGAAAACATATTCACTTAAAATTCGGTGTTTTTGGGCTTAGGCTAGATCGACCTCATTCTCGAATCATTACCGGTTTGGACTTCACCGAGACTATTTTTTTAATTCGAGTTTTTCTGACTCAAGATTTTTCGGTGTTAATTAAAACTAAACGTGGTTAACCGTAAAATCAATAACCAAACTAAAGCATTTGGATGATTTATGATTTCATAAATTTAAGAATTGTAGATTTTTTATTTAGTTTATAATTATTTTTATAAGATAAAAATAAATATTTTATATTTAAAATATTATAAATGCATTTTTATTTATTATTTTTACTTAAAAATTAGATTTTAATAAATATTTATAAAAAAACTTTACCTTTTAATGTTTAAAATAGCTATAAAAAACAGTATTGATTATAATTTTTTTAACGAGGTTTATCTTTTATAAAAAAAAATTACAGTAAAATTATTCATTTTGAATTGAGCCAAGTCCGACAAGCTTCGAACCCGAATCGAATCATATAATATTGTTTCTAAACCGAATATAAACCTAAAATTTTGAACTCAGTCTCAAGCCCGAGCCGAGCCTAAATTACAACTTCGTCACCAGCGCATGCATCGGCCTTCGAATATCCAATGAGGACAAGGAAAATAATGGTAGAACCGATATGGGATTTTCCCATTGACCAAGAGTGTAGAATTCAAACTGTTCAGTGTTCAATTGAAATTGAAACAAGTTTCACATGTTGATCAGTTGAGCTCTAAAAAAACAGAACTGCAAAGCAAGAATTCCATGGTAGAGCATGAACAGAAACAACCAAAGGGTATTATTATACAATGTGATCAAATCAATCAATGAGGAATGAAGAAACTTACCGGCAAAGTCTGCAGTCTGCACTGAGTTTTCCGGCCGTCATCTACTGCCCTCCCATGTCCACGACTTCCTACAGGTGAAGTCGAGGACATTTGGTAACGGCTTCTTTCCGTAATCTGCCATGCCCCTAAACAACCAGTGCGCTTCATCCAGCAATCCCTCTTTACAGAATCCATTAATCATGAAGCAACTCATTTGCAACTTCAATACGGCAGTCGATTAATGGGGTTCAAAACCTCATTCCACAACATGTTCTTACGAAGTTGAGCATATTGAAGTTGCAAATGAATTGCCGATCAATGACGGTCAACAATAGCGCCGGTTGATCTACAATTAGGTTCGGAACCTCGTTCTTCCATCATCTGTCTAAAACATTACAGCTCGATCGGTATGGCCGATCTTACGTAATCCATTAAGCAAATTCACAGCCTGAGAAAACTTAACTTATTTGCAAAGTCCATTAATCAAAGTGGCTAGATTCAACACCTAACTCCAGCATTTCCCCCCAGAATCAATTCGACCTAATTGACAAAATCAATTAACCAAGATACCCAAAGAATAAACATCATGAGAAACTCCAAATTGATTCAAACAGCTACGCTACGGATCGAAACAACAAAAAAACCCTAATGTTTCATTCGAACAATTGGTGCTAATAGTTTATTGAATTCTGCAATTGAAGGATTTGGGTATTTCTCAATCAACTTGTTAAAGCATCATCAACATTTGAAACGAAAAATCAAAGAAAATCCATACCTTCAAATTAAGCGAAATGGAAGATAAAGAGCTGAAAAGAGAAATGAAACCACAATTAACATAGAAAGAGAGAATGGCATCTGCCGCTTCGAATTAACCTCTTCAGATCGAGAAATTATATGGGTCAGTCCACCTCATCCATGAGACTACCCACTAAAAATTACTCACCTCATCAATTTTTAATTTTTCAAGTGAAGGTTCACTTAAAAAAAATATGACATGAAAAATTGATGATGTGGATAATTTTTAGTGATTAGTCTCATGAACACGTGGTGAGATTGACCCATGATATAATTTTTCCTTCGGATCCCTCGTTAAACTACTCTCCATCTCCCCAAATCTCTAATTGAGAGCCTCGTAAATAGGGATGTAAAAAATTGACCCGACCTGAAAACCTGTCTAAAACTTGTTCGAGTCAGAACTTGGTTTGACCCGAGGATGTAATGACCCGAACCTAATCTGTATCCGACTGTTGTTGACCCAAACCCGAGTTGGACCTGTCACTGTAGTAACCGAACCGAAACTGTATCCGACCGAGAATGACTCGAACTCGATTTTAACCTGTTATTGTGGACCTGAAACTCGACCTGTATCCGACTGAAATAAACCCGAACCCACGTCTAACCTGGCAGATAACTGATATTACCCGACTGAATTGACCCGAGACCTGATTTTACCCGACCTGTTATTAACCTGAACTAATATGAACATAATATTTATATAGATAATTTATATAACATACTTATATTTCTATTTATTACTAATTTACTTATTACAAATATATAATAATTTTATATATAAAATACTTGTTAATTTTAAATTATATAATAAATTTATCTTATATTACTCTTATATTTGAAGAAAAAGAGAAAAATAAAATTTTGGAGGGAAATAGATCATCAATTTTTTAAGTTTTGTATTAAATTACTTTTAGTGTAAAAATTTTGGAAGGAAAGAGTTATAGAATTAAAAATAAATTTTTATTATTATATAAATAAAGGAAAAAGACAAAATTTTGAAAAATAATTATAATAATAAATTTTAGAGGAATATTATTATTCTTTAAGTATATATTAAAGTATACAATTAAAGTATATATTATATACTAAAATATATATTAGAAGAATTTTAATATATTAAAGTATATATTATATTTAAGTATATATTATAATTATATATTATACACATATACATTAATACATATTATATATATATATATATATTAGTGGTCAATGATGCTTATCCTGCTCTATCTTGTATGAATTTAAATTCTTGTATGATTTTTTTAATAAATTAATGTATTATACATATACATATATATATTTATACATTCTATATATAGAATATATAGTATATATACATACTTATATATAATACATGTATTAATATATATTAATATACATGATATATATATATACATGTACTAATACATATATTAAATAATAATATACATGTTAACACTTAACATGTATGATATATATAATATATTATATATATACATATACATATAGCATATATGATCGATACATATATATTAATATATAAATATACTATATATATATTAATGTATATATATACATATATATATATATACTATATACTAATTACTATATACATGTTATATATACATAATATACATTTATTAATTGCTATATATACATATACATTTACTGATTTGATGGGTGGGAGATCGAAATTTGAGCGGAGAGGAGGGAAAATCAATTTGAATGATTTTTTTTATTTGAACGGGGGGAATCAATTTGAGGGATTTTTTTATTTGAGCGGGGAGGGAGAATCAATTTGAGAGAATTTTTTGATTTTAGTGGAGAAGAGAGAGATCAAAATTGGCGGCAAAAAATATTTGTTAGTGAATCTAACGATTAAAAAATAAAATAAAAAATATAAAAATTATGTGAATTAAAAATATTAGTAAATAAATGAAAAATTAAGAAAAATTAAATCTTAAAAATTTTTCTTTTCGCATTGAATGAAATATGGAGAAAATTTATCCGCTCATTTTATGGGTTATTATCATTTTAAATCGATACTAATTTAAGAATTTTATTCTTAGATCTTTATTTTTTAATTTCAATTTGATTCGTTTTAGTGTCAATTTAAATTTAATTTTTTTAGATTTTAAGTTTATGTTCGAAATTTAGTGATAAATATGTCAAAGATATATACATAATACATTAATACAAATATTAAAGTATATACATATACATACATATATATACATATGCATTAAAGTATAATATATACTTTATATTATATGCTTTATATTATAAAACATAAATATTATATATTATAACATGTATACATTAAAACATATAATAAATATTATATATAGTTTATAATATATATTATATTATATACTATTAGCACACATTAAAGTATACATATAATATAAACATACATTAATATAAGATAAATTTATTTGAAGTATATTATAATATATATTATAATAGATATATACTAGATGTATAATATATATTAATATATATTATAAGTATATATATACATATATAATATACATATATTAAATTATTATTAATATGTTAATGTATAGTATATAAATATAATATACATATATAATACATATTAATATACTAATGTATATAATAATTTAGTTATTATAATGTATATAATAATGTAGTTTACTATACTAAATTACTAATGTATATTATATACATATACATAACATAATTCATATACACTTGTAGACATTTAGTATATAGTACGTTATACGTCTAGTTAGATACATGATATATATAATTATTATGTATGTATATATTAATATTCTATGTATACATATATTAGTATAGTATATATTAATGTACTATCACTATTATCTATGTATAATATATTAATGTACTATTACTAGTCTAATCTACTATGTATACATCATTAGTCATTACATCTAATCACTATAGTATATATGAATGTACTGTGTATATATTATATATATGATACATTAATGTATATATGATAATTGATACGTCATATTTCTATTTTGAAATGTATTAAACTATTAATAAATTATAAGATAATATTTTATTTTATTAATGTTTATCTTTTTTTAATTTAAATTTTTATTTTTTGAATTTATAGTTCCATATTTATTCCTTATTAATTTTTAATTTTTGTAATTTAATATAATTTTTATTTTTTAAGATATAAATCATTATTTATCATATGATATTTTTGTTAAGTCTACTGCGTAATATTTAATTTTAATAAAATTCATGTTAGTGAAAGACGTTAGATATTAAACAATTAATTCAACCTTAATAATCAAACTTATTTACTTATTTTTACAAAATCAAACTTAATAATTTTAATTATTATGAATTTAAAATCAAAATTAATTCGACCTGAAACAAAACCGACTTGAAATGAACCCGACCTGAAATGCAACCGAACTGAAATCTACCCGACCTGAAATAAATCTGTCGATTATCCGATTTGGACCTGAATCATTTGAATCCGACCTGAAATGGATCCGACCTGAAACGGAACTGACCTGAAATGGACCCGAGTTGAAATAGACTCGACCTGAAATGGACCCGTACTCGACCCGAATTGAGTTAAAACATCAAATCAACCTGAAATAACCTATATCCGATTTCACCTGACCTAACAGTACCCGACTTGAAACTCATCCGAGTAACTGTTTTTACATCCCTACTTGTAAATAGAGATGGGCACGGGTCGGGTCGATTTTTACGAATCCAATCCGACACAAGTAATTTTTTAAAAAACCTAACCCGACTCAAAAATAAATATCCTAAACTCAACCCGACTTATAAAAAAATAAATTTAAGGATTAAATTATAAAAAACAATTTGAGATCTTAATTATAAAAAAGTATAATTTTAAGGACTAAATTATAAATAAAAAAAATTAATTTTAAGGATTTAATTATAAAAAATATATAGATAAAGGACCATTATTATAAAATTCCTAAAAAATAATAAAAAAATTACGTATTTAATCTCAGGTCGAGTCAAATTAGATATTTTACACCCTAAACCTGAACCTGATACAACTCGATCCAATTCAAACCCAATTTTTATAAAAAATCTGACCCGATCGGACCAAATCGAACCGGAACCGATTAGGCCGGATAAAATACCCATCCCAACTTGTAAACCTCTTCGGATCTCTAGTTAAACTCCTCTCCTCTCCCCTCCCCAAATCCCTAATCAAGCGCCTAGTAAAATATACAAGTTAGTATTATTTAGATTTCTATTTTTAAAAATTAATATATATTAAAAAATCTAATAAAAATAAAATTAAAGAAAATTTCTCTATTTAAAAGGCTGATCCTTTTCATGAATATTAAGTAGTTTTAAAATTTTATAATTATCACCTATTTTTATATGAATTTATAAAATAAAAAAATAATTATTAAACTCCTTCGATGGATACTTTAAAAAATAAAAATCTATTAAAGTTTGAAAATTAAAGAAAAAAATGGATTAATTTCTAGCGAAAAGAAAATTTTATTCTTTAGTGTTAATAATATTTTAAAGATAACTTTAATCTAATATTTATATTAAGTTTAATTTAGGATTAAGGGTCTAATAAGCCCTTAAATTTTTAAAAAAAATCAACTAAGCCCTTAATTTTTTTTTACACTCAAATAATCCCCAAACTCAAAAGAAAAATCAATTCAACCCTTAAACTTTTTTAACACCCAATTAAACCCTCAAACTCAAGAAAAAAAAATCAATCTTTTACCAATTTTAACCGATAACTTTAAGTTTTTTTTTTTAAAAAATTAACATGTGTTACAACAAAATAACACTATTTTTTCGTTTTTAGGAATTTTTAAATTTATTTTTTAAAATCATATAAAAATCATAAAAAAATATTTTTAAAATATAAAAAAATAATTTTAAAATTTAATTTAAAATGATAAATAATATTTTTTTTAAAAGATTTAAAATAAAAAAATAAAAATATTAAACATTATTTTACAATTATAAAAAAATATTTTTATATTTTAAAATAATTTAAAATTTTTCAAGATTTTTATAAAGTTTTTATATTTTTTTATATTTTTAAAATTTAAAATTTCTTAAACACGATAAGTGGTATTATCTTGACGTAACAAGTGTCAAAGTTTAAAAAAAAAACGTTAAAGTTAACGGTCATAGTTGATCAAAGGGCCAAATTGATTTTTTCTTGAGTTTGAGGGTTTAATTGAATGCAATAAAATTTTAAAGGCTTAATTGATTTTTTCCCAACAGTTTAAGGCTTAAATTAACTTTTTTTTAGTGAGTTTGAGAGTTTTATTGGGTAAAAAAAAGTTTGAAGATTTAATTGACTTTTTTACAAAAATTTAAAGACTTATTGAGCCTTTAAGCCTTTAATTTATACGTGTTTTAATTTTAAAGTTTGTTTTATTGATGTATAATTAATTTTATTTAATTAAATAGATTAAATATTTTTATCTAATTTTAAATTCTTGTAATTATATTAAAAAGATAGATTATCTTAATATAAAAATTATTTATCTATGCACAAGATGATTGAGAATCCAAAAAAATTACATTATTGAGATTAATCCATGCTTAGTTATTTAAAAATAGATAATATTTAGATAAATATATATTCTTGCAAGTAAAATTATCTGCTCACTTGGTACATAATTATTATTTGTGGATTATTTTACTTTACAATTAAAGTCGTTTAAAAAATAAATCTTTAAAATTTTAAATTAAATTAAATTATTATCCTGTATTATTAATGATATATTTAATTAAATAACCAATTCAATCATAATCATATCTTACATTTTGAAATAATAACCAATAATAATATATAGTAAAATTGGATTATACTTTCATCTACTTTACTTTTATTGCAATAATAATAATAATACTCGTAGAAATATTCTGACTTATAGTATATTTGTTAAAAATATATCCGTTCTTGAGATTTTGATAGTTTATATGCGAATCTAAAAATTAAACTCTTATAATAAATATTAAAAAATAAATTTTAAGAGTAAGTTTTTAACATGTATTAGAAAAAAATCAAAACTCTAATAATATATAATAAAAAATTAAATTTTAATAGTATGTATATATTAATAAATATTTGAAGAGTAGACCCTAATAACATGTATTAGAAAAAAAATAGGCCCCTAGCACCAAACATAAAAAATAATTAAGACTCATAGTATCGAATATTAAAAAATAAATATTAAGAACAGACGTAATACAAATATTAAAAAATTAAAACCCTAACAATAAATATTAAAAAATAAAGTCATATAATAATAAATATTAGAAAAATAATAATAGATTTGTAATAAGAAGTAATAAAAATAAATTATTATAATAAATTTTAAAGGCATTTTAATCCTTAACGTTTATATTTTTTTTATCATTTTGGTCCTCATTCTTTTTTGGATAAATTTAACCCTTAACCTATGTCTTTTTGACAAATAACTTATTTTTAACTAACATAATGATTAGACCATTAAAAGTTTAAAGATATTGACATGTCATATATATGTGATAATATATTTTAAATAACATGTCATCTAGCCTCATTCTACATACATATAACATGTTACTATCGTTAAATTTTTTACGATAATGACAAATATATACATATAAAATATAATTTTATTCTAACATAAAATATAAAATAATTAAAATTCAAATAAAATATTAAAAATTAATTAAATCTAAAATAAAAATCTACTAAGCATTCTCAAATTTTAAATATCACTTTATACATATATTATATATCATTAACGTTCATTTTTTTTAACTATTTAATCATTATGCTAGTTAAAAAATAAGTTATTTGTCAAAAAAAAATATAGATTAAGTGTTAAAATCT
Source organism: Abelmoschus esculentus (assembly GCA_035048815.1). Taxonomy (NCBI): domain Eukaryota; kingdom Viridiplantae; phylum Streptophyta; class Magnoliopsida; order Malvales; family Malvaceae; genus Abelmoschus; species Abelmoschus esculentus. The sequence goes on from JAUCBN010000021.1 coordinate 3,645,750, forward strand.
AATTTCATTCATTAATATATGATCAATACACTATCCTTCTCTATTTATAGTAAATTCTGAATACTCAACTAATAAGGCTAACCATCTAACTAATCCTCTACCATAAATAACAAACTATTTAGCTGATACAAAATATAGTTTCAACATTCCCTCTCAAATTGAAGTTTTATAGATGTTTTTAAACTCCAACTTGAAACCGGGTATTCATGTTGTTGTATTCCCAAGGCTTTAGTCATTATGTCCGTCAATTGCTCTTCAGATTTTACGTACTCAGCTTGAATTAAACCTTTTTTAATCTTCTCACAAACAAAATGACAATCGATCTCGATGTGTTTCGTTCTTTCATGAAACACGGGATTAACAACAATCTAAAAGCTGCTTTATTGTCACACATCAGCTTTATTGGTAATCCTTGTTTAATATCCTATTCAGACAACAATCCTCTTAACCTTACTATTTCTCTACAGTAATAGCCATGCTTTTATATTCTGTCTCAACTGAAGACCTTGCAACTGTGTTCTGTTTCTTAGATTTTCAGGAGATTAAAGAATTTCCTAATTTAATGCAAAACCCCATAATTGACCTTCTCTTCATAGGACATGTTGTCCAATCTAAATCACAAAAAGTCATCAACTGATATTTACATGAGGAACTAAAGAAAATGCATTGTCCTAGATTTTTTTAATATATCTCACTACTCTTAGGGTTGCTTTCAAGTGAGAGTCTTTCGGCTGCTGCATAAATTAGCTCAAAAAATGCGCAACATACGTAATGTCAGGTCTGGTATGAGTCAAATAGATTAGTCTTCCAATTAACTTCTGAAATATTGTTTTATCTTGTAGCACATCATCTATAGTTGTCAGTGCTTCATCATATTCTGTGTAGTATATTTTTTTTGTTCAAGTGATGTTGATGTTGGTTTTGCTCTCGTTAACCTAACATCCTCTCTTAGTTTTAGGGCATACTTACGTTGATTTAGAATGATCTCCTCCTTTGATCTCATAACTTTTAACCTCATAAAATATTTTAAGAAACCTAAAATTTTCATCTTGAAGTTCTTATTTAGGATCTTTTAAGGTTACTAATCATTTCCTCATCACTTTCAGTGATCAATAAATCATCCACATAAATCAATAGAATGACTATCTTGGACCCTTGATGTTTAGTGAAAATAAAGTAATCAAACTTTCTCTGTTGATATCCGGTATTTAAAAAGGTTTCTATAAGTTTTAGATTTCATTCCCTAGATGCTTGCTTTAACCCATAAAGAAAATTGTGCAGTCTACACACCTTATTCCCCTTGACCACAGAATCCCTCGGGAAGAGTCATATATACCTCTTCAGACAAATCATCTTGAAGAAAGGCATTAAGGACATACATTTGGAGTAAAGGCCAGAAAAATGGAAGCTAAGGTAAGGATGGTTCGAATAGTAACTAACTTAACTACAGGAGAAAAAGTACCACTATAGTCAACACCCTTCTGTTGAGTGTAACCCTTGGTAACCAACCGTACTTTGAACCTTTCAACCTCACCATTGGATTTATACTTGACCTTATAAACCCATTTACAACCAATGAGAACTTTTTCTGAAGGTAATGATACAACTGACCATGTATTATTTGATTCTAAAATTAAAATCTCCTCTTACATAGCTTGAACCAAGCAAGGACTTTTAATGGCATCCATGTACGTAATAGGTTTAGGAATAAAGCTTGTAGAAGCAATAAAGGTTTGAGTAACATATGGTAAATGAGAATAGGCAAGAAAAAGGGAAATATAATACTTACAAGAGGAAAAAGAAGAATGATAAAGAGTACCAACAAATTCAGTCAATTAGGATAAAGGTTTTATAACCGGAGATGATCTTTTAAGAGATAGTTGAGGAAAAGATACAACATTAAAAGGATCGATATTAGCAGGACTACTATCGACACTAGAATCAGAACCAATATAAGCAGAATCTGAAGGTCCTGTAATGTTAGGATCAATATTTGAAGGAACACTAGAAGTAGGACTAAGAGAATGAGAAGCAATGTTTGAACCTATATTAGTCGGTGAAGCAATATCTGGAGGAGAGACAAGACTAGTTTCAGAAGGTGAATTTGTTGAAACAAAAAGAGAAGAGGGAGAAGGTATAATCAAAAAACCATCATCAGATGGATATAGGGTAGAAGGAAAATAGTTCTAAACTAGGAGACACATGTAGCAAAAAAGGCAAAACATCTTCATGAAAAATGATATCTCGACTAACAAAAAAGGATTTTTTAACAGGACTAAAAATAATATAATCCTTTTGAGTAGATGAATAACCAAAAAAATATAGATGAGGTAGCTTTGGATGAAAATTTATCTTTATAAGGAACAACAATGGCATAACAAAGGCAACCGAACACCTTTAAATAAAGAGATTTGGAACTTTATAAAATAAGACCTCAAAAGGATTTTTTCAGTCTAAAACAGATGAAGGTAAACGATTAATCAAATAACAAGAAGTAGACACACACACCCCAAAATTTGATTAGAACATTGGATTGAAAATGAAGGGCTCGAGCTATTCTAAGAGATGCTTATGTTTTTTTCTCAACAACCCTATTTTGCTAAGGAGTATAAACACAAGAACTTTCATGAATCACACCAGCAGAAGAAAAAAAACTTTGAATAAACTGAATTGAAAAATTTTGTACCATTATCACTTCTAACAAATTTGTAGATATAAAAAAAATGTGTTTTGAAATAAAAAAAAATACTTAAAAAATAAGACAACATCAGCTTTGAGTTTTAACAAATACACCCATGACATTCTAGTGTGGTCATCTACTATTGTAAGAAAAAATGATGGCCACTATGAGTGAAAATTTTCTTAAGGCCCCCAAAGGTTAATATGAATGAGGTCAAAAGGTTTTGAAGATCTAATAGAAGACTTAACAGAAAAAGGTAATCGAATTTGCCTAGCTAAAGGACACACAATACAATTATGAAGAGAATCATTTAAAGAATATGACTGTAAAAAAGAAAATTTATAAAGTGCAGTAAAAGGAGTATGCCCTGAACGAGCATACAAAGAGTAGTATTATTAACCACCAAGGTATTACAATTAGAAGTATTACATACTGTCGAAGCAAAACTTGTAGACTCGAAGAAATAGAGATCATGGAACTCCCTACCAACCTTCTTCATCTTTCCGGTAAAGAGATCCTGTAAAATACAAAAATCAGGGTATAAAGTGATGCTATAGTGAAGCTTATGAGTAAGCTTGGAAACAAAAAGTAAGTTACGGGTAAAATGAGGTACATACAAAATATTAGAAATGGAGGTTTGAGAATCAAAAGAAAAAAAAACCAATATGGGTAATGGGAGTTGTTTTACCAATGGGCAAATGAACAATGCGAGATCCAGAAGCACATGAAATTGGAGATATCAAACTTTGGAAATCAGACAAAAAATAGTCAGTCGCACCAGTATCCAAAATCCAACAAACGGAATTAATAGTGGTAAAAGAAACACCAAAAATAATATCTATCGTGTTTACAGCTGACTCAACAGATAGATGAAACTTTAAGAGTCCCAGAAATTGAGTGTATTGCTCATGAGTAAACAAAGGGGCTGGTACACCAGTGGAAGAGCTAGAAACAGAATCCTCAGAAGTCGGGGCATTCACCAACAAAGCTTAAAAAGGCTTACGCTTGATAAACTTAAAATTCGATGGAAAATCATGAAGGCGATAACAATTTTAGTTCTTGTGACCTTAGATCTTACGGTAGTCACAAGTACCAAAAAACTGACGATTATCCACATCACCTCCAGAAGAATTGGAATACAAAGATGTGAAGTCAGAAAAGGAATTCACAGAGAGGTGAACTCGTTGACCCTCTTCTTGAACGATCATAGAATACGCTTGATTTACCCTCGGCAAAAGTCATGAGAAGAATTTGACTATGCATGTTGGAGTAAGTTTCATTAAGATCCATGAGAAATTTAAACAATTTCTGATGAGGCAAATGAGTGAAAATGGCCTTCGATGCATCACAATTACAAATCGATATCGGAATAAGAGAATTATACTCATCCCACAAGAGTTTCAGATGAGTGAAGTAGGAAGAGACAATAGAATCACCTTGCCCGAAGGTGGCAATCTCTCGATGAAGAAAATAAACTCTGAAGCCATCAACCTTGTCGAAACTCTCCTTTAAATCCTTCTAAACATGAGCAGCACTAGTGGCGAAAACAATACCAGCAAACAAATCCGATAAAACGGTGTTCAAAAGCCAAGCGAGAACAAACGCGTTACATCGATCCCATTGAGAGTGAAGAGCAACAATAAAATCTTCACGACGACAAGAACCATCAACAAACCCCAATTTATGTTTCGCGAGGAGCGTCAGTCGCATCGAATGACTCTAGACATTATAGTTTTCATTGCCAAGGAGGCGATGCGAAATCAAGACAGTGTCCAGAGTATCCGATGGATGAAGAAAGAGAGTGATTGATGTTGAATTCATCGGTCGGCGATATCACAAGAAAATAAGGGCAAGAAAGTATCCAAAAGAAGAGAGAAAAAACAGAGGGAAAGCTCAAGAAAGTCAGAAATTATTCCCATCGAATGAATGAAACAAAGGAAACGGGCCAAAGAAAGTGACTGGCTCAGGAGAAAGAACCCAAAAAATTGATACCATGTTCTGATTTCATTCATTCGTATATGATCAATACACTATCCTTCTCTATTTATAGTACATTCTAGATACTCAACTAATAAGGCTAACTATCTAACTAGTCCTCTACCAGAAATAACAAACTATTTCGCTGATACAAAATATAGTTTCAACATTAAGGGTTAAATTTATCATAAAAAAGATAAAAAACTAAAATAATAAAAATCATAAACATTAAGGGTTAAAATTATTTTTTATTATTAAAAACAAATAAATTATTATTAAAATTAAATACAATTAATAAAATATTAAACACTTATAATTATAAACCAACGATGTATCTTAAATAAGGACGGCCAGGGGGAAAATATTGTGTATAATATTTATATAAGATTCTCTATATATTTATTGGTGTCAGAGTTTTGTTATCCCATATCTCGTAATGCTTTCCACTTCCAACCCCATTGCCTGGTGGCTGGTGAATCTGATAAAGTAAAAAACTCATAGCTCCTGGTTTTGAGTTCTGGTCCACAGGATCGAGCCACTTGTCCAACCGAACAACAACAAGCAGCCAACATGAGTTGAACAGCATGTGGTTGAGCCTCATCCAGTGTAGGGATCAACATTTTACCCGGCCCGATAGGGTTTCGACCCGATCCGGCTCGATCAAAACAGATTTTTTATGAAAAAATCTAATTTAGGTCGGGTGATTTTTTAAAGTGATATCGAGTCGGGTTCGTATTTAGGGTGTAAAATATCTGACCGGGTAAAATATATAATTTTTCTATAATTTTTTAGAATATTTTTAATAATGGTCCTCTATTTATGTATTTTTTATAATTAGGTCCTTAAAATTAATTTTTTATTTATAATTTAGTCCTTAAAATTATATTTTTTATAATTAAGTCCCTCAAAATTATTAATTTTTACAATTTAGTCTGTAAATTTATTTTTTCTATAGGTCAAGTCAGGTTAGAATCATATTTAAAGTATTTATTTTCGAGTTAGACCGAATTAAATTTTTTAAAAAATATTCAAATCGGATCGAAACTAGATTTAGGATATTTATATTTGAATCGAGCTCGGATGAACCGAAAATCTAACTTGACCGACCCGTGCCCATCTCTGATCCAGTGTTCCAAGAAAGTGAAAAACTAAAAGTTCAAGGGCCACATGCACCGCAACACGCTGACACCAACAGACATTCCAGACCACAACCTCACCAGCATCAGTCAGTATACATTTCATTCCTTTTGTTTCACTATTTCTGGTTTTTCTTCATTCTTCTTGATATTCTGCAAAATTTGGGTGTTGCAGGAGCAGTTTGGGGATCAGCAATTGTGGCAGCACGGGCTTACAACAGCCCTGGAAGTAGGCTTATTCATGAGAATTCATTGATTCCAACATTTTCAACATGGATTTAGGGTGGAAAAAAGATATTTCATTGATTCCAACATTTTCATCATCATCATCAAATCGAACCATTCATACATAAAAAGGATTCCAATGTTACATAATATAGTTATTACAAGCTATGAATCTGTTCTAGGCATTGGTGACCTTGTCTTGACTGCTGCCACCTTTTTCATAGTAATGGTAAGCTGCTGCACCAGACAGCACAGCTAGAGTCAAGGCTTGTGAGTGCATCCTGCATCAAATCAAACACGTTCTCATCATCAGTTAACACACAGAAATACAGATTCAAAGTAAGCAATTTTAGCTGACTGCTGAGTTTAATACTCCATAGTTTTCAGAAAGAGAAATGGTGACTTGGTGAGAACCTGGCATGAATAAGCCTCAGACTTGGCTTGAGAAGGCTACTTCCACGACTGTTAAAAGCCAGTGATGCCCCAATTGCGGAGGCCCAAACTGCTCCTGCAACACCCAAAAGTTTCAGAATGTCAAGAGAACGGAAGAAATTAAAGACAGAAATGGTTGAACAAAAGGGAGTAGATGTGGACTGACCAATGGTAGTGAGCTTGTGTTCTGAAACCCAAGACTGAAATGCCTCCATTTTTCTTCTTATATGTTGTATAAGTGAATAGACTGAGATTGAGAGGAAAGGGAGGCCAGGCAGGTGATTTATACAGAAAATGGATGATGTTGAAATGTGTGCATGTGCCCCCTGGATTTTGAGTCTTTTCACTTTATCTTGGAACATTGTATAAGGTTAAACCAGAGGCGATTCTCACCACTTTGCTGGTTTGTGTTGGGATCTCCACTTACTCCACAGGTTGCCAGATCCTGTGGGCATCACAAGGTTGTGGGGGTGGCATTTGGGAATTACTACTTGAGCTTTTGGTGGCATCTTTGGTAGGTCCAATGGGGTTAGCTTAATCTTCTAGCACAAAGGAATTTAGGTACCATCCCATTGAATTTTAACAAATACCTGCCAACCATGCTGAATTTTATGGAGTTCTATATTTATTTGAATTTATTTTGAGGTTTAATTTAACTTTATTTAAAATAATTAAAGACCTAAAGTAATACTAAAAATGTTCAATATTAATAATATTCAATAATATTAATAATATTCAATATTAATAATATTCAATAATATTCGACGCATGTTATAGAATTTTATAAGTTTTATTAACAATTTTAATAGTTTCGTCACTTTATTTGTTTTCTATATATAAAATCCAAAATCACACTGGGCTGAATTTTCTGAATCCAAAACCATTTCGGCTTGGGCTGCTTCAGAGGATTCTAATGCTTCTTCAACAATACCATCTTTTCCCAGAGGCTTATATAACAAAAAGGATGGTAGTTAAAGTATATTATTTTTTTTTATTTATGTATCTAAAACTATATATAAACATTTTTGTTATAATAAGTATTTAAAGTATATTTTTTAAAAATAAATATTTAATTTTTTTCGTTAAAATATGTACCTAAACGTGTATATATATTGTTAAAATAGGTATCCAATATATTTTTTAATCAATGTCACATGTAGGGACGAAGCCATGTTGATTGTATCCTTCTCAATTGTTTTTGGTGTAATTACATTTAAGGTTTTTATTAGTTTAAATAGTAATAAAATAAGACTTTTGCCCTTCCTAATGTTTGACCCTGACTCGTCCCTGGTCACATGACAACTTTTAGCAAAAGAAAAACAATAAAATAAAATACGAGAAATCTACTAAAATAAATTAACTAAAATAAATTACGTATTTTTTTTTATTTTGAGTCGAGTCGAGCTGAACTTGATAAGCCCGAGCTGAGCCCGACAAGTTCCGAGCTCGAGCCGAGTCCAATAATTTATTTTCGAGCCGAATTCGAACTTAAAATTTTGATCTTGCCAAGCCTCCAGCTCGAGCCGAATTTGTCCAGGCTCGGACTCCGCTCGTTATCGCCTCTACTGGGGTATATGCTTTCAAGCATGACTTGCCCCACGATTTCATGGACAAGCAAAGCTACCCAACTCGAACTCGATTCTGAGTTTCGGAAATGAATGTGTTGGGAACAGATATGTTCAATTTTTCTCTCTAAGATGTTCATGCATTTGGAGAATCCTTATAGAATCATATTTCTATACCCATCTTCAGATATGCTTCTTTTGCTGAGGTCGATACATTTGAACTAGAACAGGAGTTGGCATCGGTGTGAGTATTGGATATGAATACGTATTTAATATGAGTATGTTTAATATTTTCTAAATATCCATACACATACCACATGTTCGGATAGGTATCCGATACGAATATCCGACACAGACACAAGTCGAACAACGTAAATATATAGTCACTGAAGTGTAGTATCAGATGCTTGAAAGTCTTCCCCATCATAGTCTATATTGTGTGCATCCAGTTATAGGTAGTCTAGTTTACCCTTATGTATGGTGGTATTTGTGTTTGACTGATAGGTTTTCTATGTTTGGCAAACTTGAATCTCATACAAATCCTACTCTGCCAACACAGGCATCAACACATGTGCTTGGATTCCTTTGAAAATGTGAATCATTGGTGTCATGGAGGGATGGAGCAACCTTTTAGTCATGACACCAATAATTCATGTATTCATCGTTTACATTCTTTCACGTATTTAGATTTATCGAGAACGAGTGTTGAATACAGATAATTTTACGCAACAATCCGGTTGTGCCAATCTCTCATGTTCGAATCCTTTTGCTTCTAAGAAAAAAATCATCTGGTATTTTATGTTTATATAAATTTTGAGACATTCGTGTATTCGTATCTTCGTAGTTATTTAGTTCGAATATAGGTGATGAAGGGTGGTGAAAGAAACTTTGTACCATGTAAGGTTAAAAGTTGCTTAGGCATGTGAATGGAGCTCATTTTAAGCAATGGTTAATTATTTGAATATAAATCTGCTTTCATTTTCAAATTCCATAAATAAATAAATAAAAAATCAGTGTCTTTTGCTAATCTAATCTTATTTTACAACAGGATATGGTTAAAGTTGATCATTCATTTTTGGATAGAAAAATTCTAGCGGTCTAGTATATTAATGAAAAATATAATTTTAGAATATTTGTGTTTAATACTTATTTAAACATGTATTTTTTTTAATAAAAGTAATTAATTTTATTAAACGAGAAAATATTTAATATTACAATAATGATTTACAATTATCATCGTAAACTAATACATAATTTGGACATTTTCTTAAAACTAGTTACTTTAAATCATAGAGGGACCACCATACATGAAAAAAGTTAAAAAAACTCATCCAAAGACTCGATTAAAAAAATAGACAAAGATAAATTTGACTACATTGGCAAACGAATCACAAAAGGGGATTAATCTATTGAAAGACCACCGAAAATCGCAAATCAGAACTTAGCGTCACGATAAACTATCCACGAGCGAAAACCGGGTAACCAAATTCAATCCGAGAGTCCAAAGCAAGGAAGATCGTCATCATAACAAATAAGCGTCATCTTGATCAGTTGTGGTATCGTAAAATCTAAAAATTAGTTATTTTTTAGGGTAAAGTAACTCCAAAATTAGCTATAAGTTTTATAACTAATTAGTTATTTTTTCATCTAAAAATTATAAGCATATCACGTCATTTGATTAATAGATTGCTATTAACAAGTTATACAATTAACATATTGTTATAAATATGTCATTTTGTTTATAAACATCATTTTTTGATAAAATAACATATTTAGTCCAAAAATTTATATTTTATTATTATTTTTTAGATTTAAAATAATTAAATAAATTTAATCTTTCATGTTTAAAATTTTTATCACTTTAGTCATTTCTATCATATTATCAAAGCAAATGAGACCATCTGATCAAATTAGTACTTCGATACTTACATTATATCATAAAACATCTAGCTACTGTTAAATTGTTTTTATATCATGAAAGCATCAAGAAAATAATATAATATTTAACAAGAAAATTAATTTTACTAAATTATTTGAATTAAGATCAAATTTATAATATTATATTAATTGAATGATCTGTTTGTAATAATACTTTTAATGAAGTGACTTATTTATAATAAGTGACATGTAAAAGCTTATAAAAATTAACTTGTTTGTAACTTGAGTGACCTTGGATGTAGTTTACCTTTTTTCCATAATGTATGATTTTTTTAAAAAAAAGTTAACATGAGAGATTTAAGGGTTAATCTTAATAGGGGATCCAGAGTTAAGCTCAAACTTGACTGAATTTAATTTTTATGATTTAAATTTTGTTTAAAATAAAAATTAAATTATTTAAATATATTTGATTATATTCGAACAATTTCGTTATTAATAAATTTAATTTTCATGTCAACGTTGAGTTTGATACATGTTCATTAGTTATTTGAGTTTAGGTATTCGAATACTCGGACTTAACAAGTTATTAACCAACAAATTTATTCAACACATAAACATGTTAAGTGTCAAACACTGACCATTTCAAATTGTACAAACAGCTCATGGTTTCTTATACTTTCTTGCAAGAATGAAAACATGTTCTTCAGTTTGCTTTCCGACAATTGATTCCGATTTCCCCAGCATTTCCTGTAAGAGGTTTAATGTTTCCCATCTTGATCATCGACTTGGCAAAGTCCTTGAAAAAGGATTTAGTATTGGCGCCATATCTTGTAACCAAATCATCAGTTGAAGAATTCCCATTGAAGAGTTCTTGATCCGAATGAAGCAAACCCTTCTTGTCCAACAAGTTATTGTAATATATAGTATCGAAACAGGTCGGTGTTTGACGATCGAGAGGGGCGAGCGCATTGTCGTTTCCGCTTCTCGGGCAAATCTGTTGCAACGAGTTGGTGAAGGAGGGGTCTATGTCTGAGTCGTTGTAAATGTGTGACCAGAATGATGTGCACCGGGCAAGGCCAATAGTGTGCGAACCTGTGAATCCAAAACCGAACCATGGTAAGTAGATGTTAAGATGTACTTGTTTGAAGGATAATCAGGGATTTAAATAGCGACCTCGACGAAATATCGAGTTTCGTTGAGATGTTCGGATGTACTTGTGAATCCATGACAGACCGCCTAACAGCAAACTCGACAAATATTAATGCAACGATCGTCGTCCTGCATTTGCGACGAGATATTGTCTGTTTCGGAAGTAAAAAGCTAGCTAGTTGATGTGGCATCAATGTCCCCTCGGCAAATCAAAACCGAAGAGCATCAGCAGAACTTAGTGAACTAACCTGAACTGAATCACGAGCAGCAATGGCTAGAATATCAGTGCAGGATACAACTCTAGGACATGCTTTCTCCAGTTGAATTTTGATGTTGTCGGAGTTATTGAACCCTCTCGCCGAGTTACTGTTCGGAGCTGCGGTTTTCTCACCTATGAACGTCGAGTTATTGTCCAAAAGTATCGATCCATCACATCCCTATTCACCACGGGAAAATATCGAACACTATGTTTACTAAGACTTGTGTCCAAAAATGCATTCAACATGAGTAATGCTGAAGGTTTAAACAAAGGTAACGTAGATCTGCTGATGAACGCTTGAGGTTCCTTAGCCTCCGATTTAGACCCGAGAATCCGTTTATCGTATTTGTGTACATAACGAATTCGATCGTAAATCAATCATATCATAGTAAAAGTAAATTTTCAATGATTCTGATAATAGTAGCATTTTTCTATTAGTTTACCAGTGTCCCACAGCAATGATGCCAAAGAACCTAAAGCTATTGTTAAACTTCAAACATTACAGATAATGGTGATGAAAATGGTAGCTGTAGCCTATAATCCTCTTACAAACACCATAATTTGCAGTTTTTTTATTACATTTTGTTGTCTCAGCTGATGTTTTTCAATTGACTTTCCTGCAATTGATCCTAATTTCCCCGGAATTTCCAGTCAGAGGCTTGATGTTCCCCATCTTGATCATAGATTTGGAGAACTGTTTGAAAAACTTTGAAGAATCTGCATCATACTTTTTGATCAAGGAATCGGTTGAACCGCCGTTGAAAAGTTCTTGATCAGAATGGAGGAGACCTTTCTTGTTCAGCAAGTTCCTAAAGTACAAATTGTCGAAAGAAGTCGGTGTCTGTAAATCAAGGGGTTGATGAACGTTATCTTTCCCTGTTCTCGGGCATTTGCGTTGCAGGGACTTGGCAAACGAGGGATCGATGTTGGAGTCGTCATAAGCGCGTGCTCGAAACAATGTGCACCTTGCCAGGCCAATAGTATGTGCACCTGCATACAGCATTCTTAAAAGTACTCTCGTCTATGGACAGGGGTATTGAGATACATGACCCTCAACACACGTACCAGAGTCCGAGTAACATAGCTCGAAATGATCGAATTTTCCGAGTTAGAGTTTACCTGAGAGTGCCACCAAGTCTTTGGACGAGAGTCCTTGAGCATGAAAGCTTAATACAAGATCACTTAAGTTGAGACTGGGTCGAGGAATGAACTTTCTTGCAGCATTTCTGCTAGCAGTGGTAGAATCCCTCCTCCCTAACTTAACTTTCCATGATGGACCCCCTAACTGCAAATTGTGGTCATAGACATTTTTTCAGTCACATTGCGGTCAATTACGATAAATATCGACAACCTACGAAAACCGGCTATAACGTCTACTTAAATGTGGACTTACCACGACAGTCGAGTCACGAGCTGCAATGGCAAGTATATCGGCACAAGAAACGACTCCGGGGCAAGCTTTCTCAAGTTTAGCTTTAATGTAATCGACCACATCATATCCCCTAACTGAGTTATTGTTTGGAGATGCAGTTTTCTCGCCGGTGAACATCGAATTATCGTCCAACAATATCGATCCGTCGCACCCCTGCATCATTTTCCAAACATCAAACAGCTAGAAGACAGAATCCAAGACATCAAAAAACACAACATTATGACACAAAACAACAATGCTAACATTAACAAAGCAATCATGGAAATGCAATCTTAGCAAAGATGCCCCCATGCGTGGTTCCTTCTTTAAAACAGCTCTGACATGAGCTTCGACGATCGAGAGCACTTCGGGACAAGTCGATTTGTAGTGATTCGGAGAGAGTTTGCTTCCGTGGCTGTCAACAACAGATGCACCAGAGACAACGAAGACAAGTAGAAGTACCAAGCAACAAGCTTTAGCCATGGGAATTCAATTCTTATGAACTCTTGAAGAAAAATGGTGGTTCTGGGTTCTGAAAACTACACAATGTGGAATTTATAGTACCCTTATAAGCCTAATATTAGCTCAATATGTTCATATAATAAGAAATTCTGTTTAACGAAAAGTTTAGAAATTATACGTAGTTTCATACACTAGTGATTTAAAGTGTGAAATTTTCATACTGCTAATTCTATTATAGTTAATCCTTGAAGTCATGGGAACTTGTTTCTTACAATCTATGTTTAACAAGGTCATTAAAGTGATAATTTTTCTTTTCGCAGTTTCCTATCATTTCTGGATAAAAATCATCTACCTCTTTATCATGTCTCTGTCCGTACCTTCTGTTAAAAATTTATAAAAAATTAAATTTAAAACCCCGATCCTTATTTTTTATATCTTAAACCCTACATCTTAAAAAATACATCATATCTTTAATTCCCTAAACCATAATCATAACCCTAATCTTAAACCCTAAACCCTCTAATTTTAAATAGAGGCATGAATGAAGGTATGAAAAACAGTTAAACGATTTGCGTCCATCATTTTCATCCTATAAAATGGTTATTTGATAATATTTGATACATTTGGCAAATACATGTTTAGTATTTTTGGCATATTATATTGTTCGACACAAAAAGACAAAAATACGAAGGTGTTGGTCTAAGTGTTAAGTAGCTTGATATCGCTTAAGCACGTAATGAGTTTGAGGCTTTATGTAAGTAGAAAATCTCAATCGAAAGATTAATCCATCAAAATTAATTATATATGAATTGTTTTGTATTTATCAAGACAAGACCTTGTGATATTAAGAGAAAAAAATATGTGAATGAATTATCGTATAATATTCGATTTAAATTTTATTAAATTTGATAAGGGTAATAATTTTGATGTTACAATTAAAATTACAATGAAAAGATATTTTTAGGTTAAAGTCTATCAGAAGTCTCTGTATTATATTTAAAATTTTATTTTATTTTTCTATTATATAAAAGAGCATTTTAATCCCTATATTGCATCTGAATGTTTATATTAATTCTTTTGCTATAAAAATACATTTCAGTTAATATTTTGGTCCAAAAATGATAAAGTTATTATTGGTTGACTTAAATATTTTGGTTTAAATATTATTTGGTCCCTTTCAGTTTTGAACTTGAGAAAATTATTCTTTCAAAATATTTTTTGTGAATTTTTACATAAAATATTCAATACTTATAAAATCTAAATATAAAATTAATTCATATTAACTTTAAACTTTGTCGTCATCGTTTAAGATAATTACACTTACAAATCAAAATATTAAAAAAAATTATTTAATTAAAAACATATATATTGAATTTTCTTAGAACTTTTACATTTTAATTAGAGTGAGGGTCTAATAAAAAAAATAAAAATCATTAACAATATTTAAAATTTCATTAAAATTTATAAAATTATGAAAAGTATTATCAAACATTATAAATTTTAGTTTTTATTTATTTTAAAATATCAAATCACAGTTAAACATGTGTCATGTATCGATATAAATCACTTTTAAAATGTACTTTGAATAAATTTCTTTTATTTTTTCAAGAAAGATCAATCTACTCAATTTTAAACCTACTCAGATCGATAATCAATCATTACAATACATAAATACTCGAATTGATAATCATAATACATTTGAACATAGACTATAACAACTCTGTCAGAGCCTACAAATAGTAAAACTTAAATCGAGAATAAATCTGAATCGAGAACCCACGTATAAATTTACGTATGATTAGCCTCGAACTTAGATACTTAAGGAACAATACAAATGAATATTTACAATTAGTCCTTCAACTTCTAATCCTTGTGATTTAGTCCCTTACTCTTTTGACCCATGTTCATGGCATTGGGCACTTATATTTGTCATTTTCTTCCCAAATGATGGCTTGTTATTCTCTCTACCTATCTTTATGAATCAAGCCTTACTCTATTTTCTTAAATGTCCTAAAACCATGCACTTTAGGTAAGAAATCATTGTGGGATGTAATAATATTCTTTGAAATTGTGGAGTACAAGGCAAAGGCAAAAGTCTTCCACATCACTGTCTTAAATAATTTGGCATATAAATCTGGCAAAGGAATCTCTGTAGTTTCCTGTAAGAAAATGATGCCATTGGACCCACTTTTGAACATTTTTTTCTGATATAATTAATTAATTAGTGTCTGTTAGAAAAATAGGGTTGGAATCTTTTTTTTTCTTGTTTTGGATAATTTAAATTATTTATTTATTTATTTATTTCCACCCAAAAACTGATTGCAGTAAAATGGATAGTAGGCTGCTATTAATAGCCTATCTGTTTGAAGAAATAGGTTAAAGCTACTGGGTAAGAAGTTAATAAACTTGACAATGACTCAACACCATGGTAACCCATAAAATTACAGTGATTCGAGAGTAGAGTTATTTTTCGATTTCGAAGTTTTATTCGAAGTTTGATCGAGTTTCGATAAAAATATTAGGCTTGAAAAATGAGTAGGCTTATGTATGGATCATATGGTTTATCTGTCCCATGTATGAGTAAAATTTTTTAGTTCATGAATTTATCTGACTCGACTCGAATATAATTTAAATTATTATCAGGTGCATTAGTAGTAATTTTTTAAAAGCAAAGTTAAAATGGTGAAAATGTCAAATTCTTTTATTTTTTATTTAGTTGTTAATTTTATTACAAGGGCACGTGTCCTAATTCGACGACTTTTGGTTAAAAAAACATTTTTTGATGCACTAGATAAGTTTATATAAATTTACGTAAAACTTTTATATTTTTTAAACCAAAAGTAAATAGATGAATACGATTAATATTAAAAAAATATAAAATTATTAATTGAAAAAATAAAAAAATGATTTTAATTATTTATTATCATCCTCTAATAGTCTATCATAATAATAATAAGAACTCTAATTAGGAATATTATCTTCACTAATTAGAGTTTAACATATTATGTACTTCTTATTCCTATAAATAGATGAGTTTATGAAGGTATTGTACACAAGTCAATATTGAGAATAATATAAATATCCCTCTTTATATCTTTTTTTGTTCTTTCATTCTTGTTCTTTCATTCTTGTTCTTTATTATTGTTTTAGTTCTTCATTATTTTATTTACAACACGTTATCAGCACGAGACTCTAACCAACGGAGGTGTTTGTCGTTTGAATCTTGAAAAAGTTATTAAAAAGAATTTGTTACTAGCATAAATCAAAGATAAGTTCTTCTCCCTCAGTTATATTTTAATTATAGATTATTTCTCTCTCTTGATTTTTAACTTGATTTTTAATTTTTAAAAATATTTGATTGTTTGGTGTTTGTGTAGCGATAAAGTGACTCAATTAGTGTGATTCTTGTCGAAAATTCCATAAAAAGATTTTGGTTTAATCTTTTCCCTTTCAATCCTTTGGCTTGATTAATGAAGATGTTGAATAATACACTGGTAAAATTGGCTACAGACCAATGGAAAATAAGCTATTAAGTTAGGCAAAAGATAAAAAACCCGATCACCATGGTAAAAGCCAATTATATTCTAATTAATTAATATATTTTATGTTATGTTGGTTTAATCCGATTATATTGGCTGGACGTCCAGTTCTACGAGGCTACTGATCTTAAAGGAGGTTCTTTTTAAAGGATCTTGTGGACTGGTTTAACAACGCCGCATATGAGGATTAATTTTTTTTATTCTTTATATATATATATTATATATATATATATATATATATATTGGTTGATCAATTACTATTTAATAGTATGAATGTTATAAAGTTTATATTTGCTTGAAAACAATATTATTTTTATGTCAAAAAACTTGACTATAGAATTCTCCCAATTTCAAGTTACGAAAATCGTCTTGATCCAAAAATTTTTATGGGAGGCATCTCCTAAAGTGAATGCATGCATGATGCTTATTCCATGCGATTATTGAATTTGTTTTATTTCTTGAAGTGAATGCAAACGTGATAATTCACTATATGGTTAGTGAATAAAAACTCAGTTATGTGCCAAAATATCATTGATGAGGATATGTTAGAAATTATACTCCTCTTTTCACACATTAATGTTGTCTTGTAGACACAATATCGTGAAAAAAGGTTTTAAATACCTATTAGTCTCCGTTCCATTCTCTAAAGTGAATGTGATATTTTATAGCGGAATGAATAAAAGTCACATTAGTAATTTTGGTTGCAATTGAGGTCATAAATTAAACATGGATAAGATTATT
This sequence comes from Abelmoschus esculentus, assembly GCA_035048815.1. Taxonomy (NCBI): domain Eukaryota; kingdom Viridiplantae; phylum Streptophyta; class Magnoliopsida; order Malvales; family Malvaceae; genus Abelmoschus; species Abelmoschus esculentus. The sequence continues at coordinate 3,663,204 of JAUCBN010000021.1, forward strand.
CTTTTGAATGCTTATATAAACTAGAAGTGAAATTATAAGGATGACAAGAATGATAGAGATCATATCAAATTTTTATGTTATCAATGCGATGGTATAAATCATTGATCTCTTACTTGTTAAACACCGAAATATTATGGACTTTATCCATAATCATGAATGATAAATGAAAGAAAATATAAACAAATTTTCTTTGTGGCGTAAATAATTATGACTTAACAAATCAAGATCTTGGTAGGAAACAAAAAATCAAAATTAGCTTTTGTCTGGAAACATAACCCATCAAATTTGTAATTCTTAAACCATCAATCTAACAAAATACAATCCAGAAATCAGTACTTTCATGTTTCATCCACATCAAAAAAGTCATCCTTAAGCTCGCAACTCAAATTATGTGAACCAAAAGCAAACAATTTGATAACATATTCCAGTACCTGGGAAGGAGAAGACTGTTGCATGAGATGGAGGAGATTAGAGGTGGATTGACGACCGACAAAGATGGACGACCGTCGAGTGTAATCTTCGAAGAAACAGAGGGAGGCAGAGGGAAATAACGTTAGAAAATTTGGGGAAAGAGGAGAAGAAAGCTGAATTGGGGGCATATATCACGTTTGCGGCGTTTTAAATAAAAAACGCCACAACTTTTCTATCAATTGTGGCGTTTATTTTCAAAAACGCCACTAATATACTACTCATTGCGGCGTTTTAAATAAGAAACGCCACTACAGTACGATTCATTGCGGCGTTTTTGAAAAGCGACACAAATTTATAATCTTTAGCAGCGTTTATAGGGACAAACGCCACAAATATAAAATCTATAGCGGCGTTTTTAATCAAAACGCCACAACCTTACAAGATGTTATGGCGTTTTTTAATAAAACGCCACAAATTGTTGAGACCTGCGGCGTTTATAGAATCAAACGCCACTAATGTAGACTTATTTATGGCGTTTGAGGTAAAACCGCCGCTACAAACGCCGCTATAGAACAAGTTTGGTGTAGTGTTTGTTGGTCCAACTTAATTGGATATTGTTAATTTTCTCATAATCCTTCAAGAAAATAATTCGTCATTTATTTTATTTCCCTTATAACATCTAAAGGAAATAATTGATCTTTTATTTATTTTATTTTATGCTATTTTTTTATTATTTATTTGTATTAATTTATTTTACATATTATTTATTTACACTTTAGGTTAATTTACCGTTAATTTATTATTTATTTACGTTTTATGTTAATTTATCTTTTAAAAAATATTATTACTTCCGAAATAAAATATACATTGAATTGTGGCTATTTATGCTTAGCAGACAGTGCAAGTACTCATACAATACTTAAGCATAAAAAATATTTTCCCATTTAAATACAAGGGAAAATATGAGTATTATTTCTCAAAATACTAAAATATCAATACATCGGAAGAGCTTTTGAGAGTTTACCTTTGATAGATAACTGATTTGATATAATGTGCTATATTTAATATTTTTCATTTCCTGAAGTGCATGATACAAAGCACATATTTTTCATTCCCCGAAGTAATTAAAATAAAGTGCATTTTAAAAGATGCATAATTATACATATTTTCTCATTTTAAATTCAAGGGAATAATATGAGTACTATATCTAGAAGTACTAATATCACAGAAGGCTCCGACTGAGCAAAATGTTATTGCCAAATGGAACTTTATTTCATATTTACAGTGCATTATACTCGTCAAAGTCGCAAAGAGACTTATTGGGTTTTAAAGATATTTATAGAAATATATTGAAAATATCAGTTAAAGGGATGCTTATTATCTCAATATTACGAGTATAACTCAAGACAATAAGAAAATTTTGACAAAGTTACATGCACTGTCATCCATATTGTACTACATAAAAATTAGTACAAATTGAAGCTCATGCTATTGTAAATCATATGTTTACTGATAATTATATTTGGCATGACCAGTTAGGCCATCCCAGTTCAATTATGATGCGAAAATTTGTTGACACTTTATGTGGTCACTTATTAAGGAACTAAGATTTTCTTCAAGGTAATTTTCATGTAATACTTGCTATAAAAGCAATTTGATTATTCAATCATCAACAACTAAGATAGAGTGTAAATCTATTAATTTTCTAGAATGGATACAAGGTGATATATGTGGCTCATACACCTTTCTTACAGTCCATCGAGATATTTTACGATTTTTATTGATGCATAGACTAAATGATTATATGTATCCTTGTTATTAACCTGCAACTTGGTGTTTGCGAGGTTTCTTGCTCAATTGATAAAATTACGAGCATATTTTCAAATTATCTTATAAAGACAATCAGTTTTGATAATGTTGATGACATGTCATTTTATATGTAATATCACCAATTCGCATCAAGCCAACCAATGATTATAAGTTCTCCTTATACAAATGGTTTTTGGTCAGGAACCAAATATTTCTCATCTTAGATATTTTTTGGGTATGTGATATATGTTCTAATTGCTCCACGACAATGCATAAAGATGAGTTTTGAACTTCTAATAGAGAATTTATTTACAACCCAATTTACTGATTGTCATTTTTATTAGTCGGTTTACCCAACATTAGGGGGAGAAAATAAATAGTTGAGGAAAGAAATAAGTTGAAATGAATTATCATTTCCTCATTTTGATCCACGTACAACACAATGTGAATTACAAGTTCAAATGATAATTCATTTAGCAAATCAATTGTCAGATGATTTTGCTGACCCTAAAAGAGTGAATAAGTCATGCATACTAACTATGAATGCTCCGATTACATCTGAAGCCCTGGAAGGACAAACTCTAGTTATTAATGAGTCTAACTTATGCTTGAAGCGTAATAGACAAGTTTCAAAGATAAAAAGATCCTTAAAAAAGAAAAGGAGTTGTATTTTATGATGGTTTGATCGAGGAATCAATAAATTATGAAAATCTCTAGAAGATATTAAAAGGTCTCTAGCAGAGACATTGACATGACTCAGGTACCTGATAATAAAGAGATCTCAATAGATTATGGCATGTCTGGTAAAAAGTGGAACTGAAATTAAATCGACGTCGTTAATATATTTGCATGCAATATAGCAATAGAGATTTTATTTGATGATGTGGATCATGAATTATTGTCAATTGGATAATGTAAACAAAGAAATGATTGGCCAACATGAAAAAGGCAATTGAGGAGAAATTAAATTCTCTTTTTAAAAGAGAAGTATTTGAGCCTATAGCATATACATTAAAATGTGTAAAGCTCGTGGATATAAACGAGCCTTTGTGAGAAAGAGAAATCAAAAGGGGAAATTATGAGATATAAACTCATTTAGTTGCACAAAGATTCTCACAAAGACATGAAATTGAATGAGGAAAATATACTCCTCGCTGGTGGATGTAATTACTTTTAGATATTCTCGCAATAAATGAAATGACTTAGTTTCGTCTAATGGATGTTGTTACATCTTACTTGTGTGAGCCTCTTGACAAAAACATTTATATGAAGCTTCTAAAAGGATTTAGACTGTCAGAAGTAGTTAATTCAAGTTCTCGAGAAAATTATTCAATATTTTTGAATACTTATTAGCATAATACTATATGAATTGTTTAATTTCCCTGAGCATTTTCTTTAAGAGGATTAACATTGAATTTTATTGTTTAATATGTCGATGATTTGAATATCGTTGAGACTCATGAAGAGATCTCCTCAAATTCTTGTGCATCAATCGACATGCATAAAAATGTTGAAAGAGATTTTACATGCATAACTCATATTCATTTATCACCCTTATGGTTGTTAGGTCTCTTAATGTAAACAAAGATTCTTTCCGCCTCAAGAAAAGGGTAATGATATTCTTGGTCTAAAAGAACAATATATACATTATTCGATCTGGAAGCATCATATCTTAGTTGGTCTAGAAATATTATTTAAGTGCTTTGAGATCATTACCTTTAAATAATTATTATGTATGAGGTAAAGCCGAAATATGTGTTTGGCTAAACATATTCTGAAGATATGTGAATTGCTCTCACAAGATAAGATACAAGCTATCTTGTGTAGAGATAATACTAAATTTATATCTCAAGGTGGATATATCAAATGTGATAAAAAAACATTTTTTAAAAGTTTCGTCCCTCATGATCTTCAGAAAGAAAATATTCAATGAATTATTTCAAGTAATAATTTAGAAGATTTATCAATTAGTGCATAATCTACTTCAATATTTGAAGATTGTATTCAATATTGAATTATAAAGATTCAAATATCTTATGTGATATTTTTATGAGGGGGAGTAAATACGTGTTGTACTATTTTTCCCTTAACCGAGGTTTTGTCCCAATGAGTTTTCCTGATAAGGTTTCTAATGAGGCAACATATTATGCGTATCAAAGATGTGTGTATTCTTTTTCCTTCACTAAGATTTTTTTCACATAAGGCTTTTATCTTAGTAAGGTTTTAACGAAGCACATTATCTTCATAGACATTCAAGGGGGAGTGTTATAAAAATTTATCTATGTGGATGTTTATCATAATAAGAATTCTATCATTAGGAATATTATCTTCATTAATTAGAGTTTAATATATTATCTTCACTAAGATTTTTTTCCCAAAGGGTTTTTATCTTAGTAAGGTTTTAACGAGGCACATTATCTTCATCAACATCCAAGGGGGAGTGTTATAAATATTTATCGATGTGGATGATAATAAGAACTATATCATTAGAAATATTATCTTCATTAATTAGAGTTTAATATATTATGTACTTCTTATGCCTATAAATAAATGAGTTTTTGAAAGCATTGTACATATGTTAATATTGAGAATAATATAAATATCCCTCTTTATATTTTCTCTTTGTTCTTTCATTCTTTTTCTTTATTCTTGTTTTAGTTCTTCATTATTTTATTTACAATATTTTACTTATTTATTATCAACCTCTAATTGTCTAAAAAATATGAAAGTAATTGAATTTTACATAATATAAATGGACCATAATTCTCTCTTTCTCTCTCTATTAAGTGTATATTTATAAATGATATTTTTTTTCCATACACAAGTACTTGTAGAAACTTTATTTACAAAAACGTCATTATTTTGGAGTTTATAAATTTTAATTAAGGGTTTGAGTATATTAGTTTTGATTTTAACTGTTGATATAATTTTGGGTTTATAGTTAAAATTTAGGATTTATAGGTTAACATTTAAATCTCTAACCATATTACCGTAAATGTAAATCACAATCCTAAATTTTAACCTTGGATTGTAAATTATAAACCCTTATGTTTAAACCCTTAAACTTTAAAATTAAGGTACTCGTGGAAATAAAAGATTTTTATCGTAGTCTTTAGGGTGTTCGTTATCGGGTACCAGAAAAACGGATACTTGATTTCTTCGATATCTATTTGTCAAACCGTGTCCTATCCTATTTAAATTGTGTACCCGCTATCGAGTAGACACAAAACCCTGATACCCGGTTTAAAATACATAATCAAATCTAAAAATCTGTGATTTAAAATTTATCACCTAAAAGATATTTAAAATATTAATCTGTTTTTTTTTCTCGATAATAATAAATTAATAAAAATATATTTGAAAATTTTAAAACTTAAAAGTATATACTATAAACATAAAACTAATTTAGATATTTAAATTTAATTTTAGGCACAAATATTGAGGAATTTAAAATAAAACTATAATTTAAAATTAAAAAAAATATATTAAAAGTTATCTAGTCAGGTCGAGTACTCAAAAATAAAGAAAAATAGTCTAAACCTGATCACATTATTTTTTGGGTCGGGTTCCTGATTTGATCGAATAATTTTTTAAAAAATTATCTATTTTTTTAAATTATCAAATTAATCAAATCGAATAATTTTAAATAACATTTACGATCTGTGTACGTGATAATAATCTATTTTTAAATTATTGGATAAATTTTGCAAGTTGTGCTAGGCCTGGGCCTAATTTTTTTTAACTTATAAACCTTAAATTATAACTTTAAAAACTAAAATTTAAACCCTAAACTCTAAACACTAAAACTAAAATATTAATAAAATATTTTTTATTCAACTATATAGTGATTACAGTAGTATTTGTTTTAGTGTATACTCTCAATCATTTGACATTGATCGTTCAATCACAAATGCTAACATTACTAGTGCTCAAACCCGTAATCTCTGGGAACAATAACCGTTTCTTTAACCATCGAAGCTAGATAGCTCGTGCAATAAAATTTTCTTTTCCACTGCTCATGCATTATTGTATACTTACTCAAAAATATATGTAGCTTGATTTAAGATATAGATTTAAATCAATTTTAGATTCTAATATTCAAGACTTGAATTTAATCTCGTCCGTTCGCTAATTTCGTAACATTATATAACAAATTATGTTATCTTATACTGTTTATTTGCATAAAATTAAATTTATAATATATAATACTATAATATTAATATTTAAAAAATATGCTAAATTATTCATGTTTTAAAAATAAAATAAATAAAAAATAAACAAGCAAAATTATTAATTATAAAATTAATAATAATTAAGGCTTATCTTAAAGCCGAATCAAATTAAAACAACTATAAAATATAATAAACAATGTACTTATTATCGTTTTTTATCAATACCATACGATTTTTTTCAGTGAAAAATCATATAACGTTAAATTATGGCGCATTTCATTAAAAATTTTAAAAATCTAATCGAAAGAAAAGAGATTGACACAAAAATGAATACAAATTGCCTACCTTTTAATCGTGTCTTTATTAATGTCTTCGCTTTAAACAACTGTAACTTGATCGAAAAACATAACTCCTCGAACAAAACTCGTTTTACTAAACACTATGCATTATTAGTTCTATTATTTTCTCGAAACTCTTATTCTATGTTTTAAAATCTAAATCTTATTAGATAATTTTAGTCAGTAGGAGTGTTCAAAAATACTCGATATGATTGACCGATTCTTTGACTATTCGAACATAAATAATCGGGTATTTACTCAAAAATTTTTTTAGTCCGAGTTGGGTACCTAACTTGTTATTTTCCGGTTCGAACCCCGATTGTAATATTAAAATTTTCAGATACCCGGTTCCTTTTTTTAATTTTTTTTATTTTAAATATAATTAGTTTTTAAACAAAATACCTTTATATTCACTATATTCTCAAATCAAACAACTTAATCCCTAAATTTTGATCTCTCAAACTTTATTTTTTTAAAAAAAATTAGGGACTCATTATAAGAAAGAAAATTAAGATTCATTGTAAAATAATAAATTTATTTTTCAAGTTGATAAAATTCGAACTTTATTCGTTTATATATGCATTATTTTTTAATGACAAAATTTGAAATTTCAATGACCAAAATAGATTTAAGAGTAAGTTCAGCGATAATTTATTTAATTTACCCATTAATTATATAAAATTAAGACCAAATTAATATAATACGTAAGTATCAATATTAAATATGTTAGACCACCACTTAAAAACATTACATCATTATTTCCCTTAACAATTTCGTAGAGGGTTACTAAAACAAAAGTGATCGAAATGTTAACAAAAAATTAAAATTATTTATCATTTTAAAGTATACTCTAAATTATTAGATATTGATCGCTTAATCATTATATTATATTATTAGCGTTAAAATTTATGATCTTAAAAAACAATAATTGTTTTCTTAACCACTAAAATAAAACGACTCGTGCTAAACAGATTTTTATTTCAATTAAATATTATTTGATATTTCAACGAAAAATAATTTTATGAACCAATAAAATGTCTCTTTATTTACTTCTTTAGAATTTTGAATATACAGCTGACATCTAATGTTTGTGGGATTTTTTTTTCCACTATCAGTTTTTCTAATAAAAACACTTATCATTATTTTATCACAGTTGGTAAAAAAAAAATCATGATAAAGGAGAAATTATATCATGTGTTAGTCTTACCACGTCATTCATAGAACCAATCATTAAAATTTATCCACCTCATCAATTTTTAATTTTTCAAGCGAAGATTCACATAGGAAAAAAATATGACATGAAAAAATTGATGAGGTGTGTAGTTTTTAGTGGTTGGTCCCATGGACACGTGGTGAGACTGACCCATGATATAATTTTTCTGTTAAAGACAAAATAATTATCCAAAAACTAAATAAAGTCTTGTACACTCCTCTCAATCAGGGGTTAACATTTAATTGACTCGAGTTGAGTCAATTAAATTAGAATTAATTGAGTTAAAGAATTATATTTTATAATTTAAATTTTATTTTAAAATATTTTAGTTGAGTCGAGTTTTCATACATACACACACACATACATACACACATACATACACACATACATACACACACACATACATACATACATAACTCGAACTAAAAAATCGATCCATTAATTCTTAAAAATTTTAAATTATTTAAACTTTTATTTTATAACCTGATTTTATTGAATTTTTTTGAGTCTAATTCATAAAATTATAAGTCAAATCAATACCAATCAAATATTTTCACATCGTGTCAAAATAAATAGTTTTATTTTTGAGTCTATTTTATCCACTCTTTTTCTTAATCCTTATCCTTGTGAGAATAGTGGAGAGGGCATCCATCATACATAGACCTTCCTCTTGTTGCTCTCAATCATTACCATTTGCCCTCATTTGTAAGTTATTATTCCACACACACAAAAACACAAAAAAAAATCCCAGATTTTGTTCAATGATGTTTCATTTCTTAAACACGTGATTGAGATGTTTAAAAAATATTATATGTATTTATTTTGGTCATCGATCATTAAAAATTTATCAAAATTTTAGTGTTCTCTCTCCACCGCGTATATATCTCAGGACCACAATTTATTCATGATATCATACGTTCCCATCAACCAAGTCCTAACCATACACTGAATTGCCATCACCAATGGCTGCTGCACTTGCATTCTCTTCTGATGAGTGGGCTACAAGAATCTATCATCTTGTAGGGTCGAATAAAATTTGACTTAAAAAAATTAATTATTCAATTTAATATAATTTTTTTTTGATTTGTTTTAACTCGAGTTGTAATTTTATAAATTTGATTTAAATTAAAAAAAATTAATTAAAAATTGAGTTATAAAATAAAAATTTGAATAACTTAAAACTTTTAGTAAGTTTTTGATTAGTTTTCGAGCTAGGGTTGAGTCCCTAAATTCTTTCTGTATAATTATGTATAACACGTATGAAAATATAAAGAAATATATGTATATCGTATATGGATATAGAAAATCTTTTAAATTTAAATCCATTTATATTATAACATTAGAAATAATAATAATAATTAACTGGTAAAAAACTTAAAAACTCGACTCTAATAAAGTTTGAATAGTAAAATTAAAGTCGTAAACTTGATTAACCTGAATTTTTTAACTCAATTTGATCAAATATTCTATCCTAAACCAGATATATTGTTTTGTTAATTTAATGAAGGAAAACATTATTCAAGCGGTGCTATGATAAATAAAACTATTTTCTACTTAGGGCTACATAGATATATTTGAGGTTATTTTGAATGAAAAACACTATTATTTAAAAGAAAGATTTCCTTTCAGGTTTATTTGGAAAAATGACATCAAATCTTTTATGCAAGGTGATCATGTCTTATATGTGTTAGGTATTTAATTGTTCTATTTTATTATCTTTTTTACTCATCTATTGCTAGATTTAGGTACATTATTAGATTGCATTATAATAATTTCATGCATTTTTATTTGATTTCTTGAGTTTTTATATTTATTTCTATGTTGGTTGAATTATGTGAAAAAATATATTGCCTCGGTGTATTTTTATATTTGCACGATTCCTTCCTTTCTAATGATGAAACTTTTGTCATTGCGCCTAATTGAAATAGCCTTTGATTTTAAGATTGCATGGGAATAACCTAGAGTTTTACTATGATGCTGATTTTTTTACACGATTATGATTTATTGATTGATAAAGGCTTTAAGAATTTAGGTTGTTAGAATTTTGGACAAATAAAAAAAAGAAGAGGAAAAATGGATAAGCAATATCATTCTAGAGGTGCCCGAAACAGACTCTAGTTTGTGTGCATTGACGAATCACTGGAGGTGTCTGAAATTGGTTTTAGTAAGATTAAAAATTTATGCCCAGGTAATTACTGTGTTAAACCGACCGTTCACATAGAATCTTGAAAAATTAACTTGTACACAATTACGCACATACTTTGTCACGAGCATTATAGTTTGATTCTAGAAAATTTCTTTGTGTTTCGAAAAATTTAAAGGTAATCATACTTTGTGCCCCAGTTCTGAGGTTGGAAGTTAAATTTTGAAAACATGTCTTTAAGATTGGATACCTTGACAATTAATTGTTAGGTTTGCATTGCTTGAGGACAAACAATAATTCAAGTTTGGAGGTGTATTAGGTGTTTAATTGTTCTATTTTATTACCCTTTTTCTCATGCTATTGCTAGACTTAGATACATTTTTAGATTGCATTATAGTAATTTCATACATTATTATTTGATTTCCCAAGTTGTCATATTTATTTCTCATGTTAGTTGAATTATGTGAAAAAAGATATTGCCTTGGTGCATTTTCATGTTTGTAGGATTCCTTCCTTTTTAAGGAGTTATTGAATTGGAAAGAAATTAGTGAAGAAAATGTCAATGGAAGAAGACATGGAAATAGTTGGAGATTAAAGCAAAGAAGGAAAGAGGTGATGAGAATCAATTGAAGAATGAAAATATTCTTTATGAATATTTCCAATTCAACCTTATCTTGTCACCTAAGTCAATCGAGCAAAGCCATTAAAAACAGGATGTCGTCCAACTAGCAATAGGAGGCGGTCGTGAGAGAGATTGACGCCAGGGGCTGCTGATTTCCTTCTTGTTTTTCTTTTTTTATTTCGAGTGATGAGAGAATATTGTTGTTGGATGTACTACCCAACCATGAACTAACTTACAATTGACTTGGGTTATTTTATTTTATGGTTTGATTCATTTGAATTCTATCTAAGCATGTTGAGTATTCTTAATTAAGGTTTGTCTATTCTTGATGCTTATTTGGTTTGCAAGAGAATTGGGAAAGGACCTCGATAAATAATACATTTATCTAGATTCGAGAGAATTAGATTCACGAAACGAATAGACATGGTTTGATCCAAGTGCGTGAAAATTAATCCGTCTTAAGGATAAATGCAGGATTTCAACGACTATTAGAAGCGCAAGATAGTTGTTGTACACTTTTGATTAACGTGGGGATGTATCATCAAAGGTTGTGCAATTAATAAAGTCTCGAGTTAGAGATAACATGGACCATTAAAGAACGCTTTGACGAACTTTGAGGATAGTCACTCAAATTGCCCAAGCAATTCCCTTAGTTGCAATTATCGAAGCATTCAATGAACTGACTAGACAATCTGATTAAGCCCAATTGCCGGAACAATTAAGTGGTGCGAGCACTCACTTTCAAGAAAGAATCCATTCATCCATCATTCGATAATTCAGGATAACCCAGCCTAATCTCTCTTATTGATTACTCCAATTTATTTTATTTGCTTGTTTTATTATTTTATTCAATTCTATAAATCACTTGTGTCTTTATTTTATAGTGTGATAACTTAAGTAAAGTGGTTCAAATCAGTCCATGTGGAGACGATATCTAATCTATACTATTACTTGTGACAAGTACACTTGCACCATTTGCGTTGCATTAAAATTACGCAACAATATGTAAAGTGAGTCTTGATATCATCTTTTATAAGAACGAGTTTTATCATGTGTGACAGGAGATTTTAGATAATCAAAATTAAAATTAAGAAAAAGGACCTTGCATTTTGATATAAGTTCACGAAAAATTAAAGATATAAATTAATTTATTGCAAGAGTTATTATATGAAACCTGCTTTCCGTAGAAAACGAGGTGTTCCTGACTATTTGAGTCATTATTTTTAACAAATGAAATATTTAATATCTTATTTTAAAAATCTAGGTTATTTGACCTAATTGTTTGGATATGTAATTTGATAAATTAAATATCTAGTTTTATCTATTATTTGATATAATCATCTGAAAGATCTCAATTATTAGATCCTAATTTTTAAATGCAATTTATTTGATGTAATAAGTAAGGATTATGAATTAAATTTTTAGATTCTAATTTTTTGAAAATCTCATTTTTATATCCTAAAATTTTAAAAATAATATCATAATTGTGACGAATTATATTTTTAGATCATATATTTCAGTTTCTCTAATTATATATTTATTAACATTTAAAATTGAAGATCTTAGTTGGAAATTCTACTTATACTAATAGAATAATCTAAATGAATATCACTACAAAAAATCTGATAAAATATAAAAAATTGAAAACCCTAAAAATCGTTTTCTACAAAACGCAAGGTTTTTCTGATTACTGAACAATTGTGCCTTTTTGACTCGAACCCAAATTTTTTTATCAAAAAATATAATTTGATCGGATCGAGTCGAATCGAAACTCATTGGTTCAGTTTCTTGCCCATCCCTATGGTAATGGTTAATATATGTAATTATTATTTATAGTTACAAGTGCTTTGTGTCACGTGGTTAGACTTTGAAACCAGCCCATCCTGCGGCCTTAGGCGATGTGACTCAAAACAAACGCCAAAATAGGCCTTCTGAAAACTTTTGAAAGATCAAACTTCTCAAGCACTGACAAACACAAAGCATTCTAAGAGGAAGCAGATCAAACGAGATGAGCGAGGAAAAACACTTCAAGAACGCTCAAGAACAAAGGAAGAACAAATAAGAACGCTGAGATGATTTCTTAGAATAAATGCCTTTATTCCTTGAAAACTTGGAATACTCAAGATACTAAGGTACTCCGGTACGTCAAATGAGGTGGGGAAGACCTCTATTTATACTTAAACTTCTCTCGATCCTACAGTCTATACAGATTTAAATTAACGGCTAAGATACAACTCTATCCATTTACAAAGGATAATTCTGGGAATATTCTCACCTAATTATGGAAAGTATCTTTTGTGTTCACACAATGTGTTCACACACCTTGGATGGATAAGACTTTTAGAACACTCCTTTGATCGAGCCAACGTTGGTGATCTTCTCAAGCCCAAAATTACCCTTGGACTTACATGGACATACCAAATCACACCATGTGATGCCAATGTCTCAGACCTCAACCTGCGACCGTGACATTTACAACTAAAGAAAATATATAATTATAATTAAAAGTAAATTATAATTATAATTATAATATCCTAACATCTAAAAATTAAATTTATAATTAAAATTCTAAAATTTTATTTAGAAATACTTAACAATTAAAAATTATGTTTATAATTATATTTTTTTAAAATTCATAACTAAAATTTATTTTTTCCTTTAATGAAACACTAAATGGTGTATATAATATATAAATATACACTCTGAGTTATGAGATATCATATCTACAGAGTATAAAAGATTTACGTACACCAAAGATAATATACTAAATATTTTTAAGTATTTTTAATAATTAAGATTCATAAAGTTATGCTTAGTTGAAATGAATAGAAGAGGAGTCCGTTTTTTTCTCATCGTAGTTTGTGAACATGTTTGATGTGAAGTTAATTTTCTCAATTTTTTGCTCTTTCTTCACTCGTCTATTGTAGTTACAGATCAAAATTGCCTCTTCTTCTTCGAAAAATAAAGTTGTGCATTTGTTGATGAAGATGCTTCTTCGTCAAATTTTATACTCAACTCGATGTTCTACCCTCGATACGAGGGTAATTCCTAAACATCATACAAAATAAAATATTTTTTTGAAAAATATTTCTTTCTCCTTAATTTAAAATGTTTAATCTCAATCGTTAAAAAAATATATTATGTAAGTTTTTTTTGTTGTTAAAAAAACTAAAATTTTAGGACGAAACTAGACAAGACAAACTTATAAATTTTTTGAGGTTTAATTTAAGAGTGATCCGCCCTGTCTTTGAATATTTATTAAAATATTCTTAGGATTTTCTATTTCAAAGATATGAATGTGCTTCCATCTTATTCAAATATACTCATTTTTCTTGTTTAAATTTTACAGATTTTAAAATTAATTTAAACTTAAAATAAGATTTTAAATAGTAAACCCAATATCTAATTGGTTCAAGTAGAATATATAACTTTTATCGTACGGCTTATCTCGTCCCGTTACCATCCTACGAGTCTGATAATCAATTAATAATAAATAAAATACTTTGACTGTGGATTCACTTTGATCAAGTCACGATCCAATGAGTTAAAGCTAAACAACCTTTATTTACCACTACATTGCAGTGGTGCTATAAAATGTTATTTTATGCAATCATTAGTCACGTGAACAATCAATAAACTCATGCTTTCAAGTTGATTTTAATATGAAGGTGAGTAAAATTTGAATCGAAAAAAAAAATTATTTTGATTTGAGCTGAAAAAATTATAAATATTTCGATTTGACTCAAAATTTTATAATAGAAATTCAAATATCTCAATTTTAGTTGTTAGTGGATTAATTTTTAAAGTTTGAATTGAGTTCCTTATTTTTTTTCTTTATATATCTATATTGTTTTAAAGAAATATATATGTATCTTATATGATTGGAAAAATTATTTAAATTCTAATCAAACTGCACTATATTATGATAAATAATTACTATTAAATTTACGTAAGAATTCAAAATTCCTAATAAAAATTCAAAAAAATCTGTTATAAATTATGATATGTTAATTTGAATAATTCAAAATTTTTATCCTAGTCGATCAAGCACTCACCCTAGTATAACCCGTACAATACAAATAACTTATAAAAGTAGAGATAAAATCGTCCATTAAAATTTTAAAATTTTTAAATTTTTATGAGTCGTCCTTTAACATAAAATCATGCGTTCATCATTGCTGATAAAAGCAATTAGGTATAACAATATTGTATTCAAAAGAAATCATTGGGAAGAATGGGATGTAAACAAATCCAAGTTGTAATAAACAAACTTGGTGGGGGATGACTTTAAATCTTAAGACCATAACATGTTTTGGGTGTTAATAAGAGCCATCAACTTCAAGATCATATGATTAGTGGAGATTTTAAAGAGGTCAAAGTATCTGAATTATAAGAATTTTATAATTTATTAATTGATTAATTCGAAATAAATAATAAATAGTATATTTTTTATCCTTCAACTTAAATTTTACAGAATAATAAATTTACGTCGGAAACGATAACTTATGGTCGGGGTAGAACATTGTTTTTTTTGGTCCGGTCCTCGTCAATTGTTATTTTCGTATACTACATAGAATTAAAAAATAAAAATATAATTTATTCTAAAAAATCGTATTTTAATTTTTACTTATTTAAAAATTTAAAATATATATTTTGGCCCCTCTATAAAAAAATTTTAATTCCGTCCCCGTTTATGGTGGCAATAATTTTTTTTATATTATATCAAATTTATAATTTAGCATCCAAGAGGACCAAAGTCACTTTTAGAATGAGAGGCGATATGCT
Source organism: Abelmoschus esculentus (assembly GCA_035048815.1). Lineage (NCBI taxonomy): Eukaryota > Viridiplantae > Streptophyta > Magnoliopsida > Malvales > Malvaceae > Abelmoschus > Abelmoschus esculentus. The sequence goes on from JAUCBN010000021.1 coordinate 3,678,697, forward strand.
CCCTTTTAAAAAGTTATTTAATAATATTTTTTTATTTTAAATAGTAAATAAATAAAAAATCTATTTTTTTAATTTTTATATTTAAATGTTTAATTTATCTTTAATTTATTAGGGTAAATGAGATGAAATTAAAAATTTGAGGGGAGAGAATCTAAATTGTGTTAAATAGTTTTAATTAAATTATTGTTTTTTGGATTAAAATTATAGAAATTTCTTTTTACTAAAAGCTGAAAAGGACAAAAATGAATTATTGGCATTTAGGATGGACTAAATGTGCTAGTTTTTTTTTATAAGTTGACTTCTAAAACTGTCGAGAAACGCTTATAATTCGGATGATATATTTAGATGCATCGATTTCCCTTTTTAATTTCAAATCGAGATAAAATATTGTTTTATTTATTATTTTTTAAACATTATTTTAAATTTTTAATTATTATTTTTTCTTAATAATGAAATTAAAAAAACTTCTATCATGCACGAGTCCTTTAGCCCAAGTGGTTAAAGGAATTAGTGGTGACCAAAACTCGACTCGACTCGAAAAATCGAATAACTTGATTCGACTTAAGGCGAAAATACTCGACTCGTTTTGACTCGACTCGAAATTTTATAGACTCGACTCGACTTGAAAAAATTTCAAATAAAGTTCGAGTTGTAAATTGAAAATTTGAATAACTCGAATAACTCGAAATTTTTAGTAATTAAAGTATGAATTTTTAAGTTTGAGATGAGTATTATTTTTTTATGATATATACATTGATATATAAAAATATAAAGAAATATTGCTACATATGAAATATATATATATACATATCTTATATGATTAGAGAAAGTCGTTTAATTAAAATTAAATCATACTATAACATAATAAATAATTACAATTAAATATTTATAGAAACTCGAAAACTCGACTCGAATTTCTTAAACTCGACTCGAACTGAAAAAATTTCAAATAAAGTTTGAGTCATAAAATATAACTTGTCAACTCGAATAACTCGAAATTTTTTAACTCGATTCGACTTGACTCGATCGAATACTCACCCCTAAAAGGAACGGTTGATGTTCCTAAAGGTCATGGGTTCGAGCAGAGTAATTGAGCCATCAATGTCAAATGGTAGAGATTATATTCTAGAACAGATACTACTATAATCACTGTTATCTTGTTAAAAAAACTTTAATCATCAATTATCAATTGATCAAATAAGATTTTACAATATTCGATTTAGATTAATCGGTCAATAAATCTGATTATAAAAATCCTCTCAAATGATAATGGATTCCATGGGTACCGTCTATATAAAGTGCATACTTATGTGTTATGTGCTTTGAAATTATTAGTATGTGAAAGCTCTATCACTACACAATTTTTTACAAGTTTCCCCAAGTCTTCCTCTTACTATATTTTTTCTTGTTTCACTGCTTGAATCATTCTTCCACAATTTCTCTGATCCAATGGAAACCAAGGTTTACACCCAAGACGGAACTGTCGATATTCGCGGCCGCCCCGTGCTCGGCTCTAAAACCGGGAAATGGAAAGCCTGTGCTTTCCTCGTTGGTAAGAAACTATCAGCTTCCCCTTCCTGTCCTAGATTGTTCTTCAGTCTTTCATGAATTATCATACGATTGTTATGTCTGCAATCCCTTAAGTCTTCGATATATATGTGTGCATGTATATATATTATGCTCGAATTCGAATATATAATCTTAATTCTTAAGTATGAACAGGATATGAAGCATTTGAAAGGATGGCTTTCTATGGAATTGCTTCAAACTTGGTGAACTACTTGACCACCCAACTTCATGAAGACACTGTTTCATCCGTTAGAAATGTGAACAGCTGGTCGGGATCGGTCTGGATCACACCGATTCTCGGAGCATACATCGCCGATACCTACCTCGGTCGATTCTGGACGTTCACTGTTTCATCTCTCATCTATGTCATGGTAAAATCACCTACATCTTTCTCTCTATACTAAGCTTTTATTTATTACTGCTCAATATTCATTACATCTGTAATCACGATAAACATAATACGATTGAATAATCGACAATAAGTAAAACCTTTTCGAATCGCAATCTCAAAAGTAACATAAATCTAAAATGTATATTCCATATGATGTGGTTTATATTCACTATCTTCATCCACCAAGGAGGCTATACCAATTGTTTGGACCATATTTCTAGATACCTACTCCTAGAAGGCAAATGGTGTTCCAATCTTCTTTCTATATGGCTCTGGTGGGTCCAATGAATGCTAGTTTTGATTTAGTGGCATTATTTAACATGGATGTTGGCCAGCACTTTGCATTTTGTTCTTACATAAAGCATATCTTATTTTCATTAGACCCACAAAGAAGATGCCATCTATAATGGGGAACTGTTATGTTTTGTTTTAAATTCATTACATATGAGTCCATTGTTTTAAGTGCTTTGAGGGAACATGTTTTCCAAAGTGCTTGATTTGACTTGCATGTCACAATTAAACAAATGAATGGTACACAATTTTCTGTCATAAAACTTGTTAATATCGGACAAATTATATTATAGGTTAGCTTATCAAATTAGTCATGGTCTTATCCAATTATAACCACCTACTTTACTTATTATCTTATAAGTTTTTTTTCAACAAATGAATCTTCACTCATTTAAAAAATATAATTTCTAGAAATTATATTAATGACATGGATGATTAATTGTTGAATGGGTGGTTTTCATTGGTTAGGGACCACGGCTGGCGTGGCGAGCCGGGCCTATGATATAATCTCTCGTTAACATAGAATATGTCATGTTCACGTAAAAGCGTAGGGTGTGTATTGTTTGGTTTAATCGAATTAACTGATTGAATAATTTTTTAGTTAATTGATCGATTACATTTAAGTAATTTTGGTTAACGGTTAATTTTTTTTTTTAAATTTCGGTTATCGGATAAATCAATTTGAAACCAATTTATTAACCAAAATTATTACATATATTTATTTTTGATCTAGAAACTTTTAAAAGTTAAAATATGATTATTAATTTTTTGATATATTATAAAATGGTTATTAAACTTTATCAAATTAGCACAAAATGATCATTAAATTATTATAAAATAAAAAAGTTTTAATCGATAACCTATTTTGTAGAATAAGTCATTTTATAATAGTTAGATAAGTTTAATAATTATTTTGTAACTTATAAAAGTTTAGTAGCTAAATTAGTTATTTTAACATAGTTTAGTGACTATTTTGTAATTTATCCATTTTATAATAAATTTTTATTAGTTCAAAAATCAACTAAATTAACCAAATAATTTTTGGTTCGGTTAAAAATTTTCTGTTCAATTAATGATTAAAAGAGAAAAAATTTGGTTAATAAATTTAGGTAATTCAATTCAATCAATTAACTAAATCGAAAAAAATGCACACTCCTATCGAAGCACTAACCTCGATTTATTAATGCATGATCGTATTCGAATGACCAGGGTGACATGTGATGCAGGGAATGATAATGTTGACAACATCAGTTTCATTGAAATCTCTGAAGCCAACTTGCAGAGAAGGTGTTTGTAACAAAGCCTCAACACTACAAATTGTCTTCTTCTACACATCGCTTTACACCATTGCCATAGGAGCAGGAGGAACAAAGCCTAACATATCAACCTTTGGGGCAGACCAGTTTGATGATTTCAATCCTCATGAAAAAAAGCTCAAGGCATCATTCTTCAATTGGTGGATGTTCAGCTCTTTCTTGGGGGCATTGGTTGCCACTCTTGGCCTTGTTTACATTCAAGAGAACTTGGGTTGGGGACTAGGGTATGGGATCCCAACAGTTGGCCTTGTGTTCTCCCTCTTTGTGTTCTATCTTGGGACCCCAATGTACAGGCACAAAGTAAAGAAGACTAAAAGCCCTGCCCGGGATCTTATTGAAGTCCTCGTCGCCGCCTGTCGGAACCGGAAACTTCAACTCCCTAACAACCCATCTCAGCTTCATGAACATGAGTCTCAAGATTACATCAACAGTGGAAAAAGACAAGTCCATTACACTCCAATTTTCAGGTTCTTGGACAAGGCAGCAGTGAAAGATGGCAACTCAAGTAGGCCACCTTGCACCGTAACTCAAGTGGAAGGAACCAAGCTTGTCCTAGGGATGCTTTTAATATGGTTAGTGACATTAATACCTAGCACCATATGGGCTCAAATAAACACTCTGTTTGTGAAACAAGGCACCACCATGGACAGAAGAATAGGCTCAAGCTTTCAAATCCCAGCAGCTTCATTAGGGAGCTTTGTCACTTTCTCCATGCTCGTCTCAGTTCCGTTGTACGACCGCTATTTCGTGCCATTCATGCATCAAAGAACCGGAAATCCTAGAGGGATAACCCTCCTTCAAAGGCTTGGAATTGGATTCATCATCCAGATCATCGCCATTGCTATTGCATATGCGGTCGAGGTTCGAAGGCTGCATGTCATAAGAGTGCACCAAATCACAGGACCTAAAGAAATAGTTCCCATGAACATATTCTGCCTCTTGCCTCAGTATGTCCTGTTGGGGATTGCTGATGTGTTCAATGCCATTGGACTTCTGGAATTCTTCTACGACCAATCACCGGAAGACATGCAAAGCCTGGGGACAACCTTCTTCACCAGTGGAATCGGTGTTGGGAATTTTTTGAACAGCTTTTTAGTAACCATGGTGGATAAAGTTACAAGCAGAGGTAATAACAAAAGCTGGATTGGAGACAACTTGAATGACTCTCATCTAGATTACTACTATGGGTTCCTTTTGATCATATCAACCCTTAACTTAGGGGCCTTTCTTTGGGCAGCAAGCAAATATGTCTACAAAAGGGAAACCAAAGAAGTCAATGAGGATTGTATTGAAATGGATAGTAAAGCCTTAGAGATATATCCAATAGGGTTACAAGTATAAATAAATATATACATACAATATATCAAGAAATGGTTGTATATGATCATGTCATACCCTTTGTATGATATGTGCAGCAATTAATGTTTCTAGTTTCTATTTTAAAGAGGAAAGCGTGTATGTGCCATAGCAATGCAAACCATATATGTATATGTGTACATATTATATTCATTTGGGTATCTCTGATTCTGATGTCAAGGATACAATCTAACTTGTTGCAGTTCTTCTTCTTCTTCTTCTTTCATCCTGTTTATAATATTCTCTGTTCTATGGAGTTTTATGGTTCATATCCAGCAGCTTCCTGCAAACATAACATACCGACGGTCGCCTTGATGACAGATCGACCTAGGCCATCACTTCTTTTTCTTCAGAATCAAGGGAGAAAGGACTAGGGGTCATCAGGGTCAAGATCTCAAGCCAGAGATATAAATAAGCAAATTTCTAGAGGTACCATCCATGTGATAATTGACAGAGATGAAGAGTGGTTGCAGTCAAATTCTAAAAGAAATATATACCTGCACAATGTGATGTTAGTGTTCACAAGTTCAACCAAGAAGTTGAACTATAGAGAGCTAGCCATGAAAGATGTCTTTTTCAGAGGGACAATACAAGGCTCTAGATGGTGAAGGTAATGATCTTATAGTTGTGACTGTGAGTAGGATTTGAAGTAAGAAGAATACTGGTAGACACCAGGAGTGCAGTGCAAGTATTGAGTTGGACTGCATTTTAACAGATGAGAAACTTCTGAGTCATGTTCACAGATTCAGCAACCAACTCATTGAGGTTAAATGCTCGATTCATTACCGACAAGTACTGTATGCAACGGCAAGACACATTGTTCTTCTAAGGAGAGGACCCAAGTTCGAACCTTGCAAAAAATATTGTTGAGAAGGAGAGCTCCTTAATCCCAACATGAATCATTATAAAAATGGACATAAATAATTTATTAAAAAAGTGTTAATAGATTCAAATTAACAATCGTCGTTTCTAAGTAAACGATCCAAAAATTAAAATCATACAAGTATCTACCATTTTTAAGACTTCGCATGTGATCTCTTTTATTTAAGATTTATTCTATTTTAGTCACTTATTTTCGAAAATATTTATATTTTGATCACTGAATCATTAAATTCTGTTAATAAAAATAATATTTTTTAATTTAACCCCAAAATTTTTAAAACCTTATTTTTTACCATTTCGCCCCAAAATTATACATTTTATATACTTGTAAGCAGAATTTAAGGCTTGAGTGGGGAAATAACGAATTGGAACAGCATTCCGGTGACCAAAACTAGAACGTTTTCAAACATAAGTGACAACAAATATATTTTTTAGAAATTTAAGTGACCAAAATAAAATAAAACGTAAGCAAAAGGGACTACGGTGCAAATTACCCTTAATTTAATTTGATGATTCTATAACGTTTATAGAAAAAAAAAGATTTATTATTACATATATAACGGTTAAATTTCTTTTACTATCGATAAATAGTAAGGAATTTTATATTGTATACACATAGAATATAAAATAATAAAAAATTATATCACGGTTATTTTTGTGATGTCAATCATAAGATCAATGCATTCATTTAATTATTTTTTTAACTTATTTTTCACTAAGTGAATTTTACTAATATTTACTGTAAATTAAGTTTTAAATTAATTTTTACCAAGTGAATCTTCACTTGATATAAAATATGAGATAAAAAATAATTAAATGAATACAGTTAGTTGGTTAGTCTTATAATTAACGTGATAAAAATGACCCATAATATAATTTCTCATGAAGTATGATTATCGATTTTTCTTTTAAAATTTAAGTTTTATTTAGGGTTGTAAACGAACCGAACGAACATGAACGAGGGTGTGTTCATGTTCGTTCGTTTAACTTTAACCGAACAAACTAACGAACACGAACATAAACGAACACAAATTTTCTTGTTTGTGTTCGCTCGTTAAGGATTATAGCTTGTTCATGTTCGTTTATGTTCGTTCGTTTAAATGATAAACGAACAAACATAAATGAACGGACATAAATGAACGTAAACGAACATAAATAACATATATAATATGCTAAATATTTGAGATTTTGAATTAATTCGATTAATGCAACTAATGAATTAATTTTAAACCGAATTAATCAATAATTAAGATTAAAAAAACTCTTAATTATTTGACAAAACCTAAAATGTAACTGATTAACCAAATATGTTTCGGTTTGATTCGTTAACTCGGTTTAACAAAACAATAAACACCCCTAGCTAATAACAAGGAAGTTTTTACCGTGTCATAAAATAAGACTTTTCAACACGAGTAACTCAAAATTTTTGACTTAACTTACTTGATATAATGTTCACCCTTCGATATATGTGAATAAATTTAAATGAACATAAACGAACGAACATATTACCGAACATTCACGAACATAAATGAACGAACGAGCCCTTTGTTCGTGTTCGTTCATTTAATTAAACGAACGAAAACTCTTGTTCATGTTCGTTCGTTTAATAAATAAACGAACATAAATGAACTTCCCACCGAACAGTTCACAAACGATTCACCGAACGTTCGGTTCGTTTACGGCCCTAGTTTTATTTATCTAAAAAACAAGCTATTAATGAAAAATACATTATGTCTGAGAAAAAACGATCCATCTTACAAATTAATCGATCAACCCCCAAACTATAATAAAAAAAAAATTAACATCATCATTCTATATATATCCTAAAACCTCGAATTTTAAAAAATATAAAATTAAAAATTAAGCTTAAGGGTTCAAAATGACCACAACATGTTTAAAATGTGAGCATTTAAGTACAATTTTTTTTATCAAATTAAAATTTTCGGCTAATATATTAATCATTCAAATTATTTAACCATGTTCGACCATTAATTCTAAATTTTAATATTTTTTTAATTATTTGTATCATGACACCCAAATTGCACTATGTGCTAGATCCGTATTTTTATTTTTAAACAATTATTAATAATTTTAAATATATATTTTAATTATTATAAACTATATAATAATTATCGAGAAGGTATAAAATATTATAAAAAAGTATATAATTAATATTATAAAAACCAACAAATGTTCTAAAAATAAGTTTAAAATATAAAAAATTAGAAAATATCAATAATTTAAAGGAATAATAGAAAAACTTCCATAATGGAGGTTCATAATACTACAAGTCTACAACTGCTTTTAAAAAGTTGTCTAATTTTTTTTTTTTTTGAATTCAGAAATTTAAATTACAGATATAAATATTTTTTTAAAATAGTATTAATTTTATATTTATATTTTTATATAAAATTTATAAATGATTTTTTTAAAAAAATAAATCGTGAATGACCTTTAAAAATAGCTTTGTCTATGTCCAAAATAATTCAAATTCGATATAAAAATCATACTGCAATTCAAATCAAAATAATTAATATTTTTTATAAAATAAATTTTATTTAATTCGATCCGATCGATTTGACCACAATTCTAAAGCATCTTCATGTGAACATACGTGCAAGTTACCAATGACCAAGATTATTGATTTGTCTTTGATAGAAAATCAATTAATTGAAGACATAATTAGTACACAATTATTGAACTTGTAATGAATTGTGGGTTCTTTTGCATTTTTTTTATTACAAAACCTTACATTAGGTTATGATGAGTTTGATTGTTCAATTTGGATCAAACATCAGATATGTGTTTGTTAAACATGTTCTATCCAACATATATAATGTGGAATTCTTTTATATAAAAGATTAAGCATAATCTATGTAGGAACAAATTCGTATTTAACATTAAACTCGAGTTCAAATAATATGCCTACATTTTTATTACCTTGACCTAATTAGTCCTGGCTAACAAATTATAGCTATGCTTTCTTCATCTTCATCATCGATCGACTCGTTTTAAACTTAATCTGATTCTTTGATTTTCCTTTAACCCTGAAACACAATGTCTTAATTGATGATCCGTGTCTATCAACGTCGTTGTCGTCATCGTCCATGCAATTGTGAAAAGGAGATCTTGAACATGAACATGAAATATAGTTCATTCTTCTATGAAATATTTTTCGATTCAGGAATGACGAAGACGAAGAACCGAAATCATGCAATGATGACCACGACGATAAAGACGACAACGAAGGTGATGACGATAGAGAAGACTCATGGTTTTTTCTCCTCGGAGCAATCAGCTTTCGAAAGATGGAGCCAAGAAAGGTCGACGGTTTCAGTCCCTTCTTCATCACCGGTTTCGGTTTCGGCTTCGAGTTCAGCAAAGAATGATACGAAGGAGGCGGAGTTAGAGGACGAAACCTGGTGACAGACGAATGGTGTTTAGGGGTTCCGGGGTGTGATTCCCAATCAAACGGAATCGCAGCCGGAGCTCCTCCGTAGTACACGGTTGAAGGAGAATTCACCATGGATGTTTCCTTGGACATGATCTTGTTGAAGAACTTGTTGTCTTGTTTGATTTGGATAGCTTTGTGTTCAGACTGAATCTCATGGCAGTTGGCACTGTCACTCAACATGTTTGGAACTGATATTTTGTGTGCTGAAGAGAGTGTTGGGCAACGCTTTGTAGATCTCTAATTCCACTAGATCCGAAGTTGACGCCTCTTAAAGATCTGAATGGAATATTTCAAGGCCATATAACCTGTTTACCTGTCTAAGTTTGGTGGGTATGTAATTAAGTTTTATGCTAATTTCTTACATTTTATCTCCTTCCTTTCTTCTCGGGGTTAGTTTGAATCAATTATGTGTACACTGCTATTCAAAACAAAACTATGTGTAGAGTGAAATAGAAATTAGGGTCTCAATGTATGTTAAAAAATATAGCTCGAGGTTTAGAGTTAGAGTTTAAAATTTAAATTATTGGGGTAAGATTTAGTGTAAGGGTAGAAGTGGTAAACGGGTTATTTTGGGTTTGATTATATTCGGTGTACGTTTGATTTGAGTTTGGTTCAGTTTTAGTTCAAGTCTATGGTGATTTTGATTCAAATGTCGGGTTGGGATGTCAATTCAGTTGATTTTTGGTTCGGTTAAGTTGATTACTTTTGGGTCAGATCAATCAATTTTACTCGGGTTTTTAGGTTGAGTTAGGTTTTTATGTCATATATATGACCTTATATAACATGTATATTTAGCTTTTTGATGAGTTGTGTGACAGTTCACATCTTATCTTTATTTATTTATTTTAATATATTTTTCTTAATTTGGGTTGACTTTGGTTCATATTTTCTGGTTAAGATAAAATCGATTTGATTTTATTTAGTTTAATTGAAAAGCAATTCGTGTCTATTTTGTTCGGTTGAAGATCAGTTTGGGTATATTTTTTATTAACTTAAATTTAGTTTTAATTTGATTCATTTTGGATTTTGAATCAAATATATAAAAACATTGCATGCATTTGAGGTGACCAAAAATAGATTTGGACAAAAAAAAAAACTAAATTTCTCGACTACGATCCTAATTTTATTAATATGAGTTTTAGAATGAGACTCAGATTTTTAATAGTTAGTAGATTGATTTTTATGTTTTAAGTTGAGTCCCTCAATTTTGCATAATTATATGTATATAACATATGAAAAAACATAAATAAATATATATATATGTGTTTATCGTTATGATTATAGAAATTTATTTAAATTAGAACAAAGTAGTATCTTAATATTATAAATTTTTATAATTAAATTAAAAAAATTCAAATAAATTTTGAGTTATAAAATAAAATTTACCGACTTACTAGCTTAATTTTTTTTCTCAAATCGACTCAACTCCTCACCCCTAAATATCCCTAGATTATTGAACTCTGTCTAAGATAAAAATACAGCTTTATGGTGGATAGGGTAGGAGTTAGGAATTTAAAACGTTAGCTACATCTGTACTAATGATTCTTTTGGTATAATATAAGCCATTAATTAATCAGATGTTTCTTCCTGTGGACCGTCCATTTTAATACAACTAGGAAGAACAACCGTTGAGCCATATAGAAATGTTGGACGTTAAGAACCTTATATTTATGTTTTGTTGAAGACAGGTTTTGAATTTGTCTTAATTAGGGCTGACTTGTATAGGTACAATGGGTGATTAAATGAATCATGGGGGAATTGGACACAATTTATTACATTTTCAAGTAAAAATTAAGATGGATAAGAGTTTCTTATTATTGTGAAAAGGTACGAGTCTCCGATCAAAATAGAGTCATTAGTAGGATGTGCAAACAATCGAACTAGCTTTTGATTATATATTTTTAAATTTTTCTAAACTTGTTAATTAATTTGGATAAACTATACAGATAATAAATGAATTTTTAGGTACTTTTATTATAATCATTAATTTTTTAAAACTTTTATTATATTCATTCAATTTTTATATTGTTTTTTATGATAGTCTATACCATCATCGATTGGTGTTTAAAATAGTCATTTTTTAATTTCTAATTCTCTTATTTTCATGAATTTATCACTACTAATTTGAATGTATTTCGTTTATTTATGAGCAGTGAAATGTTTACTGGAATTAATGATTAAAAGGATAAATTCTGCATTTTTTATAACGACTGTAGACACATGCATGATGCAACTGACATGGCAGTTTCTAGAAGATTCGAGAAGATTCTGGAAGCAACTTGGTCAGCACAATTTGAGAAGATTTTTAAGAAATCTAGTTTTTAAATTTTAAACTCATAATTTATCTTTTATTTTATTTTGAGTTGGTTTGTTATTTTTAGGTTGTTAGTAGCCTATAAATACCCTCCTTGGGTAAAGTTTTAGATCATCTATCATTTATATCTTTAAACTCTTGTCTTGTTCCTTTTCTATTTTATAAAATCCCTTTCTTTTCCTTCTTTACTTCAAGTCTTTTTAAATTTTGGAAAAAATATGCTAAGTATGATAATTGATATCATGTTTAGCTAATTTCTTTTAAGCCAAGAGCTAGCAATGAGTCAATTCGATGAGTGAGAATTGAATAGTACTTAATTACCTTCGGGATACATTCTTATTTTTCTATTTTACTAATTTGACAATCGGCCTTACTTACAAAATTAAAATATTTTGAAACCAAAAAGAGCTCGTTGGTCTGGATGTTGTTTTAATGTACAGTGGGCGGTCCGTTAAGGAAAAATAAGATCGGATTTGATTCTCGATGAGACAACATAATTTGAGTCGGGCCATTCCAGTACTTACTATGATTGTTTTAACGACAATAGTTGTGGTTAATTCATTCAAGAATCATCTTTCAGAGATAGGCTTGGGAAGATAGGTTACAAAAGAGAAAGGCAAGTTAAAATAGATTGGGCCTTGTAGACTGTAACCGATATGTATCTCGGAGTAAAAATTCATTTCAATGATCGACAGAATTGAAACAAAGCTAGCTCGAGGCGATTTCTTCATTATCATTTTCAACTACTATTTCTTTTTCTCAAACTTTATTTTTATTTTTATTTGTTTACTTTAAGTTTTATTTTTATCTCAATCTCATGAAACCCCCTTTAATTAATTGTTTGCAAAATCCTGGACTAGAATTGACACAAAATTACACCAGAAATTCCAAATTCTCTGTGGATCGACCCTCTTTATTATATTGTTCCTTTACTTATTTGATTAAAGATGTTTATTTTATTTTGACAAGTAAAACGACGCTTGTCAGATTTGGCCCCATTGTCGGAGAATTTTTGGCAAATTACTGATCAATTTTTTTCTTTCATAACCAGGACCACCAATGACCAACCAAACGATTAGAGAACTTACTGCAGCTTCCAAGATACAGTAAACACTTTGCATTACCTTTCCTTATGACGAAACCCTATTTCAACTTAAGACGGGATTGATCCACCTCCTTTCTACCTATAACGGTTTGCTTAGTGAAAGTCCATATAAATATCTCACAGAATTTCATATGGTGTGCAACAGCATGAAGCCTCAAGGAGTTTTTGAGGATCAAATCAAACTGAGGGAATTTCCTTTTTCATTAGCCAGAACGGCTAAGAAGTGGTTATTTTATTTACCGCCTAATTCAATTAATACCTAAGTTGATCTATCATGTGTTTTCCTTAACAAGTTTTTCCCAGCGGCGAAAGCTAGTGAGTTAAGGAAAAGTATTTTGGGAATTCAACAAAAAGAATGTGACTCTTTATGATTACTATGAGAGGTTTAAGAAATTATGCGTCAAATGCCACAACATGGTCTATTTGAGCAAACACTCCTTCAATACCTTTACGAAGGAATGCTTCTGTTTGATAGAAAGATTGTAGATACCGCTAGTGTAGGTGTTATTATTAAAATGACAACCAATGCAGCAATAACATTGATTTCCACTATGACGAAAAACCCGCAACAATTCGGCTTCTCGAGTGAACCTAGCCGTCAGGTTCACAAAGTAAGTACAGTTTCGATCGAAAGCAAATTAGAAAAATTAACTGAAATAGTTAATTTGCTTGTTAAGGGAAAATTGGAGCCGCGAAAGTATGTGGAGTTTGTACCATATTAGATCATCCAACAGAATATTGTCCATTGTTACAAGATACATCCGAGGCACAAGTTAATGTTGTAGGGAGTTTTTCGGGACCTCCTCAAAGACCCTATAACCCATATGACAATACTTTCAATCCATGATGGAGGTACAACCCAAACTTGAGTTATGAATACAACCAAGACCTCCTTTTTTTCAATCGAAACACCACAAATATCCTCCCTTGAAATAATAGTTGAGAAATTGGCCATATCCAAAGAAAAATTTCAAACTCAAACACAAGCTCATCTCCAAGAAATTGACAAACAAATCAGCCAATTAGCTAAAAAGTTGGTCACCTAGAATCTCAAGGTCGATTACCATCACAAATAAAAACAATTCCAAGGGAAAATGTAAGTTTGATCACTATCCGACAATGGTACCATCATCTCACTTGAAGCTTTAAACAAGTTTGATAAACAAAAAAGAAGATGCATCGTTAAAGAAATAAGAAAAAGATCCTTCGCCTTCAAACATTTCTGATAAATTTGCTTCCACTTCTTGTTTTTCTTCTCCTTACAAAACTTTGCCTCCTTTTTCCTTCTAGGCTTACGAAACGTGACAAGAAAGTGGAAGAGAAAGAAATCCTCGACATCTTCAGGAAGGTAGAAATTAACATCTTTTTTCTTGATGTAATCCGAAAAATACCCAAGTATACAAAATTCTTGAAAAATATTTACACAAATCGAAGGCGATTGAATGGGAATGAAAAGGTAAACCTTAGCAAAAATATTTCTTCGATCTTTTAGAAAAGGCTTCCACCAAAATAAAAAGATCAAGGTATGTTCTCAAGGCCGTACAAAATTGATAATGTTGGAATGAAATGCGCACTATGTAACTTAGGCGCATCTATCAATGTGATGTCATTGTTCGTCTATAATGAAATTTCTAATGAACCATTGAAAGAAATGAGGTTCACAATATAATTCTCCGATCGATAAATCATCTAACCCGAAGAAGTTCTAGAAAATATTTTAGTGAAGGTAAATGATTTAATATTTCTTGCTGATTTTTATATAATTGACATGAAAAATGATCGCAGTAATATTAGATCTGAAATAAATCTTGGGTGACCATTCTTGAGTATGACACATACGAAGATTGATGTTCGTAGTGGCATTTAAACTATGAAATTTGATGGAGAAGTCGTCAAGTTTGACGTATATAAAGCTATAAAATATTCGAATAATGTGGCAAGCTTGAATTTCATTGATATTGTCGATCCATTTGCTAATGAATTTTTGAAGACTAATTTGCTACTTGATTTTTGCAGAGAATTAGAAAAAAAGGAATTTAATGATAGGAAGTTTGAAGAAATTATTTCTATAATTTATTCTATTTCTAATTTTCATTTAATCTCTTCAAAAATTAAATTTTTTTCATCAATCTTACAAGTATCAAAGATGAAGTTAAAGTTACCACCAGATAAATTGCATATTAAAGAATATGCTTTATTGAAAAGAGTGAAGGAACTCCATGATCTTAATGATCAAAAAATTTCTCATAGAGAAATTCTCAGTTGGACAAAGAACGTGAATTGGGAAAAGAACTTCTCGCAGAACCTGTAGTCTGAATCAAGTCATCGAGCTAATAACGTTAAACGAAGTGCTAAATGGAAGTAATGTCACCCCCAATTCCGACCTAATTTCTTAGATCGAAACTAGGAAATCAAGTTACAAAAACTTTCCCCTCAAGTAATTATTTTAGGTTAAATAATTTCAAAATTAGGGTTACTTTGACAAATTGGGAAAACAATTTGGGAATTTTAATTATACAAATATAAATGCTTAAAAAAATATTAATAACATTTATGATATCCGAAAACAGATTCAGAAAAACATGCATCGATAAGTTTCGAAAATATAACATGTTTCATATCAAATAAAACATTAAAACTAATATAATTACAAGATCATACTAGAATAATAATTATCTGAATATTGTGCGAGATGCTCCAAGTATCGGTTCGCCTAAACTGGTCTGAGAATCTGAAAAGCAGACTAAAAGGGTGTAAGCTAAAAAGCTTAGTGTGTCTCTAAAGTGCAAACAGTCACAAACAAAACATGTTTTACATTTCTGAAAAGTTTCTGAAAATATTTTGGAATTCAAGAAAAACTGAAGCATGATATGCTATGATGATGGATGCATGACAGAAAATCAGAGGGCCTAATATCAAAAATCATACAGAGTGGAGGATTATCCTCGCCAGAGTGGAGGTTTCTCTTACGTTATAGATTTTAAATCCAAAAAATATTTCAGATGACAGAACATGATATGATTCGTAAAATCATAAATCAGAACTCTTACGAGTAACAATTTTTCAGAAAATCAGATGTTTGATTTTAAAACAGAATGCACATGTCATGCATGATGATATCATGTATAAAAAGATAAAAGTATCAAATAATAAATCAAGCAGTGTACAGATGATATTTCAGAAATACACATAGAATATATCATAATATAGTATAAGCACAAAAACATGTAGCATAGGAAGAGACACACCTTAAGCAACTGAAGCTCTAGCTCTGAGATGGACGCGTCTCGCGTTCCGGTCTAAATGAAACAGGACCTATGAAGTAACAGAATTATATTACTATTTATTGCTAATTCTAAGCCACCAACTATGACAAACTCATATCCGAAGCTTACTCACGTGACGGTCTCGAAGAACATGCCCGATCGGTATGAACAACAGGAGGTACACAAGAGGCTTCAAGAACGTTAACACCTGAATGGAAGACGAATTCTGCATTAGATTCCTTAAAATACCTTTTTCAAACTTTAAGAACAAATCAGATGAAAAACACTTAAAACAAGACTTTCGGGTATGAATTTGACAAAACAGGCAGCGGATTCGAACTCAGAACGTCAAAAAAGGTCAAGGGGAACGTCGAACTCAGAGTGAAGGTTTCCTTCACGTTACAGATTTTAAATCCAAAAACTATTTCAGGTGATAGAACATAATATGATTCGTAAAATCATAAATCAGAACTCTTACGAGTAACAATTTTTCAAAAAATTAGATGCTTCATTTGAAAACAAAATGCACATGTCATGTATGATGATATCATGTATAAACAGGTAACAGTATCAAATAATAAATCAAGCAGTGTACAAATGATATTTCAGAAATACACACAGAATATATCATAATATAATATAAGCAAAGAAACATGTAGCACAGGAAGAGCCACACCTTAAGCAACTGAAGCTCTAGCTCTAAGATGGACGCGTCTCGCGTTCCGGTCTAGATGAAACAGGACCTATGAAGTAAAAAAATTATTCTACTATTTATTGCTAATTCTAAGCCACCAACTATGACAAACTCAGATCCGAAGCTTACTCATGTGACGATCTCGAAGAACGTACCCGATCGGTATGAACAACAGGAGGTACACAAGAGGCTTCAGGAACGTTGACACCTGAACGGAAGACGAATTCTGCATTAGATTCCTTAAAATACCCTTTTTAAACTTTAAGAATAAATCAGATGAAAAACACTTAAAACAAGACTTTCGGGTTTGAATTTGACAAAACAGGCAGCGGATTCGAACTTAGAACGTCGAAAAAGGTCAAGGGGAACGTCGAACTTAGAGTGGAGGTTTCCCTCATGCTACAAATTTTAAATCCAAAAAATATTTTAGATGATAGAACATTATATGATTCGTAAAATCATAAATCAGAACTCTTACGAGTAACAATTTTTCAAAAAAGCAGATGCTTGATTTGAAAACAGAATGCACATGTCATGCATGATGATATCATGTATAAACAGATAACAGTATCAAATAATAAATCAAGCAGTATACAAATGATATTTCAGAAATACACACAGAATATATCATAATATAGTATAAGCGCAAAACATGTAGCACAAGAAGAGACACACCTTAAGCAACTGAAGCTCTAGCTCTGAGATGGACGCGTCTCGCGTTCCGGTCTAGCTGAAACAGGACCTATGAAGTAACAGAATTATATTACTATTTATTGCTAATTCTAAGCCACCAACTATGACAAACTCAGATCCAAATCTTACTCATGTGATGGTCTCGAAGAACGTGCCCGATCGGTATGAACAATAGGAGGTACATAAGAGGCTTCAGGAACGTTGACACCTGAACGGAAGATGAATTCTGCATTAGATTCCTTAAAATACCCTTTTCAAACTTTGAGAACAAATCATATGAAAAACACTTAAAACAAGACTTTCGGGTTTGAATTTGACAAAACAGACAGCGGATTCGAACTCATAACGTCGAAAAAGGTAAAGGGGAAGGTTATCCGAAAAAGTCAACTATGGTCAAAGTCAAAGTCAATTGGTCAAAGTCAACTTTGACTTGACTGATCAAAGGTCAAACGGTCCATGGTCCAAGGTCCAAGGTCAAAGTCAAACTTAGTCAAAAAGGTCAAACCAGGTCAAGGTCAAACATAGATTGGGTCGGGTCAACTTGGTCAAACGGGTCAAAACCGGTTTGGATCAATCCACAAGTGTGATCTAACTCATAACCATAGGGCTCAGAAAACATCACTCACAACACTTAGCCCAAAACAGATAGCCCAACTCCCAAAAGAATTATACACACTCAAAATCAAAACCACAAAATTCGACCTAAACTAACAAGCCTATCATCATAGTTCCATCTTCCATAGCCCATCAACCAACTAAACCCACTAATCTAGCAACACCCAACAATTACACATGAACCGACCCAACACCAACAACACACATAGCCCACAATCTCTTAACACAAAAAAAATTAGGGTTTCCTACAACTCCTAAGACAACAAGGAGAAGGGCGATGGCGATAGCTTCCCGATAACAACCCCGGTGACCGCTCCGGTGATGCCCACAAGAACGACGACATCAAGGGTTCAATGAAACCACACTAACAACACTTTACAAAACTGAAAACAAGAGCCACATAGTATAACAAACTAAAATTCATTAACAAATAGCTCCACAAAACCAAAACTGAAAACAATAACAGAGATCTTACTCTCCACACAGATCGAAATTGAGTGACAACACTAGACAGAAAAGGTTGTTCAGAAAGGTGAAAAGACAAGTTCACCGGTGACCATAACATTATCTCCATCGATAAAACGTTAAAACAGAAAGAAGATTTCGGTTCTTCCTATCTTTCCCTTGAATAATCATAAAACAAAATGGATGACAGTGTGGGAGCCCGACGTCGGTCTTAGGATGATGATTAGGCAAAAGAGGGGACTTGGTCGGGACTGGAAAGGAGAAGGAAGATTGTGAGAGATTGAGAGAGAGAAGGAGCAACGTGCGACTGCTGAAACCTATTTCCAACAAAGTGAAACACGTTCTGGAAATAAGGAATTAAATTTCACCCTAAACAAAATGGTTAAAATATAAGAAGAGCCCCTGGTCACTCTTATGTTCACAAACAACACCACATTTTCTTTTGTTTTATAAAAAGGTCCATAAATTCCAATTCCCAAACAATTAAGTCATTAACAAAATCAAATTAATTCCTAAATTTTAGGGTTTCTAAAATTTAGGGATTTCATAATCGATTTCCAAATTGGGGCAAAATTCGGGGTGTTACAGACAACCCATTTTCTTTTTTTCTTTATTTTTTTTATTTTCATTCATTCATTTATTTTTATTTTTATCTAAGTTATTTTCAAATTAATTTGTACAGAATTTGTCTTAAATTTGAATGGCTTGATCGTACATGAAACTTGAAAAATGCAAATGAGGAGTTGTATACTCCTTACAACCCCAAAATTCATCGTTCTTTCACCATAGACCGACAACAAAACTCACCTTAGACACGGGGAGTATCTCTATTCCTTCTCTTATACTTTAATCTTCATATTGAGACAATATGCTTTCAGTGAGGGGGTAAAGAATTGAATCAAATTTCGTTTTACTTGTCTTATTTATTGCTTGATTGAATATCTTGATTAAATTGGTCGGAAGCTTGGTTAAAATTCTTTCCTTTTTATTGAATATCTTAAGCATGTTATGATTGTTTAAGCTCTTTTAATTATTTTGGATTTATAACACTATTGATAGTTGAATTACATGAGTAAGAATTTAATTTGACTTCTTTGTAATATGCCTTGATTTTGTTTATTGAATTTTTGCCTAACTTGATTAATGAAACACACTTTGGTAAGGTTTTGAGCCTTGAGCATGTTTTCTTCATTTTTGTGCTTGTTTTTCTTGCTTGAGTGTGTCAAATTGGATATTGGAAATCTAGAACTTGTGGCATGAATACTTTTTGAGACTACACGTGAAATATGTTATTTTGATATAATTTGGACATATAATTCACCCCATTTTTTCCCAAGAAAAAAACCCTACCCTTTTGATTTCCCATTAGTGAACCAATTTTGAACCTACATCTATTTTTTTATTTCACCTTAATTTTAAACCTTTAAGCCTTTTTATTTTGTATCACTATCTTTTCTTACCCTTTATCAGGAAAAAGACTTGAAGCGTATGAGCATTTTTTGTTTCACGAAAAATCAAAAGAAGAAGAAGAAGAAGAAAATGAAAAAAAAGAAGGAAGGGAAAAACAATTTGCTTGATTTTGATTTAACTTTTGATGTAAATATTCTTATTGATTTCATGCACCTTATTTGCTCGTGGACATTGATTATGTTATTTAAAAATTCTTTGTCTTGATTACAAGCCTCATTTTAAGCCATTTCCCCTACCTTTACCTAAGCCCCATTATACTCTTTTTAAAGACTCATTGATCTTGCATCTTATTTCTTATAAGTAGTGGAGAATTGATTGTCACAAGCTTATGGAAATCCTTATTTGATTGTGACTTTGAGTGAAATTTTGCACCCGAAACACATTTAAGTGAACTGAATGATAGATACTTTGTGAGGAATTACGTTAGGCTAAATTTTTTATTAATGAAAGATGGAAACTTAAAAAGATGTTTGATTTATTTTTCCTTATGTTTATTCTCTTGATCAATATTTTAGTTCAATTAATTATTATGAGCTTTGGTTTTCATGAATTGCTTAAGTATGAGATGGATTGGAGGATTACAAACTAAGTTTTTGACTGGTTTGATTAAGGCATACTTGAGGGAAAATATGAGACAAGTGAGGGGGGATTTGATTGATGTTTGAAATAGTCACTTTTTAATTGTTAATTCTCTTATTTTCATGAATTTATCACTACTAATTTGAGTGTATTTCGTTTATTTTATGAGAAGTGAAATGTTTACTAGAATTGGTGATTAAAAGGATAAATTCTTCATTTTTTATAACGACTGTAGACACGGGCACGATGTCGGGCACGATGCAGCTGACATGGTAGTTTCTAGAAGATTTGAGAAGATTCTTGAAGCAGCTTTGTCAGCATAATCTGAGAAGATTTTTAGGATATTTAGTTTTAAAATTTTAAACTCATGAATTATCTTTTATCTTTTATTTTATTTTGAGTTAGTTTGTTGTTTTTATGTTGTTAGTAGCCTATAAATACCCTTCATAGGTAAGGCTTTAGATCATCTATCATTTCTATCTTTGAACTCTTGTCTTGTTTCTTTTCTATTCTATAAAATTACTTTCTTTTCTTTCTTTACTTTAAGTATTTTTATATTTTGCAAAAATATGCTAAGTATGATAATTGATATCATGCTTAGTTAATTTCATTTAAGCCAAGAGCTAGAAATGAATCAATTTGATGCGTGAGAATTGAATAGTACTTAATTACCTTCGGGATACATTCTTATTTTTCTGTCTTATTAGTTTGACAATCGGCCTTACTTACAAAATTAAAACATTTTGAAACCAAAAAGAGCTCGTTGGTCTAGATGTTATTTTAATGTACAGTGGGAGAAAGGATTTGCCTGTTGTAATTCGACTTCCTGTGAAGACATTTAGCGGCAGTCCGCTAAGGAAAAATAAGATCGGATTTGATTCTCGATGAGACAATATAATCCGAGTCGGGCCTTTCCAGTACTTAGTTTGATTGTTTTAACAACAATAGTTGTGGTTAATTCACTCAAGAATCATCTTTCAAAGATAAGCTTTAGAAGATCAATTACAAAAGAGAAAGGCAAGTTACAATTGGTTGACCCTTGTAGACTGTAACCGACATGAATCTTAGAGTAAAAATCCATTTCAATGATCGACAGAATTGAAACAAAGCTAGCTCGAAGTGATTTCTTCATTATCATTTTCAACTACTATTTCTTTTTCTCAATCTTTATTTTTATTTTTATTTGTTTACTTTAAGTTTTATTTTTATCTTAATCTCATCAAACTCCCTTTAATTAATTGTTTGCAACATACTGGACTGGAATCAACACAAAATTACACTTGAAATTCTAAATTTCCTGTGGATCGACCCTTTTTACTATACTGTTGCTTTACTTATTTGATTTAAAGAGGTTTATTTTATTTTAACGAGTAAAACGACGTTCGTCAATCACCTTCCGTTAAAAAAACTGAAATGGTAGGTTAATTTTTTATGTTAATTAAATAATATTTTTTTTCTACACCACTTTTAGCTTCTCAATTATTACTATAACAAGCTTGGTTTATAGCATCACTTTATGAAACGAATTTAGAGTATATGTCACTAAATTTTTACATATTACGGTATTTACATAATAAAATACCACAAAATAACAAACATCGCAGCGTTATAGGAGAGAATATTATTATAGAATGATATATGACGGTTTCTTAGTATTGCCATTGTAATAATCCATTTGAAACCTTTTATTATTATTAAAATATCAGATCCAATATATATTACACATCCAATACCAAAACCCAATAACACATTACAAGACCAACACCCTTACAACCCAAACCCAATCAAAACCTTAATTATCATCCAACTAACCCTAAATTAGATCTAACCAAACCCTAACAGATAACAAACCAGCCGTCCGTCGCCCTTGATCCCCACGTCGGCCAGCTGTTGCGTGTGGCCGCCACGCACGACTCTTCGATACGCGCATGGTGGTCACGCGCCCTCTCATTGGTCCCTCGAACGGCCACCGCCCACGTCTGCCATGCCGGACTGCTCTACCGCCCCGGTCTTATCGCGTCTACAAGAGAAACAAAGAGATTAGATTTAAATCTAATAACAACTTTTTCATGTATTTTTATATACATTAAATCTGGGTATAAAACCCAGATTAGGGGACTTGTACCGATTACGAAAAAAAAGGAATGAAAAAGCATTATATTTGAGACAAAAAAGAGGCAAAATCGAAACAAAAAGCAACCACAATCACACACATACATTCGAATAACAACTGGAGAAAGAGAGGGGAAAGATCGGAGCGTTAACTGAGAGAAAAAGGTAAAAAAAAATTAAAGGGTTCGAACAACTTATCTTTTAGATCTAGTATTATGTGAATATCGTTTTGAAAATCTGACTTCACCATTGCGTTCCTTGCGTCGAAAGCTATCAGAAAGTCTCTTCATTTTCGGTTTCCGACGAACTTCGCGGTGGCCGGTACGGTGACCGACGGTCGGAGACGACGGTCGGCGGCCACCCTTCCACCGGAGAAGATGAGAACATGAGATCATTTTAGGCTCTGTTTTTTCTCATGTTTTAAGAGTAACAATGAAGATGATTAGCATAAAGGAGGATATATATATATGGGTCAAAACGGTACCGTTTTGGTGCCAGTCCTAATGGCCCAAAACGGTGTGTGCCAGCCCTAATGGCCCAAACGATGTCGTTTTGTCCATGGATACCCGAGATCGACCCGACCACCCGATCCGAACCCGCGTTCAACCCGGATGAAGGGGGAAATTATGCACATAGTCCCTGCGTTCTTTTGTATCCTTTGTTTCGGCCTTTCAATTTTCATATCGTTTTAATTTAGTCACCATTTTAATGTTTTAGCCCTATATTTTTATAATTTGTTCAATTTAACCCCTGATTTCGATGTTTATTTATATTTCAGCCCCTTAAATCTTGTTTTCTTGCAGATTGACCCCTCTAATATTTTCATTATTATTATTATGCTTATTTATTTTATTTTTATCATATTTATATTAAAAATATATTTATTTATTTACCTTATTACTTTATTACTTTATTATTTTGTTATAATGTATAAATATTATGTTTATATATTATATTATTATAACTTTATTACTATTATTATTAGGCTTATTTTATTTTATTTTTATTATATTTCCTTACTTATTTTATTACCTTATATATTAATATTTTGTTATGATATAAATATATAAATGTATTATGTTTATACGTTATAAATTACTAGAACTAATTATTATTATTTTTTTATTATTATGTATATTTTATTTTCACTATATTTACTTATTTTCATTACTTTATCATAAATAATATATATATATTAACTTTATTATTGTTAGTATTATTAGTTCTTAGTATTATTAGTTTTTAACTTCGGTTAACAGTAGCATTATTATATAATATTACTATTTTAGTTTTTATTATTAACTTTATTATGATTTTCTTTAATTTGGTTTTATTTTATTATTATTAAACGTTTTTTTATTTCGTAGAAAATATTATCCCGGGGTATTCTATTGGGAGTAACATCTCGTTCTTCGGGTGTTATCTCCTTTGAATCGTCGTGGATATTAGGGTATGCATTTTAATTAAAAATTAATTTAATTTAAATTTTATATTTTCTTAAAAATTACGATGTGAACCTTTAGGTACCAATTTTTGGGCGTTATGAGGTGCTAATCCTTCCTCAAACGTAACCAACTCCCGTACCCATCTCTGGTTTTGTTTTTTTTGGTGTTCGATCTACCTTTATGAACGGTCAATGGCGACTCCAACCGATTAACCGATTTTTAAGTTAAGACGGTATTCCAATAGGAGTGGCATCCTGTTCTTCAGGTGTCATCTCCCAAAATACCGAATTTTCAAATATTCCCGTGGACTTTTAAATTTAAATATTTCAATGAGAGTGACATCTTGTTCTTCAGGTGTCATCTTTCGAGATACCGAATTTTTAAATCCTATCGAACTTTTGAACCATTAAACCGTTTTTTAAATATATTTTCAAAATTTGGGTCGCTACAACCACAATAACTCATATTTTAGTAGCGTTTTTATACAAATGTCACTATAAAAGTGTCTTTTTGGCGTTTAGTCACAAATGCTGCAAACGCCGCAAAATGTTTTGTTCTAGATAGTGTTTCTTCAAAAACGCCTCAAAAAGTACTCTTTTGTGACTTTATTTTTCAAAAAACGTCGTAAAAAGTGTAATTTATTAGTTGTAAAAACAAATGCCGCAATATATTAAACTCACCGTTTTGATTTGACGATTTAATACTCCCTCTCAGGAGAAATTATATCATGGGTTAGTCCCACCACGTTATCCATGGGACAAACCAATAGAAACTGTCCACCTCATTATTTTTTAATTTTCCAAGTGAAGATTCACTTGGAAAAAAATTATGACATGGAAAATTGATAAAATGGACAGTTTTTATTGATTGGTCCTATGGACAGGTGATGAGACTGACCCATGATATAATTTTTCCCCGATTCTTCTTCCTCACAATGCGATCCCCAAATCAAATTTTCCTAATTCATACAACGATCTCTCCTCCGTCTCTGTTCTCATCTTCGTCTTCCACCGTGTGCCTTCTACTGTCGCCGCATGAGATGGTATCCAGGAGCATAGCGCAATCCCCTATGTTGGCTTGCTCGGTGCTGGAAGTCATGGGAAGAAACCTAAAAGAAAGGGATCGTAGGGAAGTGAGGTGTTAAATTATCCTCTCATAGTATGTTCTTTGAATTTTGATGAGTTTCAAGAAAATGCCGTTTTAGTTAATTTAGTATAAATTTATAATTGTTGAAGTACGATCTGACTGATAATTAATTATATGTATTCGCCTTGATGATCATATTTGAAATTATATGCTAGCTTATTCATTTGAAAGTATAATTGATTGATTTAATTTTAGGTTTAACTTTTTAATTAATTAATCAAAATAATTAAAATAATTGAAAACACCATCGTTGTACTCTTTTGTGGCGTTTGGAGTAAAAATTTAGATTAAAAATTATCTATAAACATATATTATTCTATAATTATTTTTAAATTATTTAAACAAATATTTTTTTAAGAATTTGAAGATATCATCAGATACCTAATTCTAGAGAGATTATTAGGCGAACCTTGTTCACCACGTCATCCATGGTCCAAACAATCAGGACCGTTGATCTTTAAATAACCACCTAATAACTACCCACCCACTAAGTATATGTAGGAAAGATGTGATGATTCACTTGAAAAAAATTAAAAAAACGATCCTGATTAATTGGACCATGAATGACGTGGTGAACAGGGTTCGACTAATAATTTTTCATAATTGTATTACATAGCTCCGTCTATGTCGGAATTAAAACTAAATCAACATTAATTCTTAATCCTTAATTATCCCATGCATTAATAATAATAATAATAATAATAAATGCATGTTTTTGATTTGGTCCACATCAGTCAAATGAAAGGCACGTGGGTAGCTATAGAGAGAAGCAATAGGACCACTATGAATAATTAATGGACCATTACAATTTTCTCACAATGTAGCATCATATTATGAACATCACACACAATTATATATATATATATATATAATTTTATATAATTTTAAATCATTGGATAATAAAAATAAATAATTAAAATTATTATTCTATTTTTTAAATGATATTTTTTTATATTTTTTATTGTTAATCTTATATATATATATATATATTAACTTTCATCCGACTTAAAAATTTAATAATAAAAGTTTTTCATATTATTTTATTTCATAAAAATTGAATTTTGATATGAAAATAATATATATTTAATAAATAATACAACGTCATTATTACACTGTTTCAGTAGTATTTTTTACCCGTCCATGCATGATGTATTATATTATATTCCCTGTTGATTAGGAAATAATAAGTCTAAGACTAGCGTGCATTATTAAAAGGAAAAGAGCATTATTATAGTATAATTAATCGATTAAAATAATGAAATGCATATAAATATTATAGTAAAGAATACAAGTGGATATTATTTTAAGAATATAAAGAGAATTTAATGCGTAAATAAAAAGAAATAGAAAATAGTACAAAATTTGTATTATTTTTCAATATATAGTATATAATGTATTTTTCAAAATTTAGATTTGTAAATATAAAAGAGTAAATATTATATAAAATTTTAATTGTAATGACCTCAAAAACATAAGCTCATTTAATTCCGTAATGAATATTTATAGATAATAAATATTTATTACGTTTATCGAACGTATATCGAAGATAATGCATCTCATTAAAGTTCAAATTCAGGCTTTATATTCATTTTTATATGAGATTTTTTATGAATCTAATCTCTAAATTTTTTCATATGTATTATATTTCTTACATATTTTATTATTTTTTAATAAAATTCAATCGTTATTATTCAAGGCAAAAGAGAGATATATGATAATAACTAGAAAATGTATTTCAATATAAAATAAATAGGTTATATTTTGATATACTAGTTGTACAAAAAATTATACAGTCTTAATAAGATTGTGAGTTCGAGTTTAAATTCAAATTTATCTATGTAAAAAATGATAGGATATTTCCGTTCTTTAAAAATAAATTCACCTTAAAATATAATTAAAATCTAATATGCTTATTATACTAAAATTTTCCTACAAGATAAAAAATCACTTAAATTGAAAGACATTTATTTATGTTTGTATATTTACACACCACTAATCCAAGTTATATATTTAGCACCCTTTTTGCTATAAACATAAATACATGGTAAATAAGTCTTTTAGTGACATTTTGTTTTGAAATGTCGCTATTCTTTCAAAATAATATTTAAACTAACTAAAGTAAACTCAAACAATACACGAAATAAATTTGGGTTAAACCGATACGGGAGAAATTATATCATGGGTAAGTCTTATTACGTGTTAAAAAATAGAGATGAATACGGGTCAGGTCGGATCGGATTTTCGGCCCACCCGAATCTGACCCGAACATAAAACCGTAAACCTGATTCCGACCCAACCCGAAAATAAATAACCTAAACCTGACTCCGACCCGACCCGACCGGACTTATAGAAAAAAAAATAAATTTAGGGACTAAATTATGAAAAAATAATTTTTGGAGACTTAATTATAAAAAAAATATAATTTTAAAGACTAAATTATAAATAAAAAAATAATTTTAAAGACCTAATTATAAAAAATATATAGATAGAGGACAATTATTATAAATATTCCTAAAATTATGGAAATTACATATTTAGTCCTGGATCGGGTCGGGTATTTTACACCCTAAACCTGAACTCGACAAGATCCGAACCTGATTTTTTCATAAAAAATGCTCATCCCTATCCAAAAATCATCCATATCATCATTTTTTTTATGTCATATATTTTTCAAAGTGAATCATAATTTGAAAAAACTATTTTTTAAAATGAATTAACAATAAATATGAGTGAAGATTCACTTTATAAAATATATGACATAAAAAAATAATGATATGAGTGATTTTTAGTGGTTGATCCACGGATGATATGGTGAGACTTACCTATGATATAATTTCTCGATATTAGGTGGATTCGTTAAATTTCCATAATTTTTAAGACCTCTTCGGTACTACTAACTTGTAACTCTTTGTTAGAGACGGAGTCTGATTGAATTATAAAGAAATTAAACAAATTAAAATTAAAATATATATATAAGATTTTAAAATAATTAAATTATAAAACTTAATCGAATAAGTTTAATTTTATAAATTTTAAAATTAAAATACGTAATACGTAATTAAACTAAAAGAAATGAGGGTCAATGTTTTATTTATTAATTTTAAATAATAGTATTTTAAAAATTAATAAACTAAAACATTTTATTAAAAGGGTAAAGATTTAATTATTTCCAATCCATCAAGTTTTAGAAGCCAATTGCCTTCCCACCTTGTATGTAGGTTGTCTTTGTTCATTAGCTATAAACATATAAATCACTAGCATCGTTTTAATTAGGGATAGATCTAAAATTTTAGATAAAGGGTATAATTTATTAAAAATTATATTATAAATTTAGGGGTGTAAAATTATAAAAAAATCACCTGATGTAAAATAAGATTATCAATAAAAAATATAAAAAATATTTAAAAAATATTTTTTTTGAAAGAATACGATTACACCCAAAACTCTCTAAATACATCCCTGATTTTTAGGTAAAACGTCACTATTGTCCCCTTGTCGGTAGTTGTGTGAATTTTGATTTGCACAGCCTTTTAACCCAAGTGGTTAAAGGAACGGTTGTTGTTCTTAGAGGTTACGGGTTCGAGCACCAGCGATGCCAGCAGAGTGATTGAGTGATTAACGTCAAATGGTGGAGATTATATTTTAGAACAGATACTACTGTAATCACTATTAGCTTGTTAAAAAAACGTCACTATTGAATGCCACTAAAACTTTTTTCCCTTGCAAGAAAAAAAAGTTGACCCAAAGGAAAGGAAAATTTTTCTCGGAAACTTTCCCCTTGATGCTTCACACATTTTAGATATGAAATCCATAGATTAGGTGTTTGGTCCTGAGAATTCTAAAGCAAATATTTCATGATTTTTGAAGTGTTATGATGAGAAATGATGGGTTGGAAAGTGATCCACACATACTAATAATTATGGCTATGCATGCCATTTCTCACTTTACTAACCAAAAGCATATAAAACACTTTAGTGAAAAAAAGGATTCCTTCAAAATTAAATTTACATATTTATCTATCTTTATATTTTTTATAATTAGATTTATATAATTTAATGATAAATTTAGATCGAATATCGTAAATCCTTATTATATGATTATTTTTTTAATTCAATTTATTTCTTCTATAATTTTAATATAAGAATTTTTTATCTTAATTAAATGACCTAACTCTCCATCTCTAGTGGCGTATCTATGTATAATATAGGGTGGGTATAAGTCTGAATTTTTTAAATTTATATATTTGACTTTAATTTTTTAAAATTTTATTAGTTAGTCCTTAAATTCTTTATTATTTATAAGTTGTGTCTACCCTAAAATTTTAAAATTTTATGTGCTCACCCTCGAATATTTTTATAGATTCTTCATTTCTCATCCCTTAAAACAAATAATAATCTATGTATTTATGTTATTAGAGAATATTTTGATACACAAGTTTGATAAACTTTAATTTCTACAAGGCTGTTAATTTTAGTCAATATAGTATTATTTAGAGTTTATGAGTTCATGTCTTAGGTTAGGAGTCTCATTTATATTTTAGACCTTAAGACTTAATTTTTAAATTTAAAATTTAGGATTAAATTGAATAATTTTATAAAATAACTTTTATAAATTGGGTATAAAAATAACTCTTATATTCAAAAATAAATACAAGATTTTATGTTAAGGCATAAATCTATATAATTTTAAAGAGTGTAAACTTATAAAATTTTAGAAGGATAAAAATAATTTTTATAAAAAATATATAAAAATTTTAATCATATATAAATTTTAAGTTTTCTTGAGGTGATCGTCTATTCCGACCCACGGATCCATGACTGCTTATATTAATACACTTTTTGAATATGTTGGATTTAGTATTTGTTTTATTTTTTTTAATATTTTTAATAATACACACCGTACACATATGATACACAAACCCAGATCACTTAAATAAATTATATCATCTATTATCTCTGAGATCACTCTACGGATCTATCCCCTTATATTAATACACTTAATTCTTTGTACTAGTTTCTATATTCTTTTTAATTTGTTTAAAAGGACATTTTATGTATAAGAATACATTTTAAACCCTTTTATTTACATTTTTGAGGTAGTGGCGTAGTGCTCAATGTCACAATTTATTTTAGGTAAAATTCTATATTTAGTCCTTGTATTCTGTGTAAGTCTGATTCTATAGTTAGTCCTTGACAAGAATTAATAACATAATTTGACTATTTTATTTCATTGCTATTATTTTGATCACTAATGAAATTTCAAAATTTGAGAAATAGAGGCACTAAAATCTAAAATATATAAACTTGAGTAGTGGATTTAAATCTACAATTTAAACATAGCAGAAGGACTAACAGGAGAATTTAAGCCTTGTTTTAAGATTATAAAGTTAATTTCAAAGCACATATTTTGAAATGCTACGAAATTTAGTATAATTATTCATCTATTTTATCGATCGATTAATCTGGATTGATTATTTCATAAATCTATTAGAAGGATAATGTTTTTAATCTAAGTTACTTATTTTTTTTATGTTATTATTTGAACTTTATTCCTTTTTAAAGGATTTTTTTTGTATAACCACCGATATCCAATTTATTGACGGACTAATTTAAATCAGGTACTATAGAGGCTCATTGTGAAACTAAAACCCCAATCTAATTCATCTATTAATAATATTAAAATCCGAACTCTCAAATTTATTAAAAAATCTAATACTTTATCTCACTAAATTAACTGAGTTGAAATGCTATAATT
Organism: Abelmoschus esculentus; assembly: GCA_035048815.1. Classification (NCBI taxonomy): domain Eukaryota; kingdom Viridiplantae; phylum Streptophyta; class Magnoliopsida; order Malvales; family Malvaceae; genus Abelmoschus; species Abelmoschus esculentus. The sequence goes on from JAUCBN010000021.1 coordinate 3,709,614, forward strand.
TTAACGGGTAGTTCTAAGAGGCTCTATAATACCATTTTTCTTACAAAAATTATAAAAATTTCGATACACATTTTTCAATATATACCAAAATTCTTACACTTTTTATAAGAAATTCGGTATATATACCAAAATCTTTATATTTTTTTATAAAAAATTCAGTATATACCAAAATCTTAATAGTTTTTAATAAAAATTTTAATATATAGAAGAATATGTATCAAAATTTTTATAATTTTTATAAAAAAACGGTATAATTATTTTTTATCCATTTTTAACCCATCATTTTTTTTAGAAAATCCCAACTACATTTGTAAATTCAAGACCTCAAAACCACTGCTTTGTCCTTCTCTTTGGTACTCTCCACCCCATTAATCTTCCATTTTACGCAAACGCTGTCGTTTAGTTTGCATGATTTTGATTTGACCTTGTCTTTCCCTCACCAAACTGCCATTCCCAATATTCCGTTGCCTTTAAGACCGCAATCAACGGCAAAAGACTTAAAAGCAAACCCAATCTCTTGGCAGCAGGCTGAGGTGTCTGAATGCCATTGATACAAAAACAAAACCCTTCCCTACAAACTCTGACTTCTCACACTAGCAACCAATAATACTTAAACACGTCATTTCCACTTCAATACTCAACCTCACTGAATCCCGAAAGAAGAATAAAAATAGAGAAAATCCCTTTACCACCTTTTCTCTCTCTTTCCCCATGTGGGACTATGGACATAATCATAACAAACCCTACAATTTTTTATTTCTCATCTTCCATGTACATGACAAAATTAAGATCACATAAGAAAATAAATAAAAAATAATTATAAAATAAATATTTAAATTACATGTTTTTAGTATGTGCCAGGGATAACTATACAGATGGTTAATGAATTATTCGAGAATATTTATTTTAATTGTTGAACTATAAAATTTATTAATTAAATTATCAAATTTATTAAATTGACTTATTTTGATTATTTTCGTTAAAAATTAACAAAGAATAATAGATTAATTAGTTAAAATTTATAAAATTATATATTTAGTGCATATTATTTATATATCATATCAATTTGGTCTTATTATATTATTCGATTGAATGGTTAATTTTATTTTAAGGTTAAGATTAAAATTTTAGAATTTTAGTTTTATAATGTAAATATTTATGCATGTGAAAAAAATAATTTTATATTTTTAAGATTTAAGATGTAATTTAGGAGTTTAGGTTGTGGGCGGTAGAATTTAAGGTTTATAGTTAAAATTTAGATTTTAGGGTTTAAGGTTTAGGTATTAGGGTGTTAGGGTTAAGAATTTATGTTTCAGAGATTTAGGGTTATCAATTTTGAATTTTGAATCAACGACCTAGGAGAGAAATTTAGGGTTATCAATTTTAGAGATTTAAGATATTCTCTGAAAAATTAGAGATTTTAAGTTATTTATAAAAGTAAATTTTTTTAAAATAAAAATCTAAGAACATGTAACGTGTTATATTTTAATAGTTAATAATTTTTTTAATAATTATTGACATAAAAGTTTTAAAATAACTATAAAATAAAATAAAATATTAGATACCTAATTTAATAAGAAATATTATAAAAAATTAACTAAAAATATATTATAAAGTTTTTATTTTACAATTAAACCTAAATAATTTATTAAATTTCATAATTAACAAGAATCCATTAAATATTTAATTTAAAATCTAAAAGAGACCCTATTTGATTTGACAAGTAATTCAAATTAGATTTATCACAAATTTATAATTTTATTTACATGTATAAAGCCAAAATACCCTTTCAAACTTTCAAAGAGAATATATATATATATATATATATATATATAATAAGATCAAATTATTTAAAGTAAAACTATTTAAATTTTATATGTTTTTAGATTATTAGATAACAAAAATTATTGATTAATATTAATTTTTAATTTTTTTTTAAAGTAATATCTTAATATAACTGATTTTTAATCTGAATTATTCGTTTCAGTTATCCAACGATCCAAAAAACGTATAGACTTAATTTTACTGCAACACAAGAACCTCAGTTCTCTATTTTTTTAAAAGAAGTTGGGAGGTAATTACCCCAAACTAAAGCATAATTAAGTTACTGTTTATCCACAATTTGAATATGTAATTATTGTACTTAAAGACAAGTCTAATTAAAGATGACATTACATAAATATATGTATGTCTTCTCTTTTTCATCCTTAAAGCTGGAATGGCACACTTTAAAATCAGGACTTTTGTCTGTCTATTACACTCACAAGTCACATTCACAGCAACATTTTCACACACACACAATATATATATATATACTCTCTAGCTCACCTTATTTGTGTGCATATGCAATGGCAGATGAACCTCAAAACACCCCAATGGAAGGATTTCCCGGTACACCTAAGATCCGGGAGGTGAGGCCGGACTCCGGCTCCAAGAATTTTGGGTTTTGCACCGAGTCGTGTCATGTACCGTCTGGTGACCCGAACCCCGGAATAAGGAGAGTCGGTTTGAGGGCTGAGATCGACACTTCACCGCCTTTCGGATCGGTTAAGGAGGCTGTGACAAGGTTTGGTGGTAGTGGACCTTGGGTGCCATTGTACAAGTTTGCTGAGGCATATGTAAGTATCATCAGCCTTGTCTTGGACTGTATCTGTATTAAAGGTTTTCTTTGTTTTGTTGTGTAATTTATATGGTATCTTAATGGCATAGGCATATGTAAGTATTGTGTAGTTTAACTGGTATGTTTTGTCTGAATATGTCAAAGTTCCAACATTTTATCACCAGTTTAGCTTGCATTTTGCTTGTGTTTATTCCTCTGTGAATGTCTAAACATGTAAACAGAATGGAATTGAAGAGTTTGATTTGAAGAAAGTGGAAGAACAGGCAGCAGAATTGGAGAAAGATCTGATTGTGAAAGAATTGGAGACCCTTGATGTGCTTGAAGAACTGGGAACCACAAAGAAGATTGTTGAAGAATTAAAGAGGCAGCTGCAACATGAAGCTATGAAATGCTTGAATGGTACTGGACCGGACTTGGATTCGGATACCGTCAAAGAAATAAACGAGGAACATTCGAAACCGGGCTCGGTTTCGTCTCCAGAATCAATCTTGATGGAGTTGAAGCAAGCTAAATTGAACCTTGGTAAAACTATCAATGATCTTGGTGTGATCCAAGCTTCTGTTGAGTGTCTTAATAAGAAGATGAAGAAAGAGAGAAGCTTACTCGAAAAGACCCGAGAGAAGCTTAGTTATAAGTTTGCAGGGTTGGCATTGAAGCCTAACAATGGCAATTTTGAGCAATCATCAAATATTTCAAGGAGTACTTGTCACAATAGTGCCATGCCTGAGCAGTTTAAGCTAATGGTTGATCCTACAATATCTGAAGTTCCGAAATCGATGTCATTTCCGGGTAATGAACATAGGAAGCCTTGTATTAAAACAGCTGAAATGAGGTGGATTGCAGCTAAGAAGATGGAGGAAGCTGCCATGGCAGCAAAGGCCCTTGCTGTTATCGAAATGAAGGGTTTGTCGGAGAGCGCTTCCGGAATTGTCGTTCCGGAACCGGAGCCCTCACCTCGAACACCGAATGTCAAATATGCTGAAGCAAATATCTCCAAGCTTTCAATCCTGAGGAAACTGGAGGAAGCTTCAGAGGAAGTTAAACATAGTAAAGAGGCATTGGAAGGTGCTCTTAATAGAGTGGAAATCGCCAACCGGAAGCAATTCGATGCCGAAGAGGCTCTCAGGAGATGGATTCCTGATCAAGAACAGAGGAAACATGTTTACAATGCTACCAAGATCAACAAATTCCCCCTCCCTCATCCACATCCACATCCTCAACCTCACCAGCACCAGAATCAGCATATGAGTCGGTCTCCATTACACGACCTTAACAAGCAGACCCCAACAATGGATGATGAACAAAATCCCATCTCGAGGCCACCTGTTTCGATGGCAGATATACTCACCAGGAAACAAGTTCCTGCTAAACCTCCTACTGAAACTCAAAAGGTCGCTTTGAGCCAAATGCTTCATGAACTAAGGGAAGATCATCATCATAATCTTCCATTTTCTCCAAAACCAGATCAAAAAGATCATCAGAAGCAGTATTTGAGCCAGAGAAGAAAGTTCGGTTTCATCCACATCTCTCTTCTGCCAAAGCAAAACAAGAAGAAACCCCAACCTTTAAACACAACATGATACAATTTGTATCCATTGTGTTGTATTGAATAACTTTGTTCTATTCAGTTTGCTTCCTTGTTTTGTGTTGGATTTGGTTGATGTTTTGTTTCCATTTTCAGAATGTTTTTGGCATCTTTGGATATTTGTTATGAAATCTCTCCTGTAAATGTGTTCTGGAAGCAGTAATCATGTATGCACAAAAGAGATTGAATCAAACATCGGTCTAAATTTAGTTCCGATTAAGCAAGTCTCAAGTTTGAGATATCATATACGCAAAAAATTCTAGTTGGGAGTCTCACTCCACCCACTAAAGTTAGGTGTGCGACGCAGGTCGGTCTATATTAGTCTGGACTAAACTCTGAAACCAGAAGACTAATAAAAAAATATTTAAAATTTAAAGATTAATACTTATGATTATATTTTAAGTTTTACGAATAAATTTTAAAATTTAAAGATTAAAGTTTTACGTGAAAATCCATTCACACACCATGCGTAACATCCTAGAATGCATCTGTCAATTAAAAATAATTTAAAATTTATATTTATCATAAATAAATATTATAATTTGGAATTTTTAAAATGAGTCGAGTTTTTAATAATTATTTTATTTAAAATAAAATTTTAAATTTTACTAAGTTGATTTAATATTAAGTTTTAAATATTATGAACTATCGATAAAGTTTGAGATTAAAATCTAAAATATATTAATTGTATATTAAAATTTTGATTAAATCTATAATTAATAGTTAAACGATAATTAAACTTTTAAAAATCTAACTATTCAAAAATCTTGAACATGTCGTGAATAAAGTAAAGAAGAAATAAAACAAGAATAAATGACAAGAATGAAAGAACAAAGAGAAGATATAAAGAGTGATATTTATATTATTTTTAATATTGATTTATGTAAAATGCCTTCACAAACTCATCTATTTATAGGTATAAGAAGTACATAATGTATTAAACTTTAATTAATGAAGATAATATTTCTAATGATAGAGTTCTTATTATAATAGACATTCACATAGATAGTATTCATAACAAAATCAGATATTTTATGACAAATCAACTGACAAAAATAAATTTATTTAGTTATTTTGATTTTAATCGAACAAAATTTATCATATATTCGAAAATATAGAACTTAAATAGTGTCTATACCGACAACTACAACAGTACTGACGTTTGAATCGTCAACAAAAACATTTGAATCTTCCTATAGGATGTGGGGTTAATAAGGCTAAATAAATATTTATAGATAAATCAAATTTAAAAAAATAAATAGTGAAATAGAGATAAAAATATTTTTTTCTAGAATAAAGAGATTAATAACGGTATTTATTCGGTTAATTCAATCGGTGATTGAACTGAATTAATTATAATCAAATTAATAGAAAATTTTAAAATTTATTTGTTAATCGAACTGAAATATTTATTAACCGAATTAATAGAAACGAAATTATTTTGGCTAATTAGATCGATTTTTAAATTAATCGAAATTTATTATAAAATTTTGAATATATTACACAATACGTCACTAAATTATGGTAAAATAATTTTATAGTCACTAAATTTTATTTTTTTAATATATCAAAGAATTTAATGACCATTTTATAATTTTAAAATACCTAATGAGTAGAAATAAATATATATAATATTTAATATATAATAATTTTGATTAATTCGACTAATTAACTAATTCCGAACCTAATTAACTGATAATCGATTTTTCAAAAAAAATCGTTTATCAAATTTACCTAAAACTAACCAACCGAATCTAAAATAAATTTAATTAGATTGATTAATTTTAGTAAAACCGAATAATACACGCTACTGCTCATCATCCGTTTAATTTTGTTCCTATGTATCAGTAATTGGCGTTACATTTGACAACAATATTTTCTTCATCGATATAGCTTTTCTGACCATCGGTAAAGATTATGGTTTTATCGTCGCTAGATGACAGTCACTGAAAATTAACAGCTTAATATGTGTATCTAATTTTAAACCAGTACATGTTCTTCATCTAGGAAGATGACTTAGATATAGCTATAACATGTAGAGGGTTTTTCTTAGTGACAGCAAGGCCATTGTGTTCATCCATGTCCAAATTCTCCGCAGTTTCACCGTCGGGCAACTCCCAATCGAACCAATAGAGAAGGTTGACCGTCACATACTCGACCGACGAAACTCCGAACGACATACCGGGACATCCCCTTCTCCCGAAACCAAAAGGGATGTAGTAGAAATCTTGACCTTGAAGGTCAATGGAGCTCTTCTCAAATCTCTCGGGTATGAACTCATTTGGTTTCTCCCACCATTGGGGATCTCTTTGAATGGCCCATGTATTGATCAAGACCGTCGTGTCCGAAGGAATATCGTAGCCTCCGAGTTTAACGGCGGCAGATGTTTTCCGGGGAAGAAGAACGACAGGCGGATGTAGTCTTAATGTTTCCTTCACGACACACCGTAAGTATTCCATTTTAGTGACATCCTCCGGTTCAACCTTGGATTTGTTGCCCACCACACTTCTTACTTCTTGCTGAACCTTTTTCATGGCATTAGGATGCTTTAGTAGTTCAGCCATCAGCCATTCTGATGTGGTTGTAGTGGTATCAGTTCCTCCGGAAAACATGTCCTGAGGTGATTCAAATTAACACAGTAAATGAGATGACACAAATCATAAATTATTTAAATTTGACTCGGTTAAAGTTCGATTCGATTAAACTGATTCAAATTTAAACTCGACTTGAATTTTTAACGAGCCTAGCTGAGTTAGTTATACCCGACTCGAAAAGCTTGTGAGCTACATGAAAATATAATATACTAATTTTTAAAATTTTTAATTTAAAATCTAAATTTCTAAACTTAAACCCTTTAAATTTAATCCCTAAAACCCTAAAATTTAAATTCTTAACTCTAAACCTAACAACAAACTTATAGACCCTAAACTAATATCTTATACCTTAAATTAACAAGCTTAAACTTACACAATTTGTGTATCAACATTTTTTATAGGGATTTAAATGAGATGAAATAGATGACGAGTTATTCGAGTATGACATAATCAAAGACCGATCAATATTTGACTCGATTGCACTCGAATCAAATTCAAACTTGACTCGAGTTTAGTACTACTTGAGCTTGACTCAAGTCATTGATTCAAATTGGACACATTAAATTAAACATAAAGGGGCAAAATTTGACTCAGAAAAAATTTAATCCTATTCGATTTTAGATGAGATTTGATGTTGACTAACCAGTAGGATTGCTTTGATGTTGTCTTGAGTGATGTCCTGGAACATGCCATCCTTTTGTAGTTGCATTATGATAGAGACGAAGTCCTTTTTGCTGCTAACTTGTTCATGATTTTCATGATCTCTATGCTCCTGAATTACCTCCTCAAAGAACGCGTCGTATTCGGCCGACAATACTTTCAAGCTCCGAATGTATCCGGTCAAGAAATCGAGCCACCGCAGGTAAGGAAACATGTCGCCGAAGCAGAAACTCCCGAAGATGACCACCAACCTTCTCGCCATCTTCCCAAACTTGCTGATTCCATCTTCTTCTTCTTTGCTTTTGTGACTAAGAACACACCGGGAAACTATGTTACTCATAACAAACATAAGCATCGCCGTCAGATTAACAGGCTCTCGGTTAAGACCAGCGCTGCGGATTCTGTCGATGAGAAGCTCAACTTCTTTGTCTCTGACGAACTGATACGACGGCTCTCTTCGGTGGCTGAAAAGCTCTACGGCGCTCATCTTCCTGACTTGTCTCCAGTACTCGCCGTTTGGGGAGAAAACCATGTCCCTGCAACCGTAGAACAGGATTTCCACGGCCGTGGTGATTGGTCTGTTGGAGAAAACAATGTCGTGGTTTTTGACGATTTCTCGAACCACGTCGGCGGATGAAACCACTAGAGTTGGATTGTATCCCATATGCAGAAGCAAGATTGGACCATATTTTTTTGAGAAATCTCGGATAGAACGGTGGGGAAGTTTGCCGAGCTGGTGGATGTTTCCGATGATGGGTAGCTTTGGGGGTGACGGTGGCAGATTAAGATTCCTCCTTTTTGCTAGTTTAAGCCAGATTATAAGTGGGAGAAGGAGAACCAGAGATAGAAGCAATGGGTTGCCGGAAAGTATGTCTGCATTCGGCAACTCCATCTCCGATAATCGGTTGCCTGAACTCTTCACCGCTTGGCCATTTTTATAGACTCTGTATGCTTACATCTGTCTCCTGCAAGCTTTGTTTCAGCAGCCTTCAATTATTGCCTTTGAAGTCCAATTCACATAAAATAATTATCATCATCATCATACTTTAAATCATAAAGAAAATATTATTGAGAAGAAATGCCTTATATTCTAACTATTTAAATCATAAAATAATAATAATAATATTATATAAAATCGATTTAAATCAATTAATTAATAAAAATTGGTGATTAATCATTAAAACAAAAAAAATAGGTCAGAGGTCTTCCTAATACACTGTTTTTTAAATAAGATTATGAAAAATTAAAATATAATAATTTTATAAATATTATTTTAATATTTTATCAATATTAATTAATTAATAAATTAATTAAACAATAATGATATCAAAATATATTAATAAGTTAAACTTTTAAGTATGCTATTTGTCATGTGTCCAGAAAAAACGAAAGCATTAATCTCGTACTGAATTTTTTTTTTAATTTATTAATAATAATATTATATATCTTATCAGATATGTATTTTATGAGAGAATAATGATCCAATAACAAATGATATCAAAACGAGAAGATAAAAATATTAATCACACATCCCACATCGAAAAAAATCTTGAGATCTATAAATTATTATCTTGTACATTTTATCAAATATGTCTTTTATAAAAATATAAATTCTTCTTATCTATAAAGTTAATATTTCAAAAAGTGATATGATTAATGAAGTAATCTAAGTTGAAACGTTGCCTTTGTGATAAATTTTTATATTATTCGACTTAAAATTAACAATTAACAAATTAAAAATTTATAATTATAATTTCTTAATAGACTAAAAATATATGTTGAATTAGATCCAATAATTTCGGTATAACATTAATGATATTTTAATAAATAAGGTTAGAATTCTAAGCACCAATAAGTAAAAAAATATTCTATAAATATGTCTAATTATATTTTAAAAAATTAAAAATTTAAATATTAAATTATAGGTATAAATATAATTTTTATTATTTTGATTTTTTGACAAATATTTTATTTTTAACAAATATAATAACTAAGTCATTAAAAATTTAATGATAATGACATGTCATATACATGTAATAATATATTTTAAATAAACTGACATCTAACTTTATTCTAAATATATATGACATATCATTGTAGTTATTTTTTACGATAATGATAAATCTATACATGTAAAATATAATTTTATTCTTATATAAAATATAAAACAATTAAAATTCAAATAAAATATTAAAAATTAATTAAATCTAAAATAAAAAAACTACCGAACATTCTCTAATCTCAAACCTCCTTCTACGTGTATATATATGACATATTATCATCATTAATTTTTTAACTATCTAATCATCATATTAGTTAATAAATAAGATATTCGTAAAAAAAGACATACAATAAATGTTAAATATATATAAAAAAATTAAAATGATAAAAATTATAAATATTAAGAGTTAAAACTATTTTTATACCTAAATTATATAACTTTAAAATTAAATATTAACCCTTAAAACTTTACTTTCTAAATTTTAACAACAAACATGAAATTTTAAATATATTAAATCCTAAACTAAATTTAGATATTAATTTTTATGTGTATATTTAAATATTTTTATTATTAGATTGGTTCAAATGATAAATAAATTAGTTTCGCTTAAGTAAATTTTAAGTTTAAGATGTTATATACGAAGAAAATTTTTATTATAAAATTCACCTATTAAAACTAGAAGTGTGACGTGAATTGATTCGAATTAATTAAAACAAAACTTTAAAAAAAAAAGCAATTAAAAATATTATATATGTGGGCTCTGCGCTGGCTGTATTTTGTTGACTTTAAAATGAGGTTTACGACAAAATTGAAAGTTATTTAAATGATCTTGAATAATATTATAAAATATACAGACTTTGTTTCAACTTGTCTAAAATTGTAATTAAAATAAAATTTAATTTAATGAAAAAATAAATTTCACTAGGGCTCAATCTCAAACCTAATAATAATAATAATAAAGGGACAAAACTGAAATTTGACCATTTCCTAGCTGCCTCCTCTCTTACGGGGTTTCCACCGACATCAGATTTGTAAATATAATTCTAATGCATAGATATCAAAATTTGGATAAACATTATTAAAGTATAAAAAATAACATAAATACTTTAAAAATATATATTCCTTAAATATGATTATAAAAAAAACATGGTGATATTCATAGGTAAAATTAGAAAAATAGAATAAAAAAAATATGAACAAAAGCATGAACAAATCCCAACAAATTTGCCAAACCCCAATAACCAACGCCCTATATATATTCCACTCTCCTTCATTGGTCACCATCTCAACACAGTAAACTGCGAGTATAGTTGAAGCGAGTTTTGGAGTCCACTATAGTAAAATAGGACATCCTATGTTTATATTCAAAGTTTTTATCTCTTTTGTCAAATTATAATACTTTATCTTATAGAGATTAGATCACTCTTGGTTGCACCGTAATTCTACACTTAAAAAAATAAAAAAACACAAGTATTTTGGATTGTGATAAAGATAAGTAAAATAAACTAAATAAGAGTTTAGAATATGATGAACTTGTCGGCAGCTTAGGGTTTAACTATGAGAATCCGACTTGTTATTCCTAGTTCTAGGGATTAGCTTTATATAGGCTAAGCCTGGGTTAAAGTTTTCAATAAAGGTAAGAGTTCTAAAAGGAAAAGAATATATGTTCATATTAAATTATAACACTTCATTCTTTTTTCTAATTTAACTCCTTTAATTTCGTGTTGACTTTGACCATGGCTTGACTCTATTTTTCTACTTTTGTTTCTTCTCGCATTGTGTCCATCAATATCGACATATTTTTCTCTATCTATCGTACACCAGTTATCATCTTTTGTCTACTGTCGCGACCTCCAAAGTGCTGCTGTGGCGGGTGCTTAGCTGCATTCCAACTTCAATCTCTAGCATCCATCATGCTATCTGACATTACCTGTATGGTTGTTTTCTGTCTAAGAGAGAAAATCGTTAACCGCGCATGTTTTATACCAAATAATAGATAAAATCATGAATTAAGTATTGGGATGCTGAAATATGAAAAATACATAAAATTATCAATTATTGTCATTAAATCTATCCTTTATTAACAATAATCGAGTGAGAAAATGATATAAAAATTAAAAATTTTATGCACTTATCAATAGTATTAAATTATGGTTGCAGTCCACATCGCGATTGTAGTTGTAGTGTTGTGGTTATGGGTGTTCAAAATTTCGGTTAATCGAATTAACTGACCGAACCAAAAAAAATTTCGATTAATCATTTGGTTAATTTCAAATTGGATCTGTTAATAGTTAATGAATTTTTAAAATTTCGATTATTGGTTAATTCGGTTCGAAATCGGTTAATTAACTGAATTAACTGAACTTTTATATATCATATATTATATATTTTATATATATTTATTTTTAATCATTAAACTTTTAAAAATTATAAAATGCTCATTAAATTTTATAAAATTATCATAAAATAATAATTAAATTTATAAAATTTAAAAAATAATCATTAAAATTTTAATATTTATTAATAATTTATAACGTACGATGAATCAATATAATAATTCGATAGGTCTAATGGTTTTTTTTATAATTTTTAAAAGTTCTATGCCTAAAATTTTTTAACATAATTTAGTGACCATTTGTGTAATTTATCCAATTTTTAAAAAAAGTTTGGTTAACCGACTTAACCGATCGGATTAACCGAACTTTTTTCGGTTAGGTTAAAAATTTCAAAAAATTTCATTCGGTAACGATTAATACAAAAAAAATCGGTTAATAAAATTTTAGAAGTTCTATTTAGTCGGTTAACTGAACCGACCGATTGAACACCCCTAGTTGTGGTTATGTCAATATGGACGTTACGTAATGTGTAACGGCTAGTGCGAACATTGAGAAGATTGACTAATTTCATTATCATTTGTAGTAAGATTATACAATAATGAACTTGCAAATAAAACACTTTCGTGATTTGTTTCTAAAAATTCACAATTTTAGTAATATATATATATATATATATATTGCAACCTTAAAATTCTTGTATAGTATAATAAACATTTGGTCGGTAGGAATGAGAACCTTGAGATGATTGATTAATTTCACTATTATTTGTAGTAAGATTATACAATAATGAACTTGTAAATGAATCAATAAAATGTTTTATTTATAGAGATTTATATTTCGAATCATTTTTCGATGTTTTATTATAGTAATACGACATTACGACGCAAAATATAATATATCGCGAGGTTACGTAATACTTTCGTACCATAAAAATCGTAATATAATTTCTTTACCATATTACACTTATAATCGTCTTGATAACCTTAGAAGAATATTATGATATGATCGTACACTACGTTGCAAACGTATTTTAATACTATGAGCGTGAGGGTGGTGGACTCATTGAACCAGTTAAAAGATGTTCCACCAGCGGACCGAGCTCACGGATCCAAGTCTCATACCAAAAATCCACACTCAAACCATTCCCCAATATTCACACAATGTTGCTTCGGACATCTTCCCAAACCACGAGAGATTATGTTATAGGCCCAATTTTTTTACGTCATTATATATTTATATCAGTTGATACATTATGATTTCTTTTATGTAATTTTTCATGCATTTGTATGTACGTATACGTTAATGTTTCCTCAGATTGTACCATATTTAACTATTTTTAATAGTATATTCTTGTAGGATAATAACGTTAGGTCTAAATTGATTTGTTTAATATTATTATTTAAAGTTGAGGTTTAGAAAAAATATAAATTTTTACAAAATTAAATTAAATTATAATTAATTTAATTTTTTAAAATATCTATAAATGAAAGGTAAAAAATGGTGGGGTAAGTACCTCTCCCACTGTATATTTTTTTTTATAAATTTTAAATTTAAATTTAATTCTAATGTTAATCTTAGTTAGAAAGAGAAAAAGATGGACTTTTGAAGATTAAAATGGGTGTTTTGATGGGTTTAAAACTCACTAAGAAAAATATAAGAAAACAAAGATGAATAACTTGACTAACCGGGCAAATGCGCTTGTTCCTTCAATGCATAAAGAGTCATTTTCTTAGTTTTAGAAAAATTTATTAGATGGACTCGGCTTACTATGTCATTGGTAGTGTATATAATAATATTTACCCATTATAACGTAACTTTTAAGTAATTGTCTATTCCTTAGTGACGTGTAAGTAAAGAGGATGATTAGATTAAATCAAGCCCTTAATGGATACGAATAAAAAAATTTATCTTTTAGTGTTCAACACTAAAAAATCAAATTTTTAGCTTTAATTTTAATCTATAAATCTTAAACTTTAAAATATATCATATTTTTAATTTTTTGACCCTAAATCTTAAACTTAGTTTTTTAATGTGGGTATAAAAAGGCATGAATAGAGAAGATTGTTGAGCTTGTATGTCGTCAGTAGAATCACCTAAATAGTTGAATTTGTTTCTTGAATGAATTGGCTAAAATAAAAATAATAATAATGGGATAATATTGCACAATGATAGAGTGATTTGATTACTCGATTGAGTCTACGTCCATTACCTCAGTATATTATTAAAGTTTTCTCAATTTACTATTATGATTTCTTTTTTTTATAATTCAAATGGGTAACCTTTACAACCTTATCTTTTTAATAGATAAAATAAAATCTCTCTAATTTTTTTAGGCTACACTAGAACTCCCTTTCGCAGGATAAATTTGTGTAAACAATAAAACCTCACAAGGTGAGTGTTTACAATATTAAAACTTATAAGCGTAAAGAATAAAAACATGATAAACACTCTTTGTGTAATATATACAATAGAAATAAAAAAATAAATACTTCAAAACAATTTCTCTTAATCATAAAGTTTGGATATTGTCATTAACTATCTTTACGTGTTTCAAGTGTGCTTTTATAGCATGGAGTAGGGATGGGCACGGGTCAGGTCGAGTCAGATTTTCGACTCACCCACACCCGACCCGAAAAATCATACCCGCCATCTGACCCTACCCAGGTTTAGGGTGAAAAATCCGACCCGATCCGATTTTTAAGCTTTAAAATTCGACCCGACCCAGCCTAACCCGAATCATTAAAAATAATTTAGGGACTAAATTGTAAAAAATAAAATTTAGAGATCTAATTATAAAAATATTTAATTTTAATGATCTAATTATATAAAATATATATAAAGAGTGGTCATTATTATAAATATCTGCAAATATATATAGAAAAATTACACTATTAGCCCCGGGCCGGGTCGGGTCAGATTTTTTTCACCATAAACTCGATCCGACCCGACCTAAATTTTTCACCAAAATATCCGACTCGATCGGACCCGATCCGACCCAAATTTTTCACCAAAATATTTGTGCCCATCCCTAGCGTGGAATGCTAATTAGAATATTTTGTAACTGAAAATTATTAAAATCGAACATTAAATATTCACATGCATAAAAAATTTAAAAATGAAACATGAGTTTTTTCAAATGAAAAACTAGCCTTTATAGGGCATGATTTAAAAACCAAACATAGGGTCTCAAAACCATAGGTTTTGAAATTAGGATAGGAGTTTTAAAAAGGCATAAAGATAGTTTTCACCCTTAACGTTTATAATTTTTGCCATTTTGGTCTTTATTCTTTTTTCTTGAATAAATTTAGCCCTTAACCTATGTCTTTTTAACAAATAACTCATTTTTTAACTATCATGATAACTGAACCGTTAAAAATTTAATAATGATAACTTGTCATATATATGTGATACTAATTTAAATGACATAGAATCTAACCTATTAAACATATACATATATATATAAATATTCTCAACCCTAACTAGACTAAAATATCTTTATAAAACCCTAAAAATCCGATTTAGATTAAAACTAAAATACTTAAATTCTAAACTAAAATAATAATAATCCAATTGATTATTATCAAAATCATTTATCTTTGATCCACCGGTAACAAACTATACAAAATCCTTTCTTTTCAGATTATGTTCATACTTTTTTAGATAAAATTTTGATTACTATAGTTAAGGTTGAAAATATTTAGTAGCCTTTTATTTTAGATTTAATTAATTTTTAATAAATAAAAAATTAATTTTTAATATTTCATTTGAATTTTAATTGTTTTATATTTTTAGATTAGAATAAAATTATATTCTATATATATGTATATGTTTAATAGATTAGATTCCATGTCATTTAAAATATATTATCACATATATATGACAAGTTACCATTATTAAATTTTTAACGGTTCAGTTATAATGGTAGTTAAAAAATGAGTTATTTGTTAAAAATACATAGGTTAAGGGCTAAATTTATCCCAAAAAAGAATAAGGGCCAAAATGACAAAAATTATAAACGTTAAGGGTGAAAATTATCTTTATGCCTTTTTTTTATTATGTATCTTTTCGAGCCTTATTTAAATTTTTTTAAAAAAATTAAATTTTAAATTCTAATCCTTATTTTTTATATCTAAAATTCTAAACCCTATCTCTAAAAAATATATATTACCCCTAACTTTTTAAACCCTAACCACAACCATTAAGCTTAAACCCTAAACCCTAAACCTCTAACTTAAAGTAAAGGCACGAATGAACGCATAAAAAACCTAAAACCCCCAAACAATTACCACTTTATACCAAAACCCTCTGTATCTAGATTTATTGATTAGTGCTTGCCAATGTCACACACACAAAGCAAAATTCAACACAAGTACTCCATGTATCTACATTTCTATAGTCCTCATATTCTATTATTACAAATTACATTAAATCAAAACTCATAGACTATAAAATATTTCATTTTCTTTGAAAAAAATTATGTAATTTTTAACACGATCATTTAAACCGTATAAGTTACCATAAAAAATTTCCCAACAATTTTTTGAGGAATACAATTCCCGATTATTACGAAGTTTAATCGATTATTCAATAAACGATATTTCATAAACTAGTCTCGGAAGAAATCGAAAAATCATCGAGAAATATACAAGAGGAATGGACGTATGCCAAATTTTGATTTAAGTTAAGATATTCATCGCTGATAGCAATAATTAATTTATTCATCGTAAATACTTTTATTAAAAAAGTAAACTACTGATAATAAAATATACTTTATTTTATCAACAAAAATTATACTCTAAATAAAATTAATATATAAAACACATGCATTTGACAAGTTAAATTGTCACATCAAATTGTCATACTTTCGGGCCGTAGTCTTATTTAAAAGATGACCAATCGAGAGGTGAGTGGTCAGATATTATAATTATTAATGTGTTGTGGGAGTAGATGGAACATTGAATATATAGAAAGTGGGCAGTGGCCTGACATAATATGATTTATTTATCAAGATATTATTATATAGTTATAAAAAGAATTGAAAATTTTATATATTTTTTTGTAGAATACATATAATCATTACAAATTTATTTTTATAAATATTTTTAAATATTTTGTTATAATTTAAGTTGATATAGTTAATATGTTATAATATTAAAGAATAAAATATTATTCTATATACCGATAAAACTGGAATAAAAGTTTTGATAGGACAACTTAAATATTTTAAAATTTTATAGGTTTAAACGACTTTTCAAATGGGGAATTAACTGAAATTTTTAATAATTTTAAGAAATTTAATGAGAAATAAAATTAGAGAGAAAATTAATTAAAATATTCAAAATTTTAAAATTTAATAAAAAAATTAAAATCTTGTGGAGGTTAAATTAAAAATTTTAAAAATTTTAGGGGTAAATTTTAAATTTCTCAAAAGTGTAGGAGGGTGTCTCACGAGTTCCTTAGAGGATACACCCTTGGAATTTTAGGGTTTAAGATTTTAAGTGTATGAGCTTAAAATTAAGGGTTCATGGTTAAAATTTATGGTTTAATGCTAGAATTTAGAGTTTAGAATTAGGGGTTCATGGTTAAAATTTATGGCTCAATGCTAGAATTTAGAGTTTAAATTCTAGGATAATATGGTTAAAAATTTATGGTCTAATTTATAAACCTTATATTTTAATCCTAAATCATAAATTTTAAAGGCATCCCTGAATTTAGAACTTCTATATTAAACCCGTAAACAAAGAACCCTAAATAAAAATTTTAAACCTAAAATTAAAATATACGAAAACTTTTTATTTATGTCATCTGGACATAGAATAATTATCCTTAAACAATTTATATATCATTTATACATGTATTTTTACTTAAAATCGTCATTTATCTTCTCTGAAAGTAAACTTGATAATAATATGAAACACTTAAATCTTAAACCAAATTAATTATCAATTAATTTAGTGGATGAGATATTAAATATCTATGATTAGTTTTATAATATTTAATCTAAATTAATTGATTAATATAAATTAAATATTAATTAATGATTATAAAAATCATTATAAATAAAGTCAATTTTAGTTGTTTTTTGTGTGTTTTGTCAACATCTCCCACTAATTTTCTTCCAAATTTTTTCAAGCATGTTTGAAAGTTATTACAACAGTGTCTACCTCGCCAACTGCTCAACCCTTGTCCAATATTTTAAACCATTTGCAATATAACTTTTTTAAAACAATATTGTTTGAAAAAATATTTAAGAATCATACATATAATGGGAAAAACAAACATTGAAAATAATGAATATTATTTTTTTATATGATCTAGTGTTTTAGAGTATACTCTCAGTCATTGAACATTAATCGTTCAATCACTGTGTTGTATTATTGATGTTCGAACTCGTAACCTTCAAAAACAACAATCGTTCTCTTAAACATTAAAGTAAGATGGTTCATGTGAGACTAGCAGTAATGATCTCGCTTAAGAGCCCTCTAATATCGGGAGTGAAATTGATGGCATCGTTTATCATCTTGAGTATGAGGGCTTCATCGTATTTATTTTTCATGTGGGTTATATGGACACTCATCTAAAATATATGCAACAGGTAAGACAGTTAATAGTAATTGTGATGTGCCAAATACATTTGTCACTAGCTTCGTAGGTAATTTTCGTCATTCTCTTACTAAAAATGAAATGTATGGACCGTGGATGCTTGTTGAAAATAAGAGAACACAGACATGTTATGATAGAAAACGATCCAACGAAATAATATCGTCTGTTACACCCCTACCCCAACCCAAAAGTCTCAATTTACTATTCTTAGTGAGTTATAAGCAACGACCGTTATTCCAAGTAATGGTAATGACGAGGTAATTATTTCTGGTAAGGGGACTCTTAATTTCGACTATACACAAAAGAATAATTCACAACACAAGATTGTTGCATCGTCTGAACTACAATTGATTCATGTTAAGACTATTAATAGTCGTAAAAGTTTAGGTGGAATAATCTTGAAAGAGGTTAACGCTAATATCCCGAGTATTGTTCAGGTTGTTTCTTCAGGAGGAAGTTAGGTCCCTTAGGTTACTTCTCATATAGTGCAACACGTTGTGAGTAATTATAGTATAGTATCAATTCTTGATGCTACAAATGAAAAGTAAAGACAAAAATTAGTAATTAATGGGACGAAACAAAGTCTTGCACGAAAGAGTATTGAAAAGAATAAAAAAAAAACAGGTTTGAAGGTATGAAAAGATAAGGAAAATAAATCACCACAACGATCGTTCATTTCTGATTGGTTACCTCCTAACTCCGGTATTGTTGGTATTGGACTGTCTAGTACCTCGATGGCGATCAATCATTTACCTTTGGATGCGCATCATGAGGCAATAGTTTATGCTGTGACAATGGATACTACGTCTAGTGATGTTGGTAACAGAACAAATCAAATGTTCTCCATTAATAAGGTGTTCTCAATCAAGCTAGATGGATTAATCAAAATGACTCAATCTCGTGATATTCCTTTTTTTTAAGAGTTAGAATTGTCACCTTGTATTTTTCCATTTCCACCGGATGCAGTATTGGTTTTGATTTATGATTATTTGTTACCCAATGTGGGTGCGAGTCTCTAATATCTACCTAGGTATTCCTTTCATTTTATAACTTCGTAAATACTATTAAGTGTTTTTTTCTACTTAGGTTTAAATTTTTTTAATGAAACTCTTTAACAGTATAATTTTTTTAAAAAAATTTATATAAAAAAAGCATTGGGATAAATAATTTTTCATAATTAAAACCAAGATTCTAAGTCAAATAAATATGAATGCACTGTCCAAAACAAAAAATAAATGCATCAAGTTATATATAGCCTATCCAAAAATATTTATAAACATAAATATGTATGAATGTATTTGGTAGGTTTCATTGCATAAATATAAAGGCAGCTGTTTTCACATTTCAAAGAAGAAACATCCAATTTGCTGGGCCAATTAAGGAATTAAAATTAAGACACAATTCTTATTTTAGGAATAATTAATTCAAAATTAAATTTTATAATATAAAATTTTTTATTATATTTAAACTTTAAGCTAATTTTCATAGTACATATGACAGAATAATATCTACTTCAAAATTTCTGGAAAAAAAATATTAAAAATAAAAAACATTTTTTTTCATAAATCATTATTTACTGATAATGTTTTTCCTATTTTTATTATAATTTTTGAATTAAATTTTAAAATAAATTTTAATTTTAATTTTTAAATAACTCTAAATACTTTATATATCGAACATAATCGATCATATTCTAACTTCAGGCGTTTTCATATTTCAAAAGTAGCAAAATCCAATTAATTAAAATTAAGATACAACTGTTATTTCATCACCTTCCTATTCTGACCAAATAGTTTGAGGACCATTATATTTAACATGGGGCGGTGCTCATAATATATTGATTATTTCTGCTAATTAATTAATTAATTAATTAATTATAAGATCCCTTTTTCCTTGGAGAAAAAATGCATTCTTCTCACTTGCTTCCTAGAGAATCTCGTCCCTTTTCCACCAGCTATTCCCATAAAAATCACCATTCTTTCTATATATATAACTCGATATTATCTCAAGCATTCATTTCGATCGTCTAATAATATAAAATATATATAAAAATTAAAATTTTTTATATTATATAATTGGATCCTATTCGTATATATTATATATATATACACATGTACATACACTTTTCTTCTTACCTAGTTACAGTTTCCTTCTTTCTTTTCATTTTGCCATGGTTATGGAACCTCACCCACCACCACCCAAAACCTTCCTAACTCGGCTCAACTCGGCCGTAGCCAATAGCCGGGTTGGAAAACATTTCCGGTTAGCGGAACGGAACTCGACTTTTACCACCGAGTTACGTGCTGGCACCGCCACTTTCCTCACCATGGCTTACATCTTAGCCGTCAACGCTTCCATCCTCGCCGACTCAGGCGGTCCTTGCGGCGTCTCCGATTGCGTTCCTCTATGTTCCAACCCTTCAGTTCCGTTATCCAACTGTACCGGGTTGGGGGGTCGAGTCATCCAGCCCGATTCGTCATGTAAATTCGACCCGGTCAACCCGGGATACGCTTCATGTTTGGAGAAAGTACGTAAAGATCTCATAGTCGCCACTGTTGCTTCTTCTCTCATTGGATGTTTGATTATGGGTACTTTCGCGAATTTGCCCCTGGCTTTGGCGCCTGGAATGGGGACAAATGCGTACTTTGCTTACACCGTCGTCGGGTTTCACGGGTCGAGTAATATCTCCTATAAAAGTGCTTTAGCGGCAGGTTTCCTAGAAGGCTTAATTTTTTTGTTCATTTCAGCAATTGGATTCCGGGCTAAGTTAGCTAAGTTGATACCTAAACCGGTTCGAATCAGTTCGTCCGCAGGTATCGGACTCTTTCTCGCCTTTATCGGATTACAAAATAACCAAGGAATCGGATTAATCGGGTATAATCCGTCGACTCTCGTGACTCTCGGCGGTTGCCCGAGTTCGTCTCGGGTTTCTGTCGCACCTGTTTTTCCGACAGTTAATGGAAGCGTCACTCTAATACCCGGAGGTACAATCTCTAGTGACATTTTTTGTTTACGTGACAGAATGGAAAATCCCACATTATGGCTTGGGATCGTCGGCTTTGTAATTATAGCATATTGTTTGGTGAAAAACATTAAGGGTGCTATGATTTATGGTATAGTCTTTGTGACGGCAATTTCTTGGTTTCGGAACACTAAAGTGACGGCTTTTCCGAACACCGACGCCGGTAATTTGGCACACGATTACTTCAAAAAAGTCGTCGACGTTCATTTAATCGAAAGTACAGCAGGAGCATTGAGTTTTAGTAGTATGGGTACAGGTTACTTTTGGGAGGCTTTGGTCACGTTCTTGTATGTTGACATATTGGACACAACCGGTACATTATATTCCATGGCCAGATTCGCGGGTTTCACTGATCAAAACGGTAATTTCGAGGGTCAATATTTTGCTTTCATGTCCGATGCTACGTCGATCGTCGTGGGATCATTGCTCGGGACATCACCGGTGACAACATTCATCGAATCATCGACAGGGATACGAGAAGGCGGACGAACAGGGTTGACCGCTCTAACAGTGGCAGGCTATTTCTTCCTAGCATTCTTCTTCACGCCGCTACTTGCGTCGATACCGGCATGGGCTGTGGGTCCGCCGTTGATCTTGGTCGGGGTTTTGATGATGAAATCGGTTGTGGAGATCGAATGGGATGACATGAGACAGGCGATCCCTGCCTTTGTGACATTGATTTTGATGCCGTTAACATATTCGATTGCATACGGGTTGATCGCCGGGATCGGAACATACATGGTGTTGCACGTCTGGGATTGGACGACGGAACAATTAGTGACGTTTGGCGTCGTGAAAAGGAGAGGGAATGCAGTCAACGGCGCATATGAACCAGCCATAGCCGACCAAAGTGTAAAAGCAGTTGAACTTGAACATGTTTAGGTTTGACTTTGAGTTTTTGGTTTTGTCTCTTTTGGACAGCAGCCTTAGAGTCTTCAGATTTGTAGGAGATAAGGAATGGATTCACATTTCACGTACAAAAGATAATTATCAGTAAATATTTTATTTATATATTATTTTTTGCTAAATTATTAAAATGGTCCTTGAAGTATTTTGATTTTCTTAAATAATCCCTATAATTTGTTTTTATTCAAACAAGTTATTAGGTTATTTAGGTATAATTTAAGATCAAGGGCTTCGATTTTACATAATTTTTTGGTCTTAAGAACCACTAGGTATTAAGTTCGAGTCTTTCAAAATCTTAAAGTATTAGGTTTAGACTCTCGTCTTGTATAAATTATATACAGGGATAAAGTAAAAAAAATAGAATAACAAATAAAATAAAAGTTTTTTGAATGACCAAATTACATTATTAATTTAAATTGAACATTTTTAAGGGAATTAATCATAAAGTTAATATTTATGGGAGCCAAAAATGAAATCTTATCATTGTATTATTTTAAAATTTTAATATTTTTAAAGGGCTAAAGAAATAAATTTCCATTTTAGTGGACTTTTGTATCTGTATACTTCTAAACAAATTGTGACCAATAATCTGTACCTTGTAGATAAGGGTTTGGGGCAGCTGCACTTACCAAAAAATATAATTTTTATATCTTTTATATATTTTATTGATTATCTAATTTATATCCTTAATTTTTATAATTTTATACTTTATATTTTTAATATAATTTTTTAATAATTTACGAGAAATTCTAAGTTGGTCCATGCTTAAAGCATCTAAATGTGGGGCAATGGAAACCAACACATAATGTGTGAAGAATTGATGTTTGATCCCCACATACCAAGTTGTCAAAACTAAAGTAGTTCTTAAAAAAGCAAATGGCAACGGGCTGGGGCGAGGTTGAATTTTAGTCGTTTTGATTTGTCGAAAAATAAAATTATATATTTAAATTCGTTTTATCCCAATTTTTAAATATTTTATCTCAATCCGACTCGATTTGACATAACAAAAGATAGAATCCGACCCTAATACATTCTCGTCATTTTAATAAAAATAATCAAAATTGATTTGATCCAAGAAAAATAATAAAAATATTAAATATAAATATATAAAGCGGTCGATTCAGGTTAGATATTTTAAATTCTAAACTCAATCCTAACCTCAAAAATTTAAATATTTACCTGGTCCAGCCCACCTAAAACCTAATTTTAATACTTAAAAGACTCGTCCTGAACAAACCGAATTGAAGTGAAACATCGTACGTCACATTTATTTTTTAACTAGCATGATGATTAGATAGTTAAAAATTAACGATAATAATATGTCATATATATATAATGATATTTAAGAATGTTTAGTAGCCTTTTATTTTAGATTTAATTAATTTTTAATATTTAGTTGAATTTTAATTGTTTTATATTTTATGTTAGAATAAAAATATATTTTACATGTATATATTTGTCATTATCGTAAAAAAATTAACGATAATGACATGTCATATATATGTAGAACGAGGCTAGATGTCATGTTATTTAAAATATATTATCACATATATGACATGTCAATATCGTTAATTTTTTAACGGTTTAGTCATTATGTTAGTTAAAAAATAAGATATTTTTTAAAAAGATATAAACTAAGGGTTAAATTTATCAAAAAAAAATAAAAGCCAAAATAATAAAAATTATAAATGTTAAAGATTAAAATTATCTTTATGCTTAAAATAAATTCTAATTGTGATGGTTAAACATGTATATCGAAAAGAGTGACACTATTGTATAAATATAAGATTACTTAATATATTTCAAAGAATGTTACATCTAATTTATGTTATTTATATTAGGTTTAAATATAAAGAAATTATGGATTGATTTAATTTCATTATTTTTTAATTAATTATAATTGTGATACTTTTTTATAAATTTAATAAAATTTAGTAGTTATTATAAAAAAAATTATATTAGGCAAAAATAATATTGGTCTCACATACATAGGGTTTGGTTAAGAAGTCAAATTCAGTTAAAATTAATTAACTTTTTATGAACATGAACTTAAAGATCGATTTATTTTTATTTTTTATTTTTAAAAATCATTTTTAATTATTTATTAATTTTAATCGTTCATTAAAGAAAGTATCTTTGTTCTTAGTCACTTATTCTATTTTTGACGGATTTGCCTTAGATTAATGCTATTTTTAAATATTTTTTTCGGTTAGTTGGATGTAAACCGTCTATCTCTAATTGTGTCCTTTTGGTGTTTCACTTCAAATTAATGGATTTAAGGTTTAGGATTTAAGGTTAAAGGTTGTGGTTAGGGTTTAGAGAATTAATGGTTAGTGTATTTTTATTTTTATTTTTAAAAAACATTTTTAATTGTTTATTTTTATTAGTTTTAATCGTTCATTTTAAATGAAAGTATATTTATTCTTAGTCGCACGAACATCTAGCCTCATTGGTTGAAAGAGCAATTATTGTTTTTGGAGCTCACAAGTTCAAGCACCAGTACTATCAGCACAATGATTGAGCGATCAATGTCTAATGGTTGTGAATATATACTCTAAAACAGATATTACTGTAATCACTGTAACTAAATCAATATATATATATATATATATTTATTCTCAAAAAAAACCCATTAATCTCACAATTATTGAGCATACTTTAGATTAATGTCTAATGATTGAGAGTATACTTTAGAACAAATACTACTGTAATTTTTGTAGCCCGATAAAAAAACCATTTTTCCCATAGTTACTACATAATTGAAAGCCAAAGACAGACTTGTTCCACAAAATCATGATAATGAAAACCAATTGGAGTTACATGTAAGTAATCCCCATGTTTGGTGTTTTTACAAGTGCTGGTCGCTTTCTTTCACTAACTCATGCTCTCCCATTGCTGAAGGACACGACCCGAATGGGAAACATTGATGCCTTCCACCTTCGTTGTCTTGGACCCAACTCATACACAGACAACGCTTTCTGGGGTAAGTAAACCTAAGTATTCACACTTTTAATACAAACAGGGTTGTAAAACTTTCCATTTGCCATGATAATGTTTCATTTATAAGGCGAAAAAATCGCAATTACGATCAGGACGAAACTAAGATTTTAGGTCGAAAATAAAATATAAATGTTTAAAATTTGGTGAGATAAATTCATAAATAAACTAAAATTTAAAAATTTAGATAGAAGGATAAAACTGGAGGGAAATCAAGTCGTCTCCTTGTCCAATCGTCTGCCCTCTAATTATGCCTCCATTGGTGCCATACTTTAAAATAGTGAGTTTAGAGTTTAGGGTTCAAGGTTAGAGATTAGGGTTAGGGTTTAAAAAATTGGGGTAGGGTGTACTTTTAGGGTATAAGATTTAGGGTTTAGTACGTGGAAAATTAAGGTTATGATTTAAAAATTAATTTTTTCAGAATTTTTAGTAGAGAGCATAGGAGGGGTAGGGACATAATATTTCTATCACTCACCCTTATTTATTTTCATCCCTGATTACGATCCAATTTTTTTCAGACGATGAGAAAGAACTTTATTCGAAAACATAATAAATAAAAAATTATAAATATTGTGATTCGAATTTAAGGTTTCTTTATAATATGCACCCTTGAGTGCTGCATTATCTGATTTATGAATAGTCATTGTCTCAATATGTCCTTTTCGTTGCTTTTTTTTTTTTTATAGGATTCTTTTTGCACGAATATTAAACGATTGAAATATTATTACTTTTTAAATAAATTCCACTTCCATGGCCACTAGATAAGATTCATGGTATTTGAATATTGTTTCTTTCTTACTTTCAAATCAATTGTAAGCTGTAATCCAAATTAGATAATATAATTTTCAAGGTTAAATGTGCATGTTAAAGAGTACATGTGTAGCAACTAGGGCCGTAAACGAGACGAGACAGATCGCGAGATACTCGAATTTGACTCGGTCAAAACTCGGCCAAAACTCGATTTGAGCTCGAACTCAGCTTGAGTTCTTAACAAGCCGAGCCGAGCTCCATGATACTCAACTCGAAAAGCTCACGAGCTACTCGAAAACATAAATATATTATTTTTTATATTTTTTATAATTTAAAATCTAAATTTCTAAACTTAAAACCCTAAAACCTAAACCTTAAACATAAGTCTTAAACCTTAAATTAAGATATTAAAACTTAAAATTAACAAGTTTGAGTTTATACAACTTGTGTATCAAAGTTTTTTTTCCATTAGGCTTTAAATGAGACATGAGAGATAAGAGTTACTCGAGTCTAACACGGTCAAAGATCGGTCAATACATGGCTCGATTAGGCTCGAAAAAAGCTCGAACTCGACTCGAATTCTTAACGAGCTGAGTCGAGCTCAGATATTTCAGGCTCGTTTAAAATTACTTAAGCTCGAACTCGACTCGAAATTTTAACGAGCCGAGTTTAGCACTACTCGAGCTCGACTCGGCTCGTTTACACCCCTAATAGCAACGGGTTGGTACAATTGATAATCAGTTTTGTATTGTTTAAATAAATCTTAAATTCGAGATTTTGTATATAAAACATTATTTCAATCAAAAGTTAATTTATCATGCATACAATAAATTAATTAAAATTTTAATTTTAATAAATTATACAAAACCCATAAAGCATTGTCCAATGGAAAGAACAGATTCTGAGAACAAATTTGTGCAAGTAATTACTGGTGTTGGGATATTGCTTAGACAAATTAATCTTTGTCCCATGGAAAAACCAGATTCTGAGAACAAATTAAAGTGTTGAGAATTACTGTCTGATCAAAATCTGTTTGATTTTGAGTGTTTCAGACCAAAATTCAAAGGGGGAAATGAAAGATGAAGAATGGAACACCACACACCTGTCCCTTGTGCTTGGTTAGTGGGGTTCCTCACAAGACCAAAGGAATGTACATTGCTTTTTATATTACAAACAACTTAAATTTTTTTTATGATCGAAATCCCGATTTTTTAAGATTTTGTTTTGAAAAATTTAGACCGATTTATGTCACATATTTACTTTCAGTAAACGAGTTTTGTAATAAAATTTTTATATTATACGATATCTTAAATTTGAGATTTATTTTTTTAAAAAAATCAAAATACGTATCACTTAGACTAACCCTGTTAAAAAGAAATTACACCTTTTTCTTTACCACTTTTGCCTATATGATAACATGGAATATTGGGAAATTGAATATCAATTTAATTTGTTTGATTCATGTAATTATTTTTAAAAAGTAATTATTAAATTTATAATTTGAGTTTCTAAATATGCATTAGAAGAGGAAAAATAACATTATAATTAATAAGATTGTAATTATAAACCTATCAAGTGTCTTTTAAAAGTGATTGCATGAATTAAATGAAATTGTTGAAGACTTGAGAGATTTTTTTAGATATATTTCTAGTTATTCAGAATCTAATATCATAATTAATTTAATATTAATTTTTTATTGTCTTGGTTTTTAGGGTGTCGCATACTTGGTTTTGGTGTGTCGGTTAGTGAGGATTTTTTGTATACACGTCTTAAAATCAAGACATACTTAAAGCGATATCAAACTGTTTCTAATTAAATTTTAAAATGATACTTGTTACTTTATGAAAAAGATTATTATCTCATACACAAGTGATAATTTTTTTGTTTCCACCAGAATTTTAATTTTAGGATCTTGAGTTTAAAAATTTTAGTGTATGATTTAGAATTTAAGGTTTATGGTTTATGAAATTTGATTTTAACATATAAACCCTAAAATTTTAACTTATACCTAAAATTTTATCAATAACCCTTACATTCAGAACTATTATACCTATACCCTTAAATAAAGTCCCTAAATCCGAAAACTAAGGCATACAAACAAAGTTTCTACAACTGTTTGTGCATGAAATAATTATCCTTATAAAAATAGGTTCGATTAATTGAGACCATTATGTTGTAATATTTAAGAGATTGGGAAATTATTCGATGAATCTGGTTCATATCATCTACGATCTCAACCAATAAGAATTTTCCATATGATAAATATTCTGCTTCTTACATGATTCCCAATCAGTCTTATTTTGTTTGTGAGGACCAAAAGGAAAGCTGTTGGGTAACAGAACATATTCTTGACTCTGATTTGTTGAGATGACATCCAAACACAACATGAAAACTACAAGGCTGTTGTAGTCTACAAAGGGTTGTTTTTTAACCTTTCTAACCCAGCTGCCATGTTTTTAGCCGGAATAAGGTGGCAATACTAAGTCGAATACTCGGAATCCGTAAAACTCGAGTAATAGAAAGTTTTCCAGATAACATCACAATGGAGTAAAACATGAATTGCTGAATTAGAAGGCTTGCAACTCCAAGAAACAAAATGGTACACTATACAATACATGTAAACATCTTGTAGACAAGTCGCAGACGATTTCAGCACCAAGTACGAGTTCTACGAGTATTTTTCTATATCTCGAAAAAGAAGTCACTAATGTTGACGAAACATCATCCTGCAATGAAACCGATAACTTTCGAGGCTTTTAAACTTTGCTAAAACAAGGAAAGAAGGTTGCTAATGAATGGAAGAAGAGACTAACTTGGTCATGGGTTAGCGCACAGTGCACAAGAATGGCAACCAAGTACTGCAAATGAAGATGTCAAACAGTCGGAAACTTGTAAGCCGACAAAGAACCAGGTGATGCTTTGATCTAAGAGGCTCATAGAATATGTTACATCTAGCAATCATTTGATAAACGTAAGGATCCTGACCTGCTCATTGTTCGATTCCCAAAAAAACGTAAAACGAATCATGTTTCAGAAAATTTTCAACAAGAGGATCCAGCTTGGAGCTTTGCTAAATGTGTTTGATGGCGTCCTAAATAAAATGCTGTGATAATCCAAAGTAGACAAACCTGGAGGAAAAGAAATTGATGGAAAACCTTCATCAGATTGGTTACGGACACTGTTATACAGACGGTGAATGAATATAATACAGATGACAGGCCGATGGATTTCCAAAGACATACCGGGAGTGCATAGAGTGAAACTGTTGATATTCGCCCGTTGAGAATGCTGAAAAGTAGTTTATATATGCCAGCTGCCGTAGCATCTCCGAGTCGCTGGACAATTACATCTATGCATATCTGCATCATCAGGTTTTCAGGCAAACCATATTTAAGTGCTTTAAACATTTCACAGACTAATTCACTTCATGATGACATGCAATAGAAGAGAGTAAACCACACTTTGAAAGTAAGTATTATTTCATAATGGCCTCGAATAATTGAAACATGCGAGGCTCGATACTAAAGTAAAAGGATTCGAATGCTAATATATGATTTATACGTGCTGCATGTCCAAAACTTTCTGCTGTGAAATAAAACTTTGAAATTTCCTCAAAAGAAAGTTGTAGAAACATAAAGAACGCGATGATAAAAATAATGTACTTTAGCTTTGTATTTCTCATCCTCAGAAACAACAGTAAATAGGAGTTCTCTTCCAGGCTTGGTTACAACATAATTGACCACCTGCATAGTAATAAACGGAAAACGGTCATCTATACTTCACTGCTATAGTAACAAACGGCAGGCAGTCATATATGTCCAAAAGTAATGCAAAAACCAGTGGCATCAGCTGCAAATTATCAACAATGGCTGCGATAGAACAACATAGTTATGTCCTATTTGTTCAGCTCAATAGCTCCCGGAAAAAGGGGAGTGTAAGTTGAGGGCATCACACCCAAGATCCAACAAAAGAAATATGAGTAGGGCATCACACCTAAGATCCAAGGTGGTGTTCTACTACATTTGCTCACCAACTTGAGGGGGAGTGTAAGTTATCATAGAAGTATTAGAGTTTGAGGGGAGTGTAAGTTGACGAGGAGTGTTAGAGTTTTTATTTAATGTGTTATTAGAATTTATTTCTAATTAGTATTTTAGATTTAGTAGAAGTCTTATTTAAATTAAAGATAAAAGTTTAGTTTTAGTTATATTAAAACTCTATATTAGCCTATTTAAAGGTTTATTCTATATACATTTGAGACAATTGCTAATATTCCCCTCTTACTAACCTATCAAAGTTTGCCTCGAGAATTACAAATCTCTATAAAATGCAATCTAAAATATAACATGACAATGATGGTAGCAAAGCAGATTTCATATAAATCAGATAAAAAGGAGAAAAAACAGAATAGATGAAATGGAAAGACAGTTAATGTTGGCAGACCTTTCTTAGGGTCTCGGAAATGGCAACTACCGTCCAAGTTGGCCATAAGGCAACGGCAACCAGATTAGAGAAGGCAACAAATGGAGTGCAACATAGAGCTATAGTAACCCCAGCAACGGTAAGAATCCGCCCCTATAATAAGTGAAGATACAATAACAGTAAGAGTTAGGATCATATTAGATGAAAAGGCATAGCCAGAGATTATTTGGACTCCATAGGACAATAGGTATGAAAAAGAATGACATCGGAAAAATAATAGATAGCGTCAAGGCTCGGACAAACCAAATGAGCACCAAGAAAACACTTCATCTTCATTGTTGTGACTTGTGATGAGTAGATATTAGTTCAAAACAAACTGCAAAACTCATAGTAAGCATATAGCATACCGTCAAGGTAAGTTGTCCAGTGAGAATAAAAAAAGCAATAAAGCTATTTATCTGGCCAAGCAATCTTCTTCTGCCAACCGAACTTTCAACTGTCATGGCAATTACATTCACTTTCTGCAAAATTAGAAAGTTGTATCATGACCAAGCATATTATTGAACACAAAACACTAAACAAGAAAGGCTCGACATAACAAATTAAACACCATGGACTCTTTTTTTAATTGTAAAATTTGTTGCAAGTATCAAAAGAAAAACAACAATCTCACTAAAATTTCAAACCACAGCAAAATTCTTTCTCCAATTTGAAGCCTTAACCTAGTTAATTAGCATAAAACAGTAGAACATGGTCAACACAGACGAAAGCGAGCACAAGTAGCTTAGAATCTTAGAGATCAATATAGGAGGGAATCAAGCTTTTACTATTAAATTTATTTCTTCCCTATGAACTCGATTATACATACAATCTCTACAAAAGCTCAGAAATGAAATCACGTTTAGTTTTATATTTTATTTTCTTGACTCAATCATAGATTACATATGGATTCTAACATTAAATATCGTACAGAAAAGTCTTTCTTGATGTTACAAACACCTAAATACTGTACCATGTATCAACATACATGATCCATTGAAAAAGAGCCTCAGTATATGCATACCAAAGCTTAGTAGCAACAGTATTTAACATGCATAGTAGGCAAATTCGAGCTATATGCATCGTGTGCATCAAGATAGCATTTTTACCTGAAAATAGAAGAAAGAGGAGACAACTGCACTCAACCAGAGGAACAATGACACGTGCAACAAATAGTTTGATGACAATATGAGCCACAATCCATCTAAGATAGCCCAAAGTTGAGGCTTCACAGGAGTGGTAGTTAGTTTAGGAGAAGAAGTTTCGAGAGTTGATGTGGTTTGCTCATAGTCATCATCTTTTGGTTGATCAATGTCAGCTCTTCTATAAGAAAACATCAACCAAGTTAGAAAAGATGAGGTTCAATCCTCAAAATTCATGTATGCAGGTTCACAAGAAACGTGCAAAGGTAAAGTAGAAGCCCTTTAGCAATATTATATGTACAGGGTAAGATCGATGAAGTTAGTCACCCTATATTGATGTCTTGCTTTTTTTAACATGTAACATGACATCCGTCAACCGGACAACAGCTAGCTCATGAAATTGTATAAGCAGTCATGTGAAGGTAAAACATTATTTTAGCAACCTAACTCTCATTAAATTGATGTGAATAACACTAGACATCTACCAAAATGCTGAAGTGTGCAGGCAGAATACCCCACCCCCAAAACACACAAAAAAACAAACAAAACCACAAACATAGCAGTTTAGCTAACCTGATAGGAGATAACTCTTCAGGGATATAACCTATATCCTTGTTGATCCCTTTTGATGACTGTGCCGCTAGTTCCATCAAAACGGCAGCAAATAGGAGAAGAACTTCAATTAAACAACAGAGAGTTGAAAACAAATGACATGGAGGGAGGAGGAAAGAGAAGAAAAACTATAAACGAAAAAACATTGACAATCTGACATCCAAATAATCAACCGAACATACATACATGACCCTAGCCAAGCCATTCCTGTGGCAAACAAAGACCCAAAGAGCTGGCCGAGCGTAGCACCAGCACCAATGAAACCAAACAATCTTGACCCAGACTGAATGCAAAACAGAATTTGAGAACAAGCAGGATATCATAATCTTCATAAGAAAATAGTGAAAGCATCAATACCTCACTATCCATGACATCAATTACTCTAGCCCAAGTTGAAGATATTGTAATAAGATTAAGAAGGGCAACCTTCAAATCAAACCAGAAAAAAAAAGTTTATCATTAAAAATCAAAATACTAGATAATAGTTGAAGGACAGAACTAATGATAAAAAGATAGTGTTCTCATACCCAGAGGTACAATCCAATTCTAACTAAAACATATAACCAACCATGGTTTCCCCAACCTCTAGAATTCCCAAGTGAATTCTACAAACAGTTTGCAACACATGTTAGTACAAAACAAAAATAAGAAACGATTTTATGATGACAAACAAGGATCAAACATGAGAGTAACACCACCATGTCGGATTTTTGGATAACCTTTGAATGGGATTGTGAAGGCTCAATTGATGAAGTATGCCATAGAATGAAGAACACAACAAGTGATACACTAAAGAACCTGTGTATAAAAACCAACGCCTGGAATTTCAAGAAGCAAAATTAAGAGCATGATATATGTAGCAAAACATGAAGAATATTACTGGTAAGAAACATTTATGGGTCTTCACGGTTTCCTTGTCAAGGACTTTAAATGGTAATGACAAAGAAAAGATTAAATCACATTTAATAAGAAAAATAGTTATACAACATGATGCAATTACTTAAACAACCATCTACCAAAGGTGGATCACAAAAGCACTTCCATTATTATTCGGTTCAATGTTAAAGGACATAAACTAACCCACAAGAAAACCTTCCAATCATCACATATATGGTGGTATTCTCTCAACTTAAGCAAGTTAAAGGTCTCATCTTCAAGTCTATTTATGTGAGTGATCACAGAAAGTAACTTTCTAGTGTTTAAGTAGAATAATTGGCAATTAAAAGTTGCATAGATGAAGTACTGCCCATGCCACATTCTATAATTACAACAAAGAGGACAAAACTTTAATTTCATTTCTCCCAAGATCCAACTTCCAGAACCATATCCAGTCATTTACTCTTCAGGAGAAGAATGATTCCAAACTGATCACCAACATCATCACTACAATAACAAAAGAGATAGACTTCGTAATTCATCCGTCTTGAAACTCCACTCTACCGAACCATAACTAGGTCATAACTCTTTACATAAACCAAGTAGAAATAAACAGCAACTCAGTCATACTTGTTTTCAGTAAAATTATTCAGTTTGATATTTATGAAACTTAAATTGTCAACTCTTGGTTCTTCAAAACTAACATTGGTTTTTTATATACCAACCTACTTTTTACTTTCCAATCTCCAAAGGAAAAATATATCAAAATGAACGGCAAAGGGCCAAACTTTCTGCTTCATCCTTAAACTATAATAACTTGCTGTTTTCAATATTTAAGCAAAATTCTAAAATCCAAGAACCAAAACAATAATGAGAATGAAATATGAAGAGAAATGAAATTTACCCTGACTTTGGAAAGATTAGGCAAAGAGAAGATGAGAGTAGAAACAGGAGCAGCTATCAAAGTCAACACTAAAGACCCAACAAACAATCCAGGCAAATTGGATAATCCCAATGAAATTGCCCCTTCATCCCTTAATGGCAGCACAACAAAATAAGCACTCAAAATCTGAAAAACAAAAAAACCCAATTCAAAAAATATGATCTTTAGTTCAAATCAAATTGAATTGTGGAATGAATTCACAATATAACTTACAAAGAAGAAACATGAAGAAGAATGGATCAAAGCAGAGATCTCATGAGGGTGCACTATAACGAATATGGAGATGAATGATTCTAAATGCCTCCGACTGATTAATTCCATCATTTTATTCAATTTAAATGGAGAAATGGATCAGAAAGGTGTCAAATATGAATTCAACATCAAGGGAGATGAACAGAGGATCTCAAAGCAGGGACCTTTTTCGGGTTTTAACGTTAATTAACTAATTGCAACGAAAGCCCTTCTTGTATTGATGGTTTAGTTTTTTGCCTCGATATAATTCAGTTTTATCAAATAAACCTCCTTAAGTAAAATGTCCAATTCAAAGCATTTGCTTTGTAGGAGACGGTAAAAAAACTCAAATTTAATTATTAATTGAATTGTTAAGAATGATTAATGATTAATTTATTGATATTTTTAATTAAGTATGATATTTGTGTTTAAAACTTCTTTATAAATATTTTCGAAAATTTTAATATAATATTTTATCGAGAGAGATTAATTATTCTTTAAAAAAATAGTGAATATATGAAAAAATTATAATTGATTTACATGCTAGCATATAATTGGACCATTAAAAAGAACTTAAATTGTTAACAAATCCGTTAATTAATTTTTTTGATAAATGCTACGGATTTTTTATTAAATTCATAGAAAATTATAATTACAACATAATCAAGAAGTAAAATAATTGGATTAAAAAATCCAAAAATTTTTATAATCCAAAAACAAAGAAAAAAAAGTCCTATGAAAATAAGAATACCAATAAAATTCAGCAGCTTCTTTAATCTCTTTGTCCTGTCCAAACGAGACGCATAGTGAAGGAAGGAGTTGAAGACGATTCAAACTATCATGCAAAAAGTACCGCTATCCAGGACTGATTTTATCGACAAACAATTATCAACCGAGTGAGATAAGTCTTTCCAAGTGACCACCGACAAAATAATAAATCAGAAAACTAGCATAGATTGAATCTTTGTGCGAACAACAACCGATCGTTAGGGTGTGCCACAATATCCCATAAAGACAGACGAATTAAACCCAAAACAAAAATAAAAACATGTCACAAGGACAGAGAAAAGAGTGTCACAAAGACAGAAAATGAAGATCCTTATTAAAATAAAACAAGAAAAAAAAATAGATCCGATGATCGGCAATCAACATTAAATTCAATTGTCGACCACCAATCAAAATAAAAAACTAAAAAAAAATATGAAATCTGAGAAAAGGAGAACGACGACTAGGGGTTTGAGAGAGAATTAGGTTTTCAAAAGTCTCATAATTATTTTTTAACGATTATATTATGATTAATAAAATTTAATAACTATTATAATGATTAACAATATAGATTAAACAGTATGATTAACTGATTATGAATAGTTCTAGTGATGTTCATCGGATCAAAATATCAAAACTTCTTGTGTTTGATCATAACCCCAACAACTTTGTTTTCTCCTCGATAAAACTCAATAAAACTATATTTATTTATTCAAACTATTTTTAAGTATACTCCAGATATCACTGAACTTTAAATTTAGTATAAATTATATCAATGAATTAATAATTAATATTATTTTAACAATAAACTTTAGCTGTCTTTTCTCTTAAAGAATTTTGTAGAATTTGTTCTTTGTTAGACATAATAGTTTTGATTTTGTTGCTTCTTAATAGAGAAATGTTTAGCATTGACATTCAAGTTTTAGGCATTAGTTTATCACTTGTCAACTTTAAGAATATTAAGTATTCTTTCGATTGAGTTGTCATGTTCTGACAGTTTGGTCGAGTGGTCTAAGGCGCTAGATTTAGGCTCTGGTCCGAAAGGGCGTGGGTTCAAATCCCACAGCTGTCAGATTTTTTTCAATTAAACACAAGGCTTTGGCTTGTGGAGTAGAACTTAAGATTTTTTAAAATTAAATGCAAGGCTTTCGCGTGGGTTCCAATCGTATTTTTATTTTAAATTAGAAGGTTAGGGATTAAAAGTTAAAGATTGTAGTTAAGGTTTAAAAAATTAAGAATATGATATAATTTTTAGGTTTAAAATTTATTTTTTAAAATTTTCAAGAGAAAATATAAATTAAGGCATGATAAAGAGATAAAAGATTTTTACACAGTTAGAGATGATATTATTAGAAATGACAATTTCACATCTTAAACAAAAATTATAAGACGAATATATATCACTAAAAAATTGATATGATATTTAAATATTAAGAAATAGAAAATGACATTAGTATAGTCTCACATGTAGTAAGTTCGAATTAGAGTCACGAATAGAAATTACATGTCGCAAGTTCGAATTCAAATCACAAATTTTTAAAAAGATTTTTTGCTTAAAGAGATCATCAGATTTAATCTCTAATCTATGGACAATACTGAGAGACCCACAGTCCCACAATTATGTGAATATACCATGTAAACATAAGATATTTTCACTTTAGGTAATATAATTTTGAAAATATACTATATTTATTAAGGGTGCGTAAAACGGGTTCGGTTAATTATTAGTAAATTATTTTGATTAATCCGTAAATTTGGGTTACTTAATTTTTGACCCTAAATCGTAATCATTCAAATGGTTAACCGTTTATCCGGTTAATCAAAAATTTCGGATCGATTCGGGTAACGATTTTTTTAATTTATTTATTAACGATACAGATTTTAGTAACATGTTAGAAAAAATATATAATTTTTTTAAAAAAAATATTTATTAGTAAGTCAAATGCTTAAATTTTATAAAATAAAATTACAATTTACTTTTCTAAAATTAAAAAATAATTTTTAAAATAAAATATTAAAATAATATGTAATATAATAATATATATTATATACCGGTCGGTTTGGTTAACTGTTTTTTCTTAAAATCGTAATCCGTAACCGAACCGTTTTTTATAAAAAAAACCAACCCTATATTAAAGTTTTTGATTTGATTAACTATTCTTCTATTTGGTTTTTTCGAGTTTTGAAATTAGTTTCGTTTTACCGATTTTTTTTCATACCCCTAATATTTGTGTCATTTGTGGTTGGTGGACTTTGTTTTTTGTTTTTAATATAAATTATTCGGGACCGACATATAAAAAAGAATTCAAATATAAATATAGATCTTCACACCTTAATTATATAATCCATCATTCGAAGACATGACTCTAAAAACTCTCTTTTACTTACTGTTTTTCATATCCTTTCTCTTTTGTTTGTTTTCGTTTACAAAGCAATAGCGCTTCTCAGCTTTCACCAGTATTTTTAAATATAAGACTCTATCGTCGTAGTTCAAAAAATTACATTATATTAACATCTTTGTCCTACCAATTACAGATGAGCACGGATTGGATCGGATCGAATTTTTGGTCCACCCGCACTCGACTTGAAAAATACATACCTTCCATCTGTCACCCGACCCGAGGTTAGTGTGAAAAAAATCCGACCCGATCCAATCTGATTTTTAAGCTTTAAAATAGATCCGATTCTACCCGACCCGAATTATTAAAAAAATTTAAATTTTAGGACTTAATTATAAAAAATAAAATATAAGGATCTAATTGTAAATAAAATAAAATTTTAATGACTTAATTGTAAAAAATTAATTTTAGTGATCTAATTATATAAAATATATATAAAGAGGGATCATTATTACAAATATCCCTACAATATATATGGAAAATTATACTATTAGTCCCAGGTTGAGTCGGGTCGGATTTTTTCCATCTTAAACCCGAACCTGACCCGACCCAAAACACCCTAACTACGATAAAATATAAAACAATTAGAATTCAAATAATATATTAAAAATTAATTAATTCTAAAATAAAAGATTATTAAACATTCTTAACCCTAACTACGATAAAATCAAAATCTTATTCGAATTGTGTTTATATTTTTTATTATATTTTTTGATTTTTAAATAAAAATATAAATACAATTCGAATAAGATTTTGATTTTATCGTAGTTAGAGTTAAGAATGTTTAGTAATCTTTTATTTTAGAATTAATTAATTTTTAATATTTTATTTAAATTTTAATTGTTTTATATTTTATATTAGAATAAAATTATATTCTATATATATATATGTCTTTGATAAGTTACATTCCATATCATTTAAAATTATATTCCATATATATATCATCGTTAAATTTTTAACGATCCAGTCATCAAGCTAGTTAAAAAATAAGCTATTTGTCAAAAAGATATAGGTTAAGGGCTAAATTTATCCCAAAAAAAAATAAGGGTCAAAACGATAAAAACTATAAACGTTAAGGGTTAAAATTATCTTTATGCCTTAAATATTTATGTTTTACATTTAACATCAAATTTTGATTCCTCTTTAATTATTAAACATATAATTAAGTGATTAGCTATAATTTACTATAATAATAATAGTATTAGTAGGTGAGAGTCTCTCAGCAAAAAAAATTTTGTACATATAATATGCTTAAGCGATATCGAACTGTTTAGTATTTATACCTATTTCACGAACAATGAATGTTATATTTCAATTAATAATGAAAATGACTAACATGAGATGTATTAATATGGATGATTAATGAAATATATCAATATTAATGAAATATATTAATATTAAAACTAAAACTGATATAATATAAGATCAGATTTGTGATTTGGTCCTTCCCTTTCAAAATGTGGGTGTAAAAAAGTGTTTTTTTCATTACAAATCATTTTTGATTCCCTAATCCCTGTCTTCTTCCCTACTTTTCAGTTCCTGCATTTCATCACATGCCATTTCAACTGCTTCACATCTGACTGTTTCAATGGCTTCAGCATGAACATCTGAGCACCTTCCTCCAAGCACCTGGTTTAGTTTGTCACATAAAAAATAACATCAAACATTACCACTTGCATTCGAATCCGACTTTTCGAACACGAAGATACCGCACCGTAATTGAATCAAATGTTCAAAAACTTACTGACTGATCCGAGTCGGAATGTTCTCGGACGACATGATCACGACAGGAACTTCCTTGAGAACAGATGATTCCTGGTTTTAACTCAAAATGGTGAGAATTAAAGCATGATTAAGAAAAAGGGTACTTAAAAAAGTTACTAATTGGTAATTTTGAGTAGTGAAATCTTATGTTTACCTTAATTTTCTTAAGTAGTTCATACCCTGTCATGCCTGGCATGCAGTAATCTGTTATGATCAGGTTCACCTTAGAAACCTGTAAAAAAACAGACATAAAACATAATATTCATGAATTTTCGTTTTACGATTCATGTTTAAAGTCCGTGTTTTTAAATTTTTCGAAACTTCTAAAAAAATGAATTTCACGTGAACTTACAGTGCCTTCCAGTGTCTCATTTCCCAGCCCCAGATAATCCAAAGCCCTCAGAGCATTTTCTGCTGTAGTTACTGCAAGAAAGCACAAGAAATCAAGGATGGATGGAGGGGTCATGGTCGGAAATTGCGGTTAAGGTCTCGTTTTCGGTCACGATATTTTATTTTACAATCATATAGATAATAATAGAACTATGATTACTGTATATCGTTATTTTTCATAATAACAACTTCAAACTGTGTATACCTTTATATCATGGCCGATATCATACTCATGGTAACCTAATTTTAAATTTTATTATAGTTTAGATATTTTATTATTTATTAATAATTTAATTTTATATTTTTTATATTTTAAATTAGTTTATACATCTTACATAAAATCATGCTTTGTTCTTACTAAGTTGGCTTTTTTAAAAATATATATATAAAAATGAAGGATTTTAAAACAAATTTACCTTTGCAGGAGGAGTTCTTGAGTAATTTCTCCACCAGCTTTCTGTCAATGAGGTTATCATCCACAGCTAAGACATGAGGTTCATCTCCAAGCTCCACCGCCGTGTCCTCGGAGGAGTCACCGCTACCGCCACCACCGCCGTCGCCCATGTTTAGCTGTAATCTGATGAAAAACAAGACAATAGTACAGCCCCACCACTTAACAAAAACTAGAAGAGATGCATGTAAGTAATGAGAGCTTACATTTATAGAAGAAAAGTGTGTTTGGAGGGAGAGAAAGTTGAATTTTCTTTTTTGGAAAACCCAAAAGCAGAGATCACAAATATTTGATGATCTTTTTTGGGGTTATCTTTGATTTGATTTCCAGACAGAAAATGAGAAAATACTTGGTATTTTAAAGTATATGGGGAAGGAGCTGGCAATATCTAATCTGACATAACAGAATCTGCCATGGACAGGTTTGCAGAATAATAAAGAAAATCTTATTTTGTTTGTTTCCTTTCCATTATTTTCCTGGAAACATGTTCTTGTAAGAAAAAAACAGAATCGTTTTTTCTATGTTGTAAGGCTGGTTGTACGGATCAATCCAGATCTTTGGTCCGAAATAAACAAAATCAATATATGTTTTTGTTTTCCATTTTTCTCTGTCGTGGCCCATCGTGATACAAGGAAGGAGATGATCGACGTAGAATTGTTAGTAATATCTAGATTCTATAAATATTAAGATTCAAATATATATAAAATGAGAAATAAATAAATATTTTTAATCATTTGATTAATTAAAGATCTCATTATTCATTAACAATTAGTTGATACGACGGGATGAAACGCATGTGCGAATCTCGGTGTTACAAGATGAAATTATTTTTAAAAATATAAAATTTTAATTATATTTTTAATAATTTCGATATAAGAGAAAAGGAAGGAAAATTTGTTCTCTAGAGATTATTGACCTA
Source organism: Abelmoschus esculentus (assembly GCA_035048815.1). NCBI lineage: Eukaryota > Viridiplantae > Streptophyta > Magnoliopsida > Malvales > Malvaceae > Abelmoschus > Abelmoschus esculentus. The sequence continues at coordinate 3,750,639 of JAUCBN010000021.1, forward strand.
ATTAAATTTTTTAAGAATATACGAGATTTAATGGATATTTTAATAATTTTGTAGAGTTTAATTGAAAATAAATATTTAAGACCGATGGATATTTATAACAAATTTAAGAATTTGAGGGGTCTTATTAAAATTACTAAAAAAATAAGGGGTTTGATTTAAATATCTCCAAACCTCAGAGTGTTATACTCTTTGAAATTCGACTCTGATTAACCGTAGATCTCTTAAGTAATATCAAAGTTTTAAATATTAATATTGTGAAAAAAAAATAAAATATCGTCTCATATAAATTTTTAAAGAAAATCTATATAAATTAGTTAATAAATAAATTCGATATTTATAATTAATGTCCACATTTTATAAATTAATCTAAGACATGAAGTCATCCATGTAAATAATATTAATATGTGTAATGGAAATTATATGAATCCAAGATATGGATTTAAAAAAATATTTTTCTGTTTCTCTCAATCAAACTTTGATATTGCATACTAAAAATAAATTTGTTAGAAATCTGAGTTGATTTGGATAAATATTTTATAATCTTAATTACTACTATTTTATTAGAATAAATATGTATTGCTTTAAATAATTTTAAATAATGATTATATTTTTTTAATCCGATGTGTGAACCTAGGAAAAATATTTTTTATCGATTTATTGATATTTTACCTTTTAAATAAGATTCACATGGAGGAAGATTAATCTTAATAAGAAAAGATTTTTGGTTGTCTTTGTAATTTTTTAAGGTTATATTCTGATTATGTGAAACTGACTCACATCTCATGTTTAGTTTTAGTGAATGAATAATTTTTTTAATAATTTTTTTTTTTTATTATTTTGTATGTAGAAAACTTGAACTCAAGACTTAGTTAAATAATATCAAATTGTCATTTGGACTAGAGGTGACAAACGAGTTGCTCGTCATTTCAGTTTAGATCATTTCGGATCTGATTATATTCGGTTTAAATTTGATTTGGGTTAAATCAGTTGGCTTTCGGTTCGGTTAATATTAGATTGTTTATTTTTTACTCTATTTTTTTCACGTCGAGTTAATATGAGATCTACTGATTTCAGTCGATTTTTAGGCCGAATTAAGTTTTTACGTCTTATATATGATTTTATATAACATTTATACTTGGCTTTGGGTGAATTGTATTCACATCTCATCTTTCTTTCGTTATTTTAATATTTTTATTTTGAGTTATTTTAAATTGGGGTTACTATCGATTCAAGTAAAATCGATTTGAATATATTCAGTTAAGTTGAAATTCAATTTGGGTCCATTTTTTATTCAACTTAAACTCAAATCAATTTCAATTTGATTTATTTCGAATTTCAAATCAAGTTTGGGTCACCATATTCAAATCAATTTCGAACATTGATTTGAATAAATCAATTTAAACCTCGGATCAAATTCACCGAATATAATTCTTATTGAGCAAACTTAAAGGTCCCATCTTTCACAAGTTAAGAGATTATTTGTTAGTGTGTCCAACCGTCCAAATCTTAGATGTCAAAAGATAAAACTTTTAAAATCAAAGGAATTTCAATCATCGAATGATCGAAACAAAGAATGTCGAGATTAATATCAGGTCGAATCAAATATCGGATGATCGAAAACAAAGAAGAAAGTTACTTACCAGGAAGAAACATACCTACATTGTAATACATTCACAAACAAGATGAACAATATCAAGATTTCAACCTAGTTAAGAAACTTCTTTTTTAATTTTCTAGATTACCAGGATTGCATTAAAAGCAGAAGCAACAAAATCTTTTCATACAGATCACAAGAAACATCAAACTGGTTTCTAACAATTCAGGGAGAGAGCAAAAACAATGAAATGGTGTATAAGGTCTCTTCCTGTTCCAGCAGCAAGCAGTACCTGACTGTTGAGAACCGACACTGGAACCACGAAACAGTAACCTGTATTTTGTCGGGCATCGAGGGTTCGATTTTGATCTTCATTTGATGCTAGCTTTAGGAATGGATGATGTGCATGGCCCAGCAGAGGTCATAAATGGAATACCCTTAAATGTGGCCACGCCTTTCTCATCAGTGAAAAGATTCTGCACCAAAGAGAAACAATCAAAACCTGAAGCCACATGGTTTAGGGAAGCATAAGAACACTAGAACGGTGATAGAAACCCAGTTTCATAGAATCAAACATCCAGATAGTCATAAAAATAGTTGCATATCATCTGCCATTTCCATAATCTTGTAGAAAATGAAATGTATACGCACCCGAGTTATTTTCTCCAACTGCTTGAAGAATAACAATCTTCTGGCTTTCCATCAATCCTGCTTGAAGAATAACAATCTTTTTAATGTGATAGTGATGATACCAGGAGAAAAACTTATCCCAAACCGAAGTACGAGCAAAAGGGAAACAGGGAAGATGAGAGAAACAAGCGGTTATAATTGGAACTGAGCCCTTTTCGAGAAGGCCTAGATTTATGTAAGGCTTTAGTTTGAGTAGGGTAATTCATTTTAGACACTTTTCTCTTAAGCATAATCCGGGAAAAACCTTTTGCAAGGTGTGTGGTTAAGATGATGTTTGTAACCCTAAACGTAACTGCCCCCTGATCAATAGCTGAGCACGGACTGATAAAAAAACTAAGCCGGCTCAAGCAGAAAATGTCTATTAATTGCAAGTTGCAACCCATATTTCATGCAATCCCAGATAATCTCACAAAAGCAAGGCTGTGAGATGATTGTGCAATGAATATTTGCATTTTTAAGTCACTCGGAACATGCTTACCCCGAAAATGAAACACGCTCGCCTGGTTTAACTCCTTCAGGGGGCAATAAAGGCTCTACAACCGAATGATCTTCATTAGAAGCACAGAGCACCTGAAAAGGGGGATTAAAGCATGAAAACTAAGCAACATCATGGCTTCAAATATTTAAGCATACAATCTAAGTCTAGTTATGGAAACAGCAAACCACCAATCTTTCAGCCGAAAGGAAAACATAAATGCTATCTACCAAAGTGTGTTTATCTTGGGACAAATTCGAGATCACTTAAGTACGGTTTGGGAACACGGGTTTGTTAGATCCATCCGTATTTAGTCATGAATCTGAAATTCCTAATATATTTTTGCATTTGACAAAACCAAGTTTTTACACTTTTCAATCATATATTATATTGAATCATAGCTATTTATCCATAGACCATAATGTATGCATTTGAAATTTTACCATTTCCATAACAAATGAAATCCATTTACAAATTCTCAAACTCATTGTTCGAACAGATCATTATGAATTTAATGGACTGACTTAAAGGAAATTGTTACAGAGGAAAGTAAACAGAATCAACGAATCACATCAAGTTGTATACTCTAGTTTGGTTTTCTACCAAGTAAAACAGGTGTAGAATACGCAAGTAAGCAGAAGAAAGATTTGTGGAGAAGTACAAAAAGAAAAGTTATGGAAACTTTTCAGCTATCTCAGACAGAGTCAAAGGATATATCTTTTCTGAGACTGCACAAAAGCACATGCACATAAACAATGTTTATGTTGATTAAATGCCAAAAAGTATACCAGCCCCTCTGACATCACATCTCGTAGCTTTCCAGGTTTTACATTTGTAATCAGCACAACATGACGATTCTTCACAGCACAAAAGCAAAAATCACGGAGAATATCAGAATGTAAGCTTCAGAGTTTCATGAACCATAAATATGAAGATAAATGATAAAAGTCAAATAAATAAATAAACCATAGCAGATATCTCGGGAAAAATACCATTAAGTCTTCTGGTTTGCAATACTTAGCCAATCCACTAACCACCTGTCTCATTTTCGCTTCTCCAACATCTATCTCCTCAACCAGTAAACTGCATTTTTAATAAAGCATAACATCATTCCACCAGTTTTGCATCTAGACATCCATACATGAAAAATTAGAAAACTTAAAACATAAAGATAAAGAGGCACTTGAATGTAAAGTGCAAGACAAGTTCGTCAACATACCTATCAGCAGAAGGATGTTTCCATGCTTTTCGAATAACGCCAACCTGTATGTTCAGTAAACTGACACTGAGTTCCTTGTCTTTTTCAGCTGCTTCTTTTTCAGGTTCTTTCTTCTTCTCTGAAGCAGCTTCCTTATCTCCCTTGGCCTTTTTCTTGTTATCCTGAAAATGAAAAAGACAATAATTTACCAGCATGAGAATCTAGAAAATGCCTTGGCACTGATAGTCAAAGTATGAAAAATGAAAGGATTATCCCGAGAAAGGCACCATTTATCTATTAGTCGTAAGCATGTAACTTTCCTATATCTAAACATCATAAGCATCTATACCTTCCTCGTATTTCTATAGATGTTCGATCATCAATTAAGCATAAAAGGCAGCAAAAAATTCTCTTACTGCACAAAAACTTGATTAAAATAAGCATCTGTTATTAACTCATTATTGTCAGTTTAAGCACGAAATTAGTTGAATAATTTCTCAAACGCAGAACATTGAAACATTACCAAGTAAAAGCAACAAGAAATTCTTGACAAGAACATATACTAATAAAAAAGAGCAGAAGTGGTACCCCGGAATCACTTTTCTGTGCGTTTTTTCCAGCTTCTGGCTTGTCTGAAGATTGTGTATTTTGAACGGCCCCCTTAGCATTTGCTTGTACCTCTGGCTTAGCTGCAGGCTTTACCATCTGTAACCAGATATCTAATAAATAACCTCAAGAATAATATGCCATCCTGATTATATGTAATTAACAACCTTCTGTAACCGAAACAAAAGGAGGGGGAAGTGATTGGGGAATGGAGAGTTAGGGTGGTGAAGATGTCAAGAGTCAAGGCCCGAGACCCTCTATTTAACAAAGAAAACATTACATTTCAATTGATGCGGAAAATTTTAACCCTATACACTTTGAAACCATCTATGGTGCTCTATCACATAAATAGAAACCCAAAAAACACAAATACTGCAGAAAATCTAGAGATATCTCACCTGAGGCTCAAAAATAGGCTTCTCCAGCAATATCTTTTCAAAAAGAGCACCAAGATCCTCTCTATTCTGCAATGATTTTAAAAGTTTTGTAAGCAAAGATTTGAAACTTGGTATTCAATGGTGTTACAATTTCTAAAAGGACCATGTATTCCTCCTGAGGCCCTAAGCTATTTATGCATTTTGATAATCTTTTTTAAAAGGTAAACAAAGAACAGTAAGTGAAATTTTTTAAACAAGAGTAGAAAGGTGTTTTCAAGGCCATAGCTATGATAGACACAAGGCTTAGATCGGAGTGTCTACATTGCAACTGCATCATATCCTTAAATTATACCTCGTTTCTAGGCAAAATAAAGTCGATGCAACGTCAAAACTGAAGCTAAACTACAAGATAGATGAAACCTCGATAATAAAAATAGCTGAGGTTGCCTCATGTGACACCGGGCTGTGTTCAACTGATAAATCTATATTTCAAATTACTTCATAAAACCATCAAATAGCTTTCTCTATTTGTAACCACAAAAAACTATGCATACTCCAGAAAAGTTATTAAATGCAGGAAAATAAAAGAGTACCCCGAAAGAAGCTATCAAATGCAGTAGGCAACCCAGCTTTCGTTATTTTTCATCCCATTTTCATGTGTAAAATTGAGAGATCTGGACACAGGGCTTAGGACTCTATGCGAGACCAAAATTTTGACATCTGATATATTCTATCTTGTTGGAAGAATATTACCTACCTAGCCTTTTTATTTCCAAAGTATGAATGTCTCTATTTTAGAGCAAGACAAAGCTATTATAGGTAAAGTACAATACTAAGGTTTTGTCAAAAGCCATTGAAGAAGACCAACAAAATTATAAGATCAAAACAACAGAAGATGTCTCTACCTGGATATAATCCATCCATCGCATCACATGTGGCAATTTCTCCTTCTCTGGATTTGAAAGGTCAACCTGACAGCAAAAAAGTATACCAAGTAAAGTCTATCAATTCTTCACAAAGGAATTGCTTCATTGAATAAATATCAATTTCACAGTTAGCACCAAGATCCACTCTTTTTGACACACAAAAATAGACAGCAGCACATACCACTGTACTGTGTATAACCGAAAAAACAATAACATCAGCTTCTGAGGGTGTAAATCCATTGCCTAGAAGTACAGACTTTTGAGCCAAGTCACCATTTAATTCATTCAAATGACCAAAGCATGCCTTACAATCACTGGGAAAACTCTCAGCAAAAGCTATCCACTTCATCACCTACAATGAAATTTGAACTTTCATATTAATGATCAACACCAAACCTGTTTAGGAAGTGTATAAATAACAGCAGACACAAAAAACATAAGGATAAATTATCCAATTCATGTAAGTTGACTCAAAATTATGAATGTGCTTTTATAACAACTGAGGAGTATCATTTCACAAGTGAATTTTACAAGTATATCCTTCTCAAATCTGAAAGACCTCAGCTTCTACTTCGCTAACACTACTGTAGGTTGTACATAATACACTACATATAATGTTTTCATGCAAAAGGCTGATTATACATTACTTCATCATTATTTTGGAGTGATTCTTTCCCTGCTGACTTCAAAATGGTCGTATACAAGGTCTTAATATCATTTCCGGGGACTTCGCTTGAAAAAGCATTCTGCAAAATCAAATATGAACTTATAAGCTATATAGCCACCAAAATTAGCACATAATTAAGGAGTAAGATAAACAATGTAGAGCTCAAATGATTGTATGGTTATTAAAAATTCAATAAACTAAGCATATTTCAATTCTTCTACACTTAATAAGCTCACTGCCTAGCAGCACTCAACATCCAAAAGCAATACAAGTAAAGAAAAAACCGAATTGAAGCAAACCCCATCACGTAAAAGCAAGTTAATCACAATAAAAACTTCTTTGAGCAAAAACGAAAGAGATTACTTAAAATGGCATGCAAATAAGATAAATGGAACAAAATTATATGAAAAACAGTGCTTTCATTTTACTCACGGGATCCAACGAGATGTGTTTGCAGAGAGATGATAGTATTGCTTGCTTCCTTTTGAGCTCACTGTTTCCACCGGTTGCCATGTCTGGGTTTCTTCCTTCACCGAGAAACAGAGGTAGGGTTTTTGTGGTTTGCCAACTTCAGCAATAATGCGAAGCTCGTTTGAATCTTGACAAACTAATTGATTGGGCTCGGCCTGCTTCCTTGATAGATGGGTCTCACTCCTTTTCAATCTGCACATTTAGGAATGGGATTGATACACGGAGGTTCGACGAGTTTTGATTCGATCTAATTTTATAAAACAAATTTAAATCGAATTAATTTAGTTTAAATTTAAAATTAAAGAACGAGCCTTTTAGTCCAAGCGATTAACAAAATGGTTGTTGTTTCTAGAGTTCACGGGTTCGAACGCCATCGATATCAGTAGAGTGATTGAGCATTCAATGTCAAATGGTGGAGATTATACTCTAAAACAGATAAAATACTGTATTCATTATTAGCTGTTAGAGAATATTAAAGATTTTGTTATGGTTTTGATTTATATAAGCCTATCACTTGTATTGAGCAATTAAACTTTATTTTCTTTGTTTTATCTTTTCTAAAATTTACACCGTCACATATCTCTTCCATACTCTTGTAATCTCCATCTCCAGCCACCATGAGCCCATTCTCACATGGTATCATTTGTCATTGAAGATCCTGCCGTCTCTTTATTCCGCTTTTGTAGTTGGAATAGACCTTTGTTTCTTGTTTCGCTTCAAAGCCAGTTTCACTCCCGACTGACAGAGATCTTGAGTTGCTTCCTTCATCAACGTTCAATTATCTTTGTTGGAGTTTTTTGTGACAATCCTGAGGCAATTCTTATTCAGATCTGGTTTATCCAATTGCTTTTACTTCTAATTCTATTTGGTTCTCATTGTCGACAGCTAACTTCTTGATCGTTTGTTTTTTGTCTTCAATTCAAGCTATCTTGATCTCATATTTCTTCAATTATTGTCGGATTCTTGATGTTTCTTTCTGTTGGCGATTGGTTACCTCACGTGCGATGTTACAAAATTTCTGGTAACTATACTTAGTCAATTCTGTTTGCAAATGTTTTGAGGAGACGCATCTAATGCTGTAAGTCAAATTGTTGGGAAATTCGTTTATCGATGGTCTTGCTAGTGCTTTTGCTACTGCTACCTCCGATTTGAATTGCTTTTGTTAGCTTCAAGTGGATTGTTCGATATGATAATTAATGCTCTGTTTGTGAATACCGTTGTTTTGGAGAGTCATTAATATAATGCTGGTTGACCCTATTATTTGCTAACAATACAATTTCTGGCTTGTATTGTTATTTTGCTGAAAATGGTTGAAGCTATAATGGTTTAGTTGGATGATCTTGGTATACAAGATGTTAAACCAGTAGTTGAGGTATGATGGACTTCGCTTAAATGCAATCTGGATTGTGACCTCGAATATGGACTCCAATATCTTGAGGTTGCTGATTACTTCTACAGAATCTTTGATCCTTGAGGAATATTGTGTTTTGACTCGGGCTGATTACTTCTACAGAATCTTTGATTCTTGAGGAATACAGTTTTTTAAATGTATTCTATTAGTTAAAATATTTAAATAATAATAAAAATTTATTTAACAAACCCTAAACTTCAACCCTAAACCCTAAAGTCATTTAAAATTTTAAATTATATTTAAAAATATTAAACCCTAAATCCTGAATCTAAAACCCTAAACTCTAAATCATAAACCATAAATCTAAAAATATTAAACATTAGGGTTTATGGTTTAATATTTTTAATTATAATTTAAGATTTTAAATGACTTTAGAGTTAAAGGTTTGTTAAATAATTTTTTGTTATTATTTAAATATTTTAATTTATTATATATAAAATAATTTAATTAATATTTTAATTAAGTTAAAAATAAATATAAGATTATATGTAAAACTAATAGAATACATATAAAAAATTGTATTCTCTCTATATGTTATAGGGATTTTTATCATAAAAATCAACTTGGTTTAATGGTTTGAGTGTTGCCTACACATGTTGAAGGATTTTGCTTTCCTCCTTTTTAATCAGGTTGTGACACTACCTAATTAAATAATTATATTATTTTATTATAATAAAATTAGGACTAAATTAAAATATGTATGAATGACATAGAGTAAATGTGTAATTATTCTATTTTATTTTTAACTACCACGCTATTAGTCCGTTAATTTTTAACAATCGATGATTATTTCGATACCATTTTAATAGTTGATCGGTGTATTTGACGATTTTAAAGTATTGTATCAATTTCAATACAACTCCATAGTATAGCGACTATCTGTGTAATTTACCCAAATTATAATAAAGGTAGTTGGCAGTTGGCGGTTGAATATCAAATTTAGATTAAAATACCAAATGTTTCTTTAACCATTAATATTTGGTTCATTAATTGATTGACCCAAAACGACTTTTATAGAGATTTAATATGAAACCGATCCTCTCAATCGAGTTTTCTTGATTCATAATATTAAGATTTAAATTTTGATCTTGCTTAAAGGATTTAGTGTTTCATCTCGCTAAATCAATTGGCTAATAAAAAAATTGTAACACCTCGTACCCGGGTGCCACATTCGGGCCATAAGCCCAAACCCGTATTCATAAAATTTCAAATCAAATCTAAATCAATTCATGAAATATGACATAATTTAAAAACGATATTAAAATTCAAAGTGGTTTCATAACCCAAAATATTATCGGAGCTCCAAATACAAATTTAATAAAATATTTGACCTTGAAAAATTAAAATAAAATATAGTTACAATTACAACAATGGTCCTACGAATACTGATAAGTGCTCAATTCACTATCACTTTTTACACCTCTCATGGACAATAATCACTTCATCTACACCTACTTGAACTAATGCATGTGCTTAATGTGAGATATTTAGGTACTTTGCTTTTATAACATATAAAGATGATACTTATAGAAAAGGCAAGCTTTACAACACTTTTATGCATTTACAGGAATATCTATTGCCGTGGTAGTGATTGAGGCCGCGACAGAACCTGAGGCCGCGGCAGCACCTGACGAAAAAGTACCGATATTGTAGGCAAGCTGAAGAGGTAAATAAGGTGGACATTTCTGGACAAGCAGTACAAGGATCGGAGCTGGGAAGCGAGTAGAAAGCCCAAGTCAAAGGTCACGTGGGAAAATAATCCTTGTGGGAATAAACTTGGAAATAAAATAAATATTTTTATTTATGTACTTGACTTGTGTTTTACTCCATGTTATATTCCTACTTAGGAAAGGTTTGCCCTAGGCCCAACCTATATAAACCATAACCGTCTAACAAGAAGGGGAGACATCACATCGGAGACTAGAGAGCCGGATTCATCTTAGATTTTAGAGTTTTATTTACTTTTCATTATGTTCTAATTTCCTTTAGGCTTAGGTGAAAGTTGTAGAGTATTAGTGAGAAGAGATTGAACTTTGTTTCTTGTTTCAATGCAATAAAATATCAAGGTTTGCTTATTCTTTGTCATTCTTTGTTCTTGCATTCAAGCTTGAGAAAGAAATTTGTGAGTAATCTATTTATCTAATATCGGGAGAGTTAGATTCACGAAAGGAATAAGTACAATATTTTTCTATTCGAAAAATACTAACTCGGCCTAGGGATAGGTTAGAGTTTCAGCGGCTAAAAGAAGTGTGGGATTAGTTGGTGATTATAATTGATTCACGCCGGGAGGTATCATCAAGGACTGATCATCAACAGTACTTCGACTTAGGGATAAGAGGAGTCATCAAAGGACATTTTGCCGAATCTTGGTAAAGTCCATCCAAGAGCAAGAGATTGCCACGACGGATGACACTTATCGCTGTCGAGGCAGTAAAAATACAGTGCTGCCGAGGCAGTGTTATGTGATTGCATTGGATAGAAACAAGTCATCTGAATCCACTATACAATACAACTGGATCCTGGACACTTCTCTAATCTGATTATTCTCTTATTATTTAGTTTTCTTTATTTAAGTTACTTAGTTTACTCCAACCCAATTAATCTGTGTTTTTATTTTATTTCTTTTACAGAGAAAGAAGACGAAAGAAGGCATATTAAGTAGACCAATCCTTGTGGAGACGATACACGATAATACTTATCACTTTATTACTTGCGACGTGCAAACTTGCACTATTTGCGCACTATTTACATGCAACAAATACATAGCCTAATAATCTAGCAACTGTACTCTACCAAACGGTCAATACTGAATTCCCTCGCAGATGGTGCTCCATAACTTCTACATGATCTTCGCCTACAAACCTACATATGGAAACAAATCCCAAAACACGGAGTTACGAAAGCTCTGTGGGTACATAACCTATCGACTGTGCTTTTAAGTGAATCATAACCATAAACATGCGAGATAAGATAATATGATGATATGTCATACTAAATGCAACCAAATGCGTAAAGTAAATAAATCAAGATTGAGGCCCACTGCCAACCCGACATTGGGGAACTCACCCGACCCAGAATCTTACATCAGGCTGCTCGGAATCTCACATCGAACTAGTATACTCAGAATCTCACATCGAGTCTTCACTCGAAATCTCTTATCGAGTGGGGCTCGGAATCTCGCATCGAGCAAAGTTATCACCCGGAATCTCACATCGGATGACCTTCAATACATCACCCAGAATCTCGCATCGGATGGTCTTCGTTGTGTTACAACACTATCACTCACTGGGTATCCGGATCTCATCAAACAAAAAGACTCATACCACACAAGGTAATCCACCTAGGATCTCACATCACAGTAATACCACAACCAAGCCAACACCGAACATGCAAGAATAATTTCTCATAACAAGTCTTATCACAATCCATCATAATTTAGTCTTTTGAGGTAAAATTATCAATAGTGGTTTATGATTCATTTCATTGATTTAAGATTCATTAAGACCTTTAATTTCCCTTAACGGACCTTGAAAACCACTTTTCTTAGCAAAAGTTCACATGGGTATCGATACTTCTAAATGGGGTATCGAAACACCCTATATCGATACCCACCCAAAGAGGGTATCGAAACATGGGTATCGATACTAGCATCGATACCCTTTGACCACCTTAAAGGTCAACTGTGGAGGCTCTCCAGATTCGATACCAACATCGAATCAGAGATGCCACTACCCACATAGCCTATTTTTCTCTCAGGGGTATTGATATCGGTTGCTTGTGTATCGATATCCTCTGCACGAAATGCAACTCGGGAGCTTTAAATTCTTAAGAACCTTAACCAAAAATTACCCAAATCGATCCCAAAACGTTCTTACTTATTATTGAATTAGTTTAGGTGAGTTTCTAATCAATTTTACTCATTTTCATTAACCATATTTCAAGTCACTATTAAAGCATGCAAAGGCTTTATCCTAGTCAAACCATCACACAATCAAACAAGCATGCTAAAATGATGATGCAAATGAAAATACAAAGGATTTGGAAGTGTACCAACCTCCAAAACGAGCTGAAGAAGCTCCACAACCAGCCCTCAAACCTTCTCCTTGCCCAAGCTCCTTGATGGTTCTCCTTGCTTCCCAACTATAAAGAAGATAAACAAAACATTACTAATCCATTTAGGTGATTTAAGGAAGCTAAAACAACCTTAAAATCATCCTAAAACTCTCCCAAAACCACAACCCGAACTTACCTCAAAACCCCCACTAAAACCTTACCTCCACCATTAAAAATCAAACTTACCTTGAAAGATAGATCTTCTAGAGCTAAACAAGAACCCCTCTTACCTTAAAACGAGATTCTACAAGTTTGACTTCCAAAAACCAACCTTTGATGAAGGTGTTTGAGGAAGAAAATGGGTAGAGAAAGGATCAAGAAGGAGAGAAAGAGAAAATGATATCATTCTCTACAAAGTGTAGAAAATTAAACACTCATTTTCTCTTTTTCAACATCCGATTATCCATTTAACAAACTATCCCAAACCATATTTCAAACTCAAGACCAACAACCAATCTCTAAACCCAACAAGGCCCAACACGAGGCCCACACTTTGGGTTAACCCGACTCCAAGTTCCGAAACTCGGGTCATGACAAAATTAATATAATATGAATTTATATTCGATACATAGGCAATATAAATAAAAAGTTTACACAGTCACTTTAGGTTTAAGGTTAGAATTTAGGTTTTAAAGATTATGATTTAGAGTTTAGGATAATATTGTTATAGATTTATGTTTTAAATTATAAATCTTAAATTTTAACTTTAAACCCTAAATTTTAAATACAATTCACGAATTTTAAAACTAAGTTAAACTCATTATCTATAATAACTAAATTTTAACTTTAAATCCTAAAATTAACGTGATTGTAAAATTTTTTGCTTCCACTATTATATATAAAATAATTACTCATCTAGTATTACTATTACTAATAATTAGTTGATCTAATCACGAGGTGCTAAATCTTATAAATAAGATAAAAAATTTGAATTTTAAGATTATGAACATAATAAATTAAATTGAAAAAATTATCTTCTAATAAATTTCTAAAAAACTGATTAGAATCAATTTAATAAGATCAAAAATTTGAATATTAAAATTATGAACATAAATAAATATAAATTTAATTTCCATTAGTTTTATATAAAAATTAATAAATATTTTTTTTCAAGAAAGGAATATAGGATTATTAATATATACTTTTATGAATTATCTATAAGGCTGCTCCGCCCATTTTGACCATAGGATCCAAATCGTTTAAATAGAATTTTGATATCGATTATATATATATATATATATATATATATATATATATTAAAATATTTATAAAAATAGTAAGAAATTTAGTTTATATATATTTTTTATTGATTTCATAAGCATTTTAGTATTATATAAAAAATATTAATATTTTTATTATTTTATAAAACTTTTGGTATAATCAGCGGTGGATTTAAAAAATATTTGAGGATGAACACATATAAAATTTTAAAATTTTAGGTTGGGCATAACTCATAAATATTAAAAAATTTAAGGACTAACTCAAAATTTTAAAAATTTAAAGGTAAATATGTAAACTTTAAAAAATTTAGGGATTTAGGATGGGTCTGGCCCACCTATCTCATATGTATATCCTCCATTGGGTATAATCTCATTTTAAATAGTTAAGAGTTTAGGGTTATAGATTAAGATGTGTAATATATTTTTATTTAATTAATATAATAACATAAAATTATTTAGAAAAGTTAAAATATAATATATATATATATATATAAATTTATTTAAAATTTTATTTTAAATAATTTGAAATTATATGTTTAGTCCTTAAAATTTTTAATTTTTATTAATTAATTTAATAGTGTTCAACGGTGTTCATCATTAGTGATGTTCAGCAATGTTCGACGCATGTGTTAGACTCATCCAATTAGGAAAATTAATATCATTTGATTTGTACAAAAAAATCAAATGTAAAATAATTTTTTAACCAATTGAAGAAGACAACTATCCGAACGAATCGAGTTTTTGTTCGACTTGAATCTAATTTAAAAATTTAAAACTATGATCTGATCTAAATTTTATGTATCTTTATTTTAATATGATTTGATATAATAAAAATATAATTTAATTAAAAATTTGATAAAAATTTAATTAAATCTGCTCAAAAAATTTGATATCTAAAATCTGACATGATTCGAGCTCGTTTGAAAAGCGATTATAGTCTTGATAATTGGACTCTTTGTATAGTCATTCTCACTTGCACCGGTATAATCAGGGTGTAAATCGTCTACTCTTAATTGTGTCTTTACCTTAAATTAGTGGATTTAGAGTTTAAGGTTCAAGGTTAGGGGTGTTGTTAGGATTTATAGGATTAGGGATATGATGTATTTTTTAGGGTTTAGGATATAAAAAATTAAGATTAAGACTTAGAATTTAATTTTTTAAGATTTTAACAGAAACATAGAAGAAAACATAGTTAAAAAGCCAAAGATTTTTGCTTGTATAATCAGTCATATAATCAGTTGTTCATTTCAGAATTCATTAATTTTATTCATTATTGTATTTAATCCTTTTTCTTTCGTCGAATATCTTGTTCGTACGCATCTTCTTTTTATTTTCTGAACTTATTGTAAGTTACGTATAGAGTTCGAAAATGTCAAATCTTGAATAAATTTTCTTGTTTTCGAGGCATGTTTTGAGCTGGATCTGTTATTGTGGTATGAGTATTATAAATTTGAATAATATTCATATATTGATATTTTAATTATTATATGTAGTCCTGTAAATGAATCGAGCGAACACAAATGAGAGTGTGTTCATATTCGTTCTTTTAACTTTAATCGAATAAAAGAACGAACACGAACATAAACGAATCAACACCAACATAAATGAACATAATTTTTTGTTCGTGTTTGTTCATTAAAAATATAGTTTGTTTATGTTCGTTCGATAAAATGATAAATGAGAATAAATGAACACAAAGGAACATAAAGAAACATATATAATATATTAAATATTTAATATTTCGGGTCAGTTCGATTAATTCAGTTAATTAACCAATTTAAAATCAAATTAATTGATAATTGAAATTTGAAAAAAAACTCTTAACCATTACCCGAAACAGAAAATTATATAATAGATTAACTAATTTTATTTTGGTCCGATCGGTTAAATCAGTTTAACATAACAATGAACACCCTAGAGATATATGAATAAATTTAAATAAACATAAACGAACAAATATAAACGAACGGACATAAATGAACGAAAATAAATAAACAAATTACTAAACGTTCACGAATATAAATAAACGAACAAACTCTTTGTTTGTGTTTGATTATTTAATTACACGAACAAAAAATCTTGTTCATTCGTTTAATAAATAAACAAACATAAACAAATTTTTTGCGAACGATTTATGAACAATTCAGTGAACGTTCGATTGTTTACAGCCGTAAATATACACAATAAACACAAACAAATATAAATATTGAAGGTTAAATTTTTTATTATACCTTACTAATTTAAATTCAAAATAGAACTATTAAAAAGTAAAACAACGTCAAATGAACCAACAACAATATTTTGCCAATTTTCCAATTGAATTCTGGGTTGAGTTTTAATACATTTATATATGTTTGTTTCCAAAATTATATTTTAGAATATTATTTATGTTAACAAATAAAAAAAAAACAAAGCAATAAAAATAGAAAAGGAGGGAAATATGTATTTTTTAAAAATACATATAATAAATTTTAATAAAATAAAATATTACGTATAACTTTAATTAGGAAAATAAGAGGTATACGAAAAAATAGATATTACATAAAACTTTAATTCTAATGTTCATCAAATTTTAATAATAATAATAATAAAAATTATATATAATACAAAAATTCTAATCATAATAAAATTCTATAAATAATGAATATTTGTAAATTATTATGAATATCTTTATTTATGGTGAATATACATATATTAATTGAGACTCTAATGTATTTTATTTTAATATCCATTGAAATTAAGGTTTCTATCTTATGTCTGTAAATATAGAAAAACGTTCTACACAACCCTACTTTGAGAATATAAAAATCTCTTGTATCTTTCTTTTTTTTTATTTATTTTGTTCTTATTTTTTACTTTATTAACGACATAAATTTGTTAATATTACAAAAATCTCTCGCAAAATATTTATTTCGTTCACCATAACACCACCCTCGGAATATGTCGTAGGCTGCATCTTGGTTGTCGGATTGTTCCTCATATTTGTCGCGGTTGTCATAGTGTATGGATGTCGTCGGAAGAAGGGCGAATTAGATCTCGAAAACAGGCGGCAGCCGGTAGTTGGCGTTATGCAGAATCGGCCTAACAACGAAGATATCGAAAATCGGCTATCAAATCATCCGATATCTGATCACGTCGTGCAACGAGAGCCATCGCAAAATCAGCTTGACGAAATTTCGAGGCCGATTAAAAAGATTATTCTATACAAGTTAAGAGGAGAAACTAAATATAGTTCTATGACGGAATGTGTTATATGCTTGGAGGAGTTCGAACATGGTGAGAGTTGTAGAATTTTTCCGAACTGTAAACATTTTTACCATCAACTCTGCGCAGATCAATGGTTTGCGAGGAACATGCATTGCCCTCTTTGTCGTGGTTCGGTCTGAACTCCAACCAGTTCGCATTCTAATAAGGAATTAGAATTATGAAACACTGTTGCTAATGCGTGTAGTTATTGTTTTGTTTGGTGTCTGTAATATTAGTGTATTCGTTCTGTTCGGAGTATTACGTAAAACTATGAGCAAGACCACGTTAGATATGTATTTCGTAAAGGTA
This sequence comes from Abelmoschus esculentus, assembly GCA_035048815.1. NCBI lineage: Eukaryota > Viridiplantae > Streptophyta > Magnoliopsida > Malvales > Malvaceae > Abelmoschus > Abelmoschus esculentus. The sequence continues at coordinate 3,767,942 of JAUCBN010000021.1, forward strand.
ATAAAATGGTTGATGTGACAAGATTGTATTCATGTAATAATTTGGAGCCTTGACATTTTCTATAACCTTATGATGTTGTTCTTAATTACTTTCTGCACGAAGATCTTGGTGTTTGAAGTTTAATTGTATTCTTATAATACGTCTCATTGTTTTATTCTTTTCAATGTATTTGTTGCCGAATTTATCTCATCGGTTGCTTATAGGGATGAGCAAAACTCGACTTGAATAGAAAAAATCGATTTTTTTTTTCAATTTTGAGTTATTCGAGTCGATCGAATAACTCGAAAAAATTTTGATTTCGAGTCGAGTTCAAATTTTCAAAGTTCGAGTTACTCGAAAAATTGAAAATTTTCAGGGTCTAATTACACATTTAGTCCCTGTAATTTTATTTTCAGTTTTATTTTAGTCCTATCTTCTCTTTTTTATTATTTTTACCTTTTAATTTTTATTTTTTTACAATATGATCACTTTCCAAATTTATTTTTTATTTTATTTAATACAATTTTTTTATATTTTTTAATTTAAATTATTGTATTTAATTTATTATTATTTTATCTCGTTTTGGCCTTTTATAGATAAGAAAAAAGTTTTTAATGAGACTTGTAATTTAATGAAATGATATATTCATACCTAAGGTATATGATAATAATGATAATTTAAAATCTTATTTATACATATAAAAAATAATATGAAAAAATATTTATGTAGATATAAAGATAGAGTCATTTAATTAGAATCAAAATGTACAATAATATTATAAATAGTGCAATTAAAATTTATACATAAACTCGAAAAATCGAATTGACTCGAACTCGACTCGAACTCGCAAAAACCGACTCGAATCGAAAAAATTTCAAAAAGAGTTCAAATTGTAAAATATGTTAACTCAACTCGAATAACTCGAAATTTTTTGACTTGACTCGACTCGACTCGCCCGAACGCTCACCCCTAGTTACTTATGAATTATCATATGTACTCTTTTCTTTTAATTTAGGTTTAGGGAGATTTTAACTACATAATTATATTTTAAGTTATTGGTGGTTTTGAAATTATCGTAATTAAGATCTTATCTGATTTAAAATTATCTGGTTTATTATCTGGTTATTATTTTTAGTTAATTTCTGTAGTAAACTTGAAAATTATATCCATTATTTGAATTTACTTTACTTTTTTGAATAATAAATTCAGATCCACCTCACTTTTGAATAATGAAAATCTAGGGACCAAACTGAATAAAACTATATTAAAAAATCAGAATATATAATAAGAATTAGAAATAAGTAGAGGATATTGAATTATATAAAAATTTTAGGAATTAAAAAAATAAAATTATATTAAAAAATATTAAACTAAATTATAGAATTTGAAAGAAATAGGGTTTATTTTGGATTAAATAAAAATTTACAGACTAAACGGAACGAAAATAAACCCTATTGAACCGATTATAGTTTGACATATATATTATTTGTTAGGGTAAACGTTCGATCGAGTCGAGTTAAATCGAGTTAAAATTTTTGAGTTATTTAAGTTAAAATATTATATTTTATAGCTCAAACTTTATTTAAATTTTTTTGATTCGATTCGAATTTATAAAATTTGAGTCGAGTTAAAGTCGATTTTTTTGAGTTTCTAAATAATTTTATTTCTTCATATTTTTATATTGGTATAGACATATTAGGAAAAATTTTGGGACTTGACACAAACTTAAAATTAATCCACTAATTATAAAAAATATGAGTTTTTCAATTTTTATTTTATAACTCAAACTTTATTTGAATTTTTTAATCGATTTTAAATAATTTCATATTGAATTAAAAAAATTGATTTTTTTTTACCTTGAGTCAAATTAAAAGTTTTATTTTTTTTGAATTAAGACGAATTTTGCTCATCCCTATTACTAGGGGTGTAAAAACAATTAATCGGATGAGTTTTAGGTCGGGTACTGTCAGGTCAGGTAAATTCGGATACAGGCTATTTCAGGTTGATTTGATGTTTTGACTCGATTCGGGTCTAGTATGGGTCCATTTCAAGTCAGGTCTATATCAGTTCGGGTTCATTTCAGGTCGGATCCATTTCAGGCCGAGTTCATTTCAGGTCGGGTCAAAATGGTTCGGGTCATAATCAGATAATTGACAAGTTTATTTTAGGTTGGGTTAATTTTAAGTCGGTTTTATTTCAGGTCGGGTTAATTCGGGTTTTTAATTCATATTAAGTTTGAGTTTGGTACAAATAGTAGATAGACTTTTGGTTGATCATTCATTTCGAATTAATTATTTAGTATCTAACGTCTTTCATTAGTATGAATCACATTAAAAATAAATATTACGTACTAGATTAAACAAAAATATCATCAAATTATTCATTTCTTAAAAGTTGAACTAAATTCCAAAAATAAAAAAATAATAAATGCAAATTTTGGAGATAAATAAAAATATCATGGCATTAAAAAAATAGACTAAATTAAAAAAATGAATATGGGTCAATTTGAAATAAGAACAAAGTTTTAGCCTTTAGAGACTATAATTAACAAAATATAAAATTAGAATAATAAATATTGGACTAAATTATCCAAAAAAAATGAGTTCAATTTTAACTAAAAGTAAAATTCTATGGACTAAAAAGAATAAACATTGGGTTAAATTATAAAAAATAATAAGGAATAAATTTAAGTTTATAATTAAAAAAATAAAAAATAAAATAAAATATCATCTTATTAAAAACACTAAACTAAGTTAAAAAAAATAAATGATAATCAATTTAGAATAAAAATAAAATTGTAAGAACTAGAATAAACAAAAAGATGGGTCATATCTAAAATATTGAACTAAAATAAAAAGATTATAAATTAATAATGATAAATTCTGATGAAAATCTAAACTTTTAGGGACTAGTGTTGTGTGATTTAAGTGTTCGTAATTGTGTGGAAGTGTACACGTTTTCAAGTTATAATATAGAAAGATATCGTCTCCATAGGGATTGGTGCTTCTTCTGGAATTTAATTTCTTGCACTAAAAAATAAAGACACAAATATTTATATAATTGATATTTAAATGAAAATATTAAAATAAACAACTAATTTCTCACACCGCTCAACTTGTTCCGGCAATTGGGCTCAATCAATTACTTATGTTATTTCTCCGAGTAATCAATTCGTAGATTATTTAGGCAATTGCGATGAGGGAATTGCTCGGGCAATTTGGGTGACTATCCTTAGTTCAGCAAAGCATAGCTTCTTTTAGCCGTTGAAATCCTGCATTTATCCCTAAGCCGAATTAGTTCTTTCACACTTGGATCGAACCATACCTATTCGTTTTTTGAATTTAATCCTCTCGAATCTGGATAAATAAGTCATTTATCGAGGTCCTCTCCCGATTCTCTTGCAAACAAATCAAGTACTAAGAATAGGCAAACCTTAATTAAGAACACACACAAACTTAAATAGAATTCAAACTAAACCAAACCACAAAACAAAATAACCCCAGCCACTTTAAATTAGTTCATGGCTGGGCAAAACATCCAACAATATTCTCTCATCACTCAAGTAAAATAAGAAGACAAGAAGGAAAATTCGACAGTCCCTTTGTGTCAATCTCTCCCACGATCGACTCAATTTGCTTTGGATGACATCCTCCTCTTTTAATAGCTAGGCTTGGTTGACTTAGATGATGGAATAAACTTGAATTAGAAATAATTATAAAGAATATTTTTATTCTCATTTGATTCTCATCACTTTTTTCCTTCTTTGCTTTATTCTCCAAATCTTTCTTTATTTTCTCTCATTGATCTTTTTTTCACTGATTTTTTTTCCATTCGGCACTTCTTCATCAAGGAAGGAATCCTGCAAACATGAAAATACACCAATGCAGTATCTTTTTCCACGAATATTAACCAAACTACGAAATTAATATAACAACTAAGAAAATTATTTAAATATATATGGATGACTAATAATATAATTAATAATATGTTTAATTTTAATAATAATACGAGTAAAAAGGTAATAAAAATAATATTTTTGGACACTCATCAACTAGTATAAATAAAAATATAGTTAAATTTTAGTATATATATATATGTATAATATACTTTTTTTGAACAAGCTAATAGTGATTATAGTAGTATCTGTTCTAGAATATAATCTCCACCATTTGACATTGATCGCTCAATAACTTTGCCTACATCGCTGGTGCCCGAACTCGTGACTTCTAGAAATAACAACAGTTAATTTAATACATTAAATATATACAATGTATTTTTATATAATTTACTTTTGTATAATATACTTTAATATACATATATAATATACTTTAATACATATAATATATTTTAGTATATGTGTAATTACGTATAATTCTATATAATATATTATAATATATAATATTAATATATATTCTAATACATATAGTGTATGTACTTTAATATATATGATGTATGTATTTTAATATATAATATATAATATATAGAGAGAATATAGACTATATATAAAATGTATATTTAATACTTTAATATATATATATATATGCACATATACCATATATAGAATGTATATTTAATATTTTAATATATATACTTTAATATATGTATATTTGTATATGTGTACTTATAGATGTACATATATACAATGTATATTTAATATTTTAAATATATACTTTAATAGATGTATATATATGTATAATATTAGTATATATATGTATAATATATTTTTATATAATTTATATATAAAGATAAAAATATATATAATTGACACCCTTTTATAAATAATTTGACACTCCTTTATATATAATTAATTCTTTTTTAAATATCGTTTAAGAAAATGACACCTCTTAAATAAATTTCTAACTCCATCCCTGTATATATATATACTATATAGAATATGGTATAGATGTATATAACATGTTGTATAGTATAGTATAGTATAGTATAGTATAGCATAGTATATATGAATATATTAGATGTATATATGTTGAACTATATTATATGTATTAAAGTATATGTATATTAAAATATATTATATACTATATATGAATGTATACTTTAATATATGTATACTTTAATGTATATATAATTAAATAATATATAGTATATTGTATAGAGTATACAATTTAATATATAATATTTTAACATATTAAAGTATATAGTATTTACGATATACTATTTTTAAAATAAAAATATTATACTATTATAAATTATTAATATCACATTTTAAATATTTTAAAATCAATATTTCTAAAAATAACACTAAAATATTACGTGAATGTTAAATAAATAAATTCATATTACCCACTAATAATATCTCAATAATATTATCTTTAAAAATATTATAGTAATTAGTAAATATTATTTACATCAATATAATAGTATAATATTAATTATATTAATAAATCATTATATGTTATTAAAATAAAAATATTATATTATAGATTATTATACTACATTTAGTATATTGTTATAATAAGAAAAATGATTTTAAAATATTGTAGTTGAATTGATTAATTAATTTTAATAATTTGAGAAATGAACAGTTGCTTATACGGTGGTCTGAAAACGGCGGTATTAATTGAAATATCTCCCTCTTTTCATCTAATTTTTTTAAAAATATATTTGAGTGAATTTTTAAAGCCCAAAACCAAAAATCTGGCGTAGGGTTACCCGGTAAATATACTGCCAATCCGCTAAATTTCAAAAATTAAATAAATATTATGTTCAAATTAAAAATATAATATAAGTATGTTATATAAATTATTTATATAAATATTACTTTGTATAATATAAATATTTGTATTAAAAGTATAATATAAGTATGTTATATAAATTTTTATATAAATATTATATTGATATTAGTTCAAGTTAATAACAAGTCGAGTCATTTATCAGGTCGGGTTTAAAACAGGTCGAGTTTAAAATAGGTCGGGTAAAATCAAGTCTCGGTTCAGTTCAGTCGGTAATATCGGTTATCTGCTAGGTCAAACTCGGGTTCGAATTCGTTTTAGTCGGATACAGGTCGGGTTTCAGATCCACAATAACAGGTTAAAATCAGGTTCAAGTCATTCTCGATCGGATACAGTTCGAGTTCGGTTACTACAGTAACAAGTTCAACTTGGGTTTAAGTTAACAACAATCGAATACAGATCAAGTTCGGGTTATTACGTCCCTGGATCAAACCAATTTTAACTCGAACAGATCTCAGGACGGATTTCTAGATCGAGTTAACTTTTCACATCCCTACCTATTACTTGCAAAAGCCTTGAAAAGATCATGTCAATAAACAATTCCATTTGATTGAAATATGTGTCAGGCTAATGTGGCAGAAGCTCAAGAGTCCCTCTGCATAAATTCCAAACTTAATTCGTCAACAACCATATCTGGCTAAATTAAATCAATATTCCTTTTAGGAAAATATTTAGAAATATAACCCATTAAAAATTACGTAGAGAAATATTTTTTTGGTACACGTAAGTTAAATTCGTGTTTAATCAAAAATAAGTGTTATCATTGAGAGGTAAACAACTTATTAAGGGTATAAACAAATCAAGTTATGTTTGAGTAATGCTGAACTCGACTAGTTAATATTTTGAATAAAGTTTGAGCTTGTGTAATTTTTAATGAGTCTGAGAAATCTGAGCTCGACTCGACTCGTTAAGAATTTGAATTGAGTTTGAACTTGATTCGAGTCTAATTGAGTCAAGTGTTGATTAATCTTTGATAGTGTCGAGCTTGAGTAGCTCGACATCTATAACATCTCATTTAAAACCTTATAGAAAAACTTTGATACACAAGTATAAACTCAAGTTTGTTAACTTTAAGGTATAAATTATTAGTTTAGGGTTTAGAGATATAGGTTGTTGGGTTTAGAATTTATGGTTTAGATTTTTGGATTTAGACTTATGTTTAGGGTTTTAAGTTTAGAAATTTAGATTTTAAATTATAAAAATTAAAAATTTCAGTATATTATATTATTGAATAGTTTACGAGCTTTTTAAGGTGGGTTCAACTCATCTTATTAAAAACTCAAACCGAGTGGCTCACGGTTTATCTCGTTTCATTTACTGCTAAAATTTTAGCATATTGTTAGTGAGATTATCAATTAAAATTTATAAATAAAACAATAATTTAGTACACTTTTTATAATCATTACTATCGAAATTATCGATTATTTAATTTAAATCAAGTAGTGTAAAGATTAATTTATAAATAAAATAGATAAATACTAAAATCTTGTAAAAAATCAACCATTTATCTTAATTAAACAATCGATTTATTTTATTTTTAAAAAATTTAATATCTTATTCTATTAAACCAATCGGTAATCAATGATTATTATTTAAATACAATAAATATTGAGATGCGTAACCTATTCTAAATTATTTATGAATTAAAAATTAAATGTACTTATTAATATATTGAATAAAATATATTAAATGTATTATTTTTACATTGACATAAAGATAATTTTAACTCTTAACGTTTATAGTTTTTATCATTTTGACCTTTATTCTTTTTTGAGATAAATTTAGCTCTTAACCTATGTCTTTTTGATAAATATCTCATTTTTTAACTAACATAATGACTAAGCCGTTAAAAATTTAACGATGGTAACATATGATAATATATTTTAAATGACATACATCTAAGCTATCAAATACATTCGCGTGGAATATAATTATATTCTAAGTAAGATATAAAACAATTAAAATTCAGATAAAATATTAAAAATTAGTTAAATCTAAAACAATAGTATACTAAAAATTCTAAACCCTAACTACAATAGAATCAAAATCCTATCTAAAAAAATATGAATACAGTTTGAAAAGGAAAAATTTTGTAAAGATTGTTATCGATAAATCAAAGGTAAGGGATTTTGACGCTAATAAATTGATTTTTTGTTATTTTAATTTAAAATTTAGGTATTTTATTGTCTAATCTAAATTGAAAGTATAGAGTTTTGATTTATAGTTTAATATTTAAATTTAGAAGTAATAAATTTGAGGTTTTAGGTTTTGAGTTTTAATTAAATTTAAAAAACCCAAAATTATAAAAAAAAACACATCAGTAAATTTATTTAAGGTTTAATAGCCAAAATATTTTAGATTTAATTAAGTTTTTGTTGAGTTGATCAATCTTGAAAGTTGGCCAAGAGGGGGGTGAATTGGCAATTTAAAAAAATTTAGGTGGAATTTCGGTAAAAATATAAAAATGAAGAACACAAAGAATTATAGTGGTTCAAGCTTCGGAACAAGCTCTACATCCACTACTTTAGCTCCCACTAAGGATTTTGAAACCAATCCAATAAGAGAATTCTACTTTTTTCTCGGTTCAAGGGATAACTGTTACAATTCGAATCAATTCTTATACCCAAGAATTGATTCAACCAGACAAGATAAAAAGGATAAAAGAAAGATAAATTATAATCTCTCACAAGATAATAAATTACCCCAATTACAAATAAACTCTCCCTAATCTCAATTACAAAAAAACAAATTGAAATTACAAGAGTTGAGAGTCAAGATATGCAATAAGTGCTTTGAGAGTTGGATTTGATTGCTTGGATGTTGCTTGAGGTTCAATAATGTTTAATGCTGCTTGAAATGCTTCATTTTATAACTCCTTATTGATTTCTAACCGTTGTGGTTGTTGGGAATGTAAATAAGGCCGTTGGAGCTTCATCTTCCCATCATAAATGCACTCTGTAACAACCGGTTTCGAAACACGGGGTACCTGTTTCGAAACAGACTAAAGTAGAAAGAGCCGTTGTGCATTTATTACAATAGGTATCGAACCATGTTTCGATACCATTATGAAACTGTAATGGTTGGTATCGATCCATGTTTCGGAACAGGCTAACCATCATTTAAAATCTTAATTGCCATCAACGGTCGACTCATTAAATGCCAAAAGAGCCGTTGGGGATTAAAAGGGGTATCGATACTAGTATCGATACCATGAGTCATATTTTTAAATGATTTTAAAATAATTAAAAATTTTGAGGTGGTTCGATACTTGGTTTGAAACATAAGTTGGTAGTGAGGTATTGGTATCGAACCATGTTTCGATACTTGTTCTTGGTTTCAAGAACAAAGCTTTAAAATTTAGGTCGGTATCGATACCTCTTCTAAGGGTATTGATACTCTCGTACAAAAACACTTATAAAATTTATTTCAAAGTTCTTGATTTGACTTAGGGACTTAAAAATTTATTACAAAATAGTCCTCATACATAATTGTTATATCGAAATCAATTGTAGTTTTACAGTTTTAATATTTATCTAAATTTTAATTATTTTATATTTTATATTTTATATTAGAATAAAATTATATTGCATATGTATGTATTTGATAGGTTAGATGTCATATCATTTAAACTATATTATCAAATGTTTACTATATATCATTATCATTAAACTTTTAACGGTACTTCATCATGATAGTTAAAAAATGAGATATCTGTCAAAAAGACTTAGGTTAAAGATTAAATTTATCCTAAATAAAGAATAAAGACCCAAATTATAAAAATTATAAACATTAAAGATTAAATTTATCTTTATGTTTTTCTCATTTTAAGTAAAGATGACAATGAATTGGGGTGGATTTTTATCCAAAATTTATAAACCCCGCTTAACCTTAACTCACCCAATTCTTGGTGATTTTTCACCCAATAATTCTACTTTTTTTTCGCTGGATTTTCTTATGGTCTTACCAGTAGTTTTAAGAAACGAGGGTCTTAAAAATTGACAAAAAAATATTATATTATTTTCTTATAAAAATTATAAGAATTTTAGTATATGTCAAATTTTTATAATTTTTATAAAAAATTCGTTATATATAAAATTCTTATATTTTTTAGAAATTTAGTATATGTACCGAAATCCTTACACTTTTTATAAAAAAATCGGTATATATATCAAAATCCTTACAACTTTTATAAGAAATTCGATATGAACCGAAATCCTTACACTTTTTTATAAAAATTTCGGTATATACCGAAAAATATATACCAAAAATCTTACAATTTTTATAAAAAACGATATAATCGTCTTTAACCGTTTTTTTAAATTATTGTTTAAAAAACAGTCCAACCAAATTTTGCAAAACATAAATTTGAAATGGAAACCGGAACATATAAAGGGATTAGCGAAAATATGCCAAAAAAAAAAAAACGAATGCTAAAAATGTTTTTTTTAAGAAATACAATTTGGGAAATCTATAGAGAATCTTTTCTCTTACCAGTTTAAAAAATAGATTTTTTTTCCTTTTAAATTTTAGTGATGTCTGCCAAGGAGTAGTGATGAATGTATTAGAAAATGAATACGATTTTTTAACATATAATTTCTGTGTATTTATAGATTTGTAAACATGAAATATAAATGATTTTAAATAATGTAATAGTTTTGAATATTAATGAAGATTATGGTCAAAACTTGAAATTTTTAATTTTTAATTTTTTCAAAAATATTTTTAAATAAAATTATTTTTTTATCGTTATTTATATTATTAGTCTTTTATATTTAAAAAATGTTTAAAATAAATATTCTATCTACTTAAAAGAATTTTTTACAACAATATCAAATACTTTTATTTTAAACTAAACAACTTAAAAATACATTTTAAAATCATTTTCTTACTGTGCTAGGGATAACAATTTGACCTTAAACAGATAGATTCCAACCTTATCCCATTTGGTAGTTTTTTTTTTTTTTTAAATCAAATTTGGGTTGGATAGAGTAATTAAAAAAAATAAAATCGGGCTAGGTCAAGGTAAAGTTTCACGACCCGACCTTATATGTTTATATATATTTATTATATTTTTATTATTCTTTCGAGTCGGGTCAAATCAAATTTAATTATTTTTTATTAATCTATCGGGGTCGGGTCGGAATTGAATTATTCTTTCGAGTCAGAATGAAAGAAAAAAAAAACTGCCCATTGCCATCTTATTAAGTGCATGGAAGCTTTGGTCTCTGAGGATCTTTTTTCTTCCAAAATGGCCCTTTGTCGTATTGATATGGGCATTTTAATAACTCCAGGTTGCTGCCTTCTTGCAGTAAGGTAAAAAATCAGTTATCCTTTTCTGCAGAGCAAGCTTCCAAGGCAATGTTAATAGCTTGACTACCCTGAAAACACATTTACATTTTAATGGAAACTGGATGCATTAGATCGAGATAATCAACAAGGTTTCGATCTGCAAAACCAATGTGCTCCGGACACGAAACAAGAAGCTGTTGTCCGAGATAGTTAGCATCCGGGAACCGAGTATAGATCATAGCAGAGACGAATTCACAAGTAACCATATAACATTATTAAAGAGACAAGCACCAGATAATAAGGGTAGGTTTCAAGTTGTGCACACCCATTTTGAGAGGGAGAAGAGACCTCCAATGAAACAATAACCATCTTTGAAGAAATTCACTGGAAATACAACTTTAAAGTTTAAACAATACTTGAAAGATGAAAGAAATTGCAGCAGCTGGTTTGAGATGTTCTGGTAATCTACTCCTAGGACCATACTTCTATTCCCACATCATTGCTCCAAAAAATTGAGTTGAATGACACAAGAATCTTGAATAATTAATGAACTAGCAAAGCTAAGGAGAAAACTAGAATCCCAAGCACATTAAAACTTCTGAATTTAAACGAATAGTACCTTTCGATGTCAATAAGGTCAGTCTATGAACAACCCAACAAATAGGACAGAGCAAGGTGTAGTTCAGCAAAATCTGTATCATGATGTTCCACTACCTTCACCAGCAGATATTGAGGGGCCTTCAGATTTCACTAAGTGTGTATTTCGGCTACTGATATCGAGTCCCTGCAATCGGCCAAGAGGATCTTGTTGCATCATATCAGCAAAGGCATGTGAGTTGGAGGGAGCTACCACAGACTGATTAGGCGTCAGAAGGTTAGATTGCAGGGGATGAAATGATGGCATTTGCATATTCTGGGTTTCAACTTGCCGCGGCTGGGGAGGAAAGAAAGAAGGTTGGGTGAAAGGCATATGATGCATTCCCAAATTAAAGTTATCTGTGGGTGTCGACATTTCTCCGGTAGCCATCTTGAGCCTTTCTACTTCCTTCCTCAGTGCTTCATTTAGAGCTGTAGTCAGAAACAAACAATGAGAAAAACTATATTCAATTAATTTACAACTTTCTGTAGTAATTTTTATTAGCAAACACCGGGGACATGATACAAACATGACTGATTACCTCCATGCCATACGAACACACTAATAGTACCCAAAGATTGAGCTCTAAAATTAATTTGAAAAACAAAACTTAGAATGCAAATACCTGGATTTGATTTGCTTCTCATTATTAACTATACATGGTACAATAAAACCGCTCAACTTGCATAGCAAATAAACATATTTGTACACGAGCTAAGTATAAGCTTTTAAAAAATGTCATTTTGGAGAGAATTTGATCATCACAATAGTCTGGACAAAACATACCATCACGTAGCTGAGCCTGCTGTTCCATAGCTTGTAGCCGAAGCTTAAGCTCAGTGTTCTCAGTAGTCAAGCCTGTTGTATCTCTCTACAATAGAACACAAAAACAAGGCTGTTAAATATTCCAGTATCGCCAATAAAGAAAGATAAAGCAACATAAGATTGAACATATCCAAACCTAATGGCAATTTCAGAAAACAAACGCCTTTAAAAGAGTGTTACAAGCATATATAAACGTGTAGATAAAATAACAAACCAAGAAGAATTAGAACCCTGATTGCAAAACGCTTTTGATATATTAGAAAGTAGGACAGCCAAATAGTGATTGTTTAATATGTAGATCCGATATTATCAGAAGACGGAATGCAAATGATCCCCGCAAACAAGCTCCAATGTTAGGCTTGCAATGAGAAAAGAAATTGTTTTGCAAAAAACCTGGAAAAGGGTTAGTTGTGCAGAAAGAGTAGTCGCTTCTGTTTGAAGTGTTTGGACTTTTCGCTCCAGTTCAGATATATATCGGGCTTTTCTCTCTTTAGAGCGAGCAGCTGACTGCCGATTTGCAATGATCCTACAGAAATGATGAACATTCTTAGCAGAAACTTGGATGCAAACCCAAATCTCACCAAACAATATGAAACTGTTAATCTATGGAAGAAAATTTCCATTCCAACTGAAGATTGAAGGGTGTCGTGCGGTGAGATGGCAATTGCTCTAACCCAACCTCCCCACCAAATGCTTGTGCATTTAAGGCAAGATAAACCTTTCCAATAACATATAAACAAACAGATTCGAGTTTAGAGGCTCTCGAACACTACAAAATATGATTGAAATACGGTATTCCAAAAGTAGACAATCTGTAATCATATGACCTTCACAAACACATTATTGCACGTTCTGAAGTTTGTAAAGAACTGCTCATTTGGCCAAAAATCAAACTTATATGAAACCGACAATGGTCAGATGCGAGAAACAGAGAAATATTCCAATTACGACTAACATAATCCATAACAGTCCATCAGTCATTTTGTTCATGGTTTAAGTGATTCCCCAATCATATTCAATTATGCCAATTGTAATGTCATCCTAGTACTGCATGAAATATAGCAAACAAAACAACAAATAACTTTAAAAGGGCAAGATGCAGAATAACAAAAATATGATTAACTTACCATTAAGTTACAACAAGAATAAGATCAAATTATGAAAAATAAAAATAAAAATCATTTAGAAGGAAAAAGAGTAATGAGATAAAAAAGTTTACAGTCAGTCAAGAATAAGGCCATCAGATTAATCAGTAACAATTTATTTCCTATCCAAGACCTAGCATTACGGCATTAGACCGTGAAACACCCCATTCTATAATGGAAATTCAGATACAGTTAACTAATCCGAATATTCCACTCCGAACTTATGGTTACTTCAAAATTTCAGGAAGCATTTATTTTATCTCCTAATCAGGGTACAAAACGAAAGACCCCGAGAATTCAGAAAAATAATTATAATGCATTTTCCTCATAAAGGAAACAAGAAAGAAGCCAAAAAAGCATAATCCATAGAAACCAGCACATATAATGCACATAAATTTTTCATATAAAAGCGAATACTTTCAAGAACTACTACGAAACTGAATTTCCGTAAATAACAAAACTCCATACTTCGAATACTTCGAAGCTGAAAACAATCAACTGTAAACACTACCTTATTAACAAAAAGATAATCAACAATACAACCATAATGTCCATGAAACAAGATAATGAGAGAAGCATGCATGACCGATAAAAGGGCACCTAAAATTAGTTTAAACTCATAATCGGCGTCAACTATCAGTTACATATTTCTTGAATTCTACTCACCCTCATTTTCTTCTAAGTTCTACACTCAAAAAAATATATTTCCATGTTCCAACTTAATTTCATAATTTTACACCCTAAACTGCCCAAGGAGAGAAATAGAAAGTCAACTTCACCACTGAGATAAAAAGAAAAGAAAGAAAAGAACATATCAACAAAACAATCATAATGCCACAAAATTTTAAACATATATAACCAACCATAAACAAAACAAAAAAGCAAAAACTTTATAAAGTGGCAAAATAATATCCTTTCATACAGACATTAATTTCTTCTAGTAACTTCCCCTAATAATCTACAAAAACACCAACTTTAAACTAAAAGTTACTACATGCTTGTAGTTGCCTATACCTAAATTCACTAAAAAAATAACCAGAAAATTGGAATAAACAAAAAAGTAAAGAAAAAACCCAAACCTTTTGGCTCTCTTAGGGTCAACAGTCCACAATTCAGCAAGCTTATCAGGAGCCATAGCTTTCTTAGCTTCAATCGATTCCATTATCGAACACCCATCAACTGAATTACTATACCTATGACTTCCTTTCCCTCCTTCACTACTCTTCTCCCCCATCCCCGACCCGCCACTCATTTCTTCTCCCTTGTGGTTATGACCCGGTCCAGCACCGGAAGAGCCAGCAGCGACCCCTCCATCGTCGGCACACTTTGATCCTGCCCCCAGCTTCTCAATGTCCATGTAGCTACAAAACAAGTCGTCTTCGGATCCCATTACTTCAAAGGGGTCGGATACGAGATCCAGGTCATCGGGGACCCGGAATTGAACTTCGGAGTGAGCTCGCCTGTGGTAAGAACCTCGAAAAGTGGTGGGGTTAGGGAATGTTGGCGGCGTTTGGGTGGCGGAGGATGCATTGGAGGGAGGTGGTGGATCCGGGTTTAGCTTGATACTTGGCGTATCCTGCATTTTATTGTCTTTCGCTTTAGATTCAGATCTCAGAACTGTAAAGAAGAGAGAGATAGAGAGCTGACTGATAGAAATGTTATTTTGTTCTTTTTCAACTTTCTTCAGTTATTTCCTAAGAAAATAAAAAAATCATAGAACGAAGTCGTTTTATTCAAGCACTTAAACGTTTAATGGCTAATCTTTTGCTATATAAAAATAGACGATTATTACAAATTTAAAATTATTAATTTAATAAATATAAGAAAATATTTTTTATTTTTATTTTTATTTAATAAATTTTATAAACTTCACCTAACCTTAGAATTGCAAAGATATAAATGTGGATGATTAAAATTTGGTATTTTATTTGTTTTTTATGGTTTAGGTTAAATTGAAAAAAATAAATATAAGAGATTAAAAAAATTTAAATCTAAAATAATATAGGTATTAAATTTTAAAATAATATTAAAATTTT
Source organism: Abelmoschus esculentus (assembly GCA_035048815.1). Classification (NCBI taxonomy): domain Eukaryota; kingdom Viridiplantae; phylum Streptophyta; class Magnoliopsida; order Malvales; family Malvaceae; genus Abelmoschus; species Abelmoschus esculentus. Next base: position 3,783,603 of record JAUCBN010000021.1, read on the forward strand.
TAAAATCTATTATACTACCTATAAAAATTGTAAAATACATTTTTAAACTGGATTTATATTAAAAATAAAAAAAATACAAAAAGAATCGTATCACTTGCAAAAAGATCTAACAATAAAGTTTAAAGATGCGAAAGATATTAAAGTACAAATCCTATCACTTACAAAAGATATAATAATCTTCTGATAAAAATACAACAGATCTAATACTTTGATCAGAGTGCTCTAAAAGAAAGTAATTTTTTTAGTTACTTGATCTTGGCAAATCAACAAAACAACATAAAGGAATCAAAAGTTACACAGGCCATTGATCTTTGCTGCTAACAACATTTGATTGATATTTTTCATACGAATATTAAACTGTTAAAAAGCAGACAACACTGTTACAAAGACAGACTAAAACTATCATAAAAGCATACTAATAAACTACCATGAAAGAAGACGAAAAAATTACAAAAAAAGCACATAAAATATGAAACTGACAAAGTGAAAAGCAGAAAAACTTGTAAATAATATTCACCAACAAAGACGAATACTTTATTTATATAAAAAACCAGAAAAACGTATAACGACCCAGATTTCGAATTCGAATGTCGGATTAATCGAAGTGTTGGGCTTCAACTTTGGGTCTCAAGCTTGAGTGTTGGGTTGTTTTGGAGCCTTAGACTTGGGTGTTTGGGGGTTGTCTTTGGCCTATAGGGTTTTAGAGATTTTTTGGCAAATTCCTAGGTGAGGACTACGGGTGAGAAACAAGCATATTTGGGCTAGGCTCGAGGCTCGCCGAGCTTGGAATTTTAAGCTCAAACTCAGCTCGAAAATAATATTATTGGGTTGGGCTCGGGCTCAAAGCTCGTTAGGCTTGGGCTCGGCTCAGCTCTGTTTGACTTGAAATGGACAATTTACTATATTATTTTTATTATTTATTTATTTATAGTTTATTTTTTTATTTATTATTTGTAGTTTTGTAATTTTTTATTTATTATTATATGTTAGCTGTTACCGTTGAACGTTCGGGGCCGGCAACGACGAGAAGACGAATGGTTATCAAGCATTCGAAGGGGCGCGCGTCATCTCTACGCGCGCGTGGTGAGCCGAACAGTCGGCGCGTGTAGAGCGTGGGAATTTCAGAGGCTTCTTCTCCTTTAATTGTGACCGTTAGATCAAATTTTGATCTAACGGTACACGTTGAGCTAAGCATGAATAACAAGGGTTATTAGATTAGGGTTTATCAATGTAATCACCGGTTTGGCTCAAAGGGTTAATGGGCTGAGTGTAATTAAAAAGGGTTTATTTTAATTATTCGGGCCTGTAATTATTTTTTATTAGACTTTTAATTGATAAACACTTGGGTTGTTGTTTAGTCATTGTTGGATTAAATAATTAAATAAAGTCTGGGCTTTTGTTTATTATTGGTTTAATTTATAAATTTGATATTTAAATATATAATAAAATAATAATAAAAAATAGTATTAAAACCGAATAAAACTGAAGTTAAAAGGAAATAAAAAATAAATAATAAATAAAAAAAGAATCTGAAAATGGATAAATAATAAATAATAAAAAGAAATATATACAAGAAACAAAATAGTAATATCTCTATAATATATTTTTTTAGAGTTTAAAATTAAAGATATAATAAAAATAAATACCATAGTAAGTTTTTTGATTTTGATTTAAAGAGTAAATAGTAATATTTTGGATTTTTTTATTTTTAAAATTTTAAATAATTATAAGCTCAATATTCGAATAAAAAATAAAACTTGGGTTTATACCCCGGATAAAATTTGTGATTACAGTGGTAGTTAAGATTCTAAACGATGGTTAGCCTGTTCCGAAACATGGGTCGATACCAACCATTATAATTTCATAATGGTATCGAAACATGATTCAATACCCCTTGTAATAAATGCACAACGACTTTTTCTACTTTTGTCTATTTCGAAATAGGTACCCCGTGTTTTGATACTGGTTGCTATAGAGTGTATTTATGGTGGGAAGATAAAGTTTCAACGGCCTTATTTACGTTCCCAACAACCAAAACGGTTAGAAATCAATAAGGAGGTATAAAATGAAGCATTTCAAGTAGCATTAAAAACATTATTGAACCTCAAGCAACATCCAAGCAATCAAATCCAACTACCAAAGCACTTATTGTATATCTTAACTCCCAACTCTTGTAATTTCAATTTGTTTTTTTGTAATTGAGTTTGGGGAGAGTTTATTTGTAATTGGGGCAATTTTTTTTTATCTTGTGAGAGATTACAATTTACCTTTCTTTCATCCTTTTTATCTTTTGAGGTTGAATCAATTCTTGAGTAGAAGAATTGATTCGAATTATAACGATTATCCCTTGAACTGAAAAAAAGATAGAATTCTCTTAGTGAATTGGTTTCAAAATCCTTAGTGGGAGCTAAGGTAGTGGATGTAGAACTTGTTTTGAAGCTTGAACCATTATAATTCTTTGTGTTCTTCATTTTCATATTTTTACTGAAATTCCACCAAAAATTATTTAAATTGCCAATTCACCCCCTCTAAGCCAACTTTCAAGATCGATCAACTCAACGATTGGTACCAGAGCTAGATCTTTGAAGGGATTCACCTCCACCAAAGAAGATCCGAAGATTTTTGGTCATTCTTTCAAGTAAAGTCAAATGGCCTCCACCTCCAGAACTTGGAATGAGTCTCACTCCATCACCAAACCTCGATTCTTCAACGGTGACAACTACTCGTATTGGAAGAATAGAATGAAGCTCTTTATCAAATCCAATGATTATATCCTTTGGGATATAATTGAAGATGACCCATCAATTCCAATGAAGATGGAAGGAGATCTACAAGTGTCGAAGAAACTGAACGAGATGACCGATAAGGAGAGAAGAATGATGTCTACTAATGAAAAAGCCTTGCACATCCTCTTTTGTGCTCTTGACCCCCGACATCTACTCCAAGATGTCATCTTGTACAAGTACAAAAGAAGTTTGAGACTCTTTGGAGACTACATATGAGGGCACCAATGACGTCAAAGAGACAAAGATAGGTCTTCTCAGTCTCAACTACGAAAATTTCAAGATGGAGCCAGATGAAGACATCACCAAGATGTTTGATAGATTTTCGGTGATTATCAATGGTCTCAAAGGGTTCGGTGAGATCATACCGGAAGAGAAGCTCGTACGAAAGTTCATCTACTCTCTTCCCGAGTCTTGGGATAGTAAGAGAACGATCATTATTGAAGCCAAGAACCTCAAGACTCTCAAACTTGATGCTCTTGTGGGATCTCTTCTCACCCAAGAGATCATGAAAAAATGAAGAGAAGATGAAAAGAAGAAGAAAAAAGTGAAGTTAGAGAAACGAGAAGTTGAAAAGAAAAAGCGAGGAATTGCTCTCAAGGCTTCATCCTTCCAAGAAGAGGTGGACACGAGTGAAGAAGAAGAGATAGAAGAGTTGGCTATTATAGCCAAAAGATTTACTAGACTCATGGGGGCTAACCAGAATAGAAGATTCCAAAGAAAGAAGGATTTTAAATCAAAGGGCAAAGAAGAGGAGAAAGATTAAATCATTTGCTATGAATGCAAGAAACCCAATCATATAAGGACCGATTTCCCTTAATACAAAAGAAATGGTTTTAAGAAAAAGAAGAAGCAAAAGGCTCACGTTGCCACATGGAGTGATGAGGATTTAATTTATTTTTAGTGGATTTACTCTCAATTATTTTTCTTAGCTAAAAAATTATTTTTAATGTATATATATATATATTATGTACGTTTATATATAATTATTCCGAGCCTGTTCATGATATTTTCGAGACGAGTTTGGGTAAGCTCGGCTCGACTCGTTTAAATTCTGAATAGAGCTTTGACCGAACCTTGACCAAGCCGAACCCGAGTAGCTCATGAGCCGGCTAGGTTCATTATCACCCCTAGTGAGGATAAAGAGGAAGGAGGGGGAAAGAGAGAGTTTCTGCAGAATAGTTATTGGGGGTGAGATCATTCTTTTGCTTCTATTCTTCTTCCTTCTTGCTAAGAAGAAAACTTGTTAAAGGTTAAATCTTTAAGTATTGTGTAGGGAATCTCATTTTAAGTCTTGAGAGAAAGTTAAAGAGCTGAGTGAGATCTAAAACAAGGTAAAGAAGGTTGAGTTTGGTGGAGAAAGGATTTTAGTGAGGTTGAAGGGCCAAGATCAAGAAACGGTGATGTTGATCTCTTCTCTGAGTTTGTTGACGTTTTAATTCTTAGAATCACCCCTAGTAATCTTTAATTGTTGGTTTATCTCTCCTTTTTAGAGAAAAATGTGTGAAAGCCCTCAAAATCTCTTGAGAAGAAGAAAGCATAAGCTGAGTTGGAAAGACGTTTTTGGTTGTTGTGGCTTGAGGTTGGTATCCCTCTAACTCTCAATGTATCGTACATCTCATGAAAATAGGCTACATTACATGTTTGATTCATGTTTAGCTTGCTTGGTAGCTTAGAAGCCATTTAATGATAAATTATGGGTTGAGACAATTCATGGCTTAAAATTAGTAGCAACATACTCTAAACTTTTTCAATAATGTGTAGGAACGATTTGAGAATAAATGAGTTAGTTTAGGCTAGTGTTCTTGGTGAATTTCAAGTTCAAAACTACAAATTCGTTCAGACTTGGGGGCGTATCTGTACGACAATGTCATGTATTGAATACCCCTTGCTTATTTCAAATTCTAGACATATTTTTGAGTATCGGTACGCAAGGGTATATCGATACCACCATTGCATTAGTTTCTTATAGGCAGACGTATCAGTACGCTATATAGGTGTATCGATACCTGTACGAATCAGTGCCAATACGAGGTTTGGCTATATCGGTACGGGTAGGCAGCTTAGGCTCTTCGAGGGCAATAATGTATTGGTACGCCTTGAGGGTGTATCGATATTGGGCAGCGTACCGATACCCCATATAGGTATATCGGTACTCGTTGGATAATCTGTTCAAAATTAGTGTTTGAGTTTGAGGACACTATACTTTGTGATAATAGGTTCTAAGGATCTCTTATGGTGAAAAATAAATACTAAAATTGAGAAATTGATAAATTAACCTAAAATGTGAATAATTGGACTAATGGTTTGGTAATTTGGGGAGGGTTAAATGGATGATAGAAACCATAATGGTACTTTTTGGTCTTTGAATGTTGTGTTAGTTAAAACCTTGATGTGTGCCGATAGGTTGCTTAGCTTAGCAAAAACTATTATGTGATGAGAATGCGGATTCCCATGAATAGTGTTGCAACACAATAAAGGTCATCCGATGTAACATTCCAGGTGATATATTGAACTCTTTTTCGAATGGAGGATCTCGGTACTGTGTAAACACGAGCCTCATTCGAAGATGCTCGATGTAATATTCCGAGCATGAGATTCGGAGGATCCCGATATTGTGTGGACACGAGCCTCATTACTATGTGTTTTGTGTTTGATATGTATATATTGTGTACGATAGTATACATTCATGATGCTATGTGTTTAGGTGATTATGGTAGTGTCGTCATCCCATGCATGCTATCACATGTGTTGCATTGCTTTATTCATGATACATGCGAATGTGGTCGAGTAGTGGTGTACCCACTGAGCTTCTATAGCTCAACGTTTTGTAATATGTTTTCGTGCGTATGTTAGGTGAAGACGCGGATCAGAGAATGTAACCCCCTAAATCCGACCTAAAAGAAATAGATCGAATATAAAAAGTCACGTTGGAAAATTTTATCCTCAAGAAAATCAATTTTAAAAATTATACTTTAATTTAAAATAAAACCATAATGATAACATAAATATCTCAAATGTCTCAAAGTTTCATAATAATAACCTGAATAACTAAAAATAGTTTCGTTTTGATAATGAAATAACTGAATAAAATCTGAGATCCTCCAAGTATCACATCGCCTAAAGTTTAAAGATCTGTAAGAGAAACTAAGGGGGTAATCTAAATAGCTTAGCGTGTTTCTAAGGTGCAGATAAAAACAATAAAACATGGTTTATAAAATTATTTTTCAAGAATAATATTTCAAAAAATAAAATAAGATTCACATAAATAATTTCCTTAAGAGTAAAACTTTGGAAAATGCAAATCATGATGTATGAATGATATCATACGCACAACACAAATTCCAACTACAACGTCACCAATCCGAGTAGAGAAGTTCCCTAGAAACCTCACCTACAACGTCATCAATCTGAGAGTGGTCTTAGGCTTTCGGAAAGCTGTCACGACTTCCTCCGTACACAATCTCATCTCATGCACACAATATGATATAACATGATTTAAAAATCCGAAAAAATCATAATTTAATCCAAACCACAATTTATCCAAAATCTCAATTTTTCTGAAAACACAAATTCATAGGATATAAAAATCATATTTACTCTAAAAAATGTAAGATCTCAAATCTAAATTTTTTTTTATATTTCTCAAAACACAGTGATATGTATGCAAGGTAACACAAATACACAACTAGAGTCACAATACAAAAATTAGACATGCTATAAAAAAATGAGTATTTTTTAAAACACAAATATTAAGCACATCACAGAAAATATATTTTTCGAAAAAACACATATAGCACAGTAAGAGAATACACCTTAGCTAAAGCGATTGAAATGACTGAATAACATGGTCTTGAACTCGAATAGAAATAAAGAGTGAGAACATAGGCTTTAGAGAATCTCAATGAAAGAAAAATAATATAGGGTTTTCTTTTAGACCAAAATATGTATTTATAGAAAAAAATAATTGATTTAAATTAGAATTAAAGTTCTATTAGATCATATTATTAATATAATAAATATAAAAAAAAGTTGTAGAATTTTAAAGGGATTTCTTTCCTTTATATAATATATAATATTAAATAAAGAGTTTTGATAAAACATTAATTAGAATAAAATAATATTTTTAATAAAAAGATTAATTGTAGATAAACTTTTAATAAAAAAATAATTAATCTCAGTAAAAATAAAATTCAATTTAAAAAACAAATTGTTTATCTAAAAGTCGTCAAATTTTAAAAATCACTTTAACTTTTAATCTTTAAATTCATATTTTAAAACTTTCAAAACTTTATAATCTTATCTCAAAATTTTTCCCTCAAATTTAGAAAACCTCAAAAAAATAGGATTTCAGAAATTAAGAATCTAAAAACTAAGAATTTTAATTTGGAATTTCAAAATTATGAATAATTTTTGGGTGTTACAGAGGAGCACCATCGTAGTTGGATTCTTAGCATTGACTTGGTATCAAAGTATAAAATTAATTGATGTAATGAACTAGTACTTGTCAGACCATGTGTTATAATTTTTTAACTCTATTTGGTATTTTAATCATGTCAAATACTTTTAAACGGTTGTATTTATTTGGAGCTCCTTACTCTTTTAAATTATGTCGGATTTTATATCTTTTGAAATAGATGAACTCTTATTAGATTTGAATGCATTTAATGGGTTTTTAAAGCAAAATTTTAAAATATTTATTTTGGATCGGAGGCCCAATATAACATCCGGATCAAGAATATTACAAAACGGTTAAAGATCGTTGTCGTTAAAGAAGAATTTCACTAAAGAAAAAGAATAAACTTTAAAAATTATAAAATACTTAAGTTAGCATGTATAAGTCACCATTGTATCCGTTTGTATTTAGTTCATTTCTTAAGAGGTTTTTACATAATTTTAATTGTACTTTGTTTCACATCATATATTCTCATAGTACACAAATTACATTTTTATAATTATTTTATATGTTTTTTAATAATTTTTAAAGTTTAATAAATGTTTACATGCTTTATATTTATTAATATAATTTTAGAAAAAAACAATTGTTGATTATGTATTATTTTAATTATAGCTGAATATTTTATCAAATCATTTTGAATTAAAATTTTGAGTTAGTCGAATTGATTTGTTTTATTTTATAATTTAAATTTTATTTGAATTTTTTAAGTAAAGTTGAGTTTATAGAATTTAAGTTAAATTAAGTATCAAGTTTCTAATCAAATTTAATTGTAAATATTTATAATATTATGATAATAATTGATTTTTAATTTAAACAACTTTTTATAATTATATAATATATATAATTCTTATTTTTCATATATGATATACATATATCGGATAGTCTTGAAGAAAATAATTTTTATCAAACTTAAAAACTGATCCATCAATCATGTTATTTAAGTTATTCAATCTTTTATTTTATAGCTCAAATTTTATTAAAAAAATTGAGACGAAGAACAAAACTCTTTGTCTCCTAATCATGCCTCTTTCTGGGCCCACACTAAAAAATATTTAAAAATTAAATTTTAAATATTAACCTTAATTTTTATATCTTAAATCCTAAAAAAATACATCTTATTAATAATTTTTAAATTTTAATAAAAACTCTAATCTTAAACTCTAAAAATTAATTTTTAAAATTTAAATTAATTATTTTAAAATAAAAATATTTAAAATATTTATATATATTAAAATAACAAACGAATTTATTTTAACGATGGAAAAATCTATAAATATCTATGGACATTATTCCAATTTCAAAGAAAGAAAAATCAGTCGAATTCAAGATAAAAGATTATTTTTTCTCTTGTCTGTTAGTCATATTAAAATGACAACACACCCATCACACATTATCTTGTACAGGATTGGTTCAGCCGGGGGTAACGGTATATATTCGATTAATTTGATCGATGATTAAATTAAATTAGTTATAATTCAATTAATCAAATCTTTTAGAATTATAACGGTTAATTGAATTAAATTAATCATAACTAAATTAATTAAACTAAAATTATTTTAGTTAATTCAGTAGACTTTTGAATTAATCAAACTTTTTATAAAATTTTAGATAAATTATACAGTATGCTATAAAATTTTGCTAAAATAACTTTTTAGTCATTAAACTTTTATTAAATTAGTAATTTAATAAAAGTTTAATGACTTTTATAACATATCAAAAAATTTAATCATTTTATAATTTTTAAAAAATAATTATTAATTAAATTTATCTAAATTAACCGATTGAACTAATAAAAAAATTTAATTCGATAAATTAAAACTAAATAACACACCCCTAACTACATCAGATGTACTTCTACAGGTTGATAAATACATGTTTGGGTGGATCGAAGAATGTTAAAAGAAATAATTATATTTTATTAAAAATTTTAAATTTACGTATAATTTAATTTAATTTTTTTATTATTTAAGTTTACCCAATACTAACAGTTCAGATCTCTTTAACATATAATCATGCTTTTTATCTTCTATAAAGAAGAATTTATATCATAGGTCTGACCTATCGTATCAATTGTGGTTCATCCAATAATAACCACCTACTTTATCTTCTAATTCGTTTTTTCAATCAATGAATTTTCATTCATAATTTAAATGTCATTTTTAAAATATAATTTTTAAAAATTATATTAATTACATGATTAATTAGTTACTAAATAATGATTTTCATTAATTAAAAAACACGACTGATATGATAGACCGGACCTATGATATAACGTATCCCTCTATAGTTCTGAGTTCATACTTCCTTTCCTGTTGCTTTCCGGGTCCCATTTACATTTACTGTTCTCTCTGTGTGCAAAGAATTTCCAACTATTTTCTGCTACAAGTTAGTGAGCAATAAAGGCTTGAAAACCCCAAATTATTTCCCTCATAACACCATAATTATATCTTCACTGCCTTGGGGTTCTGGCTTTTTACTGGTTTACATGGAATCTTTATGGTTTTGGAAGCCATAAATTCTTCTTTTTTGCATACCCTTTGCTGTATTGTACTACCAGAGCCTTTAGCTTTAAGCACCCAAAGAAGGTGCCTTTCAATGGTGTCTTTATATTAGTTGTGGAAATCCCTGACAGACACATAACCCTAGCTATAAAGAAAGCATAAGCCCATACTTCAGAAAAGGATACTTGACATATTGTTATCAAGTGTTTGATAGGATTTTGGGGGGTCATGATGCAAGATGAAGTAGTGATTGGGACGATTCTTTATCATCGACTGCACCGGGGTCTCCTCGATGTGGAATCGAACGTGTCGCCGTCGTCGTTGTCGACAAATGGAGCCAAGTTTGATACCAACATGGTGATCATCCTAGCAACTTTGCTTTTCGCCTTGGTATGTGTTCTAGGACTGAACTCTATCTTGCGTTGTGTGTGGCGTTGTGGCAGACGGTCTGGTTTGGATGCCTCCAACGAGACTGTTGCTCGTCTAGCCGAATCAATGTGTCGGGAGAAGAGTGCTTTGGGACGGATTCCGGTGGCTGTATACGGTCCGGGGATGAATATGAAGGCTACGGATTGTCTGATCTGCCTTGGAGAATTCATGGATGGTGAAAAGGTCAGGGTGTTGCCGAAATGTAACCATGGTTTTCACGTGAGATGTATAGACACATGGTTGATGTCAGGCTCATCTTGTCCAACTTGCAGGCGGTCATTGTTGGATGACGCTGCAGAGGTGACTGAAGACAGAATCCGGCAACACGAGGTTGGATGATCCGGCAACCTCAGAGTAGCCTTTTTAGTGTAGTTTGGACAATTTGTAAGTTAGTTTTGTTTATGTATATGCATGAGCCTATTAAGAAACCTAATACATGAACCTGCAAATGAAACAGAGGGACTTTCAGTTTCTCCTCCTGGATACTGTTAGTATCAGACTTGGTCTATCAGATTAGGGACGGTCTGATTTGGTTTGTTGAGGAGGGACTTACGACATCGGAGACGTGTGGGTCGCCGGAACCACCCGGGTGGTCGATTTATATAGCTCGGTCCCTCATTTTTCATGAAGCATTTGTGTGACACTCATGTTCAAGACTTGGATATAAAGATACGATTTTTAAAGATAATTCAGATACATTTAATTATGATCGTGTCGGATACATACTCGCATACATCAATTACAGTCGAGTTTGAGTAACATACGTATCTTTGTGGAAAGGGTGTTGCTGGGTATCGTTCTCTCCCAAGTGTCACGGAGCTGTATTCGTTTCCTTTCATCTGCAGGCATATGGTACACTTGGACCACCACCCCTCTCTGTTTTTGTCTTTGGATCTTTCCTTGATTCCAAGGATTGCAGCTAGGAATTGTCTTTACCATCTGTGGGAACTTGCCATTGGCCTTTATTTTGGAATAGAAATTTCTGTTTTTCTTTTGTCCTGTCCTAAAATATTAGGTTTAGAGTTTAAAATTTAAATTTAAAATAAAACTTAATAAGTTAAAAATATAATATATTAGTTTAAGATATAAGATTTTTAAAATTTAAGATTAAAGTCTTAAGATATATAAAGGGAATAAAAAATAGATAATTTTATTTTTTTATTTTCTCATATTTATGCACACCAACTTGTTGCAATCATGACTAAGAATTGATAGCCTTAATAACTTTATAAATGGGTTATAATTAATGTATATTTTATTTTTAATTAAATTTAATAGAATATAACTAATTATATTTTAAAATTTTATGTTTAATTGATTTAGATTGTTTATGATTTAGAGTTTATTAGTGTTAGGATTTAGATTTTAGGGTTTAATAGTTGAGCTTTAGATTTATGTCTAGGGTTTAGGGTTTAGAGTTAGGGTTTAGGGTTTAGAGTTTAATAGTTAAGGTATATATTTATGGTTTAGAGTTAAGGTTTATGGTTTAGAGTTCAGAGTTTAATAGTTAAGTTTTATATGTATGGTTTAGAGTTTAGGGGTTAGGGTTAGTGTTTAGGGTTTAGTAGTTAAGGTTTAAGGTTTAAGATTAGGGTTTATATTTAGGGTTTAATGTTTATGGTTTAGAAATTAAGGATTAGTGTTTATGGTTTGAAGTTTAGTAACGAAAGTTTATGTTTATGGTTTAGGGTTTAGGGTTAGTGTTAGGGTTTAGGGTTTAGTAGTTAATGTTTAGATTTAGGATTTAAGGTTCATGTTTAGGATTTAATGTTTAGGGTTTATACTTTAATATTTAGGGATTAGTGTTTATTGTTTAAAGTTTAGAAATATAATTAATGAAACTTAATTTTTTAAGAATGTAATTAATTATATTTTTTAAAAAAACTAAATAAATATTAATTAATGAGAATTTTTAAAGTTCTTATTAACAACCCACTTTAAATAGCATAATCCAGATAATACGAACTGATGTATCATATTAAAAACCCGAAAAAATCAAATTAAATGATAGATAATTATATCGATAAAATTTATCTAGAATTGTACAGTAATCATTGTAGTAAAATTAACGATTAAATGAACAAAACAGTTATAATTTTTTAGCTAAATGGTTAACTAGTAAAAAATCAATAAAAAATTAAAATTAATTTTATAATAATATTAAATTAGTAATTATCATTAATGTTTTTAATTAATATAAATTATTAATTATTACTAATTTTTGTTTAATTAATATAAAATATTGACTACTACTAATATTGGCATAAATAATATAGTTTTCTAAATGATTTATTCGCTTTAAAATTTTAAGATTTTTTTATTTAAATATTGAAGAATTTTTTTGAATGATATACTTTAAACTATTAAAATTAATAGTAATAAATGTATATTATTTATAATATTGATATAAAATAATATGATTAACTGAGTAATCGAATAAAAATAAATCGATAACCGATAACCGTTTAGAAGGAAATCAGTTTAAACAAGACGATAAAAATACATCAAATTCTTTATTATTTTTCTAGTTTCTAGTATTGAATCTAATTAGTCTTGAAATAAAATCATTAGTTATCAGTTTTAAAGGTGCTTAATGAGTTGAGCAGTTTGTAAGTTATTCGAACTTGATTTGGTTAAAACTCGATAAATATTCGATTTAGATTAATTTGATTTAAATTTAACTTGAGGGCGTATAACAAGTTGAATCGAACAAAGTCTAACTTGACTCGATAAGTTCGCGAGTTACTCGTTAATTTTTGAAAATATTTTTTAGTAATTAATTTAATATTATTTCATTAAAAAATAAATTAAAATAATAATTATTAATTTGTAATTGTTACTTTAATTTTAGTATGTTAGTTTTGTGTATTTATAGATTATTACTTTAGAATTTAGACTTTGAAAGTGTTTTATATACTCTTTTGATATTTTTAGTTAAATTTATTAATTTATATTGATATTAAGCCCGATATAGTATTATTAAATTTTAGTTTTATTTAAAAATAAGGTAAGTTCTTTAGTGAGCTAACCAACAATAAGTCAAGCTTAACGAGCAAAAAAATATTTTAACGAGCACGAGTCGAGCACAATTTTAACGACCTTAACAAGCAACGAGTCGAGCACAACTTTAACGAACTTAACAAGCAACGAGTCGAGTTAGGCAATAAAATTTTTTAACGAGCACAAGTCGAGTATTGCCCAACTCAAGATCGATTCCCTCGATAAAACCCCTAATCAGTATAGTATTTGATTTTTTTTTAACATTTTTAGTCTTTAAAATAGAATGGTTGAGAGTAAGGATGATAATCGATCGTACTTGAATCATATTTTATAAAGTGTAAGTCTAATTTAATTAATAATTGGATTTAAAAAAAATCAAAGTCCGAATCCATGTTCAATTACATAAATCCATATATGATCTAATAAAATATTTATAATCTAAATTCAAATTCGAAACTTTAATTCGAATTATTTTTTAATGTAACAACTCAAACAATTATCTTTAAATAAAAAATAATTTTCATCAGATAAATATATTTAAATTAATAACACAAATAAATCTCAATAAATTTTATAATCCAATATAAAATAAATTAAAATAACAAATCAAACTTCAATTAAAGTAACTATTATCGTACTAGTCTACTAACATAACTACTTTTTTTTTAAATCACAATTATAAAATGAAAAAATTAAAGATATAATCAAAATTCAATCATTAACATTTGACATAGAAAAAAAAAATTCTAACTATCAAGCTTCGTTATTGTACTAAAACTCAACAAAAGAATATAAAATAAGAAAAACATAAATATAATTGTAGAATATATTAATCATCTAAAATATTAATTTTATATAAACTTAATTGGGATTTCAATATATATATATATATTATAAAATCTAATAATTTTAAATATTTTTATTCGGATTTATATATGGATCAAACTCATATCGGATATGGATTCGAATTGAATTTAGATCAAATCATAGCAATATCTATATCCGGTTTATTCCTATTAAGACTCAGACATTTTTTTCAAATTTAAATTTTTATTGATCGGATTTGAAATGGATTATTTTCTTTAGATCAAATCAAATTTGGATCAAATTCGAGTTATATCGGTATCCTTAGTTGAATGAGATTATAAATGACACGAAGTTTTGCTGAGAATTTGTTGTTAAACTGGGATTTAAATATGAATTCGTAATCACTATTTAAATCATTATTTTAAGATTTTAATATTATTCAAAATTATTATTATAAAAAATAACGATCCACAATAATCATAATTCATATATTATTTACAAAACATCACAACCAAAAATACAGCCGCAATTTGAACACTCAGTGTGTTTTTCTTTGTCATCGTCTTCAATCATAACCCATTAATCAAAAGGCTACGTTACTTTGGTAATCATCAAATTATTTAAATATACTATTTTAATCGTCGAATTAAACAACTCGTTAATCTTACCATTAAATTTTTAAATTAATCTTATTTTTATCATTTTATTAAAAATATGACATGAAAGTTAATAAAAATTTATAAATTATATGTTTAGTCATTATTATTTATCCATTATATCAATTTAGTCTTAATTTTAATTTAATTAAATAAAATTAACCAATCAACTAGATGATAACCCGTGTTCTATCTTTTTCTTAATTTTAATTTATTTAATTTAATAAAATTAAACAATTAACCAAATAATGGTACACGTCACCATCTGATCAGACATAATCAAATGAAGCAAATCAAATTAAGGGTTCGTTTGTTTCACTAAAAACTGCTTCTGGAAAATGAATTCTGGAAAATGAACTACACTTTTTAGAAAACTAATTATAGAAGTCATTATCATGTGTTTGGATGAAACTGTGTAAATCATTTTTCGTTGTTTGGTAAATTTTACTGAAAATAATTCTAAAAATTTATTTTTAATGAAACAAACAAGATTTTACATTAAAAATTTATTTATTTTATTGAATTATTTTTATTATTTTAAAAATTATGTTTTATAAAGACCTACACTAATATATATTCAGCCTAATAACCAATAATAAATTATAAAGATTTACGTAAATCTTTATAATTTTTTCCTTCATCCAAATACCCTCACATGAATTAGCAGTGTTATATCAAATTGTTGACAACAGTAAAAAAATTGAATTTTATGGCTCATTTTCTAAACAAATATTCTTAGATATTGATCTTATTTTAAAAGTTCGAAAATATTAAAAAAGAAATCTAAAACAAAACCCATTATAATTAGAATGAAATATTAAAATATAAAATAAATTAAAACAATGAATTACGGTTGGGAAGGAAAACAAATTAAAATATAAATATAAATAAATATTAAAATAAAAATAATTATTAAAATATTAAAACAAAAATAAATATTAAAATAAAAATAAATAAATTAAAATATAATTCGAATAAAATATTAAAATATAAATAAATTAGAATATTTCTTTATTTGTAGAGAACAAAAGAAAGAAAAACAACTTACCAAGAATGAATAAGTCATTTTACATAGAAACAAGGATTTTTTTTCATTGACTATAATTGATTTTTCTTTGACTTTTTCATTTTTCATGAACCAAACAACAAAAAGATAAAAAAAAAAATTCCGTAAAACCATTTACGCGAAACAAACAGACCCTAAGAGTCAAAGGAATGTAAACCCACACCCAAGAGTGAGGAGGACTTAGTCTCCAACCATTGGGCTAACTTCGTTATATTATATAAATTGAGATAAGTTTACAATGGACATCGCATACCGTTAAACATCGTTAACTATGAACATCGCTGAATATTATTAAATTAATTAATAAAAATTAAAAATCGCAATGGTTCAAACTACAACTAATAATTATAGGTTAAGTCTATCATTCTTTATTAATTATATATTAAGTCCTTAAAATTTTTAATTTTCATTAATTAAATTAATAGTGTTCAACAATATTTAACATTAGTGATATTTAACGGTATTCGATATCCAACATGCAGACTTTGATTTTTGTAGCCACAACGATGACAAACATCCTTCTGCAACCTGTAACTTTTCTCGGTATTTGTACAGGTTATGGTAAAAGCTTCTGTAATACTCTAATTTTTCCTTAATCTATAAACCTTAATTTTCTTTAAGTTTCTAATTCGAACCCTAAAAATTTAAAATTTTTAATTCTGACTTTAGTGGTTTTTTGGTAAATATCTTAAAGTTTAGGGTCCTGATGGTAAGTTTTTAAACTTCAGACCCTTATTAGGTAATTTGACCAATTTTATATGGGAATCAATTTCCACCCCGCTCCAGTTTTATTTCTCTTTAAATTTCCTTTCATTACATTTCATTCTCTCCGTTTTTTCAAGTGTAAACCAAAAGAAGTTGTGTTTCCATTCGTTTTCCCTCTGCATTTTCGATTCCGGTGTATTGGTAAAATTCTTTTATTCCCTTTTTTGTTCGTTGTTCTGTTATGGTGATTGGAGTTTGTTTTGAGTTTTGTTTTCGTTCGATTGTTATGAAGTTATGTTGTTTAGAGGTTTAAGATTCTGCTTTTTTTGTATGTGTGTTTTTAGTCGGTTTTGAATCGAATCTGAGTGAGGGGGAAATTGTCGAAATTGGATCTAGAAAACCCAGAGATTTTCTAGGGAAAATCTAGGTTTTTCAGATTTTCTCGGAAATCCTGGAAGTAAACCCGATCTGACTCGTTGACCGACTCAACCCAAGACCTGACCCGACCCGTGATCCGACCCGAACTGTTGACGTCAATGTTGACCTGCTGACGTCAGCACTGACCAGTGTTGACTTCAGCGTTGACCAACGTTGCATCATCGTTAACTTTTTCTAACCTAGTCTCACGTGCTGAGTTTAATGGCGTGGTCCTCTTTTCGAAATTCGAACCCAAAATGACGTTTTTAAAGCTTTTTAGTTCGAATGATTAATCGAAAGTTGTCTTTTTCAAAATTTGAAATTGATTTACCGTTTCGTTCAGGTGATGTGGATTCAGACCTCGATTTTATTCCTCCTCCTCCTGGACGACCTCTTGCTCCTTAGACTTCGAAAAATGCACGTGAGTTATTAGTTTATTTATGTTCGTGTATTTATTCATGTACAGTGGCATAGTAGTGTGTCTTATATTTTTGTTACTAGGGATGTAAAAACAGTTACTCGGATGGGTTTCAGGTCGGGTACTGTCAGGTTGGGTAAAATCGGATACATGTCATTTCAAGTTGATTTGATGTTTTGACTCGATTCGGGTCGGGTGCGGGTCTATTTCAGGTCGGGTCCATTTCAGGTCGGGTCCGTTTCAGGTCGGATCCATTTCAGGTCGGGTTGAAATGGTTCGGGTCCAAATCGGATAATTGACAGTTTTATTTCAGGTCGGGTAGATTTCAAGTCGGGTTCATTTCAGTTCGGTTGCATTTCAGGTCGGGTTCATTTTAGGTCGGTTTTGTTTCAGGTCAAATTAATTTTGATTTTATATTCATATTAATTTAAACTATTAATTTTGATTTTGTATTAATACGTAAAAAAACAAATAAATGTTACACCATAAAGTTAAAGATTAAAATTTGAAATTTTAAAAAAATCAACATTAACTTGTAAGGAGTAAGGACTCAATTACACAAATTAAAAATTAAAAACATCAAAATAAATTTAAAAAACAGTAATAATCAATTAAAAAAAACAACTTCTAAGTTATAAGGATTAAATTACAAAAATTATAACTTAATAATAATTAAAAGTATTAAAATTTTATCTTTAATACAATATAAATTTATAATTATACTATAGTTTAATATATTTCAAAAATTAAAAATAAATTTTAGACAATATATAGAATTTATACTATAATTCTATAAATGGAATAATACTATATATAAAATTAATACTATATAAGGAATTTATACTATTTATAGAAAATATACTATATATTAGTGATACTAATATCATATATGCGTGATACTATAACATACTATATATGAATATGAGTGATACTAGTAGAATAATATTAGAATAAGGAATAATACTATTTAGGGAATAATATAAGTTATGGAATAATACTATTTTTGCAAATGAATTAATATTATATATATATAAAATAAAATTATAATAAATATTAAAATATGATATAAATTATGCTATATATATTTATAATGTATACAATTATTAATTATACATAATATTAATACATAACATAACTACATTAACAAGAGTATATTCTAATCTCTAACATTCATATATATATATAGTAAATATACGTATGAATGTAACAATGTATATATATATATATATATGTATAATTGTATATATAATATATATTATATTATTCATATATGTATCATGTATGTTACATCAATATGTACATAACAATAACATAACTACATTAACATAACATAAGTGATAATAAATATATTCTAACAAATAACAATTATTAATTAGTAGTTTAGTAGTTAGTACATGTATATATGTAATATGCATATATATCATATATGTAAATATAATATGTATGTTATATCAATTTGTAATTATAATTTATATATATATATGTATATATACATAATACATTAGTATATAGTACATGTATATATTAATATATATATAATGTATCATGTAAGCTATAATCTATATATATAATATCTATGTATAATGTATTATATATATATGTATGTTATATTGTTATATGTATATATAATATATTATACATATATCATACATGTTATTATGTTAACATGTATATTAATTTTTAATATATGTATTAATATATAATATTAGTAGTTTAGTACATGTATTAGTATTATATATATGTATTAATGTATCATGTATGTTAATAACTTAATGTCACATGTATAATGTATTAGACTATTAGTACACTATACATAACTATATTGATATTTATACATATGTAATTATGTATGTTACGTTAAATTGTTAATAATGTAAATATGTAATTTTATATACTTAAAGTTATATGTATATGTATTATAGATTTATAGTATTATACATATATACATAATAATTAGAAAGAAAATAAAATTTTTGGGTTAATTTGAAACGAATTAGGATCCATTTGTAAGAAATTAAAAACACAACGGATGACTTAGACGCGATCTAATTAAAAACACGCGGATCCTCTTGACCCGACCCAATCACTATATAAACCTAAAAATCAGGCCAAAGGCTCATTTTTTCATTTCATTTTCTCTCTCTCTTATTTTTGCCAAAATTTCTCTCTCATTCGCTCTTTAAATCCTCTGCATTCTCTCTAGAATAACATACAATTTCCCAGAAAACTTGTGTTTTTTCGATTAAAACACAAGTTGTTCTTCATTGTTCTTCAGATGTTCTTCATTGTTCATCTGATATTCATCCAAAAAGCCTCCTAGATCTTCCACAAACACCAAATCCTCTCCAAAAGGTATTTCTACTCGATCTAACACCTTTTCTCTCAAGAACTCAAACATTGTTCTTCCCAAATCCATCTCAGATCTTCAATAAACATTCAACCATTTCCTAACCTGTTTCTCTTCGATCAAACCCCAATCCCCAGTCCTTAATCCCTAAACCTGAATCCTTAATCTCTAAACCTTAAACTATTTACCCTTTAACCTTTACCCTAAACCCCAATCCTTAAACCCTAACCTTTCTGATCACTAAACCCTAAACATGAATCCCTAATCTCTAAACCTGAATCCTTAAACCCAATCCCCAATCCCTAATCCCCAATCCTTAACCCCTAAACCCTTTTGATCCTTAAACCCTTCAACTTTTTATCCCTTCGTATTCCTTCTAGAAGCTTCAACTTTTTAGATACATATCCCTTCGTATTCTGTGTAAGTTCATTTAATTTCTTTTATTTCCTTTTTCATATTAATTGCAAATATTAATTATGTTTATTTTTTTTTCAGGTGTTGATATTCTGTGTAAGTTCATATTCTGTGAATCTGTTCTGTAAGTGTTGGTATTCTTTCTGTTCTTTCGGATTCTTATCTCTTCTTTTTATCACTGTAAGTGTTCGTATTCTTTCTGTTAATATTGATGGTTCTGTTTAATCTTATCTCTTCATTTTTTATTTTTATCTCTATAAGATCACTGTTTATCTCATGTTCTCTGAAAATGGTTTATTGGTTTACTGTATTTTGGTTGTTTTTTCATCCCATGTTCACTGTTTTTTGTTGGTTGTTCTTTGTTATTTTATTGTTGTTCATCCTATGTTTACTGGTTTTTTGTTGGTTGTTCCTATCTCTGTAAATGGTTTAATCCGAGTATATGGGCTGGAATACCCGACCTACGATGCTACTGTCAAAGGAGGTTTCTAAAGGACCTCATGGACTAGATTAACAACGCCAAGTACAAGGATTAAATCTTTGTTTAGGTCTTAGTGTTTTTTGCTTTTGGTCTGATATATTTTATTCTAATGTCTTTTGAATTTTTTTCATATTAATTTCAATTATTAATTATTTTTTTTTCAGGTACATTATTGTTATTTGTGAATCTGTTCTGTAATTTCTCTGTAAGTTCTCTATATTTGTTTACCCTTTACCCTAAACCTTAATCCCCAAACCCTAACCCTTATGATCCTTAAACCATAAACCTAAATCCATAATCTCTAAACCATAAACCCTAAACCAAATCCCTAATCCCTAACCTTTCTGATCCCTAAACCCTAAACCCTTTTGATCCCCAAACCTCAAACCCTTCAACTTCTTATCCCTTCGTATTCCTTCCAGAAGCTTCAACTTTTTAGATATATATCTCTTCGTATTCTGTGTAAGTTCATTTAATTTATTTTATTGCCTTTTTCATATTAATTTCAAATATTAATTATGTTTATTTTTTTTTTCAGGTGTTGATATTCTCTGGAAGTTCATATTCTATGAATCTGTTCTGTAAGTGTTGAAATTCTTTCTGTTCTTTCGGATTCTTATCTCTTCTTTTTATCACTGTAAGTGTTCGTATTCTTTCTGTTAATATTGATGGTTCTGTTTATTCTTATCTCTTCGTTTTTTATTTTTATCTCTATAAGATCTTTGTTTATCTCATGTTCTTTGAAAATGGTTTATTGGTTTACTGTTTTTTGGTTGGTTTTTCATCCTATGTTCACTGTATTTTTGTTGGTTGTTCTTTGTTATTTTATTGTTGTTCATCCCATGTTTACTGGTTTTTTGTTGGTTGTTCCTATCGCTGTAAATGGTTTAATCCAAGTATATGGTCTGGACTACCCGGCCTGCGATGCTACTGGTGTCAAAGGAGGTTTCTAAAGGACCTCATGGACTAGTTTAACAACGCCAAGTACAAGGATTAAATCTTTGTTTAGGTCTTAGTGTTTTTTGCTTTTGGTCTGATATATTTTATTCTAATATCCTTTGAACTTTTTCATATTAATTTCAGTTATTAATTATTTATTTTTTTTCAGGTACATTATTGTTATTTGTGAATCTGTACTGTAATTTCTCTGTAAGTTCTCTTTATTTGTTTACCCTTTACCCTAATCCCCAAACCCTAACCCTTATGATCCTTAACCATAAACCTAAATCCATAATCTCTAAACCCTAGACCCTAAACCCAATCCCTAATCCCTAACCCTTCTGATCCCTAAACTCTAAACCCTTTTGATCCCCAAACCCCAAACCCTTCAACTTCTTATCCCTTCGTATTCCTTCCAGAAGCTTCAACTTTTTAGATACATATCTCTTCATATTCTGTGTAAGTTCATTTAATTTATTTTATTGCCTTTTTCATATAATTTCAAATATTAATTATGTTTATTTTTTTTTTCAGGTGTTGATATTCTCTGTAAGTTCATATTCTATGAATCTGTTCTGTAAGTGTTGGTATTCTTTCTGTTCTTTCGGAGTCTTATCTCTTCTTTTTATCACTGTAAGTGTTCGTATTCTTTCTGTTAATATTGATGGTTCTGTTTATTCTTATCTCTTCGTTTTTTATTTTCATCTCTATAAGATCTTTGTTTATCTCATGTTCTCTGAAAATGGTTTATTGGTTTACTGTTTTTTGGTTGGTTTTTCATCCTATGTTCACTATTTTTTTGTTGGTTGTTCTTTTTTATTTTATTGTTGTTCATCCCATGTTTACTGGTTTTTTATTGGTTGTTTCTATCGCTGTAAATGGTTTAATCCAAGTATATGGTCTGGACTACCCGACCTGCGATGCTACTAGTATCAAAGGAGGTTTCTAAAGGACCTCATGGACTGGTTTAACAATGCCAAGTACAAGGATTAAATCTTTGTTTAGGTCTTAGTTTTTTTTGCTTTTGGTCTGATATATTTTATTCTAATGTCCTTTGAATTTTTTTCATATTAATTTCAGTTATTAATTATTTGTTTTTTTCAGGTACATTATTGTTATTTGTGAATTTATTCTGTAATTTCTCTGTACTTGTCTTTTTATTTTCTTTGCTTTATTTTTATTGTTATTTTTTTGGTTGCTTGGTTATGTTTATATCACGTTCTTTGTTATTCTGTCTTGGTTATTTCTATTTTGAAAATGGTTATGTTTACCACTGTTATTTTGTTGGTTGTTCTCTGTTATTTGTAAATGGTTTAATCCGAGTATATGGGCTGGACTACCCGACCTGCGATGCTATTGGTGTCAAAGGAGGTTTCTAAATGATCTCATGGACTGATTTAACAACGCCAAGTACAAGGATTAAACTTTTGTTTAGGTCTTAGGGTTTGTTTGCTTTGGGTCTGATATATTTTATGTTCTGTTCTCCTTTGAAATTATCATTATTTTGAGTTTTATGTTTATGTACTTTCTTTGATTAGGCTTTATATATCTAGTTTTTTAGGTTTGTAAATGATTCATATTCTGATATATTTTATGTTCTGTTCTCCTTTGAAATTATCATTATTTTTAGTTTAGGTTTTTAGGTTTGAAATTATCACTGCTATTTTGTTGGTTGTTCTCTATTATTTGTAAATGGTTCATATTCTGATATATTTTTTATTTGAAATTATCATTATTTTGTTTGTTTATACTTTGAAAATAGTTATGTTTATCATTGTTTTTTTGTTCTTTGAATATGCTTTATATATAATGTTTATCATTGTTATTTGTTTGTTTGTTATCTTTTTTCTTTATTTATTTATCTACCCTTATTTATTTATTTATTATCTAACAAAATTTATAATGTTTTTAAGTAATATGGATGAGTTTTCATATGAATTAGAATATCATGGACCTGGTGACAGAGATCCAAATGAGCTAAGTGAACCACACTCTGAAAGAGGTATGTTCCTCTCTTTTATATCTTAATTTCTATTTATTTTTTATATTTTCTTGGTTTTTATACACTTTGTCTGCTGGTTTTAAGGTGATGCTCATGAGGGAGATTCTGAAATTGTTCGCAAGTCAAAAAGGAAGGCTGTTAGTGAAAATACCAGTGAGTTTGGGAGAAGAACTTTTTCTTTTTGGGATCATTACTCATTCATTAAGCTTCCAGAAGGTATTTATACCCAATGTAAGTATTGTAAAATCAAAAAATATAAAGCTGATTCTTATGTTGGTACTTCTAACCCTAAAAGGCATACTGAAAAATATAAAGACTATCTTGCTTATAATATTAGTAGTAGTATTGAATCTTCTTTTGATCAGAAAAAGTATTGTGAATTATTTGCCGAGGCTATTCTCTGTCATGGTTATGCTTTAAGTGTAGTTGATCATGATAAACTTAGGGTTTTGCATCAGTATTTAAATCCATCTGTTAGTGTAACCCCCTTAGTCCGGCCTAGACGGAACCAGTACTAATGGGTCACACGGGGAATATCGAATCAAACCCGTGAGGGTCCGATCCGATAAACGACCCTGAAAACCGTAATACTTTTTTTTTTATCTAGATGCACGATTAAACTCCTATGTGTAATTAACTTAGGTAACACAGAGACGGACGCAATTCAACCATTATAAGTCGATCAATTAAACGCATACATGATTAGGGACCAAAATGTAAGGAACTAATTTGCATCACCATATCCACAATCAATCCACCGGATAACAATTAAGCAAGCTTAACACATTCACCATACAATGAGAGATCAAACGAGGTGTATTAGTTAATCGATTTTACGTTCTAGCATTTATGAACTTAATTGCAAAGTATGTAATATTAGGTATTTCATCCATCTTATATCATTCGATGTGTGTTCGGGTTAAAACATGAATCATGGTGTCACAATATCTCCTAAATTACTCATAAATCCACTGTATTCGCTTACTAAATTAAATCCTACGTTTCATGCATTCAAAACTCTCGAATTGCCCTTTCTAGGCGAGGTGTTTCGAAACAGCCTTAGAGTGTTTCGAAACACATGTGTCCAGTGAACTTTTGGTTCGGACCATGGTTCGAACTATGACCACCTGTTTCGAAACAACCATAGGGTGTTTCGGAACACCCATGCCCATTAGCTTTTGGTAGCGAACCCTGGTTTGAAACAGACGTTCAAATATGCATAGGGGTATCGATACTGCCACAGGGTGTTTCGATACCCCCTGTATTCGGGACTGAGGTGAGACGTATTAAGCTCATCTAATCCAACCCAAGAATAAACTTCAATAACCCGAAACTATATGCAATATTCCTAGGCATCTCCATCAACATAAACACACCTTAAATCATTTGAAAAGAACACAAGGAGACCTATAGGCATGCTTCCTAAAGAATGAATAGCAACATAACAATCATGCTAGTACATGCTTCAACAACTCAAGCAAATCCAAAGTTCAACAATTAACAATCAAACAATGATGGTCTTATTACAACATGAACCAAAGCCTAAGTACACACTCCTCAGATACGTTGTGTTACACATTGCCTTGCCCAATTTATTTGCCCAAAACATACCAAATTCAAAGTGATCTTCCCCTTGGTTTCCTTGCCTCGAACGTAGCTCCAAGTGCCTTTATTTCTCTGCATGGATGAAAAGAGAGCTTAAGCAAACATGCTTAGTGAGGAAGCTCTACACAAATCATCAATGCATCTATTTAAAACCATGTTGAAACCATAACTTGAAACACTTTATTAAATCATGCATGCTAACATCTCATTCTCATATTCTTAAAATCATATGCATCCTTGAATTCACATAACCTTTTCAAAACAATCTATAAATGATGTACAATCTTATTCTCAAATTCATGTATGTATATTGGCATTCTAGTGACCACTTAATGTGAACCTTGGGTTCACCGAATACACGGATCCTTTTTTTCAACATGCATCGGTCGGACACTTAGTCACCCTTGTATACATGTTATCCCCCACTACGCACGGTTGGACACAAAGTCACCCTTGTTTACGTATGGGTCAACTATATGCACGATCGGACACAAAGTCACCCTTGTTTATATATAAGCAAGCTCTACACGCACGGTCGGACATAAAGTCACCCTTGTCTACGTGTAGGCGGCACTACCACGCATGGTTGGACACAAAGTCACACTTGTTTACGTGTAGGCAACATCAATATTCTCTTTATTTTATAGTGCACTTAATCCTAATGACATGTCATTCGTATTCGAATCTAAAGTTAGTGTCACTAAACCAATATCATAATCAAATGTGCATGATAACTTCTTGCTCATAATGCATGCATAATATGTTCAACAAATGAACCAAAGCCAAGCTCAAAGGCACCATCATGTATAAGGCAATTAACCACATTGTATTCCAAATCATTTCTCATAATTTTTTTTCCATAATCATGGATGCTAAATAAGCTATGCATTTCAGCAAGTAATTCTCATGTATGCACCATTTCAAATCATGCTCATGCATTTACTTAAATCTCATTTCATTATCAACATAATGCCTTTACAAAATGTAGCCGAAACTCATATTGGTTTATCAAAAACAATTACTTTACTTAATCTTGAACTATGGAAGGTTTTCACACTCTTCCATAGTCCCCCAAAACAGAACGTACCAAACGCGATTCGCTTTAAAATCCGTAACCACTCACCAACAAGCGAAACGAGCTCTTGCCGCTATCCGATGATCGCACCAACGCACTAGCAATCACGCACCTTCTTGTACCTCTTATACAACATTAAAAACAGAGCATTCTCACATCATAACATGCTCAAACCAACAGCCACATCCAATCACCATTAAACTACCAAAAACTTAGCCGAAAAGACCGTAAACTAAGCCGAAACACATCCGAATAACATCAGCCCAAAACCTAACGAATCTAACACCTAATCCACCTCAATTATGATCCAAAAACACATCCAAACCATCCTCATATCTCCAGAAACATTTAAGCATCTAAAACAGCCCATAAAACAACCGAAAAGCACCTTAAAACTACACCGATTGCATTATTCCGGGATTAGATTAATGTGCTATCAAATAAAGGTTCAATTAATCATTTAATTAATATAAAAATACAATTGAATCCATCTAATTCCAGTATTACATGAGATCCAAAAAGATTTCATAAAAACTTCCACAAAAACACTAGATCTAACATTAAAAACATAGAATCAAGTTTTTATTCAAAGATTAGCAAGCTAATACTTGGGAATTTCAATAAAGAAACTTAGAAAAGAATAAAAATCCAGAAAATTACCTTCAAGATCTATTCACCAAAAATATATAATTTTCCCCTTCTTGATTCCTTACAATTTGATGTAGTTTTGATGAAATTGATGCTTAGGTTTTGTAAAGGATGGAAAGATAATGCAAACGATGTAATCTTTATTGAAAAAGATGCAAAAATCAGCAAGGAATTGAAGAGAAAAGATGAATAGAAAGTGGAGAGAAAATGAGAGAAAAAGATGAGAGAAAATAAGAGAAAAAATGGTTTTGAGAGAAAATGATTAAAAATCTAATTAAAATAATTAAAAACACATTTTGGTGAATAAATCATTATTAAAAATTAGAAATGGGTTTATGGCCCTCTAAGGATTCTAAGTTTAGCTTGCTTTTCAATTTAGTCACTAAAACATGTAATTTCCGAAAATTACAAAGTGGTCCTCCAATTTTACATAAATTACAAATCGGTCACTTATGCATAATTAAGCATAATTAAAAATCATTATAAAATCCAAATTATTTTCTTTTAAATTTTGAAACATATTTTTAATATTTCAAACCATATTCCAAAACTATTATTTTTCTTAATTAAAAATATCCTTATTTTATTTTTCCCAGAATTAATGAACCGGAGAATCCGATTCGACCCGAATCGAATTCCCCTAACTAAGCCTAAACTAATAACCCCAAAAACGGGATGTTACAACTCTCTCCCTCTTAAGAAAATTTCGTCATCGAAATTTACCTGAAGTAAACAAGTGAGGAAACTGCTCCTCCATGCTTTTCCTTGTCTCCCAAGTTGCTTCTTTAACACCTCGGTGTTTCCAAAGCACTTTAACCAAATCTATGGTCTTCCCTCGAAGAACCTTTGTATCCACATCGAAAATCCTCATCGGTTCTTCCTCATAACTCATATCCTCTCTTAACTCAATCTCCTCAACTGGAACAACATGAGAAGGATTCGATCTATATCTACGAAGCATTGATACATAAAAAACATCATGCATTCCGGCAACCTCAACCTATAAGCAACAAGACCAACACGCTCCAACACCTCATATGGTCCAATAAAACGAGGACTCAACTTACCCTTACGTCCAAACCTCATCACCTTCTTTCATGGAAAAACCTTAAGAAACACTTTGTCCCCAACATCATACTCTATCTCCTTACGCTTCAAATCGGCGTAGGACTTCTGCCTATCCGAAGCTTCCTTAAGTTTAGTACATATCAACTTAACTTTCTTATCCGTATCCTTCAACACTTGAGGCAAAGATACATACTTCTGTCCAACTTCCTTCCAACACAAAGGTGTACGACACTTACGCCCATACAACGCCTCAAACGGTGCCATCTGTATACTCGTCTGAAAACTATTATTATAAGCAAACTCTACCAACGGCAATTGCTTCTCCCAAGAACCTTGAAACTCAATAACACAACATCTCAACATATCCTCCAAAGTCTGTATAACACGCTCAGACTGTCCATCCGTCTGTGGATGATAAGCCGTACTAAAGCTAAGCCTCGTACCCAAAGCTGTCTGCAAACTCCTCCAAAACTTGGATGTAAACCGCGGATCTCTATCCGATATGATCGACTTAGGCACCCCATGCAATCTCCCCACCTCAGAAACGTACAAATCTGCCAACTTATCCATGGAGTACGTCGTATGCACGGCAAGAAAATATGCACACTTCGTAAACCTATCAACAATCACCCATATAGAATCCTTTTTGGACGGTTTTAATGGCAACCCCGTCACAAAATTCATGGTAACTCTCTCTCATTTCCATTCCGGAACCTGAACCAGTTGCAACAAACTTGCAGGGAACTGATGTTCAGCTTTCACCCGCTGACACACCATACAACGAGAAACAAACTTCGTCATATCTCTCTTTAAACCAACCCAAAAGTACACACTTTTGAGATCTCTATACATCTTCACACTACCCGGATGCATAGCAAACGGACTAGTATGAGCCTCCACCAAGATAGCTTGCCTCAACTCTTGATCATCCGGCACCACAATTCGACCTCTAAAACACAACACCTCATCATCATCAAAATGATAATTGGTCGGTCTACCCTCAGCAATATCCTCCACAAAAGATACCAAAGCCTCATCCTCTAACTGTTTCACCTTGATCATCTCAACCAAAACAGGTTTTACTTGCAACTCCGCCACTAAACCACCTTCCTTAGAGATACTCAGTCTAGCAAACATTGCTCTCAACTCAACAGCCGCCTTACGGCTTAAAGCATCGGCCACTACATTGGCTTTCCCCGGATGATACTCAATAGATAAATCATAATCCTTAAGCAACTCCATCCATCTTCGTTGCCTAAGATTCAAATCCTTCTGTGACATGAGATACTTCAAACTCTTATGATCCGTATATATAGTACACTTCTCTCCATACAAATAATGTCTCCAAATCTTCAAAGCAAAAACCACCGCTGCCAGCTCCAAATCATGTGTCGGATAGTTCTTTTCATGCATCCTCAACTGTCTAGAAGCATAAGCTACAACTTTCCCCTCTTACATCAAAACACACCCAAGACCAACGTATGATGCATCACTATAAACCATAAAATCCTTACCGGATTCGGGTTGTACCAACACCGGTGCACTAGTCAACACTTCTTTCAACTTCTCAAAACTCTTTTGTTGACTTTCTTTCCACTCAAAAGGAACCTTCTTTTGCAACAACTTGGTCATAGGAGTAGAAATGCTCGAAAAACCCTCAACGAACCTACGATAATACCCAGCCAAACCTAGGAAACTCCGAACCTTTAACACCAATCTCGGTTGCTTCCAACCCATAACAGCCTCTATCTTCTTTAGATCAACATTAATACCCTTTTCCGACACCACATGACCAAGGAACACCACCTCTTTTAACCAAAACTCACACTTACTTAACTTAGCATACAACTGGTTCTCTTTCAACGCTTGCAACACCAACCGCAAATATCGATCATGATCTTCCTTGGTACGTGAATACACGAGGATATCATCTATGAACACTACCACAAAATGATCCAAGTACTCGTGAAACACCCGGTTCATCATATCCATAAAAGCAGCAGGGGCATTCGTCAAACCAAACGGCATCACCAAAAACTCATAATGACCATACCTTGTCCGAAAAGTCGTTTTCAACATATCCTCCTCTTTCACTTTCAACTGGTAGTACCCCGATCTCAAATCAATCTTCGAGAACACACTTGCTCCTTGAAATTGATCAAACAAATCATCAATCCTCGGCAAAGGATACTTATTCTTCATGGTCAACTTATTCAATTGCCGATAATCAATGCACATCCTTATTGTGCCATCTTTCTTCTTCACAAACAACACCGGTGCACCCCAATGTGATACACTCGGTCGTATAAAACCACGATCAAGCAACTCCTGCAACTGCATCTTTAACTCCTTTAACTCCTTAGGTGCCATGCGATAAGGAGCAATGGACACCGGATTAGTACCAGCATAAAGCTCGATACTAAACCCCACATCACGATCAGGAGGTAATCCTGGTAACTCCCCAGGAAAAACTTCTGGAAAGTTACATATTGTTCGAATATCCTGCACCCGAACCTCTCCTATCCCCGAATTTATCACATAAGCTAGATATACTAAACCTCCATGTTGCATCAACCTTTCCGCTTGTAAGGCCGAAACTACATTGGACAAGAATCCGGTATACTCACTCCTAACCACAACCTCGCCACCGTCTAACAACCTCATGGTAACCCGTTTCTTTTTAAAATCCACTACAGCTCTATGCTCCATCAACCAATCAACCCCCAAGATAAGATCAAAACCATGAAACGGTTATTCCATCAAGTCAACCTCAAAGACATGCACTTGCACCTCCAACGGACATCTCCTATATAACCTTTTTATGGTCACCGTCTCACCCAAAGAACTAGTAACCACAACTCCCACATCTAAAACATCAACAGGGGTATCCAACATAAATGCATGCTCACTCAAAACATAAGAATGCGTAGATCTCGAATCTATCAAAGAAAACAACGGTACATTCCGTAAAGAAAAAGTACCTGCAACAACATCTGTAGCATTACGGGTCCCGCGCTGAGCATAAACTCTACGGCCATCTCCTTGTCTCTGAAAAGGACCTCTACCTCCACCGCATCCTCTGCCAGGTACCACAGCAACCTCAGCTCGGTTACCAGCCTCACCAGCAAACCTCGGACAATTCCTCCTCCTGTGATCCTTAGATCCACAACCCATACAGGCACCAATGGCCCACCAACACTCTCCCGGATGGCGTTTAGAACACAAGTTACAAATTGTTGCATCACCACCACCCCTACCAAACTGCTAAGCACGACCACCGTGTCCAAAATCACCCCGGCGTTGATCAGCTCTATATCGATTGTCCCGAAACTTCTTACCCTTACCACCTTGGGTACTAGCCTCAGCAGGCCTCTTTCCGACATCGGAAGACTTCCTAGCCTCCCTCAGAGACTCCTCAACATCCTTAGCCTGATTCACGAGCACATCAAACTCAGTGTACTCCGCAGCCAACAAGTATGTCTTGATCTCCGGATCCAAACCATATCGGAACCTATCACACCTCTTACGCTCTGTTGGAACCAACTCAGGAGCATAGTGACTCAATCTGATAAACTGTATCTCATAGTCAGCCACACTCCTAGTGCCCTGCACTAGGGACATAAACTCCCTCTTCCGCGCATCCTCGTACTGTGGACCCAAGAACTTCTGCACAAAGGCGGTCTTGAAGTACTCCCAAGTCAGGTTAGCAACTGCTACCCCCGCTCTTGTGGTAGTTCACCATCTATAAGCATCCCCCTGAAGTAGAGAGACCACACAACCCATCCTACAGGCATCCTGACAGTCCATCTGATCCAATATCCTCTCGGTACTATCCAACCACTACTCAGCTACACTCGGATCAGATCCACGGAACTCAACACCTCCCAAGTTACGCAAACGCTCGAGTGGTAGCCCTGGGGTGACCACGATGGTAGGTGCGGGAGCCGGTACTTGCACTCCAGCCATAGCTGCCTGAAACGCACCCGTCATAGCCTTTATGAATGGGGCAAAGTCTCTGAATTGGCCTCCTACTGGAACCGGAGGCACACCAGCGGATGGCACGCCAACTGGTGGAGGAGGTGGAAGCGGTTCCTCCCTCTCAGTCGCTTCTCTCTCTACCTGACCATCAGTGATCAAGCTTGCGCTCGCACGTGTCTCACGTCTTGGAGGCATTATCCAAACACTTCATACATATAATTTTAAAACACAACATTAAGACATAATAAACTTACATTCGGGCAAGATCCAAGGGAAACCGAAGAACATCTAAAAACATGTTGGCATTGGCAATGTGTAACCTACCACCTCTTTTACCCATAGTCATTCTAGGTGCACTCACAATCTATACGTATGCCCACAACAAAGCATGTCATGTTCAACCTAACATTCTAACATACCAGCACAAAACATGGCAAACCAATACATACTTGACAAACCAATAACACACTTTACAAACCAACAATATATTTTTCAAACCTGGCTCTGATACCACCAAATGTAACCCCCTTAGTCCGGCCTAGACGAAACTAGTACTAATGGGTCACACGGGGAATATCGAACCAAACCCGTGAGGGTCCGATCCGATAAACGACCCTGAAAACCGTAATACTTTTTTTTATCTAGATGCACGATTAAACTCTTATGTGTAATTAACTCAGGTAACACAGAGACGGACGCAATCAACCATTATAAGTCGATCAATTAAACGCATATATGATTAGGGACCAAAATGTAAGGAACTAATTTGCATCACCATATCCACAATCAATCCACCGGATAACAATTAAGCAAGCTTAACACATTCACCATACAATGAGAGATCAAACGATGTGTCTTAGTTAATCGATTTTACGTTCTAGCATTTATGGACTTAATTGCAAAGTATGTAATATTAGGTATTTCATCCATCTTATATCATTCGATGTGTGTTCGGGTTAAAACATGAATCATGGTGTCACAACATCTCCTAAATTACTCATAAATCCACTGTATTCGCTTACTAAATTAAATCCTACGTTTCATGCATTCAAAACTCTCGAATTTTCCTTTCTAGGCCAGGTGTTTCGAAACAGCCTTGGAGTGTTTCGAAACACATGTGTCCAGTGAACTTTTGGTTCGGACCATGGTTCGAACTATGGCCACCTGTTTCGAAACAACCATAGGGTGTTTCGAAACACCCATGCCCATTAGCTTTTGGTATCGAACCCTAGTTCAAAATAGACGTTGAAATATGCATAGGGGTATCGATACTGCCACAGGGTGTTTCGATACTCCCTGTATTCGGGACTGAGGCGAGACGTATTAAGCTCATCTAATCCAACCCAAGAATAAACTTCAATAACCCGAAACTATATGCAACATTCCTAGGCATCTCCATCAACATAAATACACCTTAAATCATTTGAAAAGAACACAAGTAGACCTATAGGCATGCTTCCTAAAGAATGAATAGCAACATAACAATCATGTTAGTACATGCTTCAACAACTCAAACAAATCCAAAGTTTAACAATTAACAATCAAACAATGATGGTCTTATTACAACATGAACCAAAGCCTAAGTACAGACTCCCCACATAGGTTGTGTTACGCATTGCCTTGCCCAATTTATTTGCCAAAAACATACCAAATTCAAAGTGATCTTCCCCTTGGTTTCCTTGCCTCGAACGTAGCTCCAAGTGCCTTTATTTCTCTGCATGGATGAAAAGAGAGCTTAAGCAAACATGCTTAGTGAGGAATCTCTACACAAATCAATGCATCTATTTAAAACCATGTTGAAACCATAACTTGAAACACTTTATTAAATCATGCATGCTAACATCTCATGCTCATATTCTTAAAATCATATGCATCCTTGAATTCACATAACCTTTTCAAAACAATCTATAAATGATGTACAATCTTATTCTCAAATTCATGTATGTATATTGGCATTCTAGTGACCACTTAATGTGAACCTTGGGTTCACCGAATACACGGATCCTTTTTTTCAACATGCATCGGTCGGACACTTAGTCACCCTTGTATACATGTTATCCCCCACTACGCACGGTTGGACACAAAGTCACCCTTGTTTACGTATGGGTCAACTATATGCACGATCGGACACAAAGTCACCCTTGTTTATATATAAGCAAGCTCTACACGCACGGTCGGACATAAAGTCACCCTTGTCTACGTGTAGGCGGCACTACCACGCATGGTTGGACACAAAGTCACACTTGTTTACGTGTAGGCAACATCAATATTCTCTTTATTTTATAGTGCACTCAATCTTAATGACATATCATTCGTATTCGAATATAAAGTTAGTTTCACTAAGCCAATATCATAATCAAATGTGCATGATAACTTGCTGCTCATAATTCATGCATAATATGTTCAACAAATGAACCAAAGCCATGCCCAAAGGCACCATCATGTATAAGGCAATTAACCACATTGTATTCCAAATCATTTCTCATAATTTTTTTTCCATAATCATGGATGCTAAATAAGCTATGCATTTCAGCAAGTAATTCTCATGTATGCACCATTTCAAATCATGCTCATGCATTTACTTAAATCTCATTTCATTATCAACATAATGCCTTTACAAAATGTAGCCGAAACTCATATTGGTTTATCAAAAACAATTACTTTACTTAATCTTGAACTATGGAAGGTTTTCACACTCTTCCATAGTCCCCCAAAACAGAACGTACCAAACGCGATTCGCTTTAAAATCCGTAACCACTCACCAACAAGCGAAACGAGCTCTTGCCGCTATCCGATGATCGCACCAACGCACCAGCAATCACGCACCTTCTTGTACCTCTTATACAACATTAAAAACAGAGCATTCTCATATCATAACATGCTCAAACCAACAGCCACATCCAATCACCATTAAACTACCGAAAACTTAGCCGAAAAGACCGTAAACTAAGCCGAAACACATCCGAATAACATCAGCCCAAAACCTAACGAATCTAACACCTAATCCACCTCAATTATGATCCAAAAACACATCCAAACCATCCTCATATCTCCAGAAACATTTAAGCATCTAAAACAGCCCATAAAACAACCGAAAAGCACCTTAAAACTACACCGATTGCATTATTTCGGGATTAGATTAATGTGCTATCAAATAAAGGTTCAATTAATCATTTAATTAATATAAAAATACAATTGAATCCATCTAATTCCAGTATTACATGAGATCCAAAAAGATTTCATAAAAACTTCCACAAAAACACTAGATCTAACATTAAAAACATAGAATCAAGTTTTTATTCAAAGATTAGCAAGCTAATACTTGGGAATTTCAATAAAGAAACTTAGAAAAGAATAAAAATCCAGAAAATTACCTTCAAGATCTATTCACCAAAAATATATAATTTTCCCCTTCTTGATTCCTTACAATTTGATGTAGTTTTGATGAAATTGATGCTTAGGTTTTGTAAAGGATGGAAAGATGATGCAAACGATGTAATCTTTATTGAAAAAGATGCAAAAATCAGCAAGGAATTGAAGAGAAAAGATGAATAGAAAGTGGAGAGAAAATGAGAGAAAAAGATGAGAGAAAATAAGAGAAAAAATGGTTTTGAGAGAAAATGATTAAAAATCTAATTAAAATAATTAAAAACACATTTTGGTGAATAAATCATTATTAAAAATTAGAAATGGGTTTAAGGACCTCTAAGGATTCTAAGTTTAGCTTGCTTTTCAATTTAGTCACTAAAACATGTAATTTCCGAAAATTATAAAGTGGTCCTCCAATTTTCCAAAAATTACAAATCGGTTACTTATGCATAATTAAGCATAATTAAAAATCATTATAAAATCTAAATTATTTTCTTTTAAATTTTGAAACATATTTTTAACAAACCATATTCCAAAACTATTATTTTTCTTAATTAAAAATATTCTTATTTTATTTTTCCCAGAATTAATGAACCGGAGAACCCGTTTCGACCCGAATCAAATTCCCCTAACTAAGCCTAAACTAATAACCCCCAAAACGGGATGTTACAGTTAGAGATATATCTAGGTATACCATTACAAAACATTGCATGTTAAAGCATGAAGCACATAAAAAATTGTTGCTTGATTCTTTGCATTCTGTTTCAAGTCGTATCTGCTTTACATGTGATGGATGGTCTGCTTGCACTTCTCGTTCTTACTATGCTCTTACTGCTCATTATGTTAATAATAAATGAAAACTTCAATCGAAAATTTTAAATTTTTGACGATTTTTCTCTCCCCATGATGGTGAGTCTATTTATAAGTTTATGAAAAAATTGCTATGTGAGTGGAGTCTTGAGAAGAAAGTTTTTACAATTACACTTGATAATGCTTTTGCCAATGATAGAATGGTTAGACGTCTGAAAGATGATTTGCATGCCATTTCTCCTCTCTCATGTAATGGTAAGTATTTTCATGTTCGATGTGCTACTCATATTTTGAACTTGATAGTTCAAAAGGGTTTGAAGGTAATTGATTCTTTTGTTATTAAATTAAGAGAAATTGTTAAGTTTATTAACTCTTCTGATTCTAGACTTTGCAGTTTTGAGTTGGCTATGAAAGATTGTGGTTCTTCTTTTTCTGGTAAGTTAATTTTGGATGTACCTACTCGATGGAACGCTACTTACTTAATGCTTTGTAGGGCACTTGAAGCTAGGTTAGCTATTAACTTATTTGTTAATAGGGAAAATGACCTTGATATAATTACTGATCTTGAATGGGAATCTGCTCAATTAATCTGTGATTTTCTTGAGCCTTTCTTTGAAATTACTAATATGTTTTCTGGTTTCAAGTATCCCACTGCTAATTTATATCTGGCTAATATTGTTTCTATAGAGAAATTATTGTGTGATGCTCACAATGATCCTTGTGAGAGTGTTTCTAAAATGGCAGGACCAATGCTTGAGTTGTATGAGAAGTATTGGTCTGATCACTCAACTATTCTCTCATTTGCTGTTTTACTTGATCCCAGATATAAGTTACAACTTTTAAAGGAATTGTATGTTGTCCTCTATGTTGAGGATGAGGTTGACAGAAGGGTGAGTATTGTTTATAATGAGTTTGTTAACTTATATATATTTTATTCAAAGTCTATCCTCTGTTCCTCCTCTAATTCTTCTGTTCAAAGCAACTCTTCTAAAAGTAGTACAAGTCTGTCCGGTTCTAGTCGACTTCCAACTTTTAAAAAGTCTAATCTTTTTCAGGTGAGCTGATTTAATTTTTTTTAAGTTCATATATTGTTATTTTTTAAATTTTTACAAACTGTTAATACCCTTTATTTTTAAAACTTTGATGCAAATTTAGCTGCCTCAAGGAGTGGAAAATCTGATGTGGACTCATACATTAATCTTCCCTTGATCCTCGTTCTGAGGATAACCAATTTGATATTTTTGAGTATTGGAAGGCACAAGCTATTTCTTTTCCTGTTCTTGCGCAAATGGAAAAAGATGTTTTAGCAATTCCAATCACTTCTGTTGCTTCTTAATTTTCCTTCAGTATGGGAGGAAGAATTTTGAACAAATTGAGGGCTAAACTTCTACCCAAAAATGTTAAAATTTTTATAACAACCCGTAATTGGTTGTATGGTTTTGAACCGGAGGAAAATGATGAAGATTATCTTACTGTTGTGCAAGACTCTTCAATTCTAAGTCCCACTGAAGATTGAAATCAAGTTAAAGGTAAACCCTTTGATTATTTATTTTTTTTCCTTTTCAATATTTATTAATTTATAATTTTATTTCTTTTTTGATCTGTTTCAGGCTTTCTTCAGAGCTGAATTATACTGTGTTAAAGACTTTGTGGAACTAAAAACATGTATTTTATCTTAATGCTTATAATTTTAACTTACTGTTAATTTTTTATGCTTATCTTTAGATGTTGTCTGTTAATTGTATGATGCTTATGCTTATGCTTATGCTTATGAATGGTTTAGGGTTATGACTTATGTTTAGATGATATGGTTTAGGGTAGATTATAATTATGATGATTATGATATGTCTTATGTTATGATGCTTATGTTTAGATTCTTAATGTTAATTGTATGATGCTTATGATGTTTATGAATGGTACTATGTTATGACTTATGTTTAGATGCTTATGGTTTAGGGTATATTATGCTTATGTTGCTTATGTTATGACTTATGATGCTTATGCTTATGATATGCTTATTGTTAAATGTATGATGCTTACTATTAATTGTATGCTTATGATGTTTACTATTTTGATTGTATGCTTATAATATGACTTATTATATTATGCTTATGATGTTTATGATATTATGCTTACTGTTGATTTTTTTGGTATGTTATGAGTTATGACTTATAACATAGGATTATTGTTGCTGTGGTTGATTGCTCTCTGTTGCTGGTTGGTGATTGGATTAATATTGTTAGTTTCTCAAAGTTGTTGATTTTTTTATCTAATTAGTTGCCCTTGGTTAGTTTATGTTGGTTTCTTAGGTAAGAAGTTACCCATAATTAACCTTGCTGGTGGCTTTTAGATTTTTTAGTGCTTGATGATGATAATTCTGGTAACAAAGTATTTACATATAACATTGTAAAACTTTTGCTATAAGATCTGAGATCTCATATTCTATAATTTAAACTTTTGCTATAAAATTTTGTATATGATGTTCGTTTGTAATTTTTATTATGTTTCTTTTGTAAGTTTTACATTATTGAATAATACAATAATTACATCTCCCAATTTACAGTGTACTTTAAATTTATATTCTGAATTGATTTCAGTTTTTTGCTTTGCAATGGCTTAAAGAAGTTGTATAATCTTAGTTTCAGCAAATTAAAATTATATCTGATGGATATTAGGTATTAAAATTGGAACTTAAATTATTTTGACTTGAATAATTTTTAAAAATTATTATTTTCTATAAAGTATTAATTTGAACTTAAATTATTTAAAATCATATGAGTTGAACTTGAATAATTTTTAGGAAATTATTAATTTTGTTATACATATGACTTAAAATATGTTAAAGTTTATGAAGTTTATTAATTTGCTAAACTTATAACTTATAACTTATAACTTATAAGTATAATATCAAATTTTTTAGTATACAATTTAAAATTAATAAATATTTGTAATATAATTTATATAAATATTGGTAATAAGTATGTTATAACTTATAAATATTAAAATATAAATGTATCAATGTTTATAATAAGATCATTATAAATATTATATAAGTATGTGAATGTGATAACTTATATGTACAATATAAATATGTGTAATAAAATTGAACTATGAATTATTAATTAAAAATTAATAGACACAAATTATATAAATATTATATCCATATTAAAATTATAATATAAGTATGTCATGTAAAATATTTATATAAATATTAATATTTATAATAATATTATTATTTTACATTTGTATTAAAAGTATGATATAAGTAATTAAATAAGTATGTATATAACTTATTTATATAAATGTTATGTTGATATTAGTTCAGGTTAATAACAAGTCGGGTCATTTATCAGGTCGGGTTTAAAATAGGTCGGGTAAAATCAGGTCTTGGGTAAATTCAGTCAGGTAATATTGGTTATCTGCCAGGTCATACTCGGGTTTGGGTTCGTTTCAGTCGGATACAGGTCGGGTTTCAGGTTTATAATAACAGGTTGAAATCGGGTTCAGGTCAATCTTGGTCGGATATAGTTCGGATTTGGTTACTACAGTAACAGGTCTAACTCGGGTTCGGGTCAACAACAGTCGGATACAGATCAGGTTCGGGTCATTACATCCCGAGTCAAACCAAGTTCTGACTCGAACAGGTTTCAGGCGGGTTTTCAGGTCGGGTCAGCTTTTTACATCCCTATTTGTTACTCGTAGGTTCTATACCCGCTCGATCTAGTGCTAGAACTGAGTCCAATAGACGTTATTCTCGATGTTAAACTATTTGCTTCAGGTGTGTCTCTCCCACTATTTCCTGTTTACCATTATGTGCAGATTCTGTTATTTTGAATAAGCATGTTGATTGCATCATTTCTGAAATTCTCTTAAAATAAATCATAATGTCATGCTCTGTGTCATTTAGATGCATATATGATTTTGAATTTATCATACATGCCTCCTGCTAGTTTTTAAAGCATACATTACGACTCTATTATATGTTCATGACACTCATCTAGTTGGATAGTATGTACGGGGAAGTTTAGTGATATCACCTTTTGGTGAGTATCACTTCTGGTCAGTAGCTTCACCTTCGGGTCGAGTTTTCACTTCTGTTTAGTGGCTCCACTTACGGGTCAAGATTCCATTTCTGATGGTATGATGGAGTTAGAGCGGTTTAGGAGAACCTACTCTTTTGATGGTGTACGGTGATTGGTGCATATTATTCATTCATTACATCATATGTTTGTTCTATTCTCTGATAAATTATTTT
Source organism: Abelmoschus esculentus (assembly GCA_035048815.1). Classification (NCBI taxonomy): domain Eukaryota; kingdom Viridiplantae; phylum Streptophyta; class Magnoliopsida; order Malvales; family Malvaceae; genus Abelmoschus; species Abelmoschus esculentus. The sequence goes on from JAUCBN010000021.1 coordinate 3,823,835, forward strand.
GTACTGTGATCATGTTTATCTGCACACTAGAGACACACTAGGCTCCCTAATTTACACTCCCTCAGTTTTTGTTCCATGTTCTCAGACATAGGCTAAGATACTTGGAAGATTTTGATTCGGACCATTTTTCTATGTTTTACAGTTACAGACATCAGATTTATTACATTATATTTTGATTATTATTTTTTATTGTACTAGACATGGACTTGACTTATGGACTTTTATTTTGGTCTTCTATTCGAATTTCAGAATTGTTTATGTTTATTACTAACATGTGTCGAACCCTTAGTTATTTTAAATGTTAAATTTCTGTATTTCCCTTATTACTGGTGTAATAATTTATCAAAACTTTATATTTATTTCGTTAAAATCTAACTTGAAAGAGAAATTTTCGTTGAGTGATCCTTAAGTTTTAATCTAAGTAATTATGTTAAACTGGAGTTACATCTTCTTTCTTTCTCTTTGTTAATTTCAATAACTGAAGCTTGCTCTACTCTCGCCAAAATGGGACGTGCACTATAGAAGAGTTGAATTATATAGTATTTTTTTTTCTTATTGTTGACGTTCTATACAGTTTTAATCCAGAGAAAACTCATGATTGAAGCATTCCATGGAGGAGACTTAACGGGTAAATAAAACTTGACTCGAAAAAATCGAATAATTGAATTTGACTCGAGATAAAAATATTCAATTCGTTTTGATTTATTTGAAATTTCATATACTCGACTCGAAAATTTTTTAAGTAAAGTTCGAGTTGTAAAATAAAAATTTGAATAACTTAAAATTTTTAGTAATCAAATGATTTATTTTTAAATTTGAGGTGAGTCTATCAACTTTTTATGATATATATACATTGATATATAAAAATATAAAGAAATATTACTATAAATTAAAATATATTTATATATACATATCTTATATGATTGGAGAAAATCGTTTAAATTGGAATTAAATCGTATTATAACATAATAAATAATTACAATTAAATATTTATAGGAACTCGAAAATTCGACTCGATTCAACTCAAATTTTTTAAACTCAACTCGAACCGAAAATTTTTTAAATAAAGTTTGAGTTGTAAAATATGACTCATCAACTCGAATAACTCAAAATTTATTTACTCGACTCGATCGAATACTCACTCATACTTCTAAATGTTTAAAAACTTTAAAATTAAAAGTATTCTTCTATTATTTTTGATATACCCATATTTTGTCTGAATATCATACATATAAATAAATAAATAAATATATAAATAAATAAATAATAAATCAATTCAGTGCATTTAAAAATAAAGTTTCTAATCTCACGAGCCCTCTAACCCAAACGGTTAAAGGAATGATTGTTGTTCTTAAAAATCACGTATTCGAGTACCAGCGAGACCAACAGAGTAATTGAGCGATCAATATCAAATGATAGAGATTATATTATAGATCAGATACTACTGTAATAACTATTAGCTTGTTAAAAAATAAATAAATTTCAAATTACATGTCCAAAATTCATCTTACTTATTCAAAGGCCCAAATATTAAGGCCCAAAATTCATTTACATCAAATAGTTAATGAAAAACTGAAAAATACAGTACGATACTTTAGGGGCTAAATTCAGAATTAAGCCTTTATTTATTTGCAACGTCAAAATACCTAAAGGTTCCTCCTTTTTCCAATTCAGTGGGGTTTAAGGATTTGGCCTCCATTGGAGAGATTACCAACGCGAAACAAGAAAACCTGGTAAGCAATTCTATATCTCGCTAAACCCTAATTTCGCCCTATTAATCTCAATGATTCATCCTTTGAATCGTAAAATTTTCTCTAGAAATCTCTACTTCATTCGCAAACTAAACCCTCACGTCAACACTAGCTCTTGGACAAGCCTGAATTCTAGCAGAAATGTACTCGGTAAGTGTTCCAATAGCTCTAGTTTCTTCAACTCTTCAATGGGTGTCAATCAAATTTCCCCCTTTTTCAATGTTTCTAAAACTCCCAATTTTATTAGAAACTCTAGTTTTATCAGAAATTATTGTTCTCGTGAGTGGACTGGGGATATAGATTACTTGGATGAATCTGGAAGTGTTATATATTCTGGTAAAGGTGTTCGGTCAGTCGAGCCGGGGCTTGATGACCATGTTATGGTGGGTGGGTTAAAGAAGCCTTTTTTAAACGCCTCAGCTGTTGCTAAGATTGTTGAGGTTGTTAAGAGGTGGAAATGGGGACCAGAATTGGAGACCCAATTGGATAAAATACAGTTTACGCCTAACATGACTCATATAACTCAGGCCATGAAGGTTGTCAAAGAAAGTGATGCATCATTGAGTTTATTTCGATGGGCTAAGCGACAGTCTTGGTACGTCCCGAGTGATGAGTGTTATGAGATATTGTTTGATGGGTTAAATCAAAGTAGAGACTTTGATGCAATTCAGTCATTGTTTGAGGAACTGGTTCAAGAGTCTAGTGGTAATGGGGCTTCTTTATTTAGTGCATACAATCGGGTGATTCAGTATTTGGCTAAAGCTGAGAAATTGGAGGTATCCTTTTGTTGTTTCAAGAAGGCTCAGGATTACGGTTGTAAAATCGACACTCAAACATACAATGATCTTATGATGTTATTTTTGAATAAAAGTTTGCCTTACAAGGCATTTGAGATATACGAGAGCATGCAAGCAGCAGGATGTTTGTTGGATGGATCGACTTATGAGTTGATAATACCTAGCTTGGCGAAATCAGGCCGGCTTGATGCAGCTTTTAAGCTCTTTCAAGAGATGAAAGAAAGGAAGTTTAAGCCGGGGTTTAGTATATTTGCCTCACTTGTTGATTCAATGGGTAAAGCTGGTAGACTGGACACATCAATGAAAATCTACATGGAAATTCTGGGATCTGGGCATCGGCCATCTGCTACTATGTTTGTTTCTTTGATTGACTCCTATGCAAAGGCTGGGAAGTTGGATACTGCACTTAAGCTTTGGGAGGAGATGAAGAAGGCTGGTTTTAGGCCAAATTTTGGCTTATACACAATGATTATTGAGTCTCATGCGAAATCAGGAAAGCTCGAGACTGCAACATCTATTTTTAAAGAAATGGAGAAAGCTGGATTTTTACCCACACCATCTACGTATTCATGTCTCCTAGAAATGCATGCAGCCTCTGGACAGGTTGATTCTGCAATGAAGCTTTATAACTCAATGATAAATGCAGGCTTACGGCCTGGATTGAGCACATATACAGCTCTTTTAACACTCTTAGCTAATAAGAAACTTGTGGATGTTGCTGCAAAAATCTTACTTGAAATGAAGTCCATGGGATACTCTATTGATGTTAGTGCTAGTGATGTTCTAATGGTTTATGTTAAAGATGGTTCTGTTGATCTTGCCTTGAGATGGTTAAGTTTCATGGGTTCATCCGGAATTAGAACGAATAATTTCATAGTTAGGCAGTTGTTTGAATCATGCATGAAGAATGGTTTATATGAGTCAGCAAGGCCTCTCCTTGAAAACTACGTGAATGCTGCTGCGAAGGTGGATCTGGTTCTCTACACATCGATTCTTGCCTATTTGGTACGATGCCAGGAAGAACACGATGAGAGACATTTGATGGCAATCCTTGGTGCTACAAAGCACAAAGCTCATACTTTTTTGTGTGGACTCTTTACTGGCCCAGAACAGAGAAAACAGCCGGTTTTATCGTTTGTGAGGGAATTTTTTCAAGGTATTGACTATGAGTTGGAAGAAGGGGCAGCTAGGTACTTTGTCAATGTTCTCCTCAATTACCTTGTTCTCATGGGGCAGATAAACAGAGCTCGCTGTGTTTGGAAAGTTGCCTACGAGAATAAGCTTTTCCCAAAGGCAATAGTTTTCGATCAGCATATCGCTTGGTCTCTTGACGTTAGAAACTTGTCTGTGGGAGCTGCTCTTATAGCTGTTGTACACACCCTCCACAGATTTAGGAAGCGAATGTTGTACTATGGTGTGATCCCTAGGCGCATCAAATTGGTTACAGGACCCACTCTGAAGATTGTGGTCGCGCAAATGCTGAGCTCCGTAGAATCCCCATTTGAGGTCAGTAAGGTCGTTTTAAGGGCCACCGGAGACTCCGTTATGGAATGGTTCAAAAAACCGATTGTTCAGCAATTCCTTTTGAATGAGATACCATCAAGAGCCGATATCCTCATGCACAAACTGAATATACTGTTTCCAAGTTCTGCACCTGAGATTCGGTCAATGTCCCCACCTAAACCACTCATTGCAGGGAAGGGAATCTAGCCTTGTGTAATGATAGTTATGTAAGTTGTTTTCATCAATGATCACACCCATAAATTTACTCATGAATCAAATTCTTCTTCAATAACTTTCTATGTTACATTCAACTAGAGATTTAGTTAGTTGCTGGAATTTCATTTTGATTGATGAAATTACTCCGTAAATGCTCACACTAGTAGTTGGTCCGTGTTTAAACGAACAGAATCTTTCATATCAGTGTTCTAATTCATGTTGTTGTGCTGATATCATGTCAATACACTAGAAAAGGTTGGTTGAAACAGTAGATGTAGTCTGTCCATGTTCTAAGCTATTATGCTTCATCTTTAGATGTCATTAGTTGAATTAAAATCAGTCTTGATAGCGAGTACTATACTGTTCAATCAGGTCACTAGGGAGATTAAAATATGCCATTTAGTGCTCGGCAAATGTTTAGATTGTCTGCTCAATGCTATCCAGATTTTGGTGCTATCAAAGTCCAACTGTTTGCTGTATTTAAGTCGGAACAATGCCCAGTTTTGTCTAAATCTGCAATGTGGTCGATCCATTCACCATTTGACATCCGATAGCTTCCCTCGACTTCAACTTGTTTTGTTCCAGTCGCTGTTGCAATCTCGTCCGCAAAGCATCAGCCGTTTTGATTTTGTTGGCTGAAGGGGAATCAGGTTGCCCTGTTTCCAACACCTGATATGGGATTCTTCTGTCATGCTTGAAGCAGCAGACCCTAATACCACCAACCATGATGATACCTGTTGGCTGTTATAAACAGTCTGAAGGCTCCATTGACGGGGCTTATATCTGTCCACCAGGTCCTTTCACCAGATGCCTGATGGTTTTATGTGAATTTTACATCCAAAATTTCCAGAATCTAATTTTATGGATGATTTTCCACCAAGACGCTCTGATATATTAACCTAAACCAGACAAAAGAGAAGCACAGATTGGAACAAGGATTCAAAACCAGAATGAGCAGAAACCACTGGAACTTTGAAATATAACCTTTTCTGTATTGGTGTGCTGGTAATTGAATTTGCAGGCACTGAAAGATACGTTTGAGAGAAGGGTGTTCATTATTGGATACCTGGTTCCTTCGGCTACTAATTTTTCGGTTAGTGTTTTGGTTTATTTATATCGGGCACTCATAAAATCCGGGTACCTGACTGATCGGATAATGGGTATTCGGTTCATATATATATTTTTATTTTTTATTTAAAAATTTTAAAAAATCACATATTAAACATAAATTTTAAAATTTTATAATCATGACCAAACATAAAAATTAGTGATTTCAAGTTAATTTTAGAATATTGATATATATATATATATATATATATATTAAAGTTTATCATTAAAATGATATTAAAAATATTAAGATCATTTTTTTCTTTCGGTATTAACAAATTCATAATATATTTAAATTTTTAAAAAATTAAAAATATATAATACAGACATAAAATTAATTTAAAGAATTAAAAAATAATTTAAAAATTTAAATTTAATTTTATATACAAATATTGAGGAATCTATACTAAAAATATAATTTAAAACTAAAAAAATATATAAATTAAAATTAGTTGGGTCGGGTACCAGTAGCTAAAAATAATAGCCCAAACTTGGCTCAATTATTCTCGGGTCGAGTATCCGGACTAATCAGTAATTGAGTTGAGTCAATTGGGTCGGATAATTTTAAAAATCCCTACCTGAGAGCAATATTAAATGTTACTATCTGTCCGTTTACGAGCTTTTAGTGGTCTAAGATCAAACCTAAAAATTAGACTATAATAATAAGTATAGGAAAAAAAATAATTAGGCAAAAAACAATTTGCTCGTAAATTCAACTCCTAATAGGTATTAGAAAAATAAATAAATTTAAAGAATAGACAAAAATTACTTAATATTTTGGTAAATCTGACATCTAACGAGAAGTATTGAAAAATATTGAATTTTAAAAACAGATAAAAGTAAATTAATTTATTTATAAATTGGACATAGAAAAAAATATTTTTAAGAGTACACAAAAAATAAATTAATTTTCTTAAAATTGGACAAAATAATAAGTATTGAAAAAATTTGAATTCTAAGAGTGTCAACACGAAAATAATTGTATATAATAATAATATATTAAATAAATAAATATTAATTAATACTAATAATATAATGTAATATTAAAATATTAAAAATCAAAAAATAATAAATAACAGAAAACCAAAAATAGTAAAAAAATAAAAATAGAATAAAATTCAAAAAATAAGAGATAATGGAGTTGAGGATTTTTTGGTTGGTGGAGTGTTTTTAGGGATTTGAATTTTGTTTGGAGTTTTTTACTTCAATCAAAATTCTGAATTTGAAGCCTATAAAAGGAGGAGGATTTCAAGGTTAAAGGAGCAGCAAAAAAAAGGAAGAGAATGAGGAGTTGAAATCAGAATTCAAAGGAGCAATTACAAGCTTGAGTAAGGGGAAGGATTTCAATCGGTGAGGAAGCAAGAAGGTCGCCGGCGGTAAGTTCTTTTCCTCTTTAATTTCAGCTTTTTTTTATGGATTAGACTCCTAGATTTGAAATTAGTTGTTTTAGACTTTAATTAGGATTTAAAATTAATTTTAAAGATTTAAAAAAATTAATTAGGTTCTAAATTAGAATTTAATTTAGTTTTTAAGAAAACTTTAAAATTAATTTAACTTAGTTAAATTTGATTAATTTAACCCTTTTGAACCTAAAAATTAGACTTAAATTAGGTGTAATTTAGTTCTTAATATTTTTGGAAATTATTTTAATTAAGTACTTTAAATTAATTTTAATTAATTTCTAGAAAATAAGCTTTAAAGTTAACTCACCTAAGTTAAGTCTAGTTTAGCCCTAAACCTTAAAACACTCAAAAATTAGACTTCAATTAGGCTTACTTTAATTCTTAAAAAGTTAGAAAATAATTTTAATTAATTAATTTAATTAATTTTAATTAATTTTCTAAATGATAAGATTTAAAACTAATTTAAGTCTAATTAATCCTAATTTCACCCAAATTAAACTTATAAATGTTTAAGAATTAGAGATTATTTTAATTAAGGACTTTTAATTAATCTAAAATTTCTAAGATAAGATTTAAAAATCAACTTAATTAAGTTTAATCCATTCTCAATTAAACCTTTGAACTTAAAATTCACCAAGTTAGATTTAAATTAGGTTTTAATTAAAATTTGAAGTTAAGGAAAATTTAATTAATTAATTTAATTAAAAATTTCTAAAGCTTTAAAATTTTATTTTACGCTTAATTAAATCTCATCCGTCGTTCAAGGTTTGTTCTCGAGTCCCTTGTAAGCTTTTTTCATTCAAGTCCCTTTTGTACTCCCATGTGATGAGAATTTTTGATGTAACATTTGTACCCATGATTATAATAGAAGTGATGAAGTTCCTTTATCTTGTGTACACTTTATTTTATATTGTCTTGCATAGCATGCTTTAGGAAGGTCACCTAATAAACTTAAGTTAATTAATTTAGAGCCCTTTTAGGATTAGTCACTTAAATTAATTAATTTAATTTAATTAGGGAGAAAATTTAGTAACATAGCATGTGAATCTTATGTCTCGGATACACTGAAGAGGTTGGTGTTTTGACGCACTATGATGCTGACCTAGAGAGTGTACCTTGGCATCGAATTCATGTGTTATTAAAAACTTAGAATTTTGATAAAAACTTAGGTTTAGACTTAAAAAATGGATAGGTAAATAACTAGTAAACGCTAGTAACTTAGGTTTTAAAAACTTAAGTAATGGGGCCTTTTCTAGGATTAGAACTTAAAATGAACAAGATAAAAAAAATAATCATGCATTTTTACTTTAGCCTTTTGAGGTACATTTTTTTAAATTTGGGTGAGGTTTCCTATCTAGAGGACGTCTCGTTCAACTCAAGTTTAAAGGTGGTGTAACTTCTAAATCAAAAGGATTTCCAAATTCAAATAATGTTCATTTAACAATGGGAAATTAAATTAATATCTATCCTCAAAATGTCAATGCCACGTAATGTTTTTCAAGGTACCAAATTTTTGGGCCTTTGTAAGGGTCGTCCTTACACGTAACTGACTCCCGAACCCAATATTTTTAAAACGAATCTCTGGTTTATTTTTATGGTGTCTGGCCTACCTAAGTGGCCGGTGGCGACTCCAAGTCAACCTTTTTTTCAAAATTAAATTATGTTTTCCTAAAATTTGGGCTTTTTCGAGATTAATAAAATCCATGTTTTTTTCAAAATCGATCATTGAACACTTTTTCATCTAAAAATCGCGTTTTTTAAAAGAGGTCGCGATAAAGAGTATCAAAAATAAATTAATACGTTTGTAAATTAAATCCTTGATGATAAATATCGAAGACAAATTAAATCTAAGGATAAATAAAAATTAAATTAATTTAATTGTGAATTGGACCTTAATAACGAATATTTAAATTTATTAATGCCTCTCGCTCTCAAGCCCAATTTTTAATTTTTAATTAATTTTGTTATATCAGTTAGATGAGTTTTTGAAAAAAGTTATACTAGATCCGAAAATATTTTTGTGTTAAAAATGTAAATAATATTAAAAATAATATATATGAACAAAAGCACATATATTAGAGTTGTCAATGAAACGGATTTTATGAGACTGCACTCTATTTTACATTTAATTAGACAAATGATTATAAATTTTGCGGATTATAAATTGAAGATAAAAATAAATATTAGATTCGTCGTATGCAGCGGAGAAAGGTCGGTTGTTACTAGAATGCTTTGTATTGTATGCTATTTTGATTCTATCGGTATTCTTTTTATAGGTTATTTATTATTATGTTAGTTCTTTTTATATTCTTTATTTCTTATACCAATTAAAATATTATTTTATATGTTATTTTTTCTATTTTTGGTCTTTTTAATAAATTTAGTATCTTTTTACTCCAAATTTTATGTTATAAAAAATTAGATATTATTATTTTTTATAAATGGCGATAGTTAGTATAATATTATATGTAGTGCGAGTTAGAGGTGAGTAAAATTCGATTAAAAAAATAGAATAACTCGACTCGACTTGACTCGTTTTGAATCGATTCGACTCAACTCGAAAAAAATTTTAAATAAAGTTCGAGTTGTAAAATGAAAATTCGAATAACTCGAAATTTTTACTAATTAAAAGAATATTTTTTAAGTTTAAGACGAGTCTATCAATTTTTTATGATATATATACATTGATATATAAAAATATAAAAAATATCTCTACATATGAAAAAAATATATAGATAAATATCTTATATGATTAGAGAAGGTCATTTAAATTAAAATCAAATCATACTATAACATGATAAATAGTTACAAATAAATATTTATAAGAACTTGATAACTCGACTCGGATTTCTTAAACTCGACTTGAACCGAAAAAATTTCAAATAAAGTTTGAGTTGTAAAATATGACTCGTAAACTCGAATAACTTAAAATTTTTTGACTCAACTCGATCGAATACTCACCCCTAGTGTGAGTACGAATGATAAATATTTTATATTTTTTCATAACAAATTTAATTTATATTTATTTAACTAATACTTATAAATAAGTTATCCAATATATAAAGTGAGGATTAGGTGTATTTCAAGATACATGTAGGAAAAAAAATATCTTTTACATTCTCTTCACTTAATTGATCCTTAATCAACATTCGATTTATGACGTAAAATTTATGTAATTGATATTAATTTTTTTTACGGAAGTAATTTTTATTTTTTTCCAAAGGAAGGGAAATGCTTTTTCTTTATGACCAAACCCAAGACTAAATGCTACGCTGCACATTTTACTAGCGTTAGAAAAAAAAATATATTTATTTAAGTAAAAATATTTATTTATTTTTGAATAGAAATTATTTATCTTTTAAATTTATATAGTTAAATTAAAATTAAAGTTTTATATGTGTGTAATTGTTTTTGAAGAAAAGTACTCTTTTTAACAAAATTTTATGAATAATAGATTTAAAATAAATATTTAAATAAAGTGATAAATGTATAATAAATTGAAAAATAAAGTTACATTAATCAATTTAATGATGTTTAACGGTGTTTAACATTAATGATGTTTAACAGTGTTTGATTCACATGATAGATTTATCCTATTTTATTAAATAAAAAAATAAATTTAAGTAATTCAAGTATCTCAATCTTTTTGTTTATTTTTGTCTCTAGAAAAAATTATCAATGTCTAACATAAACTCCTCTATGTTTCTAAATTTTATTATTTAATATAATATTTAGGTTTAAGGATCGAAGAAGCCCTTAAATTAAAAAAAAATAAGTAAGCTTCTAAACTTTTTTTATTTAATTAAGCTTTTTGAACCAAAAAAATTAATCAATTAAGCCTTTAAACCCATAAATTAAATTAATTAAGTTCTTTGATCAATTCTGATTATTAAATTTTGATAGTTTTTTCTTCAGATATTATCGACACATGATACAATACAATTCTATAATGTTAAATTTACATAAAAAATTCAAAAAGTATTTTTATATAAATTTTATAAGTTTTTAAGAAGTTTTAGAATATTTAAAATTTTTTAAATAAAATAAAAACTTTTAAAAATAACAAGCGGAAACACTATGATACGACACTCTGCAACAATGGATCAAAAAACTATTTAGATTTAATAATCAAAATTAGTCAAAGAACTTAATTGATTAAGTTTCTTAGTTCAAGGACTTAGTTAATTAAATTTCCTGATTATGAAGCTTAATTGGGTGAAAAAAAATTAAGGGCTTAATTGATGTTTCTAGAAAGGCTGAAGGACTTATTTCGCCCTTAAGTCAAATATTTATTATTGAGAATATTATTTTATTTGAATATTAATATATGCTATAATATAAAATATTATATTTATATATTTAACATGTTTAAGTGCTAAATAGTATATTATTATTTTTTATTAATTGCCAACAATTATGTGGTTTATCGTATGTTATGTTTAGACAATACTTGATTTTATAAACTCTAATGGAGAAATTATTGAAAGAGATGCATTTTTTGTTTAGGATTATCTGCTTATTAGGGTATTTTTAGTCTCCATTTTTATCTTTTCAACAAAATCTGTATTTTATTAATATATATATATAATTTTATTAACTGTTGAAAATAATTGATTCGTTTTATTTTTATTTGAACATTACTTTTGTTTAAGGGTAATTTATTAGTTTTATTACTCAGTTATATTTTTATTCTTACTTTGATCACTATACTTTAAAAATTATAATTTATTTATCATATTATTTTGGTCATTTAACGATTAAATCACAAACGATATAATGTCATAATAAATGATCCGATAACATACACACGCAATTTTAGATTTATAAAAAATCACTAAAAAAATCCGTGAAGTGATTTAAGTGGTAAAGGATGATATAATTCATACAAGTGACCCGAGTTTGAGTATTATATATGCACGAACCATCATACCTTAATGGTTAAGGAAACAGTTTTTGTTCTTAGAAGTTACGAGTTTGAGTACCAGTAATAGCAGTACAATAATTTAACAATCAATGTCCAATAATTAAAAATATATTCTAAAACAAATACTACTATAACTGATTTTAAAAAGATTAAACAGATATTAATTTGTGATCATAATAATATATTTTAAAAGTTCATTAAAATAATATTATTCTAAATGATCATAATAATATATTTTAAAAGTTCATTAAAATAATATTATTCTAAATCTTTATAAATGTTTTGAAAGAATTCTTTATCATCCTTTTTTTTCTTTATCATCTTCTAATCATCTTCTTATAAACTCTTGTTTGAAGCATTTCACTTCCCGATATGGGATTTATATGCACTCCCAACCCTTACATTTTTAACAGCATTTCCCTTTAATTCCCTGTTCAAAGTTATTAATAGATGAGTATAGAAAGTTTACCTAAGAGTGCACAAGATGTTACGCAACACATTAATCAATAGGAAACAATGGCAAATTGGCAATGAACAAGAAATGGCAAATCACTGCATATTAGAGAACTTGGTAACAATATCGAAAGGGGTCCGAGAAATCGAACCCGGTGAAAAAGAATCCGACAAACCTATATCCTAAGGTTTAATGAAAAATACATTAATCTCATCAATGCTGCATTGGTTGAACAGAAACAAGGCTCTCTATGTAAATCATTGCAGAAAAGCGTCTCGGTGCACCTGGAATACGTAGAACCTCCCCTGTTTGCTTCGCCGAATCGAACCACGCCGGTTGACGACTACAACCACTATCGTCTAACAATATTTGATCACCCCTCCTAGAATATGCTATAGCTCTGGTTTGATATATACTTGTCAACAGCCATTCTTCTCTAGATAGATAAATCAGTTCAGTCCATGATTCCTTCACTCCATATTCCTTCATCACCCACAAAATGATATGATCTTCATCGTAACGATTCGTATACTCCCGGAAAACACACAAGCTTCCTCCCAACACCCCTACATTTTTATACCCGAAGTTTCTGAAACGAATGTCGGGTTCAGGAACTTGATGGAACGACTCGGTCCGGAGATCGAGACCGAAGATCAATCTTCCCCCGAAATACTTGTCACGTTCATCACCTATCCAATGCAGGGAACCATTGGCATATGCACCGTCTTGTTGCTCGCAGACAGGAACTTGATAAGGGCAATTCTTGATCCTCTTCCATGAATCAGTTTTCAAGCTGTAAATCAAGACCAACTTTCCTGATAATGTCATACGTACCACCTTGTAGTCATCGCCAATTTCATCGTACCCAAATCCAAGAATGTGATTATCTCTCTCGATCGCATCTCCGATCGTTAATTCCGGTAGGTAATGGCATGTTCTAGTCGATGGATTCCATAAAGCAATTCCTTTTTCCTTATGGTATACTGCAAGTAAACCGTTGCAGGAACCAAATATCCCAGAAGTAAATCTGGATCTTGTAGTTGGAAATGGGCGAGGGAGTTGCTCCAAGTTGCCTAGTGAGTCGAAGTCAACTGAATAGGTCTCATCATCATCGCCATCGCCATCGCCATCGCCATCACCATCACCATCACCATCATCGTTATCATCTGTACGACCTTCGAGAACAAGCTTGACATTGTTGTAGGTCTTGAAGGAGTGATGTAGATGGAGTTTGACAAAATGATGATCTTTTATAAGTGAACCCCATGACTTCGACACACATCTAAATCGCGTAAGTGACTTCACCGGAAGCACACGTAGTACGTCGGTGATCACGTCGGTCGGGAAAGCAGCCATCAGTGGATTTATGTTTCAGGCACCGTTGTATTGTATAACGAGGAAAAGTGGGGGAAGAAAGGTCATTGTTTAAGTGAGTTGGTCATCGGCTTATGCAAAGGTGACTATTTTTAATTGATATATACTTTTATATTTATTTGATTTATTGTCTTTATTTGAATTTTTATTGTTAAAAATAATCATACAAAAGACAAGAAAGTGGAGTTTCCATGAAGAAAAAGCACATGAAGCTCACTTTCTTATAAACTATTTTAAAGGGTAAACCGAGAGAGATTATTAAGTCAATCCTGTTTATCACGTCAACCATGATTTAAGGAATCAATATCGTTGATCTTTAAATAACCACCTAATAACTACCCACCCACTAAATTCACGTAGGAAAGAAGTGATGATTCATTTGAAAAAAAATTAAGATCAACGGTCCTGATTAATTGGGACCATGGATGACGTGGTGAACATGGTTCACCTAATAATTTTTCGTAAATAGAAGAGATTATTAGGTAAACCCTGTTCACCACATCATCTATGGTCCAAGCAATAAGAACTGTTGATCTTTAAATAACTAAATAATAACTACTCACTCATTAAATAAATGTAGGAAAAAGATGATGATTCACTTGAAAAAAAATTAAGATCAACATTTAGAAATAAATATTATTTTTAAAATTAATAATAAAATCACTCAATTATAGATTTAAAAATAAATAAGTCACCAATAAAATTTTATGATAAATAAATTAAGTTGTCGTTAAAATTAAAAAATAATAGTTTGGTATAATAATAATTTGGTTCTAATTCTAAATAATTCAATAAATTTATCTTTTCGTACTTAAAAATCCTAACCAACCTGACAGACCCTCAAACTACATACCACACTTTATATTATTTTCTACGAGTTTGATAATCAAGAGATGTGATAGTTTGACAAACACATTTACTTCACTATTAGATAATTGACAGACAAATAAAATAGATTTATTATGACTTTAACGTCTCGTGTTAGTAGATAGAGTCACTTCACTAATAAAATTTTAAAAATAAAAAATTAAATTTATTATAATATTTTGAACTATAACCAAATCAATAAAATGCATAAAATTTGGGGAGTAAATTGTTATTTATACCATCTATTGTTTTTAATTTTAATGGTATAATAATTTGTTTCTCACAAAATTTTAATTGAATAACTTCTATAATTAAATATCTAAAATTATTATTTTTAGAATTTTTTTTTATTTTTAAATTTATAATTAAGTGACTAAGGAAAAAGAGAACCGATGAATAAAAAAATATATAATTAAATAATTGAATTATTATTTTTTTTAAAAAAAATGATATCTATATTATTAAATCCATAATTGAATCACGTCCAATATATTTAATATATTCAATTTTTTTAAAATATATATATTTTTATCTTGTGCGATAAGAGTTATAAAAATCTTACCGCACAAAAATAGAATATAGAATATAGAATCAAATTGGTTAGGTTATCTATTCAAGAATTGTTTAATTATTTTATGTTTTAAAATTACTCCGATCTTTCACTACTTGCGTCATACGTTGACTTTTTATAAAATTTAAGGAAGAAAAAAGTTTATATAAGATTTAAATAGTTAATTTTTTAGTTTTCTTAAAAGCCAAAAAGAAGGATAGAAAAGTAAATGTGTTCTATAATAGTTGTTCAATTTTTCAATACGACATTTTCACTGAGATAATTATAAAAGACCAATGTGATAATTTTATTGGGGACAAAAAGAGTATTAATGAAATTTAAAATTATTATACGAATGAGGAAAATTAGAGTAATTAGGGGTGAACAAAATTCGATCTGATTTTAAAAATTGAGTTTTTTATTTAATTCGAAGTAAAAAAAATTGACTCGTCTTTATTCGACTCAAATTTCATAAACTAGATTCGAGTCGAAAAAATTTCAAATAAATTTTGAGTTATAAAATAAAAATTCTAATAACTCAAAAGTTTTAATAATTAATGGATTGATTTTTAAGTTTTAACTACATATTTAGTATTCTATCTTTACTCTGTTTTTCTGTTTTGACACTCTTTTTTCTTTGACAAAATGGTAAATAACTTTACATTTTATTTTTTTATCGAAAAAACAGTGAAGAATAGACAATTTTGAGCCATAATTCGAAAGGTTAAAGTTGGAGATTCAGATAAGGAATTTATTTGGTCCTATTCTACTCCATAAGACCTTCACAACAATATTTTATATGCTCAAAATGGTTGAACGATAAATGAGAATTTAATACTCTAATTATAAAAAAAAGAAAAATGAAACCCCTTATCCCACATGAATATGATAAATAGAATGAGAAGTGTTTATATATATTTACCCACTATATGATAATTAAATTATTTGAGTGGATGTTTTACATTGTGTTTAATAAGAGTGAATTTTGCCTTCTATAAGTTCGCAAATATTTTATTTATTATAATTATTTTTTTAATATTCAAAATTTAAAAGATAATATACTCTTTAAAATACGAATATTAAAATGGTAATGCTTATTCTTCACAAAAATATCCGAATAAGAAAATATCAATAACCATTAAGTTCAGAATATTTTTCCCACGGTTTTGACCTAATTTTCCCTATAAATAGAATGTGTTTCTTCAGTTTTAAAACACATAAAAGTTTTTTAGCTCTAAAAATTGCATAATATTTTTCGTGATATACGAAGGTAAAAGTTCGATTCATGATTTCGATATTGGTGCTACTATAGAAGGTCATCTTTTGTTCTATCATGTGAAACCGACAATCGAAGAACTCAAGCATCAACGAATAGTTGAATTTATCTTAAAGAAACCCGCTTGTGAAGGACCTAAATATTTTATTTCATTTTTTCTTGCTTCTGTTCGATTTCTATATTTTACTAATTCTCGTTTAACTTATTTTATTATTTTGAAATAACATGTTTGTTTAATATTTTTTTGATACTTCATCATTAAAAAATCAATATGCAAACTGATAAGTGAGTAAAAGTCCTATATTTTATATTATTTTTTACTTAATTATTGTTGGTAATTAATAGACTTTGATAGCAATAATAGATAATTTTACATATTTTCTACATTTCAACATCCAAGCACTTAAATATTATTTTTATACAATATTTGGTTGAAAATGGGTATGGTTATAGTTTTTTTTAGATAGGGAATAAACCACCTAATGACACTAGATATTACCAATAGATGCTAAATAAAGAAAGATGCAGATCAAATCAGATGCAGTGCAACACTTGCCAGGGCAGTAACATGGCCGCCGCGACAGAAAAATCAATGAAGACATATGGTGTTCGATAGAAAGAGAATAAAGAGTCGAATCTGTTGAGCCAAGTTAGAGAAGAAACAGAGAAAAAGAAAACAAGACAAGCCATGATCAAAGCTACGAGATTAAAGAGTCTCAAAGGAGCAAAATTTAGAAATAAAAGAAAGGTTTTGTATTTAATATTAAAAGTATTTATTTCAATTAGTACTTCTACTTATGAAAAATTTTGACTTATGCTTGACCTATATATACCGACCCTTAAGCAAAGGAGAAAAGCCACTTACCACCAATTAGAATTCAAGGCTTCATTCCTTTACCCTAGCCGCCATCATCATTATGTTCTAATTCTTCCATAAGCTTAGGTTATTTTGTGGAGTAGTTGTGAAAAAAGATTGTACTTTTATTTGAATTTTATTAATGAAAGTTTTATAATTCAAAGTTTATTCATTATGGGTATTTATATTTTATTGTATACGAGCTTGGAAGATAAGTTTGCGAGGAAAAACATATTTGTCTAGACTAGGGATAGTTAGGCTCACGAAATGAGTGAATGCGGTCTTTGCTCTTGGGCATTTGCTAATCTGGCTTAGGGATAAGTTTGGATTTCAGCGACTAAAAGAAAGCATATCATCGGTTGTTATTCACTCTTGATTCACGATGAGAGATATTATCAAAATATGGTCTTCAATAGAACCCCGAATTAGGGATAAGGAGTCAATAAAGAATGATATGTCAAATTATGAGTTGTTGACTTGCCGTTGAAGCATAACCCGCCAAGGTAGTTAAGGCAACCCTTCAATGACCCACCGAGGCGATACTTTAACCTTTTGCATTAATAAGACGATGATATTGTACAATTGAATTTTACGCTACGAAATAATCTAACCTAACCTTCCCATCATATCTTGAATTCTAATTATTTGTTTTAGTTGTTTAGTTATTTAGTTAATCATAAATCCTATCAATTATTTGTGTTTTTTCTTTAGTGTAAGAGCAATAAAACTGCATAGGTATCCTGTTTTTGTAGGATCGATATCTTAAATACTATAACTTGGTAAAAATGTGCGTTTGCACCTTAAAGATGTAGGTCTTCCTACACATAACACAAACTAAGAGAGAGAAAAACACATATTACATATTGATTATGAGAGACAAAATCACATATGACAAACTGTTATATTATTTCTCTATCCTAGTTAGCATGGCGTACATGCTTTTTTATAATTTTAGTTGACATGCCATGCTGACTAAGAGAGAAAATGATATGGTGGCTTGCCATGTATGATTTTTCTATCCTAGTCAACACAT
The DNA here is from genome assembly GCA_035048815.1 of Abelmoschus esculentus. Taxonomy (NCBI): domain Eukaryota; kingdom Viridiplantae; phylum Streptophyta; class Magnoliopsida; order Malvales; family Malvaceae; genus Abelmoschus; species Abelmoschus esculentus. The sequence continues at coordinate 3,841,946 of JAUCBN010000021.1, forward strand.
CGTAGATTTTTTAACAGGATACCAAAATTGAAACCAAACATAGCATTAGATATCATTTTAACAAAAAAAAAGGGAGGTACTAAAACAAAAAATGGGTAAAGATAGGGTACCAAATATGTAGTTATCCCTTATTTGTATGGAGTTAATTACTACAATAATCACTTTTGTTTTCCCCAATACACATTTGGTCATTAATTTTAAAAAACGATTGATAAAGTCATTTACGTTTTTTATCCGTAAACTTTTGGTCAGCAAGACATTTTTTATCGTTAAACTTTAACGAGAAGTTGATTTGTCATAATAAAAAGTGATAAATTATCTAGATAGTCTTTAAACAATCATTTCGCTTTTGTTTCATTTAAATAGTTATATTCAGGGACAGCTATTAATTGTCTGAAAAATTATTTATTTTACTTTGGTCTTATATAAATTTTAAAAATTAATTTAGTTTTTAAATTTATATTTATATTTTTAAATATTTATATTTATACTTTAATTAAAAATCTTAACTTTATCTTTGACTATATTATCTTATTGCTAAAATTAAAATATCATCAACCTTAAAATTATATAATCATTTAAGTAGTTTACCCTAAAAATAATTATTCACAATAGAGAAAGAAAGCGGAGAGTATCAGTTGCTTCCATCAGGAAAAGCACAGGAAGCTCACTTATGAACTTTCTGTTTTTCTTTTCTTGTGCGGTAAGAATTCGAATCTGACGCTACGATTCTTGACTAGAATATATTATTTTATAATTAATTTAAAATTATTAAAAATCCATGTTTTACTTCCTAAAATTTATTTAAGTTTGAAAAATCATGTCTCGGACTTATATAAAATATAAAGAATTTAAAAATTTTAACTACACTCTCTAAATTCGTTCCTAGGTGGTGTCCCGGCTAAGTGCGTTGTTACCGCTCAAAATTAAAGATATCTTTTTATGAAGTTTGAATCAATAATGTTTATTTTTAATTAACATATATATTTTAGGGATATTTACAATAATGACCTATCTTTTTATATATTTTATATAATTAGATTACTAAAAATTATTTTTTTATAATTAGATCACTAAAATTAAATATTTTTATAATTATATCCCTAAATTTTATTTTTTACAGTTTAGTCCCTAAAATTTTAATTTTTTTAATGATTTGGGTCGGATCGAGTCAGATTTTAGAGCTTAAAAATCGGGTCAGGTCAGGTCGGGCCAGATTTTTTTCACCCTAAAAACGGGTCGGGTCGGGTGACGGGTGGAGGGCATGATTTTTCGGGTCGAGTGCGGGTGGGCTAAAAATCCGACCCGACCCGTGTCCACCATAGAAACGGATCGCTCGATTCGGTTTCGGTTCGAATTGTTTCGGTTTGGTTCATTTGGGTTTGTTTGCTTTCGGTTTAGATTCGATTCAGATTTTAATTCGGTTATATGATAATTCGGATCAATTTGGATATCGGATCGATGATTCGGTTTAATATTGGATCGATTGTTTTTGGGTTGAGTCAATATTGGATCGTATGTTTTCGAGTCAGGTCCATATCGAGTCGTTCGGATCGGTTTGGATTGAGTTAATCTTTGAATTTTTGGGTTAATTTAGTTTGAGTTGGACTTGAGTATAAATCTAATTATGTATATTATATATAGAATTAATCATATATTCTTGTAAAAATATGTTTTTTATTTGATTTTTTAGTAAAAATATATTTTTTATTTATAAAAATCATCATCGAACATGTCTTTATATTTGATAATATTATCATTTAAGTTTATTTCCAATAGTTCAATGTTTAGAAATCAATCATCATTAGTAGGGTTGTTCATTGTCGGATATCGGATCAGATCTGAGTTTTTTGGATATTCGAGTTTTCGAATATCGAATATTTGGATAACCGATTATCAAAAATATAATTTGAATATATTAATTTTTCGAATTTAAAGGTGTATTTATAAAAATTTTAAAATTTCGAATATAATAAACAATAAATTACTAAATACAATAAGATTCACAATTATGAAAGTTTTAATTTTAATTTTTTTTTAAATATAACACTAAATTGTTAGATAGAACAAGATTAATATTAATAAAAATTTGATTTTTTTTAATTTTTGGGTTAAAATCGGATTGATATTCGGTTTAGATTGGTTTTGAGCAAGTTAATTTCGGATTGCTTTTGGTTTGGATGAAAATTAGTTCGGGTGAAAATCAGTTCGAGTCAAATTGGTTATGGATCTATATTTGTTCTTCTAAAATTCGGATCGATTTCGATTTCGGTTTTAGATCACGTTAGGATCATCTTGTTCGGATTTAATCAAATCTCAATTCGAATAAATTGATTTGATTTTCAATTCTCGAACTAAATTTATCAGGTCTAATTCCAATACTTGTCGATGAGGCCCGAGTCTCGATCAAATCAGTTCACCACCAGCGGCGATAGCTCATTAATTTTCTCTGAGTTCAAACATTTAACCTTTTGGATCAGACTTAAACATGTACGAGTTGAGTTTTTTTTTTTCTCCGACTATTTTTTCATCTCTATACATAGGTGTGAGGTAAGCATACGATAAAGTCAAATCAAATCGAGTAAAATTTTTTAAGTTAATCGAGTTTATGAATATTATTTTATAATTTAATTTTTATTTAATTTTTTATTCAAGTCAAATTTATAAAATTTAAATCGAATTTTTAAGTTTTTGTACAAACTTAACAATAATTATTTATAATGTTATAATATATATTGATCCCAATTTAAATAGATTGATATATTCATATACAATATTTTAATTATTAAAATCTTCAAGTTATTCTAATTCCCATTTTATAATTCATTTTATTTGAAAAAAAAATCTAACACCCAAAACTTATCTAAATCCACTAGGATTTTAAAGAGATTTCAAGCTTAAATTCTATCGTCTTTATAACTAAACGATATTATGAATAAAATTATTGCTGTTAGAATCATAAAATATAGTTTTAGTCATTGTTTTATATTATTTTAAATAGCTCAAAATATTTAAAGTAAGAAATCGATTAATATTTACGAAGTTCAAAAAGTAAATAAACAAAAGAATCATTATCAGGAAGTCTTGAAAACCTCAAAAGTATCAATAAATTAAGTTAAAATCACGAGAATAACGAAGTATCTTTTCGGTATCATTTTATGTTGATTATTACATTGCTAACACGTCATAAGGTTTTATTACATCGAAATCTCGTAGAAGGTATTATTGGTAAGCATCATTAATTTTATTACATTAAAATATCGACTACATTGTATTGATTTTAATATCGTTGAACCATTGTAAAATTACATTATAACCATTCATTTTTATCCACGTTGTATAATATTATATATTAGTGTTTTTTTATCAATACCTATTAGTATTAAAAATACGTGTATGATATTATTATATTATAATAATAAATATAAATATATACATGTACGCATATATGTATATATCATTATTTATTTATAATATTATTAATTAAAAAAAACAGATCTAAAAGCTGAAATTCAATCCGCTTTATTAAAGTCCAAGTCCCTTATTACAAACCCAAAACCTAATATTAAAAAAATTAAGTCATAAAGATAATTTTAACCCTTACGTTTATAGTTTTTATCATTTTAGCCTTTATTCTTTTTTTAGGATAAATTTAGCCCTTAATTTATATCTTTTTGACAAATATCTTATTTTTTTAACTAGCTTGATGATTGGACCGTTAAAAATTTAACGATGATATATATATGGAATATAATTTTAAATGATATGGAATATAACCTATCAAATACATATATATATATATATATAGAATATAATTTTATTCCAATATAAAATATAAAACAATTAAAATTCCTACCGAAGTTTAAACAATTAAAATATATACATAAAATAGGATGTTTAAGGTTCAAAATTTGAATAGTGTCCGAAAGTTTTTAGACATTATTTAAACGAACTCCTAAATTAAATATTTGATATTTTATTTTCACATTAAAAAATAAATAAATGACATGGATAATTAATTAGAGCTTAGTTAGGATTCAAACCTAATTAATTAAGACAAATTAGTTAAATGAATATTACTACTGAAGTTCAATTCGGTCAATATCTTAAAGTAATCGAGTGTTAACACGTATACAAATTTCGGTTAAATAATATTCACAGGATCAATAAAAATATTAAAGTCTATTTAGGATTAACAAATCAAACATGACTTTTAAGGCCCAATATAAATAATATCCCAAAGCAATTGGTGTTACTAAATATGGACTTTGAATTAAATAATATTCGATAGAAAATAATAATTACTCAATTAATTAGAGTTAAATAGTTTAAGGACTTAAAATGAAAAAGATAATAATTAATTAAGCATAATTCTTTTAGTATTAACGATATTCTTTTACGGTATAAATAGGGGTGTTCTGATACAATTGGTTATTTCAATTTATATTCGGAGCACAGGAAAATTTTCACATATAAAGAATATTCCGTTTTAAATATAAGCTCATTTATTAATTAAGGATAAAATTATATTAGAATTGTCATTATTAAAATTGCCAAATATGACACACAAAATACGAGGTACTGATTGTTAGAAAATAAGTGATTAATCCAAGAAAATAAATAATAATAAAATAAAATAAATATATTATTTAATAAATAGAAAGAAAAATCAAAAAATTATGAAATAAAATAAAAAAATATTTTAGATCAAATCCATTTTGGAAACGATAAGTAGAAATCGAGTTAAGACCTGCACGATCACAGTTTCTCAAGATACAACAACTAGAAGAACTCCAACAATAGCACCATTGCTGAGTTCCTGAACTGTTCTTGCCTTCGCCAATCACAAGAAGAAAACAAGAGAAAAAACGTTTTGAATTGTTGAGTGTGTTTTAAAACTGAAAGTTTCATTCTTATCTATAGGAAAAAATTAGATCAAAACCAATGAGAGTTCTAATCCAAATTAAATTTGAATTTACTAAGAATAGTCAATTTTATCTTATATAATATTCTTAGGTTGTATTTAAACAAAATACAACTTCTTCTCGAATATTAAAATAAAGATAAATAAATTAAGGAAAAATTTAATCACAATGAGTAAAAATATCCGTAAGCCCACAAAGGGTCTGACCAATTTGGACATTTGCATCACCCACATCATGCACCCTAACACTAGAGTTAAGTCATTTAATGAAATCTATGTGTGTATATAAACACTTTCTACTTCATTTATCCATCCATATAGGATAATGAAGTTTCATTTCCTTATTCTATTCACGACCTTCTTACTTTGAGTATCAATTTCTCATTCATCACTCAACCATTTTGAGGATATGAAATACCACTGTAAAGATCTCACGGAGTAGAATAAGGATCAATAAATTTCTTGTTCAAATTCTATCTTTACATTTCTAAAATATGCCTCAAAGTTGGTCATTTCTCACTATTTTTTCCAACACTGATATCGGGCGTTTGTTGGGTATTAATCATTTCTCACGCGTAATCGACCCTAAACCTATTTTTTTAAAAATAAATATTTAATTTGTTTATATGGTGTCCGATCTACCAAAGTGAACGATGACGACTCTAAATTATTTTTAAGACTAATAAGGGTAAAATATTTTTTTCTTAATTAATCAATACAAACCTAAAATAAAAATTAATTTTTATAATTAATTAAAAGAAAATCTGTTTTTGATATATTAAAATCAAACAAATAATAAAATGATAAATCTCAATTTCTAAAATTAATCGTTAAACTATTATTATACCCGATTAAAAATGATCGCAACAAGAAGTGATGTCCAAGGCCTCCTTGTTTTTTCCTTTCCCAATAAATGATCTCTTCTTAAAGTTCCATTGATGGTAAAAAATAGAAAAATAAAACTGCTATAAATTTGGGTTGTTCTTCATGTCCTAATATCTTCCTCATCCTATCTCATAGACTGAATCCATGGGGTTTTCCAGCAAGCACAGCGGCAGGTTCCCCAGATTTGAGTGTTTCTGGCTTTTGTTGGGTATATAAGTAATGTATTTTGTTTTTGAAAAAGTAAATTATTTAAAGTTTATTTTAAAATTTAGACCAATTTTTATAGTACATGTAAAAGAATACCACCAGTACATAGCGATTTGGAAGAGAACACCATGGCACAAATCATCTAACTTCATCGGTTAAAGAACTATTATTGTTTCTGAAGGTCACGAGTTCGAGCACGAGTAATGACAACATAGTGATTGCGCAATCAATGTCCAATGGTTAAGAGTATGCTCTAGTGAAAACGCTATATGCACATATTGTTCTCTTATCCCACAGTAAAAATTAACTTAGATTCTCAAATATAGGTGAAAATCATTTATATTCTAAAATTTTAAATTTATGCTAAATTATTCTCAATTTTTTCCTCTATTTGTATAAGACTTTTTCCAACACGAAGACTGCATTTTGTACGTTCCTTTTTTTTTTTTGATAATTGTCACTGAATTTTTATTAAATTCATACAAAATATTACAATTATCATGAATACAGAAAAATCAAAAAAAAAAGAAAAATAAAATATTTTCTATGAAGATAAACATACTATCGAAATCCAGAAGCTTCCTGAATCTCCTTGTCTCTGTCCAATCGAGACACATAACGGGTGAATAAGGAGTGGTGAGCGATCTAAACCATCAGGCAGAATATTCCGCTACCTAGGACTGATTATATCGATACACAACCATTAACTGAGTGGGGATCTAACCATCAATGACCACAGACAAAATCATAACTAGAAACTAGCGCCGATTCAAATCTTTGCAACAATCGGCTGCTAGGGTATGCTGATTCATGCCACAAGGACAAATAAAATAAACCACACACAAAAAAAACGTGTTACGAGGACAAAGGAAACGCTTGCCATGAAGGCAGAGATTCTTATTAACATATAAGAAAATAAAAGAAAAAGAATAATAGAAATCCGGTGGACGACAACTAATATAAAATTAGTTACCGACCACTTATTAGCAAACAAAAGAGATGAAGAACGACGACAACAAGGAGAGAAAACTTAAAAAATATTGCAAAAGAGAGAAAACCCTTATTTATTTTTAAGATTTAAACTTATTTTTACGTTCTTTTAATTATCTTCATTGGTCGTCGGCATATTTTTTTTTTATAGATTTTTATATAAAGAATATTTTAATACATAAATTTATGTAAAATTTTAATTTACTATTAAAATTTTAAAGATTTAAATATTTAGAGTTTTAACATATATGATCTAGAATTTTATGTTTATGTTGTTAAGATATAAAAATTAAAATTTTGATTTTAAGATGTTAGTTTTTATAATTTAAGTTTTTGATTTTATACTTATATCATATATCATATATCAAAATATAATTTTTTTCTTATATATCAGATCATAGATAATGCTTTTTTTGATTTGGTTTAACTGCACAAATGGTCCATTTATTTTTTACATATTCGAACATCAATCATTGGAGGATGAATAAAGTAAGTACCAAAGTAAAAGAATGTGTAAAAGGAGTTAAATTTATTAAATGTTTTAAATTATGACTAAATTGAATAAATGTATAAATAAGAAATTCAAATGTGTTATATATTATTTTTTACATGCCCATATCATCACAGATTAACTCTTTAGTCGGAGGACTATTTAAATAGTTTATCCCTTTGTATCTGAGCAAATGTTTAGGTTCCACTGAAGATTGCATTTTTGCACTGTTGGGACAAACTAAATCACATGTTATATGTGATGTAAGTTGGGCAAATTATGAAATTGCATGACTGTAACTAGGGATGGACTGAGGAAAGGTTTAAGTGGGGGAACGAGTCGTAGAACGAGTCACAATCTTATAAAACCCTTAAACCTTAAACTCTATACTTTAAAAAATATACTTTATCCCTAATTTCATAAATCTTAGTCACAATCCTTAACCTTAAACCCTAAAATCTAAACCCACTAATTTAAAACGGAAACATAGAAAGAGTCATAAAAAAGAGGCAAACGATTTTTACGCATTAATAGTTCGAAAAAATTGATAAATCTAAAAATATATTTTAGAATAGACACATATTATTAAAGTAAACATAAATAATAAAATAAATTACATAATATAATTCACCATTTATTCAGTAAGTGTGTTACAAACTTCAATATCAACCCACCCACCCATCCACCCGTTCAGAGTTCAACCCTTTTTTGTCATTGAAACCACAATGCTAACCTTCTGATGCATTGAATTATTTGGAGCATTCTCCACATTTTCTGCAAACCTTATGAACAACTCTTCCATTATAGCATCCCCAAAGTGACTGCAGAAAAGAGGCTCCATAGCAGCTCTCACAGTATTTGCAATTCTTTTGCCCCTGTCTTTGTCACGAACCTGCTTTTCTCTACTTAAAGGATCGGTATCCACTACGAATACATCTAACTTGTTAATTTCGAAAGATCCTTCCCTACCAACAATCTCAACCACTTCCTCTTTGCAAGGGGAATACATAGGAAGGTTGAAGGAATCCACATCGGCCTCGTGCACAAGTCCCTGTGCAACCAGGTCTAGAAGGGATTTAGCAAGTAGCTCCCAACCATAATCTTCGTCCGAGGGATTTTGGTTTTTCCTAGCCAAAAAGGTTAGCACCATACGGCCTTGTGGTATCATTTCTTCTGACCACATGCTTAGAAATTTGGTGAAGTCCTTCTGAAATTGGTCCGCATAAGCTTTGAAAACATTGGGAGGACTTGATCTTGCAATGAATATGTTGCCCTTGTTGTTCTCCACTCCATCAGGGACCTTTGAGAGCCACATAAGCGCATAGGAAGAATGCACAAAGTGGAGGCTTCTGGTCGGAAAGAGTCTGTCATAGAAAGAACCTGTAACTCCTCCTACATAACACCCTATGTCTCCTTTCTCTTCCTTCAGCCTCTCGATGAAATTTGGAACCGACTTAAACACATAGTTGAAGTCATTCTGAGGGAGATCATTCAGAAGCATCTCGAACTCGGGTAACTTTAGGTTTTGTTTTCGACATATCATGCGGATGATGTCGACAACTTGAGATATAGCCACGAAGGTGTTGGGACCTGAAGAGCAACCCAAATCTGCCACCTTCATGCATGCAGGAACAAATTTGCCGAACGCAGCTGTGATGGATTCCTCAATGATTGGCCTCACCTTCAACAGTACTTCTTTCTGAAAGCATGAAATTAAGCATGAAGAAGTTAGCATGATATCTGTTAAAAATATACAAAGAAAAGAATAAAAGATTAATGAAAGAAAGGAACAGACTTGAAAAGCTGAATTATTTGCATAGCTAATTTCATGATCTGCTGCGTTCATGTGGAGAACATTTTCTGCTGCCATTTTGCATAATTAGTTTAATTATTCACAAACTTGGTGTAATATTAGGCTTTTTATAGCACTCTGGACCTCTGGTACAAGGAGTGAGACACATTTTAGGTAGGAGGTGGTGAGCCTTTTGGAGTATTATATGTTTATGGTGAAACCATCCGCCGATTGTCAAGTAGTAGTAATTAAGATGTCGAACCCACAAAGACTGGATACCAACGCAGCTAATCGTTCATGCACTAAGAAAATTAAAAGCACAAGTCGTATGAATTGAAGAATGATTAACTTAAATAAAAATAGATTAAGTAATTAAATAAAACCGATATAAGAATGAAAAGGCTAGGTTGACTGCTTCGTAGTGTGGAATCCAATTGCAAGATATTCTTCTCTTATTAATGCATAAGGTTGAATTGTCGCCTCGGCGGGTCACTAAAGGATCACCTTAGCTACCTCGGCGGTTTATGCCTTGTTGACAATTTAACATTTTTTAGTTCGATAGAGCATCCTTAACCTCCTTATCCCTAATTGAGAGTATTATTGATGGTCGCGTCTTGATGATACCTCTCAGCGTGAATCAAGGGCGAACAACAACCGACGTTATGCTTCCTTTTAGTTGCTGAAATCCTGGCCGGATTAGCCAATGCCCAAGAGAAAAAACCGTATTCTCCCATTTCGTGAGCCTAACTATCCCTAGTCTAGACAAATGAGTTTTTCTCACAAACTTATCTTTCGAGCTCGTATGTAAGAAAGAGTGAGAACCAAGAGAGAATAAACTATGAATCTTAAGATTCCATTAATAAAAATTAAATAAACTGACAACTTTCTTCCACTACTACTCCACAATTAACCTATGCCTTGAGGAAAAATTAGAACATAATGTGTTGTTGGCGGCTAAGGGTTTTTTCGGTGGAAGCCGACTTGCTTTACTAGGTCTAAGGGTTAACTTATATAGGTCAAGCCTAGGTCAATATCTCCCCTTAATAATAGGAGTTCTAAAAGGAATAAAATACAAATTTATATTAAAATACAACTCTTCATTTTATTTCCTAATTTTTCTCCCTTTACACTCTTGAGTTTCCGTTGACTTTGACCATGACTTGACTTTCTCTCATTGCTTCTATTTCTTCTCTGATTAGGCTCATTGAGTTTGTTTTTTTATTCTCCATCTACCTGTACCATATGTTATCTTTACTCTGCTGCTGCGACATCCAATTTGCTGCCTTAGCGGGTGTTTATCTACAATTGATCTTCGTGATGAGTGCATAAAAGTTTTAATTTTTATATCATTTTCTCACTCGATTATTGTTAATAATGGACAAATTTAATGTAAATAATGGATAATTCTGTGTATTTTCTATATTTTAGCATCTCAACACTTAATTCATGATTTTATCTATTATTCAGTATAAAACATGTATGGTTAATGGTTTTCTCTCTCTTAAGAAAGGAAACAACCATACAGGTAATACCAGATAGCATGATGGATGCTGGAAACAGAAGCTGGAATGTAGATAAGAACCCACCACTGTAGCACATTAGTGGTCGCGATAGTAGACAAAAGATGATAATTGATGCGCGATAGATAGAGAATAAAATATACCTATTTTGATGGACATATTACAAGAAGAAATAGAAGTGAAAAATAGAGTCAAGCCGGGGTCCAAGTCAACACGGAATTAAAAAAAGTCCAAAGGAGTTAAATTATGAAATAGAATAAAGAGTTGTAATTTAATATGAACATGTATTATTTTCCTTTTAAAACTCTTACCTTCATGAAAGAATTTAACCTAGGTTTGGCCTATATAAAGCAAACCCTAGGGCTAGAAACAAGAAGTGGGGTTCTCATAGATAAACCCTAAGCCACCAACAAGCTAATTATGTTCTCAATTCCCTTCGAGGCTTAGGTTGTTTTGTGGAGTAGTTGCAGAAGAAATTTGTACCTTATTTGAGATTTATTAATGCAATCTTTATTTTCATAGTTTACTCTCTCTTGACTTTTACTTTTCTTAACATATGAGGTCTAAAGATAAGTGTGTGAGAAAAAAATTATTTGTCTACTATCGGGAGAGTTAGACTCACAAAACGAGAGATTACGTTCTTTGCTCATGGACATTGACTAACCCGCAAGGGTTTCAACAACTATAGAAAGTTGAGTTGTTGACAAGGTATAACCTCGCCGAGGTAGCCCAGGCTACCCTTCGTTTGACTCGCTACGGCAGCAAGTCAACCCAAATGCATTAATAAGTGGATAATAAGTGCAACTAGATTCCTCTCTACAAAGCAATCGACCTGGACTTATTCCTATCATTGAGATTTATTTTAATTACTTAGTTTATTTTCTTTATTTTCATCATTATCCAATCAATTCACTTGTGTTATTTACTTTTCTAAAGTGCAGGATTAACGTGCAATTTAGGGTGATCTAGTCCCCGTGGGATTGATATATAAAGTATTATAATTTGACAAAAAAGGTGGAAAGCTTTGTTCACAAGTATAAGGATCCAAAGATCACATTAATTTTGACGCCGTTTTCGGGGACTGACGTTTAAGCTAATTGTAATTTATTTTTGCACCTTTTCTTTTTTATTTTTATTCGATATAATCAGGGTTGTCATTTTGTAAGACCAGGACTAATCTATCTATAGACAATTATCCTTTTGATCCTGAAATCGAGAGAACCGCAAGGCTTCTACGATAAAGGTTACGCGAAAGGATGAATCCAACACCTGGCTAGCAAGGGAACAACGTTGGCATGAATGCCGCCGAGGCAATCAACCAGGCTGCATTCGCAATTGTTGATCCAGGCAACCTTCCTTGATAGGAACGTATACGTATTGTTCGTGATTATCTGGAGGAGGATTTGGATGGATTGACACTTTCTATCGTCATACCAAATATCAACGTAAAACATTTTGAATTAAAACCGATCATGTTCAAAATGATCAATACTCTAGGAAAATTCGGAGGTTCAACTAATAAATATGATCGGCAACATCTTAAATCATTTAAGCTGCTAGGAGTGTCTGCCGATGTACTTAAGTTAAAACTTTTCCCCTATTCATTGAGGGATAGGGTAAAATCTTGGCTCAATAATTTCCAACATGGATCTTTAAATTCATGGACAAAACTTTGCCGCAACTTCCTGGCCCGTTTCAGTTATACAAATATGACTGATAAGTTAAGAAACGATATCACGTCATTCAAGTAAGAAGACGATGAATCCATGTATGAGGCATGGGAAAGATATAGAGGACTGTATAGAAAATGCCCAATGCATAGATTGCCCAAGTGGAATCATGTATCAATATTTTACAATGTAATGAATACACCTATGAGGATGATGCTTGATGCCTCGGCTAACGGCATACTTCTAGACCGCCCACCCCAGGAGAGTCTAAAGATTCTGGATATATTAGCCAAGAATATATATCAGCATTGAACCACAAAAAGAGTAGTAACAAGGCGAGGTATGACAAACTTAGAATCTTCAGATTTTATATTAGCTCAAATGTCAGCACCTACAAACATGGTAAAGGATTTGCAAAAGCCTAGTCATATTCGAGAGGTAAAGACAATCGTTGTTTTTTGTGAAACATGTGGCAAAAATCATGACTCGAACGAATGCCCGTAAAATCCAGAATCAAGTTTCTATGTTGGTAACTTTAACAGGAATAATATGTCCAATAATTATAACCAAGCATGGAGAAAGCACCCGAACTTCTCATGGAGTAATCCGAATAACGTACTAAATCTACAACATCAAACTGTGCAACATTCTGGCTTCCAGCAAAATAATAGAACTGTTCAGCAGTAGCTGCCACATCAGGCGATATCGCCGCAACAACCAACTAATATCGGAACCCTAAAGAACACGTTGAACATATTTATGGCTGAGACTGATGCTTATATTGCAAACATGGATAAATTCATACAAAAGCCGATACATTTATGGACAAAGTAAAGATCAGAATGCAAAATAATTAAGCTTCTCTAAAAACACTAGAAATAACATTAGCACAAATAGCACAATAAAAGAACAATCAACCTATAGGAGGTCTACCCAACGATACTGGAGTCGCTAAAACTGATCCATATGAACAATTTAAGGCTATAACCATCAGAAGTGGACTATAATTGAAGATTACTAAAGAAATACCTGAGGCAAAAGAACCAGCAGGAGCTTTCATTGATGATGCCGTAGCAGACGATACCGCAGCAGACGATGTCGTAATAGCACCGTAAAAAAGATTCTAATATTATGAAAAGATCGAAGATCTGCGAATACCATCATCATTCCCACAAATGTTGAAACAACAAAAGTAGTAGTACCGGTTTAAGAAATTCTTAGATATCCTTAAACAAGTACATATTAATATACCTTTAGTGGAGGCAATAAAGCAAATGCCCAACTATGCTAAATTCCTTAAGGATGTCATATTAAAAGGACAAAAATCGGGGGACATCATATTATGTGTAGCCATGCTGCATAACAAGCCCACAACAAAAAGAAAAAATCTTGATAGTTTTATCATACCATCCTCTATCGGAGATCAATATGTGGGTAAGACATTATGTGACTTAGGTTTCAGCATTAATTTAATGCATAAGTTAGTATTCTAGAATCTAGGCATCGGGCAGACAAATCCAACCACGGTGATGCTGCAACTAGCAGATCGCTCTTACGTACAACCTGAAAGAAAAATAGAGGATATTTTGGTAAAAGTTAATAAATTTATATTTCTTGTTGAATTCTTGATTTTAGATTGTGAAGTACATGAAAAATGCTCCGATCATATTGGGAAGGTCGTTCTTAGCCACAAGAAGAACATTGATCGATTTTGAAAAAGTAGAGTTGGTCATACGATTCAATGACTAGCAAGTGAAGATCAATGTATTTAAAGCTCTAAGGCATCTAGAGGAACCAAATGAATATCAACAAATCGAGGTGAAATATGAATTTAATTTTGATGCAAAAACGGACTACGTAGACACTTTCCGCCAAGACAACTGCTAACACGGCGGCATAACCTCTAACCAGAGGTGCACAAGAAAGAAACCACCTGATGAGGAGACAACAACTGGATCATCAACTTCTCCTCCATAAAAAAAGCGGAAGATAGTTACTTCTGGAGATGCATTCAATTGCACTCCTCTAGTAACCTAATTTAATTCAAAATTGTCATTTTTTATTTTTAAGTTTTAGGAATTAGATTTAAATTTTATCAATTTAATTTTTTGCTAGCTTCACTATTTTTTACAGCTTTTATTAATTTTATTTTTTTATTATTTAAGATTAATGAAGAAAAATAAAAGATGGTAACCGGACCAATCCATTATCGACCTCAACCCACGCGGTAGCAAAACCCTATGCGGGAATTTTGTCACCCAACTTCAATTTTTACGTTGATCCCACAACTAATGGAGTAAAACTGGGGTTGCATCGCGTGCACGCAAAATTTAAGTCGCTCCCTTAAACGTTACGCTGATCCTTAACTTTAAATACACGGGCATCCAATAACTTTCTTTCACTCTTTTTTTTTTTCCAGTTTTCTTATAACTTTCTTCTTGAAAAATATGGCAAATCCAAGGCGAGAATCGGCCGAAGTAACCACAGAAACCTACCGATACTTTGCAACACAGTCATTAGAGAAAGATTACTAGTACAAATTCTAGAATCGACAGATTTAAGAGGAACAAGGCTTCCATTATAACGACGCTGATGATCTCAACATTAAATCCTTCATACTATCAAAAATATCATTCTAGAGGTGGTAAAAATTCACAAAGCAACCAAAGCCAACGAACATCACCTGGGCTCGCGAGTTTTATGCACACCGCCTGAACATGCCGAGTTTGCCGCTACTCTAACCACTGTCGACTATGAATCTATAAAGACAAAGCTCTGTTACTCGAGATCTAAATGGAACATGAGACGAAAGAGGCTCGGTCAGCTGTCGTGACCTCCGCACAGAAGAAAAGATTTGGAATACATTCATTAAATGAAATCTATTGTCGATATCTCACAACCAAACTATCGACATGCCCCATTTTGGACTCATCCACTACATCATCCACAATAACTGAATCAATATGGGTCACATTATCAGTGAAAAAATTTATGAGTACGCCACAAAAGATTGGGGTATGTTATACTTTCCATGTTTAATCACATCCTTTGGTCAATTAAAACGAGTTCGATTGTTGTTTTCCGATTTGTGCACACAAACCTGAAAAGTCTGGACACGATAAATTTATATGAAGAGAATGCAAGTGGAAGAAGCAGTCCCGCAAGCCTATATTCCCCCAGCCGCGATAGCAACCTCTACCAAGGAAGCCAAACCAATAAGCACGACTGAAGGGACAAAACCACCAGAACTGACTGCAGCAGAAGGAGGCATCATATCTCTACTGCAGCGTATGGAACGAAGGCATCTGGTCTTTATGACCTAGTATGGGAATTCAACGATGCTGTAGAAGAAACGATCCAAGAAAGATTCTTAGACTGCTCGACTTTCTTCCCTAAATTTACAATCGACTTTTCTATGCCACCTCCGCCTTCTCCATCACTTGCCCTTGTTAGATCAGCTTCTGCATCTGTAACTGTTCCCTTACCATCTTCACCTGTTGTTACTATTGCTTCCACACCGATTCAGCAACAGCTTTTATGAGGAAAAACTCCACACACCATGCTGCCAAATCTCTTTGATTGGAGCAATCCATCCGACACAATGGAGTCTCCCTTCAAAGCAACAAAGGAATCACCTGCAGAGGCCCAGACCACAAGAAAAAGGAAGGTCATCGCCACTACCACTACCACCCTCGCCATCGAATCAGAAGAAGAACCCATATAGGACCCCACTCCCATCCGAGTCCAACCACCTCTATCTGCCAAGAAACCCACTGCCAGTCCAATTCGAACAGCACAACCCCGCCTAAGAGCCGCTAAAAACTCCTTGTTGATAGCGGTTCGGAGGATTCCTTTGGATCCTCTACATTTTAAGGGCGATAGTATTTTTTAAAATTTTCTCTTTTATTTTTATATATCGACCTAAATATTTTGTTACTCTTATCTATCTTTTGTACATGCATTGAGAATAATATATCCCTCGAGTTTGGGGGAGTATTGATCCAATTTTTTAATTTGTAAATGAACTGCCATGTATGGAAATTATTCGGATTATTTTAATATTACCTTAATATCTATCTTAATAGTCATTACAGTTTGATATATTTTTCTAAGTCTGTTAAATTTTATTGAGTCTACCTCGACATTAAAATATCATCCAGCTGCCGCCGTAGTTTGCACCATTCACCATACTTAAAATAAAAAAGGTATCTTAGGAATAGTACTTAAGATTAAACTATGAGCCTCAAATTACATAAACACTGTTGGACTTAGTTGATTTTAAAAGTTCTTTTGCTTTGAAAATCAATAAGGACTTAGACTTTAGATTTTAACTAGAGATACCTATCACCGGTTCTAGTATAGTCCATAGAGGTTCCCATCACTAGCTATAGGACTTAGTCTTTTTCCCACTTACTAGAGGAGCCCGAAATTGGCTGTAGTAAGAGTAGTTAAAAACTTGAGGTGCCCGAAATCGGCTCAAGCAGTATAAGTATATAGCAATATATATATTTATATACAAAATAGGGATAAGGAAAGGAAAATATTAGGAAAAATTTAAGTCAGGAGTCTTGAGCTAGAAAAAGGATTAGAATTTAGAAATCATCTTTGACACAACAACGCACACACTCACTAAGACTCATAGTCTAATTCCGAGGAAATCTTAGAATTGAGAAGAGGTCAAGTCAAGAAAGGAAATCTGCCGCGACAGGTAGGACGATGTATTACTCTAAGATTTCTTACTTAAAGATATTTTTTCATTGCTTGAGGACAAGCAATAGTTCAAGTTTGGGTGTATTTGTTGAGTGCATAAAAGTCCAAATTTTTATATTATTTTTTCATTTGATTATTGCTAATAATGGATAGATTTTATCATCGCAATACTTAATTCATGATTTTATCTATTATTTGGTATAAAACAAGTAATGTTAATGGGTTTCTCTCTCTTAAGACAGGAAACAACCATACATGTAACGTTAGATAGCATGATGGATGCTAGAAACTGAAGTTGTAATGCAGATAAGGACCCACCATGACAACACATTGGTGTCCGCAATAGTAGACAAAAGATGATAGATGGTACGCGATAGATATAGAATAAAATACCGATTCTGATGGACATATTGCAAGAAGAAACAAAAGTGAATAAATAAAGTCAAGCCATGGTTAAAGTCAACACGAAATTAAAGGAAGTCCAAAGGAGTTAAATTAGGAAATAAAATAAAGTGTTTTAATTTAATATGAACATGTATTCTTTTCCTTTTAAAACTCTTACCTTTATGAAAGACTTTAACCTAGGGTTGGCCTATATAAAGCAAACTCCTAGGGTTAGAAACAAGAAGTGGAGTTCTCATAGATCAAACCTAAAACGCCGACAAGCTAATTATGTTCTAAATTCCCTTTGAGACTTAGGTTGTTTTGTGGAATAGTTGCGGAAGAAAGTTTTACCTTATTTAAGATTTATTAATGCAATTTTAATTTTCATAGTTTACTCTTTCTTGACTTTTACTCTTCTTTACATATGAGCTCGAAAGATAAGCGTGTGAGAAAAAAATTATTTGTTTAATATCGGGGGAGTTAAACTCACGAAACGAGAGAGTACGATCTTTGCTCATGGACATTGAATAATCCGTAAGGGTTGTAGCGATAAAAGGATGCATATCATCTATTGTTGTTCATACTTGATTCACGCCGAGAGGTATTATCAAGACATATATTTCAATTAGTTCTGTGAATTTGGGATAAGGAGGAGACATACATGGATACTTTATCAAACTATGAAAAGTTGAGTTGATGACAAGGAATAACTGATGAGTACTTAAAATTTCTCATTATTCAGATCATTTCTCCACTCAATTATTGCTAATAAAGATATAATTAAATGCAATAATAGATAATTCTGTTTATTTTCCATATCTCAGCATCTAATCACTAACTTCATGAATTTATCTATTAATTGGCATAAAATAAATATGTTTGATAGTTTTCTTTCTTAGATAGGAAACTAGATCACAGAAAGAGCCAAAGAAGAAAATAGATGCTGAATTTTAGATGAAGCATTCGCCATGACAACGTTCTAAAGATCGTCGCGACAGTATAAAAGATGACAATTGGTGCTCAATAGGAAGAGAAAAAGATACCAAAATCAAAAGACAAAGAGCAAAAGAAAGAAGAAAAATCAGTTAGGAGGTTAAGCCCAAGCCAAACCGCGCGAAAAAATATTTTAGGAAATAAGATTAAATTAATATAGTTTAATTAGGAATTAAATTTCTTTCCTGTTTAGAACTCTTTCCTTGCATGGAAAAATCAACTTAGGGCTTGGCCTATATAAGTTACTTATTAGGTTTAGGTTTAGTGTGGAGTCAAGACGGATTCTCACATTATTATACCTTTAGCCACTGTCTCCATCATGTTCTAAGTCTTTCGGAGGTTTAGATTGTTTGTTGAGTAGTCGGAGATGAAGGTTATATTATGATTGATATTTATTAATGCAAAACATATTTCATAGTTTATTCTCTCTTGGTAGTTACTCTTCTTGTATATGAGCTCGAAAGATAGGTATGTCAGAACAACTCATTTACCTAGTATCAGGAGATGTAGGTTCACGAAACGAGAGAATATAATCTTTACTCATGAGCATTTATCATATTATTTCTGATGCATGCTGAATATGCGCAATTGGACTGCAAGTGTATACGTCAAGTAATAAAGTGATAAATATTATCGAGTTATCATCTCCTCAGGTATTGATATACTTAATATGCTTCCTTTGATCTTCTTGCCTTATAAAACAAAAGTAAAAACACAAATAATTTTGGGTGTTGCTTAAACTAAATAAACTAAACTAAATAAGGTGAGGTTAAATTTGAGAAACAGGGTTGGATCCACTTGTGTTGTATAGTGGATTTGATTGATTTGTTTCTGTCCAATGCAATTGCACTGCACTATCTCGGCAGTACTGCAGATACTATCTTTGGCAGCGAAAGTGTTCTCTTCCGTGGCAATCCCTTACTCTTGGGCAGATTTACCAAATTTCGGCAAAGTTTCCTTTGGTGGCTTCGCTTATCCCTAAGTCGAAACACTATTGAAGGTCAATCCTTGATGATACCTTTTGGCGTTAATCAATTATAACCAACAACCGATCTCGCACTTCTTTTAGCCGCTGAAACTCTAACATATCCCTAGGCTGAGTTAGTATCCTCCAATCAAGTTGAATACCGTACTTACTCCTTTAATGAGTCTAACTCTCCCAAGTCTAGACAAATATATTACTCAAAAACTTCTCTCCCGAGCTTGGATGCAAGAACAAAGAATGACAAAGAGTAAGCAAACTTTGATATTTTATTACATACAAACAAGAAACAAGATACAATCTCCTCTCACTAATACTCAACAATTTTCACCTAAACCTTAAGAAATTTTAGAACATGATGGAAACAATTATTCCTAAGGTAAACTCTCTCAAATTCGGCTCTCAAGGTCTTCTTTGTCAAATTCGGCTCTCTAGGTCGACTCTCTCAATCCCTAAGACGGCTATGCCTTATATAGGCTTAGCCTAGGGCAAACCTTTCCTAATTAGAGTACAACTTGGAGTAGGGAACAAGTTATGTACATAGGGTAAATATTTCCAAGTTTAATCTTCTAGAAGGTTTCTTTCCCGCATGGCCTTGTCCTTGGGCTTTTGATGTGTTGTTCAACTCTGATCCTTGTGCTTTTTGTTTAGCAACGCTCTTCTCATTTTCTCCTTAATTTTCCTGCCATATTGCTTTTTATCCTCTGCTGCCTCGGCATCAGATCCTGCCTCAGCCTCATTCTGCTTCCTCGGCAATACTTGTTCTTTCACAGATATGAAAATGCAGTAAAGTATGCATTTTCTACAAATATTATCTTCAATGGTATTATCCCTAAATATATCATATTAAGTACATGCATTGGTTCAAGTAGGTGTAGAATTGATGATAAGTGCCCATGAAAAGTGTAGATAGTGATAGTGAGTTGAGCACTTATCACACCCTCAAACTCGAACTATTGCTTGTTCTTAAGCAATGTAAACCATCAATTTGTCAAACTCTATTCCCTCTTGGTCTTATGTTTCCATCTATTCTCCCCACCATAACTATGTCTCTCTTTTAGGCTTAATCTTTCGATTACCTAAGGGTGTACCTAGAAGACAAACTATAAGGTTAGTGTGTGTGTGTGTGCGTTTTTGTGGACAAGTTTGATTAGAGGCCTTCTTAGATAAATTCTAAGTTCAATACAAATAGACTTGATTTTAGTGTACTCTTCTTACAACAACAATTCCTTGAGCCAATGTCGAGCACCTCAAGTATTGTTTTTCTTCTTATTATCTCCTTATTTCTTTTCCTATTCTTTTATACATACTAGATCCAATTTCGAGCACCTCTAGCATAAAAAAGATTATTTCCTAGAGCTGGCCATAGGCACCTCTAGTCACCTTTCCAAAGATCTAAGTCTTTATCACCTAAGTTTATTAAAAGAATTCCTATAGCCAAATAAGTCCCAAAAGTGTTTTTAAAGTTCAACCTTATAGAAAACTTCTAATTTTTTCTCCTTAAGTATCCTAGAATTAAGCCTTCAAAACAGAACCTAACTGTGGTAAGGATAAAGATTTCTATTACTTTCAAGAATAAACTAAGACAATACTGATGAAGGGAAGTGTAAGAGTATGACAACCGTTTCAAGTAAAGTGGTGGACATAAATAAAAAAATTTATCACTAAAAACTTCATTTTCATGGCAAGGTCGCGATAGTAGATTGCCTCGGTAGTGGCTCTACACCTACAAACTCAAACCAAGAATTGTCCTCAATGCTTAATTTAGGGCTAGATAGTAGATAAATATATAAATAGTAAAAAAAAAACAATTATATAAGCAACAATGAAAAGAAAGAAGAGAAATTATAAAGATTCGAAAGAGCTTTCTTCCATAATTTCTTTCCTTTGTCTAGCTACTGATTACTGTTCCCTTGGTGATGGCGATAACTTTTCTCTTCTCGGTGGCTGAACTCTCGTTGGTGTTGCCTGTTGCATTGGAGCATTGACCTCTTCTTCTCCTTCATCTTCAGTGTCCATTATCTCTGTGCCTCCTTCGTTTTCTGGATCTGCCATGGATGAGTTATAAGGCTTGAGGGTTTTGGAAAGATTCTGAAATTTTTAAGAAGATTGACAAAGAGTATTGTGAGAGCAAGATTGTAGTAGAATTCTAAAGAAATCAAGAATGCAAGAGTGCATTGTTCAAAAGAAAGATGTTGCTTACATGGGCCTCGGCCTTGTAGCCGTTTAAACTATTAGCCGTTTTGTAGCCGTTTTGAATTTACTGCCCGTTAGCATTTATTGTTGCGGCGAAAAACTCGGCAGATAACCGTTACACTATTTCTGCCTGTTGGGACTACTGCGACTTCTAAAACTGTTTACTGCCTCAGTAGAATTCCTTTTATAAACTATTTATCCTTTATTCTTGATTTTATTGTCCTAGAAAAACTTAAAATAAAAATATTAATAAAGAAAAATAATGAAAATAAAATAAATATATAAATCCTAAATTAAAACTAATCTTGATATAATAGATATAGTGGAAGGGAGGAGATTATGTTACTGGTGGAGTGCATATAAATGCATCTCCCAATTTGCTCATCTCTTGTTGGCCTAGATTTTTCTTCAAGTATTTGCCTTTCCTTTCTGTATTTTCTACCTCCACTTCGGGCTTAATTTTCTTACCAAATAATTTGTCGAGCGTGTTGCCTAGGCAGGATACCTTGGTTTCTGCATTTGTTGTGTGGAGGGCTTTGCATTCTTCTAGATCATCAATTTTTTTTAAATTGTGGAATGCATTGAGTTTGACTTGTTGGTCATTGACCCTCATTGTCAACTCTCCATTCTCCACATCTATTAAAGTTCGTCTAGTAGCAAGGAAAGGTCTTCCCAGGATGATCGGTATATTATCATCTACTTCACAGTCAAAGACAAGGAAGTCGGCAGGGAAAATAAACTTGTCTACCCTTACCAATATGTCCTCTATTTTTCCTTCAGGATACACATAAGATCTATCCACAAGTTGGAGCAACACTGTCGTAGGTTTTGCTCTTCCTATTCCAAGCTTTTGAAAAACTGATTTGGGCATGAGATTGATGCTTGCTATTGAGTCACATAATGCCTTTCCTTCATAATTATTACCAATCGCACAAGGTATGGTAAAACATCCAGGATCCTTCTGTTTGGGTGGCATGCGATTGTGCAGCATTGCCATGCATCCTTCAGTTGCTGTCACTGTCTCAAACTCACCTAACTTCTTTCTTTTAGACACAATCTCCTTCAAGAATTTAGCATAGTTGGGCATTTGTTCAATTGCCTCAACAAATGACAAGTTGATGTGGACTTGCTTTAGAATGTCCAGGAACTTTTTAAACTGGTGGTCTTGTTTTTGCTTTTTCAACCTTTGTGGGAAAGGTGGTGGTGGTCTTATCTCTTCCAGGGTTTCATGGTTTGGAATTTAATACATGGAACCACTATGTTTTTTACTTTCTCGGTAGGTAGTTCAGGTGTTGCCGAGCTCTCTGCTGGGGCAGTGTTCTCATGTTCAGTTTGTTCAGCATCCAAGTCCTCCTTGTCTGATTCCGCATGTGTTGCTGGTGGAACTTTGGTTGCTGACTTTCTCATTATTTCTTTAAGTTGTAGGCCATTTCTTGTAGTGATTGCTTTGCATTGTTCATGACCCATTCTCTTAGCAACTTCAGTAGTCTGTTCATCAGTTCTCTTCATGAAACTGCTGTTCTCAGCCATATATGATTTTGTTTTCATTATGAAGGCCTTGAGAGTTTTTTCCAATGAATTCATAGGTTATTGCTGATGCATCTGCTGCGGCGGCAGTGACTGCTGTACATACTGCTACGGCAGTAAATTTTTGTAACCTGAGGCTTGGTTAGTAGTGTTCAAGTCATTATTAGGATTGCTTCATGAGAAGTTTGGGTGCCTTTTCCATGCCGGATTGTATGCGTTTGACATCATATTGTTATTTCGGTTGTAATTTTTCACATAGAAACCAGATTCCTCATCTTGCATATACTCAAAAGAATTAATCGTCTTTACCTCGTGAGTATTTTGCTGTACTTGCATGTTCTGAACCATATTGGTTAAAGATGTCAATTGTGCTACCACTGAGTTAGTCGATTCTAGTTCATTTACTGTGACTTGGTGTCTTAATCCTTCTCGCCTAGAAGTAGGGAATTGAAAATTGTTCCTTGCGAGTTTGTTCAGAATCTCTATAGCTTCTTACGGAGCCTTTTCAAGGAGTGTGCCATTTGCCGAGGCATCCGACGTCATCCTTGTCAGGGCATTGGTAGCATTGTAGAACATGGTTACTTGCGTCCATAGTGGAAATACATGCAGTGGACATTTATTTAGTAACTCTCTATAGCGTTCCCAAGCCTCGTACATAGGTTCGTTATCAGCCTGTCTAAAAGAAGTAATCTCATTACGGATTTGATCATATAAATTTGTAGGGTTAAATCGCGTAATGAATTCTCAGTAGAGTTTACTCCAAGATCCAATAGATCTTGCCGGAATTCTATTTAACCAGGTCTTGGCCCTATCCCTTAGTGAATAAGAGAAAAGTTTTAATCTCAAAATGTCTTCATGAACTCCTTGAATTTTGAAAGAGTTACATACTTCCATGAAGGATTTGAGATGTTTCCTGGCATCTTCAGTTGCAGACCCACTAAATTGTCCAATAGTATTAAGCATATTGGACATCATAGGTTTGAGTTCAAAGTGGGTTGCCTCTATCTCTGGTGTAACAACTTCAGGGTTCAAATCATTCAGATCTTCCACCAGAAAATCTCTAACAGTTACTGCCGCGGTAGAGGTTGCGGCAGTGGTTGCTGTTGAAGGCCTCCATTGCCTGTAGGTAGGTTCTGGTTTCCTTGATTCACTACCATGACTCGTTGGATTTGTCTTCTCAACCCTTGGTAGGTTCTCTCGATTTCTGGGTCTATCTCGTAAAGTGGATTGCTAGGGTTGGCCTTGTTCATACACCAAAAATAAATCAAATAAAAATAAAATAAGAAAAATTAAAATAACTAAAATAATAGCAAGAAAATAAAGAAAAAAAAAATTAGTTGTCAATCCCCGGCAACGACGCCAAAAACTTGATGAGTGCTGAATATGCGCAATTAGAGTGCAAGTGTACACGTCAAGTAATAAAGTGATAAATATTATCGAGTTATCGTCTCCTCAAGGATTGGTATACTTAATATGCTTCCTTTGATCTTCTTGCTTTATAAAACAAAAGTAAAAACACAAATAAGTTTTGGTGTTGTATAAACTAAATAAACTAAACTAAATAAGGTGAGGTAAAATTTGAGAAAAAGGGCTAGATCCAGTTGTGTTGTATAGTGGATTTTATTGATTTGTTTTTTTCTAATGCAATTGTACTTCACAGCCTTGACAGTACTGCAGATACTATCTTCGGCAGCGACAGTGTTCTCTGTCGCGACAATCCCTTGCTCTTGGGCAGATTTACCAAAGTTTGGTAAAGTGTCCTTTGGTGGATTTGCTCATCCTTAAGTCGAAACACTGCTGAAGGTCAGTCCTTGATGATACCTCTCGGCGTTAATCAATTATAACCAACAACCAATCCCATACTTTTTTAGCCGCTGAAACTCTAACATATCCCTAGGCCGAGTTAGTATCCTCAAATCAAGTTGAATATCTTACTTACTCATTTTGTGAGTCTAACTCTCCCGAGTCTAGACAAATAGATTACTCACAAACTTCCCTCCTGGGCTTGGATGCAAGAACAAAGAATGACAAAGAGTAAGCAAACTTTGATATTTTATTGCATAGAAACAAGAAACAAGATACAATCTCTTCTCACTAATACTCAACAACTTTCACCTAAACCCTAAGAAAGTTTAGAACATGATGGGAAGAATTATTCCTAAGGTAAACTCTCTCGAATTCGGCTCTCAAGGTATTCTCTCTCAAATTCGGCTCTCTAGATCGACTCTCTCAATCCCTAGGACGACTATGCCTTATATAGGCTTGGCCTAGGGCAAACCACTCCTAATTAGAGTACAACTTGGAGTAGGGAACAAGTTATGTACATAGGGTAAATATTTCTAAGTTTAATCTTCTAGAAGGTTTTTTTCCTGTATGACCTTGTCCTTGGACTTTTTGTTTAGCAACATTCTTCTCTTTTTTCTCCTCAGTTTGCCTGCCATATTGCTTTTTATCCTCTGCTGCCTCAGCATCAGGTCCTGCCTCGGCCTCATTCTGCTACCTCGGTAATACTTCTTCCTGCACAGGTATGGAAATGCAGTAAAGTATGCCTTTTCTACAAATATTTTCTTCAATGGTATAATCCTTAAATATATCATATTAAGTACATGCATTGATTCAAGTAGGTGTAGAATTGATGATAAGTGCCCATAAAAAGTGTAGAAAGTAATAGTGAGTTGAGCACTTATCAATTTCGTTATTTAATTTTTTGCTTTTATAGTTATCTTAATTATCATTCAACCTCTCAAATTATTTTTGCTTTTTAGTTTTATTAGTGCAATTATAAGAACTAGTAGAATTTGTTCAGTCTTTGTGGGATCAATATCTTAAATATTACAATCTAACAAAGGTGGAATTAACAAGGACTCCATAGCCTCCATCAGATTTGGCACCGTTGCCAGGGACTGACGCTCAACTTTACTATTAATATTCCTGCAACTTTTTAATTAGTTTTGTTTATTTTATTTACTTTTAGTTTTAGTTTAACTTCCAAGGGTTGTTTTGTGTATGACCAGGTCCAACCCTATCGTTGATCAATACCCTTACGATCCAAAAATAAAAAAACAACACAAGATCTAAAACGAAGGGCACGCCAAAGAATGAACGTAGAGCCTGGCCAACAAAACAACACGGGTATAAAAGTCGCCGCAGGAGACAACCGCGGTGCTTTCGCAGTTGTTGATCCAGTAAATATTCCAAGACAGAAACACGCTCGAACTGTTCGAGATTATTTAGAGGAAGATTTTGAAAGGTTAACTCCTACTATTGTGATTCCTAACATAGAGGCAGAGCACTTCGAACTAAAATCGGTCATGTTCAACATGATCAACACCCTAAGCCAGTTTGGGGGTTTGTCCAATGAAGATGCTCACCAACATCTTATGTCCTTTTTGGAAATTTATAATTCGTTTAAGCTGCTGGGAGTTTCAGCCGACATCCTTAAGCTACAATTGTTTTCCTATTCACTGAGGGATAGGGCAAAATCTTGGTTAAACAACCTTCATCCAGGATCGTTGAACTCATGGACAGAACTATGTCATAGCTTCCTTATTAGATTCAGTTACACCAATATGACTGATAAACTCAGAAACGATATAACATCCTTTAGGCAATATGAAGACGAATCAATGTATGAGTCTTGGGAAAGATACAGAGAACTATACAGAAAATGCCATATGCATGGTCTGCCTGAGTAGACCCAAGTATCCATCTTCTACAATGTAGTTCGGGATTCCAGCAAAATAATAGATTTGCTCAGCAGCTGATGTCGCAGCAGGCTCTACCGCCGCAACAAACAACAGACGTCCAGACTTTAGAGAACACACTGCAAACATTTATGGGCCAAACTAGTGCATACATTGTAAACACCAACATGTTCATCCAAGGAGCTGACACCTTCATGGACAAAACAGAAATGAGAATACAAAATAACGAAGCAGTTCTCAAAGCGTTAGAAACCACAGTAGGACAAATGGAATAACAGATGAAAAGCAGACCCATAGGAGGTCTCCCGAGCGATACTAAATTCGCTAGAATGGGACCTCATGAACAATGTAAAGCCATATCGACCAGAAGTGAATTACAACTGAAGTACCCTGAAATACCTGCCCAAATAGTAGGTAAGACACCTAAAACAGTAGCCATCGAGGAAGCTACTGATGAAACACCTAAGGCAATGGAACAAACAGACACTGCCGATGATACTGCCGCAACAGATGTTGTCGTAGCCGCACCACAAATAAGATTCTAGTGCGAAAAAAGATCGAAGATCTGCGTCTACCACCACCTTTTTCACAAAGGTTAAAACAACAAAAGCAGGAATACCAGTTTAAGAAATTCTTGGATATACTTAAACAAGTACACATAAACATACCTTTGGTGGAGGCAATAAAGCAAAAGCTAACTATGCCAAGTTCCTTAAGGATATATTATATCCAAAAGAACAAAAATTTGGGAATTTGAAACAGTTGTCGCAACAGAAGGATGCGTGACAATGTTGCACAACAAGGCCACAACTAAAAGAAAAGATCCTGGTAGTTTCACAATACCATGCACTATCGGTGATCAATACGTGGGCAAGGTACTATGTGACTTAGGCGTCAGAAAAAATCTCATACCTAAGTCAGTATTTCAGAAGCTAGGCATTGGACAAGCAAAGCCAACAACAGGGAGGTCATTCCTAGGCACAGGAAAAACATTGATTTCTTAATTCTTGATTGTGAAACAGATGAACATGCACCAATCATATTAGGAAGGTCATTCCTAGGCACAGGAAAAACATTGATCGACTGCGAGAAAGGAGAATTGATCAAAAGGGTCAATGATTAACAAGTAAAGATCAATGTGTTTAAAAATTTAGGGTATCGGGATGAACTAGATTAATGCAAAAGAATTGAAGTTAAAACTGAATTTAACTTCAATCTAGAAGCAGGCTGCCTGATCAAAGTCTGCCAAGGCAACCTCTACCGAGGCAACACACCCCTTGAACAACAATACATTCGAAAGAATCAACCTAATGAGGAGACAACAACTGAGACTTCAGCTTCTCCTCTAGAAAAAAACGGGAAGATGGTTGCTGCTGAAGATGCAAATCATTGCACCTCTGCAGTAACCTAGATTTTCTATCTCTTAGTCCCTACTTTATTTTTATGTTTTAGGAATTAGAGTATTATTTTTAATTTTAGGATTTAGATTTTAATTCTTGCAAAATTAGTTTTAAAATTTTAATTTTTCTCACATTTTTTATTCAGCTTTAAGGCCCAATAAAGAAAAAAATAAACAAGCCCCAAAACGCGCCCCAATTCAAGACAAAAATATCTCGGCGGGAAACTTGTCTCCTAAGTCGAAGCCGTATCATTTCTTCCGTCCAGTGCAGGCCAAGAATAATGATGACGCTGCTACCGCTTCCAACGGTTGGTCGCCTTCGCCTATATATAATGAAACAAGCTTCATCGTTTCCATAATCCTTCTAATTTACTTTTACTCTGCCAAAATTCTTCTTCATTCTCCATAAAATATGGTAACCCAAAAACAAACCTCTGCCGGTGCAACAAAATTCATATGATTCTCTACATCGACAGTCGAGCATGAGTACGAAAGAAACTTTAAGAATTGACAGATCTGGGAAGAACAAGGACTCCACTACACAGAAGAAGAAAAAGACTTAGGGATGGACTACTTCATTCTATCGAAAATCACTTTTAAGCAATGGCAGGAATTTGTGAAGCAACCAGACCCAGCAAACATCGAATGGGTTCGCGAATTCTATGCCCATCGCCCCCGTACCCAATAACCCATATACATATCTACGGGACGGGCAATTCCATTAGCCGACATCACGATCAATGCCTACTTCGGCCTCCACTTTGAAAAAGACGAACATGCAGAGTTCGTAGCCTCCCTAACTGCCGAAGATTACGAGCAAATGAAAATAGAACTATGTCTGCCAGGTACTGAATGGAACACGGGTAAACACCTTGGATCCTTCAGCCGCCACGATATCCGACCAGAGGTAAAGCTCTGGAATATGTTCATCAAAAGAAGTTTGCTGCCAATATCACATAAGCAGACGGTGGACAGACCATGCTTGGCGCTAATCCATTCAATTATATACAACAGACGCATCGATGTTGGCAGCATAATCAACGGACAAATATTCGAGTGTGCCACCAAAGAAAAGGTATACTCATTTTCCCCTGTTTAATTATAGCATTGGGGAATTTAGAAAGGGTTCCAAACATGCCTTTGGACACTTATACACCAAGACTAGTGGGTTGGGCGAGGGAAATCTACATGAAAAGGATGCAAGTGGAAGAAGCAGTTCCATAAGCCTTCATCCCTCCATCGGCCGAAGTAGAACCCGCCGAGGCAACTCCACCAGCAAACCCAGCTGAACAAACACCAGCTGAAATCCTGGAGATCCTATAGAGGATGGAGAGAAGACAACTGACCTTCATGAACTATATCAGGGAGGTCAACAACGCCATCATCACCACCATCCGAGAACAACTCCCTTCATGTTCGGCGGTCTTCTAAAATTTCTCAATCAAACTTTCCACGCCTCAGCATCCTCTTGCCACACCCACTGCTTTAGCCACCGTCCTAATTTCTCTTGCTGCCGCAACCGAACCACTATCAGCAGACTCCACTAACAGAGGATCCACTCCAAAATAATCAACAACATTCACATAGAGCGACTCAGAAGAAGATCTGACTAGTCAACTCAGAGCTGGTAATGAATTTATTGCTACAACACAAAGGGGGAAGAAAAGAAAGGCAACATCTTCCTCTCCAATAATCCTGGACACGGAGGAATCACAATAAGACCCCACTCCTGTTCGCATTCAACCACCACGCTCGACCAAAAATCTAATGGTGAGCCCACCGAAACCAGCCGCCGAACAGCCACCGTAAGCTCCTTATCGATAGTGACTTTGAAGATTCCTTCGGGTCCGAAGAACTCTAAAGGCGGTAGTTTTTCTTATTTTATTTTTTCTTTCTTTTCTTTTCTTTTCTTTTATCTTTTTATTTTCGATTATTTTCTTTTTTCTCTTTTACTTAGCCATGCATTGAGGACAATGCATCTCTTTTATTGCCTTAATTCTTGCATTAATATCTTGTCAATTGCAATTAAAATATTTTGTTTTTAAATGTGAATTTTATTAAAACTTCCTCGACAGTAATATATTCTCCAGCTGCCGTCGTAGTTCACACCATTCATCAGACTTGAATTCAGAAAGGTTTATTAGGATTAGTACTTAGGATTAGACTATGAGCCTAAATTCATATAAACACTGCTAATCTTAGTTGATTTTAAAAGTTCTTTTCTTTGAAAAGCAATAAGGACTTAGGCTTAGATTTTAAACTAGAGGTGTCTATCACCGACTCTAGTTAGTTCATAGAGGTGCCAAAAAATGGCTCTAGGACTTAGATTTTCTCCTACTTACTAGAGGTGCCCAAAATTGGCTCTAGTAATAAATAGCTAAATACTTGAAGTGCCCAAAATTGACTCAAGTAGTATAACTATATAGCAATTTCAGAGTTTCATTAGTTTAGAATTTAATACCTGGGACCACTAGGTCTGTTATTGTCTCGGCAGATTATTGAGGTACTACCGAGTTCTCTACTAGGGCAGTGCTTTCTGCTGGGACATGATTAGTTTGTTCAGCATCCAAGTCCTTTTTTTTTGTTTCTTCATGTTCCACTATGGGGACCTTATCTGCTGAGTTTTCTACTTTCTCCTTCAATTGTAGAACACTCCTAGAAGTGATTGCTTTGCACTGTTTATGGACCATTACCTTAGCAACTTTAGTATTGCTAGGTAATCCTCCTTGTGGTCTAGTGATTATGTTCTGGGCAAACTACCCAACCTAAGTTTCCAGTGCCTTGATTGTTGCCTCTTGGTTCTGTAACCTCATCTTAGTTCTATTTACAAATGCATCTTTTCTTTTGATGAAGTTATTGTTCTTTTCCATGTATGATTCAGTTTTCATCATAAAGGCCTTCAGCAAGTTTTCTAGTAAACTTATAGGTTGCTACTGATGTATCTGCTGCTGCTGCGACATAGGTTGCTGGACCTGCAGCGGCGACAGATATTGCATTTGTTGCTGGAATCCTGAGGTTGAGTAGTTGGATTCAATGCATTGTTAGGATTACTCCACTAAAAGTTTGAATGTCTCTTCCATAAGGGGTTATATGTGTTGAAAATCATATTATTTCAACATACAAGCTAGACTCCTGATTCGGCATACATTCAAAAGAATTATGGTTACCTCCACATAAATTGCAAAAAGAATCAATAGCCTTAACCTCATGGTATTGTGTTGTATCTGCATGTTTTTCACCATCTTGGTAAGAGAGGTCAATTGTGCTACCACTGAATTTGATGTTTCTAATTCATTCACTGTAGCTTGGCATCTTACTCCTCCTCGCCTAGATGTAGGGAGTTGAAAGTCATTCTTGGCGAGTTTATTCAAAATTTCAATAGCTTCCTCAGGTGCTTTATCCAGGAGTGTTCCATTGGCTGAGGCATCTAACATCATCCTTGTCGGGGCATTGGTGGCATTATAAAGCATTTTCACTTGTGTCCATAAGGGAAATCCATACAATGGGCACTTGTGCAGTAACTCTCTGTAGCACTCCCATGCCTAGTACATAGGTTCGTCATCAGCCTGTCGAAAAGAAGTAATTTCATTACGAATTCGATCATATAGATTTGTAGGGTTAAAAAGGATAATGAAATCTCGGCACAATTCACTCCAAGATCCTATTGATCCTGATGGAATTCTATTTAACCAGGTTTTTGCCCTATCCCTCAGTGAATAGAGAAATAACTTCAATCTTAAGACATCTTCATGGACTCCTTGAATTTTGGAAGAGTTACAAATTTCCATGAATGACTTAAGATGTTGCCTGGCATCTTCTGTCATAGACCCACCAAACTGTCCAATAGTATTTAGCATATTGAACATGACAGGTTTCATTTCAAAGTGGACCGCTTCTATTTCTGGTGTAACAACTCCAGGATTTAACCCATTTAAATCTTCCTTCAGGAAGTCTCTGACAGTGAACTTCCGCGGCAGTGGTGGGGGCGGAAGGCCTCCATTGTCGACAGGATTGATTTCTAAAAATAAAATAAAGTAAAATAAAAATAAAAATAAAAAACAAGAAAATAAAGAAAACAAAATTTAGTTGTCAATCCCCGGCAACGACGCTAAAAACTTGATGCGTTTCAAATATGCGCAATTAGCACAAGTGAACACGTCACAAGTAATAAAGTGATGAGTAAATCGTATATCGTCTCTACAGGGATTGGTCTACTCAATATGCTTTTTTTGTCTTCTTGCTCTATAATGAAATAAAATAAAAACACAAGTGAATTGGGGTTTTGATTAAACTACATAAAGATATCTAAATAATAGAGAAATTGAATAAAGAAATTGGCCAGGATCCAATTATGTTGTATAGTAGATTCGATTGACTTGTTTCTACTCAATATAATTGCACAACACTGCCTAGGCAGTACTGCAGATTACTACCTCGACAGCGATGATGCTCGTCCTCCGCGACAATCTCTTGCTTTTGGTTAGACTTTACCAAAGTTCGACAAAGTATCCTTTAATGTCTTCGATTATCTCTAAGTCGAAGTACTATTGACGATCAATCCTTAAGGATACCTCTCGGCGTGAATGAATTATAATCACCAACCAATCCCACACTTCTTTTAACCGCTGAAACTTTTAACCTATCTCTAGGCCGAGTTAGTGTTTCCCATTTGAAACACCGTACTTATCCCTTTCGTGAATCTAACTCTCTCAATATTAGATAAATGATTTATTCATAAACTTCTCTCTCGAGCTTGAATGTAAGAACAAGGAATAAAAAAGAATAAGCAAACTTCGATATTTTATTGTATTGAAAACAAGAAATAATGTTCAATCTCTTCACACTAATATTTTTCAACCCTCACCTAAGCCTAAAGAAACTTAGAACATAATATAAAAGAAAGAAAACTAAAAGATGAAGTCCACTAGGTCTAAACTCTCTAATTCCGAATTGTCTCTCTCTTCTACTTAGACGACTATGTCTTATATTAGTTTGGACTAGAGCAAACCTTTCCTAAGTAGGAATACAACTTGGACTAGGGAACAAGTCAAGTACATAAATAAAATATTTCCAAGTTTATTCCAACTAGGATGTTTTTCCCGGTGGCCTTTATCTTGGACTTTCCACGTGTTATCTAGCTCCGATCTTTGGGTTTCATGTCCAACAATGTTCTCCTTATTTTTCTCCTTAGCTTGCCTAAAATATCGCTACTTGTCCCTATCTGCTTTCTCTGCATCAGGTCCTGCCTCGGCCTCATTTGCTGTTGCGGCAATAACTTTTCCTGCAAAGATACAAAAATGCAGTAAAGCTTGCCTTTTCTGTAAATATCATCTTTAACAGTATAACCTCTAAATATCTCACATTAAGTACATGCATCGGCCAAGTAGGTGTAGATTTAGTGATTAATGCCCATAAAAGGTTTAAAAAGTGATAGTGAGTTGAACACTTATCAAGGTTAAATCATGGAGTGGTTACACCAAAAATACAAGCAACCCACTTTGAACTGAAACCAGTCATGTTCAATATGCTAAACACCATTGAACAGTTTGGTGGGTCTATGACAGAAGATGTCAGGCAACATCTTATGTCATTTATGGAAATTTATAACTCTTTCAAAATCCAAGGTGTCCATGGAGATGTCTTAAGATTGAAATTATTCCTTATTCACTGAGGGATAGGGCAAAAACTAATTAAATAGCATTCCAGCAGGATCAATAAGATCTTGGAATGAATGTGTCATGATTTCATTACACGTTTTATTCCTACAAATTTATATGATCGAATTCATAATGAAATTACCTCTTTTCGACAAGCAGATGATGAACCTATGTACGAGGCATGAGAGCGCTACAGGGAGATATTGCACAAGTGTCCTTTGCATGGATTTCCCTTGTGGACACAAGTGACCATGGTTTATAATACCACCAATGTCCCGACAAGGATGATGTTAGATGTCTCTATCAATGGAACACTCCTTGACAAAGCACTTGAGGAAGCTATTGAAATACTGAACAAACTCGCTAAGAACGATTTTCAATTTCCTACATCTAGGAGAGGAGTAAGACGCCAAGCCACAGTGAATGAATTGGAAACATCAAATTCAGTGGCAGCAAAATTGGCATCTCTTACTAAGATGGTGCAAAATATGCAAATATATCAAAATACTCACGAGGTTAAGGCCATTGATTCTTTTTGCAATTTATGTGGAGGTAAACACAATTCTTCTAAATATATGCAGAATCAAGAATCTAACCTGTATGTTGGAAACTATAATCGAAATAATACGATACCTAATACATACAACCCCTCATGGAAGAGACATCCAAATTTTTCATGGAGTAATCCTAACAATGCCTTAAATCCAACTACTCAACTCCTAGGATTCTAGCAACAAATGCACAATCTGCCGCTACCGCAGCAAATGCAGAAGCCTGTAAGTTCCCTGGAAAATTCTGTGAAAGCTTTTATGATGAAAACCGAATCATACATGGTAGAGAACAACAACTTCATCAAGTGAATAGATGCATTCATAAATAGAACTGAGATGAGGTTGCAGAACCAAGAAGTAGCAATTAAGGCACTAGAAACTCAGGTTGGGAACTTTGCTCAGAATATAAACACTAGACCACAAGGAGGATTACCTAGAAATACTGAAGTTGCTAAGGTAATGGTCCATGAACAGTGTAAAGCAATCACTACTAGAAGTGGTCTACAACTAAAGGAAGCGTTAGAAAACTCCATAGATAAAGTCCTACCACTGGAACAAAAAGAACAAAAAGAAGAGGACTTGGATGCTGAACAAACTGATCAAATCCCAGTAGAAAACATTGTCCCAACAAAGAGCTCGGTAATACCTCAACAAGCTGCCGAGACAACAAAAGACCTAGTGGTGCCAGATATTAAATTTCAAACTAATGAAACCCTTGAAGAGATGAGACCACCACCAATTCAAAAACAGGACCATCAATTCAAAAAATTATTAGGTATTTTAAAGCAAGTCCACATCAACTTTCAATTTGTAGAGGCAATTGAATAAATTCCTATCTATGCTAAGTTCTTGAAAGACATTGTTGCTAAGAGAAAGAGGCTTGGTGTGTTCGAAAGTGGCTGCTACTGAAGGATGCATGGCAATGTTGCACAATCGCATGCCTCCTAAATTAAAGGATCCTGAATGCTTTACCATATCTTGTGCGATAGGTAACCACTATGAAGGAAAAACCTTATGCGACCTTGGAGCAAGCATCAACTTAATGCCTAAATATTTCTTCCAAAAGCTTGGAATAGGAAGGGCAAAATCCACAATCATGATGCTCCAATTTGCAGATAGATCTTATGTGCAACCCGAAGGAAAGATCAAGGACATACTGGTAAGAGTGGATAAATTTATTTTTTCCGTTGACTTCCTTGTTCTTGATTGTGAAGCAGATGATAATGCACTGATCATCCTTAGGAGACCTTTCCTTGCCACTGGATGCACTCTAATTGATTTGGGAAAAGGAGAGTTGACAATGAGGGTCAATGACCAGTAAGTCAAACTTAATGCCTTCCACAATTTGAAAAGATATGATGATGCAGAAGAGTGTAAAGTCTTCCACACCACAGATGCAGGCACCAAGATATCCTGTTTCAACGGCCACTACCTCGGCAACATGCTCGGCAGAAAAATGGATGCTTGTTATGGCAAAATTTTTGGCAGGAATACTAAGCCAGAGTTGAAGGCAGCAATTAGGTAAGCATATTGTCTAGACATACAGGGTGCAGTGAATATCAAAACGAAAAGAGATGGACATGAAGTCAAAAAGAATGGCCAACACCTGAAGCATTAATTTGGCCAATAAGAGATAATAACCTTAGGAGATGCATTTGCATGCACTCCACTATTGACATAATCTCTTTCCTTTATTTTTTTATTATATTATTAAGATTAGTTTAGTTTAGAGTTAAATTTTTATTATTATATATCTTTAATTATTTTTCTTGTTTTTGTTTAATTTTTGGGACAATAAGCAAAAATAAAGGAGAAATAGTTCACAGCAGGAAAAATGTTGTCGGGGCAAAAAACAGTGCCAGAGCTGTAGCAGTCCCAATAGGAAGAACAGTATAACGGCTAGTCTACCGAAATTCTTGCTGCGGCAGTAAAAGCAAAATGGTAGTAAAGGCTAACGACTACAAAACGGCTAGTGGTTTAAATGACTACAAGGTCGACGCCTATATAAGCACTCTCTTCCTCTTGAACTATTCACTCTTGCATTCTTGATTTCTTTAGATTTATTTGCTAATCTCTTTCTCACAATACTCTTTGCCCATTCACAAGCTCTCTCGTAATTTTCAGATACTTTCCAAGAAACCCTACAAGATCCGCAACTCTCCACTACATACTCATGGCCACCTACAACCGATTTGTCCTAGCCATTGTTGAAGACCGTTTCAATAGGTCCTTCATTGCTAAGAAATCGTTGGAAGAACAAGGGTACCAACATTTTGATGAGGAAAATTTTGGCATCGAGCATTACTTGTTCGACAAGATAAAGTATCACGATTGGGAGATCTTTTTCCTACAACCTACCCAAGTCAATGCCACCATCGTGCGGGAATTCTATGCTCATGGGCCGAGTAATGACTCTCCTTACGTCCACTGCCGAGGTAGACCTGTCAAACTTGATGTCGAGATAATCAACCTATTATACGACCTTCACCTGAATGTGATGTCCATGTTGAATTCATGGAGGACATCACCAACGAAGATTATTAGCTGATAAAAGACGACCTTTGCTACGAGGATACTCTTTGGGAAACCGGTGCCCATAGAGGATCGGTAGCAAGGCAAAATTTTAAGCCCGAGGCCAAGCTTTGGAACACCTTTGTCAAAAGATTCCTCATCCCAACTTCCTACAACAACACGGTGGACCGAAAGATATTGGTACTCATTCAATCCATCATCAACAAACGAAGCATCAATGTTGGATAAATAATTTTATGGGAGATATACGAGTGGGGTAAGAAGGATAGAGGACCCTTGTACTTTCCTTGTTTAATTACTGGTATTTGTACTGCTCCAGGTGTAACAATGACAAAAACGGAAGAATTCACAACCCATAGACGAGGGTGGACTAGAGACTTCTGCCACAAAATCATGCAGATCACACAAACAGAGCCAGTCCAGACAACTCCTCAGCAGTTCACTACTGACACAGTTGTCGAAGCCCAATACACGACAGACATGCATGACACTGCCCACACCACTACCGCAGCAGAACCATACCAGAAGATTCTTCAAAGGATGACAACTATGGATCTTAGGAAGTAATGATACATGGAGTATCAGAGGGACTTCAACAATACACTTGCCCAAATAATGCTCCATAACTTTCCCAGTCAAGGGGTATAGTTTCCAGAATTCCCTACCAACATATTCGTAACAGTTGTACCCTACACAGAGACAACTCCAACTCTAGGAGGACCGAGTCCATTCTTACCCACTGGCCCTCAGTAAAATTCCATGTTACTGGCCCATCTAGGATAACAGACTCTGCTGCGGCATCATCTGCCAACAAATGACCATCCAAGAGAAGGGCAGTCTTCAGCACCCCACCATGATTCCTCATCATCATGGGCAGTCTATCAGCCGAGTTAAATGCCTATGTACATCAAAGTTCAATCGTTTTCGGGCCAAGATTCACCATGCATGGGAAGATACAAAGAATGATGGAGAGAAAGATGTAATGGTCACCGAGGAAATTGCCGAAGACGAAAAAGGAGAAGAGGTGGACGCTCCAATGCAACAAACACCATCAACAAGAGTCCAACTACCACGAGAAAAAAAAACTCAACCGTCACCATCACCAAAGATGAAGCAATCAGTAGCATGACCTAAAAAATTAATTGTCACTAGCAGCTCTTTGAAGTCTCTTTAAATTTATTTATGCTGCTTTTATATATCCTTGTTTCCTTATCTTATAACTTTGTTTCATAATGTGAACCCCTAATATAAGCATTGAGGACAATGCTTTGTTCGAGTTTGGGGGTGTAGATCCACTACCGAGGAAAATCATTTTCACGGCCTTATTGCCCTGAAAGGAAGTGTTTTTAAGTGATTTTTAAAAAGTTTTTTATGTCCACCACCTTACTTGAATTACTGCCCTCACTTTTACATTGCTTTTCATCAGTATTGCCGTAAGTTATTCTTTTAAGGCTATTGAAATCTTTCTCCTTACCATGATTAGGTCCTATTTAAAAGGCTTAATTTTAGGATAATTAAGGGAGAAAACTTAGAAGCTTGCTATAAGGTTGACCTTAAAAACAAGTTTGGAACTTGTTTGACTATAGGAATTCTTTTAATAAACTTAGGTGATAAAGACTTAAAATTTGGAATTATGACTAGAGGTGCCTATCACCGGCTCTAGGAAGTACTCTTCTTCATGCTAGAGGTTCTCGAAATTGGCTCTAGTATGATTAAAAATTTCAAGTAAAAATAAAGAAATATTAAGAAGAAAACATAATTGATGCGTTTAATAAAAGCGCAATTGAGTGCAAGTGTACGCGTCGCCAAGTAATAAAGTGATAAGTATATCGTGTATCGTTTCCACATGGATTGGTATACGTAATATGTCTCCCCTTGTTCCCTTGCTCCTGAAAAATAAAGTAAAAACACAGATAAGTGTATTTGTTTAACTAACTAAATAATTAAATAACAAAACATAAAAATAAAAGGTTGAGAACGATATAAAGAAAGTGGGTAGGATCCAGCTGCGTCAATTAGTGGATTCGATTGATCTTCTTCTTGTCCAATACAATTGCACA
This sequence comes from Abelmoschus esculentus, assembly GCA_035048815.1. NCBI lineage: Eukaryota > Viridiplantae > Streptophyta > Magnoliopsida > Malvales > Malvaceae > Abelmoschus > Abelmoschus esculentus. The sequence continues at coordinate 3,881,119 of JAUCBN010000021.1, forward strand.
ACACTGCTTCGACAGTACTATAGATACAACCTCGGCAGCATTAATATTCTCTACCGCGACAATATCTTGCTCTTGGGTAGAGGCATCAAAGTTCAGCAAAGTGTCCGTAGTTGACTCCGCTTATCTCTAAGTCAGAGTGCTGTTGATGACTGGTCCTTGATGATACGTCTCAGCGTAAATCAACGATAACCACCAACCAATCCAACACTTCTTTTAGCTAATGAAACTCTTAACCTATTTCTAGGCCGAGTTAGTGTCTACAACACCGTACTTATCCCTTTCGTGAATCTACACCTCTCGATGCTAGATAAATATATTACTTACAAACTTCTCTCTTGAGCTTGAATGTAAGAACAAGAATGGCAATAGGATAAGCAAACTTTGATATTATTATTGCATTAGAACAAAGAAACAAGAATCAATCTCCTCTCACTATATCTACAACCTTCACCTATCCCTAAGAAATTTAGAACATAATATCTTTAGGTACAATCCTTAGGGAGAAGGGTTTCTCTAAAAATCGGCTCTCCACACAATATGGCTGGCTAGGGTATATATAGTCTTAACCTAGGTCAAACCTTTCCTAAATAGACTCCAACTTGGAGTAAGGAACAAGTCTTCTTTAAGGGATCTGATATTTCCAAGTTTGCCGCCTTCTAGAAGGGTTTTCCCGCTTGGTCTTTGACTTGGGCTTTTAGTGCGCTAGCTTGATCCAATTAGTGCGCTGCATCTTCCAGAATGTTCTCTATATTTTTATCTTTCATTGCGCCTGCAATGTTGGTGCTGCCACTCTGGATGCTGCTGCGACCTTGTCTTTTGCCTCGGCCTCAATATTGCTTCACTGCTGCTTCGGCCCTGGATATTCCTGCATGTATAAAATATGTAATAATATTTGTATTCTCTATAAATTTCGACTTTGTAAGTAGTGATAACGGAATATACAATATTGCACAAAGAGTCCATATTTCAGTTCAAGTTGGTGTATAATAGATGCATAAAGTACCATGAGAAGGGTAGTAAATAACTGCCTTTTAGGCACTCATCAACAATCCTTGAGGTACCCGAAATTGGCTCAAGAAATTGTTGTTTTGAGAAGAGAACATTAAATCCAAGTCTATTTTTCTTGAACTTAAAGTTTGTCTAAGAAGGCCTTCAATCAAACTTGTCCATAAAAACGCACACACTCACAAAATGTTATAGTTTGTTTTCTAAGTAAACCCTTGGGTAACCGAAAGGTTAAGTCTAAATAATAAATATAGTTATGGTTGGGAGAATAGATGAAAACATAATAACAAGAGAGAATAAGGTTTGGCAAATTGATGTTTTGCGTTACTTGAGGACAAGTAATAGTTCGAGTTTGGGGGTGTGATAAGTGCTCAACTCACTATCACTTTTTACACCTTTCCTGGGCAATAATCACCAATTCTACACCTATTTGGACCAATTCATATACTTAATATGAGATATTTAGAGGTCATGCTTATAAAGTTGATCTTTACAGAAAATGTAAGTTTTATTGCATTTTTGTATCTTTGCAGGAAAAACTATTGTCGCGGTAGTGACTGAGGCCGCGGCAGGACCTGATGTTGAGGCAGAAGTAAGGGAAAAGTAGAATATTAGTGTGAAGAGATTGAACGTTGTTTCTTGTTTGAATGCAATAAAATATCGAAGTTTGCTTATTCTTGGCCATTCTTTATTCATGCATTCAAGCTCGAGAGAGAAGTTTGTGAGTAATTCATTTATCTAATATCGAGAGATTTAGATTCACGAAAAGAATAAGTACGATGTTTCAATCGGGAAACACTAACTCGGCCTAGAGATAGGTTAAGAGTTTCAGCGGCTAAAATAAGTATGGGATTGGTTGGTGATTATAATTGATTCACGCCAAGAGGTATCATCAAGGATTGATCATCAATAGTACTTCGAATTAGAGATAAGCGAAGGCATTACAGGACACTTTATCGAACTTTGGTAAAGTCTACCCAAGAGCAAGAGATTATCGCGGCAGGTGAGCATCATCACTGTCGAGGCAGTAATCTGCAGTACTGCTGAGGTAGTGTTGTTCGATTGCATTGGACAGAAACAATTCAATTAAATCCACTATACAATACAACTCGATCCGGGCCATTTTCTTTTTCTGATTTTCTTTTTTTATTTAGCTTTCTTTATTTAGTTTAATCATACCCAAAACTACCCGTGTTTTTACTTTATTTCTTTTATAGAACAAGAAGATAAAAGAATTCATATTAAGTATACCAATCCCTGTGGAGATGATACACGATAATGCTTATCACTTTATTACTTGCGACGTGTTCACTTGCACAAATTGTGCATATTTGACACGCATCATTACACTCGACTACAACGACTGGGTGATCCTCTCATTCGCTGTTAGTTACCAACTTTAGGTGGCTTCTTGGTGGCGGTTGTTCTACTCTTAGCGGGCAGAAAACAATCTTCTTGGGAGAGCATTTGGGATAACCTAAATCGAAATCAAATAAACTATTAATGAATAAACTTATTCCTAAAACATAAATGTAAAATTGAGTCGGGTAATAGGTTAGCATGTCATATTAGGAGTGAATCAGTTGTAGTTCCTAAAGTGACTATTTCCTTTTCATTCTGAAATGTCGGTCCTTTGTATTGTTTCAATCGTTGTCCATTGACTTTGAATTCATGTTCATCTTGTAGGGATTTTATCGTTATTTCCCCATGAGGGTATGTTTGGACAACCTCAAATGTTCCTAACCACCGAGATTTGAGCTTTCCTGGGAAGAGCTTTATTCTGGAATTGTAGAGTAGAACCTGCTATCCTACCAGAATCTGTCTTGACAACATGCTTTTGTCATGACATTTTTTCCTTGTAAATTCTTGCATTTTTATACGTAGTGATTCAGAATTCATCAATTTCATTTAAGTCAAACAATCTCTTCTGCCCTAGTTTTTCCCAATCCATATTGACTATCTTGATTGCCCAATATGCCTTGATTTCAATTTCAACTGGTAAATGACATGAATTACCGTATAGGAGTTGGTATGGAGACATCTTCAATGGTGTTTTGAATACTTTTCGATAAGCTCAAAGAGCATCGTCTGAGCGTAATGATCAGTCTTTTCGAGTTAGGTTTACTACCTTTTCTAGGATTATCTTTAATTCCCGATTGAATAACTCAGTTTGGTCATTGGTATGTGGATGGTATGCCGTGACAATTTTTTGTGTTACAATAATTTTCTTCAATGCTAAGACAACTTGTTTGTTATCAAAGTGCTTTCCCCTTTCAGTAATAATAGCCTATGGAACTCTAAATCCGATGAAAATATTTTCTTCAAAAATTTTTGAACTAGTTTGAGTAATTCTTTGTTGTGGCTATCGTTTCTATCCATTTGTATCCTAATCCACAACTAGCAGGATGTAGAGATTTCTATAGGATGATGATAATGGACCCATAAAATCAATGCCCCATACATTAAATAGTTTGACTTCAAGGATGTTCTCCAAGGGAGTTTCATTCCTTTTTGAGATATTCCCCATGTGCTAGCATCTATCGCAACTTTAACAATATGCTTAAGCATCATTGTATAAATTGGGGCAATATAATCCTTATTGTAGGACTTTTTCTTCCATTTGGTTGCCTCCAAAATGTCCAACATATGATGTTGTGTGGCATTGCTCAAGTACCTTGTTTTGCACTTCCTATGGAATGCATCATCGTATAATTTGATCTGCATAATGTTTAAACAAGAGAGGATCGTCCCAAAAATACCGTTTTACATTATGTTGGAATCTTTTATTCCCTTCGTGATTAAGATTATGAGACAAAATACCACTAGTAATATAATTAACAATATCAACGTACCAGAGTGTAGCAGTTACAGCTATGACGATTGAACTGATATGTTATGAAATTACTATCGCAATTTTATCTTCTGTTAATGTTGTATCTTCTACCGAGACCTTTCATACAGCTGTCGTGGAGGCTAACAGCTGTTCATCAGAAAAAGTTTTCTTTATTTCTTCTTCTGGTTGGTTTTTTTATGTCTTTCTAGTCTAGAAAAGTGATCATCTACTTGATTTTACATTCATTTTTTGTCTTTGATTTTGACTTCAAATTCTTGAAGTAGCAAGATCCATCCTATTAACCTTGGTTTTACTTTTTTTGTTTGAGATTAGGTATTTGATAGCTGAGTTTCCTTGTGCAGGATTACCTTGCTCCAAATGAGATAAGACCTAAATTTATCGAATGCGAACACTACTGCCAAGAAATCTTTTTCTATTATTGTGTAATTGACTTGTGCTTCATTTAGGGTCTTACTTGAATAATGTATGACATGAAAGATTTTGTTCTTTTATTGCCCAAGTACTGAATCAACGACATAGTCGTTTGCATCATACATTAATTTGAACGATAAATTCCAGTCGGATGGTACAACAATTGGTGTTGTCACTAGCTTTTGTTTCAATGTTTCAAATGCTTTGGTTAATGAATTATCAAAGATGAATGGTTTGTTCTATTATAGTATGGAACACAAGGGTTTAGTGATTTTTGAAAAAAATTCATTAAATCTTCTATAAAATCCTACAAGTCCAAGAAAATTTTGAATTCCTTTCAATGAAGTCGGTGATGATAGTTTTTCAGTGACATCTATTTTGGTTCTGTTGACTTCAAATCCTTTTAGGAAGTGTTATTCCCAAGAAAAATCCTTTCGTCTACCATGAAGTTACATTTTTCCCAATTCAAAATTAGGTTTAATTATTTGTATCTCTTTAGAAAATTTTCTAGGTTGCTAAGGCAACTATCAAAATCTTTTCTAAAAATTGAAAAATCATCCATGAAGATTTCTAGATGGTCTTCAATCATATCGGAGAAAATTACCATCGTACACCACTAGAAAATTGCTGGGGTGTTGTATAATCCGAATGACATCCTTCTAAATGCGTAAGTTCCGTTGGGAATGTGAAGGTGGTGTTTTCTTGATCCTCATGATTTATATCAATCTGATTATATCCTGAGTAGCCATCTAAAAAACAATAGAAAGGTTTTTCTACTAACCTATCAAGCATTTAATCAATGAATTGTAGGGAAAATAGTCATCACTTTTTGCTTTATTTAGCTTTCGATAATTCATGCAAACTTTCCAGCCAGTGACTGTTCATGTTGGAATTAACTCATTATTTTCTTTTGTTATTATTGTCATGTCGTCCTTTCTTTGTACACATTGTACTGGCTTACCCATGTGGTTTCTGATATAGGGTAGATGATTCCGGCATCTAACCACTTGATAGTCTCCTTCCTTACCACTTCTTTCATTGCTTGGTTTAACCTTTTTTGTGCATCAATAGTTGGTTTATGGTCGTCCTCCAACAAGATCTTATGCATGCACACTTTTGGACTAATTTCTTTTAGATCGACAATTGTCCAACCTATGGCCTTTGTGTGCTGCTTTAGCATCTTTGTCAACTTCATTTCATGTTTAGGCTACAACTTAGAAGAAATAATTACGTGCAGAGTATCATTTGAACCTCGATAGACATATTTTAATTATTATGGCAGTGGTTTTAATTCCAAAATGAGTGGTTGCTCTGTAGATCATTTTTGTATTTTGCTTTTACTTGAAGATTAATTGAGTTGTTCGAAATACTTAATTGAGTATTTGGCTAAACATTTACCTTCTTTTGAGGGATTTTTGTGAAACTCAGATTATGGGTTGTCAAGACATTCTTCTCCTAGGTAGCAATGACCGCGACATTCTAGGTTGATGTCGAGGCGGGTGTCGGTTGCTCTTTTGTTTTAACTTAATTCATTTTCGAAATTGAATTTAGTTTGAGCTTCGATTTATTAGCATTCATTTGGCTCTTCTGGTACCTTAGTGCTCTAAACACTTTAATCTTCACTTGTTGGTCATTGACTCGAATAACCAATTTTCTTTCTTTGCAATCGATCAATATTCTCCATGTTTCTAAGAACGACCTTCCCAATATGATCGTAGCACTTTCATTTGCTTCACAATCTAAAATAAGGAATTCAACATGAAATATAAGTTTATCTACTCTTACCAGAATATCTTCAATTTTTTCTTCAGGTTGTAGTAAGAGCGATCTGCCAATTGCTGCATTATCATAGTTGGTTTTGCCTACCTAATGTCAACTTCTGAAAAACGGACTTATGCATCAAATTTATACTAAAACCTAAGTCGCATAATGTCTTGCCCATATATTGATCCTCTATAGAACATGATATCATAGAACTACCAGGATCTTTTCTATTCGTTATGGCTCGATTATGTAGCATTGCTACGTACCCTTCTGTCACGGCGATAATTTCAAACTCCCCAATCCTTTTCCTATTTGATATGATATCCTTAAAATAATTTTGCATTGTTGGGCATCTGTTTGATTGCTTCCCCTAAAGGCATATTAATATGTACCTGTTTTAAGATGTCTAAAAACTTCTTGAATTGGTACTCCTACTTTTGTTGCTTTAACCTTTGTGGGAATGATGGTGGAAACCTCAGATTTTTAATTTTTCAGAACATTTAAATCGAATATATGGTGTTACTGCGACATCATCTGCTACGACATCATCTTTGGCATTTGTTTCTGTTGGTTATTTCTTATCAGATTTCCCTTCGTTTGAGTCTTTGGAGATTATTGTTTCAGGTTTATGACCCACTACTTTAACAGGTATCTCAGGGTCTTTCAATTGTTGTCCACTTCTGGTTGTTATTGATTTGCATTTCACACGCGGACCAGTTCTAGCAACTTTAGTAACACTAGATAGACCTCCTATGAGTCGATTGTTCATCTGTTGTGCAATTTTTCCTACTGTGATTTCTAGTGTTTTTAGAGCAGATTCGTTATTCTGCATACACATCTCAACTCTGTCCATAAAGGTATTAGATCATTGAATAAATTTATTTGTACTGGATATGTAGGTACTATTTTGAGCCATAACATGTTTGTAGATAAAAACATTTAAATTATTAAAGATTGAATCAGATTATGTCGTTGCAATAATAAATGATTCGATCTCATTTTTTATAAAACAATTTGCTAAGTGTGTTCTCTGAAATCGGATTTACTTTAATAGCTGATCTTTCTCCCATACAAATAATAAAAATAACGTCTTGACCAAATTCAATCTTTAGTTTTTGAAATCATTTTGATTTTAGAAATAAGTTCAGAAAACTGAAAGAAGTAAAGTTAAAGGTGTTGATTTGTTTTTTAATCCTCACATTTCGATCGAGTCATATCTTAAGCCCTTGTCTATAAAGAACTTAGCCGAGTATAATTCTTTTCATAATTATACTCGGCATAAAAAATAAAATAAAGTAAAAAATAAGAACAAGAAAATAAAAAAAAAGATTTTATAAAACTTAAAAAGCTAAAACAAAGAGATGGGAGATGAGAGATGAGATATATGAGATATGTTTTAGGCTTACCAAGGTGGGTATTTATAGCCTTCTACAAACTCTAAACTAAAAATAAATAAATCCTAAATAAATCTAAAATTATTTAAATTCAAATAAAAAAGATATTTCCCAAATTTGAAATCTAGATCTCGTTTGATTATTTATCTAGAAACAAATGATAAACTATCAAGCGTTGTTGATGTCATCTTCTAGAAGCTTCTAACCGAGTACCACGTTAGCTTTCATGGCCAAAGTCATGCCCAATAATCCATACTCGATCTAGAAAATAAAAAACTTTAAAACTCAGTCATTTAAGTACATTTTTCAGCATTCACAATCCTTCATAAAAACACACGAAAACACCAAGATCAGTAACATAAATTATCGAATCATTGAGTAATTAAATAAAAAAATTAACTATTTTCAGAACTTATCAAATTCCCACTTACTTATTCGGTACTTGTACTTAAGCATTCCTCAACTAACATACCAAAATCATAAGTTGTCATCATTTAATTCACTACAAGTCTCAATCTCCTTAATGAAAGAAAATCAAAACAATTATTGTAAATAAGAAACAATCAAGCAAGTGGCAAGAATAGGAACAATTTCAAATGAAACAAAATATTCTAATTCTTAGCTAATTTAATGATCCAAAACTTGATACCCTCAAAAGGATTCGCTCATTTCTCTCAAAGTGTTTAAGGTCAAAAGAATCGCTCAAGCCGAATCTGATTAAAACATTACCATAAGTTTGTAAATAAATCTAATCTCCACTACTAAAAATTGAACATGATGCAAAATTCAAGAGATCTGTAAGTAGGATTGTAACGGGGGTAAGGTGATGGTAGGGAAAAAGGCCAAAAAGAGATGGATTAAGGTTCAAGAACAAAGACATTAAACATAAGAAGCAAACCTCGATATAATTTCAAGCACAAAGAGATGAAAAGAGTAAATCAATCAGTTTTTTTTCAAGAGTTTCGAAACTTTTTTCATTTTTTTCTTCTTTTCTTCATTTTTTTCCTTTTCGAACAATACATATTGGTACCTCCTTTTATTTTTTTTGAATTCTTTCTTTTCTTTTTCTTTTTTTTTCGAACACACATACCTTTCATCATTTCAAATCTTTTTCTTTCCTTTATTTTTTCGTGGAAAAATATGATCTTATGTCTTGACAAGGGTGCAAAAAGATAGAAAAATAGTAAAAGAAAGGGGGTATAAGAAAGTTTTAACCAAAATATATAGGAAATGGGGTCCACGCTATTATCAATCAAATTTGAAATTTTTTTTCCACCAAAACTTATCTCTTGAGTTTGAATTTATTTCAAATCTTAACCTGTAAAATAGATATAAAAAATTATTAGAATCAAGATAAGAAAAATTTAAAACATAAAATGGAGTTAAAGATTGAAATGATTTAAAATGCGAATGGATAAAACAAAACTTAATCCAAATAAATCATTACTGTATAAATTTATTTAATTATTCTAAACCTAAGTAAAGAAATAAAATAAATTAAAATAAAATTTAATAAAAAAATAAATAAATAAACTAAAAATGGGTTGCCTCCTATTAAGTGTTTTTATTTAACGTCGTTAGCTCGATGACCTGATTCAAACTTCAGACATGTTCAAGTCGTGTTCCTCAATTAGACCAACAGAGGCGTTCTCATAGTATGGCTTCACCCGTTGTCCATTCACTTTGAAATGAGCTCCTAAATCGTCTTTAATTTCGATGGCACCATATGGAAATACTGTAGCCACAATAAAAGGTCTAGACCACTTTGATCGCAATTTTCCTACCAAAATTTTCAGTTTAGAATTAAAAATTAAAACTTTCTGACCGAAACTAAAAGATTTATAGGAAATATGACAATCATGAAATTCTTTACTTTTATCCTTATATATCTAAGCACTGTCATAAATGTTGCGCCTAATTTCTTCAAGCTCTTGAATATGAAATTTTCTGACCGACGGCATCAATTTTCATATTACATTCTTTTACCGCCTAGTAAGCTTTATGTTCCAATTCAACCGGTAAGTGACATGGTTTACCAAAAACTAGGTGGTATAGAGACATGTCAATGTCTTTTGTAAGCAGTTCGATATGCCCATAAGGCATCGTTCAGTTTTAGGCTCCATTCTTTTCTGTTTGGTTTCGCAATTTTATCCAAGATGATTTAATTTCCCGATACAAAACTTTGGTTTGTCCATTCGTTTGTGGGTGGTAAACTGTGGCGATTTTTAAGTGACACCATCTTTTTTCATTAATGCTTCAATGATCCAATTGACAAAATGAGTTTCTTGGTCACTAATTATCACCTTTGGAGTGCCAAACCTGGAAAAAATACAAGACTTTAGAAATTTAGTAGTAGTTCTAACATCATTATTATGAGTAGCTTTAGCTTCTACCCTTTTCGAAACATAATCAACAACTAGAATTATATAACAGTTACCGAAGGATGAAACGAAAGGACCTATGTAATCTATACCCCATACATCAAATATTTCGCAAACATGAATATGAGTAAGAGACATCTTATTTCTACAACTTAAATTATCGGCACGTTCAAATTTATAACAAGATATATAAAATAAATACACGTCACAAAAAATATTAGACCAATAAAATCTGCATTCAAGTATTTTATGCGTAATTCGTTTGGGTCCAAAATGACCTACACAAGAACAAGAATGAAAAAATTGAAGGATTGAATTTACTTCACTTTCGGCAGCACAACATAAAATTACCTTGTTTGAACAATATTTCTATAGGTACGGATCATCCCAAATGTATAGTCGATATTCTCACTTAATTCGGCTTACCTTAGAACGTGGTAGATCAGACGAAAATACTCATGTTGCTAAATAATTGACCATGTCTACATACCATGGAACCATCGTTTGTACAAGAAATAAGTGTTCCTCAGGAAATTTTTCTTCGATCGGATCGCCATGATGAGGATTTGGAAGTCGACTCAAATTATCCCAATATTTTCACAGCCATTTTTATCTTTGATTTGGAGATTAAACTCTTGTAATAGTAGAATCCACCGGATCAAGCAGAATTTCGCCTCTTTATTATTTAGCAAGTACTTTTACGCGACATGATCAGAATAAACAACAATATTAGTGCCAAGAAGATATGAACAAAATTTATCTAAGGCAAAAATAATAGTAAAAAGCTCCTTTTTAGTGGTAGAATAATTTCGTTGAGCCGTGTCTAGTGTTCTAGACGCATATGCTATCACATGAGGTTCTTTTCTGATCTTTTGCCTAAGCACGACCCCTACGCTCGTATTTGATGCGTCACACATGAGTTAAAATGGGTACTTCAAATTCTGCAGTTGAACGATTGGGCTGATACAAGCTTTTCTTTAAGTTCATCAAAAGAATCCATGCATTTTTTTATCAAAATTAAACATTTGACTTTCTGCAATAAATTGCACAATGGTTGCGCCACTTTTGAGAAATATTTGATGAACCGATGATAAAATCCTGCATGACCTAAAAAAGAACCAACATCTTTCACAGTTTTGGGGTAAGAAAATGAATGAATAATATCGATTTTATCTTTATCTACAACAATCCCATCAGATGAAACAATATTCCCTGATATTAACCCTTTATCAACCATAAAATGACATTTTTCATAATTTAATACAAGATTAAAATCAAGACATCATTTTAAAATCATTGTCAAATTTGATAAACATTCATCAAAAGAATTACAATAAACTATGAATTCATCCATAAATACCTTGATTCCTTTCTCGACGTAGTCGGAAAATATTCTTACCATACATCTTTGGAATATAGCTGAGGTGTTACATAGTCCAAACGACATTCTTCGATAGGCGAATGTACCGAATGGGAGGGTAAAGTTAGTCTTTTGTTGATCTTCAAATGCCAAAGGTATTTGAAAGAAACCTGAAAAATCTTCAAGACAAAAGTAGTGAGATTTTCTGGCTAAAGGTTTTATCATTTGATCTATAAATGGAACTGAAAAATGATCTTTTCTAGTTAATTAATTCAACTTCCTGTACTCAATGCATACGCGCCATCCATTTTGAACTCGTGTTGAAACTAACTCACCTTTCGAATTTTTATTACCGTTACTCTGGTTTTCTTTGGGACCATATGGACTGGACTTACCTAATTATTGTCTGATATCGGATAAATGATGTCGGCATCAAGAAATTTTTGTATCTCCTTTTTTACAACTTCCATTATTGGTGGGTTTAATCGCGTTGTCCTTCTCGAGATGGTTTCGCTCCTTCCTCAATATTTATCTTATGCATGTAAGTAAAAGGAATAAGTCTTTTAATGTCTGCGATGGTCCACCCAATCGCTTGTTTGTGTTCGTGTAATACACTTACCAAACTATTTTTCTCCTCCCTTGAAAGTTTACTTGAGATAATTACCGGTAAAGAATTATCTTTCCTTAAAAATGCTTATTTTAGGTGATTTGGTAATTCTTTAAGTTCAAGTTTAGGCGCCTGTAAAATCGAAGGTAAAAGTTTAGATTTAGAAGGAGCTAGAGATAAATTGGAATTGGAAAAGAAAATATTTTTTAATTTTCTTTCATCCTCTTCGTAGCGAATTTCTTGATCCCTATAAAAATTGAAAAAAATTAATTTCTATAAATTTATCAATAAGTGGATCAACAATGTCAATAGAGTTTATTCTTTCAACTTGATCAGGATATTTCATTGCTTTGTAAACATCAAATTTTACTACCTCACCGTTAAATTCTATTGTTAAAATATCGCTTCTTACATCAATCTTTGTATGTACGATAATCAGGAATGGTTGTCCCAAAGGAATTCAGAACAAGTGTTCGTTCTATCGCTTTCCATATCGATGACATAGAAATAGGCAGGAAAAATAAGAACATCGACTTTCACTAGAATATTTTCGAGCACTCCTTCTGGATGGATGATAGAACGATCTGCAAGTTGTATAGTCACTCTTGTTTCCTTCAAAGGCTCGTTAGTAATTGTTTTATAAAAAGAAAGATGCAAGACATTAATCGAAGTTCCTAAATCGCATGTTGCACGATTAATTAAAATATTTCCTATTTTGTAGGGTATAACAAACATACCTTGATCTTTTATTTTTGGCGGAAGTTTTCACTGAAATACTACGAAAAAATTTTCTCCCAAATTCACTTTCTTATGGCCAGTTAGTTTCCTTTTTCTATGCACAACTCTTTTAAAAATCAAGCATACCTTAGCATTGGTCGGATAACTTCTAATAGAGGTATGTTAACTTGCACTTTTTTGAATACATCTATAATTTCTTTTTATTCAACCATTTTGTCACGTTTCGTCAATCTTGACAAAAATTTTGGTGCAATCTCTTGAGGAATGGTAGGGGAGGATGGTGGGAGTGAAGGAGGTATACATAGAGGTTTGGAAGTTGGTGTTTCCTTCTCCTTTTCTAGTTGTGCAACAGCTTCTTTTGGAACTTCTGGATTAATAACTGTCCCACTTCTAAGAGTAATGACACTAACATTTTCTCTTGAGTTTAGCTCAGTTTAGGAAGGAAGTTTTCCTTGTGATTCTAGTCTTACTACGGTTTAAGCTAATTGGGACATTTGCTTATCTAGTTCCTAAAAGTGGGACTCAGTTCTGTTCTGGATCTCTTGGGAAATCACTAATCTTTCAATAATGGATTCCAATGATGATTTCGATTGTTGATTTTGTTTTGTTTGTTGATATGGTTGATTCTACCAAAAGTTTGTTCCATATCTTAGGTTTGGATGATCCCTCCAATCGGGATTATAGGTATTAGTGTTGGGTTTATATGGTCTCTAGGGAGTTCCAGGGAAATTCCCTAAGGCATTTACTTGGGCATTATCATCTTCTTGGATGATCGAACAACAATTTGTCGGATGCTCTGGACTTCTACATATCCCGCAAAGTCTAGCTGCGTTCTTTTTATCTGCAACAAGGGATTGAATAATATCATCTAATTTGTCAATTTTATTTTCTAATAAAACTGTACTTACCTTGTGAACCTGTTGAGATGGTTCACTTGCAGAATAAAAACGTTGTGAGTTGACGACCATGGTAGATATTAACATTCTAGACGCGTTTGGATTCATGTTGACAAGTGTTCCTCCACTTTTCGCATCAATTACCTTCATATCCATGGACATTAAACCTTCGTAAAAATAATGGAGAAGTGTTTGTTCGATTAAGCCATGTTGTAAATAGTTCACACATATCTTTTTAAAAGCGCTCCCAATAATCATACAAAGTTTCGGTAACCTTTTGTCGGATACTCAAATACTTTGTCTCAGTTCGCTCGCTTTAGCTACTGGAAAAACATGTAAAGAAAAAGGTGAGCCATATCATTCCAAGTTGTAATAGAATTGAAGGCAAATCAAATAACTAGTCTTTTGCTATATCAACTAAAGAAAAAGGAAATGCATGAAGTTTAATTTGATCTTCAGAAACTCCCTATGATTTTGTACTTAGGCAAAGCATATGGAACTCCTTGAAGTGTTTGTGAGGATTTTCACTCGGCAAACTTTGATAAGTTGGCAATATGTCTATCAGGCCTATTTTGAGAGCGAATGATGTTTCTCTATTTGGAAATGTTATGCACATTGGTTGGTTATCATCAGGAGCCCCAGTTAATTGTCGGATAGTTTGGTTTTCTATCGGAATTTGCTCTTCAGTTATGTGATCAAAATGTGATTTTGCTTCAGATGAAAATTCTAAATCACGTTCTAACTGTTATTGTCACAATCAACGTTTTTCCCAAAGTGTTTGGGCGTGTAGTCTTTGGGCATATGCTTCAATTTCTGGGATATATTCTCCTTGTTCTCTCGGGTTGTTCCTAGTATAAATCAAACAAAAATAATTTAGTAACTTTATCGTAGTCCCCGACAACGGTGCCAGTTAGACACGCGTCATGTAGTGTCAAAAATAAATTTCTTATTGTAAAATAATAAATAGGAAATTAAATATAGTAAAGGAGAAGGGTCGATCTCATAGGAACTAGAAACTTCCTGATTATGCTTGTTTGATTGATGATTCGAGAAAACGATTGAATAGTGTTTGAGTAAAAAGGGGGAGTTGTCGAATAAAAACTAGTAATTGAAAATAAAATAGAGAAATGAATTTAATAAAATAAAAAGTGACTATTCAAATTAACAGTGGTAAATTCATGAGAAATTATATAATTAGCAATTAAAAAAGTGACTATTTCAAACACCAATTAGCCATTGAGCGCATTTTAGCAGACGAATATCGATACACTTATTAGACATATCGACACTAGCTGAATCAGTATGAATGAGACTATACCATTACGGGGGTTTGACAATAGGTTTTTCCTCTAGCAAAAAGGCAAAGGCATATCGGTATGCTACGTGACTATATTTATACGGGGAAACAATTTTGAGTAATTTTTTTATTTAAAGACGGTTTAAATCACATTAAAACCCTTTGGAATCATGTCAAACACATTTTCAATTTGTTTAAACTTTAAATAATTTTTATAATTTTCAAATTAGTCTAAAAATATTTTTTAAATTATTATATTAAAACAAAAATCCTAACTATCTTCCTTTTCCGATATAGTAAACCAACTTAAAAATTGTTTTAGTTATTCTTTCCCGTAATAAAAACAATATTTGAAAAAGAGAATATTTTTAAAAAATATTTAAGTTCCCTTTTCTTTTTGAAATTTAAATTTTTAAATTAATTTCTTCACTTTTTATATAAAAAATAATTCAAATCGTAGAAGACCTAAAATAAAAATGGAGCGTAAATAAAAACTTTTGAAAAAAAAGCTCTCCCTTAATAATATGGATTACATTTTGAATTTTATCCCAAAATAATTTATCAATTTAGAAAATTATTGAATTTCAACACACGATAAAAATATTTAAAATTGAACAAAATTTAATTTTATCCAAGTTTTTTGTTTTGCAAAACTCTATGCATTAAAATAAATTTAGAACTCATATGCACAGATTCTCAAAGAATGTTATGTACTAAAAATATTTTAAAATTTAATCATGCGTATACAAATTTCTAAAATATTAGAGATATAAATACAAACTTGAATGGTCTAATTAAAATTTTTAAAATATTTGAGGGGTATAAATTAAATTTTCTCAAACCTTGGGACTCCCCTAGGCTCTAGCCTCTAGGGGTGATTCGCCTCTACCACTGAATAGGACCATGGCTCTTGTCTCAAATGGGAGAAGTTACAGGTATAAAGTCAAAATTTTCATAACGTATGATTGGATAGCATTTTGTCTTATATATATATATATTTTTAATTTTTTTAACTATTAAAGTTTTATTTATTTTTTTTAAATAGTTCATCCATAGATTAAATTGTTAATTAATTATAAATACCTAGATTGAGTTGACACAATAATACACAATAATACATCAGTCGTGTGGATAAGTTATCGGTGTTGATGACGTCATCTTCTAAAGTTTACTAATGTGGCGACACATGAAATTTTTAATGCTCAAATTATTTCAGTCTTGAATATGAAAAAATTACAGATTTTCACAATTTTAAGCATATTTTTTAAAATTAAAATCCTGTACAAAAAATACATGCAAATACTTTATTAAGCATCATAAACTTATTATTAAACGTATAATTAATCGTAACCATTTAAACTACTTATAAATATTTTTTTAATTTAAAATCTTTATATACGATACTTCTATGTCAGCTTGCACTATAATCTAATTTACCATGAATAAGACAATAACCCTAAGCTCTAAAGGTGATCCGCCTCTACCACTAAATAAGACCTTGTTAAGATCGATGCACCAACCAATTTTATTTATCAAGCGGTGGAGAAGTGATATTTGAATAAAATTTTGAGGAAACAAAAATATATAACAATTTGTACAAGGAATTTAGAGTTTTTCGGATTTCTAATCAAATCCTACATCTACTAACTTAGTTTCTCATTAAGGATTTTTTAAATTCACTATGAATTTCTTTCTTTTGAGGCTAAAGGGTTAACCATACAACCTAGATTCACTTTCTCGAATCTAACATCCAAAGTTCACAACGGTTGTCATTATAATAAGGTTGATGTTTGCAATCTAAAGCACTCACTCAATCCTAATACATTTGAGCATACATTGACAATTAAGCTCACAGGTGTTTGTCTACCCAATGAGTGAAAGTTTTGCTCTAAGACAAATCTAAGATCATATTGTTGTTACAATTGAAGCATTAGTCTTATGTTGATGCTTGAAGGTTTCTTTTATGATCTCAATTAAGCTTTTAGCCGTTAGTTACTGTTGAGATTGAATTGAAGTTGTTTGGAGCTGATTTCTAGACCAAATTTCTCTTTTGGTGTAGGGCATATCGAAACGCGTGATAATCGTTTCGATAAGACCTTTGTGGGAAAGTGTCATTGAGCCTAAATTTAAGAACTCGTATCGAAACACCTTGTATGCATATTGATACATTTTTCTCCTCATATCGAAATGGTCGTTGCCTATTTTTATACGGCTCGTAGTTGTTAGGGGTTTCCATAAAGTTGTTGAGGGTTTTTATAAAACTGTTAGATCTGTATCTAAACACCTAAAAATCATATCGAAACCTTTGTTTTGATAGATGTGTTTTATGTTTCAAAACCAAAACTTACAGTGACAAAATATATCAAACGTTTCAAGAACGTATCGAAACGCCTTAGTAAACTACCTTTTAAAATATATCAAACGTTTTAACTTTCAATATTTTATTTTTTAGTTAAAATGGTTGTTCCATAGATATAAATTGTTAGACAATTGATTATAGCAGTTTATTTGATTTGACACAGTGAGACGTTTAAAAAATATAATTTTATAGATTTTATAAAATTATTTTTTATTGTTATTTCATTCTTTCAAGTCAAAATCTTTGTCTATATGACAACTTGCACTGTCACGTAAGTTTACTATGATGCTTCAAGCCACTTAACCTTGGTTGACTATTTTTACTATATTGGACACTTTGACCTAAAAAAACTTTAATGGTTAAAGTGCTAAAAAAAGGAAAACTATAAATTTAGTACTCACACTATTTCATATGTTATTATTTTGTTACACTTACTATTTTTGGAAAAAATGATGTCTAACGTTACGTTTTTGTTATTTTTAATACCTCTTGTCATTTAAAATCAACAGAAATGATGATATGACTTGTAGTAATAGTCTTAAACTAAAAACTTAAACAATCTATCAATTTAATCTAAAACCCTATCAATTTAAATATTATTTTAATTTTTGGATTAAAATTGTAAATTGTTTAATTTTGTTCTTCTAATCGAACACTTTATTGGTTTTGAATTAAAAAAATGTGCGAGGGAGAATCAAAACTTTAGGATTCGGGCATCAATACGGGTTAATGTGGGGTCTATTGAAGGATCCAAAATCCACGACCAGGATATTAGCAAGAATATGAAGTGTAGAAAAGGTATGAGACAAAAGGGATCGAAGCTTTAAAAAATTTAGATGTTTTAAATTGATGGATTTTGGATTAAATTGACAATATATGTGTTTTGGACTAAAATTGTGATTAAATCGATTCACGTCATCATTTTCTTTAATTTTTAAAAGCCCGGTACCAAAACATAACAAAATGTAATGTTAGGTAGCATTTTGTCAAAAATAATAGTTGTGCCAAAACAGTTGCAAGAGCATAATTATATTATTAAATATATAATTTTCTCTAAAATAATAAAGGCAAAGGTTATCCAATCAAAAATAATATTATAAAATTATACAAAATATAAAATAATTTTTTTGTCGTCGTTTTATTTTATTGAATCATTTTAAGTTATTTATTGTTAATAGACTAACAATTTTTATATTAAAAATTAAAATACTTCAAAAATAATATAAATCAAAATAGCAATTTAGTTAAACGTTGATATGCTTTTTACACTATGATTAATCATAAACATGGCATAGGCAATGGCATATGAAGCATTAATCAATTGGACGTGCCTTGAAAAGGAATACCGATTATTGAAATAGAAGATGAGTTGTCAATCGACTCAAAGATTGGTCCAGAGATGTCGTAGAGCAGAATTCATGAGGCTGGAAAAATCCCGTACCATTATTGTTTCAACTGAAAGAGAAGAGGTTTTGGTAGGGTTGTTAATGAAATAGATATTACGGGATAAAAATAATTATAAATTTTGTGGAGTATAAAACGAGAATAAAAATAAAATTAAATTCGTTGTGAGTTATAGAGAAAGCGCGAATATGCTTATATACCCGTCTTATTCCCGTTCATCTTGCATCATCCTTATCCGCCCCAACAGATCTTATTAAATATTGTTATGAATATTATTAAAATAATAATATAAGTTAAATTTAAGGTAATTCATATTTACTTGTCTTTAAGATATTAATGAAAAGTTTAATATATATGTATATATAATTAAGTTTGAGATTGATTAGATCAAATTTATAGATATTTATAAAGTATCAGTTTAAATTAAAATTTTCGTGACTATTTTAAAATTGAGTGTGTGAAAGTAGTCTGACGATTTAATTTTGGAAAATTGAGTTTTATTACTTTTAATTACTAATTATGAAAATCAGGGTCGTATTAAAAACATATATTATTTGAATTTTAAAATGAATGAGAGTCGCCACTGACCACTTTGGTAGGTCAGACACCATAAAATAAACCAGAGATTTATTTTTAAAATATTTGGGTTTGGGAGTCGGTTACGCGTAAGAACGACCCTTACGAACGCCCGAGATTGATACCTTATTAATTACACGTGATATTTTGGCATTTCGAATAATAATATAAATTTAATTTGTCATTGTTAGATGAATATCGTTCGAATGAGGATATCCTTTTGGATAAGAAAATACATTTCTTTTAAATACGAGCTTGAATAAGACATCCTATAATAGGAATCCTTAACTCGTATTTAAAGAAATATAAATTCTGCTCTAGAAAGTTTGAATGCATGACCGATTGTTATCTTGTCAATTTTAAATTCTAACCTATAAGGATCCATTAATTAAATATTTAAAACCCTATTAAATTATTAATTTATTAAGTGTATTATGATAACATCCAAACGATTGGACACTACCATCTTGACACCGAATCAAATTAATAATACTATTGGTGTTTATAGTTATTTACCTAATTAATTTTATTTAATTCTAACCCTGAATTATTCATCATTTTCTATGTTTCGATGGCTCGTCAAATGCGATACCAAAGTACAGTCTCTTGGTCAACATAATGTTACGTCAAAACATTGACCGCTCATTGTATACGAGGTATATGATTAAAATGTCATCATTACTATAATTATCTCCTTATTTAAAATTGGTTATTTAATTAAAGTAATTAATCCTAAAAAGTCTCTAATTTAATTATCTAAATATAAGTTAGGTGTTATCCTAAACAGATATACTATATGATTTAAAAATATACAAGCAAATAAATTAAACACATAAATAAAAATACTAATTAAAAGAAACAAAAAATCAAACAAAATTTCATAGTAATAAAATAGATTAATAATATAAAAAAGGCAAAATTAAACAAAAACAATTTAAAGATTTAAAAATATTTTATCAGAATAATATCGCATACCTGGACTGTACTGTAATCGTAAGATCCTGTTATCATTCCGGTTGTTGTCCTGGCTTTGTCAATCATCTGCACATTCCACTGTGCATTGCAATTGCAATGGATCAATCCGTATGGAGTTGCTTTCCATTTCATTACCATCCGAAGCTATACGTTGCAATTCGGGGAAGTATTCGAATGCCAGAATTTCAGGCTGTAAGCAATAATCTCGAATTATTTCATCGATCAATCTGTACTTGACATCATCCGAAGTTTATTTGTCCACCGCAACAGAAGATTGCTTTCGATTTTTGTAATTGTATGGAGGTTCAATTGCCAATTGTTCCTTAATCATTATTTCTCCCTCCCCATCATTGCACCATCATCTTGTTAATCATTGCCTTTATCATGACCACCATCAATGTTGTCATCATGAACATCTATCATTGTTGTCATTATAAGCATCATCATTACTGCAATCATGAGCCTCATTATTGCTGCAATCATTTCTCTCCCTAATCGTTGTTCCATGATCGTCCCCTATCAAACTCTCATCCTCCCCGATAACCACTGTGGATCCCCTTTTTCTCCCATGAACCTTTATCCTTTGGAACCGTCCCCAACATTATTTATTTCTCACCAATTTCCCCATCATTTTTGTTTATAACCGACTCCAACATTATTTATTTTTATTATTTTTTATTTTTTTAATTTTATTCCTTTATTTATTATATTATATTTATATTTAATATTTACTTGTCACGTTATTTATTCTCGAATACTCAGACGAAATTCGGGTATTACAAAAATTAAATTTAAGATAATTTATATTAAGTTTATCTATAAATATTTGGTTTTTTGTTTATTGTTGTTTGGTAAGTATTTTTTAAAGCTTGTTTTGGCTTTTTTTTTCTTCTCCTTGGTCATCATCATAGTTATGTTATTTTATTTTTAATTTCATATTTCTAATATCATATATTATTTAGATTCTATTGACATTTGTTCTTATTTTTAAGATTGTTTTTAATTTTTATTTTCATTTATTTCTATGTCGTATACTTGTTATATCGATTGAAATATTATTTTATATGTTATTTTTTTATTTTGAGTCATTTACAATAAATTTTAGTATTTTTAGTTCAAAATTTTTTATTGTACAAAATTTAATTTGTATATTAATTTTTAAAAGTTAGAATAATGTTTTAAATGTGGTGTGAGTCCAAATGACGGGTATTTCAAAGTTTTGATAATAAATTTAATTTATATTTTATAACTAATATTTATAAGTATATAGTATAAATGGGTCACGACTCATGAGCGGGTAAAAAAGAGATTAGAAGGGTTTCACAGCTCATATAGCGACGGGTGAAGATGATTTTAGTTTTACGGTTTGCAAGATAAAGATAATTTTAAATTTTATATTCGTAATAAGTCATGAAACAAAAATAAAGATAAAAATTCCTAAAATAAATAGATGTGAGAGAGTAGTTTTTACATTCTCGACCAATTGAAATCCTAGGTTTAAGAAGACGAAGATTACTATTATTAAATATTGATAAAATCGGATGTTTAAAATTATTTGATCCGATCGGACGATCTAAAATAAAAATATCAGATAAATTTTTGAAAAATACACGATCCGAGAATAATTAGGCTTGACATAGGCTGACTTATTTAATTATCAAGTACCTAATCCGATTAATTTTAATATTCATATTTTTTTTAGTTTTAAATTATATTTTTATTTTAGATTCCTTAATATTTTTATCTAAAATTAAATATAAATCTCTATATTGATTTTAGGTTTGTAATATAATTTTAATTTTTAAATATTTTTTATTAATTTGTTAACAATTAAAGAAAAATAATAATATTTTTAATATTATTTTAATGATAAACTTTAATAAATATATATATACCTAAATATTTTAAAATTAACTTTAAATTATTCTTTTTTATATTTGATCATGTACTATAAATTTTTAAATTTTGTATTTAAAATATTTTTTTAATTTTAAAATAAAAAATTATAAATCGGATATCTATTACTCAGTTAATCGAGTACCCAAATTTTACAAATACCTTATATATGGAATATAAAATAATTAGGTAGATCTATTACATATATATGTAATAGGTTTTTAACTGAGTAATAGATATCTGATTTAAAATAAAATATAAAATAATTTGATAGGTTATATGCCATGTCATTTAAAATTATATTCTATATATATCATCGTTAAATTTTTAACGGTACAGTCATCAAACTAGTTAAAAAATAAGATATTTGTCAAAAAGATATAGGATAAGGGCTAAATTTATCCCAAAAGAAAATAAGGACCAAAACAATAAAAATTATAAACGTTAAGGGTTAAAATTATCTTTATGCATTTATATTTTATATAATTTATAATATTTTTTTTGATCGATAAAGTTAACATATTTGTCTATATGACAATGCTATATTAGTATGTACTACCCATAAGTGAGGATGAACCCAAAATTTCAAATAAAGGAATGCAAGCTATCAAAAAATTATATTAGAAACGTAGGAATACAAAATTATAAGAGTTTAGGTGGTGCATAATTAGATTATCAATAAGTTTACAAAGAAAATATATAAAATACAGGAGAACTTGATATTTTTAGAGGGAGTGACTACCTCAAGACTTCGTAGGTCCGTCCCTACATAAAAGTTTATCCCAATATTTCAAGTCATTTAAAGTGAGTTGAATAACAATTTTCTTTCGTAAGGAATCTTTGGGATTGTTTAGGTTAAGTTTAGGTGGTATAAAATTCGTTGGAAAAACACTTAGACTAGATAATAGTGTCACGTCTGAGAAGAGATGAGGTATTAATCTTAAATTTAAAAATAAAAAAGATTTTAAGATATATAAACGATGACATTGTATAAGATATATCTTTTAAAAAGATAATAATAATCTCGTTACAATAATAAAAGATGGTTTTAAAATGATATTGACAAGGAATAAATGAGCCATCCAGGAAAACACCGAAATAGTGGAGTGATATGGCTCAACTATTGAATAAATTATTTTATGAGTCATTCTTATCATGTTATTCATGAGATCAATCAATCAAAAGCATCAATTTAATTACTTTTTTCATCTTATCATTTTTATCAAGTGATTCTTCACTACTATTTACTGTAAGTTAATTTTAAAAGTAATTTTTACCAAGTAAAAATTCACTTGATAAAAATGATGAGGTGGAAAAATAATTAAATAGATACTTTTAATAGGTTGATCTAATGAATGACATGATAAAAAATCCATAAAAATAATTAAATAGAGTATGACTAAGAGTAAGTATTCGATTTAGTTCAGCCAAAAAAAATTAATTGAATTGATTAAGTAGATGTGTTTTATTTTATAATTCTTTTGTTAAGTCGACTCGAGTTTATAAAATTTGAAGGGCAGGCCTTATAAATAATTATTTAGGTCTATTTTATTTTTGCTCAACACCAATTAAGAGACATCTTCACTAAATCTATTCCAGTGAAACGGAGTAAAGGACACGAATTAAGAGACACCAATTATTTTATAAATAATTTGAGGAATTTCGACGCCTACTCAATGTCCCAAGTATCTTAGAAGTGAAAAGGAGTAAAGGTCAAGAAAATGTTGGATGATCAATTGTTGAGATCAAGAATAGAGTCATGATATCGAGTTGGGATAAAATATAAATATTTGAAAGTGAAGAGTAAATTCATAAATAAATTAATTTTTTAAAAATTTAAATATGAAGACAAAAATTAAAAAAAACATTCGAGGTGGGGTGATTAACCCCCACCCTTATATAATTTCGTCATTAACTGAGTTGTATAACAAATAATTATATTTACCCAAATCTATTATATTACAAAGATTCTAAAATAAGTTGTATTATATATTTTCAAGACTACATAGTCATGTATTTGGAATGAAGAATCAACGTTCTTATTCTATTTCTCGTCATCTTCATTTATAATCTCCTGCCTTTAATTTCTAATAGACGATATGCAGAGAAATAATTTTAAATTTGTGTGCTATTAGAAAATAAAGTTTAAAAAGATATTAATTCAACAATGTGCCGATTAATTGTTTATGTTCATGGAACTTGTGCCGATTAATTTATTGGGAAAGAGCTGTCCAAAGACGACCGCCTCATTATTCTAATAATTATTGTCCCGACAAGGTCGATGTTTGTTAAATATAGGACCATAAATGAGATGAGATATATCACGAGATACTAGAGTTTGATTCAGTTAAAATTCAGTTAAAATTTGATTCGATTAGACTTGATTCAAGTTTGAGTCCCTTTCAAGTTTTTGACGAGTCAATCTGATCTATTTAATACCCGACTCGAAAAACTCATGAGCTACTCGAAATTATAATATACTAATTTTTATTTTTTATAAATTTAAAATCTTAATTTCTAAACTTAAACCTAAAATCTTAACTCTAAACATAAGTCTTAAACTCTAAATTAACACATTAAACCCTAAAATTAACAAGCTTGAGTTTACACAACTTTGTATCAAAGTTTTTTATTCATTAGGCTATAAATGAGACGTGAAAAATAAGAGTTACTCGAGTCTATTAATTTTTTGGAATGGATACAAGGTGATATATGTGGGCCCATACACCTTTCTTACAGTCCATCTAGATATTTTACGATCTTAATCGGTGTATTGACTAGATGATCACATGTATCCTTGTTATTAACTCGCAACTTGATATTTGTGAGACTACTTGCTTAGTTGATAAAATTACAAGAACATTTTCCAGATTATCTTTTAAAGACAATCAGTCTTGATAATGTTAATGATATGTCATTTTACAGTATCATTAATTCGTATCGAACCAACAATGATCATAAGTTCTTCCCATTATAAATAGTTTTTGGTTAATAATCAAATATTTCTCATCTTAGATTTTTCTTGGTGTACGGTGGTACATATTCTAATTGCTCCACCATAAAACATAAAAATGAGTTCTGTTGGGAATATATGTCAGATTTAAATTCTCCTTGATAATTAAATATCTTGAGCTTTGAAAAGAGAATTTATTTACAACTCGATTTACTGACTATAATTTTAATGAGCCAGTTTATCCAATATTAGGGGGAGAAAATAAAATAGCTAGAAAAAAATAACTTAGTATGGATTATCATTTTCTTAGTTTGCTAAATGTATTCAACAATGTGAACTATAAGTTCAAAGGATAATTCATTTAGCATATCAATCGCCATATGATTTTTCTCACCCTAAAAGATTGACTAAATCACATTAACCAGCTATGAATCATCCGATTAAATTTGATGTCTTGAAAGGACAAACTATAGCTACTAATGAGTCTAACTTAAGCCTTTAGCATGATAGATAAGTAGATTCGAAAGATAAAATTCCTTAAAAAAGAAAAGCAACTATATTGTATGATGGTCTGATATAGGAATCAACGTATTATAAAAATCTCTAAAAGAAATTAAAAATCTCAAATCGAGATATTAACATTACTTAAGTATCTGATAATAAAAAGATCTCAATAGATTATATTATGAGTGGAATTAAAATCTAATCAACGTTGATAATACATTTGCATGCAATATAGCATTAAATATTTTAGTTGATAATGTGGATCATTAATCATTGCCAATGGAAAGAGGAATTTGAGCCTTTGTGAGAAAGAAAATTCAAAAGGGGAAATCACGAGATATAAGCTCATTTAGTTGAAAAAGATTCTCACAAAGACATAAAATCGATTATGAGGAAAATATATTCCTTGGTGGTGGATGCAACTACTTTTAGATTATGATCAGATTGACAATAAATAAAATTACTTAGTTTTTGCCTAATGAATATTGTTACACCCTATTTGTATGAGCCTCTTGATAGTAATATTTATATAAAACTTTCGGAAAAATTTAGATTGAAAGAAGCAGTTAATTCAAGTTCTTGAGAACATTATTCAATCATATTGAATATATTTTTTATGGCTTAAAATAATTTAGGTGTATTTGTTATAATCGCCTCATTGAATACATATTAGCAGAATACTATATGAATTATTTAATTTCTCTGAGCATTTTTATTAAGAACTTTAGCTCTGGGCTTGTCTTTTTTTTGTTGATGATTTGAATATCGTTTAGACTCATAGAGAGATCTCCTTAACAATGGAATACTTGTGCACACATCAAAATACAAAGAAAAATATTTAACGAGACTTTACATGCATAATGCATATTTATTGATCACTATTTGGTTGCTAGGTCTCTTAATGTAAACAAAGATCCATTCCACCCTCGAGAAAAGGGTGATGATAATCTTAGTCTAAAAGCACCATATATACATTATTTGATCTGAAAGTATCGTATCTTAGCTGATCTAGAAATATTATTTTAGTGCTACGAAATCATTACTTTTAAATAATTGTTATGCATAAGGCAAAGTTAAAATATGTGTTTGGCTAAACATATCTAGAAGATATGTGAATTGCTTTCACAAGATAAGATGCAAGGTATCTTGTGTAGAGATAATTCAAAATTTATATCTCAAGGTGGATAAATCAAATATGATAAAACAACATATTTTTTTAATGTATCATCCCTCATGATCTTCAAAAGAATAGTATTCGATAAATCATTTCAAACAACAAATTAGAAGATTTATTCCCCATTGCCATAATCTACTTCAACATTTGAATATTCAAGATTGATTTATGAAGATTCAAAGATCTTATATAATATTTTCACGAAGGGGGTAAATATGCATTGCACTCTTTTTCCCTTAACCGAGGTTTTGTCTCAGTAAGTTTTCCCAGTAAGGTTTATAATGAGGCAACATGATATGCGTATCAAAGATATGTACTCTTTTTCCTTCACTAATATTTTTTTTCTACAGTGTTTTTATCTTAGTCAAGTTTTAACAAGGCACATTATCTTTATGTATATCCAATGGAAAGTGTTCTAAATATCTTTATTTATAGTGGATATCCATATATTAAATGAGACTTTAATGCACTTTATTAATAGGGTTTAATGCCTATTAGAATTAGGGTTTCATCTATAAAACTAAAATTGTTTTTGATATAACAAAGATGTAGAGGACTATTTTGAAATGAATTTTTAAGTCCCTAAGTCAAAAACACAACTTCAAGTCAAACCAAGAACATCAAAATAACTTTCTAAGTGTTTTTACTCCAAGCGTTTCGATACCATCAAAAATGGTTTCGAAATCCAACTTTATTTTTGATGAATGTTCTTGAGTTTTTCCAAGCGTTTCGATACACCTAGAATTGTTTTCGAAATGACCTTCAATTTATAACTAAAATTCTTAACTTTTACCAGACGTTTCGAAACGACCTTAGGGGGTTTCGATACGATTTTAAATTGTCAAGTTGTGTTTCGAAACAACCATCATAGGTATCAATACCGTACTTTATTTTTTAAAAATAATTTAAAAATGACCAGGCATTTTGATACGCCTATTCATCGTTTCGATACCATTGAAAGTTTCTTAACGGCTATCTCTGTTCAAATTTTTTTGATCATTGATGATAGTTAAAGCTTTATATGTTAATTGACCCATTTCGAAACGGCCCCAAGGGCGTTTCGATAAGTTGGGTCAAAGTTTCAAAACATTTCGATACAACCTTCTAGCCGTTTCGATACACCCCTTTGTGTAAAGATTAATTATTTTGATATCATGAAATATGGTTTCGAAATCTCTATAATAAATGCACGTCTCTTTCTATGTTTGTATTGTTTCGAAATAGTTACTTCGAGTTTCAATACTAGTTGTTGCAGAAAGTACATTTATAGTGGAAAGATGAATCTCAACGTCTATAATTATATTCCCAATAACCCCAATAGTTAGAATTCAGTGAGAAGATATAAAGTCAATCATTTCAAGAAGCAATAACAACTATTGAACCTTAAGCAAACATCCAAACAATCCCATCCAACTCCAAGCACTTTATTGCAAATTTTTATCACCCAACTTTTGTATTTCAATTCATTCATTTGTAATTGAGTTTAGGGAGTGTTAATTTGTATTTGGGGCATATTATTCTTGTGAGAAATTTTATTTGCCTATTTTTAATCCTTATAATTCTTGTGAGGCTTAATTCAATTTTTGGGTAGAAAATTAACTTGTTACAAAGTGTATCCCTTGAACCTAAAAAAAAGTAGAATTCATAGTGAATTGGTTAGAAAATTCTTTGTGGGAGCTAAGGTAGTGGATGTAAAGCTTGTTTTGAAGTTTTAACCATTGTAATTCTTGTGTCTTCAATTTTTCTCCAAATCTTTCAAAAAAAATTAATTGTCAATTCACCTCCTTCTTGACCAATCTAATTGTGTGATCAACTCAACAATTGGTATCAGAGCTAGATTTTGAAAGGATTAACATCGACCAAAGAAGATCCATAGATTGTTAATCATCTCTACAAGTAGAAGCAAATGACATCCATTTGCGGATAAAGTTGGAACGAGTCTCACTCCATCATCAAATCTCCCTTCTACAATGGTGACAACTATCCATATTGAAAGAATAGGATGAGATTATTCATTAACTCCAATGATTATTTTCTTTAGGAAATAATTGAATATGGCCCTTTCATTCTCATAAAGCTAGAAGGTGATAGACAAGTATCGAAGAAGATGAATGTGATGACCAATAAAGAGAGAACAAGAATATCTACCAATGACAAGGTTTTGCACATTCTATTTTGTGCTCTTGGCCCCGACATCTACTCTAAGATGTCATCTTGCAGAAGTGCCAAAGAAGTATAAGACTCATTGGAGACAACATATGAGGGCATGAATGATGTCAAGGAGAAAAAGATCCGTCTTCTTAATTTCAACTACGAGAACTTCAAGGAGCCAGATGAAGACATCACCAAAATATTTGATCGATTCTCGATAATCGTCAATTGTCTTAAAGGATTTGGTGCGATCAATCGGATAAAAAGCTCATGTGGAAGCTCATCTACTCTCTTCCCTTGTCTTGGGATAACAAGAGAATTCTATCATTGAAGCAAAAGAACTCAAGACTTTAAATCCTGATGATCTTTTGGGATCTCTTCTCACACATGAGATCATGAAGAAAGGAAAAGAAGAAGATAAGAAGAAAGAAGAGTTGAAGCTTGAAAAGAGAGGTAAAAAAGAAGAAGCAAGATATAGCTCTTAAAGCTTCAATAGCTCAAGAGGAGGTAGACACAAGTGAAGAGGAAGAGCTAACGGAATTGACTATGGTAGCCAAAATGTTCACAAAACTCAAGAGGATAAACCGGAATAGGAGATTCCAAAGGAAGAAAGAGTTTAAGGGAAAGAGCAAAGAGGAAGAGAAAGATCAAATTATTTTCTACAAATGCAAGAAATCAGGTCACATAAGGACCGATTGCCTATAATACAAGAAGAAGGGCTTTGAGAGAGAAAAAGAGATACAAAGTTCATGTTGCCATTTGGAGTGATTAAGAGTCTTCACACGGTGAGGAAAATAAAGTAGCCAACCTTTGTGTCATGGCTATTGAAGAGCCAAAGGTAACCCTTGAACCATCTTGAAATGACCTTTCTTATGATGAATTATATGATGCATATGATGAATTCCAATATGTTTATGATGATTTGGTTTTGAAATTCGAAGATTTAATTTTGAAAAACAAGAAAACTATTTTTGATTTAAAATAAAAAAATAATTCTTTGAAAAAAATTTGGATCTTGAAGAAAAGGTTATTGATTTGAAAGATGATTTGAAATTTTTTTAAAAAGAAAATGTTGATTTAAACAACCTTACTTTTATCTTGAGTGAGAATCACCATAAGATGGTGAATAATCTTAAAAAACAAATCAAAGTGGTTGATAGCTCAAACTTTGTAAAAAGTACTTCAAAACCCAACCATGTGAAAAAATAATTTTTATAATCACAAACAAAGAAATTTTTAATGGCATGCTAGACATAAGAGGATTAGGAGTGTATGGGTTTCTAAGGAACTTTTTGTTTCTAATAATGTTCATGCTATTGTATCTTGGATTCTTAAGGGAACCAAACTTTTTGGAATTAACTCTAATGGACCCAAGATGATTTGGGTACAAAAAATCAAAAACTAAATGTTTTTTATAGGTTGAGCATTGCTTTAAGGTCAAAGCTTCAATTCAAAACATGCGCTACCTTGATAATGGATGCTCAAGGCATATGACCGGAGACAACGGACGATTTAAGGAGTTAGAGCTCAAAAGTGGTGGAGTAGTAACTTTCGGTGACAACTCTAAAGGCAAAATTGAGGGTATTGGCTCTATTGGTAACCACTTCTCTTTTCTTATTGAAAATATCTATATGGTACATCTAGGTGACATAAATCTTTCTCATACATGCTTAGTTGTTAGTGATGAAAATGATGTATGGTTATGACATAGGAAACTAGGACATGCTAACATAAGTGTTTTAGAGAAATTAGTTTCCCAAAATCTAGTTAGAGGTTTACCCAAGCTTAAGTTTTCTTCAGACAAAATATGTGATGCATGTGCTAAGGGTAAACAAAAACGAGTTTCTTTTAAGCTCATGAATGATGTTTCAACTAGTAGAGTATTACAATTAATTCATATGAATTTTTTGGGCCAATTAGAACTACTAGCTTGGGTGGGAAATCATATGCTTTTGTTATTGTTGATTATTACTCTAGATACACTTGGATTCTATTTTTAAGTACTAAAGATGAAGCCTTAAAAAAATTTATCACATTTTAAAATATTTCTCAAAATATTCTTGATCAAATAATTTCTTATATTAGAAGTGATCATGGAATCGAAAAATTTAGGTTTTGTGAATTTTTGTAATGAAAATGGTATTAGCTATAATTTTTCGGCTCATGACACTCCTCAACAAAATAGGGTAATTGAGAGGGAAAATAGAGCTTTAGAAGAAATGGCTAGGACCATGCTTTGTGAAAATAATTTACCTAAGTATTTTTGGGCGGAAGCCACAAATACTTCTTGTTATAGTATTAATCGTATAATGATTAGGCCAATTCTAAAGAAAACTTCTTATGAGATTTTAAAATCCAAAAAGTCTAACATTAGCTATTTTCACACTTTTGAGTGAAAGTGTTTTGTTTAAACAATAGAAAAGATAATTTAGGTAAATTTGATACAAGAAGTGATGAATAATTTTTTTAGATATTCTCAAAATTCAAAGGCTTATAGAGTTTTAACAAAAGAACCTTAGTTATAGAAGAATCTATACATGTGATTTTCTATGATAATCTCTTTCCTATGAAAGATTCTCTGATGATGATGATGTAGGAATCATTAAAACTAATGATGAGGGACAAGAATCAAAGTTGGATGAGGTTCCAAACAATGAGGAAACACAAGATCCTCCAATAGAAGTTTTAGGAGATGTAAAGCTTGAAGAAAGGGAAGTGAGCTACCCAAGAGAGTCCAACTATGTCAAGAGTGGTGAAATTTTGGGTGGTCCATCCACGGGGGTAACTACTCGTTCTTCTCTTAGATTAATGAATCATATTGCTTTTATCTCATGCATAAAGTATAATAATATCAAGGAAGCTTTAGATGATAATTTTTGGATATTGGCTATGCAAGAGGAATTAAATTATTTTGAGAGAATTAATGTATGGACATTAGTTTATAGGCATAGTAATAAGTCTACTATAGGAACTAAATGGGTCTTTAGAAACAAACTGGATTAGAGTGTTAATATTCTGAGAAATAAAGTTAGATTAGTTGCTCAAGGTTACAATCAAGAAGAGGAAATAGATTTTGATGAAACTTATGTACCCGTAGCTAGGATGAAAGCCATTAAGATGTTACTTGCATTTATATGTTATCATGATTTCAAGCTTTTTTAAATGGATGTAAAAGGTGTTTTTCTAAATTGCTTTATAAATGAAGAAGTGTATGTTGAACAATCATCAGGTTTTGAAGATCCAAAATCTCCAAACCATGTTTTTAAATTAACTAAAGCTTTATATGGTTTGAAACAAACTCCTAAAACTTGGTATAAAAGACTTTCAAACTTTTTAATTGAAAAGAGTTTTAAAAAAGAAAATGTGGATACTACACTTTTTATAAAAATATTTAAAAATAACATCTTAGTAGTTCAAATTTATGTTGATGATATTATTTTTGGTTCTACTAATGAATGCTATTGCCAAGAATTTTCTAAGATTATGCAAGGTGAATTCGAAATGAGTATGATGGGGAAGCTCTCATTCTTCTTAGGACTCCAAATCAAGCAAAGTAAAGATGAAATCTTCATCAATCAAGCAAAGTACATAAAGGATATGGTCAAGAAGTTTGGTTTTGAGAATGTGAAGCCTTAAGTCACTCCTTTGAGCTCATGAACTAAGCTTGACAAGGATGAAGGAGGTAAGTATGTTAATTCTAAATTGTATAGATCCATGATAGGTTCTTTGATTTAATTTACTGCAAGTAGACCGAATATTATGTTTAGTGTTTACTTGTGTGCTAGGTTTCAAGCTAGTCCTAGAGAATCACACTTAGTAGTCATTAAGAGAACTTTTAGGTACCTTAGAGATACACCTTGTTTAGGCCTTCGGTTTCCTAAAGACTCTTTCTTTAATCTTCATGCTTATTTGGATGCAGATTATGGGGGTTGTAAGATAGACAAGAAAAGTACATCCAGAACATGTCAATTCTTAGGTAGTATGTTCATATCTTGGTTCTCTAAGAAACAAAATAGTGTAGCTTTATCTTACATCGAAGTAGAGTACATATCCTTAGGGAGCTATTGTGCTCAAGTCCTTTGGATGAAGAAACAACTCTTAGACTATGGCATTAGCATTGAGACTATACCTCTAAAATGTGATAACACTAGTGATATATGTCTTACTAAGAATCTCATTCAACATTCTAGAACTAAACACATATAAATTAGACATCACTTCATTAGAGATCATGTGTCTAAAAATAATGTTATTCTAGAATTTGTTGACACCTTGAATCAATTATCGAATATCTTTACCAAGCCATTAGACAAAGAGCATTTTTGAACCCTCAGGAGAGAGTTAGGTCTAACAAGCTTAACTTGAACCTTTGTGTGTTATTTTTTTTATTCAAAATATGCTTGAATCTTGATTGAAATCATGCATATGTAAATTTGCATCTTGTTGTTTCTATGTATGTTATTAGGGGGAGTATAAACTTCTTCATGCATTTTAATCATATCATAACATCATATGCAGGCTTCTAGGGACTTTAGAGGCTCGTTTCTATTACTTTAGAAGCCTAAAATGAAAAGCCTATCTAAGGGGTATCAAAACAGTTGAAATCGGTTTTGATACCTGTTTTTCAAGTTCAGTTTAGGACATTTATGGGTATCTTGGTATCAAAACGCCCAAAATACGTTTCGCTACAACTGTGGTACCAATACGGGTGAAGTCTATATTGAAACTGGTTGGAATGGTTTCGAAACAGGCTGTTTGAAACGCCTATAAGAGCGTATCAAAACGCACAACTGTAAACTTGTTTTAAAATACCTTAAACCTAATATCATTCTAATTAAAACACCCAAAGTCCTCCCTCTCAAACCCTAGTTGAAAATCTATTTAAAGAACCCTTCTTTTCATCAATTTTCACCACAAAATCAATTTTTTTTCTTAAGGGTTTTCAATTTATTCATCAAGGCTAAGGCTATATCAAAGTTTGGTGCTTCAAAAATCATCAATTTCATCCTAATCTATATTCAAAGTATTTCTAAAAAACCTTAATTTCGTTGATTTATAGAATTTTAAAATTTAGATTTTGAACATATTTTGATTGCTTATTGTATGGATTTTCAAAATCCTACAAAAACTTTTTCAATTTTTTTTTCATTCAAATATATATTATTTCCATCTTATTTTTGATTATTGGATTTTCAATTTCTTTTAATTTTTTTTCAAAACCCTTGAATTATTGATTAATATGATTGAATAAGGTTTATTATGCATATATGTTTTTAACTGAGGGGGTTGTTTTGTCTAATTTCGTTGTCCGTGCCACCCGTACCGATCTTCAAGTGGTTTACGAACAATGCTTTAAACATCACTCAAAAATTGATAATTTTTAACAATTCCGAAACCAAAAACTCAAGAAGGAACAATGTATGGACATGAGCTTCATGGATTCCGAAAAATTCAAATTCCGCTATCTTCCACTCATTCGTGATTGAAAGTTCTTGACCTTCCTATTTTCCACTGACAAGTTTTATCCAACCCGTGTCCTAATCTTTTATGCTAAGGCCACTTGCATTCTATCAAAGGATAAGTAAAAAGTGATAGCTCTTGAATCTTACCTCATAGGGAAACGTTTTCGTGTGGACATTGAAACAATTTGTGAGGTATTTGGTCTTGAAGATGAGGTCATCGAGGATGGAAATTCTCTTGACACCTTCACCGGATCCGTTATGAACCTTGACGTCCATGATCGATTTTTGCACTTAATCATCACGTGGTGAATTCGTCCTTCCAATGGTAAGTACTCGTGGATTCTTCAAGTTGATGGATTTTGGATCAATTGCTTCCATCAAGTTAGACAATCCAATCTTGCTCAAATCATCTTTGTCGATCTAGTATGACAAGTCAAAAATCGTCACACCCCTTAGGTTCACTTATTCTCCTATGCTTGTGTTCTAAGCGCAATCTCCGTGCATTTGAGGATTGATTGCTCTTACGACATAGTGGAGACGTTCAAGGAACCTATTGGTGAGACTTCTCTCAATCGTTCCCATTTTCAATACATTGAAGGCGAATGGGTTCGTGGCGAGGCACCTTCTCCTCCTCCACCCATTGATCCAGAATCGATCCAACAAGTGGTATCTAATGTCGAGATGATGGCCTTTCTCACTACTCAATTTGAAGGCTTGGGCACTCGCATGGATATGAGGTTTGATACCATGAATGCTCATTTCAATACTCAATTCGATGCTATAGATACAAGCTTGAAGAGTCTTGAAAATCAAAATCTTTCAATGAGGCTTACTCTTGAAGCTCTTCGTGATCAATGACGACTTCACAATGCTCCCATAAATAGCAACGATGAAGAAGATGGTGATGTGGATGATGGTGATGGCGAGGATGATGGTGATGGAGAAGGGTGAGTAGCTATCTCTTGCTTTTCCTATGGCTTTTAGGACTAGTTATGTTTTTCTTTAGGATTAAGTTGCATTTCAAATTTTCATATATCAAGTTCAGCACCCATGTTATTTCTTTTAAGAACTATGTTATGACTTTATTTTGAGTTGGATTTAATTTTTAATGTTATGCTTGGATTTAAAACGAAACCTATGCAAAATAAAGTCAAAATGAGCACCTATGTCATTTCAACTGTAAACTTGTTTTAAAATGGTAGAAAAGTGTTTGAACCAAATTTTTAAACCTATGCAAATATTAAGGAGTTTTTGAAACCTTTTAAACTTAAAAATAGGGGAGATTATGAAACTAAAATTGATTTTGATATAAAAAATGTTAGAAGATTATTTTGAAATAATTTTTGAAGTCCCTAAGTCAAAAAACACAACTTCAAGTCAAACCAAGAACATCAAAATAATTTTCTAAGTGTTTTTACTCCAGGCGTTTCTATATCATCAAAAATGGTTTCGAAACTTATCTTTATTTTTGATAAATGTTCTTAAGTTTTTTCAAGCGTTTCGATACACCTAGAATTGGTTTCGAAATGACCCTGAATTATAACTAAAATTCTTAAATTTTATCAAACGTTTTGAAACGGCCCCAAGGGTGTTTCAATACGTTGGGTCATAGTTTCAAAACATTTCGATAAATCCTTCTAGCTGTTTCGATAAACCCTTTTATTTAAAGACTAATCATTTCGATACCATGACATATGGTTTCAAAACTTCTACAATAAATGCACGTCTGTTTCTATTTTTGTACTGTTTTGAAACAAGTACCCCGAGTTTTGATAACGGTGATTGTAGAAGTGCATTTTTGGTGGGAAGATGAGGTTCAAAGTCTATAATTACATTCCCAATAACCCCAACGATTAGAATTCAATTATAAGGTATGAAATCAAGCATTTCAAGCAACATTAACAACTATTGAACTTCAAGCAAACATCATAGCAATCTGATCCAACTCCAAGCACTTTATTGCAAATCTTTTTCATCCAACTCTTGTATTTCAATTCATTCCTATTGAGTTCGGGGAGTGTTAATATGTATTTGAGGTATATTATTCTTGTGGGAGAAATTTTATTTGCCTATTTTCAATTGTAAAGGTTATCCTTGTTGTTGTGGCAGTATGAAATGTTAGGAATTTTTTAAAATTAATTATATATATTTTTTATTAAATTATTTCAATCAAATGATGACAAACCCAAAACTAATTGCCTAACTACTAAACTAAGCTACGGAAATTTTTCTTATTGGTTAGATACCAATATATAACCTTTATTAAGGAGAAATTATTAAATGAATCATATTCACCACGTCAGCTATGCTTCATTCAATGAGAATTATTTATCTCAAGATACCTTCCAAAGAACTACCGTTATGTAAGAAAAAGCTAAAATTTACATCAAAAAAGATAAAATAAAAATTCTTATTGAATAGACCATAAATGATGTGTTGACCACGTAATCAAAGGCTTTAAAAGGTCTCTGAAGTCAATGTAAACCCTAATCTGCCCGTTCTTCTTGGTCACTGAGGCAATGTTTGCCAACCAATCGGGATCTTTCTCTTATGAAACCCATATCCTTTAAATTTTGTACTTCTTTATCAATCTTCTTTATGAGGAGTGGATGAAAGCGTCATGATTCATCTAATAATTTTTCCTTACCAAATCAACAAACTTAATTACGTCAATTGATAAAATCTATAATCATATAAAAAATTAAGAATCGAGAATTTGATTTCTTCATGTCAATGATCACATAAATCTTTTGTATCACATTATAAACTAGATAAAAACACATCACCACAAGAATGAAAAAGAAAAGGAAAGGACCACGATATTAACCACCAATTACAAGATTATTCAATCATCATCATATAAAATAAAATATAAATCTATTAATTTTCTGGAATTGATACAAGGTGATATATATGGGCTCATATACCTTTCTTACAGTCTATCTAGATATTTTATAATTTTTATCGATACATCGAATAGATATTCATATGTATCCTTGTTATTAACCTGTAACTTGGTGTTTAAGAGACTACTTGCTCAGTTGAAAAAATTATGAGAATATTTTCTAGATTATCTTATAAAGACAATCGGTCTTGATAGTGTTGATGACTTATCTTTTTATATGTAGTATCACTAATTCACATCAATCCAAAAAATCATCATAAGTTCTCCTCATTACAAAATGGTTTTTGGTAAAAAATCTTAGATTTTTTGTGTGAGTATATGTTCTTATTGTTGTATCACAATGCTTAAAGATGAGTTCTATTGGTAATATATGTCAAATTTAAATTTCCCTTGATAATTAAATATCTTGAGCTTATAATAGAGTATTTATTTACAACTTGATTTATTGAATATAATTTTAATGAGCCAATTTACTAAATATTAGGGGAGAAAATAAAATAGCTGAAAAAAAATAAGTTGGAATGAATTACTATTTTCCTAATTTGATCCATGTATCCAACAATATAAACTATAAGTTCAAAGGATAATTCATTTATCAAATCAATTACCAGGTAATTTTGTTCACCCTAAAAGATTGTCTAAGTCACGTTAACCAGCTATGAATCCTCCGATTAAATTTAATATCTTGGAAGGACAAACTCTAGGTACTAACGAGTCTAACTTACGCCTTTAGCATGATAGACAAGTAGATTCCAAAGATAAAAATCCTTAAAAAAAAGCAATTATATTTTATGATGTCCTGATCCAAGAATCAACGTATTATAAAAATCTTTTAAAGAGATTAAAAGGTCTCCAATAGAGATATTGACATGAATCAAGTATCTGATAATAAAGAGATCTCAATAGATTTTGTCATAAGTGAAACTAAAATCAAATTGACATTGATAATACATTTGCATGCAATATAGTACTAGAGATTTTAGTTGATAATGTGGATCATGAATCATTGTCAATTCGATAATGTAAACAAATAAATGATTTGCCAACATCGAAAAAGAATCTGAGGAGAAACTAAAATCGCTTTTGAAAAAAGAAGTGTTTGAGCTTATAACCCTTATATTGAAATGTATAAAGCTTGTGGATATAAATAAGCCTTTGTGAGAAAGAGAAATCAAAAGGGGAAATCAAGAGATATAAGCTCATTTGGTTGCACAAGGATTATCACAAAGACATGAAATCGATTATAAAGAAAATATATTCATCGTTGGTGGATGCAATTATTTTTAGATTTTGATCAGTTTGACAATAAATGAAATTACTCAGTTTTTTTCCTAATGGATATTGTTACACCTAATTTGTATGGGCCTCTTGATAGTAATATTTAAATGAAATTTCCGGAAAGATTTAGATTGCCCAAAGCACTTAATTCAATTTCTTGAGAACATTATTCAATCATATTGAATATTATCTTTTTATGGCTTAAAATAATTTAGGCGTATTTGGTATAATCTTCTTATTGAATACTTATTAGTAGAATTTCATATGAATTATTTAATTTCCCTAAGCATTTTTATTAAGAAGTTTAGCTCTGCGCTTGTCTTTGTTTTTTTGTTGACGATTTGAATATCTTTGAGACTCATGGTGAGATCTCCTTAATAATAGAATAGTTATGAATCAATCGACATATAGAGAAAAATGTTTAAAGAGACTTTACATGCATAATGCATATTCGTTGATAATTATTTGGTTGCTAGGTCTCTTCATGTAAATAAAGATCCATTTCACCCTTGAGAAAAAGGTGATGACATTCTTGATCTAAAATCACGTTATATACATTATTTTATCTGAAAGCATCGTATCTTAGTTGATCCAGAAATATTATTTAAGTGCTACAAAATCATTAGCTTTAAATAATTGCATGCATGAGGCAAAGTCAAAATATGTGTTTGGCTAAACATATCTAGAAGATATGTGAATTGCTTTCACAAGATATGATGCAAGCTATCTTGTATAGAGATAATGCAAAATTTATATCTCAAGATGGATACATAAAATATGATAAAACGAAACATATTTCTTTAAAGTTTTGTCCCTTATGATCTTTGGAAGAATTGTATTTGATGAATCATTTTAAGCAATAATTTGGAAGATTTATCCACTAGCGCATAATCTACTTTAACATTTGAAGATTGTATTCGAGATTAAATTTTAAAGATTCAAAGATCTTACGTGATATTTTCATGAAGAGGAGTAAATAAGCATTGTACTCTTTTCCCCTTAACCGAAGTTTTGTCCCAATGCGTTTTCTTGGTAAGGTTTTTAATGAAACATGTTATGTGTATCAAAGATGTGTGTACTATTTTTTCTTTACTAAGGATTTTTTCATAGCGTTTTTATCTTAATAAGGTTTTAACGAGACACATAATTTTTATGTATATTCAAGGGAGAGTGTTATGAATTTCTTTATTTATGGTGAATATCTATATATTAAATGAGACTTTAATGCACTTTAGTATTAGGGGTTAATACCCATTGGAATTAGGGTTTTCAACTTATGCCTATAAATATAGACTTTTGGAGAAAACATTGTAAATAACCATAATTTGAGAATATAATATAAGTCTCTCTCTTTTGTCTCTCATACTTGTTTATATATTTTATTCTTATTTTCTACTTGATTCACAATAAATATTTTTAATTGAACAATTCAAATCAAACGCATCGCAAGAGAGATAAACAAAACAATTCAGTAAGGTATTTTACTAAAAAAACAACATACATGATAAGTAGACAACACAACATCCAACCCACACGTTTCAATTTATTAACATATTTAGAAGCT
Source organism: Abelmoschus esculentus (assembly GCA_035048815.1). NCBI lineage: Eukaryota > Viridiplantae > Streptophyta > Magnoliopsida > Malvales > Malvaceae > Abelmoschus > Abelmoschus esculentus. The sequence goes on from JAUCBN010000021.1 coordinate 3,921,027, forward strand.
ACAAAATCAAAAATCTTTTAATGTTTAATACTCTAATCATTTTAATTAGTTTATATTTTTTATACAAGTAAATCCTTAATATTTATTTTTGTTTAAAATGGTTTTCGTTAGATAAAAATAGTTAGTCAATTAACGGTCAGTACGATAATAATATTCAGGGATTGATTTAGGAGTGCTGGGGTGCGATTGCACGTCTTAAAAGTTTTAAGTTCTTTTTATATTTTATATGTTGTTAGGTATTTTTATTGATAATCTAATTTTACACCCAATAGACTCTTTAATTTTGTACCATCTAAAAGTTTTAAGTTCTTTTATATTTTCTATATTTTATGTATTTTTTATTGATAATCTAATTTTACACCCTTTAAAGTCTTGTAATTTTGTACCACCTACATTTCTATTATAACTTATTAATTGTTTGCACCCCTCATATAAAATTTTGTGTCCATCCCTGATAATATGGCATGGTCATGTACAAAGATACAGATGTAGCACTATGACATGTTAGTAAATTTTTTAAATTAATTTTATATAATTTTTTATTAAATTATTTCAATCAATCGACAATCCCAAAACTAAGTGCCTAACTACTAAATTAAATAGACGAAAATTTTGTTATTATTTAGATACTAATATATAAAACTTTTTAAGGAGAAATCATTAGATAAATCATGTTTATCACGTGAGCTAGTGAGAATCATTTATCTCAAGATAATTTTCAAAGAACTACCGTTATGTAGGAAAAAGATGAAATTACATTTAAAACAGAAAAAATAAAAATTCTTATTGAATAGACTACAAATAACATAGTAAACATAATTCATCTAATATTTTTTCCTTACTAAGTTAATAAATCTTTATTATCGTCAACCGGTAAAATTTATAATCATATAAAAAATTAAGAATCGAGAATTTAATTCAACGGTCACATAAATCTTTTGTATCACATTATAAGCTAAACAAAAACACATCACCACAAGAATAAAAAAAAAAAAAACACAATATTAACCACCAATTCCATGATTATAACTCTTATTAAAAGTTTTACCTGGGGGTATTTTTAAATAGGGATTTAATTAAGAAAGCCTTCATTATCCAGTGTCTTTTGAGCCATCATTTCCCTTGTACATTAACTACTTCTTTGTCAATGAGACCACAATATTAGCCATCTTATGTGGCCTTGCATCACTTAGAGCGTGCGCCACATTGATTGCAAGCCTTGTGAATAACCTCTCAATTATAGCATCTCCAAAATGACCACACACCAGAGGCTCTAAGACAGCCCTGAAAGTATTTGCAACATTCTTCCCCGTTTCTACATAATTGTTGAAACCCGAGTCTTTCTTAGGGAACTTCTCATCGGTATATAAAGGACGGGTGTCCACCTTGATAATCTGCAGATCATTGATTCCGAATGATCCTTCTCTCTCGACGATCTCGGCCACTTCTTCTTTGCAAGGTGTATAAAGGGGAAGGTTGAATGAATCCACATCTGCCTCTTTTACAACTCCCTGCAGTTCTTGATCAAGTTAGCTTATTGCAGTCTAATAATCACAGACCACGCGATTCAGATTTAAATGGATTAACAAAATATTAATGCACATAACCTGTTCAACCAGATCAAGAAGTGATTTAGAAACATGATCCCAACAATAATCTTCTTTGGAGGGATCATCATTTTCCCTTGCCATCATGGCTAGCACCATACGGCCTTGGGGTATCAGTTCCTTGGAGCGCAAGTTAAGAAATTTTGTGAAATCTTTCTGAAATTGGTCTGCATAAGCTTTGAAAACATTGGGAGGACTTGTTCTTGCCATGTATACGTTTCCCTTATTGTTCTCTATCCCATCTGGGAGCTAATGACAACATCAAAATCAAACGATATGAAAAACAGAGCATGCATCGGATTCGAATATAATGGTATGTTTAAGATCATGCGACCGACCTTTGTGAGCCAATGAAGCGCATAGGAAGAATGTACAAAGTGGAGACTTCTGGTTGGGAAGAGTCTGTCATAGAAAGAGCCTGCAACTCCTCCTACATAACACCCCACTTCTCCTTTCTCTTCCTTCAGCCTCTGGATGAAACCGGAGACCGACATAAACACGGAGTTGAAGTCGTTCTCAGGGAGATCGTTTAGAAGCACTTCGAACTCGGGTAATTCCAACTGTTGTCTCTTACAGATCCCATGGATTGTGTGTATAACTTGAGATATTGTGTGGAAGGTGTTAGGGCCTGAAGAGCAACCCAAGTCTGCCACCTTTATACATGTTGGCCTTGTTTCCCTGAACATGTATGTGACAGATTCTTCAATGATTGGTGTTAATTTGGAAATCACTGCTTTCTGAAAGCACAAAGAAGAAGAAATCAGCAGATCTAGTTGTTGAAGAAAACAAGAAAGTATAATGAATTACTTATGATGTTTAAGAACAGACCTGAAGCACTGAATTATTGGCATAGCTGATTTCATGATCTGCAGCATTCATGCGAACAACCTTTGCTTCGCCCATTTTGCTTGCTTTCCTTGCCACTCTGCTAGTGTTATATGTATATAGAGGCCACCAAAATAGTACCCTTTTAAACTTTATTTTTCAAAATTATTTCTTGATATAATATCCATACCTGATTCACGTGTACACCATAAAAATGTTGAAAGATCAATTGCTGAGTTGTATAACGAATAATTCATAAATCTCGAGGAGGATAACGTATCGCTCTTGTTTATTAGACATGCTTGACACATGATATGATCATCAAGTACAACTTTCTTATTCATAATAGTAGTAATTATATCCTTACCAGGTTGAGAAAAACAACAAGTTATCACTCGTTCCATAGTCGAGACAGAATCGTGATTTAGAATTAGGAAAAAACATAAATATTTTAAAGTGAAGAGGATAAATTTATAAATAAATTATTTTTTTAAATTTAAACATGGAAACAAAAGTAAAAAAAATTTCAAGGATGGGGACGATTACCCCTTCTCACTCACATTTCGATCCTAACTGAGTTATATAACAAATAATTATATTTATCAAAATGTATTAAATATCAAACCAATATTTGGAGGGTAAACTTTTTTGTGAAAGATTCTAAAATGAGTTGTATATTTTCAAGACTACGTAATCATGTATTTGGAATGAAAAATCAACGTTCTTCCTATTCTATTTCTCATCATCTTAATTTATAATTTCCTGTCTTTAATTTCTAATAGATGATATGCAGAGAAATAATTTTAAAAATTTGTCCTATTGGAAAATAAAGTTTAAAAATATTATTTTAGTGAACATGTGCTGAGAAATTGTTTATGTTCATGGAACTTGTGACGATTAATTTATTGAGAAAGAGCTGTCCAAAGATGACCCTCATTATTGTAATAATAATTGTCCCGAAAAGCTAGATGTTTGTTAATTAGGAACAGGGAAATTTAAATTACTTCATATTTTCTAGGGTCGGATTGTGTTTCCTTCTTATTGTTATTTTAACTTTTTAGGATTTCATTTTAATTAATTTAAATTGATTCGTTTTACAATTTAATATTAATGAGCAGATATTTTGATAGAGATATTTATATATAAAATGCCTCAAATCCAAAATTAGAATCAAAATATTAGCACTTAGACAACCCTTCTATTGATATCCTTATCTAAAATTTCTTTTGTCAAAAGGTAATTAGATCCTTCGATTTTGAACCTACAAAGTTTCATCGTATTCTGAGTTCATTTACCTACTCAAATTTATATTTGTTTATTAGTGACTAAAATGTAATAACCCAAATTCTCCATTTTTGGTAATTTACTAGATTTTTAACAATCAATCGTATTAAGACGCACTTATCCTGTATCGATATACCTAAATTGACAAGTAATTAATATTATTGGGTCAGACAAGTTGTACCAATACACCCAATTTTTGTTTGGGAATGTCTGGCTTATGCTTAGGTTCAAAGGGTTCTGGAAGGTTGATTGTATCGATACCATCTATGTTGTTTGTCACGTACCGATATCAATATCAATATGAAAAGATGGAAAAAACAATGAGAAATAATCAACTTTGAGATATATTTTAGAATAGTAAATATGGAGATTCAAATAAGAGTTTGATGGCTCTTATTTTAGTCAATAAGATCTTTACAATGATATCTCATATGCTCCAAAATGGTTGAGTGATGAATGAGAAATTGATGCTCAAAGTAAGAATGTCGTGAATAGAGTAATGAGTGAAACCCCATTATCTCACATGGATGGGATAAATAAAGTGGGGAGTGTTTATATATACTTACCCACATAGTTGTCATTGAATGACTTGACTCTTGGATTGGGGTGCATCACATGGGTCTTTGTAAATGTTTGAACAAGTTGAGCTTTTTGTGAGCTTGTGGATATTTTACTAGATGTGATTAAAATTTTCATTAAATTGTTTATCTTTTTTCAATATTCAAGAAGAGTTTGTATTTTAATTAAATAAAAATTAAGAATATTAGATAAGATAAAATTAATTATTCATAGTAAATTCGAATTAGAACTCTCACTTGTTTTGACATAAATTTTCCTATTAAGAAGAATGAAATTCTCAGTTTCAAAGCACTCTCAAATCGTTTTCTTCTCTCGTTTTCTTTTGGTGACCGACTGATAACTTTGCAAAAAGACTATGTTTTAGGCCTTTTACTTAAGTTATTGAGTGTCCTTAGGCTCATATAGGTTCATTTAGTTGCATTTAGGTTCATGACATTGCATATAGTCTTTTAGATATGCCTTAGTATTTGGAGGTGGTAATAGGTGCTATTTAATGGGAAAGGTAGTTCTTTCTAGTGGTGTTGTGCAGGTAAAGCAAAAAGGAAGTTAAGGTAATTTGTTATGGCATTCTCAGAAGGATGACAGAAGGAAAATGTCATGGCAAAGCTAGTGAACTCATGGGCTGAGCTAAACAACAAAGAGATATTTTGATAAGAGTGTCAGTTGGTGCTACCACAACTGATCGGGACCAATACAGTTGGCTACAACCACCTCAATAGGGGATCATAGAGAATATGGCTTGTATGCGAGCCACGTTAGTAGGGGACCACTGTCACCTCTGTTAGTCCTACAGAAATGTTAGGAAAAAAATGAGGACAAATAAATTTTTGTACATCTTTTAGGGTTTTCATCCTCTTTAAAAGACATGGTGACCTACACAAAGAAGAGGCTTTTTGGGAGTATAAAACATAGAAAAAGAGGCACCTTTTGCGGCGGTCTTTGCGGTGGTGGAAAGCTCCCACCTTTCTCCTCCAACTTCCGGTCAAAGGTTTGTTTTAGGGTTCTAGTTTACTAAAATCCTATTATTTAATAAAAGTTAAAAATTATAATTGTTCAGCAAAAACTTGTTGAGGTCGAGTACTTAAAATGTAATTAATTATCGTGCAAGTATACACATCGAACAAGTAATAAAGTGTGTGAGTAAAATCGTTCTCGCGAGAATTGGGTAGGTTATTTCAAAAATAGTTAACATACACAAAAGATAAAAAAAATCCTTTGTATGAACATATACTAAAGCAATTCTGTAATTGTCATCAAAATGCTTTAGCAAAATAAAATTATCACTAAGAATGTGGTAGCAAAATAGAGTTTGTCACAAAAATGTGGTAGCAAAATAAAACTGAGAATAAAGTAATAGATAAAGCTGCACAAACATAACACAAAGGAGAAATTCAAGCTTAAGACAGGCTAGGCTTGCTTTGGCAAAGATTCTACTTTTTTCCTAAAAGGCTTACTGTTCTACTGGTTTAATAAGTTCTCGAAAGAGTTTACTAAAAATGCCTCCACTATCCCTAGTCAGAAGGCCTAACACTCGAAATTGCTAAGGCATTACCTCTCGGTCTCAATCCTAACATTTCTAATGTTGATAAAGTGCTACCCTTTTTAGTCGTTGAAACTCTCCTTTATCCCTAAGGTGAGTTAGGATTCTGCTCCCACAATAACCCCATCGTTTATGTTGATCTAGCTTTATCTCTCCCTAGATCTAAGTTTTCCAAACCCCTTAGCTACGATAATCTCCCGAGAGCTCTTACAAACCAAGGTTTAAAGTTAAAGGTGTTAATTTTCATGAACAAAACACTCAAATAAAACCAGAAACACAGTAAACACATTCATTAACAAAAGATTAAATCATCCATGACAAGCCTAAGCCATACTAGTTTAGTTCATTGATGCGTGCGAGATAATGCGCAATTTTAGTGCAAGTGAACACGTCGCTAAGTAATAAAGTGATAAGTATCAAGTATCGTCTCCCCAGGGATTGATATACTTAATATGCTTCCTTTGATCTTTTTGCTCTATAAAGAAAATAAAGACACAAGTAAATTGGGGTTGTGATAATAAAAACTAAATAAAAGTAAAATAAGATAAGAAAGATGGCTATGATCCATTTATGTCATATAGTGGATTTAATCAACTCGTCTCTGTCCAATACAATTGTACAACACTGCCTTGGTAGGACTGTAGATTACTGCCTCGACAATGAAGATACTCGTCTGCCACGATAATCCCTTTCTCTTGGGAAAACTTTGCCGAACTTAGATGACTCCACTTATCCCTAAGTCGAAGTACTGTTTACGACTAGTCCTTGATGATACCTCCCGGCGTGAATCAATTATAATCACCAACCAATCTCACACTTCTATTAGCCGTTAAAACTCTAAACCTATCCCTAGGTCGAGTTAGTGTTCCATGGCAGAAACACCGTACTTATTCCTTTCGTGAATCTAACTCTTTCGATATTAGATAAATGAATGACTTACAAACTTCTTTTTCGAGATTAAATGTAACAAGTAATGGCAAAGAATAAGAAAACTTTGATATTTTATTGCATTAGAAACAAGAAACAAAGTTTGACTTCCTCACACTAATACTTTACCACTTTCACCTAAGCCTAAACAAAACTAGAACATAATGTAGAAGAAAAGGAAAACCAAAACTAAGCTCTCTAATTCTATGAATTTGCCGAATCTAATGTGTCCTAAGTCTCTTGGACGACTATGCCTTATATAGGCTTGGCCTAGGGCAAACATTTCCTAAGTAGAATACAACTTGGAGTAGGGAAAAAGTCATGTACATAGGTCAAATATTTCCAAGTTTAATTCTTTTACAAGGAATTCCCGCGTGGCCATGTCTTTGGGCTTTCCCTGTGATATCCAGATCCGATCCTTGGGCTTTTTATCCAGCAACGTTATCCTCATTTTTCTCCTCAATTTTCCCACCATATTGCTACTTATCCTCTGTTGTCTCGATATCAAGTCCTGCCTCGGCCTCAGTTTATTGTCGCGACAATATTTTTTCCTACACAAACATAAAAATACAGTAAAATATTCCTTTTTTATAAATATTATCTTTAATAGCATAATCCCTAAATATATCACATTAAGTATATGCATTTGTTCAAGTAGGTGTAGAATTGATGATTAATGCCCATGAAAAGTGTAGAAAATGATAATGAGTTGAGCACTTATCATTCATGGCTAGGTTTAGCAAACTATTCAACTTGCCTTCTTTGAAATATATTTTCAACAACGTAGAAAAGTTGTAAAGCAAAGTGATGAGGAAGGAAGTCCCAAACGCTTGTGCCATGAAGCTTTATTAGCTTGTCGTTTCTCCCAAAGTCTTGCAAATGCATTGCTTGAAGATCTCCAATAATGGTGGCTCGACTTAAGGTTGAAGATGAAGGAAAGTGACTGCTTTTCTTCTTTCTTCTTCCTCATTGCACTCTTTAAAGTTCACTCTTTTTTCTTTCTCTCTTGGCTCCTTTTTCACCACTTTTTCTACTATTTTGCTACACTTGAAAAAGAGGATTTGGCTTTGTATATATAGGAGGCTTCTAGGGTTTTGTGCCCTGAAGATGCAAGGAATATTCCCTGACATTTTCTATAGAGAATTATAGCAAAATGTAGGGACTGCAGGAGAGGCACGGTTGGCCTGAAAATCACACGTAAGGACAGTGGGCTGAAGGTATGTCCTTTCTGCCGTTCTATTTTGTCTTCCCATAATACTATAGCATCTTGAAGTCCGATTTAGCACTTAAAATTGCTAAAGCATCTCTTCCATTCTTTCAACTTTGCCCTGAAAATCTACACAACAATACCAACAAAATAACCTTCAAAGCAGCATCTTTAAAAATAAAAGAGAAAATAAATAAAAACCTAATCTAAATGCAAATGCACATGAAATGCAACTAAATGCAATACAAATGAACTTGAATATAAACAAAATCTTAAGTAAAATGGTATAAAATATATGCTTTTTACAGGGTTAACATACCCATAAACTTAAGATATTGCTTGTCCTCAAGCAATGACATATAAAAATGCTATAGCAAAACTTTCAACTCTTGACAAGAGTCTAGGTAGAACATCAATCCTCAGAATTTAAATATTGTAGCAATCTACATGATATTGAGAATTCCTAAAACTTGAACTTAGACAAGATATCTTCCTTGTGTGTGGGGGGGATTGTATCTAGCATATGCTTAAAAGTGTTAGAAAAATTCCAGTTTTCCTCATTCACTATACCCTAGTTCTTATAATTTACTCCCATGCTTAGTTTTTTTAAACTATTTCGAAGGGTGTCAACTCTTCACAACTATCATTCTTAACTCTAGATGAGTATGGACATATCATCCCCGAGCTAGTAGATAGATTTATCCCATGATAACTTTCATTAGCTCATAGGTTGTAGCATTATTTATTTTTGTTCAGAATATAAGCTAACTTTTGCATAGAAGAACGTCATTCTATAGTTTTATGCTAAAGAATTTATTCATAACTTTTTTTATATACTATAGTAAAAATGAGTTCTTTTCTTGTCGAACTAACTAAGGCATAGATTCTAAGTTCTCTAAAATGTTCCTAACACTCAAGCATCGAAAACATACAATCGTGTTAAATAAAATTAAAGTATCAAGTCCTAATTCAGTTCAATTTATTCTCAATATTTTCTATGATTCATTTCAAAAGAATTAAAATTCTCATCATCGAATATCACTTATTCTAACCTAAAAAGTTATCTTAAATTGAATCTAATGCTATAGCAAATTTATACATATGCAGAATAAAAATGTTATAGCAAAGACTTTGCTACCCCAAACTTGAGGTTAGCATTGTCCTCAATGTGACTACATGAAACTATATGAAAAAATAAAATAAAAAGTCCTTATATAGTTTTACTTTTTATATCATTTTCCAACTCGATTATTGCTATTAAAGACAAAATTAGAGGCGACAATAGATATTTCTGCGTATTTTTTATATTTCACCATCTGAATACGGATTTCATGAATTTATCTATTATTTGGCATAAAACAAATGCATTTGATGGTGTTGTTTCTTAGATAGGAAACTGCATCATAGGAATTGCCAAACAAGAAGATTGATTATGGAAACTGAAGCTGAAATGCAGAAAAGCACCCACCTCGGCAGCATTTTGAGGCTGAGGCAGCACCTGAAGAACAAATATCGATATGATAGGCGATCTGAATAGAAAAATAAGGTGGACGTTCTAAGAAAAGCGGCATAGATATCAAAGGCCAAGTGGGAAAAGAATCCTTATAGGAATAAACTAAGAAATAAAATAAATATCTTTTATTTATGTACTTAACTTGTGTTTTACTCCAAGTTCTATTCCTACTTTGGAAAGGTTTGCCCTAGGTCAAGCCTATATAAACCATAGCCTATTTAGAGAGGAGGACATCTCGAAATCAAGTGTTCACAGAAAATCCTAAACTCCTCAATCGTATCCTAGGGTTTAGGTTCGTTTGTGGAGTAGTTGTGGGAGAAAGTTTTACTTTGTTTTCTTGTTTCGTGCAATAAAATATCAAAGTTTGCTTATTCTTTGTTATTCATTGTTCTTGCATTCAAGCTCGGGAGAGAAGTTTGTGAGAGATTTATTTATCTAATATCGGGAGAGTTAGATTCATGAAAGGAATAAGTATGATATTTTTCTAGCTGGAAAATACTAACTAGGCCTAAGGATAGGTTAGAGTTTCAGCGGCTAAAAGGAGTGTGAGATTGGTTGATGGTTATAATTGATTCACGCCGGGAGGTATCATCAAGGACTAGTCATCAACAGTACTTTAACTTAGGAATAAGTGGATTCATCAGAGGAAACTTTGCCGAACCTTGAAGAAGTCCACCCAAGAGCAAAGGATAACCGCAGCAGACGTAACCCTTCACTGTCGAGGCAATAAAACTGTAGTTCGACCGAGGTAGTATTGTGTAGTTGCATTAATCAGAAACAAGTCAATTGATTTCACACTACGAAGCACTCTAACCTGCCTCACTTTTCTATCCTTGATTTCTTGATCATTTATCTTTATTGTTTTAATTAGTTCCCTTAGTTATAATTCAAATCAATTATCTGTGTCTTTACTTTTTCATTGTATAGGAAGAATAAATTGCGTAAGTAACGTCAATCCTCATAGGATCGACATCTTAAATACTATAATTTGGCAAAAGATGGATGGACGAATGCTTAATTACAAAAGCAGGACTTCCGACCCCTTATCAATATCAACTGTAGCATTTTTCTTCTGAGTAACAAACTGACTAGGTGTTGCAACATTTTTATCCATCCCCATTGATGCGTGCTAAATATGCGCAATTATAGTGCAAGTGTACACGTTAAGTAATAAAGTGATAAGTATTATCGTGTATTGTCTCCACATGGATTGGTGTACTTAATATGTCTTTTTTGATCTTCTTGCTCTGTAGACAAATAAAAACACAAATAAATTGGAGTTTGTGATTTAACTAAATAAAATAGTTAAAGAAAACTAAATAGAATGAGATCAAATTTGAGAAAGAGGGCAGGATCCAGTTGTATTTTATAGTATATTTGATTGATTTGTTCTTGTCTAATGAAATTGCACTACACTACCTCGGCAGTACTACAGATTACTGTCTTCGGTAGTGGTAGTGTTCTCTGTCGCGACAGTCCCTTGCACTTAGGAAGATTTACCTAAGTTTGGCAAAGTGTCCTTTGATGGCTCTGCTTATCCCTAAGTCGAAACACTGTTGATGATTGGTCCTTGATGATACCTCCCGACGTTAATCAATTATAACCAACAACCAATCCCACACTTCTTTTAGCCGTTGAAACTCCAACCTATCCCTAGGCCGATTTAGTATTCTCTAATCAAGTCAAATACCGCACTTACTCCTTTCGTGAGTTTAACTCTCTCGATTCTAGACAAATAAATCACTTATAACTTCCCTCCCGGGCTTGGATGCAAGAACAAAGAATGGCAAAGAGTAAGCAAACTTTAATATTTTATTGCATTGAAACAAGAAATAAGATACAATCTTTTCTCACTAATACTCAACAAATTTCACCTAAACCCTAAGAAAGTTTAGAACATGATGGGAAGAATTATTCCTAAGGTGAACTCTCTCAAAATCGGCTCTCTTAGTCCCTTGGACGGTTATGCCTTATATAGGCTTGACCTAATGCAAACCTTTCCTCAATAGAGTACAACTTGGAGTAGGGAACAAGTTATGTACATAGGGTAAATATTTCCAAGTTTAATTCTTCTAGAAAGCTTTTTCTCGCGTGGCCTTGTCCTTGGGCTTTCCGTGTGTTGTCAAGTTCCGATCCATAGGCTTCTTTTCCAACAACGTTCTCCTCATTTTTCTCCTCAGTTTGCCTGTCATATTGTTATTTATCCTCAACTGCCTCGACATCAGGTCCTGCCTCGACCTCAATTTGCTGCCTCGGCATTACTTATTCCTGCACAGACATGAAAATGCAGTAAAGTATGTCTTTTCAATAAATATTATCTCCAATAGTATAATCCATAAATATATCATATTAAGTACATGCATTGGTTCAAGTAGGTGTAGAATTGATCATAAGTGCCCATGAAAAGTGTATAAAGTGATAGTGAGTTGAGCACTTATCACACCCCCAAACTCGAACTATTGTTTATCCTCAAGCAATACAAACCATCAATTTGTTAAACTCTATTCTTCCTTGATCTTATGCTTTCATCTATTCTCCCCACCATAACTATGTTTATTCTTTAGACTTAACCTTTCGGTTACCTAAGGGGATACCTAGAAGAAAAATTATAAGGTTTTATGAGTGTGTGTGTTTTTGTGGACAAGTTTGATTAAAGGCGTTCTTAGATAAATTCTAAGTTCAAGACAAATAGACTTGGATTTAGTGTACTCTTCTTAAAACAACAATTCCTTGAGTCAATTTCGGGCACCTCAAGTATTATGTTTTCTCCTTCTTATTTCCTTATTTCTTTTGCTATTCTTTTAAGCATACTAGAGACAATTTTGGACACCTTTAGCATGAAGAAGAGTATTTCCTAGAGCCGGTTATAGGCACCTCTAGTCATCTTTCCTAAGATCTAAGTCATTATCACCTAAGTTTATTAAAAGAATTCCTCTAGCCAAACAAGTCCCAAAAGTGTTTTAAGTTCAACCTTATAGTAAGCTTCTAAGTTTTTCTCCTTAAGTATCCTAGAATTAAGCCTTCAAAACATAGCCTAACTATGGTAAGGAGAAAGATTTCTATTGCCTTAAAGAATAAACTAAAACAATATTGATGATGGGCAGTGCAAGAGTATGTGCAACAATTTTAAGTAAAGTGGTGGACAAAAACAAAAAAAATATCATTAAAAACTTCTTTTTCATGGCAGGCCGCGACAGTGGGTGCCTCGTCAGTGACTCTACACCCCCAAACTCAAACCAAGCATTGTCTTCAATGCTTAATTTAGGGGCAGACAATAGGTAACAAAATATAATCAGTAAAAATAGGCAATTATATGAGCAACAAAAATCATGAGGATTCCGATGGGCTGTTGTTGTGACGAATATGTTTGTAGGGAATTCTGGAAATTGCGCCCTTTGACTGGGGAAGTTCTAAATCATCATTTGGGCAAGATTGCTGTTGAAGTTTCTCTGATATTCTACGTATCTCTGCTGGCGAAGGTCCATAGCTGCCATTCTTTGAAGAATCTCTTGGTAGGGGTCTGCTGCGGTCGTGGTGTAGGCAGCGTTAGGTATCTCTACTGTGTATTAGGCTCCGGTAGTAGTGTCGGCAGTGAACTGTTGTGGCATTGCCTGGACAGGTTTTGCCTGAGTGATTTGCATAACTTTGTGATAAAAGTCTCTGGTCCATCCTTTCCTGTTTGGTGTGTATTCATCCGTATCTTCTACTGGTACTCCTATAGTAATGCACAAACCAGAGATTAAACAAGGGAAATATAAAGGTCCATGTTCCTTCTTACCGCACTCGTGTATTTCTCGTAAAATAATCTCTCCAACATTGATGCTCCTCTTGTTGATGATGGATTGGATAAACATCAACCTCTTACGGTCCACCGTGCTGTTGTGGGAGTTGGGGATGAGGCGTCTTTTCACAAAGGTACACCACATCTTAGCCTCGGGCTTGAGACTTTGCCTTGTTACAGAACCTCTATGGGCACCAGTTTTCCAAGGGGTATTACTGTAACAAAAGTCGTCTTTGATCAACTCGTAGTCCTGGGTATTGACATCCTCCATGAATTCGGCATGAACATCACGGATGGGGATGAGGCCATAGAAATCATTGATGATCTCGGCATCAATCCTGACAGGTCTGCCTCGGAAGTGGACAAAAAGAGAATCCTTTCTTGGCTCGTGCGCATAAAATTCTCGCACGATGGTAGTATTAGCCTGGGGAGGTTGTAGGTAGAAAATCTCTCATTCTTGATATTTAATCTTGTCGAAAAAGTAATGTTCGATGCTGAAGTTTTCCTCTTCTAACTGTTGGAAACCTTGTTCCTCCCATAACTACCGAGAGATGAAGGAACTGGTGAAGCGTTCTTCAACGGCAGCAGAGGCGAATCTTTTGTAGGTGGCCATCTATGAGTAATTGAAGATTGAGAGTCTTGGAGAGTTTCTTGAAGTGCTTCTGAAAATTGTAAGAGGGTGAGTAAACAGAGAATATTGTGAGATCAAGATTTAGTAGAGGTAACAAGATTGCAAGAGTGAATAGTTCAAGAGGGAGAGATTGCTTTTATAGGCCTTGGAAGTGTGACCATTTAAACTACTAGCCGTTTTGTAGCCGTTTTGATTTATTGTCTGTTATCAATTACTATCGCAACGTAAGACTCGACAGATAGTCGTTATACTGTTTTTGCCCGTTGAGACTGCTGCGGCTTCTGACATTGTTTACTGCCTCAGCAGAATTCCTACTGTGAACTATTTTTCCTTTAACCTTTCTTTTATTGTCCTAAAAAAACTTAAATAAAAACATCAATAGAAAAAAATTAAAAACATAAATCCTAAATTAAACTAATCCTAATATAATAAATAAAGTAGAAGGGAAGAGATTATGTTACTGGTGGAGTACATGTAAATGCACTTCCTAAATTATTCATCTTTTGTTGGCTATGATGATGTTTTAAATGTTGGTCATCCCCTTTTGTTTTGTGTGCATCCTTATTTTCTGCCTCCACTTTGGGCTTAATTTTCTTGCAAAATAATCTGTCGATCATGCTGCCAAGGCAGGATATCTTAGTATTTACGTCTGTTGTTTGGAGGACTTTTCACTCTTCTTGATCATCAAATTTTTTCAATTTGTAGAATGCATTGAGTTTGACTTGTTGGTCATTGACCCTCATTGTCAACTCTCCATTTTCCACATCAATTAAGGTTCTTCGAGTGGCAAGAAAAGGTCTCCCAAGGATAATCGGTGCATTCTCATTTGCTTCACAATCAAGGATAAGAAAATCAGCAGGAAAAATAAATTTATCAACTCTTACCAGTATGTCCTCGATTTTTCCTTCGAGTTGCACATATGATCAATCCGCAAGCTGGGGCATCACACTTGTGGGTTTTGCCCTTCCAATTTCAAGCTTTTGGAAGACTGATTTGGGAATGAGATTGATGCTTGCTCCTAGTTCACATAAGGTCTTTCCTTCATAATTGTTACCAATCGTACAAGGTATGGTAAAGCATCCAGGATCCTTCAGTTTGGGCGGCATACGATTGTGCAGCATTTCCATGCATCCTTCAGTTGCTGCAACTGTCTCAAACTCACCCAGCCTGTTTCTTTTAAACACAATGTCTTTCAAGAATTTAGCATAGTTGGGTATCTGTTCAATTGTCTCAACAAAAGGTAAGTTGATATGGACTTGCTTTAGGATGTCTAGAAATTTCTTGAATATGTGGTCCTATTTTTAATTTTTCAACCTTTGTGGGAAAGTTGGTGGTGGTCTCATCTCTTACAAGGTCTCATTCATTTGGAATGTAATACCTGGAATCACTGTGTTTATCAATGTCTCGGTAGGTAGTTCAGGTGCTGCCGAGCTCTCTGCTGGGGTAGTGTTTTCATGATCAGTTTGTTCAGCATCCAAGTCCTCTTTGTCTGATTCCTCATGTGTTGCTGGTGGAACTTTAGTTGCTGGCTTGCTCATTGTCTCTTTAAGTTGTAGGCCACTTCTTGTAATGATTGTTTTGTATTGTCCGTGGCTCATTCCCTTAGCAACTTCAGTATTGCTAGGTAGTCCCCCTTGTGGTCTAGTATTCTGTCTTTGAGCAAATTGACCAACTTGGGTTTTCAGTGATTTAATTGCAGTTTCTTGGTTTTGCAGCCTCATCTCAGTTCTATTCATGAAGTCATCAGTTCTCTTTATGAAACTGTTGTTCTCAGCCATATATGATTATGTTTTCATTATGAAGGCCTTAAGAGTATTTTTTTAATGAATTTAGGGGTTTCTGTTGATGCATCTGCTGCTGCGGCAATGACTGTTGTACATGCTGCTACGGTAGTGTATTCTGATATCCTGAGGCTTGGTTAGTGGGGTTCAAGGCATTATTAGGATTGCTCCATAAAAAAATTTGGGTACCTTTTTCATGCCGGATTATATGTGTTGGATATCATATTGTTGTTTCGGTTATAGTTTCCCACATAGAAACCAGATTCCTTATCTTGCATATACTCAGAAGAATTGATCGCTTTTACCTCATGAGTATTTTGTTGTACTTGCATGTTCTGAACAATCTTGGTTAAAGATGTCAATTGTGGTGCCAATAAATTGGTAGTTTCTAGTTCATTCACTATGGCTTGGCGTCTTACTCCTTCTCGCCTAGAAGTAGGGAATTGAAAATTATTCCTTGCGAGTTTGTTCACAATCTCAATAGCTTATTCTGGAGCTTTGTCAAGGAGTGTGTCATTTGCCAAGGCATCTAACATCATCCTTGTCGGGGCATTGGTAGCATTATAGAACATGGTTAATTGTGTCCATAATGGAAATCCATGTAGTGGATATTTGTTTAGTAACTCTCTGTAGCGTTCCCAAGCCCTGTACATAGGTTCGTCATCAGTCTTTCGAAAAGAAGTAATTTTATTACGAATTCTATCATATTAGTTGGTAGGATTAAATCGTGTAATGAATTCTCGGCAGAGTTCACTCTAAGATCCTATAGATCCTACCAGAATGCTATTTAACTAGGTCTTGGCCCTATCCCTCAATGAATAGGGGAAAATTTTTAATCTCAAGATATCTTCATAGACTACTTGAATTTTGAATGAGTTACAGACTTCCATGAAGGACTCAAGATGTTGCCTGGCATCTTCTGTTGCAGACCCACCGTCCAATAGTATTAAGAATATTGAACATCACTGGTTTGAGTTCAAAGTGGGTTGCTTCTATCTCTGGTGTAACAACTCTAGGATTCAATCCATTTAGATCTTCCACCAGAAAATCTCTAACAGTTAGCTGTCGCGGCAGTGGTTGTTGTGGAAAGCCTCCATTATCGGCAGGTAAGTTCTGGTTTCCTTGATTTACTGCCGTAACTCCTTGTATTTGTCTTCTCAACCCTTGGTAGATTCGTTCTATTTCTGCATCGATCTCGTACAGTGGATTGCTTGGAGTGGCCCTGTTCATACACCAAAAATAAACCTAGTAAAATAACAAAAATAACAAGAAAATAAAGAAAACAAAATTTAGTGTCAATCCTCGGCAACGACGCCAAAAACTTGATGCGTGCTAAATATATGCAATTGTAGTACAAGTGTACACCTCAAGTAATAAAGTGATAAGTATTATCGTGTATCGTCTCCACAGGGATTGGTGTACTTAATACGTATTATTTGATCTTCTTGCTCTGTTGAAAAATAAAAACACAAGTGAATTGGAGTTTGTGATTTAACTAAATAAAACATTTAAAGAAAACTAAATAGAATGAGATCAAATTTGAGAAAGAGGGTAGGATCCAGTTGTGTTGTATAGTGGATTTGATTGATCTGTTCCTATCCAATACAATTGCACTATACTGCCTCGGTAGTACTACAGATTACTGTCTTTGGCAGCGGTAGTATTCTCTGCTGCGGCAATCCCTTGCACTTGGGAAGATTTACCTAAGTTCGGCAAAGTGTCCTTTGATGGCTCCGCTTATCCCTAAGTCGAAACATTGTTGATGATCATCCATGATGATACCTCCCGACGTTAATCAATTATAATCAACAACCAATCCCACACTTTTTTTAGTTGTTGAAACTCCAACCTATCCCTAGGCCGAGTTAGTATTCTCCAATCAATTCGAATACCGCACTTACTTTTTTCATGAGTCTAACTCTCCCGAGTCCAGACAAATAAATCACTTACAAACTTCCCTCCCGGGCTTAGATGCAAGAACAAAGAATGAAAAAGAGTAAGCAAACTTTGATATTGTATTGCATTGAAACAAGAAACAAGATACAATCTCTTCTCACTAATACTCAACAACTTTCACCTAAACCCTAAGAAAGTTTAGAACATGATGGAAAGAATTATTCCTAAGGTGAACTCTCTCAAAATTGGCTCTCTTAGTCCATTGGACGGTTATGCCTTATATAGACTTGGCCTAGGGCAAACCTTTCCTAAATAGATTACAACTTGGAGTAGAGAACAAGTTATGTGCATCGGGTAAATATTTTCAAGTTTAATTCTTCTAGAAGTCTTTTTATCACGTGGCCTTGTCCTTGGGATTTCCTCGTGTTGTCCAGCTCCAATCCATGGAGTTCTTGCCCAGCAACCTTATCCTTATTTTTCTCCTCGGTTTGCATGCCATATTGCTATTTATCCTCAGCTGCCTCTACATCAGGTCCTGCCTCGGCATTACTTGTTCCTGCACAGACATGAAAATGCAGTAAAGTATGAATTTTCTACAAATATTATCTCCAATAGTATAATCCCTAAATTATATCACATTAAGTACATGCATTAAATCAAGTAGGTGTAGAATTGATGATAAGTGCCCATGAAAAGTATATAAAGTGATAGTAAGTTGAGAACTTATCACCCATTAACTTCAGAATCTTTTTCAGAGTGATGCCTTGTCTTCCTTTTACTTGAAAGTCCTCGTTTTCTTTATACACTCTTTGGTTGCGGCACAGAGCAGTTATTAAGTAAGGAAAAACAAGATGACTTTGTTTTCTATTCAGTGCTACATTTGCCTCTTCCAGAATAATCTTTCCTACGTTAATCGATCGCTTATTCAAGATAGAATGGAGGAGTTGTAACCTTGACAAATTTGTTGTGATAGTGTGAGAAGTCGTCATTCGAATCTACTTGATAAAATGCATCCACAACTTTTCTTCGGGCTTCAAAGATGTAAAACCCTCGACCCAATGTCATATTGGGCCTTCGGACCATAACTTGTATTTTAAAATTTCCTTTGAAAGTCCAATAATAAAATCAAACTCAAGTCCAAATACGATCCATAAAATCCATTAAAAATTTAAAACAAAAGCCCAAAATAGTTTAAAGTAACCGGAGCTCCAATTTATTATAAAACCATTAAACATTCGACCCAAATTAAATAAACAGAGTTACAAAATTACATATAGGGTTCGACACAGTAATATACCCACTATATCTAATAAGTGTACTCTAGAAACATGGTTGATACTAAAATCCAAACCTCAACGGTGCTCCACGGGACCGGATCCACCTAACCTATGCACGAAAACAAATTTCGAACGCTGAGCTACAAAAACTTAATGGGTACGTCGAACTCGACCAACATCATACATATCATAAGCAGTAAAGCATGGAATATAAATCTCGTGCATGATATGATGGTCTAGCATGCTTGCCTACCACATGGCATAAATGAATGTATATTATCGCACACAGCATATACAAACCATATCAAGTCAACACACAAGAGTGAAGCTCGCGTCTACACAGCATCGGGATCCTAAACTCAGGATTGAAGCCGCCCTTAAATCCTATGCCCGGAATGTTACATCGATCATCTTCGAACGAGGCCGCCCAACATTCAAAAAGGGGTGAAGGTTGCCCAACCAACCCTATGCTCGAAACGTTACATCGAACATCTTCGAGTGAGGCTGCCCACACTCGGAATAAAAGTCTTCAAAACATCACCTGGCATATTATATCGGATGACCTTCAACGTGTTGCAACACTTTTGGATATCCAGATTTCCAACACACAATGACTCAAACCACACAAACGATCCACCTAGGATCTTAGCAAAACAAGATATATTAAGATTATCTCAATTTAGTCTTTTAGGGTTATAACATCAATCTTTAATTTAATAATCCGTTTCGTAACTTTTAGATTAATGGAAGCATTTATTAAAATCACCGAGCCTCAAATCTCTACTCAAACTTGGAAAAAATACACAGGGATATCGATACCATTAGATAGGGTGTCAAAACAGGTTGCATCGATGCCCACTCAAGGAGGGCATCGAATCACGGGTATCGATGTCAACATCGATACCCTTGACCAACTCAAGGGTCAATAGAGGAGGGATTACCTAATTCAATACCAGCATCGAACCATAAATCTCACTAGAAGGTTTGGTATCGAATCATTGTTCGATACCCCTGCCTACATAGCCTAATTCCACTCAGGGGTATCGATACTCGGTTCATCGGTATCGATACCCCCTGCATGAAATATGGGTTTGCCCTTAGAAAATTCTAGAGATTCATCCCCAAACTCAATCTAATCGATCTTAAAGTTTTCCTAATCATTCCTTTAGATGTTTAGGATATTTTAATATCATTTTCCAGTCATTAAACATATAAGTACGAATTTCAACATTAATGCTTACCAGGCTCAAGCAACCAATCCAACATGCATTAAACTTACATGTATGCATTCTACTATGACATGAATGATAATTAGAAGGGTTGGGAGTATCATCCTTTGCAAAACAACAACCAAAACCCGAGCTCTCCTCTTGTCAAGCTCTTCCTCCACCAAGCTCGAAGATGGGTTCTCCACTTGTTTCTCTACAAGAAGGAGTTGAAACTAACCATTAGACTAAGGTTAGAAAGGTTTCTTAAGCTGGAAACATGACTAAACTGAGAAAGAGACCCCCATCACTCTAAACCTAGATTTCTTCTACACCTTAAACCAAAACCAAACTTTAACCTTTTTACCTCTTTAGATAGATCTCTTGAAACTCTACAACAAAACCCTTAACCCACAAAACGTGATTCTAGCTCAAACTCTTAAAGTTTACCACTTTACCTTAGAGATTTGGGTGGGAAGAAGATGAAGATGAAAAGGAAGAAAAAGAGTGACCTCACTCTTTGTTTTCCTGCAGAAAACAACCCCCAAACCCCTCTCATTCAACCTTTTAGGCATTTACAGAAATGCACCTAGGCTACCACTCAAAGCCCAACACAATAAGGCCCAAGAAGGCCCGGCACCAAAACCATTAAATTCGGGGCCCAAACCGAAGCCCAAACTCTTGGGTTAAACTAACACTCAGATCTGAATCTAGGTCATTGCAAAAGAAGTGTGGTCGACAATTGTGTTTGCCTCATCCCACTCAGTGTTAGGAAGGTAGAGGTCCTCTAACAGGAAATCAGGGCTCTTTCCCAACATGGAAGCAACACAGAGCGAATCACGATACTCATTATCGACATCGTAGAACTCGTTAATGTGTTTTGATGTGAATGAGACAGCATCTCCTCGTACGTAAACTATTTGTTATCCCGTTCTTGTGAAGTGAGCGTAGAAATCCTTCACGAGAGAAACATTTATGGACTTGTTATCCTTCTTTGCATCAAAGTGGCAAGAAAACTTCTCCCACTTGTACTCTTTTACTACGACAACAACATGCTCTGGTAAGTCTTTTATAGAGGATTCATCAAAGATGAAACCCTCTCTTGGTGCACTATCCTTCCTTTGATTTCCTGAAATCGTTCTTTTACTGTGTTGTTCTCGAACTTCTTGATCTCGATAGGTCGTGCTGGTACAGCTCTTGAGGATTCTAGGGCATGCTTGTATCGAGTCATAGTTTTGGAAAGGAGGTTTCTTGGAAAAAGTTAAAGGTAGAATATAAAGATTTGAGAGAGAAGGACGGTTTGTTTTCTTTTAGAGAGAGAGAGAATGGTAAAAAGTAATAATGATGATGTAAGAGTTTGACGGCTAGGTTATGGGGAAGATAGGAGGTTATGATGGGTGGTTTAATGTGATGGTGATTGGGAGAGAGAAAAAATGGTTTATAATTAATGAAAAAGTAAAAAAGGGTAAAGGGGGTTGAATTCTAACCGAACACTTCTCCTTCTCTTTGCAAACCAACCAAATTCCTCAACTAGGGCTCTTCCTCTTCTTCCTTATTGGACCAAATCAAACAATTCCAAAATTTTCCCTCCAAAGCTATAGTTGTGCAGTCCACCTCAGTCTACTGTGCTTCTAAGACATATAGTACCCTGAAATTGTACCTTCAAAAATGACGTGTTGAATAGGAACAAAAGAAAAATAAATGCAACAAGAAAATAAAAATATCTATTTTTTATTCAAACTGAAACTAAAATACTAAAGCAAATAAAAGATAGGGATAGAAATGATCAGGCATTTTGCAGACTGTGATCTGCCTTGTCACGCACAATCGAAGCTCCATTGTAAATCTTTAGCCTTTGACCATTGAACTTGAAGATTTGATCTCCATTAAGTGTTTTAATCTCCACAGCACCATAAGGATAAACCTTATGTATCAAGAATGGTCCGGATCATCAAGACTTTAACTTTCCAAGAAAAAGTTTGAGTCTCAAGTTGTAGAGTAACATTTGTTGGCCCTCTGAGAAATGTCGTGGAAAAAGATGTTTGTCAGGCCACCTCTTCTTTTTCTCTTTATAAATCCTAGCATTCTCATAGGCATGGGATCGAAACTTGTCCATCTCATTTAGCTCCAAAAGCCTGTGGTCTCCAGCTGACTTAAATTCCATATTGAGCTTTTTGATGGCCCAATAAGCTTTGTGTTCAAGTTCCGCGGGCAAATGAAAAGCTTTTCCATAAACCATCTTGAATTGGTACATACCTAAATGAGTCTTGTAAGTTGTCCTATACACCCATAAAACTTTGTCCAGCTTTGAAGACCAGTATTTTCTCCTTGTGTTGAATGCCTTTTCTAAGATTTGCCTGAATTCTCTATTGGAGATTTCAGCTTGGCCATTCGTCTGTGAGTGATATGTTGTAGCAATTTTGTGCCTGACTTCATAACGTTGTAATGCCTTAGCAATGAGCTTGTTGCCGAAATGGGTTCTTTCATCACGGATTATGGCTATGGGGACTCTAAACCTTGCGAAAATATTCTTGTGCAAAAACTTCAGGACTGTCTTTGAATTATTGTGGGGTGTTGCCCCCGCTTCAACCCATTTGCTCACGTAGTCCACTACTAGTAAGATATATAAATCACCATAGGATGATGGAAATGGTCCCATGAAATCAATTCCCAAAACATCGAAAAGCTCGATCTCCAGAATGTTTTGCAACGGCATTTCATTCCTCCTCAATATGTTACCAATTTTTAGACATCTATAGCGTCCCTTGTAAAATTCTTGAGCATCTTTGAAGAGTGAGGGCGAGTAGAATCCAGATTGAAGGACCTATGGAGTATTCCTTGATCGACCCAAATGCCCTCCACACAATGCTGCATGACAATGGAATAGAATATCTTTTTGTTCTTCTTCTAGCATACATCGTTGAAGCAATTGGTCAACATATTGCTTGAATAGATATGGCTCATCCCAATACAAAAATTTTGTATCTTGCTTGAACTTCTTTCGACCCTGGCTAGATAAATTAAGAGGCAAAATACAACTAACAAGAAAATTAACGATATCGACATACCAAGGTAATGTTGAAGCATATAAAATTTTCTCATCGGGGAAATTTTCTTCAATCTCATAATCTTATCCTAGGTTATCAGGATTTTCTATCCTAGATAAATAGTCTGTAACTTGATTTTTAGTTCCTTTTCTATCCTTTATTTCTATAACAAATTCCTAAAGCAAAAGTATTCACCTAATAAGTCTCGGCTTAGCATCTTTCTTAGTCACTAGGTATTTGATAGCAGAATAATCAATGTGTACTATAAGCCTAGTTCCTATAAGATATACCCTAAACTTATAAGAGACAAATACTACAACGAGTAACTCTTTCTCAGTAGTGGTGTAATTAATTTGAGCATCATTAAAGTTTCTATTTGTAAGTAAATAACATGGAAGAGTTTATCTCGTCTTTGACCTAGTATTGTGCTCACTGCGTAGTCACTTGCATCACACATCAAATTGAATGGTTCAGTCCAATCGGGTGGTATAGCCATTGGAGTTGAGGTAAGCTTCTTCTTCAGTTGAGTAAAAGCGTTGTGGCATTTTTCATCGAAGACAAAGGGTTGATTTTGCTATAGCAAATTGCAGAGTGGCTTAGAGATTTTCGAGAAGTCTTTGATGAACCTCCTTTAGAAACCAGCATGTCCTAGAAAGCTTCTAATTCCCTTCACAATTGTTGGAGGTAGAAGCTTCTTTATCAACTCAATTTTTGCTCTATCAACTTCAATTACTTTTCTCAAAATTTTATGCCCCAAAACCGTACCTTCCTTAACTATGGAATTGCATTTTTCCCAATTAAGTAAAAGGTCGACTTCTTCACAACATTTAATTACCTTGTCCAGGTTGTCTAAGCATTTTTTAAAAGTTTCTCTGTACACAGAAAAATCATCCATGAATACCTCCAAGAATTCTTCTAACATGTCTGAAAATATTGTCAACATGCAACATTGAAAAGTTGTTAGAGCATTAAATAACCCAAATGGCATTCTTCGAAAAGCATAAGTTTCATAAGGACATGTGAAGGTGGTCTTCTCCTGGTTCTCTAGTGCTATATCAATTTGGTTGTACCCAGAATAGTCATCGAAGAAGCAATAATAAGCATTTCCCTCCAATCGATCCAGTATTTGATCGATAAAAAGAAGATGAAAGAGTCCTTATTTGTTTCCTTGTTTAGCTTCCTATAATCTACACAAATGCGTCAGCCTGTGATTGTCCTTGTCGGGAGCAACTCGTTGTCCTCATTAGTGATTACTGTCATGCCTCCTTTCTTAGGTACACAATTCACAGGACTAACTCATGAACTATTAGAAATTGATTATATGATTCTTGCATCTAACCACTTTATATTCTTTGTCATCACTACCTTCTTCATTGTTGGGTTCAGTCTTCTTTGGGGCTCAATAGAATTGTTGTGGCATTCTATTAGTAGGATCTTGTGCATGCAAATTGTAGGACTGATGCCTTTCAAATCGGTCGTAATCCACCCTAGAGCTTTCTTATATTGAAATAACAAATTCACAAGATTAAGCTCTTGGTTAAGATCTAAGCTATAAGAAAAAATCACTGGAAAAGTGTTATGAGATCCCAAATAAACATATTTCAAATGCAGTGACAGTAGTTTCAAGTCTAAAGATGGTTCATGTAAAAGTGATGGTTTCGAAGGAATAAATTCAGAGATATCAATTGATTCAAATTTCGTACCTGGTCTTGGATTGAAATAGTCAATTTAGTGTAGCTCCAGATGAGCTTAATTTTCATCCAGGTCGTGCTCCTCTAGCAATTTTGCAAAATCTTTTATTTGTGGAGAATTATCACAGCAAAAATCTGCATCTTCGTCCATTGCTGAAGCTTTTATCCCAACTATGTAGTGACATTCTTCATTATCATCCATGTACTAGAGAGTGTTGAAGACATTGATAGTCATGGACTGATTCGCTACTCATATTGTGAAGTCTCCCTTTTCACAGTCGATGAGAATTCGACCGGTGGCAAGGAGTGGTCGTCCCAAGATGATGGGTGCTTTGTAGTCCACTTCGCAATCTAGAATCAGAAAGTCCACAGGGAACACAAACATACCTATTTTTATTATAACATCTTCAACTTTACCTTCAGGTCGGACATGAGAATGGTCTGCCAATTGCAAGATGACAGTAGTAGGTCGTGTACTCCCTATACCAAGCTTCATAAATATTGCCTTGGGCATCAGGTTGACACTCGAACTGAGGTTGAATAGTGCCTTGCCCAAAAAATTGTCTCCTATCGAGCACAGAATGATGAAGCTGCTAGGATCTTGCCTCTTCATGGGAAGATCAATCCTCCCAGAATAGAACTCAGATGCTATAGCAATTGTTTCAAAATTCTCAGTTTTTCTTTTCTTTATAATAATATCTTTCAAAAACTTTGCATATGAGGGCATTTGATCAATAACATCTAAAAATGAAATATTTATATGAAATTGGTCCAACATACTTACAAATTTTTGAAATTGGAGATCCTCTTTGTGTTGCTTTAAACGCTGAGGGAATGATAGTGGGGATCTTACGTCCTCCAAAGTTTGTGTTGGTACTGTTTTTTTTGCTGCAGCATCTGCAAGCTTGTCACCAATTGCCTCAGTATTTAAGTTTTCTCTAGTTTTGTCTTGAGCGGATTTTTCTTCTTGATGTTCAAATTCTTTTTGCTCCTGAATGGGGGTTTCTTCTTTCTCTTTTCTTTTGAACTGCTCCCCCGTGTTGATTTGTCTTCCAATCCTTAAGGTAAGTGCATTTCATTGCCACTCGTTCTTGCTTGAAATACTAGAGCAATTTGACCCAATTGAGTATCCACCGATCTAAGTGAAGAGTTGTGACTTTGCAGCAATGCACCTTGGTTCTGCAATAGATTTCCTTGATTTGAGATTGTGGCGGAATGCTCCTGCAATAATGTTTTCGTTAATGTCATAAACTCCTTAGTAGAAGTCATGAATTCTTTCAGCGAAGCTTTCAAACAATTGTTGGGATGTTGATGAACTGTTCCCTTTGTGTTCATTTTGCCATGGCATATTCGCTTGAAAACCTTGGACTCCTTTTTGTGGCGCCATGGGTTGTTTTCTATTCGAGCTACTTGCTTTATTTTCTTCTTGATTACCCTAAGAAAAATTAGGATGTTGTCTCCACCTAGATTGTACGTGTTAGAATAGGGGTTGTTGGAATTTTTGTTGAAGTTTCAAACGTAGGAGCAGACTCTAAAAGAGTTGTTCAGTCTTTATCGAAATGGTTTCCACTACAGTGCACACAGCTTAATGCTTTAGCATCTCGTACTTCACTAGGTTGTTGAAGGTTCTTCAACATATTTGTGATAGCAGAAAGTTATGCTAAAACAGAATCATTGGCGTCGAGCTCCAACTCTCCTTGAGTTTTTCGTCCTGTTCCAAGTCTTGCAGTTAGAAATTGATAATCATTATTGACTATTTTATCCAAAATATCAAATGCTTCTTCTAGCTAATTGTCTAGTAGTGTCCTATTTGCTGAAGCATCTAACATCATCCTTGTGGATGCATTGATTACATTATAGAACATCACGATTTGAGTCCAATCTTGAAAACCGTGATTGATATAGCTTCTCAGAAGACTTTTATACTGATCCCAAAACTCGTACATCGACTCATCATCCCCTAGTCTGAAGGATGCTATCTTATTTCGCAACTGAGTGTTCATGTTGGGTGGGTTGTATCTTGCCAAGAAACTCTTGCATAAAGATGTCCATGACTCTATCGAACTGGTTGGAATACCATTCAACCACTTTCTAATTCGGTCTCTCAAAGAGTATGGAGCTTCAACACCTTCGTACACTCCTTATTGGCGGAACGAATCACAATCCTCCAAGAAAGCACGAATATGTTATCGAGCATCCTCATGAGGAGATCCTCCAAATTGTCTGGTCGAGTTGAGCATATTAAACATCACAAGCTTAAGCTCGAATTGTGCTGCTTGTATCTCAAGTGTCACTATCCCAAAATTTAGGTCATCCAAGATCGATGTCAAGTGATCTCGAATTGCCCTTGGTCTTGCTACAACTTCAGGATTTGCTGCAGCATTTTGATTTTAATAACCCTGAGAATGCAACATGGTTCTTCTTCTTCTTTTCTCTCGCCTCTTTTGTCTAAAATATGTTTCAATTTCTGAAATAAATGGTTCGAAGGATTCTCGAGGATTTACTCTGGGCATTCACTAACCAAAAACATAATAATAAAAACAAAGAAAAAAAGATTAAACCTAACAAAAGAAATAAAACTATGATTCTCGGCAACGGTGCCACAAACTTGTTGAGCAAAAACTTGTTGAAGTCGAGTGCTTAAAATGTAATTAATTCCCGTGCAAATATACGCATCGAACAAATAATACAGTGTGTGAGTAAAATCGTTCCCACGGGGATTGGGTAGGTTATTTCAAAAATAGTTAACATACACAAAAGATAAGAAAATCCTTTGTATGAACATATGCTAAAGCAATTCTGCAATTGTCACCAAAATGATTTAGTAAAATAAAATTGTCACTAAGAATGTGGTAGTAAAATAAAGTTTGTCACATAAATGTGGTAGCAAAATAAAATTGAGAATGGAGTAATAGATAAAGCTACACAAACACAACAAAAAAGAGAAATTCAATCTTAAGACAGGCTAGGCTTGCTATGGCAAAGATTCCACTATTTCCTAAAAGGCTTATTGTTCTACTAGTTTAACAAGTGCTCGACAGAGTTTACTAAAAATGCCTCCATTATCTCTAGTCAGAAGGCCTAACACTCAAAAATGCTAAGGCATTACCTCCCGGTCTCAACCCTATACTTCTAGTGTTGATAAATTGCTACCCTTTTTAATCGTTAAAACTCTCCCTTATCTCGAAAATGCAAAGATTCCATTTCTCTCATTCTTTCAACTTTGCCCAGACAATCTACAAAAAAAAAACCAATAAAATACCCTTCAAAGAAACATCTTTAAAAATAAAATAGAAAATAAAATAAAAACCTAATCTAAATACAAATACTCATGAAATACAACTAAATATAATGCAAATGAACTTGAATTTAAACAAAACCTTAAGTAAAAGGTATAAAATATACATTTTTTAGAGCGTTAAAAATAATTTCATATATGATTTTTAGTGTTTAACTAATTTTCTGATGTTTAATAAATTTATAATATTTTGTTTGTGACTATGTAACACATTTAGTGAAATTCATGAGGAAGAATTTCAAAACGTGACAACAAAGATATTGTATATCTGATCATGATGAACTTGGTCAAAACAATATCCTTATAATTCTAGAGAGGATGAGGTAAATATGATTATCATCTTTTGCTAAGCAAATATTACTATGAACATATTGCAAGAGAAAATATATTGAAAGCCAAAAATGACTTCAAACCACAAATCAAGCAGTGTATCTCAAGAAACTAAATTTTATGAAGAAATGCTTCAATTATTATGAGATATGGAATAAGTCTTTGGATTATATACTTTCAAATGAGATCAATATTATAATAAAATTTTATCATAATAATTAATATGACGAATAATTGCTTAAAAGCAAAGATGATATAATGAAATTGTTCCTTATAAGAATGGTGTTGAAACCCAAATTAATTAATTTGAGGAGAAACTCTTTGTAAGTAATTTTGCAACATCCAAAGGTAAAATGATTTTGAAGATAACTTCAAAAAAGAATTAAATCTTCAGAATATGCCTAAAACGTGGGGGAGTTGTTCTATCAACTAACTGCTAGACACCATATGAGTTATGGAAGGAAATAAAGCCTTCCTACAACTACATAAAAATATGGGAGTATTACACCAAGATAATATTCCATTACCAAAGAAAATGAAAATAAGTGGATTGTATTTTCATAGATTATTTGAAATATAGAAACGAATATCAGTTTTGTAGAAAAATATGATAATGAAAAAGAATAAATTATTCTTTAAAAATATATTTCTTAGAGAAGTTGATACAAGTTTCTTAAAACAAACTATAGATATGGGAAAGAGTCCACATGTTTAGCAAAAGGTTGAAACAAAGATATTATCATGATGATAAGTAAGTGTGAAAAATGATGGTATGTCAAACTCACTATGATATATGACCTTATGTTGATGACATACAATGAAATGATAAATATACCACAGACCTATCAATTCAAGATTGATATAGAAAATATGAGATTGATAGATTTAATTATGGGTATCCAAATCAAACAATCACTTGAATGTCTCATATTGAAAGAGTCACACTATATAGAAAAAGAAGTTTGGCAAAGATGTTTCCGGCATAGTCAATACTCCAAATAAATACGAGCCAATGCAATCTAAGTGAATTGTTTTAGAAAAAATAGGGCTTTTACTGTAAGCATTTCAAGCAGATTCATAAAATAATTCAAGGTCAAACCCTAGATAAATTGTGAGAATTTTGAGATATCTCAAAGATACTAAAGATTGTAAAACATTATTCCAAAAATATTCTTTTATATGAGTGAATATATTTGCACCGAATGAATAAGTTATGTCATGTGTTTTCTTAAGGCAAACGTTTATAACCAGATTCAAAATAGAATCTGAGTTTAAGATCGAAACAACTCTGGAGAAAGTCAAATAACTTTAAAACATCTTGGAAGACACTTATGAATGGTCTAAACATGTGCCAACAATATTTATTGGTAGAGCACATAGCTTTATGAGCAAAGGTAGTTTAAGACATATGAGTCATTAATATAATATCGTTAGACAACTGATCTCATATAAAGTTATCGCTACTGATTTGATAAAATCAAAGGATAACATTGTGGATCCACTAAATTAAAGGTTAAATTGAGATCAAGTTGATAAAACATCTAAAAGGAACGAGACTAAAACCCATGGAAAATAAAGACGCTATGTGAAGGAAAAATCCTACCTAGTTGACTAGAGATCCAAAGATTTAGGTTCAAAGGGACAACCTAATTGCATAGACCTATACAGTCACTGTGGTGGTTCCTCTCCCAGGTCCATTCCTATGATGTGAACAGTGAAAAAAAATTGGTATAGGTTAAGCAAGGCTTTTAATGACCATTGTGTGCTTTGGTGAGTCGAGCAACATAAATCACTTATGTGAGAGTGAAGTGGGCCCGCTTCAAAGAGACTATGGGACTTATTTCTTTCAAACTCTTGCAGAACCAGGCGATATCTACGACGGGCATAACCATAAGAGCTAAAACTATTGTCAAAAAGATTGGTGTATGAAGTATATCATTGTTTACACAAACGACTGACAGTTTAAGGATATCACGTCTACTGATTAGCTAGTTCAAGGATATCGTTTACACAACCTACCTATCATATGCATCTATCAATCGTAGAACCTATCATTATATCAAGCTAAAATGATTTGATAAAATCATCAATTTCATTCATATGGGGGATCGTTGGAAAAAAACAGTGAGAAATGATCAACTTTGAGGCATATTTTGGAATGTAAAGATGAAGATTTGAATAAGGAGTTTGTTGGATATTATTTTACTCCATGGGATCTTTACAAAGATATCTCATATGCTCAAAATAGTTGAGCGATGAATAAGAAATTGATGCTCAAAGTAAGAAGGTCGTGAATAAAGTAAGTAATGAAACCCCCATTATCCCATATGAATGTGATAAATGAAGGGGGAAGTATTTATATACACTTACCCACATAATTGTCATTGAATCTTGGATTTAAAAGACCCGGGCGCTTCGAGGTGTAAGAGGTCTCTAAAGTCGTGGTGTGAGGCGCTAGGCGAAAGCACTCGCCTTTTGAATGTGAGGTGCCTTGTAAATCATAAATTATTATGGAAAATATTAAGATAATTTGATCAAATAAAAAATTAAAATGATTTTATTTTTAAATATGAAAGGAAAATGTTAGACTTATATATTTAAAGGGAAATCCTTTCTCATAGAGGGTTATTTTTGTCCATTACAAAAATTTAAAGATCCATCTTTAAAGTAATTTCTGCCACATGTGGCGGACAAAAGGTTAAAATAAATTTTAAAATATTATTTTTTGTTTTCATAACTTTTCTTATTCATCATCTTCCCCGTTACTTCTCTTCTTCTTATAACGTTTCTTCTTCAATAGAACTTCAAACCAAACAGGATCTTCTTCCTTTTCTTCGTGTTTCTTTACTAACTACTAAAGGCGCAAAATCGATCGCCTTCCGTTTTAGGCGAAAAGCCCCTGAGGCGCACGCCTCTTGTATCTCGTTCCACCTTGGCCTTTGGGGGCGGTTTTTCCTGCGCCTCGCGCTTCAGGGGCGCTTTTTACAACTAAGCATTGAATGACTTGATTCTTGGGTATGGGTACACGACATGGGTGATGTAAATATTCGGACCGTCGATCCTTTTGTGGGTTTGTAGATATTTTACCCATTGTGATTAAATTTTTTATTAAATTGTATTTTATTTAAATGCAAATTAAAATTATTAGATAAGATAAAATTGACTATTTATAGTAAATTCGAATTAGAACTCTCACTTGTTTTGACATAATTTTTCCCTATAAATTAGAATGAAATTCTTAGTTTCAAAATACACTCTCAAATCGTTTCCCTATAATTTTTCCCTATAAATTAAAATTATTAGATAAGATAAAATTGACTATTTATAATAAATTCTTATAAATTAGAATGAATTCAAGCACCATAGGAGTGGCAGAAAATCTATTAGTGCAGGCCTCAACACGTTTCCAAAAATCGGTTTGATTTAAAATATTTATTTATTTATTTTATGTTATTATTTTATTTTGTTCATGTAAATAATAATTTTTATTTTATTATTTATTCTTGGATTAACCATATTTTTCAAACAATCTAACAAATGATCGACTAAAAATCCCTAATTCATTTTTGACTAACTATTTCGATACGGTCCAATCATTGTTGATTACCACTTTTTTCAAACAAACTAACAAAAACTTCAAGATCGTAACGATACGGTCCAATCATTGTTGATTATCAAGTTGCTTACCACTTAAACCAACTATCGTTGGTTTTAATTTATACTTTTTAGTGTAAGTAAATCTTTTTTTTTGTTTTCATTTAAAAATAATTCTTGTTAAATAAAAATTATTAGTTAATTAATAATTAATACTATAATAATATGGCAGGGTCACGTACAAAGATATTTATGCGATACTAGGATATGTGACATGTCAATAAATTTTTCTAATTAATTTTATTTAATATTTTATTAAATTATTTCAATCAATCTAATGATGACAAAACCAAAACTAAGTGCCTAACCACTAGCCAAACGATAATTTTTGTTATTGTTTTGATATTAATATATAATTGGGATAAATTATTAAATGGATCATATTTATTAGGAGTATTTATTGTTAGATATTGGATCAGATCAGATCGAATTTATTTTTTTTAGATATTTAGATTTCGGATTAGATATATAGTGATATCTAATCGAAAAAACGAATATCCGCGTACATGGGTATCAAATATACCGATCAAATAATCGGATATCTGATTATCTAAAAATATAATTTGATTAAACTAATTTTCGAATTTGAATATTATATTTATAAAAGATTTAGAATTTTAAATATAATAAACAAAAAATTACTAAGTACAACAAGATTCAAATTTGATTTAAACTAAATATGATTTATCTAATTATTTTTTTTCCAAATTAATAATAAAACAACCGATAAAATCTATAATCATATAAAAAATTAAAAATCGAAAATTTGATTTCTTTATGTCAAGTATCACATTATAAGCTAGACAAAAACACATCACCACAAGAATAAAAAAAAAGGAAAGACCAAATAAAACCCAAATTTTCTACAATTTCTCACTGTCGGATAAAAACACTAGAGAAAAAAAACAAAACCCAAAAAATAGGGGAACAGACTGACCAAAACGGGTGTAAATCGTCTATCTCTTTTTTTATACTTCTAATTGTATTTTCGCTTTAAATTAGAGTGTTTAGGATTTAAGGTTTAAGGCTAGAGGTTATAGTTAGGGTTTAAAGAATTAGGGGTAAGGTGTATTTTTTAGACTGTAGGGTTTATAGTTTAGGATATAGAAAATAATAGTTAGGGTTGAAAATTTAAATTTTTAAAAAAAAATTCAAAAGAGGAATAAAATGATGCATGATAAAGAGATAAATGATTTTTACTCGACCAAAACCACCACATAGGAAAGAAGAAAAAGGACCTATAAATGAAATCTTGAGCACAATATTAACCATCAATATTAACCATCAATTCCCACTAAACGATTTTAGATCGCGGTAATTAAAGTTTACTCTCCTGACAGTGGGACCGTTAAAATAAAATTATATTTATAAATGGACAATAACTTAAATTTTATACGAACTTACAAATTCCGACATTAAAATGTTTTGTAATCGGTTAGGTATCAATTTTTGGGCGTTGTGGGGGACTAACCCTTCTCCACACGTAACGGACTCCCCAACCCGTTTTTAATTTTTTTCATATACCAAAATTTTTGTTTTAATAAAACAAAAATGATTTTATTAAAGTAACTCGTTTTTAGGTGATTCTATCACACCTTTTAAAAAGATTGGTGGCAACTCCATTGTTAAAAAAATCGTCGAACCACTTGAAAAAAAGATTGCAACAATTATGATCCATGTCCGATTCGGAAAATTTAAAATTGGACTGGATATTCGATTCGAGAATAAAAACTGAATCGAATAATAAAAAAATTTTATTGAATCGACCAGAATGAATATTTTTAAATACCCCTAATATTCACCCCATCATCTATAGTTAATCCAATGAAAATTATTCATCTCAAGAGAACTTCCAAGTAACTACCACTCTGTAGGAAAGAGAACAAAACCAAATAAAAAAACTAAAGTAAAGAACAAAACCCAGAAAAGAGGGGAACAGACCAAAACCACCACATAGGAAAGAGGAAAATGACCTATAAATGAAATCTTGAGCACATTAATCATCAATTCCCTTGTACATTAACTACTTCTTTGTCAACGAGACCACAATATTAGCCATCTTATGTGGCCTTGCATCACTTAGAGCGTGCGCCACATTGATTGCAAGCCTTGTGAATAACCTCTCAGTTATAGCATCTCCAAAATGACTACACACCAGAGGCTCTAAGACAGCCCTGAAAGTATTTGCAACATTCTTCCCCGTTTCTACATAATTGTTGAAACCCGAGTCTTTCTTAGGGAACTTCTCATCGGTATATAAAGGACGGGTGTCCACTTTGAGAATCTGCAGATCGTTGATTCCGAATGATCCTTCTCTCTCGATGATCTCGGCCACTTCTTCTTTGCAAGGAGTATAAAAGGGAAGGTTGAATGAATCCATATCTGCCTCTTTTACAACTCCCTGCAGTTCTTGATCAAGTTAGCTTATTGCAGTCGAATAATCACATACCACGCGATTCAGGTTTAAATGGATTAACAAAATATTAATGCACATCACCTGTTCAACCAGATCAAGAAGTGATTTAGAAACATGATCATAACAATAATCTTCGTTGGAGGGATCAGCATTTTCCCTTGCCATCATGGCTAGCACCATACGGCCTTGGGGTATCAGTTCCTTGGAGCGCAAGTTAAGAAATTTTGTGAAGTCTTTCTGAAATTGATCTGCATAAGCTTTAAAAACATTGGGAGGACTTGTTCTTGCCATGTATACGTTTCCCTTATTGTTCTCTATCCCATCTGGGAGCTAATGACAACATCAAAATCAAACGATATGAAAAACAGAACATGCATCGGATTCGAATATAATGGTATGTTTAAGATCATGCCACCGACCTTTGTGAGCCAATGAAGCGCATAGGAAGAATGTACAAAGTGGAGGCTTCTCGTTGGGAAGAGTCTGTCATAGAAAGAGCCTGCAACTCCTCCTACATAACACCCCACTTCTCCTTTCTCTTCCTTCAGCCTCTGGATGAAACCAGAGACCGACATAAACACGGAGTTGAAGTCGTTCTCAGGGAGATCGTTTAGAAGCACTTCGAACTCGGGTAATTCCAACTGTTGTCTCTTACAGATCCCATGGATTGTGTGTATAACTTGAGATATAGTGTGGAAGGTGTTAGGGCCTGAAGAGCAACCCAAGTCTGCCACCTTTATACATGTTGGCCTCGTCTCCCTGAACATGTATGTGACAGATTCTTCAATGATTGGTGTTAATTTGGAAATCACTGCTTTCTGAAAGCACCAAGAAGAAGAAATCAGCAGATCTAGTTGTTGAAGAAAACAAGAAAGTATAATGAATTACTTATGATGTTTAAGAACAGACCTGAAGCACTGAATTATTGGCATAGCTGATTTCATGATCTGCAGCATTCATGCGAACAACCTTTGCTTCGCCCATTTTGCTTGCTTTCCTTGCCACTCTGCTAGTGTTAAATAGAGAGGACAACAAAACAGTACCCCTTTAAACTTTATTTTTCAATCCGAGATTCATTCACGTGTACAAATATGTTGTTGGAAGATCAATGGCTGAGCTGTATAAAAAATAATTATATTTGTCAAGATCTATTATAACAAACAAATATTTGGAGGGTAAACTTTTTGTGAAAGATTCTAAATGAGTTGTATATTTTGAAGGCCATTTGGTCATGTATTTGGAATGAAGAACGGGTAAATCGTCTACTTCTTTTTTATGTCTTCATTTCTGTTTTCGTTTTAAATTAAAGGTTTAGAGTTTAATGTTCAAAGCTAAGGGTTTTGGTTAGAGTTAAAAATTCAAAAATTTTCAATAGGAAGCATGGATAAAAGTATGAATGGAAGCATAATAAAGAGGTAAGAGAATTTTATCGTGAAGAATCAACGTTCTTATTCTATTTCTCATCATCTTCATTTATAATTTTCTGCCTTTTCTAACAGATGATATACAGAGAAATAATTTTAAATTTGTGTGCTATTAGAAAATAAAGCTTAAAAAAATATTATTTTAGTGAAAATGTGCCGAGTAATTGTTTATGTTCATGGAACTTGTGCCGATTAATTTATTGGGAAAGAGCTGTCCAAAGACTACCGCCTCAGTATTCTAATAATAATTGTCCCGACAAGCTCGATGTTAGTTAAATATAGGGTCATAAATAAGACGAGATATATCTCGAGTTATTCTAGTGTTATTCAGTTAAATTTTAGTTAAAATTTGATTTGATTAAATTCGATTCGAGTTTAAATCTCGTTTAAGTTCTTAACGAGTCAAGCTGAGCTAATATAACGATAGTATGTCAAACTTACTATAATATATGACCCTATGTTAATGACGTACAATGAAATGGTAAATATACCATAAACCTATCAATTCAAGATTAATATAGAAAATATGAGATTGATAAATTTAATTATGCGTATTCAAATCAAACAATCACTTGAATGTCTCATACTGACACAGTCACACTACATAGAAAAAGAAATTTGGCAGAATATTTTCGGCATAGCCAAAACTCCAAATAAATACGAGTCAATAAATCTAAGTGAATTATTTTAAAAAAAGTAGTGCTTTCACTATAAGCATTTTAAACAAATTCACAAAATAATTCAAGGTCAAACCCTAGTTATGAGAATTTTGAGATATCTCAAAGATACTCAAGATTGTAAAGCATTGTTCCAAAAAGATTCTTTTATACAAGTGAATATATTCACACGGAATGAATAAGTTATGTCATGTGTTTTCTAAGACAAACGTTTATAACCAGGTTCAAAATAGAATCTGAGTTTAAGATCTAAATAACTCTGGAAAAAGTCAAATAACTTTAAAATATCTTGAAAGATACTTATTAATAGTCTAAACATTTGTCAAGAATATTTATCGGTAGAGCACATAGCTTTATGAGTAACGGTAGTTTGAGACATATGAGTTATCAATATAATATCATTACACAACTAATCTCAAATAGAGTTATCACTACTGATTTGATAAAATCAAATGATAACATTGTAGATCCACTAAATTAAGGGTTAAATTCAGATCAAGTTGAGAAAACATCTAAAATGAATGAGAATAAAGCCTATGGAAAATAAAGACGCTATGTGAAAGAAAAAGCCTACCTAGTTGACTAGAGATCTCAAGATCTAGGTTCAAAGGGACAACCTAATTGCATAAACCTATGCGGTCACTATGGGGTTCCTCTCCCAAGTCCATTCTTATGATGTAAACAGTGAAAAGAATTTGGTATAGGTTAAGCAAAGCTTTTAATGACCATTGTGTGCTTCAGTGAGTCGAGCAACATAAGTCACCTATGTGAGAGTGAAGTGGGACCCGCTTCAAGGAGACTATTGGACATAGTTCTTTCAAACTCTTGTAGAACCAGGAGATATCTACGACGGGCATAACCATTACAGTTAAAACTCATGTCAGAAAGATAGGTGTATGAAGTATATCATCGTTTATACAAACGAATGACAATTCAAGAATATCACGTCTACTGATTAGCTAGTACAGTAAATATACTTTCACAGGGGAAGGTTCAAAGAAGAAAACCTACCTATCCTATGCATCTATCAATCATAGAACCTATCATCATATCAAGCCAAAATGATTTGATAAAATCATCAATTTCATTCATTTGGGGGATTGTTGGAAAAAAATAGTGAGAAATGACCAACTTTGAGGCATATTTTAGAATAGTAAAGATGGAGATTTGAATAAGGAGTTTGTTGACTCTTATTTTACTCCATGGGATCTTTACAACGATGTCTCATATGCTCAAAATGTTCGAGCAATGAATAAGAAATTGATACTCAAAGTAAGAAAGTCGTGAATAGAGTAAGGAATGAAACCCCATTATCCCACATGGATGTGATAAATGAAGTGGGAAGTGTTTATATACACTTACTCACATAGTTGCCATTAAATCTTGGATTTAAAAGACCCTAGGAGCTCTGAGGCATAAGAGGTCTTTGAAGTCGTGGTGTGAGGTGCTAGGTGAAGGCACTCGCCTTTTGTATGTGAGGTGCCATTTTATTTAAAAAAATTATAAATCAATCATATAACATAAAAATATGATAAATTATATCATAAATGTTAAAATACTAATAAATATATCATTTGAATATAAAATTTTAATATTTATTTAAATAATAAATATTTTAAAATAAATATTTTATTATATTATTTTATATTTTTTTAACAACATCATTTGATATAAATGTTACATGCTAGAGAAAAGAATTGAACCTGGGTGTATGTTCGTGTTTCGAACACCAACATTTGATATTATTTTATATTAAAATTGATAATAATAGT
Source organism: Abelmoschus esculentus (assembly GCA_035048815.1). Lineage (NCBI taxonomy): Eukaryota > Viridiplantae > Streptophyta > Magnoliopsida > Malvales > Malvaceae > Abelmoschus > Abelmoschus esculentus. Next base: position 3,959,389 of record JAUCBN010000021.1, read on the forward strand.
TACTATTCATCTAAAATAAATATATAAACAATAAAAATAATAATAAGATTAAGATTAAGAAAAACTTAATTATTTTAAATAAAAATATTATTTTATTCTTATAAATCATAAATTATTGTGGAAAATATTAAGATATTTTGATCAAATAAAAAATAAAAATAATTTTATTTTTAAATATGAAAGGACAATGTTAGACTTATATATTTAAAGGGAAATCCTTTCTCATAGAAGGTTATTTTTGTCCATTACATAAATTTAAAGATTCATCTTTAAAGTAATTTCTGCCACGTGGCTGATAAAAAGTTAAAATAAATTTTAAAATATTATTTTTCGTTTTTTGTAACTTTTCCTGTTCATCATCTTCCCCGTTATTTCTCTTATTCTTCTTATAACGTTTATTGTTCTTCAACAAAACTTCAAACCAGGCGGGATCTTCTTCCTTTTCTTCGTGTTTCTTTACTAACTACGAAAGGCGCAAAAGGGATCGCCTTCCATTTTAGGCGAAAAGCCCCTTGTAATCACCGTTTTTGATCCGGGGAGTCGCCACCAATCATTTTTCCGGTGTGATTGGAACACCAAAATCGAGGTTTGCGTACCAGAGTTGAGTCCGGGAGTCTGTTACGCGTAGGGAAGGATGAGCACCCCTACGACGCCCGAAATCGGCACCTATCGATTACAAAATATTTTATATAATCGAAAATGTAAATTCGACATTAATTTTATGATCCCATGATTTCTAACCTGCAAAAATAAATAAATTAAGTCAAATAACAAAAATAATAGAGTTAAATAAAATACTAATAATAATGATAATAATATAAAATAATAGTAATATTAATAAAATAATAATAATAATAAAACATATAATAAGAAAACATGTAATGATAATAATAATAATATACACAAAGTGACAGATTAATAAAAATAATAATAATATTTTAAAACATATGATAAACTTAAAAAACAGTAATAATAATAATAATAATAATAATAATAATAATAATAATAATAATAATAATAATAAAACATATGATAAAAATTTAAAATAATAATAATAATAATTGTGATACAGGGGGTAATCTGCAAAAAAACGAAGTTAGAGGACCAAAATAAGCGAAATTAATGAACAAATTGAGAGGATATGCGAACTGGAGAGTCAAAATGCAAAGCCACTGGATAACCAGGGACTATTGGTGTGATTAGACCATTTTTGCGGGTTAAGACGCTGATCCGGGTCCAATACGCGGGTCTGCTCCATGGGTCATGAGCCAAAACAACGTCGTTTTGGTAGGCCTTTATAAACCAAAATCATAATAAAAAAATCATTTTTACACCATCTCTTTAAAAAAATTATAACCTCTCTCTTAGTTCTCTCAACTTCAATCCTCTGCACTGTTTGCCGGCCGTCGTTGCCACCGTGGTCCGTCGGTCACCGGTGACGGTCGCCGCCGCTCCCGGTGGTAGGAAATTATAAAGTTTATACCTTTTCGAAAGCTTTCAACGCGGGGAGCCTGAATCCAACGTTGGATTTGCGATTCGAGCCTCAAGTCGGAGTAGATCTGAAAAATAAGATAAGTAGAATACTTTTATTTTTTGCTTTTTCGATTTCTCAGATTCGAAATACTCTTCTATCTCTTTTTTTTTTGTTTCTTTCGTTTTGATTCACACTTTTTCGATTTTGTTTCTAGTATGTGGTAAGGCTATCAGATCTGTTTTTGCTTCGAATATCAATTTTTTATTCATCCGAAAATCCTCCCGTTTACATTGATTTGTTGGGTATTTATACCCATGTTTTTTACATAAAATATTATGAAAAGTTTAAATTTTTTCTCTGATCTTGCAGATCTAAAGTGACTAAGGCGGTGGGGCGATGGAGCAGTGCGACGGCCGGCCATGAGAACGAATGGGAGAGCGGGTGCATCTCACGCTCGAATTTGAGTGGTCGCCGGCGGCGACGGCGGCGGCAGAGGGTTGAGGTGGCTAGGGTTCTGTCTTTTTAGATCTAGGGTTTATTTTATTTTTGGGTTGGGCTTGTAGTGTATACTGGGCTTGGTTGGTGGGTTTATTATTGGACTATATAAAGGGTTATCACACCCCTGAGATGCACGCCTTTTGTATCTCCCCCGCCTCGGCCTTTGGATCGGTTTTTCTTGCGCCTTGCGTCTCAGGCACGCTTTTTACAACTAAGAATTAAATGACTTGACTCTTAGGTTGGGGTACAAGGCATGGACAATGTAAATGTTCGAATTGATTGATCCCTTTATGGATATTTTACCCATTGCGATTAAATTTTTCATTAAATTGTTTATTTTTTAATATTCAAGAAGAGTTTGTATTTTACTTTAATGCAAATTAAAAATATTAGATAAGATAAAATTGACTATTTATAGTAAATTCGTATTAGAACTCTCACTTGTTTTGACATAATTTTTCTCTATAAATAAGAATGAAATTCTCAGTTTCAAAACACTCTCAAATCATTTTCTTCTTCTTTCTTTTTCTTCAAGGACAAACTCTTAAATCCTGGAAGACAGACTACCAACGAATTCAAGTACTATAGGAGTGACAGAAAATCTAGTTTAAGGAAACTAGATTAATTTTATTAGTTAATTAATAATTAATACTATAATAATATGGCAGGGTCATGTGCAAAGATATTGATGCGATACTAGGACATGTGACATGTGAATAAAATTTTCTAATTAATTTTATTTAATATTTTATTAATTTATTTCAATCAATATAATGAAAAACTAAGTGCCTAACCACTAAGCCAGACGATAATTTTTGTTATTGTTTTAATATTAATATATAATCGGGAGAAATTATTAAATGAATCATATTTATTAGGAGTGTTTATTTTTGGATATTAGATCGGATCGGATTTATTTTTGGATTTTAGATCTTATTTATTTTTTAGATATTAGATCAAATCAGATCTGATTTATGGATCATATTATCAGATATTGGATCTGATTTATTTTTTAGATATTTGGATTTTCGGATCGGATATATAGTGATCCGTATCCAATAAAAAAAACGGATATCCGTGTATATGGGTATTAGATATACCGATCAGATAATCGGATATCAGATTATCTAAAAATATAATTTGATTAAACTAATTTTTGAATTTGAATATTTTATTTATAAAAATTTTAGAATTTCGAATATAATAAACAAAAAATTACTAAATACAACAAGACTCAAATTTATAAAAGTTTCAATTTTTAAAATTTTTTAATATAACAATAAATTATTAAATATAACAAGTTTAATGAAATTTTGAATTTTCGTATTTTTGGATAATCCAAAACTTAAAATATTATGATCCATATTTAATCCGAAATATTTAAAACTGGATTGGATATTCGATCTGGAAATAAAAACTAGATCGTTTAATCAAATTTTTGGATAGGATCGACCAGATCGGATATATTTGAAGACCCCTAATATTCACCACATCATCTATGGTTCATCCAATGAAAATTATTCATCTCAAGAGAACTTCCAAGTAACTACCACTACGAAGGAGAAAGATGAAATTCACTTTGAAAAAATAAAATAAAAATTCTCATTAAATATGATCATATATGATGTGATGAATATGATTCATCTAATAATTTTTTTATCAAATTAATAATAAAACAACCAATAAAATCTATAATCATATAAAAAAATTTAAGAATCGAAAATTTGATTTCTTTATATCAACGATCACATAAATCTTTTTGTATCACATTATAAACTAGACAAAAACACATCACCACAAGGATAAAAAAAAGAAAGAAAAGACCAAATAAAACCCAAGTTTTTTACAATTTCTCACTGCCGGATAAAAACACTAAAGCAAAGAAGCAAAACCCAAAAAAGAGGGGAACAGACTGACCAAAATTGGTGTAAATCGTCTATCTCTTTCCTATACTTCTATTCGTGTCTTTGTTTTAAATTAGAGGGTTTAGGATTTAAGGTTTAAGGTTAGAGGTTGTGGTTAGGGTTGAAAGAATTAGGGGTAAGGTATATTTTCTAGACTGTATGATTCAGAGTTTAGGATATAAAAAATAATAGTTAGGGTTAAAAATTTAAATTTTAAAAAGAATTCAAAAGAGGCATAAAAAGGATTGTATGATAGAGAGGCAAATGATTTTTACTCGACAAAAACCACTTACATAAAGAAAGAAGAAAATGACCCAGAGCACAATATTAATCATCAATTCCCTTGTACATTAACTACTTCTTTGTCAACGAGACCACAATATTAGCCATCTTATGTGGCCTTGCATCACTTAGAGCGTGCGCCACATTGATTGCAAGCCTTGTGAATAACCTCTCAGTTATAGCATCTCCAAAATGACTACACACCAGAGGCTCTAAGACAGCCCTGAAAGTATTTGCAACATTCTTCCCCGTTTCTACATAATTGTTGAAACCCGAGTCTTTCTTACGGAACTTCTCATCGGTATATAAAGGAGGGTGTCCACCTGGATAATCTGCAGATCATTGATTCCGAATGATCCTTCTCTCTCGACGATCTCGGCCACTTCTTCTTTGCAAGGTGTATAAAGGGGAAGGTTGAATGAATCCACATCTGCCTCTTTTACAACTCCCTGCAGTTCTTGATCAAGTTAGCTTATTGCAGTCGAATAATCACAGACCACACGATTCAGATTTAAATGGATTAACAAAATATTAATGCACATAACCTGTTCAACCAGATCAAGAAGTGATTTAGAAACATGATCCCAACAATAATCTTCGTTGGAGGGATCGGCATTTTCCCTTGCCATCATGGCTAGCACCATGCGGCCTTGGGGTATCAGTTCCTTGGAGCGCAAGTTAAGAAATTTTGTGAAGTCTTTCTTAAATTGGTCTGCATAAGCTTGGAAAACATAGGGAGGACTTGTTCTTGCCATGTATACGTTTCCCTTATTGTTCTCTATCCCATCTGGGAGCTAATGAACATTGAACCCTTATCATAGAGGGTTATTTTTGTCATAGATGGATCTTTAAATCTATCCTTCGCATCTCATGTTTGTCCTTAGGGCACTTCATATAAACCTTTCTACCAATACGGTATTAGTATACCCTAAAACAATGATCAATTCTACCCCAACATCAATATCCTCGACCTAAATGTCTCATTAATGAGATATCCCACTAAAAATGTAATAATGAGTAGAAGGCATAAAGACAAAAAAATACCACTACACCAAACTTGGTATATAGCGGTATTTTTAATGGCGTTTATGGAGTAAACGCCGCTAATATTACATAAATAGTGGTGTTTATAAATAAAACGTTATAAATAAAAATATTAACGATGTTTATAACAAAAATGCTGCACCAATTGCGACTTTTAGTGACGTTTTTTGAAAAACGCTGAAAATATATAGTTTTAATGGCGTTTAGTGAGTAAAACGCCGTAAGTAATTAGTTTTTAGTAATATTTGGTATAAAACGCCGTAGAAGTATTTGTAGCAACCCTCCCTAAAATTCTTATAGGTGTGGAATAGATCGAAAAGTCGCTAGTTAAAAAAAAATGAGAAATTAGGTCTTGAAAATTGGAATTGAGAAATAAGACCTAAAATTTGAAATTTTGAAATCAAAATGAAATTTGAAATCTAGAGTTTAATTAAATTTGAGAATTTAACTCAAAAACAGGAAATGTGGAAATTAGGGTTTTGAAATTAAAAATTGGGATTTTTGGAATTGGAAATAGATTTTAAAAATAAATTAAAAATGTTGAAAAAGAATTTAAAAAAATGTTAGAGTCGTCATCGGTCATTTTTGGTAGACCGGACATCATAAAAACTGGAGATTCGAAATGATTTGGGTTCGAGAGTTGGTTACGATTAAAACGATATTAACGTTAAAAACCGCCCAAAATTTGCACATTTATAAAATAACCGTTTAATTAATTTAGATTTTATGGATTAAAGTAGCATTTAAATTAAGATTTGTTTAAAGATTCGATTTCAATTTTATTTTATCCATATCTTTATCCGAAGGTAAATGCATAGGCCGCCATCACTACGCCTGATATTGGGCCCATTACAACCAAATAAAGACGTATTTTATTAGACTCATTAATTAACAAAGTGACTTGCATGACAAATGAAAGATGCATTAACATATATACAAAAGCATCTGATGAAAGAATAAATACATTGAACAAAATAAATACACATACATATACGAAAAATAAATAAATGCATGAGTAAGTAAAACAAAATAATAAGTAAGACAAGGGTTAAATTAAAAAGATTTAAAATATTAAAGCTACTGGAAATGACTAAATTGAAAGAAAATTAAAATTTAAAGACAAAATAAAAAAAAAACGTAAACCAGTGTAAATCGAGACCAGATTGTAAAACCATTTAAAATAGCAGGGACCGTGGAGCGTATTTAAAAGGGGGGAAGGGTTCGAAAATAAACTCCAAGACATGGAGGGACCTGAACCGAATAAAACAGTTTTTAAAAAAGGTGATTATGACACAGACGGGACCAAATCGAAATACAAAACAAAACTTACGGGACCGAGGAGATGATTAAAAGGGCACGGAAGGTTTTATTACGTAAAAAACCTGTTTTTAAAATAGGGAGTGGGGTATATAACACAAACAAAAATTTAAAACCCTTCCCTTATTCATTTTCAGACCGAAACCTTTGAAAATAAGAGAGGTTTTCTCTGTTTTTCTTAAACCAAACCCAGAAAAACAAAGAACATTCTTTATGTTCTTGAGCAAGCCCAGAAATCCCCGTGAGGTTTCCAGAAAACCCAAAAGACTTTTTCTCTTTTCGAATCCAAAACAAAACCCCTTTCTCTATTTCCAAAAAAAACACGTCTATTTCTTTGAAACCAGATTTAAAATTATTCGGATTTAAGAAGAGCAAAACTGAGACTCCCTCGTTGGATCTTAAAAGATGAAGTGACTTCTTCTTTCCTCGGCTCACCAAACGACACAGTGGCCAAGGCTTATTGCCAGAGGAAGCAATGAGAGACGGATTATCCGAGACCAAACGAGGATAAGAAAAAAAATTCCCTAACCTTTTTTTGTTTCAAAGGGTGCAAAAAAAAAAAGAGAATATACCTCTGAATTTGGTTCTTTTCCTATTGATTCAAAATCGTGGGGAACCAAAGTTCCGGTTACATGATTCTCTTCGGTTTAAATAATCGATTCTTTTTACATGAATTTTAGGAAAAATATCTAAAAATACTCAATTGGTTGATCTTCTATTTGGATGTATGTGTTAGTGTTATCTTTGAACCTTGTCGAATTTCCCCCTGAATTTCGCTGTTGCAATTTTTTGTTATTGCCACTGATATTTTTCTTCTGAAAATTATGCAATTTTGGCGTTGTGGTTGATTTGTATGTTCTGACATTTTGGTTAGTTTGTATGTGCGAGGTGGAGAAAAGGGGATCATAGGTAATCGGACGACGAAGAAAATAAAGCGTCGAATCGGGAACCGAAGGGTTGGAGCGTGCGTTGTACGCGCGCATGGCGGTAACCAAATGTCGCGTGTGGGCGCGTGTTGGTTCCAAAAGCTTTCTTTGGCTTTGATCGTGACCGTTATATCAAAAATCAATCTAACGGTCCTGATAATATTGCGTAAAAGAAACAAAGGGGTTAGGGTTTTCTTGTATTGTAATTGAGTTGCCCGGTTGGGCTCTACGTGGGCTAAAAGTTTGCAACCCGGGCTTATAATTAGATTATGGGTTTTGGAAATATAAATGGACAGTCTAATTAAATAAAACTTGGGCTTTGTTTATTGTTATTTATTTTTTTATTTATAAATCTGTTATAATTCCTAATAATAATAATAATAATAATAATAATAATAATAATAATAATAATAATAAATAAAGTAATAATAACAAAAAAAGGGAAAAGGGGGACCGCAATTAATAGGAAAATAAGAATTATATAATAATAATTAATATTTTTTATTTTTTTCAGGTATGATAATAAAGATAATAGTTACAATTTATAATATATTTTTTTTATTTTGATAACACACATGTGATTAAAGCTGACAAAGACAAAAAAAATTAGTATTTACAAAGACATATAATGTATTTTTTGAACTTGATAATATAAAAGCCAAATCCCGTTATTCGCAATTAACATGAAAATTAATGACCGAATTTAACACCCCTAATAAAATTAATGATTACAGAATTAAAACTCATTATTTCTTTTTTGTGGGTATAACCGTGACACTCCACTCTCCCTCTCCCTCACCCTCACCTGATCCCCAAATCAAACCCACAATCCCTAGCACCCTTTCTCAAGTTCTCTCGATCGCTTTTTGTTTCCTTTTATCTGCTTTGTTTTCAAATATTTCTTGTTTCTAGGTACATCGATGTTGAGTTTGCGTCAATATGGAAAAGGTAGGAACTACTGTGGATCTCTTTTACAGAAAGGTTCTTCCTTGAAGGTAATTTGATGAAGGCTTATTGCATGAGTGAGGAACGATTCATTTGCTTTAGTGTTCGTTTATGGCCTTTTAAATCCAGATGTGGGAAGAAATGCTTAAATGGAGGAAAGAGTTTGGAACATATCCCAGTTTGGAAGTAAGAAATGTTTACTTTTTTTGTATTTCTTTCATTGAATGTTCACTGGAGAAGAGTTATAAGATAAAATCTCAAATGAATGTGTGACTGCTTCAAATGGTTTAGTACTCATTTTTCTCTCGAACTTATAAATTTGGTAGGAAATCCATTAAGGAAAGTTAGAAGAATTCCGACACAAGACTCTTTATACTTACAAAATTTTATAGTGATTGATCTAAAGTAAGGAGGAAAAATTATACTATTGATATTTTTATCACGTTATCTATAAAACTAATTAATTAAATATATTTATTTTTTTATTTTTGTCTTTTTTATCAAGTAAATTTTTATTTGATAAAAACTAGTTTTAAATTTAATTTACAATAAATATTAATAAATATTTACATGGTAAAAATAATAAGATAGAAAAAATAATTAAATAGATATATTTGATTGGTTGGTCCCAAGAATGACGTGATGACAATGACTCATGATATAATTTCTCAGTAAAGATAGATTTACTTGAAAACAATGACGGATCCACCCTTGGTTTAGGATAGGAATGGATACACACTAAATTTTTTAAAGTTTACATATCTATTTTTAATTTTTATAATTTTTAAGAATTGACCTTAAATTTTATTAATATTTAAGGTTTCTACTCACTTTAAAATTTCAAAATTTATATGTACCCACTTTCAAATAAATTTTTTAGATATGTAACTTATATTTCTTTGTTCATTGATGTAAAACAATTTCATAACTTTTTGGCGTTTGATTAAAAAAAAGGTAAAAGAGTCGATATAAAATCAACTACGAGTCAACAGAAAAAATTTTCTAATTTTTTTGTTAAGTGAATGGGTCGAAAACGATTATAGGTCAATGTGTGACATCAATTAACCATTTATGAATTTATATAAAACTTATCCTCCAAAGCTAGTTGATTTTACAAAATTTTATTTTAAATATTTTATAAGATAAGTTGTGTTTGTAAAATTCGAATTTAGTTGAGTTGTTGCAAACAATTATAATATTATAATACTAATTTATTCTAATTTAAATAATTTTCTATAATCATATACAATATGTATTTCATATTTTTTTACATGTGATATATATATATATATATCATGTATGTAGAACTATATGTAGAACTATATGTTTTGATATAATAATTGAAAATTAGTTTTGGAATAATTTGAAAAGATTTTAAAAATGGTTCTTATGTTCAAACAACTTGAAAAAATATTTAAGAAGTTTTTGAGAGATTTTGAAGGTGATCAAAATGTCTTAAAAGAAGCCAAAGAACAGTTTTTTACCCCAAACGGTTTTATACACGTCTTAGGTGTTCCGATACAGCTGCGCTTTATAAAGGCAAAAATACACAAACATTTCGATACGGTCTTGAACTGTTTTGATACAATTTATCACTATGAATTTTGGTTCCGGTACAGAAAACACAAGTATCAAAATTGGCTTTTCAATACCAATTTTAGGTGTTTCAATAAACCTCAAACGACTTTACAAAAATCTCCAATGGCTTTATGAAAAAACCCAACGACTAGAAGCTATATTGAAACAGACAACAACAGTTTCAATACGAGGAGTAGATGCATATCGATACGCCTATAAGGTGTTTCGATATCGGTTCTTAATTAAAGGTTCAACGGCTCTTTCCTAAATGAGTGATATTGAAATGGCTACCATGCGTTTCGATACACCCTGCACCAGAAGGAGAAATTGGCCTGAAAATCAGCTCCAAACGGTACCAAATCAATCTCAACGGTCATCAACAACAACTGCAAGCTCAATTGGGATGATAAAAGAGACCTTCAAGCATCAAGAGAAGACTAATACTTCAATTGTATCAACAATATGATCAAACATTTTTCTTAGAGCTAAAATTCCCATCTTTGGATAGACAAACACTTGTGAGCTTAAATGTTAATATATCTAAGTGTATTAGAATTGGATGAGTGATTTAGAGTATTACAAACAATCAGCCTTGTTAGAAAGATTGTTAGTTTGCTAAGTTTTCTTTGTTCGAGAGTATTCACAAAGTTCGGTTTGTGAACTTTGGATGCTAGATTCGGAAAATTGAATTTAAGACGTAAGGTTAGCCCTTTGTCCTCAAAAGGAAGAGATTCTTAGTGAATTTGGGTAATCTTTAGTGGGAAGCTAAGGTAATAGATGTAGGATTTGATTAAAAATCCGTACTACTCTAAAATTCTTGTGCAAATTTTTTTTATATTTTTGCTTCCAACAAATTACACCCAAATAATCACTTCTCCACACTTAGTAAGTAAAACTGGTTGGTGCATCGAGTTTAAAAATGTATAATTGAAAATTTTAGTCGAACTTGAAAACTAGTCTACTAATTATTAAATTTCGAGTTATTCAAAATTCTATGTTACAACTTAAACTTTATTTAAAATTTTTCGATTTAAATTTATAAATTTTCGAGTCAAATCAAAATAATTGAGTGTTTTTATATTAAATTAAATAATTTTATTATTTTCAAATTGAATTAAATTTTACTCGCACTTTAAAAATTAAAACTGAAGCTAAATTTAAATACCAAAAAATAAGTATAAATCCATCCTTTCATTAAGCAGTAAAGTTGCACGAAAAATATAAATAACATATGATAAGGTAAGCCTAATTCTTATTGAGTTGAACGGTCCATGACCGGCCTCTGTTTCCATACATAAAGAACTAAGATATGAACAAAATATATATGACAAAAAGCTTATAATTAGTAGGACAATGGTAGTATCAAACAATGCAGGCATATGCATCCATCCATCTTACAAATTCATAACCAGCAAACCAAGATTCGAGTTCAGGCCCGAGGCTTTGCAACAATGGTGGAATGCTTCAGAATGTGCAAGCTGAACTGTCCTCCTTTCTCCGTCGTATCGATCTTCGACTGCCCCTTGGGAGGCAACAGCTCGAAATTCTGCACCAAACGTCCCAACGTGATCCCTAAGATCGGCAGTGCAAGGATAATCCCCGGACAGCTCCTCCTTCCGACACCAAACGGAAGATACCTGAAGTCATTCCCATTCGCTTCGACCTTTGATTCCTCCTCAAAGAACCTCTCGGGCCTGAACTCTTCCGGGTTCTTCCAATGTGCCGGGTTATTGGCTAACCACCATGCATTCACTAGGATCTTGCTCTCCGCGGGGATATCGTACCCTCCGAGCTTTGCATCGTGGAGGTTCATGTGTGGAACCAGTAGAGGAATGGCCATTCGGAGCCTGAGAGTCTCCTTGATCACAGCCTGCAGATACGGAAGCTTATGCATGTCGGTTTCGGTAACCTGCACCCCGGGGCCTAGTACGGTGTCGATCTCATCGCGGAGTTTCTGCTGGATCTCGGGATGGTTCACAAGCTCAGCAATTCCCCATTCAATTGACCATAAGGTTGTTTCAATGGCTGCATCACAATGAGATTGCTTGAGTTAATAGATTTGTTTTTTGACCAATTAATAATAAATGTGCTTTTATTATACCAGGCATATACAGTAAGGAGCTGCCAACATATTAACATAAAATATTAATTATGGGATGGCAAAATGCAACCAAATTAGGTTGGGTAGTTGGTGTGTCTGGTCCCAGCTTTCCAATAACCACACACTTGATGAAAATGTGACCACAATGATTATTGTGGTAAGTTGAACCAATTTGCCTTGAAATATTAAATTTTTAAATGATATCAAGGGTTCGAATAAAATAAATTATATTAAAAAAATTACTCTTATAATAAATCTTTATCGATATTTAAACAATAAAATTCCAAATTCGTTAAAACTCAACCTATGGTTAAAATCTCTTTTAGGTGTACCCAAAAGTCTTGGTGAGTTGGTAATTGGCAACATGTACAAGATTTTGACGTTTTACTAATTGACATAAAATTTAGCTAAACTTTCAAACAAAAAGGCAACAAACATGAAAAATACCAATTTTATTTTTACTATTCATTTCCTAAATTTTTCTCAATCATAATTAAACACGCTCGAATTTACATCCTCTAATATATTAGACCAAGAATAATATTAATCGAACTAATATTCAATCAAATTCGTAAACCATGAAAATATATATCTATGTATAGTCCAAATAGAGAAGAGGGCAGGGTTCTTACCAGCAACATTGATGTTCTCAACAATGTAAAGAACATTGTCTTCATTGATCTCTCCCTTCTGCTGAGCATCAAGAATGTGATCAATGGCACACTTTAGAGCATTGTTGTCACTTCTCTTGGTGCTTGCAAGCTTCCTGCAAAGATATACCACAATTGAGTACCAGTTGGATCGACCGTTATTGTAATAACATCAGTTATATAATTGTGTTATAGAATTATACCAATAACAGTAAATAACAGTCATAATTTAAAAGTAATGTTCAATTATGACAACAACGGTTCCGTTACGTCTACGAAAACGATAACCACAATAATGCAATGAATCAGATTTTTCAATTGGCTAAAACTAATCGAAAAGGGAATCAAAAACTTACTTCCTCTCCTCTAGGAAATAGTCCTTGAACAGCTGCAATCTCATCTCCTTCACTTCCTTGCACAACTTCAAGTATCCTCTCAAGAAAGGCCTCAAAATGGGGATGAAATCACCATAGTTGTACTCAAAGCTCTGTGCCAATCTGCTCCTCTCTCCATTCAAGGCCTTGAGCTTAACAAACAAAGGGTCGTCCTCGCTCTCGAATCTCCGATCGAACATGATCCTGTACATGTTATTGTACATCATAAGCTGCAATCGTCTCCTCAGAACAATCCCATTTGTAGCCGCCTCCGGGTTCTTTCTCACATCTTCGACGACACTAGCGACCTCCGCCTCCCATCCGTGTCGGTACTGTTGGACGACCTTGTTGGTGAAGAAAGGAACGGTCATGATCCTCCTCATCTTGCGCCAGTGCTCTCCATAGACGGTGAAGACCATGTCTTGGCCTTTTCCAGTGAAGATATCGAACACGACATTCCTCGTCCTGGAACCGAACTCGACTCCTTGGGTGTGCAGGACTTCCTTGGCCAACTCCGGGGAAGAGACGACCACGAGGTTACGTTGTCCCATGCGGAGCAAGAAGATGTCACCAAACTTCTTGGCCAAGTCGGTGAGGTTGCGGTGGTTCAGGTCATCACCGACCTGGAGCCAGTTTCCGAATATGGGGACAGGTAGAGGGCCCGGGGGTAGCTTGTAACGCTTGCCTCGAAGCTTGGCGACTAAGATGGCGAATATTATGGTGAAGAATAAGGAGATGAGAACTTTCTCTAGGAGGAGAAGGTCCATGGTGATGATGTTTTATTGATTGAAGAGTTTGTAGCTATGGAGGTAAACGGCGGAGCAATGGAGTTTTATAGACGGTGGAGATTGGATTAATGCGGTTGGAAGATTTGGTGGGAATGAAGCGTGGTGGAGGTGGTGGTAGGTAGGTGAAAGTAGAGAGGTACCACCATACTCAAAAAATACACGATGAAAATTTTTTAAAGAAAATGAAAAGAATTGTGGTCTTAGTGTTCCCACATTGCTAAGTTTTTTATTCGGACAAAACTCATAAATAAAAGAAAATTTTACGAGAGAAATGTTAAATATTATTAACGTTATTTATTTAAAATAAAATTTTAATTAAATTAATTATGTATTAAATTTATATGATTTTTAATTTTGTTAATTATGTTTAACACAATAATTTTAATAGTATTTAACGCATATAGTAAACTTATTTTAAATTATTTTTAAAAAAATTAAAATATTATTTAAATTTTAAAATTATAAAACAACTATTAATTTTTAATTTTATTATAAATTATTTTTTCAATTATTAACCGTATTAAAATTTATAATAATTAAGAAATATAATTAGAGACTATAATACAATAAGTTGATAATATTTTCTGGTGTACCCTCTAATTTACCTTTGCCATCAATGCATGAAGAAAAAATATGTGATGCCATTTGACAAGTGGCAATATTGGATCACGACGCTTATCAAATGGTGCCACCACAAAATATTGTGAAAATAAAATTGTAATTTCACTCACCATAATAAAATCGATTGAATTTTAATCTTATTCGATTTAATTTGATATGGTGGAATTTTAAAAATTAAATTTTAAAATAGTTAATTTCTTTTAAAATTTGTTTGGTAGAATTGGGGTTAGATATAGATATTTCGTTTACTTTTGGAGGTAGATAATTCATTTAATTTCAGAGACAAAGAAATTAAATCATATTAAAAACAAATTTAAACCAAAATTAAATTATGTTTTTATCGTATCATATCGTGATTAAAACGGCTAATATTGTCTCATCTCCTCTTGTTGTCATCTATAGTTGTAGTCATGAAATAAGACTAGATATTATATTTTCAGGATAAATTATATAAATAATCATTGAAATTTTAGGGTAAATTTATTTTGGTTATTATACTTTTAAAATATTTGATAAGATTATTCAATTTTTAGTTTACATTCTATAATGTTACTCAATTTTTATTTTGTACTTGATATGGACCCTAATGTTATAATCTGTTAAGATTTTCCCTTAAAACCTTTTTTTTTCGTAACAAAAAATAGATAAACTATAACAATTATCACTCAACTTTTTTTATTTTTATTTTTTAAAATTTAATAATTTAAATTTTGAATTGTTTATATTTTAACAACTCTCAAACAACATGCTTATACAAATTTAAAATTTTGATTAATTCTTAAAAATGGAAAATATGTTCTTTTTTACTTTTCTTATTAAATTTATTATATTTTATATTTTAATAAACAAATAAAAAATATTAATCAAATAAAAATATTTCAATAATCTCATTTAATTGGTAAGATATATGATCAAAAATTGTGAACAGGATAAAAATATTCCAAATATTTCAACATAGAAATATTATACATAATAGATAAGATCATTTAATCATTTTTCTTAAAATTATGAATTATAACCAAATCAAAATAATTTATTTTAAAAAATTATACCAAAATAGGATTTGGTTAATCTTTAAAAATATTTTTTTTAATTTTTAATTTTAAATTGTTTAATTCTCTATCTTATATTATATTAATTAAATCGAATGATTAAAATATTTTTATTAGAATAATGATTTTATATTTTATTTATTAAAATATAAAATATGATAATATAGTAAAATTAATAAAAAAAAGTAAAAAAAAATATTTCTCAAAAAAACTTAAAGATTAATCAAAATTTTCGGTTTGTATAACCATTTCATTAGGGTGTTCATTGTCAAATATCAAATTTGATCCGATTCGGGTTTTATAGATATCGGGTTTTTTTGAATATGTAATATAATGATCCGTATCGAATATGGTTTTTTTCAGATATCCAATTTTTCAAATTCTCAGATATTCAATTATCCAATATATATTTTAATTTAAGTATTCTTTTGAATTTAAAAATTATATTTATGAAAAATTTAAAATATCGAATACAATAAATAATAAATTATTAAATATAACAAGTTTCACACCTATAAAAATTTTAATTGTTTTAATTTTTTAATATAATAAGCATCAAATTATTAAAAATAAAAATGATATTCATAAAAATATAATTTTTTGTATTTTTGAATAATCCAAAACTTAAAATATTATGATCCATATTTGATCTGAAAATTTTAAATATGGATCATATATTGGATAGGAAAATAAAAATTAGATCAGACAATTGAACTTTTGAGTTTGATCAATAGATAATCGAATTAGATTGGTAGGATCGGATATTTTGAACACTCCACGTATCATTTGAGAATTACCAAAATATAAATAATTCAAAAGTTAAGTTAATAAATAAAAAAAATTTAAACTTTAGTTACTAAAATAAGAGTGAGAAGAAAGTTAAGTGATGATTGGTGTAGTTTCTCTATTTTCTATTAAAATAAATGGAGTTTAACAAGAAATTTTAACAGTAGGGGCATATCGAATACAAACTAGTAGTTGAGTGACCTTATCGAATGCGAACTAAAAGTTAAGTAATTTTATCAAATATTTTAAAAATATAGTAAGCAAAAAGAATCTAACATAAAAATTTAGTAACCATTTATATAGTTTACCTATAATTTTAGTAGATTTTTTTTATTGAATATTCAAAATCAAAAAAGTATTTTAGTCGGTATATAACAACATACAATGACATCCTTTGATATATCATAAAATATTTCAATGTGTCATTTTTTTAATCAAAAAATCAAAAAATTATATTTTTTAATTATCTGTATTTTAGTTATTGATTAATTAATCTAAATTGAGTATCGTAAATATTCGTTATAAGAACAATTTTTTTAAACTTACTTTTTTATCCATAATATTAAAAATTGAATTACTAACTTTATTTAAATATTTTAAAGATTTATCTCATTAAATCAACCGATTATTTATAAAAATATTATATAGGTACATGCATTATCATATGCTCTCATGTCATTCCCTTAACTATGTTAATAGTACGTGACACTTTAACTAATTAAATAAAATTTATAATAAACATTTTTAAAGTAGAGATTAAATTAAAAGATTTGTTAGGATTCAATGTTTAGTATGATATTATCTTCTTTTTTAAATGTCAACTTTTGATTTTATAAATATTTTTAATGTCAACTTAAACCTACCAACAAACATTATAAAAATATGGTTTAATAGCAAAATTGATCTTTGGATTATATATGGATTTATGTTTTAGTTTCATTTTCATCCTTTTGATAAGTATATAAGGAGGTAAAAGTCTGGCATTTCATAGGTAGAAGAGAGATTGTCTAAGTTTTCTGACGCTACTTCTTTCTTGGGTAAATTATAACAGAGGTTACTTAATTATAAGTAAAATTATATTTGAATTATCTAATTATTAAAAGTTACATTTAAGTTACTCATTTATGGATAAGGCTATATTTGAGTCACTCAATTATTAAATATTATATTTGGATCACTCAATGATGAGTAAGTTTATAATTGGATCCCCTTTTATTTAAAAAAAGTATATCAGATTGATTTTTTTTCTTTCAAATCACTTGTATACCATTATTAATATTTAAGTACTTCATTTAAAATCATTAATTAACTAATATATGAATTGTTAAACTTTTTTAAATATGAATATATGAAAGATGATTCGAATATAACACTACTTATAATCGAGTGATCGAAATATAACCTTTATTAATTGAGTGACGTAAATGTAATCTCTTTTTTATGAATGTTGTATATATTAAGTTCAAAAGTAGATCCAAACTATTATTGGATCTCTCGGATATTACAAAACTAAATATTAATAACATCCTTATGATCTATTCTCTTACCCTTGGTAAACTCGAATCAAATACCCAAATATAAAGAGCTTAGGTGAATGACGGAATGATATAAATATAATTTTATTCATAATTAAATGATCCCGTGTTCTATATTCTTTGTTTTAGAAGTTAGTGATCATTATTAAAAAGAAAGAAATTACGAGACAAGAAAGTGAGCTTTGAAAAGTTAAACCAAATAACTTTACATTTACTCAAAAAATAATTGAACTTTTCATATTTTATTTGTGGGTTCAATGTATGGCTAAAAGTCTTCTTGTAATGAAAGTGTGATCCTATGTGACTTGGTCCGATTTGACTTTATCAGACAAAGGACAGAGGGTTAGGTAACATCCGACCGTCCGATCTGTTCTCATCTTGGTTTACTTTTTGTGGTAGGTGAGGACGGTGATTGTTGATAGACTGATGGACTGACATAAAAGTATTTTGTATTTGATCATCTGACACACACAACCCAGATCGTTCTAAGAAACGACCCTTAAAAAACAATTAAAAAAAGATATATCAGTTTATCCGGTTATTTATGTACATAATTGGTTATAAAATTTGTACATAATTTCTTATAAAAACTGTAAGTATATATACATAAACTATTACAAACGTAAGGATTTATGTACATACACAATTGATTACGAGTATACATAATGTCACAAAAATGGTAAGAATTTGTGTATGTACACAATTCCTTACAAAATATACACAACGGCTTACGAAAACCGTAAGGACAAAAATATGTACACAAATTCTTACGACTTGAAACCATGAGCTAAAGGAAAACATCCAAGGGTAAGGATTTGTGTACATACACAATTGCCTACGCGTATACATAATATGACACAAAAATGTTAAGGATTTATGTATGTAAACAATTCCTTACAAAATATACACAACAGCTTACGAAAACCGTAAGAAAAAATGTATGTACACAAATCCTTACGACTTGAAACCATGAGCTAAAGGAGAACATCCAAGGGTAAGGATTTGTGTACATACACAATTGCCTACGCGTATGTATAATATGCCACAAAAATGGTAATGATTTGTGTATGTACACAATTCATTACAAAATATACACAACGGCTTACGAAAACCGTAAGGAAAAATGTATGTACACAAATCCTTACGACTTGAAACCATGAGCTAAAGGAGGACATCCAAGGGTAAGGATTTGTGTACATACACAATTGCCTACGCGTATACATAATATGACAAAAAAATGTTAAGAATTTGTGTACATACACAATTGCCTACGCGTATGCATAATATGACACAAAAATGGTAAGGATTTGTGTATGTACACAATTAATTACAAAATATATACAACGACTTACGAAAATCGTAAGGAAAAAAATATATACACAAATCCTTACGACTTGAAACCATGAGCTAAAGGAGGACATCTAAGGGTAAGGATTTGTGTACATACGCAATTGTCTGCGCATATACATAATATGATACAAAAATAGTAAGGATTTGTGTATGTACACAATTCCTTACAACATATACACATCGGCTTACGAAAACCGTAACGAAAAAGGTATGTACACAAATCCTTACGACTTGAAATCATGAGCTAAAGGAGGACATCCAAGGGTAAGGATTTGTGTACATACACAATTGGCTACAAGTATACATAATATGATACAAAAATGATAAAGAGTTGTGTATGTACACAGTTCCTTACAAATTATACATAATGACTTACGAAAATCGTAAGGAAAAAGGTATGTACACAAATCCTTACGACTTCAAAACCATGAGGAAAAAGAGGCATCCAAGGGTAAAGATTTGTGTACATACACAATTAGCTACGAGTATACATAATATGACACAAAATGGTAAGGATTTGTGTATGTACACAATTCCTTACAAAGTATACACAATGGCTTACGAAAACAGTAAGGAAAAAGGTATGTATACACATCCTTACGACTTCAAAACCATGAGCTAAAAGAGGCATCCAATGGCAAGGACTTGTGTACATACACAATTGGTATGAGTATACATAATATGATACAAAAATAGTAAGGATTTGTGTATGTACACAATTCCTTACAAAGTATACACAATCATTTGTATATATGTTATAAGGATTTGTGTACAATATTTTTATTCGTATATTTTTTATTCAAATATTTTTATTCGTATATTTTTTATTTGAATATTTTTTTGATTATTTTTATTTGAATTTTTATTATACGAATATTTTTATTCGGATATTTTTATTCTAATATTATTATATGAATAATTTATTCCTATATTTCTTTATTTGAATATTTATTAAACAAATATTTTTATTCGAATATTTATTATATGAATATTTTTATTTGAATATTTTTTGAATATTTATTATATGAATATTTTTATTCAAAATTTTATTATAAGAATATTTGTATTCGTATATTTTATATTTGAATATATTCATTCTAATATTTATTATACGAATATTTTTATTCAAATATTTATTATATGAATATTTTATTCGAATTTTTATCATACGAATATTTTTATTCATATATATTTTATTCGAATATTTATTATATGAATATTTTTATTCGAATATTTATTATACGAATATATTTATTCGAATATTTTTTATTTGAATATTTTTATTTGAATTTTTATTATATGAGTATTTTTATTCAAATTTTTATCATACAAATATTTTTATTCTTATAAATTTTATTCTAATATTTATTATACTAATATTTTATTCTAATATTTTTTTCGAATTTTTATTATATGAATATTTTTATTCGAATATTTATTATACGAATATTTTTATTCGAATATTTATTGTACGGTATTTTTATTCGATTCTTTATTATATGAATATTTTTATTCGAATATTTTTTTTAAATTTTTATCATATGAATGTCTTTTTCAAATATTTATTATACGAATATTTTTATTCTAATATTTATTATACAAATATTTTTATTCGAATATTTATTATATGATTATTTTTATTTAACATTCATATATTAAATATTCAAATAAAATATTCAAATAAAAATATATGAATAAAAATATTCGAATAAAAACTATACGAGTAAAAATATTCAAATATTTTTATTCAAATATTTATTATATGAATATTTTATTCGTATACTTATTATACGAACATTTTTATTCGATTATTTTTTATTCTAATATTTTCATTTAAATTTTAAATGTATAAATATTTTTATTCGAATATTTATTATATGAACATTTTTTCATATATTTTTTATTCAAATATTTTTATTCGAATTTTTATTATATCAATATTTTTATTCCAATATTTATTATATGAGTACTTTTATTCTAATATTTATTATACGAATATTTTTATTCGTATATTTATTATATTAATATTTTTATTTCAATATTTATTATATGAATATTTTTATTCGAATATTTATTATACAAATATTTTTGTTTGAATATTTTTATTCGAATATTTATTATATAATTTTTTTATTCTTATATTTATTACTGAAATATTTATTAAATAAATATTTTTATTTATATATTTTTATTCTAATATTTTTATTCAAATATTTATTATACGAAAAATAAATCAAATTTATTTTTTAGCTTGGAACCTGGGGAACCGGTTACTCTTTATTTATTTATTTTAATCTATTGGTCTGATTTCATCCAAAAGCTTAAAATGTACCGCCTGTTTTTAGCCGACATTTAATTGGCCCTTTTTTAGACAAACCCCACACAACATTATTAGAGAAAAGGGATAAAATAATGTTGGGAGAATAGCACAAATATTCCTTATATTTGTTGGGAAAAACAATAAGGAATAAATAATTTTAAGTTCTAATTTTAAAGGAGAAAGGTAGATATTTGAATAATTTTTTTTGAGTTTTATTTTATTTTATAATAATTTTATAACAGTATCTTATATTTAAAATGACGGAGTAGTAAATGGGAAATTGATTCTTAAAATAAGACGATTGTGAATAGAGTAAAGAAAATAAGACCTCCTTGTCTCATATGGACAAGATAAATGAAATGAGAAGTACTTATTTGCGCTTACCTACTTTATAATTATTGAATGATTTGAATAAAAATTGTGTCTTGCCCTTAGGCGATGAGTGAATCCGCTTTCATTTGAGTTGGGGGTGGACCTATGTGATGTGGGTTATACGAATGTTTAGACTAATTGAATCTTTCTGTAAGCTTATGGATATTTTATCAGTTATAAATAATTTTTCTTAAAGATAGTATATCTTTTTAAATATTTAGAATTTAAATGATATCTTTTGCGGGATACTCGAATTTATTTTTATAATGGTTATAGAGTAGCGATACACATGAAACTATATTGGCAATGCTATTCAACATGAGAAGCAATTTTATCTTGAAGTATCGATACACAGAACCCTTCTTGATATTTTAGTGGTTCAAAAGTGAACCTAAAAATTAAATCTCTAATAAGAATATAAAAAATAAAATTTAAAAGTATTCCTCTAATAACAAGTATTAAAAAAATAAATCTCTAATAAATATTAAAAAATTAATAGCATATTCCTAATAAAAAATATTAGAAAAATATGTCCCTAATAATAAGTATTAAAAAAATAGATCCCTAATAACAAATATTAAAAATTTGAATTTTAAGAGTATGTCCCTAATAATTTATATCAAGAAAATTAGACTTTAATTGTAAGTATTATAAAAAATTGACTCTCTAATAATAAATATAAAAAAATTAGGAGTATATCCTTAATAAATATTGGAAAGAAAATAGGCTCCCTGAAATAAGTATTGAAAAAAATTAGATCTCTAATAACAAATATTTGGGGAAATTAAATTTTAATAGTAAATGTTAAAAAAAATTAAATGTTAATAGTAAATGTTAGAGAAAAATTAAATTTTAATAGTAAATCTTTGATAATAAATATTTTAAAAATTAAATTATAATATTGAATGATATAGAAAATGGACACTAGGCGGGGACCTCTTGCCCATACGCAGGGACGAAATTATTGGTACGATCCTTATACGTACCGGTGAGGGTATTAAAATTTTATTAATCTTTTACAACTAATAATTGATTGTTGCTTGTCATTTTATTAGAATCATAAACTTTAAAATTCAGTTAATACATGCTAATACTCTCTTAGGCGTATCGATATAATTTTCAGTTTATATTTTTTCTAGAATTTAGTGAGCAAAATTAGTACTGATATGGTGTGGTTTATATCGATATGTCTTTATAAAATTGAATTTTTGTATCGATACAATTTTTTTACAAATCAATACCTTTTTATACAATAATTCTTTCTTTTTATAACAAGTATCGATATCCTATGCCAGCATGTTATATTTATTACGAAAAAAATAAAGCCTAACGACTATAATTATGATTTCAGCTACTCAAACAATTAGAAATCAATAAGAATTATATATTCAAGTCTCCAAAGCTACAACAATAACTATTCATGAAGTTAAAAACATTCAAACACATATCTAACAATCTTCGAGTTTTTTAGAATCAAATCTTGTAACACACTTAGAGAAAACTTATTTGTAATCTTTTTATTCAGGTTTCGGGTTTTGAGTGAACTTTATATTAGATAAATATTTTATCTTTGAGAGAATTTTTCGATTGCTATTTTTCTTTTTGTAAAAGAGTGTTCTATTTTATCTCGTGTTCCATTTTTTCTAGCTTATTTTTGACAAATATCTTATTTTTAATTAGCTTGATGACTGGACCGTTAAAATTTAAGGATGATATATATATGGTATATAATTTTAAATGACATGTCATGTAACCTATCAAATACATATATATATATATGGAATATAATTTTATTCCAATATAAAATATAAAATAATTAAAATCCAAATAAAATATTAAAAATTAATTAATTCTAAAATAAAATATTATTAAACATTCTTAACTTAACTACGATAAAATCAAAATCTTGTCTTAAAAAATATAAACACAATTCAAATAGGATTTTGATTTTATCGTAGTTAGGGTTAAAATGTTTAATAATCTTTTATTTTAGAATTAATTATTTTGTAATATTTTGTTTGAATTTTAATTTTTTTTATATTTTATATTAAAATAAAATTATATTCTCTATATATTTAATAGGTTACATGTCATGTCACTTAAAATTATATTCCATCCATATATATATATATGTATCATCGTTAAATTTTTAACGGTCCAGTCATCATGGTAGTTAAAAAATAAGATATTTGTCAAAAAGATATAGGTTAAGGGCTAAATTTATCCCAGAAAAAGAATAAGAGACAAAATGATAAAAACTATAAACGTTAATGGTTAAAATTATCTTTATACCATTAATCAAATACCAAAAATGGTGTTTATTGTTTCTTTTTTCAAATGAAAGGGATAAACAATGACTGTGCCCTCCAAAATTAAGATTGTTGTCTTCTATTTCCTTTAAAGATAATGAAATTTCAAATCAGTACAATAATAAAATTACACTTTGATACCTTAAAAATTAAAAGTTTAATTTTAATCCCTTCTAAATGATTGCTTTGGGGTTTGGTTATCTTCAACTCCCAATAGTATTTCAATCCATAGAGTCTAAAACTTGCAAATGGTCCAACGCCTTTCACATTAATGATAGCTGCATATGAATTGATTTTCACCAGCTCCAGTGCATGAAATAGAGATGACATCTTTCTCTGATAGAGTCGAATAAAAAAATTAAATTATTTGAATTTACAAGTCTTATATTACGACTTATAATTTGTTTAAAAAAATTTAATTCAAGTCAAGTTTTTGAGATTTTGTATGAACTTAATAATAACTATTTATTAATATTTTTTGAAAATTATAATTATTTATAATATCATGGTACATATTAATTTTAATTTAAACAAATTTTTATATCCATATACCTAATACACATATTTTTTATATTTTCTATATGTCACACGTATCAGATAAAATTGAGAGATTAAACTTGAACTTAAAAATTGATCTACTAATTACTAAAATTTTGAGTTATTTGAGTTATTTAAATTTTTATTTTACAACTCAAACTTTATTTAAAATATTTTGAGTCAAATCGAGTTTATAAAATTTCAACTATAGTAGTTAGTAAAATATATCGAATATAGTTATATTTTGACATACAAATTGTTTAAATTATAATTTCTTGCATAATCACTTATTACTTCTTATAATTTTTTTTAAACAATTTTTAACTAGAGAAGGGAAAGGGGAATTTTGTTCTTAATAGATCTTGAACTCACAAGCTAAGGGAATAAGAAAATATCAATTAAGAGCTTTAAGCACGTGTTTTAAAAATTATTGACTAAACCATACAATTTAAATTTTAAGTACATGATCTAAACTATAAAATTGTACACTTTAAACTTTAGACATTAAATTTTAAATTTTAAATTTAAAATTTATAAATTTTAAACTAAATCTATGATCCTTAAATTTTATTAACATACGAAAACTAATAAATTTTATATTTTTTCATATTTTAATCTAACTTTGTATATTCTAACTATCGACTAGATTGTCTAATCGCATCATCAAATTATCGGTTTTTATACCCCTATTTATATTCTATTAAAAAATTAGATTTAAACTAAAATTAGGATTCAAGGTTAAATATCAGGGATAATTTAATTTTTTTTTACGAATGTCACTGAATTTTATTAAATCCATAGAAAAGTAATAATTACATCGCAATCAAGAAGTAAAATAATTGGATTAATCAATCCAAAGATTTTTACAACTCAAAATAAAAGAAAAATAAAATTTTCTATGGAAATAAGAATACCAATAAAATTCAAAAGCTTCTTGAATCTTCTTGTCTCTGTCCAAACGAGATGCATAACAAAGAAAGAAAGGAGTTGTAGACGATCCAAACTGTCGTGCAAAAAGTATCGCTACCCAAGACTGATTTCATCGACAAACGACCATCAACCGAATATGGATAAATCTTTTCAAGTGGCCGCCGGCAAAAAACATAAATCAGAAAACTAGCATCGATTGAATCTCTGTATGAACAATAATCAATTGCTAGGGTATGTTGAAACATGCCACAAAGATAGATGAATCAAATCACAAAACAAAAACATGTCATAAAAACAGAAGAAAAAACGTGTCACAAGGACAGAAACAATATGCTATAAAAACAGAGATCCTATTAAAATTAAAAACAAAAACAAAGAAAATAATAGATTTAGTGGTCGACAATCAATACTAAGATTGATTGTTGACCACCGATCAAAAGGATTGATCAAAGAGAATAACGGCTATGAAAATTATTTTAAGAGAAAAAATGAGCGGGTAGAGTTATTTTTTATGTGGATAGAGTTTAAAATATTAAATATAAAGTATATTTTTAGAATATAATTTTTAAAGTTTAGAATTTAAAATTTAAAATTATAATTTAAGATTTAATTGATTGATTTCAGGGATAATATGAAGAGAATAACTCATGATATAATTTTTCTATAACTTATTTTATATTTAAGGGAACAAAGGTGTTTAAGTTTTAATCTAAAAATTACGGTAAAATAAACGGTAAAAGGGAAGACGTAACAACTTAAAAAGCTTTTTAATAATTTTTAGGTATAAAGATAATTTTAACCCTTAACGTTTATAATTTTTATTGTTTTGGCCCTTATTCTTTTTTTGGATAAATTTAGCCCTTAACCTATATCTTTTTGACAAATAACTTATTTTTTAAGTACCATGATAATTGGACCGTTAAAAATTTAACTATGATGACATGTCATATGCGTATAATAATATATTTTAAATAATATGACATCTAACCTATCAAATACATATATATATATGAAATATAATTTTGTTCTAATATAAAATATATAATAATTAAAATTCAAATAAAATATTAAAAAATTAATTAATTCTAAAATAAAATGCTACTAAACATTAACAATCCTAACTACGATAGAATCAAAATTTTATCTTAAAAAATAATTAATTTCAAACTGTGTTAATATTTTTTAAGATAGGACTTTGATTCTATCGTAACTAAGATTGAGAATGTTTAGTAGCATTTTATTTTAGAATTAATTAAATTTGTATATTTTATCTAAATTTTAATTGTTTTATATTTTATATTAGAATAAAATTATATATATATATATATATTTGATAGGTTAGATGCCATGTCATGTAAAATATATTATCATATGCATATGACATGTCATCATTGTTAAATTTTTAACGGTCCAATTATCATAGTAGTTAAAAAATAAGTTATTTGTCAAAAAGATATAGGTTAAGGGTTGAATTTATCTCAAAAAAGAATAAGGACCAAAATGATAAAAATTATAAACGTTAAGGGTTAAAATTATCTTTATATCTATTTTTTATGTTGAAGATATTACCTGTAGTAGAGGTGTTCATTATCAAATATTAGATTGGATCTGATCTAATTTGACTTTTTTGGATTTTTGGATTTTCTGATTCAAAATTTATTTTTGGATATACGGATCGGATAGTCGATTATCCAAAAAATATAATTTGGTTATACTAATTTTTCGAATTTAAATGTTGTATTTATAAAAATTTTAGATTTTAATAATAAACAATAAATTACTAAATACAATAAGATTCAAAATTATAAAAGTTTTAATTTTTAAAATTTTAAATATAATAAACATTAAATTGTTAAATAGAACAAGATTAATATTATGAAAATTTGAAATTTTGGAATTTCAGATAATCTGGAACATGAAACATTATGATTCGTATCCGATCTGAAAAACTTAAAATCGAAATGAATATCCGATCGAAAAATAAAAATTAGATCAAATATCCGAATTTTAGATCAAATCAATAAATAATTGAATCAGATTGACTTAATCAGATATTTTTAAACATGACTATAGGTGACATCCTAAGTTTGGTTAATATTTAAAACATTCAATGACAACTTTAAAGAAAAAATTAAAAAAAAATATAATCCACTTATCGACGACGTATCTGTATATTATAGATTTTTCTATAAAATTTTAAATAAATTTTAATAATTTTTATTTTTCTAAATATAACCCCTAAACACCTTATACATTGAACGAAAGCTCAAATCCTGATGCATCATCATAATGATAAACGAAGGAAGCGTATTAAGAGTTGGATACGTAGTCAACACAAAACAAAATTATGAGTCACTAAAATACGTGTTCAACATATCAAAACAAAAATAATTGGTAATTAATATTTTTTTAAAAATAATTATAATTATTTATAATATCATAATATAGTATCTTCAATTTAAACATTTTTTATATTCATATATTTAACACATATATATATTTTTTATATTTTTATATATGATATATACCAAAAAAGTTAAAAGACTTGATATTAATTATTAAAAATTTTAAGATATTCAAACTATTTAAATTTATATTTAATAAATCAAACTTTATTTAATTTTTACCGAATCAGATAGATTTTTTTCACGTTGACTAGTAAAAAAAATTTAATTCTTTTTCGAATCTAGTTTTGTTCATCTCTATCTTCGCTAACCACTTATGGCCACTCATACCTTGATATAGTTGCTAAAAGGTATTAAATACAGTTATATTTTGACGTACAAATTGTACATATTATTATTTTTTATATAATATTTTTTTGTTTAATCCCTAAATTTTTTGTATAACTTTTATCTAGGGAAAAAGAAGAGAATTTTGTTCCTAATGGATCTTGATTTGAACCCACAAGTTAAGGGAATAAGAGTGCCAATTAAGAGCTTTAACTACTTACTTTAGAGATTGTTGATTAAATTATAAAATTTAAAATTTAAATACATAATATAAACAATAAAATAATAAATGCTAAATTTTATATCTAAATTTTATTAATTTTAAATTAAAATTTTAACCCTAAAATTTACAAACGTGCATAAACCAACAAATTTTATGATTTTTTCGGATTTATTTTAATCTGATTATGTTTATTGTAATTATTGACTTGATTGTCTATCCACATCATTAAATTAACCGAAAGCCCATTGATTTAAATCTTACTCAGAAAAAATTAGGGGATATCGTCCTTTGGTTTTATACTTACGAGAATATCTGTGTTTAAATTTTATTTTAAAAATTACAAAAATATAAACATAGAGAAAAAATGTTGTTAAATGACATCCTAAAATTTTAAATGTTTTAAAAAAAGTCACTTAAAAATGATATCATATATTTATTTAATATTTAAAATGTTCGTGCACGACAATTTTAAAAAGAAAATTAGAAGAGAGGAGATAGGAGATAGGACGTGGTCATCTATAAATAATATTTTCAATATATTTTTAAATTTTATCATTAATTCTTAAATATATTTTAATATTTTTATTTTTTAAAATATACTCTTTAAATATCTTATATATTCAACGAAATCTATAGATGAAGCGTATTAAGAGTTTCATACGTAGTCAGCATAATACACAGTTATGAATCACTCAAATACGTGTTGAACAGATGAAAACAAAAAGAATTACGTATTGTATTTTTCAGTTAACATTTTTTTCATTGTTACTGAATTTTTATTAAATTCATAAAAATATTATAATTATAATAAATTTAGAAAAATCAAAAAACAAAAAAAAAATAAAATATTTTCTATAGAGTTAAGCATAACATCAAAATTCAGAAGTTTCCTGAATCTCTTTATCTCTGTCCAATCGAGACACATAATGGATGAATAAGGAGAGGTGAGCGATCTAAACCATCAGGCAGAATATTCCGCTACCCAAGACCGATTATATCGGTACACAACCATCAACCGAGTGGGGATCTAACCATCAAAGACCACCGACAAAATCATAATCAGAAATTAGCGCCGATTCAAATCTCTGCAACAATCGGCTGCTAGGGTATGCTGAATCATGCCACAAGGACAGATAAAATAAACCACAAAAATAAAAATAAAAAGCGTGTCACAAAGATAGAGAAAAAGCTTGCCATGAAGGTAGAGATTCTTATTAACATATAAGAAAATAAAAGAAATAATAATAAAAATCCGGTCGACAACTAATTTTATATTAGTTGCCGATCACCGATTAGAAAAACAAAAAAGATGAAGAACGACGGAAGTAAAGAGAGAAAACTTAGAGAATTTTATAAAAAATATATATACTTAAAAATTAAAGTTAATTAAATTCATAGTCAATTAAAGTTAATTCAAGTGACATTATTATAATTTTAATATTTAAAAATTATAAATTTAAATACACTTAACCACAATTATTTCTGATCTAAGGATAAGAGATCAACAGTAGGTTAGACAATTATATACCCTAAACAAAGTTTTAATTTTGTATTATTATTATTATTATTATTATTATTATTATTATTATTATTATTATTATTATTATTATTATTATTGCCTAAAAGAATACTTTGAGGATGGGTTTTCGAAACCCTTCGATCATGCATTTCATCCCTGCAGCTGCAAACACGAATTTGAGACGAATCATACGTTTAGTTTATGCTATTTCGTGTAAACTGGTTCAAGACAATGTTTCTATGTGTGTTTTATGATAAATATATATATGATTTTTTTATTAAATAGAGATTATATTTTTATATCGAGATTTGAATTTATATAAAATGAAGGATATATTGAGACGAGGTATATAGGAGTGGGAGGGATAATCGTCTCATGAAGAAATTTATTTTTTATTTTTATCTATCTATTTAAAATTTTTAAAATATTAATTTATTTATGAATTTATCCTAACTTTCAAACATTTACGTTTTGTATCCTAACCTCAAATTCTAGCTCCGTACCTGATAATATAAACATTCTTAATTACGATACGAATCAATGACTCTCTGAATATTGTTTTTTATTTCTTATAATGTTCGGATTCAAACTTTTATTTAATTCTGGTTTATGAATATATTTCTAATAAGATCTAATATATATATATATATTTAAAATAATATCCTTTAATTTATATGAGAAAATTATATTTTAATACAAATTAATTGTTAAATTTGATTTTTTCCAACGCAAAATGTCAAATTCATCAATATTCTTTTAACACAAGAAATTTAGTTTTCTCCTCTTACTTTTTGTAGAGAAAGGAGTACAATCGATTAAGTAGGTCAGTTCAATTTGTTTAAGAAAAAATAAAAGTTGACCCAAAAAAATAAATATTTTGAGTTAAAAAAATAATATTTTAGTTAAAAAATTAAGAATCGAATAATTTAAACTTTTAATAAATAATACATTAATTTTTATATTCAAATCAAATTGCTTGACTTTATATGATATATGTATAATGCATATGCTAAAAATATAAAGATATATAACGTATATAGATACATAAAAACATTTATATCTGAACCAAATATTATTATAATATTGTAAATATTTACAGTTTAATTTGAACAAAAACTCGAATTATCAGATTAAAAAATTAAATAAAATTTGAGTTATAAAATATAATTTATCAACTTACACCACTCAAAAATATTTTACTCAACTCGATTTAATCTCACCCTAAATAAAACAAAAAAAAAATCCAACATAGCCAATATTTTGTATATGAAATTATGTTCACTATTAAATAGTTTTAAAATTTCTTTCATTATCTACTTTATGTAAATAAAATTGAACTATTGCTTTAAAGTAAGTAATATAAATATAAATTTATTTATTTAAATATTAGTTTCTCCCGTAAGCTCAATTAAAATGATTGATATATATATATTATATTTTTTAAAAATATTAGAAATATATACTTTTACTAAAATATATTTAATTTTAATTTTAATTTTATTTTGTTATTTGTAATTTATTATCGGTATACATCAGAGTAAAACTCTAACTACGTTCAAAAAATTTAGATTTTAAAAAATATATTAATTATTTATTAGCAAAATATATGCTTAATTTTTTTATTCAAATAATTATACATATTAATATAAAAAATTATTTTAATTTTAACTCTTTATTTTACTTAAATTTAAGATTTAAAAATTAAAAAAACTTTAATATCTTATACTTTTTTAATAAAATAAAAAAATGACATAAGGTGGGCAGGGCCTAGAAAGACCCAGATCTACAGTCTTCTCTATAGACAATTGTAACGAAGCTTCGTCACAAGTGTAACTAACTCGTGATAAAGTCGTCACGAAATTAAATAATAAAAAATTTTATATGAAGAAAAATTAGTAAAATTAAATGATTTTTTTTTTTTTAGATTTTAACCTTAATATTTTACTCATAGAAAGAGGGGTTTAAGATTTGTATTAGAATTATTTTAGAAAAATAGTTTTTTTAAAAAGTAATAAAAAATAAAATTTTAATGGTCAAATTAAAAATAAAATAAAAGATAAAAAATAATTTAGAGATTATCTAGATAATTTATCTTTTTTATTGTGTCAGATCAACTTTCTATTAAAGCTTAACGACAACAAATATCAACAAACATCTTAGTGATCAAAAAGTTTACAGATCGGAAACATAAGTGACTTTATCAATCGTTTTCAAAATTAGAAATTAAATTTATACCGAAAAAACTAAAGTTATTATTCCAATAGTTAACCAATTTATTAAATATATCTGGCTTAATATATTATTATTTATGATTCATCTAATAATATATATTCATTTTAATATAACTTTTAAATAACTATATATTCTTTAATTATATATAAGATAAAAATAAAAATTTATTTTTAAAAAATATTTTTTATTAAATTAAATAATAAATAACATGATAAATTATACTCCTTTAATATTTTTTAATATATCGAAAGAGATGGTATAAGTGGTCCTAGAAGTTAAAAGTAGAATGGTGCAAGACGAGCTATATGCTCTTCTTCAAAGTTCAAAGTTCAACGTTTAAAGTTTTGTTTTGCATTACTTTTTAAATTAGCTTTAGTTTTATAAATTAGTTTAAAACTAAAAACAATTAAAAATAAGTAATTTTTAAGTCAAAATTGTTTTTCAGTTTAATTTAAAAATATTTCTAAAAATTAAAATACTTAATTTTTAATTATTTTAAAAGCACTATTAAATAAAATTATTCATATATATTTTAAATGCTTTTTCGTTTTTCAGGGCTTTGTTTTTACTAATTCGGACCAACTTACGTCGCATACTTAATTTGGATGGGTGAATTTTCTATCAAGATTTTTTTTACATACACAATGTTTCAACCACGAAATCTACGAAACCAAACTGCTTATCATTTAGACCAATTCTTATCGATTATAAATTTTTATTTATGTCATAAATTTTTTATATTTAAAAAAAACATCTAAAATAAATAGTTTATTTACTTAAAAAAACGTTATCAAACCGACTCTTAAAACAAAATACCTGCATCCCCACATTTGGGATGCACCAAAGAGCATTACAGTAACAGTTGCATCCTTCGAAAAATTAAATTTATTATATATTTTAACACTTTTTATATTATATTTTATTGGACAGAGTCAATTTTACACTTTTTTTAAATTTTATATGATTTTATCAAAAATAAAAATTAATACTCTAAATTAAAATTTTACGTCGGCCCATATCCAATTCTCTATCATTGTGATGGGTTCATTTCTGTTGCGTTTCACCCAATACAATGGCTGATTAAAATTTGTACACAAAACAGAAAAAATAGAGTTGGTTAAAACTCGAGAGGATTAGTCTATTTATTATTATTATTATTTCGGTTTTAAAGGCTTAGGTCTAATTTTGATAAGTGAATTTTTCAATAAAGATTTTTTTATATACACTATTTCAAACCCGATACATATATTGGCAAAACTAAACCACTTACCACTTGGACCAACCCGATAAATGAATTAATATTGTAACAACCTCAATAGGGCCTAGGAGGATGACCAATTGATAATTAGGTTGACTAATTAAAAGTCAAATCAGGTAATTGAGGGACTTAATTAAAATAAAATAAAAGTGACAAGGACTAAATGAAAATGACTAAAAAAAAATAAAATGAAGTGAAAAGGTTGCATGCTAAAGTTTTGGTTTCCTTACTTTATCCTTGGCCATTTAATTACCTAAGAAATAAAGACAAGATTAAAACGGTCTTTTCCCTCCCATTAATAAGCAAGAAAATTCAGCCCATCCCTTCTTCATTCTTCTCATTTCACGTGAAATACCAAAGTAAGGAGAGGGGAGAAAACTCCATGGGAGCTCAATGGGGATAGGCATAGATTCATGAAAAATTTGGTGAATTTAGAAGCTAGAAGCTAAGAAGAGTCAAGTAAGTTTATAAATCCTCTTTAGATTGTTAATTGTCATGAGATTGAATGCTTATAGTTGTTAAAAATTTAATTAAAGTTAGCTATGGTTTGGTTATGGTTTTAGAAGCTTGAGAGAGTGGATTTGAAGACTTGGGTTTAGCAATTTGTAAGTGTTATGTATATTAATTGATTCAATGATAAATGTGCATGAAAGTAGTTGATGAAAAAGTGATTTAAGTGATGCTGATTTCATGATTGAAGGGCTGAAAATTCATGGGATTGAGTTGGAAATTAGGAATTGAAAGTATAGAATGAAATTTAGCCGAAAATGCTTAAAAATGCTATTTTAGGTAGCTATCTTTGAAAACTTCTCTAGGTTAAGATTTAAGGATCTAGGAGCTAAAATTTTAAACCACGATACTCTCATACACCTAGTTTAAGTGAAAATTTATGGAACCTCAATCCGAGTTCGGTAGAGAAAGATATTAGCTTTTCCGTAAGAGTTGTCCGAGTAGTCCCGAAATGCGGCCAGGTCTGTTTCGAATGAAATATGGTACTGATCGGGAAATAATTAAAATGTGAGGTTAATTCTTACTTGTAGAGGGTCTTCCTAGATTTCTAACGATATAAAATAAGCTCGATTCAGACATAGAAGCTAGGAGATATGATCAATTTCGTAAAGGATAGTAAAACTGTCCGTAATGCACAAATGCACATGTTTATATTTGTTAAGCTTAAGAACACTTGAAATAAATGATTGAATATGTCTTAATGAATGCTACATGTGTATGGATTATTAGAGAATCCGAGAGAAGAGAATATTGAAGAATAAGAGAGGCTCGAAGTAACGAGGAAACGAGGCAAATGGATTACGATTTACAACCCCTAATAGCTTGGAAACATTGTGAGTGTGGCAAACCTTAGGGTTAGGACCTAGGGTCCTAACCATCATTGTTTATTTAATTTTATTTTTCATATAAATGGACTAATCTATATTCGGTAAAAAGGGAATGAGGCTTAATGTAAATGACTTGTATGATGACATGTTTGGTTGCTAGATTGCTAGTATTAGCTTAAAACATATGCATAGCTCGAAAATGCCGAGGTAAGTAACGGCACGCGGCTACGGACGCCAGGTACGCGAATCATGCATGAAGCATGTATATGTAGTAATGTGAACAATGAATTGATGATATGATATGCATGACTATATGTGCACATGATATGAATGATATGTTAGAACATGATAGATGCTTTTATGTTAGCATGATATAAACACTTGCTTATGGTGACATGGACTTGGTAATATGAAATGAATATTGATCAATGAAAATGAAAATGTTATTGAGTCTTGATCGATAGTTGGTCATAGGTAGTATGACATGCCTAGAGTCTGAGCTCATTGTTTAGTGCTACGGCACTCTTGTTTAGTATTTTGGTACTTTTGTTCGATACTATGGGTACCATTGATTGGTGGTTAGTCAACATTGTTAGATACCATGGGTATCTCTTGTTAGTATCTTTATGATACTCTTGTTAGTACCTTTGTGGTACTCTTGTTAGTGTCTTCGTAACACTCTTGTTGACTCGCTTACCTTGTCATACTATACCAAGGCATCACATGAACTTATTTGAAAGATTAAATGATTAAACATGAACTATATGTACACGTATTGGCTTGAGAAGCATTGATATTTGATCATGTATTATTATAGAGTATTGAAATGTAATTGATGCTATGTGTAGCACTTAATGTGAAATGACAATTGATATTGAAAATGATCATATGGCTATAAGTAGCCCTTGAAATGAATTGTTTAATGAAAGCTTGAGAAATGAAAAATGGGTATTGAGTTATATGCATTGATTTGATGCTAGCTTGAGCATATAGAACTTGACATTGATTTGTAAGATAGAAATGTTATATATGAGAAGCATGTTGATTAAATTTGGTTATTGATGAACTTGTATATTGATCGAACCATTGCCAT
This sequence comes from Abelmoschus esculentus, assembly GCA_035048815.1. NCBI lineage: Eukaryota > Viridiplantae > Streptophyta > Magnoliopsida > Malvales > Malvaceae > Abelmoschus > Abelmoschus esculentus. Next base: position 3,995,476 of record JAUCBN010000021.1, read on the forward strand.
GAATTGGATTTGTTGCTTACTTAAAACATGATATACTTGTTATGATATTATGTCTAATATGGTTAGACTAGGGCTGCCTCACTAAGTACTTAGCATGTACTTACCACTCGTTTGTTTCCTTCTTTTCAAAACAACAGGTGATCGAGTCAAGGAGCTAGATCGAGATTGAAAGCAAGCAAGGACACAAAGCGAGCAAAGTATGATATCTTGTAATGCTTTGTTAACTCCTAGTTTATGGTGGCATAAAATTCATATCTAGAATGGCTTATGCATTTTAAGGTTTGATATTTATACATGGCCTGTAATAATTATTAATTAAGCTTTTTAATTTGTAAGCCATAAGGCATGGTGACCATATTAGGCTAGTTAGTGCCTCTTGAGATTTTAGCTTATGGTTGGTATGTTGATTTTGAAAGCATGCATTTGGTATGTGGGTCAATTACCTTGATATCTTTGACACGAGAACCTAAGATAGCATTATGGTTGCTTAGTTGACATATCAAATGTATGGTAAGAAATTATTCTAAGTGTAGAAGGACATGATTATTGGCTTAGTAGTGAGTAGGCTTAATGGATTGAATTGGAATGTTGATGCTTGATGATCTAAACAAGCTATTATGGTCCCTTAAAGTTTAGGGATGAAATAAGATTAATTGGAGTCTCTTGCATTGTGTTTAAGTGTTTAAAAGCTTGAAACCCACCAATTTCGAGCAGGGGTATCGATACCACTTATATGGGTATCGATACCACCCTTGACAGTAAGGAAATTGCATCGATGCTTGGTTCGATACCAAGCCTTCATGTAGGCTTCCTGGTTCGATACCAGTATCGAACCAGGCTACCATAGCCTTAAGCCTTTGAGTCATCAAGGTAGGCCAGTATCAATACCTGGTTCGATACTAGAGCTCCTAGTAACGAAATTGCATCTATACCAGTATCGAACCAAGCTACACAACCTTGGTCAATGAGTCAACGCAGGCAACCTGTATCGAACTGAGGTTCGATACCCCTGTTCCGATACCTCCCTATAAGTGGTATCGATACCCTTAGCTATTTTGGGTCAAACATGAATTGTGAGAAATTGCTTGATCAAAAAGATAATATTAATAATGACTAAATGAATAAAATTTGGTTAGAGGTTTAGACCGAGCTCATTTGAAATCATGATTGACGAATGAATAGAATTTAAGAATCGAAATGATAAATTGTAAAAGTATAGAAAAGTTTTAAACTGGCCTCAAAATTGGTAGGTATTACATTTAATTGTCTTAAATAATTATACAAATAATCGAAACGATCTAAAAATGAATACAAATTTAGTTTAATTACGAGTTGACTGTTCGATCGACGCCCCCGTCTTTTAACCCGGGGTGAGGGTCTCACAAATATAATACTTCATTTTTAGTTCAAGTATTTGATAAGTGCACGTGGCATAAGTTGAATGGTAAATTGTTTATTATACAATTGTGGGATTCAAGTTTTTGTATATTTAACTTTAACTATAACAATTAGTTTAGTAAATAAAAGTATAACAAAGCCTACAATATTTGATTAATTATATTAACGGTTACTAAAACTATTAAAGCTAAATAGGACCATACAAAAAAAAAAGGGATAAACACTATTTAAATGATAAAGGATAAACGTCATCGATACTAACATAAAATCATAACCGTAATAAATGGTTGTATTAATGTAAGTAATCCATTAAATAAGCTCGATTTGGGTGTAACCAGATTAGTCATAAGACTCACTCGAATCATATCTTTGAGAAGCCTAAAACACTCCTTCCGTCTCAAGTTTAATATCCATTATTGACTTTTTTTTGTTAATTTTTTTCAATTTTTACTCACAGTTGTTTAAAATTTATTATTGATAAAAATATTAAAAAATATATTTTAAAAACCTTTTATTAAAAAGTTTTTAAATATATATCTTATAAAAATTAATTATTTAAAATATTTAATATAAATAGAGTCAAACTTTAAAAATATTGACTTTTAAAAGTTAAAAAAGTTAAACAATAAACATTTTAAGTGGTACAGAGATAGTCCTAAACTTCCTGCATTTGTAAGGCTTATTATTTGCATAACTTTATATACATAAATAATGCAGAGTTTAATTCCCTACCACTGGAACCCTACTAAGACAATATTCCTTGAGTTAATGGATCAAATAGTAATCTAATGAAACAGTGGGACAGAACTAAACCTTGGTTAGAAAGCCTACAAATGAAATATTCCTACCATTTCGACTGCCTGCTGAAACCACCATGAATGTCATGCTGTTGGATTTTCCTTGAGTCTCCTCTCAGCAGCTATAGCAGCAGCCATGGAAGGAGGTAGGTGTCTAAGACTTTCACTTTCGGTCCCATCTTCGTTGGTTTTTGGTACCGCGGATGCTGCTGCTGCTGCGGAGAAGAGGGATTCGACATCTTTAAGCGTCAGAACAGGTTGATCCTGATTCTTGGTGTTCCCAACAAAGCCACTTGAGTTCCGGCTTCTGTTGAGTTTATATATGCTCTCTTCGACGGTGTTTTTAACCTAATATCGGTCCAGAAAAGCATGAACCCTGAAGTTAATAATCGGAATTCAAAACGAAGATGAAATGAAGAAAATGTGAGATGAGATTTTAGAATGCCGTCAGTTCGGATGCATAAAAGTGAAAAATTCAACATAAATGACAAAACCAGGGATTCCAATCATATAATATCAATACGTAGGAAAATGCACATACTATAAATCGATGGAAAAGTGTCCTCTTATCCTGCCCGATTCGATGTACCCTGCTGATTGCTTGTGCTTCTACTGCAGGATTTAGTAGTGGTTCAACAAGAATAACATGTTGTGCCTCTAAAAGATTAAGGCCATTTGCTCCATGTTGGACCAAGAGCAATAGCACTTGAATAAATTTTGGTTCCGACTTCCGCATCTTCTGTCCACTTCCACTAATATTTTGTCCTCTAAATTCACTGATGGCAACATGTGATTTCCTGTGATTGCACATATTAATAACTTGATCAAATCTGAAAGTTGATATATATTTTCAGATATAAAAAAGGGCATTAACAAATATAACTAATCAACTAATAGAAGCACAGCGGAAGTAGAAACTAAATAATATAAACAGGCAAGGGGAAAGAGGCCAAGCATTTTACTTCCATAGAAACAAACCAGGTGTTATTAGAACACAAAATTTGGTAGGAAGAAACTAAAACTTCCGCTCTGGTTACTGGATCTCCTTCCCTACTCTTTTATCTCCGGTACAAGTTGTCAAGATCCATCAGTTTTGTTTATCTCATGTTTTGTTTATAAACTAATCACCTCTTGTACTACGTCGGCTCCTCTTCTGTTGCAATTTTAGAGCTCCCCAGGTATACAATCAACAAAATAAATTGAGCTGGTAAACAGATTCATTACCTTCCTCCTTTCATTCGGATGTAGGAAATGTCATTAGCAGTGAATGCATGTTCTAACACATCGAGAACATCATTCCAGCTTGAAAAAACCAGAACTTTAGCTTTTGGGTCAGCAGATTTAATCCCCAAGATCCTTCTGGTAACAGCTTCAATCTGTACAATCATCAACAAGATGTTTACCATTATAGTCATCTAAACGTCTTGATGTAAACAGTTGGTAGATTTCTCTTTTCCCTATAATTTTTGGCGTTGTCATTTTACAGAGATCTTGGATGGTAAAAGCAGGAATCCTTAGGTAATAATTTCCTAGATAAAGCATAAGAGAATTAGAAGTCAAGTTTTGTATGAGCAGGATTCAGACAGATGCTTAACAAAGACATAGAAACAAGATGGAAACCAAACGGGACAAGCAGACTCAATCTGATGGCTAAGGATAATCGACTAGTAAGACTGATAAAATGATGGTTCTGGCAGCTTTGTCCCATGCATCCCACGACATGACTCTGCACAAGTTGCACGTAGAAAATGGGAAAGAAAGGAAAAAGAGAGAAATGATTGACTGGATGTACAATATTATTCTATTACAGAAGATATAGCAACCAAGATGATCGGATAACTGAAAATGTAAAATATCAAAAGAATTGAAACCATGCACTTGCATGAGAATGCTTAACAGGTAAAGGAAATAGATAAGGAATACACATGCTGCATAAAAATTATATTTAGTCAGCTGTGTTGGCCTTGGCATTATTTGAGGTGATATGCACCAAAAGGCACTTGAGCAAAATGTAGGTTGATTTTAAAATATGTATAATTATTCCATGAATTTATTAAACCATGAAAGTAGTTCAATCTAGACCTCCCTCACCCCAAAAGAAAAGAACATTCATAAGTGCACCTTCGTTCCATAGGAACCTTGAACAGTAAAAGATGCTTCAACACTGTCACCACCTTGAAATGTGTGAGAGATAGGTGAAATTTGCCTATCATCAGCTAAAGCAATATTTCCAACATCTGTGTGCTGCCTACATGTTGGGCACATTACCCATTTATTTTGAGACTTATTCCCATGGCTTAATCCTTGTTCAGTTATAGCAAATAAACCTGCAATAAAGTGAGGCATGAAATGCAAATGAGTCGAATGAAAAGTTCAAAGCAAATGAAGCTATCAATATGATATATCATCAATAGGTAAAATAAAGGGAACAGGATAGGTCACTCTAAAATGGCGACAAACAACGAAATAAAGTAAAAAAGGAATAGACAATTAAATCCCCGCTATTTGTCACTTCAATTGATTTCACAGGATGGATAGATCTTTACAAGACTGTGAACACTAGATATTATATCTTAAAGAAACTTGATATTAACTTTAAGGATGCAATGTTTTTGGGAGGATCTTAATTCAGTCACCTAAAACTGTAATCCACCACATATGCAGAGAGACAGTTCACAACATATGCTGAGGGGGGAAGTTACCAGCAGTAATTAATCACCACAAAACTTCAACTAGTATGTTTTAGTTCAATGTTAGTATACAAAAAATATTGTTACATTAATTTTCATTGCAAGGGTCAATCTTTAACACAGACATTATCTTGAGTGCAAATGGCTTTCATGGAAGTTTGGAAATCAGAAGGGGGATGGTAAAACTTACATTTACAGCATGTAACATGTCCACATTGAAATACCATCTTCTGACTGCTTAGCCTTTCTTGACAAATAGGACAAGCTTCCTCATTAGCTTTAAGTGGATATGTGCTTTTCTGTTCCATATAAGTTGACATGGTAGAGATATCTTGAGTTAAAGTGGAATTATCAGAACTCTCCATTTGCGCCATATTTTGAGATAGAACCAATCCCTTAAAACAGTTCACGTAAGAAGCAAATGAGTTTTTGTTATTTATATGTGAAGCTAAGATAAGAAAACATTTGATTGAAAGCAAATATAAGGCATGCAATTTCTTTCAGGCCAAAGCATATGAAGAACCATGACAAAAGGAAACTAACACATTAATGATGGATCATCCTGCCAGAACTAAAACATGTCAACCAAAATATTTCAAACAAACTATGGTGTATAGAGGGCAGTGAAGAAAATAAAACTTGATTGTAAAGAATTTCCAACAGACATTTTAGCAGTACCTTTAAATAACGAAGTTTCCCTTTGATATTCGATAACAAAGTCAATGACATGAATTTGTCACTAGTGTTTTGCACACTAGCTGAAGCCAATTCATCTGGACTTAAAGCATCAATTGATTTGTCATTTTCAAACTCTCTTATGTGCAATCGAGTCATTGCCATCTTGATTTCATCATGCGCGTTCAGAACTTGTGCTTGGGCAATTGCTAAGAGCCTAGCATGCCGATACTCTTTCCTCATGCCCTAACCAGGTCATGAGAAAGGTTGGACGGATTAAAAGAAGGGGAAGAAAAAAGGAAAATCAATTTCCATAAAGCACATGATACATGCATCATGCTAATAAAAAGAGAAAACAATTGAATATCGTTATGTGCCTTCCCCCCACTTCAATTAGTACAGTTTAGCAGAATGTACCAGTAAACAATAATCGGATGGACCATACCTCCAGAATTTGTAGCTGCTTTGTAGCTGCCAACATACCCTCTTTTCTTAACTGAGCCTTGCAATAGCTCTTTATAACTCCAAGAGCTACTTCCAATTGAGAAGGAGATTTAGAGACCTATCAATAATAAAACAAAGAGTACAAAATGCTATCATATAATGAAACTTACATAATGAAGTCCCAGTACACCTCAAGAACAAAATTCATATGAGATAAAGTAACCAACCACTATTGTTTCTTGAACACCTCTCTTCAATTCTTTATCATCAACATTAGATGACGTTGAATTTTTGGTTGGCTGCGATAAACTCCAATAAAATCGATTAAGTGCAGACTTCTTCTTTTGCAGAACTATTGCCTCTTCAGCAGAAGTAACCATCTCTCCATCCTTTTTGTTAACCCGAAAGAGCCTTGCCTCATAATCCTAGTTGACAATGTTAAAAAATGTAAAAGAGTGTACACTGGTATGGTCAAACATCAACAACAATGCAAGTTTGGAGGCAAACCTGGAACAAATCCTCTAATTCACAATGAACACAAATAGGTCCATCACCGATAACCTGACAATTACGGCAGTATCTGACACGCTCAATATCCTCCTCTTTTGGATTTTCCATTGTTTGATCAATTTCTAAAAGTCTGTCAAGCAATTTCCCCCTAAAGGACTCCAATAGATCTAAACCATTCTGGACGTGATACTTTAGAGCAGTAATACTCTGAAACCTGTAATAAATAAAACCAATAAAAAGGTTGGGCAAGATCAGGAAGATAGCATAATCAAAATTATAACTATTACAAACATATGATATACTGATTGTCGTGCAAAAAGGAAACAATAGATTAAAAGGCCTGATCAGCTCATGAATTAAAAACCCAGTTTGCAATTGCAAATTGTTTCTATTCCAAAAAAAAATGATTATACAAACCTACTGTAAGTTTCGGATGCCACTCTCCTCATACTCAGCTTATTATTTATGTCTTTCAAGATAAATAAATTATGTGTCAGGATATCTAGAACTATCAAAATATCCGTACTTAGTTTTACTATAATTGCACATAATGTATATGGTTTATTCCTATTTGAACATTGAGAAGAATCACATACTTATCCATCGACAGTACATAAAAAGAGGTCACGGCAATTCTATCTTCCAAAAAAGAGAGAAATGTATTGCTAGCAAAAATATAAATCAGTGCATTCTTGTAGTGAAACAATCATTAAGGCAGGTTTAAATAACAATTGAATGCGTACAAAAAATATTGCAAGGACAGAATCAATCAATTTTTATGCCATACCAGCGATTTAAAAGATGATTTACATTCTAAAGATATTTATTGCTTTAAAATTTTGTTTTGGTGTTGTAATTCTTTAACTGCTCTATTTATTAGAGCAGGGCTAACCTTCTATATTTTTGGATGAATTGAAAAACTATTTATTATAAAAAAAGCAGAAGAAAGCATAAATTATGATATAAAGGGATTGAAAACACTACGCAAGAGACAATTCTAAAAACAAAGATAATCTCTAACCAGGAAGACATTCGTGATGAGCGTCGATTCTTAAGAGTTCCTGAGATAGCCTCTTCAATCTTTCTTATTAACTCATTAGAGAAATCCTTGTCTTTCTCAGCATGATCAAGAGCTTCCAACCACCAAACTCTATATTCATTATTAGTGTCACTCAATGCATTAGAAACCTGCAAAAACATTATTGTTAAATTCTCTAATGTGCAATAGATAGACAAAAAAATGTAATGCAAACCTGGATGCTACAAATACGGAGGCTGTTATTATAACAGAGAATTAACACCTTGGGTATGACATGTCCAAAATAATATTCAGCATTTTAACTTGATTCAGGAGGTAGCTTTATTTGAGAATTCAAGGGATGTAAAAATCAAATTAGAAAAAGAAAGGCACGACTTACTCTTCTGAAAGCAATTTTTTGTGCTATCTGGAATATATAATTTGTGCTTGACTAGAATCTTATAGAACTTTTTTTTTGTGCGTAAATTGTTTGATCTAAACACAGATGACAATACAACAGCATGAGGGGTAATTTTCCTTTTGCAGAAAATAAAGAGGGGGAAATGTGCTCATGGGAGGATGTAGCATGAAAGAAAAATATCGTTCATTTTTATGGGAAGGGAGCTTCAAAGAGGTTGCAAAATTTGGGTTGATTCTCAAGATTATGTGTAACAGGAAACAACAAAACTAAGGCTTGCCTATTAGCTGATTAGGTTTCCATAAATATGGGACTAAATGAGCATGCAGATTATTTTCACATGAGATAGGTATAGCACATGTAACGTACATTTGACGTGTAGCATTGAAATGCAATGCCTGCACTCTAACAAGTAAACTTTAATAAATATTTTGTGATATTTCTCTTTGTATCATATTCTAAAGTGATACAGAGAACATGTATTATACCTGCGTGTATGACTTTCTGAACTCTTGCTGTGCTGCATATAACTTTGTAGTAAATGCTGATAAATACTTCTGTTTTAAATTTTGGCATTCTATTCTCAAAGATTGTTCGTCTAAAGCTCCAGATAACATGTGGCACTGACCCTTGCAATCTTGGTCATTATTTGTGCTTTTCTCTGACAGGCCAGATGCTATATCATGCAGATTCCCAGAACTGGTTTTAGAATCCTCAAGGTCCTCGAGTTTTTGCCTCTTCTCAGAACTTTGATCACATATTTCTATGTTGTGGTCATTGGAGGCTTTCTCAGAGTTTTCAGAGAACTGTTGTGTCTCTACTGGAAGTTGCTCCGAGAAGGTTGTAACCATAGGTAGTATCTGAGAAAGATTGTGATGAATGTGAATACTCAACAGAGGGTCCAGGCGAAAATCGTCAGAATGCTCTTTAGTTATATCCAGTGCTTCCTTATATAACACTACTGCTTGACAAAGTTTCTCTTCGATTATAGCTATTCCTGCAAGCCCATTTAAAGCACTAACTAACATCCGGAGCGCCTCCTCTCCTTCTGTCTTGGTCTTGCTAATAAGAACCTAAAAATGAAATCCTCTTAAAGTACTGATAATAGAAGCTTTAGCAGAAAATGTTTCTATTACAGTTTACAACTCACATTTAATATTTCCTCCATAGTCATTGGGGCCTGTTGCAGAGAACGCAGCCCAAAACTTCCTACTTGAGGGTGACAACAGGCTTGACGAAGCTTCAAGAGTGCGTTCAGAAGCTTTGCTGCTTCTGCATGCGTGATAAATGGATCGAATGATGCCCCAGATGAAACACCACCTAGAAAAGTATATATGAAATGTAAGACCTAAACTCAGCTTCTGACTTTAAGTTGGTAAATTACTTGTAAATTCACCTAAATAAAGGTATTGTAAAACCAACAGCAACCTGAGATTTCTCTTTTCCGGAAATCTTCTTTCATACTTTCAAGAACTTCAGTAGCAAAACTCACACATGTTTCATGTTGCCTTTGATAAAAGTGTTCTTCAATTGGTGAGAAAGTGAGCCAAGAGACAGATTCCTCTTGAGGAGGAAGCTGCAACTCATCAGCAACATGAAATTTTGAAGAACGCCACATGATTTGTTTAAAAAAATTATGTGTGAATTCCATAGCCCCGGCATCTTTTTTCTGCAAAAGGAACATATAAACATGTAGAAAATCAACTTACAACTTTGTGGAAAAATAAAATAATGTTGAAAAAAGAAAAAAGAAAATTTAAGCTTTTTGTGAAACGGAAAAAGAAACATAATTGATTTTCTGTTGTTAAATGAATGATTTTGTTTACACAAGTTAATGCCTTTTTATAGGCTTTAGAATAAGACTTTGAATAGGATTAGAAGTCCTAATTACTTTAGGCTTTTAATCCTATTAACTTAAGACTTTTAATTCTACTAAAATTATCTCTAAGTAATAGATCCTAACTCAAATTCCTACCAATACTATATATATAATCTCACACTCCCCCTCAAGTTGAAGAATATATATTGTATATTCCCAACTTGAATAGAAAGTTGTCGAATAAAGCTTTTGGTAATGCTTTTGTAAACACGTCTGCCACTTGTTCTTCTGTAGGAAGATAGGATAAAAAAGTTGTCCTATTAGTAATCTTTTCTGAGATAAAATGTCTATCAATCTCTACATGTTTCGTCCTATCATGATGAACTGGATTTCGAGCAATTTATATGGCAGAATGATTATCACAAAAAATCTCGAACTTTTCCTCTTGGTTAACATCTAGCTCTTTCAGTAGTTTTAATAACCAAATTCCTTCCCACATTCCCAATGCTAAAGCCCTATATTCTGCTTCAGCGCTGCTTCTAGATACAACTGTTTGTTTCTTACTTCTCCAAGTCACTAGATTTCCCCAAGCAAAGGAACAATAACCACTAGTTGATCTTCTTTCTGTCAGTTCACCTGTTCAACTTGAATCTGAAAAAATCTGAATAAAACTTTTTTGAGTCCTTTTAAATAGCAGTCCATGCCCTGGTGTCCCTTTCAAGTATCACAAAATTTTAATTGCAGCTTTCATGTGATCCTCCCTTGGATCAGTCATGTGTTGACTGATAACATTAACTGGAAAGACAATATCTGGCCTGATTAATGATAAATAAATTAACTTTCCCACTAACCTTTTAAATTTACCCTTATCAACTTTATGGCTTGAGTCATCTTTACGAAATTTTAATCCTGCTTCCATGGGACTATCAACCGGTTTGCATCCTAGCATAACAGTTTCATTAAGTAAATCAAGAACATACTTTCTTTGATTTATTACTAAACCTTTGCTCGACCTAGCAACCTCCATGCCTAGAAAGTATCTGAGTTTTCCTAGGTCTCTTGTTTCAAACTCTGTATTTAATAACCTTTTCAGGTGACTTACATCATCACCTGTCAGAATTATGTCGTCCACATACACTATTAAAATAACCCTTTTATTGTTAGAGGTTATCTTAATGAAGAGTGTATGATCTGCTAAGGATTGTTTGTATCCAGCTTTCAGAATCACCTTGGTGAATCTGTCAAACCAAGCTCTAGGCGACTGTTTTAAACCATAGATGGATTTATTAAGTCTACAAACTTTTTGATCACCTTTTATCGACTTCAAACCCGAAGGTACTCTCATGTACACTTCTTCTTCCAATTTTTTATTAAGAAAAACATTCTTAATGTCAAGTTGATGCAGCATCCAGTTTTTGTTTACTGTCAAACTTAAGAGAACTCTAATTGTATTTAGCTTAGCTACAAGAGCAAAAGTCTCATTATAAGCAATTCCATAGGTTTGAGTAAAACCTTTGGCTACCAACCTTGCTTTATACCTTTGTATACTACCAACAGAGTTGTATTTTTATGGAGAACACCCACTTGCATCCAACTGGTTTCTTGCCCTGCGGAAGATCTGTAATGGTCCAAGAATCATTCTTTTCAAGTGCTTCAATCTCCTCTTCAACAGCTCTTCTCCACTTAGAATCATTTAGAGCCTCCTCAATAGTGTCAAGTATTTGTTCTTTATCTAAGCAGGCTGTAAAAGCCTTGAAAGATGGCATTAGATTATCATAAGCAACATACCTCTGAATGTGATGCTTTGTACATTCTCTTATCCCTTTCCTTTTAGCAATTGGTAAATCATCAACCTCAGGTAACGAGGAAAGAATCTCAGTTAGAACATTACCTTCATCATTCTCATTGGCAACTGAGCTCAAGTCCAATTCTTGGCAAGTGTCAGATTGCAAAACAATTTCTGGAATAATTTTCTGTTTTCTGGTGTAAACTTTTAATTGCTTAGAGGGTTGAGGAGTTTGTGAGGGAGGTTTAGGTGAGAATTGAGGAGTAGTAACAATAGGTGAAGGATGAAAAGTTGTAGGTGTAGAAGTGGAAGAGTTATCAGGTTCAAATGACAAAGGATTGTTAATAAATAAATCTGAAGAATAAACTTGATTTCTGAGAGGCTAAAAAATATCACTATTCTCCCCCTGATTTTCAGTCGAGTGGAAATAAGGTTCATGTTCAAAAAATGTGAGATCCAATGAAATAAAAAAAAATTTAGGAGGATGGTAACATTTGTAGCCCTTCTTAAGTGAAGAATTCCCTACCAAGACACACTTCAAAGATCTAGGGTCTAGTTTTGACATAGAGAGAGCAGAATCTTTTACAAACACAATGCAACCAAAAATTTAAAAGGGAGAATAGATGACAACGGTTTAAAATTTGGGTAACACTCTGAAAAAATAACTCTAGGTGTTCTATGTTGCAAAACCTTACTAAGCATTCGATTAATGAGATAGGTCGTAGTTAATAAAGCCTCGCCCCACAAATACTTAGAAGTGTTACTGGTGAACATCAAAGACCTAGTAACCTCTAACAAATGTCTATTTTTTCTTTCTGCAAAATCATTTTGTTATGGTGTATCCACACAAGTGCTTATTTGCAAAATCCCTTTTTTGTTAAAAAATTCTCCTAATGACTTGGTAAAATATTCACTCCCATTATTAGATTTGAATATCTGAATTTTACATCCAAATTGAGTTTCTACCATATGATAAAATTTCTCAGAAACAGAGGCTACTTCAGATTTATCCCTTAACAAATATGTCCAAGTTATTCTACTATGGTCATCAATGAAAGTGACAAACCACCTACTACCAATTATATTCTTCACTCGAGAAGAATCCCAAACATCACTATGAATCAATGAAAAAGGGTGAGATGGTTTGTAGAAAGATGGTAAATAAGATGCTTTTGTCTGTTTAGCAAGAGGACATGTATGGCATTTAAAAGAACTTGGATTTTTATTAACAAACAATTTAGGGAATAATTGAGCAAGATAATGGAAATTAGAATGCCCTAACCTAAAATGTCATAACATTATATTATCAATTTGTTCTAAAGAAGTAAAGGAACAAGAAGTATTTGGTATGACAATTGGTTGACTACCGAGAAGGACATAAAGACCATTTTGTAAGCTAGCATTGCCAAGCATTTTTTCTCGAATTCATTGCCTGTAAAAAACAACCAGATTCAGTAAACTGTAATGAACACTTCAATTTCTTGGAGAGTTTACTAACAGAGATAAAATTGCAGGCAAGATTAGGCACAAACAGAACATCTTCAAGCAACAAGTTATCATTAATGAGGACCGAGCCACTTCCTTTGATAGGAGAAAAAGAGCCATCGGCTGTTTTAATAGAACTTCTAGAAGATGAATCTAAAAAATTAAGGAATAATTCTCTGTTATCAGTCATGTGATCAGATGCTCCAGAGTCGATGATCCATGTTGATGTACCTTTAGAAGAAAAGAGTACAGTAGGAGAACAAATATCTTGTATGCCTTTATCCTCCACGAAAACTAAATTTGTTTCACAGGTTACTGTTGAACCTGGAATTGCTTGAAAAAACTCCAATCCAACCGTTTGTTTTGTTGCGGGTAACATCTCAGAGGTTGTCGAAAGGAATCCTATTAAGAATTCAGACTATGATCGATATTAGACTGATACCATGTAGAAAATTAACTTCCAACTTTGTGAAAAAATAAAATAATGTTGAAAAAAGAAAAAGGAAAATTTAAGCTTTTTGTGAAACGGAAGAAGAAACATAATTGATTTTCTGTTGTTGAATGAATGATTTTATTTACACAAGCTAATGCCTTTTTATAGGCTTTAGAATAAGACTATGAATAGGATTAGAAGTCTTAATTACTTTAGGCTTTTAATCCTATTAACTTAAGACTTTTAATTCTACTAAAATTATCTGTAAGCAATAGATCTTAACTCAAATTCCTACTGATACTATATATAATCTCACAAAACATACAATAAAAATGTGGAAACTAGGACGTATTTAGAACCACTTCAGGATTTGATGAAGAGCCAAATAAACACTCAATGAAAAGATACTAGCTAAATATTTACAAAGAACACTGCATTGCAGTTGAAACATTAAGGTCATGTTTTGCATTTTTTGTGGTGTGCCACAGTATAGTATCACAAAAAGACTCAGGAGGCAGAAAATGATAAAGAATATAAGCATACAAAGACATATTAGGTCCAACTTTGAACCAAATTAAAATGTACACCGGTAAGATTGCACCAATTCAAAGATGAGTGGTAAATTTGGACCTTATCCCAATATAAAAGAAATCCAAGTCCCACAATCTTCTTTATCTGACAAAGTTCTCAAAACAAATTTCTTTGGCATAGCACCATCATCCACAAAGGACCATAAAGGAAACATTACATGGGAAGCTTAAAACAGCTATTGCAATGATGCAATCTACATAATCCAAAAAGGACTATCTGAAGAAAAGTAAATGAAACTTTAAGACAGCTATTGCTGTTTTCTATCTAACAATTTATACAGTAATAGATTAGAGATAATTCTTATCTTGTTACATAAGAGTACCCTTTTATTTCATTTTAAATCAGCTTCAAACTAGGGGCAATATATCCCGTTTATTACATGATTTAAATTCCTGTTCTTTTGAAGAAATCTTTATGACAGTTTATTGCAAGATTTAAATTCAATCATTTTCGTACTTTGAGGGACATAGTTGCAATTACGACTTCCAAAAGCTTTTAATAGGTCTAGAAATTATTGTACAGTTTATGCTTTCAACAAATTTTAAAGTTATCAGCAAAATATAATACTACATTAAACATGAAAAATTAGTTTATAATTATAACATTCATTTAAGTGTATATTGGAAGCCATAATGCACATATGTAATTGTTGGAAGACAAACAAAGGTAAGAAACTTGATACCTCATATGGATCTCGTATAACTTCCACCCACCACCTTGAAACATTGAAAGGACTTAGTTTCAGGAATCTTAAAAGTCCATATAAGTCATCAAGTTTGCGTTGTATAGGGGTGCCCGTAATACACCAGCGATGTTTAGCATATAATCTCATGGCCATTTCTGTTGCAGCAGCAGTATTGCTCTCCACCATTTGAGCCTCATCCAGACAAACCCTCCACCACAATATTCTAGTGAGAAGAGTTGGAATAACAGGGTACCTATTGAAAAGTCAGCCCTGTCATCTTCTTGAGTCATTAAAATAAGGCAGCCAAGATAAAACCTAGAATTATTACATTAATAGGAGCCATTCAAGTTAGTTAAAACTTTTGTTTAGTTTTTATCTAATAATAATTTAAATTCCAAGAACCAAAAGGATGGATGAGAGGAAAAAGAGTTTAAAGGTAAGCTATTAAACACCAAAGAAATCAAAATGATCAGACAAAATGAAGTTTTGAGGAAGAGGAAAAAAATCAGTTAAAGATTCTGAAAGTACACTCCTGCAGGCTGCAACTAGCACTGAGTTTAGAAACATTAATGTAAAGAATTTACA
The DNA here is from genome assembly GCA_035048815.1 of Abelmoschus esculentus. Lineage (NCBI taxonomy): Eukaryota > Viridiplantae > Streptophyta > Magnoliopsida > Malvales > Malvaceae > Abelmoschus > Abelmoschus esculentus. The sequence continues at coordinate 4,010,810 of JAUCBN010000021.1, forward strand.
AAAAAAAAAAAAAAAAAAAAAACTCAAGAATAAAAAATTGTAAATGTCAAAAATAAAATTTTAGAAAAGCCTAGGTATGGATGGAGCCACTCCAAGCACACAGTGAACCCAGAAAAGCTATGAAGCAATCAATCCTAGTAAAATGAAAATTATAATATATAACAACTTGAGAAGACCTTCAAATAAAAAAGTCAGACATAAGTTTCAGCAAAACTCATTTTGACAAAAAAAAAAAACAGCAGTTAAGAGGGAACCTCTTCTGGAATCTCAAGAAGCGCCGATCACCTTCATGCCTATCAGAGTCGTGAGAGAGGTCCTCTTTGAGTACATCATATGTTGTTAATACAATATCAGCACTGACAAGTTCATTGATATCCACCTTAGATGCATTTGAAAGAGAAGGAGTTCTTACTCCTTCATAGATACAAATTTTTAACGAACCTGGACGTGTATGACTAAGAATGACAAACAAAAGTAAAAGAAATAAATATATAAGTACCTTTCATTAATGAATCGCAATGGAAAGGTATAAAATAATGAAATTCAAAAATATCCTCCAAAACTGAAGGAATCAAGTGAAATTAACAAGATGATATAAAATTTCTTCTCTCCCAAATAATAAGTTCTACTTACCACCAACAATGCAAAATCTAATATTACTATAGTTTTAAGGATAGTGGAATTTGTAAAAGTGTACAAAAATAAGTCAGGGAAAAAATTATACCGAATAATCTCAGTCTCCCATTGAGATAATATAGGAGCTGGACAGACTATAAGAGTTGCACCTGTAGCAATGGGAGAGTCGGTAGCTTGTAGTAGCTCCAAACATGGTTTGCAAACATGCTCTCCCTCTCTAACAACAATCTTGGTTGTCTCTTTCCTTGTTTTAGGCTTTTGTAGTCCTTGTTCATCAGCATTTTCACTGACTTTCCGAGCTTTTCCTCTAGGTGAATAACCGACACATTCTGAATGTTGCCAAGCATCACACATGTCACACTGCACCCACAATCCTTTATATTTGCGGTTTTCACTTACAGCTCCACATATGCACTCAACGCGGTCCCTTTTCAATCTTTTGAGGCTAATTCTCCCACCAGTTGTAACATTTGCTACAGTACCCTCAAAAACAGCAACTTCAGATTCAGGCTTCTGGTGTGTGAAGATGCAAGCAAGCAGTTCAACAGTCTTTCCCAGACCCATTTCATCTGTTCATAATTACCACCACATAAGCAAGCAGAATGACATCAGATATGTAGGTAAATATAAGCTTTAAACAATAGAAGGGGAAAAAGCATTTTTTCAGAAATCATAAGTCAAAAATAACCCCATATTTGAGGAGAATGCACACAGTAGCATAAAGAATTGGAACAGTTAGTGCCAATATCTACATAGCCAAACTAATTTGGAACAACACAATCTCATAGATCAGGGTATTCAAAAGCCAAACTCAAGTAAACTGACCAGAGATCCTTTCACCTCTATCATTATTAAATTAAGCTTCAATTCTGTTTAATATAAAATGTCGAATTGATTTGAAGGGTTTCTGAAAGACTGACACATTGTGTACCTGCTAGAATACCACCGCAGACATAAGGAGGCGTGGGCTCTGGATGCAGCGAAACATTTCCACTGAAGACATTATCCCACAAAGTAAGCAACTGAACATAAGAAAAATGCTTTTTCGGAAGGTGTGTAGATGGGAAAAAGAACAAAACACAACAACAATAACAATGGAAGGACAAACTTTTTGAGTAAAATGCCGACCGAATAAAGAAACCCTACCCAAATGGATTAAAGAACATTTTTGAAGAAGTATCAAGAAAATCCACAGGTATACACAATGGAGAAGAGAACATGCCTCTTTCCCATTCTTCCAGAATTTTGGAGTCACCCTTCTCTCGCTGTACCATCCAGTAAGCTGCACGCCGCTGATATGGTCTCAAAACAGGGAGCAAGTCAGGAATTTCATCATTCAGCACCGAGTTCTCTCTGCATCGGACATATATAAGTGATTGCTTCCAGAATTCAACCACAATTAGGATGTCAAAACATAAGTATGAGTTACGATAGTTCTGCATCACTCAATAAACCTATAATAAAATAACAGGACACTCACTTTGATGGCTTTATGGCTTCATAAAACTCAGCAGCATCAAACCTTGCTCGTTTCCCAGGTCTCGAAATTTCATCTTCTGTCGCTGGATCCAAATCAACTTCCATGTTCACTGATTCACTAATTCCATACTTAGCTTCACAAGTCATTACTTCAGGACGTAGCCAAGCCATAACATTAATCATACTCTTTTTCCAAAGTTGCCTCGTATTCTCCAGGAGTGACTCACAATCATCAAAAACACCCTTTAGTATTTCCACCCTCACTCTCAAAGACGGCAAGCTCTCCGAAAATGTTACCTCTGGCACCGGCCGCAAAGTCAGAAATTTCAAACTTGCTAAGTGCACAAGAGCCGAAATACCTTCATCGGGACTGTCAAAACTCCCAGATAGCATCAATGATTCCATCTCTGCACCATCGGATATGTTTTTCTCTATAAATTCCAAAGACACGTCACTAGAAGATAACACAGGCCAATGTCCTAGTTTAATACGACTGACAAACTCACTGACATTACAAACTCGAAACCTTAAGGAGTACTTGGAGTCCCCATAAAAGTCCTCACTGATTCTATAACCAGCATACCCTTCTCTCAAATTCAAATCAATCAAAACAACCTCAGACAGGTCAAGATGTTCATCCGAAAGCCAAGAAGCCCTATCAACTTCTACAAAGAATGGTTTCTCTATATCTACTTCTTCCTCCTTTCGGTTTATATCCTGTTTGGTTTCAACATTACCAGTGTTGTCTATAATTAAGGCGCCTGATCTACGCGGATTGACCTGCTTTTTCCGACCCATTCTTCTCACTGAAAACCTAATATGAACTAGATAAAGGCAAACAACAGAAAATTACAAACAAACCCAGAAGCTTTAAAAGAGGGTTTCAACAGCCAATTCAATAAGCAGCTTGTGTTCTTTTGATGAAAAAAGCATGCCCAGATCATTAAAATAAACAAAAGCAATAAACAAAAGCTGAACTCAATTGAATAAGCAGAAACATAACGAAAACGAAGAATTAGATTAAATCATTGTAATTATAAGATGACGAAAAGAATATGAAACCAGAGACAGAGATAGAAAAGCAATACCAGGAAAGGAATTGAGGTACAATTTGGTTGCGTTAAGAAGGTGCTACGAGGAAACAGCTTGGGATTTGCAAGATCCCTGTGAGACTGCAAAACACGCGCCAATTGCGAGTTGCCAAAGTCGGTAACTCGAGGATAGATTTTGTTTTATGTGGAATCCTAAGGCGTATTTTTACCCACGGACTTGGGAGTGAAACGCATTTTTCCTAATTAATATATATTTTTAATTTTAAATATTAAAATATGAAACTCAAAATTTTAAATTTTACATTAATTTTAAATTTTAAATTAAACTTTTAATCCTTAAAACTTATAAAAAAATTATATTATCTACGTATCAAATATTTTTCTTTATAATCAAGTAACTAAAAATAAATATGAAATAGTTATATATACTTTAAAAATTATAAAAAAGAAAACAAAAAATAAAAATAAGTTGATGTTTTAAAGGAAATAATTTAATCACTTTATTAAAATTGTGGCAATTTTTTTTTTATTTCTAATATTGAGATACTTTGAGAAACACATTGTCTATCTCATATTCGATATGTTTACATAAAAATAAGTTTTTTGTCAGTTAAAAATTATTTGCAGTCTTTCTTTAATGGTTTAAGTCTTCTTTTCAGTTTATCTAACAAGTTCAGTTCTATTATTCTCTTTTCATTTAGCTCAATCCAATACAAAGATGTTTTACACTTACGTCCATGCATAACCTTGAAGGGAGTCATTTTTATGCTCAATTGGTAGTTGATTTTATAGATAAATTCCACAAACAAGAATTAATCCTCTCAACTATTCAAAAATACTTATGATAACGAGAAAAAATAAACTCATTTTTTAGAATTTATTCTATCATTTTAATGAGTTATCTTAATATTATAATTGAAATAAATCTGTTTTATAGAAGTTGTCATTAAAAGTAATTAATTTTGTAAAAAAATAAAATAAAAAATAAATAAAAAAATTGTTTATGAAATTGTTTTAAATTTTAGGTTTTTTTTTAACAGAAACAATGATTATGAGAGATTTTAGCAATTCACCTAACTTGACCATGAGATGGGGACCAAGCCAGACTTCGAAACAAGGAAATCAAGCTATAAATTTTAGGGTAAACTACCACAGTGACCACTCAACTATTTGGCGATACCTATTTTGGCCACTCAACTAAAAAACTCGTCAATCAGGTACCCCAACTTTAAAACCCTACCCATTTAGGTCACTCGCCGTTAAAAAACTAACAGTGAATCTGATGTGGCTGTTAAAAACAAACGGCAATGTTTATATGTTAATTAATAATATTTTTTCTTTTCCACGTTTGAAAATGGATATCTAACGTCACAGAGAGCTATGGAGCACTCAAAGGAAGCTTGCAAGCCATGGTCCATGAGTTTAGCACCAAGTCTTTAAGAGAAAACGCTCCAGAAAGAAGTCGACGATCGGCTGATACCGTTGCTTGAATCGGCGATGAAAACAGAGGAAGATCTTGATTTGCAGGATGTGTTTAGAAGATTTGTTTTTGAAAGTTTGTGTAAAGTATCATTGGGTTACGATCCTTGTTCCTTGGATATCTCGAAGCCGCAACCACCACTCATTAAGGCGTTCGATATGGCAATGGAGATATCCGCCATGAGGGGAATGATACCCATGTTCGTGGTGTGGAAATTAAAGAGAATGCTTAATGTCGGGTCGGAAAAGAAACTCAAGAAAGCGATTAGCTCGTTCACGACTGTGTTTTAGAGATCATTCAGAACAAAAAAAGGGTTTTGAAGAAGTGAAAATCCAAAACTGCGTCGTTGTTGGCGGTGATGATCTCTTGTCGAGGCTTTTATCAGTTGTCCACGAAGAGAAAGTCCTGAGAGATATGGTGATAAGCTTCATAATTGCCGGAAGAGACACCACTTTCTCCGTCATGACGTGGTTGTTCTAGCTGCTCTCGAAGCATCAAACTGTTGAAAAAATGATGGTTAAAGAAGTGAACTCATGGTTAACAATGGCGGAAAATGGATTAGATTTTGAAACGTTTAAGGAAATGAATTGCATCAAGGCCGACATTTACGAATTGATGCGGCTTTACCCTCCGATAGCATGGGACTCCAAGCACACTTTAAACGAAAATATTTTCCCGATGAAATAAGGAGGATAAAAGTGTCGTAGGGGAAAAATGGTACAAGTTTAAACCAAATCGGTGGTTCCAAGAATCGGGTGTTGAGAACGGGTTGTTAAAGCCAGTCAACCCTTTCAAGTTCTCAGTCTTTCAAGCAGGTCCAATAGTCTGCCTTGGTAAAGAAATGGCATTCATTCAGATGAAGTATGTGGTGACTTCTATTTTGAAACTGTTTGAGATCAGACCGGTGAATGGGGATCAGCCGGATTTTGTTCCTCTCTTGACCGATCATATGACCGGTGGTCTTAATGTTATGGTAAAGAGAAGAACTGAACTAGTGAGACAAATGGTCAAACTTTAGTCAACACAACTATTTCTACTAGATTATATGGCATTATGTGTTCGACAAAGCATAAAAAAAGTTTTTTACAACCACGTCAGATTCACCATTAGTTTTTTTAACGGCGGGTGACCTAAATAGGTAGGGTTTCAAAGTTGGGGTACCTGATTGACAAGTTATTTAGTTGAGTGGCCAAAATAAGTATCCCCAAATAGTTGGATGGTCATTGGGGTAGTTTACCTTAAATTTTAATACAACAATTATGACAATAAGTTATAATAAGAAACCAACAAAATTTATAGATAAAATTTTAAGACATGACAATATAAGATGTTTTATCTGACTATGCTGAACTTGATAAAAATTATATTTTAATTATCAAAATAAGAGAAAAAAAAGGGTCCTTCAACATTAATGAGTCTTGTATGAACACTGATTTTTTAGGTCAAAATTACATCCACAATATATTATAAAATTCGTTGTATCTAGTATATAATGTCTATAAAATAACTAAAGAATTGTCAAGGGCATTAGACCAAAAATATAAGATAGAAGATATTAGGCGTTAAAAAGTTTTTAGTCTTCAATTTTTTGACTTTATTGTGGTTGTTTCTGAATCACTAGTAAGTCAAGTAAATAAACTATAACTGATCGTTCACGGAATTTTTGTTAAGGGAACGATCATAAAGTGCATATTTTCATATAATTGTCATCACGAAAAAAATTATCTATAAATGAAACAAATTCAAAATTTGCCTGAAGTATAGAGAAAGAAAATGATAGCGGAGGATTTGATTATTAGTGTAATGACCTGAATTTTGGAATTTAAGAATCGAGTTAACCCAAATCATGTGAGTTTCGATGTATGGGCTCAAAAATCTTGTTGGGCTTGTCTTTGGGTCTTGAGTTTGTGTTATTGGGTTGTAAGTGAGCTAAGGTGTTTTTTAGGTGAGATTATTTGAGTAAATTGTTAAATAATGATAAAGAGGATGTAAGGAGGATTTATTTTTCTACATAAAGTAAAGGGGTGTGAAGTCATCCCTTGTCCCCTTGTTTCCCTTCCTTCTTCATTTTTATTTCCTACTCAAATTTAATCATTGTTTATTTGAGTGAGAATCATATTTTGGTAATTAAATAGCTAATGATCACAAACAAGGTAAATATAAACTAGAATGACAAGAAAAAAGGTTTTAGTGGGGGAGTTGAGATAAGAATGAGAATAGAGATTTAGGATTTTATTCTTAGTTTTGTTAGTGTCTTTAGAACTTAAATCTCCCTTGATGATGTTTAACCTTGTTGTATAACTCTCTCTTGTAGTGAAAAAGGTGAGTGAGCTTTCTAAATCCCTTGGAAAGGAGAAAGCTTGAAGATTGGTGGGAATCTTCATTCTAACTTGGTTAGTTCGAGGTTAATATACTACTAACTCTTATAAATTCTTACAAATTATAAAATTATTTTTTTTCATGTTTTGATGTTTATGCTTGGTTTTAATCTCTAATGAAAACATAAGAAATTAGTGTTGAAATAGCTTAAAATTTATAGAAACTCACCTATTATCTTCACCATAACTTGTAGGATAGATTTAGAGCTTGACCTCTAGGATATTTTGAAATGATATCTCATGTTTTTCAGAAATATTTCCCGTCCTTTGACAGCGATCACATTGCTTGTAAAAGTCATGGACATCTTTGTACAGAGTGGGCCAATATAAACTGGATTGTAAAACTTTAGCAGCTATTCGTGTTCCACCAAAATGTCCTCCATATGGTGAAGAATGCCATTGCCGAAGCATATTTTGTTGTTCTTCCTCTGAAACACATCTTCGAGTAACCTGATCATAAGGTATAATACCACTAACTAAAAAGTTTACAAAATTGGCATACCATGGTGTTGCTGAGGCAATCTTTAATTTTTCATCCGGGAATTCATCATCAATTTCCCATGAATTATTTTCATCGTTTACTTCTTTCAACCTTGACAAATGATCGGCCACTTGATTTTTCATTTATTTTCTATCCTTAATTTCAATGTCAAATTCTTGCAAAAGCAAAATCCAATGAATTAAACGAGGTTTGGCATATTTCTTAGCAATCAAATATTTAATTGCCGAATGATTAGCATGAACAATTAGCTTAGTACCAATCAAATAGGAACAAAATTTATCAATTGCAAATACTACTTTCAGTAATTCCTTTTATGTGGTTGTGTAATTTAATTGTGCGTTATTAAGGGTTTTACTAGCATAGTAAATCACATGAAAGATATTACCTTTCCATTGACCTAAAATTGCTCCTACGGCAAAGTCACTAGCATCACACATTATTTCAAATGGTAAAGACCAATCAAGTAGGACAATAATGGGTGCTGAGTCAAGTTGCTTCTTAAAGTTCTAAAAATGTCGTGTTGCATGATTCGTCAAAGTCAAAGCTTTATCCTGCTCAAGCAAATTACAAAAAGATATAGAAATTTTAGAGAAATTATGAATAAACCTTCGATAAAAACCTGCATGACCAAGAAAGCTTCGAATTCCTTTAATCGAAGTTGGTGTTGGTGATGCGTGCAATAAAAGCACAATTGAGTGCAAGTGTACACGTCGTCAAGTAAAAAGTGATAAGTATATCGTGTATCGTCTCCACAAGGATTGGTATATGATAGACGTGGTATAAGAGCTATTTTGAGTGCAAGTGTACACGTCGTCAAGTAATAAAATGATAAGTATATCGTGTATCGTCTCCACAGAGATTGATATACTTAATATGTCTTTCTTTGTTTCCTTGCTCCTGAGAATAAAATAAAAACCAAATAAGATGGTTTATTTTATCTAACTAAATAATTAAATAAAAAAAAATAAAATAAAGAGTTGAGAACGATTATAGAGAAAGCGGGTAGGATCTAGTTACGTCAATTAGTGGATTCAATTGATCTTCTTCTTGTCCAATGCAATCACACAACACTGCTTCGATAGTACTGTAGATACTGCCTCGGTAATGCTGGTGCTCCTCTGTCGTGGCAATCTCTTACTCGTGGGCAGAAGTATCAAAGTTTAGCAAAGTGTCCGTAAGTGACTCTGCTTATCTCTGAGTCAAAGTGTTGTTGATGCTCAGTCCTTGACGATACCTCTCGGTGTGAACCAAAGATAACCACCAACCAATCCAACACTTCTTTTAGCTGCTGAAACTCTTAACCTACCCCTTAGTGCCTCACAAGGGTATAGGCCGAGTTAGTGTCGCCGACATCGTACTTATCCTTTTCATGAATCTACACCTCTCGATGCTAGATAAATAGATTACTTACAAACTTCCCTCTCGGGCTTGGATACAAGAACAAAGAATGGAAATAGGATAAACAAACTCTGATTTTATTGCATAAGAACAAGAATACAAGAATCAATCTCCTCTCACTAATATCGACAACCTTCACCTATCCCTAAAAAGTTTAGAACATGTTATCGTGGAAGTACAATTCTTAGGGAGGAAGGGTTTTCTCTATAAATCGACTCTCATAGACAATATGGTCGGCTAGTATATTTATAGTCTTAACCTAGGGCAAACCTTTCCTAAATAGACTTCAACTTGGAGTAGAGAACAAATCTTCCTCAAGGATTCTGATATTTCCAAGTTTGCCACCTTCTAGAAAGGTTTTCCCGCTTGGTCTTTGAATTGGGCTTTGAGTACGTTAGCCTGGTCCAATTGATGCGCTGTGTCTTTTAGAATATTCTCTATATTTTTATCTTTCAATGCGCCTCCATTGTTGGTGCTGCCACACTGGATTCTGCTGCAGCCAGTCTTCTGCCTCGGCCTCAACACAACTTTTCTACCGCTTCGGCTCTGGATATTCCTGCATGTACAAAACTTATAATAATATCTGCATTCTCTATAAATATTAACTTTGTATGTGATGATAACAGAATATCCAATATTTGAGCACAAAGTTCATGATTCGGTTCAAGTTGGTATATAATAGGTGCATAAAGTACCATAAGAAGGATAGTAAATAACTGCCTTTTAGGCATTCATCAAATACCCCCAAACTCGAACTATTGCTTATCCTCAAGCAATGCCAAACATCAAATGGCTAAACCTTACTCCCCTTTGGTCTTACTTTTCCATCTATTCTCCCCACCCTGGTCATGTTTATCTCTCCGTTTTAGCCATTAGTTTACCTAATGACTTGTACTAAGAAACAAACTATAGGGCTAGGTGAGTGTGTGCGTTTAATGGACAAGGCTGATTCAAGGCTTTCTTAGATAAATTCTAAGTTCAAGACAAGTAAAATCTTGGACTAGCTATCTCCTTAAAACAACAAGTCTTGAGCCAATTTCGGGCACCTCTAGCATGAAGGAGAGTGAAACTAGAGCCGGTGATAGGCACCTCTAGTTATTTTTCCAACAAGTTCCAAGTCTTTATCACCTAAGTTTATTAAAAGAACTCCTAAATCAAACAAGTCCAAAAAGTGTTTATTTTCTGTCTAACCCTAAAGCAAGCTTCTAAGTTTTATTCCATGAGTGTCCTATGGTTATCCCTTCAAAACAGTACTTGGTCATGGTAAGGAGAAAAATTTCTATAGCCTTAAAGGAGTAAACTAAAGCAAAGCTGACATAAGGCAGTACAAGATTACAAACACAAATTCAAGAAAAGAGAATATTAAAAAAAATCAGTAAAAATTTACTCCCTTTTATGGTATTGTCGCGGCATTGGGTTGCCTCGGCAGTACTTCTGCACCTACAATTTCCCCCAAACTTAAACCGAGCATTGTCCTCAATGCTCAAATCACATAGCAGATAACATTAATAACACAAGTAAAGATAGTAAAGGTAGAGTTTCTTGGAAAGATTTTGAGAAAAATAAGAGAGTTTTGAGATTATAATAAGAGAGAGATTGAGTAAACAATTCTAAAGAAACAAGAATGAAAGAGTGAATAGTTCAAGATAAAGAAGGTGCTTATATAGGTCTTGGCTATGTAGCCGTTTGAACTACTAGCCGTTTGGTCTTTACTGCCGTTTGTATTTACTACCACGGCAGAAATCTCGGCAGACTAGCTATTACCCTATTCTTCCCGTTAGGACTTCTACGGCTCTGACACTATACACTGCCACAACAATAGACTTCCTACTGTGAACTATTTCTCTGTTATTCCTGATTTATTGTCCTAACCTAAAAATATAAACATCAAGAAACATCCAAATAATGAGAAGATAATTATTCCTAAATACCATAATTAAGAGAATTCATGAAAATACCAAATAAAATAAAAGATAAAATTAATATAAAATAAGAATATAAAGAAAACTTATAGAGAGTCGTTTCTGATATTTCTTATAATCCATCTGCACCATCCATCGAGTGACAATTCTACCCAAAAAGGATTGGTCCATAATGAATACGGATCGTCCCCTTTGTATTATCATGGTGGAGGTATCTTTCTTTTGTTTTCTCTTGTAATCCATGTATGTCCTCCATCTTGATATTGTTTCTGAAGGCAAAAATAAATTGTTAGAAAAAAATTATATCAATATCCAACCACTTAATTACCTCATTGTCATTAACTTCCATCATAGTTGGATATAACCTTCGTTGTTGTGGCAATTGCAATGATAGCCAATTGCCGTGGCAATCTTTTGCCAAAGTTTGGTGTAAGTCATGTGAAGAACCATCTTTCTTGAAGTCTTCAAGAATCAACCCATATTGTTTCTTATGCTTCTCAATAATCTCCATCAATAGAGACTTTGGCTTGGAACTAATATTAGATGGAGTTACCATAGAAATATTATTTTCCAAATAATCATATCCTATTTGTGATGGCTTCAAATCTTATAACGTTGACTCCTCGAAATATACCTGTAATAAAAGAGATGAGTTTTTAAAGAATTCAAAAGGTTCATTTAGTACCATCTCATTTTCCATTATCACGATATTACCATCTTGTTGATCGAACATGTCTTCGTGTAAATGTCCCAACAGCTGTGAATGAGAGTAATCCGCAGCTTCCTTTTTCAGCATCATTGCTGTCGTAACATCCTGGGAATCAGACTCCTCAAAATTTTCTAGAGCATTACTCTCATTGGCCTCGGTGAATGGTATCATGACATTGCCCTGTTCAGGCTTCTCTACTGCCGCGACAGGACTCTCGGCAGACTCATCCATTGTTTGACAGTCTTTCTCATCAACATGTTCTGGACTCAGAGGTTCCGAAATTTCCTCTTTATCCTCTAGTGCTGGGATTTCAGTATCCTCAAGGATTGATTATTGGGTTATGTTATCCCTGGTATGCAACTGATTTTCCGAATCCCTCAAGGGTGCATCCAATCTAGCTATATGTGTATCCAGAAACCTTGATTGCTCTGTCATAAATTCTTCAATTCTAGCCATTGATGCTTTCAATGTTTCCTCAAGTGAATTTGGATACTCTTGAGAAGAATTATATTGCCATGACATATCTGTAACATCAACAAAATTGTCATGATAAAAAATTTGAGTGTTTTGATCATACCATAAAGGATTTTGTTGTTGGCTCCATCTATGGTCCTCTATGTGGTCATAGGTTCCAGTACTGTATGGGCAATTTGTTGAGTTGATCGGTATTGGATAATGGCCAAGAGGGGGGGTGAATTGGATATTAAAAAATTGTAGGAGAAATTCGGTGAAAAATAAAAATTGAAGAACACAAAGAGTTATAGTGGTTCAAGCTTCGAACAAGCTCTACTCCACTACCTTAGCTCCCACTAAGGATTTTGAAAGCAATTCACTATTGAATTCAGCCTTTTTCTAGGTTCAAGGGATAACCTTTACAAACAAATCAATTTTCTACCCAAAATTGATTTTACCACTCACAAGGTTTACAAAAGGTTTAAGTTGGCTAAAAGGATTCTTCTCACAAGAAATACTAGCCCTTGATACAAGCAAACTCTCCCCAAACTTAAATTGCAATAAATCAAAATGAAAAATACAAGTTGGGAGGACAAGGTATTCAGTAAAGTACTTTGAGTTGGATTTTTGATCTTGAATGTTGCTTGATATTCTTTCTTGTTGATATGCTTTTGAAAATGCTTCTTTTTATACCTTCTCATTGATTTCTAACCGTTGAAGTTGTTGGGAAAGTAAATATGGACGTTGGAGCTTCATCTTTCCATCATAAATGCACTCTGCAGCAGGTGATATCGAAACACGGGGTACCTGTTTCGAAACAAGCCAAGAAAAGAAAGAGTCGTTGTGCATTTAATAGGGGTGTATCGATACCAGTTTCGATACAAAAACTTTCTGTGATGCCTGGTATCGAACCTTGTTTCAATACAGGCTAACCATCATTCAAAAATTAACTAACACCAACGATTGACTTATTTGAATCAAAAAATAGCCGTTGGAGATTAAGGGTGTATCGATACCTGTATCGATACCGGGAGTCATATTTTAAAAATTAAAAAATAATTTGAAAATTAACCAATATGTTTCGATACCAGTATCGAAACATGGGTTGGCAGAAAGTTTTGGTATCGAACCTTGTTTCGATACCTGTTCTTGATCTCAAGAACAAGCCTTAAAAAATTCCCAGGTGTATCGAAACCTATCCTCATGGTATCGATACCCTCGTGTAAAAAGGACTTGTAAGAATATTTTAAAGTTCTTGGTTTTGACTTAGAGATCAAGTTTTGACTTAAGGACCAGAAAATTATTTCAAAATTAGTCCTTACTATGCTGTTGTTGTTGTTGTTGTATCTGCTGCTGTGGCATGGACTGTTGAGTGTGCTACTGCGGCAGGTTCTAACTTTGTTTCTGGAATCCAGGGGCTTGAGTAATTAGATTTAAGGCATTGTTGGGTTTACTCCATGAAAAGTTTGGATGCCTTTTCCAGGATGGGTTATAATTATTGGACATCATTTGATTGTTCCTGTTATAGTTTCCAACATATAGGCTGGTTTCCTCATCTTGCATGTAATCAAATGAGCTAACTGCCTTAACCTTATGTATATTTCTCTGGACTTGCATATTATGAACCATCTTGGTTAGAGAATCCAATTGTGCCTCCACCGAACTGGATGTGTCTAATTCATGGGTCGTAGCATGGCGTCTCAGTCCTCCTTGCCTTGATGTGGGAAATTGGAAGTCGTTCCTTGCGAGTTTGTTCAGAGTCTCAATGGCCTCCGTGGGTGCTCTATCCAAAAGTGTCCCACTTGCGGAAGCATCTAGCATCATCCTTGTGGAGGCATTGATAGCATTATAAAACATGGAGACTTGTGTCCACAAGGGAAAACCATGTAGTGGGCATTTGTTTAACAATTCTCTATAGCGTTCTCATGCCTCATACATTGGTTCATCCTTATCCTTCCGGAATGATGTGATTTCATTACGGATGCGATCATAGAGATTTGTCGGATTAAACCTCATAATGAATTCTCGGTAGAGTTCCTCCCAAGATCCTATAGATCCTGTTGGGATGCCATTCAGCCAAGTTTTCACCCTATCCCTCAGTGAATATGGGAACAACTTTAATCGTAAAATATCTTCATGGACTCCTTGGATCTTGAAAGAATTGCACACTTCCATGAAAGATTTAAGATGTTGTCTTGCATCTTCAGTACCAGACCCACTAAATTGTACGATTGTGTATAACATGTTGAACATTACTGGTTTGAGCTCAAAGTGAGTTGCTTCGATTTCTAGGGTGACTACGCCAGGGTTGAGTCTGTTTAGATCTTCCACCAGATAGTCTCTAACAGTGGTCTGCCTCGGTAATGGTTGTGGCAGTGGCTACTGCGGCATTGCTCGTGGTAGTACATTATGGTCAACAGGTGGAATTTTTCCTCTTGGTGGATCATCCATGCTTTGAAACAGGTTGTGCCTCAAATGGTGTCCTGTGCGTTCAATTTCAGGGCCCAATTCGTATAATGGACCACTCGGATTTGCCCTAGTCATACACCAAATAAATCAAAGTTAATAAAAAATAAATAATTAGAATTAAAGTTAGATAAAGAATGGTTAAAGAGCAAGAAAATAAAGAAAACAAAATTTAGTTACAAATCCCCCACAACGACGCCAAAAACTTGATGCGTGCAATAAAAGCGCAATTGAGTGCAAGTGTACGCGTCGTCAAGTAATAAAGTGATAAGTATATCGTCTATCGTCTCCACATGGATTGGTATACTTAATGTCTCCTCTTGTTCTCTTGCTCCTGAAAAATAAAGTAAAAACACAGATAAGTGAATTTGTTTAACTAACAAAATAATTAAATAACAAAACATAAAATAAAAGGTTAAGAACGATATAGAGAAAGTGGGTAGAATCCAACTGCGTCAATTAGTGGATTCAATTGATCTTCTTCTTATCTAATACAATTACATAATACTGCTTCGACAGTACTGCAGATACAGTCTCGGTAACATTAGTGTTCTCTACCGCGACAATATCTTGCTCTTGGAGAGATGCATTAAAGTTCAGCAAAGTGTCCGTAGTTGACTCCACTTATCTCTAAGTCAGAGTGTTGTTGATGACTGGTCCTTGACGATACCTCTCGGCGTAAATCAATGATAACCACCAACCAATCCAACACCTCTTTTAGCTGTTGAAACTCTTAACCTATCTCTAGACCGAGTTAGTGTCTACAACACCGTACTTATCCCTTTTGTGAATCTACACCTCTCGATGCTAGATAAATATATTACTTACAAACTTCTTTCTCGAGCTTGAATGCAAGAACAAGGAATGACAATAGGATAAGCAAACTTTGATATTATTATTGCATTAGAACAAAGAAACAAGAAACAATCTCCTCTCACTAATATCTACAAACTTCACCTATCTCTAAGAAATTTAGAACATAATACCGTAAGGTACAATTCTTAGGGAGAAGGGTTTCTATAAAAATCGACTCTCCAAACAATGTGGCCAGCTAGGCTATATATAGTCTTAACCTAGGGCCAAACTTTCCTAAATAGACTCTAACTTGGAGTAAGGAATAAGTCTTCTTTCATGGGATCTGATATTTCCAAGTTTATCGCCTTCTAGAAGGATTTTCCCGCTTGGTCTTCAACTTGGACTTTTAGTGCGCTAGCCTGGTCCAATTGGTGCGTTGTATCTTCCAGAATATTCTTTATATTTTTATCTTTCATTGCGCCTACAATATTGATGCTGACACTCTGGACGCTGTCGCGGCTTTGTTCCCTGCCTCGGCCTCAATACTGCTTCACTACTACTTCAGCCCTGGATATTCCTATATATACAGAATATGTAATAATATTTGCATTCTCTATAAATATTAACTTTGTAAGTAGTGATGACGTAATTATCTAATATTACGCAAAGAGTCCATATTTCAGTTCAAGTTGGTGTATAATAGATGCATAAAGTACCATGAGAAGGGTATTAAATAATTGCCTTTTAGGCACTCATCAGTTGGCAAATTCTCTATAACACCCACTTTTGCCCAATAAAATTCAATTCCTTTGGATGAAATCTTTTGAACGAGGATAATTCCTTCATCCACCATACACCTTTGAAAGGTTGCCGGAGCATTGCATAGACCAAACGACATTCTCCTGAACGCATATGTTCCATATGGACAAGTGAATTTCGTTTTCTCTTGATCGTTTTGTGCTATGGCAATCTGGTTGTACCCTGAATATCCGTCAAGAAAACAATAAAATGGTTTTCCTGCAAGACGATCAAGCATCTTGTCGATAAAGGGCAAAGGGAAATGATCCTTTTTAGTGGCTTTATTTAACTTACTGTATAATCAATGCAAACTCTTCAACCTGTAATAGTTTTAGTTAGAATCAATTCATTATTATCTTTGCTTACCATATTCATACCTCCTTTTTTCGGTACACAATGTACCAGACTTATCCACGTATTATCGAAGATTGGGTATATTTATTAACATCAAGCCATTTGATGATTTCTTTCATAACAACGTCCTTCATAGCTGGATTAAGTCTCCTTTGCACCTCAATTGATGGCTTATGGTCTTCCTCCAAAAGGATTTTGTGCATGAACATTGCCGGATTATTTCCTTTTAAATCAACAATCGTCCATCCTAAGGCTCTCTTATGCCTTTTCAACATGTCAATCAATTGCTCTTCCTGCTTGGGCTGCAACTTAGAAGAAATTATAACAGGCAATGAATCATTATTTCCCAAATATGCATAATTCAATTGTCCTGACAATGGTTTCAATTCAAGAATTGGAGATTGCTCAATAGATGATTTTGAAATCTTACCTGAATAATCAACTGGTTCGAAGAACTTACCTGAATGAATCACTATCCAATTTGCTTCAGGTTGTTCCTTGTCCTTTGGTTCAATAAGTTCTTTATGTTCTTCAGGTTCGACAATGGAGTTACTGAGACAATTTTCAAGGATATTCCTCTAGATCATCCGCATGCTTAAGAGTGTGAAAAACATTGAGCTTGACTTGCTGATCATTGAATCGCATTGTAAGTTCTCCCTTCTCGACATCAATTAAAGTCTTTCCCGTCGCTAAAAATGGTCTCCCAAGAATGATGGGTGCAAATTCGTCTGCTTCACAATCTAAAACAATAAAATCAATTGGAAAAATAAATTTATCGACCCTTACCAATATGTCTTCAATTTTCCCTTCTAGATGCGCATAAGATCTATCGGCAAGCTGCAACATCAATGTAGTGGGTCTAGCCTTTTTGATTCTCAAACATTGGAAAACCGATTTTGGCATAAGATTTATGCTTCCTCCGAGATCACATAGTGCCTTCCTTGCATAGTGATTTCCAATTCGACATTTGCTCTATTGCCTCAACCAACGGCAAATTAATATGAACTTGCTTCAGAATATCCAAGAATTTCTTGATTTGATATTCTTGCTTTTGCCGTTTGGAATTTAAGATAGGGTAATGTCAAGGCATCGAGACTTGCCGAAACATTTGCTGATTCTTCCGTCTTTTCATTTGTTTCATCTTTTTGTCTCGGTGTTGGCTTCACTGGATGTTCTTTATCCTACACAGATTCGTCGTTAATCCTTAATCCATTTCGAGTATTGATTACCTTACATTGCTCATGGACAATTCCTTTGGTGATCTTATTGTTTCTAGGTAAACTGCCTTATGGTTTTGTATTCATATTTTGTGCAAATTGACCAAATTGCGTTTCCAAAGCTTTGAGCTTTGCTTTTTGGTTTTGTAACCGTATCTCAGTCTTGTTCATGAAAGCTTCAATCCTATTCATGAAAGCATCAGTTTTGTTCATGAAAGCATCAGTATAGATTTAGTTCTTGTTATAAAGGAATTAAATTTATCTTCCAAGGAACTAGACTGCATCGGTTGCTGCGGCATCTGTTGTTGAGGCATATTCTGCTGAAATCCTGTTACTTTTATGCTCGAACTTCCCTAATTGAGAGCATTATTCGGATTGCTGCAAGAAAAATTGGGGTACTTCTTCTAGGCTGGATTGTAAGTGTTTGACATTGCATTGTTCCAATATAATTTCTCACGTTAAAATTCGACTTTGGATTCTACAAACACTCAGAAGAATCATGGTCACCATTACATATTTCACAAAAGGAATTCAATACCTTGATTTCCTTTGTGTTACTTGAATGCTGCATATTCATAACTAAATTTGTTAAGGTAGCCAATTGTGAAGCAATTGAATCCGATGCATCATTTTAGGTGGTGTTACGTCTAATTCCTCCTCGTCTAGCGTTTGGGAACTGGTAATCATTCTTTTCCATGCGATTTAAAATTTCCATTGCTTCTTTTGCAGGTCTATCTAAGAATATGCCATTTGCCGAGGCATCTAAAATTATCCTAGTTGGTGTGTTTCTAGCATTTTAGAACATCGTCACTTGTATCCATAATGAAAATCCATGCATAGGGCATTTGTTTAAATGTCCTCTATATCGCTCTCAAGCTTCATACATCGCTTAATCTTCACCCTACCAAAAAGAAGTAATTTCATTACGTAATCTATCAGTCAAATTTATAGAAATAAATCAAGCAAGAAAATCACGATATAATTTCGCCCAAGATCCTATAGATCCGGGTTGAATACTATTTAGCCATATTTTATCTTTATCTCGTAATAAATAGGGAGATAATTTTAATCGCAAAATGTCCTCATGAACTCCCTAAATTTTAAATGAGTTGCAAATCTCCAAGAAAGACTTGAGATGTTGTCGGGAATCTTCAGTTGTCGATCTACCAAATTGACTAATTGTATTGATCACATTGAACATCACTGGCTTTAACTCAAAATGTGCCGCTTCAATTTCGAGAGCAACAACTCCTGGATTTAATCCATTCAGATCATCCTCCAAGTAATCTTGAATAGACATTCGTCTAATATGAACTGGTTGTTGACCATCTATGTCATCTCCTATTGCCACAGAATTCTGATTACTGATACGAGGAACAGGATCTGCCATTGTTGCTTATTGTTCATGTCTTCTTCTACGAAATACTTGTTCAATTTCGGGTTCAATTGAATGCTCTTCTGATGATGGTCTTGCCCTGGTCATACACAACAACAAAACCAAGAATTGTAAATCTCTTGAATCCGAAAAAGAATTAAAAAAACTAAAAAGAAATAAAATAAAATGCAAGAAATTAAAAACAAAGTCTCTATTGTCAATCCCTGGCAACGGTACCAAAAACTTGTTGCGTGTAATGAGTACTTTGCGATTGCGTGTAAGTGTACACGTTCAAGTTATAGTATAAAAAGTATCGTATCCACAGGGATTGGTGCGCCTTTTAGAATCTAATCTCTTGCACTGAATTGAAAAACACAATTTGTTTAGAGGATCAATTTGAAGTAAAATTAAATGATAAATAAGAAAGTAAAATAATTGAGATAATCGATAAGAAAAATGAGGCTGGTTTATTCCAAATTATGGAATGACTGTCGAATAATTCCTTCTTCGTAAGTGGGTGCTTGCATCACTCAACCCGTTCCGGCAATTGGGCTCAGTCGGATATGGCCTAGTTAGTTCTTCGAGTTGTCAGTTCGCGACTGCTTAGGCAATTGCACTGAGGGAATTGCTCGAGCAAGTTGAGAAACTATCCTTAAGGTTCAGTTTAGTATTGTTTCTATTAGCCGTTGAAATCCTGCACTTATCCCTAAGGCAGATTAGTTCTTTCGCACTTGGATCAAACCATGTCTATTCTTTTCGTGAATCCAATTCTCCCAAATCTGGATAAATAAGTCGTTTATCGAGGTTCTTTCCCAATTCTCTCGCAAATAATTTAAGTACCTAGAATAGGCAAACCTTAATTAAGAAAATTCACATACTTATATAGAAATCAAACTAAATCATCCATAACATAGAATAACCCAAGTAAACTTAAAATTAGTTCATGGCTGGGCAAAAGTATTCAACAAACATTCCTCTCATCACTCGAATAAGACAAAATAAAGATGAAGAAAACAACTATCACTTGCTTCCACTCTCTATCTCGATCCATCCTCCTCTCTTGATGTGGACGACAAGCTCGTTTTATGAAGTAGATCAATGATAGTAGAATAAAATATAATTGGAAATAACTTTGAAAGAATATATCCAATTGATATTTTATTCAAATCTTTTATTTCCTTTTTCGCTCCAATCATCCAAGCTTTCCATATTTCTCTTCATTGACCTCATCTCTCAATATTTATTTCCATGGATAGCTCTTCATCAAAGATTTCTTTGCAAAACATAAAAACAAATCACAATAGTATCTTTTTCGACCAAAATCAACCGATTAAGAATATAAGGTGACAAATAATGATAATGCATGAAAATATTAAAATACCACTAATTAAATGCTTAAGTATAGCAATAAACAAGAGTAAAAAAGGGAATAAAACAGTACATTATAACACCTAACATTGCTAATTTTTTTTGGTAAATTAAGAATTGAAAGGCAATATCTTGCTAGCGGTGCCCAAAACTGGCTCTAGTCTTTGTGCATTGAAGGATCGCTAGAGGTGACCGAAACTGACTCTAGTTGAAAAAAGTTAAAATAAAAAGAAATTGCTTTATTGCTAGAGGTGCCCGAAACTGGCTCTAGTTGAAAAAATTAAAAGAAAAAGAAATTGCTTTATTCCTAGAGGTGTCTGAAACTGAATCTAGTAGATTTAAGGATTAATGCCCTAGTAGATTTAATTCCGTATTTTGGTTAATTTCGTGAAAAAAGATATTGCTTAATTAAAAGAAAAAGAAACTGTTTGATTGCTAGAGGTGACTGAAAATGACTCTAGTAGATTTAAGGATAAATGCCTTAGCAATTAATTTGTTGAAAACTGACTATTCACATGGATTCTTGAAAATTAACTTGTAAGAAACTAAGCATGCACTTTATCATGAGCATTATAGTTTGATTTTGGGTAATTGCTTTGTTCTCTGAAAAATTTTAAAGATGATCATATTTGTGCCCCGACTCTGAGGTTTGAAGTTAAATTTTAAAGCATGTCTGTGATGATTGGATGCCTTGGCAAGTAATTCTTAGGTTTGCATTGTTTGAGGACAAAAAATAATTCGAATTTGGGGGTATGTTAAGTATTTAAAAGTTCTATTTTTATTACCCTTTTTACTCATATTATTGTTAGAATTAAGCAAATTATTAGTTGCATTGCTCTTCATTCATGCATTTTTCACATAATTTCCTTAATTATTGTATTTAATTCCATATTTTGGTTAATTTTATGGAAAAAGATATTGCGATTGTGTATTTCCATGTTTGGAGGATTTAATTCATTGTAGATAAGATGTAAATTTTGAAGGAATCTTAAGTAGATCAAGTCAAATTCAAAAGCAAGAAAAGATTCTAGAAGATTGGATCTAATATGGCAAGTAAAGATTTGAATTGAGTGTGAAAATGAATTTTTAAAGAGATAACTATCTCTTTAATATTTTTTTTCAAAATCAAATCTTTTTTCATCTACAAGAATTGACCTAGCCTTCCCCTTTTAAATAGAAGGGCATGACTTCAATTACAAGGAGACTTGAATAGGAGATTCGAATTAGAGTGTCGAATTGGGTTATTTTATTTTGGTTGTGAGAAACGATTTGGTTTTTGTTTAAGTAATTGAATTTGTTCTTAATCAAGGTTTGTTTATTCTTGATACTTAAATTGTTTGCGAGAGAATTGGGAAAGGACCTTGTAAAATGATCCATTTATCTAATATCAAGAGAGTTAAATTCATGAAACGAATAAGCATGGTTCAAACTAAGTACGTGAGAACTAATCCGGCTTATGGATAAATTAAAGATTTCAACGGCTAATAGGAGCTCAAGATTGGTTGTTATTCACCTTTGATTAACGCAGTGATGTATCATTAAAGATTTTACAATTAAAAGAGTTTCGCGTTAGGGATAACGGAGACCATTGAAGAACACTTCACCGAACCTTGAGGATAGTCGCCCAAATTGCCTAAGCAATTCCCTTAGTTTCAATTACCCAAGCATTCGAAGAACTGACTGGGTAATCTAATTAAGCCTAATTTTTGGAACAATTGAGCGGTGCGAGCACTCATTAACAAAGAAGGATTTATTCATCTATCACTCCACAATTTAGGATAACCCGACCTCACCTCTTTTATTGATCACTCCAATTTACATTATTTAATCTCAATTCTATAACATATTTTGTTTTTATTTTCTGTGAAAGAAATTAAATTCCAAAAAAAACACCAAGCCTTGAGGAGAAAATATTTATTCTATATTATAACTTGAAACGTGTACACTTGCAACTACTGCGAAGCACTTTAAACACGCAAAACGTATTATAGAAAAATCACAGAATCGAAGAAGCAATGTCAGAAGTCGAGAAGGATATGAGATCCCTTTATCCTAATGTCTTATTGTTAGTTAAGTTTTGAGGACAACTTTTTTCAAGTATCAGTATGCTAAAGTGGAATTGAGTGCCAAATATAGCGAGTGTATCGGTACGAAAACCTATGTATCGGTACACATGGGCATATCCATACCATTATTGCATTGGTTTTGTAATAACCCATTTCCAAGTCCAAACTCAAATAATAACCCAACAGAGCCCAAACTTAAACCCAAAGCCCACTACACCTAACCCTAATGATAAACCTAACTGAACCCTAACCCTTCAGCCACCATGCCCGGTGCCGCCTCTGACCATTATACTTCCAGATCAGCGCGCGTGGTGGTCATGCGCGCCCCTATTGACTCAGAAGGCCGGCCATCGCCCTGGTCTAACTTCACCGCCTCAGTCAAATTGGATCTGTAAGACATTAAAACATGGTTAAGATCTGAAAGTAGAAGAAATGGTAGAGATTTTTCGTGTTTTTCATTGTAAAAATATGGGTATAAATACCCATAATCGAACCATGTAGAAGGGACCGACAAATCAAATAAAAATCCCCATGTTCGAATCAAAACTCACCTCTAAAACAACATCAACATATTATTCGAACCAAAAATAACCGAGAGGCGGGAGAGATCAGAGAGCAAAACTAAAAAAAAGGTTAAAAATTAGAATATTTCGAATCTTACTTTTCAGATCTAGGCTTGTACACTCAGAATCTCGAAAATCCGAGATCATATTCGCACTTCCCACGTCGAAGACCTTCAGAAAAATATAAATTTTTGTGTCTCCGATGATTTCCGGCGGTGGCCGCCGCCATCGATCGCCGTGAATTCTCCTTGACCGGCGACTGAAAGCGAACGATCAGAGAGAGAGCTCCACTTTTCCTCAGATTCCATTCTGAGATGAAATGAAAATGGTTCTATGAAGCCAAATACATGGCTTATATATTCTTACCAAACTACATCGTTTTGGCAAGGGTTAATCCCAGCCAAAACGACACCATTTTGATATGGAGCCCCGCCTACCAGACTCGGATCCTGACCCAGATCCGCGCATCAACCAGGCAAAGTGGGAAAATCTCGTCAGTGGTCCTCAAACTTTCGTATCCTTGCGGTTTAGCTTTCCAGCTTTGGTTTTCTCACGATTTAGTCATTGTTTTTACAATCTTTGGTTATATACTTTTATATTATTTAATTTTGGCCACTGTTATGTTCTTTTTATTTATTATTGTCATTAGTATTATAATATATATTAGTATTAATGTTAGATATCGACACGCCAAACGATGTCAAGATGGCTCTACAACTCATGTTCGAAAGAAATACATCTCAGGGAGATACCCGAGTCTGAAAATGATCAAGGCTATAATTTATCTTTTCAGCAACTGAGACTGATAGAAGGAAAATAGGTGAAAAGGATATGCCTGGAATAAAAACGAATATAATGATACACACACGTCCTAGCCATATAGGTGTACCAATACGGGTAAGGATCAATATCGGTACTTGGGCTAGTTTTATTGGGACAGGTAGTTATTTTAGGCTATTCAAGACTAATTAGTTTAGTGTATCGATAAGAATTAGAGGTGTATCGATACAGGGTGCGTACTGATACCCTATATAGGCGTATCGCTACTCACTAAGTAATTTGTCCAAAAATTAGAGTTTAAGTTTAGGGTCTTATAATTTAGGGTAAAGGGTCCTAAGGGTCTCCTAAGGTACAAAATGAATACTAAAACTGAGAAACTAATATTTTTACCTCTTTTATGAGATAGTTGGATAATTACTCTGTAAATGATGGGTGATTAAATGGTGATATTAACCCATAGGGTATTGGTGGTTTATGTACGTGTTGTGTGGTAGCTAAGATCCTTGCTATGTGTTGATATGATTACCTAATGGTTGGATATTATGTGGTGGGATCTGAATACCCAATACATATATGTATAAGTGTTTCAATACTCGAAGACATAACAAATGGAGGATCCCGATACTTTGTGGACTTAAGCCATATTCGAAGATGCTTGATGGACCATTCCAAGCATGGATGTAGGATCTCGATGCTTAGTGGACGCAAGCCTCATCCTTAGAGTATGGGATCCCAATGCTTAGTGATTACAGGCCCTGCTCCTAGTGTAGGATCTCAATGCTTAGTGGAAGCAGGCCCTGTTCGTAGTGTAGGATCTCGATGTTTAGTCGATGCAAACCTCACTACCTATATTATTATTGTATATGAGATATTGTATGGACTTCTCTTGATGTGTATATGTTGCGTGTCGAAATATGCATGCATGTTATCATGTGTTTAGGTGGATATGATAGCACCATTTTTATCATTCTATGATATCATTCATGTAGCATTGTTATATTTATGAAATGGGTGATATGGATCGAGTGGAAAAGTACCCAATGAGATTTTGTATCTTAGTTTTTGATATGTGTTTTCGTTCATACGTTTCTAGGTCGCATATGAGCTTGGAGGAGTACCATCTAAGTTTAGATTTTCAGCATTGAACTTGTGTTAGAGTATATTTACTAGATATAATGGGTCATGTACTTATAGGACCTTATATGTAAATTTTAACTCTTATTTTATTTGAGTTTGAGTCGAATGCTTTCAAAATATTGTATTTATTTGGAGTTCCTTATTACTCTTTTGGAATACTTTGATTTGTATATTTTTTGTTTAATGGACTTGCTATATATTTGAATGGTTCAATAGGATTTTGAAGCGAAATTTTTATAACACGGGTATTAAGCTAAAGGCCCAATATGACATCCGGATCTTGGGTGTTACACAGATTCCACGGTGGAAGTGAGAACGAGTGATCATGGAGTTTATTACCAGATTGCCAATGACGTTAAGAAAGTATGATGTAATATGGGTTATAGTTGACTAGTTGACTAAGTCGGTTAACTTCTTGCCCTTGAATATGGACTTCAGTTTGTTAAAGCTAGCACAGTTGTATATCAAGGAGATCGTAAGGTTGCACGGTGTACCATCATTGATCATATCGGATAAGGATTCGTGATTTACGACAAGGTTGTGGAATTCCGTCCATGAGACTTTGGATATTAAGTTGTACTTCAGTACAACTTTTCATCTTGATGAGTGCCTAAAAGTCCTCAATTTTCACATCATTTCTTCACTCATTTATTGCTAATAAAGACAAAATTAAATACAATAATAGATATTTCTAATTATTTTCCATATCTCAGCATCTGAATACTATTTTTATGAATTTATCCATTATTTGGCATAAAAGAGATATATTTAATAGTTTTCTTTCTTAGACAGGAAACCAGGTCACAGAAAGGGCCAAATAAGAAAATAGATGCTGAATTGTAGACGAAGCATCTGCCATGGCAGCGTTCTGAAGACTATTAAGGCAGCATAAAAAGACGACAAGTGATGCTCAATAAGAAAAGGAAAAAATACCGAAAGAAAAAGAGTGAAAGAAAGAGGACAATTCAGTTAGGAGGTCAAGCCCAAGTCAAACCGCGGAAAAAGATATTTTAGGAAATAAGATTTATTTAATATAATTTAATTAGGAATTAGATTTCTTTTCTGTTTAGAACTCTTTCCTTGCATGGAAAGATCAACTTAGGGCTTGGCCTATATAAGACACTTATTAGGTTTAGGTTTAGGGAGGAGAAGTCGATTCAGACACATAACATATCCTTAGTCGCCGACCATAATATGTTCTAAATTCCCTTTGAGGTTTAGATTGTTGTGGAGTAGATAGAGAGAAAGGTTAAATTGTTATTAATATTTATTAATGTAAAACTTATTTCATAGTTTATTCTTTCTGGGTACTTAACTTTCTTTGCATATGAGCTCGAGATGATAAGTATGTGAAGAAATATCCATTTGTCTAATATCGGGAGAGTTAGGCTCATGAAACAAGAGAATATGGTCTTTGCTCAAGGGCATTGACTAATCTGGGTTGGATTTCAGCGACTAACAAGACGCATGTGAGGTTGTTATCTACCCTTGATTAACGTCGGGAGGTATCATCAAGACACGAGTATTTCAATAGTTTTCTTCGCTTAGGGATAAGGAAGAAACATATAAAGCTGTTTTGTCGAACTATGAAAAGTTGAATTTTCGACAAGGCATAACCCCGCCTAGGCAGCTGTGGTGACCCTTTGTGCTATCCACCGAGGAGGCAGTTCAACCCATTGCATTAATAAGTAGATTATCAATATAACTGGATTCTCCTCTAAAAAACATTCAATCTAACCTCGTTCTTCTCATTATTATCTTTCTATAATTTAGTATAGTTTAGTTAATGCAATTGATCCAATCCAATTATTTGTGCTTTTAGTTTTCTTAAGTGCAATTATAAGAACTAGTAGAATCGACTCAGTCTTCGTGGGATTGATATCTTAAATATTACAATATGACAAAGATGAAATTTAACAACGACTCTATAACCTCCATCACATCCTTAGAACGATGGATAGTCTGATCGAATTATATAGATCTTAGAAGACATGCTCCAGTGTTGTATAGTGGAATTTGCTCGAAGTTGGAAGGGTCAATTACCACTACTGGAGTTTTTCTATTAGAACAATTATCAATCGAGCATCAGAATGACTTCTTTTAAGGCCTTGTACGGGCGTAGGTATTGAACACATTTATTTTAGACCGAGATCAACGAGAGACGTGATGGAGGCTCGGAAGTCCTTTTGATTCCATCTTTTTCAGATTGTAGTATAT
Source organism: Abelmoschus esculentus (assembly GCA_035048815.1). Lineage (NCBI taxonomy): Eukaryota > Viridiplantae > Streptophyta > Magnoliopsida > Malvales > Malvaceae > Abelmoschus > Abelmoschus esculentus. The sequence continues at coordinate 4,037,955 of JAUCBN010000021.1, forward strand.
AAGATTTCGATCCCATGAGGATTGTTGTTACTTACGCAATTTATTATTCCTACACAAAGAAAAAGTAAAAACACAGATAATTGAGTTTGAAATATAATTAAGAAAAGTAATTAAAGCAATAAAGATAAATAATCAAGAAATCAAGGATGGAAAAGTGGGGAAGGTTAGAATGCTTCGTAGTGTGTAATTAGAATGTAATTATCTCGTTCTTATAATGAAATAGGGTTGAACTGCCGCCTCGGCGGGTCACACTAAGGGTCGTCGCAGCTGTTTAGGCGGGGTTATGCCTTGTTGATAATTCAACAACTCATAGTTCGACAGAGCATCCTTGTATGTCTTGTTCCTTATCCCTAAGCGAAGAGAACTGTTGAAACCCACGTCTTGATTATACCTCCCGGCGTGAATCGAGGGTGAATAACAACCAAACACATGCATCTTGTTAGTCGCTGAAATCCTAGGCGGTTAATCTTTCAACCATATTAGTCAATGCTCATGAGAAAAGACTGTATTTTCTCGTTTCGTGAACCTACATCTCCCGATGCTAGGCAAATAGGTTTTTCTTCACATACTATCTTCCGAGCTCATATACGAGAAGTGTAAATACCAAGAGAGAATAAACTATGAATTTTGAAATTGCATTAATAAGAACTAAACAAATTACAAACTTTCTTCCATAACTACTCCACAAACTAACCTAAACCCCAAGGGGGTGATAGAGGAGTTTAGGGTTTTCTATGAACACTTGATTTCGAGATATCTCTTCTCTATATAGGCTATGGTTTATATAGGATTGGCCTAGGGCAAACCTTTCCAAAGTAGGAATACAAATTGGAGTAAAACACAAGTTAAGTACATAAATAAAAGATCTCTATTTTATTTCCTAGTTTATTCCTATAAGGATTCTTTTCCCGCGTGGCCTTTGGCCTTTACTTTTCGTGTGTTTCTCAACTCCGATTTCTATGTCGCTTGTCTTAAAACGTCCACCTTATTTTTCTCTTCAGATCACCTATCATATCGACATTTGTTCTTCTGGTGTTGTCGCGACATCAATTGTCGTGGCCTCCAAAGTGATGTCGTGGCGGGTGCTCATCTGCATTCTAGTTTTGGTTTCCAGAATCCATCCTCTTATTTGGCAACTCATTCTTGAAATTCCTTCCTAAAAAAAAACTCAAACATAATTAAACTTATTTCCTAAGATAAATAACTCAAAATAATTAAAGTAGTTTCCTAAGATAGTAGTGCAAGAAAAATAAAAAGAAAAGTTGGAATCGCCAATCCCCGACAACGGTGCCAAATCTGATGGAGGCTCGGAAGTCCTTTTGATTCCACCTTTGTCAGATTGTAGTATTTAAGATATCGATCCCACGAGGATTGTTGTTACTTACGCAATTTATTATTCCTGCACAAAGAAAAAGTAAAAACACAGATAATTGAGTTTGAATTATAATTAAGAAAACTAATTAAAGCAATAAAGATAAATGATCAAGAAATCAAGGATGGAAAAGTAGGGCAAGTTAGAGTGCTTCATAGTGTGTAATCAGAATGTAATTGTCTCGTTCTTATAATGCAATAGGGTTGAACTGCCGTCTTGGCGGGTCGCATTAAGGGTCGCCGTAGCTGCCTAGGCGTGTTTATGAATCATCGACAATTCAATAACTCATAGTTCGATAGAGCATCCTTATATGTCTTCTTCCTTATCCCTAAGAGAAGAGAACTGTTGAAAACTACATCTTGATGATACCTCCCGACGTGAATCAAGGGTGAATAACAACCAAACACATGCGTTTTGTTAGTCACTGAAATTCTAGGCGATTAATCTCTAAACCAGATTAGTCAATGCCCATGAGCAAAGACCGTATTCTCTCGTTTCGTGAACCTACATCTCCCGATCCTAGGCGAATAGGTTTTTCTTCACATACTATCTTTCAAACTCATATGCGAGAAGAGTAAATACCAAGAGAGAATAAACTATAAATTCTGAAATTGTATTAATAAAAACTAAACAAATTACAAACTTTCTTCAACATTACTCCACAAACTAACCTAAACCCCAAAGGGGTGATAGAGGAGTTTAGGGTTTTCTATGAACACTTGATTTCGAGATATCTCTTCTCTATATAGGCTATGGTTTATATAGGATTGACCTAGGGCAAACCTTTCCAAAGTAGGAATGCAAATTGGATTAAAACACAAGTTAAGTACATAAATAAAAGATCTCTATTTTATTTCCTAGTTTATTCCTATAAGGATTCTTTTCCCGCGTGGCCTTTGACCTTGACTTTTTGTGTGTTTCCCAGCTCCGATTTCTATGTCGCTTGTCTTAAAATGTATATCTTATTTTCTCTTCAGATCGCCTATCATTTTGAAATTTGTTTTTCAGGTGTTGTCGCGGCCTCTAAAGTGATGCCGTGGCGGGTGCTCATTTGCATTCCCGTTTTGGTTTCCAACATCCATCCTCTTGTGATGTAGTTTATTAGCAACTCCTGTGATGTAGTTTTCTGTCTAAGAAAGAAAATCATAAAATGCATATGTTTTATGCCAAAAAATAGATAAATTCATGAAATCGGTATTAAGATGCTGGAATATGGAAAATACTCGAAATTATCTAATATTATACTTAAATATGTCCTTTATTGGAAATAATTGAGTGAGAAATGATATAAAAATTAGGACTTTTAGGACTCATCAAGACGGATAATGGGTTCGTAGCTTGTTAAGTAAATCGAAGAGAATATGCAGATTATCAAAGAAAGGTTACAAATAGCTTTTTTATCGATAAAAGCTTATGCAAATCGGAAGCGTAAGCACATCGAGTATGAGTTAGGATAAAAAGTGTTTCTCAAAGTGTCTTTTTGGTAGGGAATCATCCGTTTTGGGCACAAGAAGAAGTTGAGTCTGAGGTATATCAGGCTATATGAGGTTCTTGAGAGAGTTAGACTAATAGCTTATCGGCTAGTTTTACCTCCGGAGTTAACTCATATCCACGATGTTTTCCATGTGTCTATATTGAGACGTTATCGTTTTGAAACTTTGCATGTTGTCCAGCTTGAAGAAACCGAAGTTAATACAAATTTGAATTACGAGGAGCGACCTATCAGAATTCTTGACGAAGAGGTAAAAGAACTTCACAACAATAGTATACCTTTGGTAAAGGTATTATAGAGAAATCACGGAATCGGAGAAGCAACGTGGGAAATCGAGAAGGATATGAGAGCCCTTTATCTGTATCTCTTCTTTTCAGGTAAATTTTGAGGATAAAATTTTCTTTGAAAAGAGGAGAGTTATTATGACCTAGATTTCAGATCCGAGGATCGGATTAACCCAAAGCATTCGGGCTTCGTTGTTTGGGCTTTGATGATCTTTTTAGGCTATTGTTGAGCCTCAGGCTGGTTTTTAGGTTGGTTGTTGGTCCTATAAAGTTTAAGAATGGGTATTATAGTAGTCCTCTAACTAAGGATAAAGAGGGGTAAGATGGGATTTATTTTTCTCTATAGAACAAAAGGAGTGTGAGGTTATTAGAAGCTTTTTCTCATCTTCTTCATCTCACCACTAAGCAGAAAGTTTGTTTAAAGGTTCAAGCTTTGTTGGGTTGCTTAGTAATTTTGTTTTATAGCTTGAGGGAAGGTTGTAAGGTTTTGTGTGATCAACAAATCATGGTAAATAAGTTAGGGTTTAGTGGAGAAAGGTTTGGGTGAGGTTGAAGAAGCAAGAACAGGAAGGGTGTTTTTTATTTCTTTTATCGGTTTTGTTAACGTTTTTAGTTTCTAGAAATATCCCTAACAATGCCTAATTATTGGTTTAACTCTTCCTTGTAGAGAAAGAGGTGGAAGGATCATCAAGAATCCTTGAGAAAAAGCTGAATTGCATGATCGATGCTTGTTTGGTTGCTTGGTAGCTTAGAGGCCCTTTAATGGTGAATTGTGGTTTTGGACAATTAATAACTTAAAATTGTTAGAAACACACCCTAAACGTTTCCAATAACTAGTAAGAATGAATTGGGTATCAACCATATAGGTTGAGCAAGGGTTTATGTTGATTTTCAGGAACAGACCTGCACTTTCGTACAAACGTACCAATACGAGTTAGAAGCGTATAGGTATGTTAAAGTAGATTTGAGGGTAAAACATAGTGAGCGTATCGATATAGAAACCTGTGTACCAATAACCCTCATTTAATTCAAATTCCAGTAACATTTTTGGATATCGATACGCAGGGACGCATCGATACCACTGTTGAATTGATTTTTATTAGGCATGCATATCGGTACACCAAATAGGTATAACAATACTGATACGAATTGGTACTGATATGAGGGTTGGTCGTATCAGTAAAGGTAGGTGTTTTAGGATTGTTCGAAGGTAACAGTGTATCAGTACGCCTTGAGGGTGTATAGATACTAGATGGTGTACCGATAATGGGTTCAAGGCTCTATAATTCGTGATAATGGGTCCTGAAAAATAAATGTTAAAACTGAAAATTGATAAACTAACATCGGATGTGAATAATTGGACTATGGACTCGATAAACCTTGGGTGATTTACATGGAAGATAGAAACCATAAGGATCCTTGGTGAAATTTTGATTTATGTGATGGTTAAGGCCTTGTGGTTCGCTCTATGTAGTGCTATAAATTACGCGAAAATATGTGCAAGTATACACAGTCGAGCAAAGTAATAAAGAGTGAGTGAGTATCGTTCCCTCGAGGATTGGGTGAAAATTATTTCACTTTAGTTGAGGTAAAAAGAACACTAACTAAAAAGAAAAATAAATGCAATGGTATGGTATGGACAAATGAAAATATAGTGACAAAGGGTATAAATTCACGGTGGAGTGAGATAAAGCTGTAATAGTGAAAATACCATGAAAATTTAAAAATACAAGCAAGTAAGCAATTAAAATTGTCAAGGCAAAATGAAATGGAAGATGATGGCAAAGTACAAGTATGAAAGTAATGTGAGGAGTATGAAAATATAATTGCAAGTAAGCAAATAGACAGACAAAACACTTTGTAAATATCAAGGCAAAAGCGAAAGAAGAACACGAGAGTAAGTAATATGACTTAATAATTCTCGATTGACAAACTCTACTGAAATGAATTATGGGTTTTTATGGACTCCTAAAGCTCACTTCTCTTTTTAACTAGATGCTATATGGCCTATTCACTCGACAGAGTTTTCTAATCTTCTCTCGCTCTCTCGAGTTAAATGAACCTAATAACCTAAAATATCACGATATCTCCTCTCGGTCTCAGCAGTGACACTTAGCCTATTGAAAAAGCTCACTCCTTTTAGTCGTTGAAACCTTCAACTTAAGTCTCTCTCGAGCATCAAGTGGGGTTTGGCTCTAGTTACTTTCTAAAATCCATTTCTTATGTCGATCTTCCCTTAGTTTCTCTCGAACACTAAGGATCTAAACAAAGGACACTCTCATGCCTCTACAAACTTAGATAATTAAACACAATGAGCAAAGTAAATAGATATCATACAATCACCTAATATATTCATAAAAGTAAAGTCAATCATCCATAAAAAATATCTATCAAATAAAACATAAACCATGATGGTGTTAAAGTATTTGAATACATTCAACTCCAACCTTCAAGAAATGAAATAAAGCAAAGCAAAAGGGGTTGGTAGAAACCCTTAGTGCGCGCTACTAATTCTTCGACCACCATGGAGAAGCTTTAGCGTGCTAGTCCCTCTCGGGTGCCTACCATGCCACTCCTTTCGAGCTCGACAATGGAGGAACACTTGAAAATCGGTGAGGGGAAGAAAAGTTGGTAGCTTTTTCTACTGCCTCTAGCTCACTCTTGCTCCTGAAATTCCTCTCAAAAGGTCTCTCCTTCCTCTAATGTCACCTTTTCTATTGATAGTGGGACAAAAATATCTTAGGTTTTAGGAAAATTCCTTTTGTACCATAAGGTACACCCCCATTCACGTGAAATGAATTTTTTCCCAAGTGACAGTGGTTCCCTCTAAGGTAGTTATCGGTCATCCTCACGTACGGATCCAGCTGACAATTCTTCATAAAATATCTTCTTGTCTTTAAGGATTATGATAGCGATTATGATAATTTATTGTGTACTTTTAGTTGCAGTTAAAATTTGTCCAAGGGAAAGAAAATAGATAGCGATAAGGATTTATTCCCTTTGGTTCAAAGTGAAAGCTAACATGGCACGTTAGCCATTTAAGTTATGAAGGTCAGGGATCAAATTAAGTCGAATTAAATCGGAGGGATAGTCCGAGTTTTATTATTTATTAATTTTGTTGTCGAAGTTACTGATGCAGGTAAAGGAAGTTCCTTATGAAATCGCTTAACATAATTGGTGTGGTTAAGACAGGGTTTGTTCTATTTATGTAACTATTACCGAGCATGAATGTATTGAGAAGATAAGTGTAATAAAACAGAACTACAAATCCATGTAAATATAAGTTAAGAGGACCTATCTTTCCTATGCATGAATTAACAAATCAAGTAAATTCCCTCCTGTATAACCCTTTACATTCATTATACAAATCAAATCCTTCCACTCCCTCCAATGTAACTGTATCTACAAAAAGAAAAAAAATATTATGCTCGGCTATTCGATCCTGAGTTATTTTTGCCGAAGTGCGATGAACTTGTGCTAGAGATGGATGGTCCACGTCCCCGTAGCACTTGGCTTAGTGAAGAATACCCCATAAGTCGATGAAGCGTTGACCCTCCGGTTCTCATTGGAGACCCTTCAGTTTCTGAGGGCACTTTCTTCGACCTGGAATGCCTCGCTGAATCGAAAATTTCCATAGGTTTGGAAGATCTAGAAGACAAGTTTTGGACATCAGCATTGCTGCCTTGAAGATGGTGAAATCTTGCATGAGAAACAGGATTTCCATCTGTGGAGCAGCTTATGTCGAATGAGTTTCCATAATCATCGGAGTAAGACAAAGGATCTGCTTGCATGTGACTTTGACTACTTGATGCCGATCCCGAAATTCTTGCACTAATCGCATCATTGAAGTCCTCGTCCTCGCTTGGTGGAGGTTCTGCAGCGACCAGTTCATAAGGAACTATATGAGTTCCTTTTAGAAGTGAAAACTTGAGAACCTTCGAACAAGAACCACATCTTAGCTGATGGAACCTCCTTCTGAAAAGTAGAGAATCTGCAGGTAACTGCAGGGGTCTTATGCAATAGTAACAAGTTATGAAAGGTGCTCCACCTGCCGTTGGCCGGATATGTCGCCTAGCCGAATGATGTTTCTCCCTCAAGTACCTCTTCAGCTCATGGTCTCCATATCTCTGATCATCAGATTGAGTTTCATGGAACCTATTAGAAAAATCAGACTCCATAAATCTTTGGGGGGTACAGGGCAAAGAGGTGTATGAATTGTAACAATTATGACAAGGGCCGGCTCTACAACATCCTCGGTTATGTGGAAACATGGGTGGAGGAAACTGCTCCGGATGGTTCCAGGCTTGGGGATGGCAGCATAAACAGGCGTTGTCAATGTCATGTCTATTGCTTATTGCACCTCCCGAGAAAGGTACACGTGAGAATCTACTTCTCCTGTTAAAGCACCGTTCTCTGTGGTAAGCCTGATAAAAAATTTCATCCTCGAGCGGCTCCCGATGGTTGTTATGCTTTTCCTTCCTAGGTACATCAGTGGAAGCACTCAAATTGGTCTTTCCATTCAGATTGCATGTCCTGTTAAGTTGATCCTGCAGTTCATATACCATTCTTAACAGTTTCATTTTTTCTTCGCTGTGCTCGGCCTTCTCGAATGGGTGGAAGGGAGAATCGAAAGGGAATTCATCTCTCGATTCACGTGAAGGGCCAACACTTTCATAGTCACGCAAGGAAGTCCTTTGAGACAACGGAACTTGAGATGGATATTGACGTCTCTCCGGTCTCGGCCAGCTCCTAGGTGGATGGTGATGCATTACAGGTTCTAGCAGTTCATCTCGGTTCCACTTGCCATATTTCTCCATCTCATAATGCTTCCTACTACCAGGCTTATAACTATTTTCAAAGGAATGTAATTGCTGATCAGAGAAGTGATCATCAATTCCATCATACCAAGAAATACTGCCATCATAAGCATGAGAGCTTCTGATGGTAGTGGACTTCGACAAACATTCGGGAGGACCACTGAACTCGGAACAAAGGCTGACGAAATCCACAGTTTGAAAAGTATCCGTAGACCTTGCACTATTAACTCCACAATGTTCACCTATCCAAGAGCCTACGGAGTTGGAATCAATCTCCTTACTAGTCTCTAATTCCGAATTTACACCTTCTAACTGCAAGGTCATGCCATTTGCCTCTGCTTCTATATTTGTTTCTGCAGCCAACATTGGTTCTGCATTTGATCGAATTTCATCGAGCATATCGCAGTCACTTTCACCACCACTATCTCTCGATGTATTTTTATCCTTCTCGTGACGACCATTATGTTGGCCTTCTACCACTAAGTTCTCACCGTGCTCCTCGCTATGAGAAACGTTAGATATCTCCAGCATTAACTCTACATTCCCATGACGGAGCTCTGTGGATAAAGAACCTTCAGCGGGAACTCCTAGCTGTTGAACATCACAATGTTCGAAAGATTCTGTCTGCAGTAGTCCAGTTCCATTTTGCTGCCCTTCATTCGATCTATTTTCATCAAGCATACCACGAGCACTTTCACCATCACCATCACTATCTACGAATGTATTGTGATCCTTCTCATAGTGATCTAATGATTCTGTCTGCAAGAATCCAGTTCCATTTTGGTTGCCTTCATTCGATCTACTTACATCAAGTATATCACGATCACAGTCACCATCACCATCATTATATCCGGATGAATTTCGATCCTTCTCGTATCGATCTACAGATTCTGTCTTCAACAATCCAGTTCCATTTTGCTGCCCTTCATTTGATCTCCTTTCATCAAGTATATTAGGATCATGTTCAGCGACACCATCACTATATCCGGATGTATTCCGGTCCTTCTCGTATCGGTCTAAAGATTCTGTCTGCAACAATCCATTTCCATTTTGCTGCCCTTCATTCGATCTGATTTCATCAAGCATACCACTATCCTTTTCACCATCACTCTCCCCGGATGTATTTCGATCCTTCTCGTAGCAACCTAAAGATTCCACCTGCATGCGCCCATTTCCATTTTGCCTCCCTTCATTCAATCCACTTACATCAAGCATGTCACGAGCACTTTCACCGTCATCTTTACCGTCTCTCGGTGCATTTCTATCCTTCTCGTACCGCCCATCATGTTGCCCTTCCACCCATAAGTCCTCACCATGTGAGGCAGTAGATATGTCCCAATTCCCTCTACTTTCATGACTCGGTCGACTCGCCAAAGGCATAGGAACAGGTTCTTGCAGGGCCGAACCACTAGATTCGCCACGTTCCAACACACGAACCTGTTTAGTCACAGCAGCTCCGGTCTCTTGCAAGAAAGAGGTGCTTTTGGTGATGGCCTTTTTATTTTTAGCTGCAAAACAGGAAGAAATTGAAATCTACCAACAACGCATGTTTTATGTCTACTCTAAACTTCAATTATTTCTAAAATCCAAGATCAAAACATATGAAGACATGGAAGAACATTATAACAAAACAGGTTTTAAAACACAAAAACTGTAAGAAAAAGAGATGCTTACCTACAAGAATTGTATCACATCCTCCACACTTGTATACAGGAAAATCTGCAACTTCTGGAAGAACCAAAAGGCATTTAGGGCATCTAACCAATCTAACTTTAGGAGCTGTTGCAGTGGCCATAGATCTACTGATTTTCAGACAGATGAATGAATTCTGGTGAAAGAAAGAAACAATCCCAAGGAACAATATATGTACTCAAATGACAGAAATTGAATTAGAAGTTAGAACACAAACAACACAATGAACATACCCATGTTTGCAAGAAAAAAAAACTTGGGAAAAAGGAGCAAACTTTATACAAAAAAAGAAGAGAAAAACTTTGAAGAAAGGTAGAATTATTCAGAAATGAAAATGGGTTGAATTGGTTTTATTTGATTATTGATAATATCTACAGTAAGTCAAGGGTTGACTTCCAAAATCATCATCTCTTCTCCATCTTCTTCTTATGCTCTATTTTTGGAGGATGAAGATACAGTTGCAGTTAGAAACAAAACCAGACCACATAGAACTGATTCCACTGTTTTGTTTGTTTGGTTTTATATAGAAAGTAGGGGGGGAACAAGACAAGAGGAGCAGAGGTGAATCCTAATTGTCTTTAATTCTTAAATTATTTGGCTTTTTACCAAGTCAACCCTGTTCTTACAACTAATTTTTTAATTCAATTTTAAATGAAAACATGGTAAAATACACAAATAGTTATTAAATTACAAAAGTATAAATATTTTGATCATTATTTTTTTAAAAATTACAAATTATTATTAAGAAAAATTATAAATCATTAAATTTATCGATCTATTAAAGATTTATTATAACGCTACGAGTACTCTTTTCCTCCAATTAGGTTTAGGGAGGTTTTTAACGAGGCTCGTAGTTGCATTCCTTTTTACATAAAAAAAATCATTATCAGAATAAATAGTCATTATAAGATTTTGTTCCTTGTCTGCAAACCTCCATGTTCGAAAATGATCATGAAATTGATGAAAAGAAAATTCTTTTCCTACGTACATTCCCCAAGCAATTTTTCCATAATATTGAAAATGACTAATCATTCTTAATCAAGACTATATTTCTAGTTAATGAAAGTTCAAAGTAATTTGTATTAAAAAACAATTCAAACTGTTTTTAATTACTGTATTATGATACTTTTAACAAAATTATAAAATTCTATAAAAAAATTTATTAAAAAAATGGGTGAACAGTTTTCTCTCAAAGCATACGTTAATAAGTTTAATGAGATCTGAGATCTCTCATTTTTATTTCTTTTTTCTGATTTTGGTGTGAGAATTTAGCTGTCTGAAGATCGATTGGGGTTGGTGTGGGACTATAGAGGCAGTTGATTGGAGGAAACTGCTGTTTTGGGAAGTAATGAGCATGCTTTGGATTTCTTTCCTTCGATGGTTTATGAAGAGGAGATTACCATTGCTTCGCCGTTTGAGGTATTCTCTGAGGGAGTTATTGATTGGAAGCATTCATTGGTGAGACAGTTTATTGGCGGGGCTCCGAATTTCATCGCGCTTAAAAAATGACGGAGGTATTTTGGGAAAAAATTCCTTGACTAAGGTTAGTCTTGCTGATCGAATCTATACATTTCTTTTTTTGTTAATGATTCTTCGAGGGATTAGATTCTTGAAAGTAGTCCTTGACATATCTAACACAAGCTTTTAGTAAAAATAAAAATCAAATCTACTAAAATAGAATTTCAATTTAACAAGGATGTCCGTGTGGATTCAATTATTTAACGTAACTTTGGAGTTATACAATAAGAAAGGGCTATGTTATATTGTTAGTGGTTTGAGTATTTCTCTTTACAGTTTTTAGACAACGATTTGAGTTTGCTAAGGTGTACGTGAAAATATGGGTTGGGATTAAAATTCCTCACATTATTTATGTGTAAATGAGGGATACGTCAATTGTCTTGGTGAGGATTAAGATACTCTAAATGCCTGTATGGTGTGACCATTGTAATTTGTTTGGTCATTTTGAGAAAACAATATTCGGAGAAGAAAGGGTCCTGTTTGGATGAGTCATTGGGAGTTCCTAATGGTTCTATTTCTACAGTAGCTATGGATAGTGCTGAGTTGTCCTTGTAGTTGTTGGGGGTGATATGGGTACTGTTGGTTTGACTACTGTTGATGTTGGTAACATAGTTGCTACTAATTTGGATCTTATATCTCCTAATGTTGGGGAAGATGTTGCTTTGAGGATATGTGACTTACATGTTTTTGTATTCTCTCTCGGAGATAGTTGTGAATATCTTAGCTCTCGAAGGGAAGAGAAAAGGAGAGAGAAAAAAAAAGATTGATTGCGTGTAAGAATTGATTTGATATTTTAAATAGTATTAACTCTGATCAACCTTGAGGTAGAGGATGGTTAAGTAACCTCGACTGCTTCACTAAAGATTGCATCTCTTTTTTAGGAGATTAAGGCTAAAAAGAGTGATGGGATAGATAACGCTAAAGGTTAAAAGAATATTGATGGTGGAAAGGAGGTATCTTTTCTCAATAACAATTGCCTTTTAAAATGTAAGAGATTTTAATAACCCTCGTAAGCATAACAAAATCTTGTAAGGAATGAAAAACTTACAAGTAGATGCGCTTTATTTATTGAAAATTAAAGTTGGAGCTCTAATCAATATGCTAAAGTTACTGATAGCTGAAGTTGTCAAATTGTTTATTCGAATACGAAAAATAAAAAGATTTAAATTTTGTGGATGAAGGATTTACAGTTTTTTGTTCTTTTTGTTGCTAACCAATATGTTATCTTGAAGGGTAAATTAGAAAAAAAAAAGTTATATTTTATATTTATAGTAGTAATGATATTGTACAAAGGGGGAGCTATGGCATCAATTAAGACAGGCGAAGCTCTTGGTGGTTTTGCTCCCATGATTGGTGGGAGAGATTTTAATGTGACCTTGCTTGGGAGTAAGAGTTCAGACTATGATAGAGTGGATCCCTGTATTATATGGTGAAATTATAAACTTATTTGAATGATGTTGGTTTGCAGGATCATCCTTTTTCTGGGCTTAGTTTTACTTGGTCAAACAAGAAGAAATATGGTTCTGTTGCAAAGAAATTGGACAAGATGTTGGTAAATTCTGTGTGGTATTTACAAATGTCTAATGCACAAGTTGAGTTTTTATCTCTAGGGGTGTCTGACCATAGTCCTGCTTTGGTTAAGCTGAGTGTTGATGCACCTGCCTCTAAGCCTAAACCTTTTAATTTTTTTAATTTTTGAACTTTGCATTTAGATTTTAAGAAGGTTGTGGATGAGTTATGGACCGAGGATATTGAGAAGAATCTCATGCAAATATTCTTTGAAAAATTAAAAAGATTGAAGGTTAAGCTAAGGGTTTTAAATTAGAAGCCTTATGTTGAGATTTTAAGAAAGGTCATGGATAAGAGAGCTCAATTAGAGTAATTTTTAGATGTTAAATTTGAGACTTAATATTACAAATGATAATCTTGAGTTAGAAAGAAGATTGTTAGCTGAACTTTTGATTTGAGAATGCTGAATTATTATTTTTTCAGCAAAGAGAAAAGATAAAGTGGTTGAATGAAAGTAATTGGAGGATAATTTTTTTTATTCTGACATTGCTGAGAATAGGTGAAAAGATACTACTCATTTTCTTGTTAATGATCAAGGTGGAAAGCTTGAATCTTTTGAGAAAAAAAAAAGTTGTAAAATTTTATAAAAAACAGATTGATTCTGTGGATGGTTAGGTTATTGATTGTAGTGTAGAGGAGTTGAGGGAGTTGTTGCAAGTTTTCTTACCCTCTTTATCTTACTCTCTTTTAATAAGAGATGTCACTGATGCTGAGATTAAAGCTGTAATTTTCATTCAGGGTAAGGATAAAACACTTGATTCTGATGGATATACATCATGGTTATTTAAGCATGTTTGGAAGATCGTGAGACCTAATTTTTTAACAGCAGTCAGGTACTTTTTTGCTTCTAACTTTATTCTTCCAGCATTTAATGCTACGATCATAACTTTTGTTTCAAAAATTTCTAATGCTTGTATGGTAAAAGACTTTAGGTCTATTTTGAGTTATTCTGTGCTTTATAAGTCTATAACTAAAATCCTAGTTGCAAGATTAAATATCATTTTGCCTGAGCTAATAGCTTCTAATCAGTTTGTCTTCGTTAAGGGACGTAGTATTATTGATAACACTTCGCTGGCCCAAGAATTGGTGAGAAGTTATAGGAGGAAGGTTATCTCTCCTAAGTGTACACTAAAAGTGAATCTTTAAAGAGCTTTTGACTCTATTAGTTAAATTTTTTTTACTGAAGATGATGGAAGCAATGAGATTGTCTGAACAATTTTTAAATTAGATTTAGATATGTTTTACTAGGAACAGATTCTCTATAATACTTAATGGGAGTTTAATGGGTTTTTTAAAGGGGAAAATAGAGGTGGGACAATGAGACCTTTATCCCCATATTTGTTTAAATACATTATCACATTTATTGGATATTTTGTTGAGAAAGGCATATTCCAGTATCACCCTAAGTGTAAGAGGATTAGGCTTACTCACCTTTGTTTTGTAGATAATTTATTATTTTTTATAAGAATAATTTTTTCTCCTTGCTGGGTATACAAAATGTACTGGAAAAGTTCTATGAAATAGATGAACTTAAGTTGAATATGAAAATATCTAAGCTTTTTGGATTGGAAAGTCTGTTGAGCAACAAGTGCAATTGAGAGAGATAACATGGTGGTAATCGTCTTAGCTACTATAAAATTATATGGATCACATATGTGCAAGTATACACATTCGTACAAGTAATAAAAGGGTGAGTGGGTATCGTTCCCACGAGGATCTAAGGTAAAGTATGCAGTCAAATTTGTCAAGGTAAAAAGGTGTCACTAACTAAAAAGGAAAAACAAAGATAAAGCTATAAACAGGTGAAAATGGATATGTACGGTGAATGTATAATGGTGAAATGTTATAGCAATTTCAGAATGCAAGCAACTAAAATATGTCGAGGCAAAATGGATAGATAGTGATGGCAAGATAGTTGTATGGAAGTGGTGTGTGGAAAGTATTGTGATGTGATTGCAAGAGAACAAGTAAACAAAGAAAGCAGTTTGTAAATGCTGAAGCAAAAACAGGATACAAGAACACGTTTAAACAATATGTTGTACTAACTCTCTATTGATGAGTTCTCCTAGGAATGATTGATGGAGGTTCCTATGGAGTTCTTAACCTTACTCCTACGAACATATAGTTGCTATGGTGTATATCTATTCGACAGAGGTTTCATAAGTGTTCCCTCTTTCTCGAGTCATAGAAACCTGACAAACTAAAATATCGCAACATCTACTCTCGATCTCAATAGCGACACTAACGTATCGACAAAGCACACTCTTTTTAGTCATTGAAACCCTTAAGTCTCTCTCGAGCACCTAAGATCAGATTAGGTTCTGGTTACTATTCAAAGCCCATTGCTCACGTAGATCCTCCTATAGCTCCTCTCGAATGATCTAAGGATCTATAGATAGGTTTTTCTCGAACATCTAACATGCACCTAAACACGGGACACTCTCATGCCTCTTACAATGCTTAAATGATTAACAATTATGAGCAAAGCAAATACACATACATATAGAAGGCTATATATTAATAAAAAGCAAAAGTTAATCATCCAAAGTAGTAACCACCTAAATAAAGCAACACATGGTGGTGCGAAAGTAAAAGAAAGTATCATCCACATACATCCTTAAACCTTCAACATCATCCTCTTAAAATATATGAAAAATAAAACAAGGAAAGGAAGATAGAAGACACCCTCGGTGTGCACAGGCCACCGGCTCTTCAACCACCACGGGACGCCTTAGCGTGCTAGCTCCTTTCGGGTGCCTAGCATGCCACTCCCTTCAAGCTCTATCAATGGAGGAAACTTTGGCCGGAGTTTGGAGGAGAAAAGTGGGAGCTTTCCTCCACCGCAAACCTCTCCAAAGGTACCTCTTTTTCTGTGTTCTTGCTCCCAAAAGGGCCTCAAAGGTCTCTCTTTTATCTTGTAGGTCACCATGCCTTAAAAATGGGTGAAAAACCCTAAAGGTTAGTGAAATTTCCATTTTTGCCTCCATTCACGTGATGACATTTCTGCAGCGGTGATAGTGGCCCCTATTGAGGTTGCTCGTGGTCCCCTACTATCATGGTTGTGGTCAGGCTGTAATGGCACCAGTTGACACTCTTATCAAAATATCTTCTTGTCGTTTAGCTCAATATAGGAGTCCTCCAGATTTGTTATGGCATTTTCCTAACGCTATCCTTCTGCGAATGCCATGAAAAATATCATCAACTTCCATTTTTTCTTTACCTTCACAACACAATCCCAAAACACTACCTTTCAAGTGAAATAACACCCGTTGCCACACAAAAACGCCAAGGCATAACTAGGAAATTACATGTAATGATATAAACCTAAATGCAACTAAATTAGCCTAAATGAACTTAAGAACACTCAATAAATTAAGTAAAATGGCCTGAAATATAGTCTTTTGTGGAGTTATCACACCCCAAAACTTAAGTTATTGTTTATCCTCAAGAAATGGATAACAACTAGCAGAGAATAAATATCATGATAAATTTCAAGATCCAAGCAAGCAAATGGTCAAAGTTTCAACCCTCAGAAAATGTCATGGCATAAACATATACGTCTTAAGGAAATTTCAAGAACACTACTCTAGGACAAGGTCGAATGCGAGTGTGTGTGTAAGTGTATCCAATCTATGTTTAGTTAACTTAGAAAAATTTTAAGGAATTTTCACTATTCTAGCAGAGCATGTTTTTCATTAAAGCATAGTTTTACTACTCCCCAAATATATAATATATATGATTTTTTTCAATTTTTTTACACATGCCAAGAACACTGCTACGAGAGGAGCCAGCCTGTCACACTACCTTTTACTCGTACCATAGTTTCCATTTATTAAAACGCAGTATCCAGGCAATGTCATGGCTAGTTAAAAGTGTAGCGTCACCCTATGCCTCTTTTAGTAACTCATATGCATATGGATATGCCATGGAATAGCAGAGTATCCCTCTAAAGATTTTTCCAGGCATTTATTCACAACTTCTAAAACTAAACTAATGGGATTTTTCTATTAACAACTAAATTCATTAAACATGCAAAGTTGTTTAAGTTTCCATTCTATAAAATTTTTTTAACCTTCCTAAGCATGGAGAACATACACTCGTGTAGCAATTAAAATAAACACAAATAAACAAATCCTAAAGAAGGTTCTATTCACATCCCAAGTCATGCATATTCAATTCAATTACTGGCCATATATAGAATATCATCATCGAGCATCACAAACTTTAATCCTATAAACTTATCCTAAAACTTGAACAATTGTCATGGCATAATTCTACAACTAATGCTATCATACACATGAAAATGGAGTAGAGGATGACACCTCCTTCAAACTTGAGGCAAACATTATCCTCAATGCAACTAAAAAAATAAGTAAACTAAATGATATGCAATAAAATGAAATAAAATGCAAGGTACCTTGTCTATGCTGGTGGTGTTACGGTGGCAATTCGGCGCGAAGCTCTTCTTTTCAACGGGGGTGGGCTAAATTCAAGATCAGACTCATCATCGGTTCCCCGTGATTTCAATTTTTCAGCAGCTAGTGGTGGGCTCGATTGTCTTTCGGCCGAGATTTTAAGACGGTGTTTGGATTTCTTCCTCTTGGGAGAGGGAAATGGTGATTCCTCTTGCGGGGCTACTAGTTGTGGTGCTTCTAGTTGTGTTGCTTGGGCAGGTGATGCGTGTTAAATATGCGCAATTTAGTGCAAGTGAACACATCGCAAGTAATAAAGTGATGAGTAAATCGTGTATCGTCTCTATAGGGATTGGTCTACTCAATATGCTTTCTTTTGTCTTCTTGCTCTGTAAGAAAATAAAATAAAAATACAAGTGAAGTGGGGTTTTGATTAAGCTAAATAAAGAAATATAAATAATAGAAAAATTGAATAAAGAAAGTGGCTAGGATCTATTTATGTTGTATAGTGGATTCGATTGAATTGTTTCTATCCAATGCAATCGCACAACATTGCCTCGGCAGCGATGATGCTTTTCAGCCGCAGCAATCTCTTGCTCTTGGAAAGACTTTACCAAAGTTCGGCAATGTATCCTTTAATTCCTCCGCTTATTTCTAAGTCGAAGTACTGTTGATGATCAATCCTTGATGATACCTGTAGAAAATCAACTTCCAACTTTGTGAAAAATAAAATAATATTAAAAAAAGAAAAAAGAAAATTTAAGCTTTTTGTGAAACGAAAGAAGAAACATAATTGATTTTCTGTTGTTGAATGAATGATTTTGTTTACACAAGCTAATGCCTTTTTATAGGCTTTAGAATAAGACTTTGAATAGGATTAGAAGTCCTAATTACTTTAGGCTTTTAATCCTATTAACTTAAGGCTTTTAATTCTACTAAAATTATCTCTAAGTAATAGATCCTAACTCAAATTCCTACCAATACTATATATAATCTCACACTCCCCCTCAAGTTGGAGAATATATATTGTATATTCCCAACTTGAATAGAAACTTGTCGAATGAAGCTTTTGGTATTGCTTTTGTAAACACGTCTGTCACTTGTTCTTCTGTAGGAACATAGGATAAAGAGCTGTCCCATTAGTAATCTTTTCTAAGATAAAATGTCTATCAATCTCTACATGTTTCGTCCTATCATAATGAATTGGATTCTAGCAATTTGTATGGTAGATTGATTATCACAAAAAATCTCGAATTTTTCCACTTGATTCACATTTAGCTCTTTCAGTAGCTTTAATAACCAAATTCCTTCACACATTCCCAATGCTAAAGCCCTATATTCTGCTTCAGCGCTGCTTCTAGATACAACTGTTTGTTTCTTACTTCTCCAAGTCACTAGATTTCCCCAAACAAAGGAACAATAACCACTAGTTGATATTCTTTTTTTCAGTTCACCTGCCCAGCTTGAATCTGAAAAAATCTTAATAGAACGTTCTTGAGTCTTTTTAAATAGCAGTCCATGCCCTGGTGTCCCTTTCAAGTATCTCAAAATTCTAATTGCAGCTTCCATGTGATCCTCCCTTGGATCAGTCATGTGTTGACTGATAACATTAACTGGAAAAGCAATATCTGGTCTGGTTAATGATAAATAAATTAACTTTCCCACTAACCTTTGAAATTTACCCTTATCAACTTTATGGCTTGAGTCATCTTTACTAAATTTTAATCCTGCTTCCATGGAAGTATCAACTGGTTTGCATCCTAGCATCCCAGTTTCATTAAGTAAATCAAGAACATACTTTCTTTGATTTATTACTAAACCTTTGCTGGACCTAGCAACCTCCATGCCAAGAAAGTATCTGAGTTTTCCTAGGTCTTTTGTTTCAAACTCTGTATTTAATAACCTTTTCAGGTGATTTATCTCTTCCTCATCATCACCTGTTAGAATTATGTCGTCCATATACACTATTAAAATAACCCTTTTATTGTTAAAGGTTATCTTAATGAAGAGTGTGTGATCTGCTAAAGATTATTTGTATCCAGCTTTCAGAATCACCTTGGTGAATCTGTCAAACCAGGCTCTAGGTGACTGTTTCAAACCATAGATGGATTTATTAAGTCTACAAACTTTCTGATCACCTTTTATCGACTTCAAACCCAAAGGTACTCTCATGTACACTTTTTCTTCCAATTTTCCATTAAGAAAAGCATTCTTAATGTCAAGTTGATGCAACATCCAGTCTTTGTTTACTGCCAAACTTAAAAGAACTCTAATTGTATTTAGCTTAGCTACAGGAGCAAAAGTCTCATTATAATCAATTCCATAGGTTTGAGTAAAACTTTTGGCTACCAACCTTGCTTTATACCTTTGTATACTACCATCAGAGTTGTATTTTATGGAGAACACCCACTTGCATCCAACTGGTTTCTTGCCCTGCGGAAGATCTGTAATGGTCCAAGTATTATTCTTTTCAAGTGCTTCAATCTCCTCTTCAACAGCTCTTCTCCACTTAGAATCATTTAGAGCCTCCTCAATAGTGTCAGGTATTTGTTCTTTATCTAAGCAAGCTGTAAAAGCCTTGAAAGATGGCATTAGATTACCATAAGCAACATACCTCTGAATGGGATGCTTTGTACATTCTCTTATCCCTTTCCTTTTAGCAATTGGTAAATCATCAACCTCAGGTAACGAGGAAGGAATCTCAGTTAGAACATTATCTTCATCATTCTCAATGGCAACTGAACTCAAGTCCAATTCTTGGCAAGTGTCAGATTGCAAAACAGTCTCTGGAATAGTTTTCTGTTTTCTGGTGTAAACTTTCAATTGCTTAGAGGGTTGAGGAGTTTGTGAGGGAGGTTTAGGTGAGAATTGAGGAGTAGTAACAATAGGTGAAGGATGAAGAGTTGTAGGTGTAGAAGTGGAAGAGTTATCAGGTTCAAATGACAAAGGATTATTAATAAATAAATCTGAAGAATCAACCTGATTTCTGAGAGGCTGAAAAATATCACTATTCTCCCCCTGATTTTCAGTCGAGTGGAAATAAGGTTCATGTTCAAAAAAGGTGAGATCCATTGAAATAAAAATTTTTTTGAGAAGGAGGATGGTAACATTTGTAGCCCTTCTTAAGTGAAAAATACCCTACCAAGACACACTTCAAAGATCTAGGGTCTAGTTTTGACATAGAGGGAGCATAATCTTTTACAAACACAGTGCAACCAAAAACTTTAAAAGGAAGAATATATGACAATGGTTTAAAAATTGGGTAACACTCTAAAAAAATAGCTCTAGGTGTTCTATGTTGCAAAACCTTACTAGGTATTCGATTAATGAGATAGGTCGCAGTTAATAAAGCCTCTCCCCACAAATACTTACGAGTGTTATTGGTGAAAATCAAAGGCCTAGTAACCTCTAACAAATGTCTATTTTTTCTTTCTGCAACCCCATTTTGTTGTGGTGTATCCACACAAGTGCTTATTTGCAAAATCCCTTTTTTGTTAAAAAATTCTCCCAATGACTTGGTAAAATATTCACTCCCATTATCAGATTTGAATATCTGAATTTTACATCCAAATTGGGTTTCTACCATATGATAAAATTTCTCAAAATCAGAGACTACTTCAGATTTATCCCTTAACAAATATGTCCAAGTTATTTTACTATGGTCATCAATGAAAGTGACAAACCACCTACTACCAGTTACATTCTTCACTCGAGAATGACCCGAAACATCACTATGAATCAATGAAAAAGGGTGAGATGGTTTGTAGAAAGATGGTAAATAAGATGCTTTTGTCTGTTTAACAAGAGGACATATATGGCATTTAAAAGAATTTGGATTTTTATTAACAAACAATTTAGGGAATAATTTAGCAAGATAATGGAAATTAGGATGCCCTAACCTAAAATGCCATAACATTATATTATCAATTTGTCCTAAAGAAGTAAAGGAACAAGAAGTATTTGGTATGACAGTTGGTTGATTACCGAGAAGGACATAAAGACCATTTTGTAAGCTAGCATTGCCAAGCATTTTCCTCGAGTTCATTGCCTGTAAAAAACAACCAGATTCAGTAAACTGTAATGAACACTTCAAATTCTTGGAGAGTTTACTAACAGAGATAAGATTGCAGACAAGATTAGGCACAAACAGAACATCTTCAAGCAACAAGTTATCATTAATGAGGACCGAGCCACTTCCTTTGATAGGAGAAAAAGAGTCATCGGCTGTTTTGATAGAACTTCTAGAAGATGAATCTAAAAAATTAAGGAATAATTCTCTGTTACCAGTCATGTGATCAGATGCTCTAGAGTCGATGATCCATGTTGATGTACCTTTAGAAGAAAAGAGTGCAGTAGGAGAAAAAATACTTTGTATGTCTTTATCCTCCACGAGAACTAAATTTGTTTCATAGGTTACTGTCGAACCTGAAATTTCTTGAAAAAACTCTAATCCAACCGTTTGTTTTGTTGTGGGTAACATCTCAGAGGTTGTCGAAAGGAATCCCATTAAGAATTCGGACTAGGATCGATATTAGACTGATACCATGTAGAAAATCAACTTTCAACTTTGTGAAAAAATAAAATGATATTAAAAAAAGAAAAAAGAAAATTTAAGCTTTTTATGAAACGGAAGAAGAAAAACATAATTGATTTTCTGTTGTTGAATGAATGATTTTGTTTACACAAGCTAATGCCTTTTTATAGGCTTTAGAATAAGACTTTGAATAGGATTAGAAGTCCTAATTACTTTAGGCTTTTAATTCTACTAAAATTATCTCTAAGTAATAGATCCTAACTCAAATTCCTACCAATACTATATATATAATCTCACAATACCTCTCGGCGTAAATCAATTATAATCATCAACCAATCCCACACTTTTTTTAACTGCTGAAACTCTTAACCTATCTCTAGGTCGAGTTAGTGTTTCTCGATTGAAATATCGTACTTATCTCTTTTGTGAATCTAAATCTCTCAATATTAGATAAATGGATTACTCGCAAACTTCTCTCTCGATCTTGAATGCAAGAACAAGGAATGAAAAATAATAAGCAAAATTCGATATTTTATTGCATTGAAAACAAGAAACAAGATTCAATCTATTTACACTAATACTTTATAACCTTCACCTAAGCCTAAAGAAACTTAGAATATAATGTAAAAGAAAGAAAACTAAAAGATGAAGCCGGCTAGGTCTAAGGTCTCTAATTCCGAATTGTATCTCCTCTCTCTCTTTTCCTTGGACGGTTATGTCTTATATAGGCTTGGCCTAGGGCAAACCTTTCCTAAGTAAGAATACAACTTGGAGTAGGGAACAAGTCAAGTACATAAATAAAATATTTCTAAGTTTATTCCAACTAGGATGTTTTTCCCTCGTGGCCTTTGTCTTGGGATTTCCACGTGCTATCCAGCTCCGATCCTTGGGTTTCTTGTCCAACAATGTTCTCCTCATTTTTCTCCTCAGCTTGCCTACAATATCGCTACTTGTCCCTTACTGCTATCTCGACATCAGGGCCTACCTCGGCCTCATATGCTGTCGCGGCAATAACTTCTCCTATAAAGATACAAAAATGCAGTAAAGCTTTCCTTTTTTGTAAATATCATATTTAACAGTAAAATCCCTAAATAGTTTACATTAAGTATATGCATTGGTTCAAGTAGGTGTAGATTTAGTGATTATTTCCCATGAAAGGTATAAAAAGTGATAGTGAGTTGAGCACTTATCAGCAGGCAAATCTTCAAACAGAGAAGATATAAAATTGGTCTCATGTTCTTGTGCAACAGGTGGGTCTTGATGAGCTGGTGACTGGCTTGGTCATCTGAAAATGTCGCGACATTTTTAGGATCTTGTTCTTGTAAAGGTGATTGGGTTCTAGAGCTTCTTCCTCTAGTTCTGGTTCCATGGGCCTTACCTCCTCAGATGGATCAACTGGGGATGGTGCCTCATTCAAATCAGGTGCAGCCGGCCTAGTTGGAGGTGGGGTAGCTAAAAATGCCGAGGCATTTCCTGATGTATGAAGAATAAATTTAGGGAACGTGGGAAACTCTTGATTCACATGAGGTAACAGCTCTGCTAAGTAGGGGTGAACAACCTCGTCACTTTTCTTTGTATAGCTAAAAAATTCCTTTAAGTCTCTTGACAAGTCGTCTAACTTTGCCATGAAAATTTTAGAGAGCTCCAGTATATCATCCTTATGAGATGGTCATTTTCCTCTAGCCGAGGCAGCATGGGATGCTTTCGGCTGCTCTTCAGTGTTGCCCATTAATGAATTCACTTTCTCAGTAGACAAACCCTTAATTCCTTCCAATATTTTATCAAAATCATTCTCCGCAACTTCTTCCTACACAATGCAATAATCAAGTTGGGAAAAATGAGGGGGCTCTTGGGGCGAGTTAAGCAAGCATGAGTTTCATGAGCAATAATTCGACCGATATCCATAGGGCAACTGAATAGAATGGAATGTAAAAGCATCAGTCAAGTTAGACTCACTGTGGTATGATGCGAAGTTGGCATCAACTTGTAACGCATGAAATGTTCCCATAACTGGACGTGTGGAAGCAAACGCTCACGGTTCACCTTCCTCCTCATTTCCTGTTGGCTATTTCATTCTGTCTCAGGCAGGCAGAGATCTTTCTTCACTCCTTGATAAGTCTCATAGTCGGCTTCTTCTTCTTTCTTTGCATGTCTATCCACTTCTTGTGGAATTTTAAAGAAGTGATTAACGACTGTGTTGGTGAAGTGAATACTCTTGCCTCGGACATAAACAACTTTCTGGTTAGAGCTTTTTATGTTTGTATAAAACTCTCGCACTAAAGTGAAATTGATGAGCCAGGATGGGCAACGAATTGCTCCCAATGGTGGTGTTTAAACACTTCCTTTACCTCAGACCCAAACTCGTCAAAAAATTTAAGACCAAGCTCAAAGAAAACTTTTCTAGTTTTAGAGAATTGAATCTCTCTTCCGCCGCATCATCAAAAAAAATGGGAGGAGGTTGTAGTGTGGGCCCTGGTGATCTTGTTTGTACCATTTTTAGGTCGAAAGAAGTGAGAAAAAGCAATAAAGGTTGAAGCTTTTTTAATTGTGGGGAGAGTTTTTCGGTTATGAAGGTGAGAAAGATGAAAAAGATGATGGTGAGATGAAAAAGAAAAGGAATAAAGGTGAAAACTTTAATTTTTTTAGTGGGGTGGTAGGAAGAAAACGTGTGGTGGGGTTTAGTAAAGGTGTCATACATTAAAGAGGTGAGAGAGAAGTTTTTCTTAAAATTCAAAATAAACAAATAAAAAGTACCCCCTTTTGTCTTTTTGCTGCCTAAATAATTCAAGGTAGGGTTTATTACTTTTCTCCTTCTTTCTCTTTCAGCCTTCAGCCTCCAAAGGTGGATATTTAACCTAAAAAAAATAAAATAACGAATTAAAAAGGACGTAGGATAATAAATCATATAAAATAAACTTTAAAAAATTTATTTATCAACAAGAGTAAACTGAAAATGTCATGACATTTCAGTATGTCAGGCATCCATAAGATATGATGTAGGTTTATCTCGAATCACATGGGCTCCAGTATATAGATCTTTAGGTGTTGGCCATTGACTTTAAAAATTGTCCCGTCATCAATATTCTTGATGTCTATAGCTCCATGGGGATACACATGACGTATGACAAATGGACGGGACCACCTTGATTTAAGCTTCCCAGGGAACAACTTCAGCCTTGAGTTGAATAGGAGCAATTATTGTCCAACTTGAAAATGTCGTGGCAAAATCGCCTGGTCATGCAATCTTTTGGTTCGCTTCTTGTAGATTTTAGCATTTTCATAAGCTTGGGCCCTGAATTCCTCCATCTCTTTCAACTCTATAAGTCCTATTTCACCAGCTAGCTCGACATCAAAGTTGAGCTTCTTGATTTCCCAGTAGGCCTTATGCTCTAACTCGACCGGGAGGTGACATGCTTTTCCATAGACTAACTTAAATGGAGACATTCCTAGTGGGGTTTAAAAGCAGTTCTGTACGCCCATAACGCTTCAGCAAAGTTTGGTGATCAATCCTTCCTTCTTGGATTCACCACCTTTTCCAGAATTTGCTTGATTTCACGATTAGAAACCTCGGTTTGCCCATTGGTCTGAGGGTGATATGCCGTGGAAATCTTGTGTCGTACCCCATATCTTTGTAATGCATTGACAATTAACTTATTGTCAAAGTGGGTGCCTTCATCACTGATGATAGCTCTTGGTGCACCGAACCTTGTGAAGATGTACTTATGAATGAACTTAAGTACCGTATTTGAATCGTCCCTCGGTGTCGCAATGGCTTCAACCCACTTGGAAACGTATTCCACTGCCAAAAGGATGTATAAATCTTCAAATAAAGATGGGAAAGGTTTCATGAAGTCTATGCCCTATACGTCAAATAACTCGATCTCCAAAATATTTTGTTGTGGCATTTCATGACGTCTGGAGATGTTCTCAGTCCTTTGACATCGATCGCAGGCTTGGTAAAATTCCTAGGCATCTTTAAATAAGGAAGTCCAATAAAAACCTGATTGGAGAACCTTTGTAGTAGTCCTCATTCCTCCGAAGTGACCTCTACACGGACCTGTGTGGCAGTAATGTAAAATATCTTTTTAATCCTCTTTTGGTACACATCTTCGGATAATTTGATCGGCACAATTCTTGAACAGGTATGGCTCATCCCAGAAATAGAACTGTGCATCGTGCCTAAATTTCTTCATTCCCTGGCTAGTCATGTCAAAAGGCAAAACACCACTAACAATAAAATTAACAAGGCTAACGTACCACAGAATTGTCGTGGCACAAAGAATTTTCTCATCAGGGAATTCATCATCAATTTCAATTTTATCATGATATTCCAGATTAACTTCTAGCTTAGAAAGATGACCAGTAACTTGATTTTTTGTGTTTTTCCTATCTACCACCTCTAAATTAAATTCTTGCAACAGCAATATCCATCTAATAAGCCTAGGTTTGGCATCCTTTTTAGTCACTAAGTACTTAATAGTTGAGTGATCAGTGTGAACAATGACTTTAGTGTCTATCAAGTATGGCCTAAACTTGTTAAATGCAAATACCACGGCATAGTTCTTTTTCTGTGGTAGTATAGTTAAGTTGTGCATCATTTAAAGTACGTCTAGCATAATAAAAAACATGAAAAAATTTACCTCGACGGTGCCCAATACTGCTCCCATGGCGTAATGGCTCGCTACGCACATCTGCTAGAACGGTAATTTCCAATCTGGGGGAACAATAACGGGTACAGTGATCAGGCTTTGCTTCAGGTCTGTGAAAGTGCCCTGGCATTTTTGATCGAACACAAAAGGTTGGTTATGCTGCAACAACATGCACAAGGGCTTGAAGATCTTAGAGAAATCCTTGATGAATCTTCGATACAATTCTGCATATCCAAGGAAACTTCTTATGCCCTTGACATTTATTAGTGGTGATAGCTTCTCGATCTTATCTTTGTCTACCTCAATGCCTTTGTGTGAGATTTTATGGCCCAACACAATACCTTCTGTCACCATGAAGTGATATTTCTCCCAATTTAGTAAAAGGTCAGCCTCTTCAGATCGTCGCTTCAGGACCTTTACTAAATTACCAAGACAATTTTGAAAACTGTTTCTAGAAATATAGAAGTCATCCATGAATATCTCGAACGATTCCTCAACCATATCAGAGAATATAGCTTGCATGCAGTGTTGGAAAGTTGTTGGGCATTAAACAATCCAAAAGGCATCCTTCGAAAAGAATAAGTGCCATAAGGACAAGTGAAAGTGGTTTTTCTTGGGCCTCTGGTGCGATGGCAATTTGATTATAACTTGAATATCCATCCAAGAAATAATAGTAAGTTTTGCCCGCTAAGCGATCTAGCATTTGATCGATGAATGGTAGAGGAAAGTGGTCCTTCTTCATAGCTTTGTTGAGCTTTCGATAATCCATACAAATCCTCCATCTGGTCACTACTCGCGTCGGCAATAGCTCATTGTCCTTATTGCTCATCACATTTGTTTCTCCTTTCTTGGGCACACATTGAACCGGTCTCACCCATTAACTATCCGATATTGGGTAAATAATTCCAGCATCAAGCCATTTGATAATCTTCTTCATAAAAACTTACTTCATAATGGGGTTGAGTCTATGTTGTGGCTCTATAGATTTGCCATGGCATTCTTCCAAAAGTATCTTATGCATAAAGATGGTAAGATTAATCTTATTTAAATCTTTCATGGTCCATCATATTGCTCATTTATGCTGTGAAAAATCTACAAGTAGACTTCTCTCTTGATCAGAACTAAGATCTGCAGAAATAATAACAGACAGTGTCTCGTCTTCACCTAGTTAAGCATATTTAAGATGATGTGGCAAAATCTGCAGCTCCAACTTGGGTGCATTAAATTAACGAAGGCTTGGGAGGAATAAATTCCTCAAAGTCGAGAGGTTCGAAGATCCAATGATTTCTAGCTATCAGCAGACTAGATTGGTGTTCCTCTAATGAAAATTCACCAGCTTCCTCATCCTCTTTATCTTCATTCATGAGCTCTTCATAATCATCCAGTTGTATGAAATTGCTATGAAAAAATCGATCAGCTTCCATTGACATCTCAGAGTTTGCTTCCAAAATGCTCCGGTATTCTTCAGAATCATCCACGTGCTTGAGAGAATTATTGATGCTCACAGTCAATCTTTGATTTGCTACTCGTATTGTGAGCTCACCCTTCTTACAATCAATGAGAATGTAACTGGTTGCTAGGAAAGGTCTCCCTAAGATAATGGGTGCATTAGCATCAACCTCGCAATCAAGTATGAGGAAGTCGGTTGGAAACACGAATTTGTCCACCCTCACTATGACATCTTCGATCTTCCTCTTGGGTCTCACATGGGAACAATCGGCTAGTTGCAAGATGAAGGATGTGGGTCTCGCATCTCCCATTCTAAGCTTCACAAAATTTGACTTGGGCATCAGATTTATACTCGATCCAAGATCACAAAGTGCTTTTCCAATGAACTTATCTCCAATAGCACACGGGATAATAAAGTTGCATGGATCCTTCTTATTCAATGGCAGTTTACTCAAAGCAGAGCAATACTCTTTTGCCATTGCAATTGTCTTAAACTTCTCCACTCTACGCTTCTTCGTGACTATTTCCTTGAGAAATTTGGCGTAGGTGGACATCTGGTTAATTACCTCTAATAGTGGGACCTTTATGTATAACTGGTCCAGTTTATCCAAAAACTTCTTGAACTGAATTTCATCATTGTGCTTCTTCAGCTTCTAAGGAAAGGGGGTATAACTTCTTCCACTAGTTGCGTAGGAAATGATTTTTTCATGGCATCAAGTTCCTTCGTCAAACCTTCCACCTTGTTCTTTTTCTCGAGAACTTGCTCAGGCATTTCTTCTTACAAAGGTTTGGGTAAGGAATCATCAGACTTCTTCCCCTCAAACTTATCTTGTTGATTAAGTTGAGTGTTACTCCATAGTGTGATCGCACTACATTACTCTTTACCATGTTGCTTAGTGACTTCAGTATCACTCAGCAGACGTCTAGGCTGGCGCTCTTGTAATGTCATGGCAATTTGGCTAACCTGACTTTCTAGATTTCGTAACGAAGCACTATGGCTTTGTAGTAGGCTTGGTTCTTGATAGCAGTTGTATGCTCTTGAAGTATTATCTTGGTACTTAGAATAAATTCTTGCATGGTTGCTTCCAAAGAACTGGTATTCAATGATGATGATGCCCACTTGTTCTGATTATGCCAGGGCATATTCGGTTGAAAAATCTAGGGCTCATTTTGATTTCGAGCTAGGGGATTAAGATTGTGGGATCCTTGATTTTCCTATGAGAAATTCGGATGTTGTCTCCATCCTGGATTATAGGTGTTTGAGTAGGGATTGTTGTTGTTTCTTTTGAAATTGCTCACATAATTGGTTGTCTCATGGTTTCCTGCGCATTCACTCTCGTGATGATTGTCATGGCATAATAGATATGCTAAACTGACCATCTTTACTTCCTTCACTTCGTTGGATCGTTGGATGCTCTTCAACGTGTTGGTCATAGCTGAGAGTTGGGCGGATAGTGAGTCCTTAGCATCAAGCTCAAAAGACCCTTGCACCTTCCTCCCGGTTATAAGTCTTGTAGAAGGAAATTGATAGTCATTGTTGGCAATTCTATCAAGTATGTCAAAATACCTTTTCGGGTGATTTGTCTAATAAATTTCCATTTACCGAGGCATCTACCATCATTCTAGTAGCTGCATTGACTCCATTGTAGAACATTATAACTTGAGTCCAATCTTGAAATCCATGGTTTGTACACTTCCGAAGCAATCCCTTGTATCGATCCCAACATTTGCACATAGATTCGTCGTTACCTTGTCGAAAAGAAGCAATGTCATTTCTAAGCTGAGTATTGAGATTCAGAGGATTATACCGTAGCAAAAAGCTCTTACATAGATCAGCCCATTACTCTATCGATCCGGATGGTATTAACACAACCATCCCCTTGCTCGGCCATATAAAGAATAAGGAAATAGCTTGAGTTTCAACACATCCTCGTGAAATCCTTGTTGACGAAATGAGTCACAAACTTCAAGAAATACTCAAATATGTTGCCTTGCGTCTTCATGCGTCATACCTCCAAATTGCCCAATAAAGTTTAGCATACTGAACATGACAAACTTTAATTCGAAGTGGGTAGCTTGAATTTCTAGTGCAACAATGCCAAGATTAAGATCATCCAAAATAGGATTTAAATGATCCCTAATAGCCCTAGGTCGAGGTCCAGCAACATTCTGATTTGCCCTGACATTTTGAACTACTAGGTTTTGCATTGGTGGGTCTATAGCTCTACGTTGTGTTCGCCTTTTTTGATGAAACAAACGCTCAATTTCAGGCACTATGGGATAAAGAGGACCGTCAGTAGACCTTCTGGTCACACACTAGAAAAAAGTCCTAAAAAGAAAAACAAATAAAACAAGTAAAACTGAACTAAGAAAATAAAAAAAGTAAAACGAAAATGCCAAGATAAAAATGACAAACTTTACTCGTCAGATCCCCGACAACGGCGCCAAAAACTTGGTGATTTTCCTTGCTACTATAAAATTATATGGATCACATATGTGCAAGTATACACAGTCATACAAGTAATAAAAGAGTGAGTGAGTATTGTTCCTACGAGGATCTAAGGTAAAGTATGTAGTCAAATTTATCAAGGCAAAACGGTATCACTAACTAAAAAGGAAAAACAAAGATAAAGATATAAACAGGTGAAAATGGATATGTACGGTGAATGTATAATGGTGAAATGTTATGACAATTTCAGAATGCAAGCAACTAAAATATGACAAGAAAAAATGGAATGAATGTTGATGGAAAGATAGTTGTATGAAAGTGGTGTGTGGAAAGTATTGTGATGTGATTGCAAGAGAAAAAGTAAACAAAGAAAGTAGTTTATAAATGTTGAAGCAAAAACAGGATACAAGAACACGTTTAAACAATATGTTGTAATAACCCTCTATTGATGAGTTCTCCTAGGAATGATTGGTGAAGGTTCCTATGGACTTCTTAACCTTACTCCTACGAACATATAGCTGTTATGGTGTATATCTACTCGACAGAGGTTTCGTAAGTGTTCCCTCACACTCGAGACATAGGAACCTGACAAGCTAAAATGCCAAGGCACCTCCTCTCTGTCTCAGCGGCGAAACTAGCCTATCGACAAAGCACACTCCTTTTAGTCGTTGAAACCCTCACTTAAGTCTCTCTCGATAACTTAAGATCAGATTAGGCTCTGGTTACTATCTGAAGCCCATTGCTCACGTAGATCCTTCCTTAGCTCCTCTCGGATGATCTAAGGATCTATAGATAGGTTTCTCTCGAACACCTAACATGCACCTAAACACAGGACACTCTCATATCTCTTAAAATGCTTAAATGATTAATAGCTATGAGCAAAGCAAATACACAAACACATAGAAGACTATATATTAATAAAAAGCAAAAGTTAATCATCCAAAGTAGCAACCACCTAAATAAAGCAACACATGGTGGTACGAAAGTAAAAGAAAGTATCATCCACATACATCCTTAAACCTTCAACATCATCCTCTTAAAATATATGAAAAATAAAGCAAGGGAAGGAAGATAGAAGACACCTTCGGTGTGCACAGACCGTTGACTCTTCAACCACCACGGAACGTCTTGGTGTGCTAGCCCCTCTCGGGTGCCTAACACGTTATTCTCTTCGAGCTCAATCAATGGAGAAAACTTCGGCCAGAGTTTGGAGAAGAAAGGTGGGAGCTTTCCTCCGCCGCAAACCTCTCCAAAGGTACCTCTTTTTCTGTGTTCTTGCTCCCCAAAAGGACTCAAAGGTCTCTCTTTTATCTTGTAGGTCACGATGCCTTAAAAAGAGGTGAAAAACCCTAAAGGTTAGTGAAAATTCCATTTCTGCTCCCATTCACGTGATGCCATTTCTGTAGTGGTGACAGTGGTCCCTACTAAGGTTGCTCGTGGTCCCCTACTATAATGGTTGTGGCCAGGCTGTAATGGCACCAATTGACACTCTTATCAAAATATCTTTTTGTCGTTTAGCTCAGCACAGGAGTCCTCCAGAATTGCTATGGTATTTTTCAATCGCTATCCTTCTGCAAATACCATGACAAATATCCTCAACTTCCATTTTTGCTTTATCTGCACAACATAACCCAAAAACACTACCTTTCACGTGAAATAGCACTCGTTGCCACACAAAAATACCAATGCATAACTAGGTAACTACATACAATGATATAAACCTAAATGCAACTAAATTAGTCTAAATGAACTTAAGAACACTTAATAACTTAAGTAAAAAGGCCTGAAATATAGCCTTTTTGTGAAGTTATCACATGGTTTAAAAGGGGAGTACTTCCAATTTGGTATTTGGGTATTCCTCTTGTGATTAGGAGTTTATCTGAGAAAGATTGTAGGGTGCCTATTGAAAAAATAGAGCAAAGCTAGGACAATGGTCGAAGCATTTGTTGAGTTATGCAAGTAGATTGCAGCTGATTAGAGTTGTGTTGTTTAGTATGGTAAATTTCTAGCATAGATAAGTAATTTTACCTAAGGAAGTACTTGGTCAGATTGAGCAATTATGTATAAGGTTCTTTGGGAAAAAAAAAGATTGCTCTATCTAAGGTGCAAGAGTGGGTTTCAGTAGATATGTAGTCCAAAAAATAAAGGTGGGTTGAGGTTAAAGGACCTAAAAGTGTGAAATTAAGCTTGTTTATCTCTTTTGTTAAGAAAGTTACTGACATCAGAGGGTTCATTATGGATTGTTTGGATTAAAGAATATGTTTTTAAAGGTATGGATATTTGAAATGTGGAGCATAAACAATGTCATGGCTGGGGTTTAAGGAAGTTATTGAAGTTGAGAAGGAATGTGCAGCCTCTTATAGCACGAGAGACTAGCTTGACTATATACTTGATTCTAAATGTTGCTCGTAAGGTTTGGTCAAAGATTCCATGACATAGACTGGTACGATTTTAATTAAATATTCCTAAACATTCCATTATTCTATGGATGATAATCT
This sequence comes from Abelmoschus esculentus, assembly GCA_035048815.1. Classification (NCBI taxonomy): domain Eukaryota; kingdom Viridiplantae; phylum Streptophyta; class Magnoliopsida; order Malvales; family Malvaceae; genus Abelmoschus; species Abelmoschus esculentus. The sequence continues at coordinate 4,070,690 of JAUCBN010000021.1, forward strand.
TGAATAGATTACATAACGATGGTAGGTTGTTGAGAATGGGAATGGTGGTAGAGGATTGTTGTGCTCTTTGTGAAAATATGCAAGAATTCAGAGATTTTTTCTTGACTTGCAATTTGCGGTTGTGTGGCTTAATTAGAAGCACTTTGGATTGGGATGCTAAACTATGTTGGTTATATTCGAATTTGAAGGGGATGTCTTTGATTGTTCATATTCTCAAAATTACTTAAGGTTCATTTGTATATTTTATATGGGAGGAATAAAATCGGAAGATTTTTTGACATATGAGTATGTCTAAGAGTAGTTTACTTAATTGTATAAAAGATATTGTGTGTATTCGATCTAGGGGTAAGCGTATACACTTCGATGATGTAAATAGAACTCTTTGCATATCTTGAGTAATTCTTTGCACATAGGAGGTATGTTTCTTCTTGTCTTGAATATATAAAAACACACTTATCCAAAAATTATTGTATTATGTGTGTATGTTTTAATTGAATATCTAATTTAATCATTGAAATTAATAAAGTATAATAAGTTTATTATCATGTTATATTTATATATATATATATGTTTTTAATAATTTTAAAGTGATTATAATGCAGTATTTATTTAATTTTTTTGTTAATTCTTTAATAGAACATACACTTTAAGGATAAATTGTTTGAAATTGTGTCTATTAAGATAAACAACATTCTTTATTACAATAGAACCACTCATTAAGTTCGTTATATGGCTTAACGATTAAAAAAAATATTTAACCTATATCTTTTTTTTAATTCGATGTCTAATGTTTTTCGGATCATTTTATTATTTAATGCTTTATTTCGTAACACAAATCAGTTTTTTTCATAAACGATTGTTAAATTTTTTTTTACTATTCGATTATAACATAACATGTGATCTATTTAATTTATTTATTTATTTTCTAAATTTCTTTAACAATATAAACTTAAAAATCCAAAAGTTTTATTACTTCTAATTAAATGCTGAAGTAATCTCTCTTACCATCTAATATTTTCCACATATTAGCGATTTATCGTTTACAATTTTAAGCGTCGGGTATCTAACCCTTTAAAGTGGTCCAAAAAGCGTTAGGTATCGAACTGAAATATATATATATATATGTTAAAACTTCTTTTTACTATTAAGCCTATATAAATAGTTTAGGATTCATTTATATATTATAAAATTTAATTATTTTTATATTTTTTTGACGATAATAATAAGTGATTAAGATTATTTATTTTTTTATTTTTATGAATATTTAATTACAAATGAGAATTGTGTTTGTTTTTTTTTTACTTCAGTTAAAGTGGTTAGTAGTATCTGTTCTAAAGTATACTTTCAACCTTTTACATTGATCGCTCAATTGCTGACAACATTGATGCTCGAACCCATAGCCTCCAAGAACAACAACCGTTCATTTACCGATGAGGCTAGATGGTTCGTGGAGAATTGTGTATTATTGACATACAGGCATGGGGTTGTTTATTCCTGGTTCCAACTTCCACGTTGATTCAATTTTTTTCCAAATTTTATTCGATGGTCATCGAAGGACCTAGGAATAGGATCAAAATTGGGTTTTTAATTTCAATTTTAGTTTTGAGGAAAAAAAACAGTTTTAATTTTAATTTTTGCAAAAAATAAAATCTCAGCAGCAATCCAATTGAATGGGAATTAGGAATGGGTATTTTACCTAGTTTGATCGGGTTTCGATTCAATCAATCGAATCGGATTTTTTATAAAAAAAATTAGGTCGGATAGTTTGGGGTACGACATATCTAGTATGCAGTTAAAAGACGATAAATTTTAAAAATTAACATCGAACTAAAAATGTTAGACTTTTTGATAATATTTTCAATTATTTTTTTAAAAAATATTAAGTATTAAAACTTATTTTATAAGTATCGAGAGTTTTTATTAAAAAACTATAAAATAAATTTCGATACTTATAAAAAATAAAAAACACCTAAAAAATATTATCAAAAAGTTTAATATTTTTAATTTATAAATAAATTTTTATCATTGATTCGACGATATTTGATATATTTCCACCATATTTTTTTTAAAAAAAAATCCTAAATTACTTAGGGAAGAAGTCAACGGTATGAGATGGGATGAAAAGGTCATAGGTTTGACCAAATCAGAGCCGAGAAATACTACATCGACAGCTGGAATGAGCCACATGGCAGATTGTCCACCTCATCAAGATACTTGTGGGACCCATCTCCTTCCAGTCTTTTGCCTTTGATGACCGGCAACAGCGACGAGCGCTAAGATCGCTTTGTATTCGGTGTTCGAAATTTTCCAACCCATTGACCCGATAATCCAAAATAAAAATATTAGATAATTTTTTAAAAAAATTATCCGATTAGATCAGATATTCACCTAAAAATTAGTAGGCCGGGCTTAGAATAAAAATTTTGAATTTTCGGATACCCAGCTTTACTCAATTAGTTTTATTATATATATATATAGTTTTAAATTATATTTTTATTTTAATTTTTTTTAATATTTATATTTAAAATTAAATTTAAATTTTTAAATTAGTTTTATGTTTGTATTATATACTTTTAGGTTTTAAAAATTTTAAATATATTTTTATTAATTTACTAATACCGAAAGAAAAAATGAGATTAATACTTTTAACGTTATTTTAGTGATAAAATTTAATAAATATAGATGTATATATAAATTCAAATATTCTAAAATTAACTTTAAATCGCTCATTTTTATGTTTGGTTATGTATTATAAATTTTAAAACTTATATGTTTAATATGTATTTTTTTTAATTTTTAAAATAAAAATAAAAATTATGAACCAAGTATCCAAATTTTATGAATATCCGATAATAAATACCCGATTTAAATGAGCCGAGACACGAATAAATTTTTTGTGACCCGAAAAAATCGGGTACTCAGGTTTTACAGATACCCGATATCAAAACTCGATTTAAATGAATCAGAACACGGATTAATTTTTTGTGACCCTAAAAACCGAGTACCCGATCAGATACCCAAAAATCGAGTACCTGATAACGAATGCTCCTATCAATCCTCCAATCGTCAATCCCCTGTGTTGAATGTTCATACCTATTTTTCTGATTTGGCTGCTCCACCACTTATGTTTCGACACGTGGCACCATGTAGATCACTTGTTGATTTCACCTCCTGATAAGCTTAGATCAATTTCCATGGGATCAAATCTCCTCACATTCTTAGATTTTCTCAATTAGTTAACGGTGATTATATTAATACATGTTCTAGAATAGAATATTTATCATTTAATATTAATCGCTCAATCACTTTATTGATATCACTGGTGTTCGTATCCGTGACCTCTAAAAACAACAACCGTTCCTTTAACCATTTGAGTCACATCCTTCATTAACCATTCATTTGCTTGGAAAAATTTGTAGTTAATAGTTATAAGAAAGTTATTTGTATCGATTAATTTGATTAAATAATTATATTAGTTAATTATATATAAAAAAATTTAATAAAATTAATTAATAATTTATAGTTATTTATTTAAACAAAATATAAAAACATAATTATATTTGATATTTATTAAAATAATTTATTGATTATTAATATTTCACATCACTTGTGATTGATCTCTTATCACGGTTGTTCATCTTACCTACTCCTCTCATGGGCGTTCGGCGTGAAATTGGACGGTCAAAGGGTAGCTCTGATACCACTTGTCACGGGGCCTTTACCCTCTTACTAAAAGATATTTTCTAATAGGATGTATAACGCCACCATGTGTGTATATATATATCCAAAAATTTACATTTTCTTTTCCGACATGGGATTAATGTTCCTTGCCTCCTTTTAGGTGTGACATATAGTAGATTATACAAATAATTAGTTTTTAATATTATATTATTAAAAATATTTAATAATGTATACAATTAGTTTATTAATATAATGTCATTAATTATTAATTTATATATTAGTTTTTTATTTATAATCATTTTATTAATTAATTTATTATTAAATTAAGATCTATTTGTTAATTTATTATTTATGAAGTATCTTTTCAATCTAATTTTTAATTATTTTTGGATTTAAATATATTAAATATCAAAGCTAAAGTAGTCTTTATAATTTTTATATCTAATCTTTTAATCTTAAAAAAATTCTTAAATAAGGTTTCTTTTGTCAATTTAGAATATTCTTTTCTATCTATCATCATAAATTATCGAACAATTAAGTCACCAGATACCTTTACAAAAAATAATTTCAATACGTGGTCATAAATTTTTTCATGTCATAATTTTTTTTAAGTGAATCTTCACCTGAAAAATTAAAAAATAATGAGATGGACAGTTTTTATTGGTTAATCCCATAAAAAATGTGGTAAAACTAACCCATGATATAATTTCTTTCTTTACAAATGATTTAAAACTCTAATTTTGGCTCAACACTTTCTTCACCGAAATGAAGTCATAATTATTTCAAGTAATATCGTATCAAATCTTACCATATATTTAAAGGACAATCCTAACACTGAATGTTAACTCCACTTTGACTGACTTGTTGCAGATTAAAATCGCAAGACTAAAACGACGCCTCAGGAGTAGGGTGAGCAAAACTCAATTTAATTTTAGATAAAAAGATATTCAATTTGACTTAAAATTTTATAAACTAAATTTGATTTAAAATATTTAAATAAAATTTAAATTATAAAATAAAAACTTAAATAACTTAAAATTTTAAATATAATAAATTTATTTTTAAATTCAGATTGAGACTTTAATTTTTCCTGATTTTATGTATATATATATATATATAATAAAGAAATATATGTTATGATATATTCATATATCGTATATAATTAAAAAAAGTTATTTAAATTAGAATCAAATTATATCGTAACATGATATATTAAATTTATATAAAAACTCTAAAATTCAATTCTAATATCAAAAACTCGACTCGAATAAAATTTAGATAAAACTTGAATTACTAAATATGACACATCAATTCAAATTTTTTTTATTTAACTCAACTTATCAAGCGCTCGGCAATTTCACCATTCTAGGTCACTTGATCAATGACGATGGACTGTATAGTGGAGCTGAAAAGAATCCTTCAACTGCCATCCTACAAAGCAAGAGAACAGACTATGACTAGGTCTAAATCCAGACAGGGACAGAAACAAGCAAAAGGATGAGCATTGATTTATGTGAATTGCAGTACAAACAAGCATATAGAAGCATAATGGAGACAGAGGCATAAAAAGAGTGCTACTACTTTACCTGCAATTCCATACCTGCTTGTGGATAGCTCCAACAAAGATTAATCCGGTTCGAGTAATGTATAATAAAAGCATGCCATGAAAGGATGGTTATCTTAAACGATCACCCACCATTAGATTGCAAAATCGGGGTTGGTCTATGTCACGAACAGATACAAGAAAGTAATGGAAGAAGAGAAAGGAAGTTGGATTCCAGAGAAAAGGTTTCAGTACAAATATTTTCTGCTCAACCCTTTAACAAATCATTCTTATTTATACTCATTCTTGTTTAGAGCAAACAAAATCAGTTAACTTTCTCGGGGGCCTTCTTTCTCTCATGCTTTTGCGTTCTCCTAACAATTCGGACTCCATGTTAACTTCCTTTTCCAGCTCACTGGGTTGGTGGTTATCACCTTGTGTGGGGCTCATGGATTTGCTATCGCTTTGTATGGATTTGGTAGATAGTTCCTCTACATCATTCGTAACATCTCCCTCCCCCATCGCATGAACCTTGTCCTCAAGGTTTGTCAAGGCTTCTTCATTTAGTGTAGCTCCTGTAGAATCAGCTGCTAGAACTTGTAGTAGTGGCAAGGGAGTGATTTGTTGTGTCGGCTGGCCGTGACAAGGTTTGAGTTGCGATATATGAAACACAGGATGGATGCGGGAAGTGGCTGGCAAGCTCAATTTGTAAGCGACAGAACCAATGCGTTTCACTACTTGATACGGTCCAAAAAAACGAGGACTCAACTTCTGTTGGTGACGTAGACGAAGAGAAAGTTAATGGTATGGTTGGAGTTTAACAAGCACCCAGCTACCTACCTCAAGCTCCAATTCTCGACGATGTTTATCGGCTTGGTTCTTCATTCGAACCTGAGCTTGCAGCAAATTTTTCTTTAAAATACGCAGCAATTCATCACGATTTTGTAATTCTTGGTCCACATGTTCATTTTTTGCGCTGACATCCAAATATCGAAGTAGGGTCGGAGGATCACGCCCGTACAGAGCCCGAAAAAAGGTCATACCGGCAGAGCTCTGATAGGTTGTGTTATACCAATACTCTGCCCAAGCTAAGAAATTCTCCCACTTGTTTGGATCTTCACAAACCATACAACGAAGATACATTTCGAGGCAGCGGTTCAACGCCTCAGTTTGGCCATCGGATTGAGGGTGATAGGCGGAGCTCATACACAACTCCGTGACAACTCGGTCCAAACTTCGCTGATAAACACCTAATCCCTATCACTGACGATAGTACACGGAATTCCATGCAATTTAATCATACCTTGAAGCAACAATCGAGCAACCCCCCTTACTATCAAATTGTTTAGGAAAAGAGAAAAAATGTTCGTACTTGGTAAGTCGATCTACCACCACAAGTATGGTCATTTTACCATTCAAAGGAGGTAATCCGATAATAAAGTCTAAGGATATATCCTTGAATACCTGGTCCGAAATCGGTAATGGTTGTAGGAGACCAACCGGCTGTAAACTCTCACTTTTCATTCGTTGGTAGACCTGGCAATGTCGCACAAATTCCTTCACATCTCGACGCATATGTAACACCCCAAATTTGGGCCTAGAAGTTTTGTGGCCGGTTTAGAGGCCCAATGGACCGATTTTGTCGGTTTAGCCTAGTTCGGGATTAAATACTTAAAAATTAGTTTTAAATCAAAATAAATTATGGAAAAATATTCTAAAATTCTTTATAAACTAATCCAAATTTGATATAATACTAATCCTAGTTGATATAATACTAATCCTAGTTGATCTAGGCTTTCCAAGAACCTATATAAACAACCTTTAATCCCTAGTTTTAATCTAAGTAATCAAAATTCTCTAATTTTGATCTAAAACCCAAAAATTTACTTTTTAAAAATATCTCTTATTTAAGTTTCGGTTTCTTCTTCTACAAGGCAGCCTCTTCATCATCTTTTCAAGGTAAATATCCATTCTTTTTAATAAAATTTCGTTGGTTTATTTTCCTATATTTTCTTCTTCAAATTCTCTTTGTTTTTCTTCGGTTTTACTTGAAAAACTCTATTTTTGCATCAAGCTTTAAACCCTACTCAAAGATTTCGGTTTCTTACTTCCCAAGACACATTCTTCATCATCTTTTCAATGTTAAACACTAATCTTTTCAATAAAAATTCGTTTGATGAATTCTTTATATTTTTCTTCATCAAAATCCCGTTGTTTTTCTACGAGTTTTCTAGTTTTTAAACCTTTGAAGGGGTGAGATCAATTTTGGAGTTGAGAATCAATAAAACCTATGAAACCTAAAGTTCTTTAATGAATTAATAAGTTCTTGGCTGATTGGAACAATCTTTAAAGTCTTGAATCAATAAAATCGGTTTCCTTAATAAAAATTTCATTATTTTCTTGATTTTCGTTCAAGGTTTTTTCATGGTTGTTTTTTATGCTTAAATACATTAATCTTGAAGTTTTTATATGTAATTAAGATGACTTTTAAGTATCTAATCCCGAATATAAGGTTTAGGGGGTGTTTGGAGAGTTTTTCGGTGAATTTCGATTAGGTTTTATGGTGCTTTAGGGGTTACCATGCATTGGTCCGACTTGAAGGACATTTGGGTGTGTTTTAATACACTAGAACCTCTGGTTTTGATGCTTGAATTAGGTCAAGAAGTAGAGGAACAAGTTTGAGGGAGATCGAAAAGTCAAATCGCGTTTTCGGGTGACTTGTCGAACAAGTTTTGGTAAATCGGTGAGTGGATTATGATGGCTGCCAATTTAGCATAATTTTAAATGTGTTTCCAAAAGTTTGAGGGTGTAGGGAAGGTTTGAAAAACCTCTCTATACTCGGAAGTAAGGTTTAAGTATTGCTTTCTTAAAGGTTCTCATATTATGCCTTGTTTTTACCATGTGTTTTAGTCATGCTCGTGTTATACTTGTGCGTATGCGAATATGCATGTGTTTCAATGCTCATGAGATGTTTTTGCTAAGGTTTTATATGCATATGATGCTCCCACGGTTTTGTTTTGAAAATAAGAGAAAAATAGTTTTTACCGGTTTATGCATTTGATGCATGTTTTAGTGGGATGCATGTGGATGACTTATTGTTTTTGACTTAAAACTTGAGCATTGATTCTATTTTTTGTTGGATATTGAGATGATGTTATAAGGATAAGTCGATCGATCGATAGGATGTTAGTGTACTGTTTATTATTTATGAAAATTCGTATACGTGAGTAAATTCCTTAGTGATGCATTAGAGTTATTGCTTGAATTATGATATATGTGTTATATTACATTTAAGCGTAGCTTATCCTGGAAGCTAAGATGGGAAACATTTTTGGATTTAATCCATTCGTGTTCATGAGATTGACTCGTGTGTGGTATGAGTAGGTGATAGAGCCCTCATACGTGGTATGGTGACGGTTTAGCCGCATACGTGGCATGGTTTGACATTTATGCCTTCATGCGATTTTTTTGTTTATCCCAACGATTAGAGGTAAGACTAATCGGATCACTAATACCAACACAAGAAAACACAAGTGTAATATTTTTACTGATTTTATTGCAAATAGAGTTTGTGAGTGTTTGACATTGAGTTCAAACGTTTTATAAGCCTTGCTAAGTGAAGCATGTAAGCCTTGAGTTTTGTGGCTTAGCACCACGTGATGAAACACTTGCTGAATTTTACTATTGGTGGCAATGTTAGTCACGAGTGATTATTTTAATAGAGCATGACTTGGTTTTTAAATTGATGAAATTGGTTTAATATGAGCTGCATTGTAAGGTGTTTTTATACTTGTTTTTATTCACTCACTAAGCTTATACTTACCCTCTCATTTACCTTGCAGTGTAGATTATTTATTGTAAAGGCAATGAAGAGAAGAAAGGATCCTGGTAACCGCCAAGTGAAAGCTCAAGTATGTATTTATAACATTAGTAGTAGTGAGAGAACAATGGGGATTGATTACCATATTAAGAATATTGTTATATTGATGAGACTTTTAATAGTCGTATGTTTATATATGTGTGATGATTTATTTATAGTGATATTAGCTTTATGACTTTGATTTGAAATGTCCGTTGATATTTCTTTAGTTATAACATAGTTATTTTGAAGTTTGATTCTTGATATCCCTATGCGTGAATTTGAGTGTTGATAATGAAGTATGGCTACTTATGAGTTGAATCTAATTTAGGTTGGAATGCATCTAGAAATCATGTTGAGAATATTGAAGTGGTTATTTCATGTGTTTATAAGATTGTTGATGTTGGAACTCACTCTTTGGAGTTGAATATATTGTTACTAACTAGGTTGAATTACATTTAGTTAATATGCCGTGATATGTGCTTAAAGTGTTTTTAGGTGAATTTGCACATAGAGAATGTCATAAAACCTTTGGAGGCTGGTAATAATCCCTAAACTTTGAGCATGCAGTTAAATGACTTGTAGATATTATTTTACATTGAAAATTTACGTACAAGTATGAAATATACTTAATTAAATATTGATAACCTTAATTTCACAATCAGGGCTTAAAATTCTATAAATTACGATTAAGTTCATAAAACTTGTTTGACTAAATTAGGACTTGTTTCTCTTTAATTTTTACTGCAATTGAACTCGATCCTTACATGAACATGTAGGATCTAATTAAAGCAATTAGAAAAGATAAAAGGAAAATTTTAATTTTTAAGGTTGTTTATCGGGGCGAGTCTTTGGATTAGTCTCGGTATTCCCCATATAGCTCGTTCGTTTCGGATGGAGTTTAGACCGGGTCGAGGGGGTTACAACATATTGGTCTAAAAGAAATTTGCAGCCAAACGTTGGTGAGTACGATGAATTTCCGCATGGCCCCCGACACTCGAACAATGATATTCACGGAGCAATAATGTGCGCAACCAAAATGTTATCCAAAAAAATCAAAACAAACTTGCGTAAATATGCTTTTAAAATGTCATGCATTGTAGCTTGAAAAGTAGAAGGAGCATTCGTTAAACCGAAACACATGACAAGAAATTCGTAATGACCTTCATGTATGCGAAAAACAGTTTTGGCGACATCGCTCGGACGGACTCAAATTTGGTGGTACCCGGATAACAAATCTAATTTGGAGAAAAATTGAGCTCCCCCGAGTTCATTGAACAACTCCTCGGCGGTCGATATCGGAAACTTATCCTTTATGGTAATGGCATTGAGGGCTCTATAATCGACACAAAAGCGCCATGTGTCATCCTTTTTCTTCACTAGTAACACCGGAGATTAATAACGGGTTAATACTGAGACGAATTAAGTGATGGTCTAACATATGTTGAACCTGACGCTCAACCTTTATCTTTTAGAAATATGAATACCTATACGGACGAACATTAACTGGCTTACTAGTTGAATCGAGATGAATCGCGTGATCTGTTGTTTGAAGTGGCGGTAAACCAATAGGGGGTTGAAAAACATCCGGAAATTCGGTCAACAAGTCGTTCATTTCTCGTGTTAGAGGGTTGTTGGTGCTTCGCCTGGATCAACAGAATGAACATAGTAACATATCATAAGTGCTTGAGTCTCAGTCATTCGTTGAAGAGAATGAAAGCAGACCAACTATGATTCTAACCCCGTGTCACCCTCCCATTGATGTTCATGCCCCTTTGTCGAAATTGGAAGCGAAGCTTAGAGAAATCCATCGTAACCGGTCCCAAAGTGGCCATCCACGCTACCCCTAAAACCATCTCAGCTCCCTCCAATGGTAATACATAAAAATCAGTTTGTATTTGGGTTCCTTGAATCTGAACCTTGAGATCACGAACACATACTTCATTTGGAATTCTATCGCCATAACCCACGCGTACTCGAAAGTGTGGAGCTGCCGTGATATTTAATCCAAAAAAATTTATTGTGCGAGACTGAACAAAATTATAAGTGCTGCCACCATCGATCAATATCTTGACCTCGCGACCCCGAACCTAACCCTTTACACGTAACGTATTGGGTGTGACATAGCCAGCGAGAGCATTAAAGGAAACAAGCGACTGCTCACGCACCTCTTCTGCAACAACTTTAGGATCAGAGTGTTGCACCTCAAGGTCAGAATTACCAACGTCTCGGATATCCTCATGTTCTTCACTATCCAACAAAAACATTTGTGGGTCCTTACATTTACGTCTCAGAACAAACTTGTCATCACAATAATAACAAAGGCCTTTTTCGCGGCGTATTTGCGCGTCGGCAGCAGAAATTCGACGTACCGAAGTAGAGGGCGAACGGAACAATCGATCGAAAGGGGGTGGACGACCTGGTAAAATAGTTGGACCAATAGAAGAAATTGGTGGCGTGGGTAGGAGAGGCGATAGTTTAGAAGATGAACCTCGACTTGAAAGTTTGCGTGCATCAACGGACTTGGCCTCAAGAAAACGAGCCAAAGAAATAACCTCCGCCATTGTTGTTGGACGTTGAGTGAGCACGTCATGTTTGATATCCACTCGCAAACCCGAAATGAAACACTGAGTGAGAAATCCCTCGGAAAGTACCGCAGTGGTACGTAGAGCTAAATCTTCAAATTGCGTCTGATATGCCTCCACGGTAGAAGTTTGGGTCAACTTGGTAAGTTGACCTTTCGGAGATTCGATTTCGGTAACGGCAAAACGGCGACGGATAACACCCACCAAAAGCTCCCAATCAGCGAGCTGACGTTGGTATTGCATCCAACGAAACCATTTTCGAGCTGTGCCCTCCATACGAAAGGATGCAATGGTGACCGGATGATCATCCTCTGTATTATAAAAATCAAAGAAGTCCTGAGCAGTAGCCAACCACTCCTCAGGATCTGCTCCGGTAAACATTGGAAGTTCAACTTGCACGGGTCGTGGGGCGAAAGGAAAAGAATCATCAACATCAACCCGAACCTTGGGCTTACCCCGAAGAAGTGCAGGTGGCCCATCGCCTGCCGGGTCTGAAGCAGTCAGTCCCCCCAAAGCAGAGGTAAGAGCTGTCACTGTTCGGGTCAAGTCTCGCAAAGAATTGGCAGTGGATTCATTCCAACGCGCTTGGGATTCGGCGTGTCGTTGGAGATCAGTCAACCGTTGGTCCTGAAGAGTGGTGAGATCCTGAAGAGCCTTAATCGCGTCAGCATTGTTAACAATGATAACAATGAAAGCACCAAAGATGTCACCAACAGATGCAAGAAAGTAATGGAAGAAGAGAAAGGAAGTTGGATTCCAGAGAAAAAGTTTCAGTACAAATATTTTCTGCTCAACCCTTTAACAAATCATTCTTATTTATACTCGTTCTTGTTTAGAAGCAAACAAAATCAGTTAACTTTCTCGGGGCTTTCTTTCTCTCATGCTTTTGCATTCTCCTAACAATTCAGGCTCTAGGTTAACTTCCTTTTCCAGCTCACTGGGTCGGTGGTTATCACCTTGTGTGGGGCTCATGGATTCGCTACCGCTTTGTATGAATTTGGTAGATAGTTCCTCTACATCATTCGTAACAGTCTAATGGCAAATCTTTCATGGTACAGGTGCTCAAACTCGCCTGAAGTGAAAGAAACAGTAGGAAGAAAAGCAGCCATCGAAATAAAAACTAATGGTTCCATGCATATGCTATTCAGAATAGTTGGCGCAAGGACTCAGAACATCCTATTCAAGAGTCATTGGATGAAACAACACGATACAGAACATCACCAGAGATGGAAATAATGTTTTAAACATGGTAAGATGAACAAAAAAAATGGTAAAACCATATCAGGTAATGTTATGATGCTTTTGCGTACATCAATTGTAAGATTTATTTGTTTCAACAGGGCCATTTGACTACAAGGCGGTTAACATATTCAGAGAAAGCAATTGCCACGATCAGTATAACGAAGGGGTACTTCTCATCAAATTAAGTTTATCTGGCATTGTAAAAGCCTCAAGCAAACTTTCAGAAACTTCAGTAAACAAAAGCAAGAAGGAAGAAGAACAAAATCAAGCTAGCTGTCATTGATTGCCACCTTTCTCAAGCTTTTCAACTTCTTCACTTCCCTTTCTTTCAGCCTCTTGAAGTTCTCGCTTGGCATCCTCCTCTTCCTCAATTTGGTCAAGATCATCAAATTCCTTGGTTGCAGCCATTGCCTTCACTACGGGATCTCTCAGCACAGAGATCAATCCACCACCCACCTTGTACTCTTCTTCGTCACCAATCAAGAATAGTCGCTGATCAGGTCCTGATGCCATTGGAATATCTACTGCTAATAGCTTCATAACATACTGCAAATAAAAATAACATATGCTCAAATACTTAGGAATGAGACAAAATAGTAAGAAATGTAAGTTAGTACGTGTAATTATGATATGGAAAGATATTATTCTAGGGAATATATTATGTATCTTTGGTTATTAGTACGTGTAATTATGATATGGAAAGATATTATTCTAGGGAATATATTATGTATCTTTGGTTATGGAAAGTCAACTTGAGAATATCTTTAGTATCTTTAGTTACCTAGAATACTAAGATTTATATCTTTAGTTATCTAGAATACTAAGTCAATGTTTGTATATAAATATGTATCCTTCCTATGAATAAAATTATGAGTGAATTTCTCACAATTCTTCAGAAAACCTTCAAGTTGTTTCACTTTTCTTAAACAACCCCATTCTTTTATTGTGTAGATTCGTGTTAAAGGTTTATTGAGCTATAAATTAAAGTAAGAATATGATTTTCAGGAAAATAGCTTTACAACATTTGGTACAAGGAAAATTCCCAGGAAATTTGAGACGTTTTAGCATACCAACCATGAGAATCACTCTCCCACCAATGGTGTTAGTAAATTGCTAGTGGATGAAGTTCATGGAAAAGGTATGGATGAGAACTTTTTGTTAAAGATTTCGCATGATCATCTTCATTGGCATCCTGACTTGCATTTTATTTTAATAAGAATAGGCACACAACCATTAAAGTTTATTTGTTTCCTAAACCTATTGGAATTGCTCCAACTATTCACATATCCTAGTTGATGTCTCCAACAGCAGAATTAAATTTTGGAGGAGTTGCAGAAAATTCATTCTAGTATTAATTCAGTGTTTGACAAATTTAAAGGCAATCAACAAAGGAGGAATAAGCTGGAATTGAAGAAGGATAATTTGGCGGCACTTTTTGTGTACGATGCCATTGATTCCAAACATAAGACATGCATTGCATCTACGAGATATTTACTTGAATCATGGTCAGGTTCACAAATTGATTTTGATATGGTGGAAATTGCAATTAAATATATTTGCATCTAGGAGGCGGATGGAGCTATTCTTGTTTCCCTCATAAGCTGGGATGATACTTCTAAGTTTCTTGTCAAGATTAAAGTGATTAACTTTCTTGGGAATCTTAGCAAGTTTCTGACTTTTTTTACATGGATCTATGGTAACCATCAATCAACAAGAAATATCTTAACATCTTCCATCTAACAAGCAGAAAGTTGTTTTAGGGACAAATGTTACACATTATGGCTAAAGTAGCAAAAGATTTATCACCAGAGTTGAGTATTCCAACCCGGAGAGAATGACACAAGAGCTTTAACATAAAGTTATTTTAGTATTTTATTCGTATTTATTAATTATTTGACATATAGATAGACACATAAGATTATTAGTTTCTTTAAGGTTTAAATCTAGAGTAAGGATCATAAATTATCTTTAGGATTTAAATCTAGGGATAGGATTAAAACTCTACCTGTAACCCCGGTATAACTATGCTGTAAAATAGTTACAGGCGCAACATTATTATTCTTTTTTTTTTCCTTTGAATCTACAGAGAAACTAAATAACTCTGAGTTTTCTGAAGTTTAATCTTCTTCTGACTATGTTTTTCAGCCTTACTTGTTTTTATTGCTTCTGTTTTTCTCTTAAACCACATCAGTGAGGGTCCATGTATAGTTTGCTCAAGAAATTAGAAAGGTTAGCAAGTTAGAAGCAAACCTCGCCCTTGTTCTTCTTGACTTCAACACTTACTAAACCCTTTCTCTCGGAACCTTGGATGGGGAAAATAAGAAAACACCGCTTTCTTCTGAACTTTGGCTTTAAGTTCTTCAGTGTAATTCCACCACCAGACATCACATAAGCTCTTAAATCTGTTCCCGTCAGTGGTGCACCCATAACCTCAAGAATCCCAGGAGATGTGTTAAGCATTCTCATGGCAATTCTATAGACTTTGTCGGGATTTATAGTTAATCTTGATCGAACATACAAGCCCTGATGATGATGAATGATCATGAAACAGAAAGTCTTAAGATACTATCATTTTCCACACAAAAAAAGCCAGAATCATCCATCCAGGCAAAAAGCAAAGTAACCATACTCATGAATTCAAAAGCTAAATATGAGCATTTCCACGAAGTTAGTCAACAAAGAAAAGTAAAATC
This sequence comes from Abelmoschus esculentus, assembly GCA_035048815.1. Lineage (NCBI taxonomy): Eukaryota > Viridiplantae > Streptophyta > Magnoliopsida > Malvales > Malvaceae > Abelmoschus > Abelmoschus esculentus. The sequence continues at coordinate 4,086,293 of JAUCBN010000021.1, forward strand.
AAGTATTCAATAAGACGAAAGACAGTGAAATAAGGCGAATTCAACGGCTAAAGTTTCATAATAATTTGTTATAACAAGGAGAATTCAACGGCTAAAGTTTCATTATAATTTGTTATCCAAGAGCATTCACCGTGTGAGCACAGATTCAACCTATTATTACTAACTTGAAGTATAATTGAATACAAACTCCAAAACCAGAGAAAGTAATCGAACTTGCCCAAACTCACTAAATTAAAGTTGCTATATAAAATGTTCATAGGCATCGAGTGATAAATGCATGAACAACTCAAAATTAGCAACGTTGATTAAGAGAATGCACCAAAACATCCATTGTTGTGTCAATGATTCAACCTCAAATCAATCCAAAACCTAAAAGCTAAAGCTAGCAGTTAGTGAATGAGCAACAGCAACTTACAGCGAAAGAAACAATTGCAGTGGAAAGGGCGAGAAACCCATACTTTGCCATTCCTTCAGAGAGGCCAACAAAAGTGTTGGCAATGCCGAACATAATCCTCCAAAGCAAGGCGCAAAGGAAAACCCCTCCAACGCCAAACAGGAGCAAGTAATTCCTCTTGAAAAAAGCATCGAAATGCAAAGCAATAACCCCCCGGTACTTGGCCAAAGTGGAAGTGAAGACACTGGCCGGGTTTCGAAAAACGTTTTTGGCGGAATGGGTATTGAATTTGTGGGAGAAATTTGAGGGTTTAAAAGAAAAGAACCGAAACCCAGAAGGGGAAACGGGGTTGGGTTTTGGAATGTAAAGGTTTGAGAAAGGGTTCGTTCGGTAGCGAAAAGGAAAATGGGAAAGAGCCGATTCGGCTGAATTTGGGTGAGTTGGATTCGAAGGGAGATGGTGGAATGGATTGAACTGAAGACGGTTGAAGTGAGGTTTGAGGAAAGCAGACACAATTCTTGTTGCAGAAGATGAAGAAGAGGAGAGCTTCCACATTTTTTCAAGTTCAGAATTTTAGATTCTAATGACGCACAAACTCTTGACGATCAAAACAAAGGAAGATTACTTCACCGAATCGATTATCAAAAACTGGAAAATTGGGGAAGGAAATAGCATGGGTGGAAATTCAGGTCGGTCGGACCGATTGAAACGAAAACGAGTGACTTATTATTGAAAAATCAGAAAAATAATTATAGGGTAAACTGCAATATAGGTCACTTAATTATGAGCAGGTTACATTTAGGTCACCTAATTATTAGAAGTTACATTTGTGATTACTCATTTATGGATAAGGTTATATTTGGGTCACCAAATTATTAAAGGTTAAATTTAGATCACTCAATTATAGGTCAGATTATACTTGGGTCACTCTTCGTATTAAAAAAAAAGTTAATCAATTCGTGTATTAGATTAATTAATGATTTCGAATGAAGTATTATAATGTAAACAAGAATATACAAGTAATTTAGAAGAAAAAACGACCAAATTGATCACCTTTTCAAATATGAAAGGTGACCTAAATGTAACATTACTTATAGTTGAGTGACCCCAATGTAATATTTAATAATTGGGTGACCCAAACGTAACTTTACACATAAATGAGTAACACAAATATAATTTTTAATAACTAGGTGGCCCAATTATAACTATACCCATAATTAAGTGACATTTATTGTAGTTTATCCAATATTATAAAAGGGTAAAGTAGGTTGGGTATTGAGTAGTTTATGAGCCATGACTAGGGGTGTAAACGAGCTGAGTCGAGCTCGAGTATTGCTAAGCTCGACTCGGTTCGTTAAGATCTCGAGTCGAGTTCGAGCTTGAGTAATTTTAAATGAGCCTGAAATATCTGAGCTCGGCTCGTTAAGAACTCGAGTCGAGTTTGAGCTTTTTTCGAGTCTAATCGAGTTAAGTATTGACTGATATTTGACCGTGTTAGACTCGAGTAACTCTTATCTCTCAAGTCTCCTTTAAAGTTTAATGGAGAAAAAACTCAAGTTGTATAAACTCAAACTTATTAATTTTTGGCTATAACCATGAATGTCAAACACCGTACAAAGCAAACATATCGTATATATGTTATCACGAAACCGTTTAAGTTACCGATATGGACCTACAATTTATGTTGCCTACGAAGGGGTCAAGGGGCGGCTACGACAGGAAATTTTGAAAAATAATGACTATTTTTCTTTGGAAAAACTTCATGATTTGATAAGATTTATCAATAGAATCGTGTTTTGGAGATTTTTAAAATCCCTTAGATTTTTCCGTATCGAAATAACAATTATTCCTTTTTCCTTGATGCGATCTGCTATCGTACTTTCACCGATCACTATGCCTATGATTGATATATGATTATCGTAAAATCCTTGTAGCAACATGGCAACTGTAATTAACAGATTAACATATTAATCATATCCTTAATCGACTAGCAATATTAATATATATCATCGACACAGTAAAATAAAACATACATCTCATACATATCGCATCACTCAAGTATTTAACCCGATTACGGATCGTACAAGTGGCTCTGATACCACTGTTAGGACCGTCGGCACACCCTATGGCGCAGAGAACAAAATTACGGCGGTCTTTCCAGTGATCCATATACGTTTAATCCGGAATCAAGAGGAAGAGTTACGATAACTTACATTGGGTTGTTTGATAAACAACAAAAACAATAACTGGATTTGTGGTAATCACGATAGTTCGACAATACAAATCTTTAGCCTCCACGAATATCATCTCGGCCTCTACTCAGTTCACCCGGTTAAGAGAGCAAATTTCGAAAAACTATTTTTTGTGATTCTAAGGTTTGGAATTCAGAATTCTCTATTCTGGCTGCTAGACCAAAAGATCATTTATATAGATGTAACCCTAGGTATAAGAGTTTGATTCCGAGTTTGTTTAGGAAATAATTAATATTATTATTTTCTTAAATTTCAAAATCTATATTTAATTCGAATTTGAAAAGGGATATAATTACTTTAATTATATCCTTTATATTTAAAATTCGGGATTAAATATAATCTACTCATACATATATATTTTTGCTCATTTTCAACCATTGGGTGTGACCTTGTAGGCTCATTGTAACGTTAGTTATAGTATTAGAATAATTCTAATATTACAAACAATGAGTGACATCTAGCAATATATCATTGTCATCTAAGTTACAAGAGATCATGATTCGATGTATCATGTCCGTGACTAACTCTTTTAATGTATTATATTCTTTTGTCCTTTTATATCTTTAATAGACACAAGTCTTGGAATAGTCACACTTGTATAGCCTATTTTAATGTTTCTTGATATCTAGAGTGAACTACTTTTAATGAATAATTTGTGATATCTCATATCAACGTATTCAAGCATGGCCATACATTTCTAGTCTCACTCAATCAACTGGCCTTTGATATATTTTCCTATTATGTAAGAAGGACAAATCCTATCTTGATCATTCACATCTCACTACATATATTGTAATATATCTAATGTCAGTTTTTATAGTGAAACTAATTACGAGACACGTTTAACTACATCAAAACATAAAACAACATATATTGAGATAGTAATAATCTCAAGTCTAAGGATCATACATATAGTTGTCACTATGAGCAATATCGTGACCGTCATATAATAATCCAAGATATATGCTCATAGTGGGTCAATCCAATATATTATTCTCTACTAATATATTCATATATTAATTCTAACATCTCTATGTCAATAAAAACTCATTGTCATCAATTAATCACATGTTAGTCTTAAGCGTATTATTATTGTCCATACCCATAATAATACTTGACTAAGGATATTTTAATAATAATACATATATTATTATATGGACCTTATTGCTTCTCAGTTTATGTTATGCATTGACACATATATCTGAAAACAACAATGGCAATGCCTTTATTCAATAAAATTGGTAAATAAAAATATCCTTACAATCATCATATGATTTGTCATTGGGCATACTCTAACATCTAACTCTCCCAATTCTGGACAAATAGATTACTTATAAACTTCCCTCCCGGGCTTGGATGCAAGAACAAAGAATGGCAAAGAGTAAACAAACTTTGATATTTTATTGCATTGAAACAAGAAACAAGGTACAATCTCCTCTCACTAATACTCAACAACTTTCATCTAAACCCTAAGAAAGTTTAGAACATGATGGGAAGAATTGTTTCTAAGGTAAATTCTCTCAAATTCGGCTCTCCTATTCCCTTGGACAGCTATGCCTTATATAGGCTTAGTCTAGGGCAAACCTTTCCTAAATAGAGTACAACTTGGAGTAGGGAACAAGTTATGTGCTTAGGTTACATATTTCCAAGTTTAATTCTTCTAGAAGGCTTTTTCCCGCGTGACCTTGTCCTTGGGCTTTTAATGTGTTGTTCAGCTTTGATCCTTGGACTTCTTGTTCAGCAATATTCTCCTTATTTTTATCTTTAATTTTCTTTTCATATTACTTTTTATCCATTGTTGCCTCGGCATCAGGTCCTGCCTTGGCCTCATTCTGCTGCCTCGGCAATACTTGTTTCTGCACAGATATGAAAATGCAATGAAGTACGCCTTTTATAAAAATATCATATTTAATAGCATCATCCCTAAATATATTACATTAAGTACATACATTGGTTCAAGTAGGTGTAGATTTGATGATAAATGCCCATGAAAAGTGTAGAAAGTGATAGTGAGTTGAGCACTTATCACACCCCCAAACTCGAACTATTGCTTGTCCTCAAACAATGTAAACCATCAATTTTTCAAACTCTACCCTCTTTTGGCCTTATATTTCCATCTATTCTCCCCACCATAACTATGTCTATTCTTTAGATTTAACCTTTTGGTCACCTAAGGATGTACCTAGAAGACAAACTATAAGATTAGTGTGTGTGCGTTTTCGTGGACAAGTTTGATTAAAGGCCTTCTTAGATAAACACTAAGTTCAAGAAAAATAGACTTGGATTTAGTGTACTCTTCTTAGAACAACAATTCCTTGAGCCAATTTTGGGCACCTCAAGTATTGTGTTTTCTACTTCTTATCTCCTTATTTCTTTTGCAATTCTTTTAAAAATACTAGAGCTAATTTTAGACACCTCTAGCATGAAGAAGTGTATTTTCTAGAGCTGGTGATAGGCACCTCTAGTCACCTTTCTAACGATCTAAGTCTTTATCACCTAAGTTTATTAAAAGAATTCCTTAGTCAAACAAGTCCCAAAAGTGTTTTAAAGTTCAATCTTATAGTAAGCTTCTAAGTTTTTCTCCTTAAGTATCTTAGAATTAAGTCTTCAAAACAGAACCTAACTATGGTAAGGAGAAAGATTTCTATTGCCTTAAAGAATAAACTAAGTTAATACTAATGATGGGCAATACAAGAGTATAGGTAACAATTTCAAGTAAAGTGGTGGACATAAAACAAAAATTTTATCACTAAAAACATTTTTATGGCAAGGCTGCTGCAGTAGATTGTCTCGGTAATGCTCTACACCCCCAAACTAAAATCAAACATTGTCCTTAATGCTTAATTTAGGGGCAGGCAGTAGGTACCAACATATAAGTAGTAAAAAAATTATATGAGCGAAAAGTAAAAAAAAAGAGAAATTATAAAGATTCAGAAGTGTTTTCATCCATAATTTGTTTTCTTGGTGGCTGAACTCTCTTTGGTGTTGCCCGTTGCATGAGAGCATTAACTTCTTCTCCTTCTTCATCTTCAGTGTCCATTATCTATGTTCCTCATTCATTCTCTGGATCTGCCCCAACATTCTGAATACTTGGCTCGGCATCGGATGAGCTATGGTAGACGTATTCATCGATTTCCCTTGAAAGAATGCTCATGGGAATGGGGACTCTAGTTGGAGTATTTAAAACTGCCCTTCGTTTGAAGGGTCTTCTGCTGGAAGATGATGTCGCGGTAGGGTTTGCTGCCCTAGATGGGCCAGCTGCGTTGAACTGCTATTGCGGTCTAGAGGAGAAGAATAACCTCGGCCCTAGGGCTAGAGTAGTTTCTGTTGAAGGCGCTGCTGTTACAAATATGTTTGTAGGGAATTCTGGAAATTTCGCCCCTTGGTTGGGAAAGTTCTGCATCATCATTTGGGCATGAGTATTTTTGAAGTATCTCTGATATTCCATATATCTCTGCTGGTGAAGGTCCATAACTGTCATTCTTTGAAGAATCTCTTGGTAGGGGTCTGCTGCGGTAGTGGCTTCAGCAGTGTCAGGCATCTCTGCCGTGTACTGGGTGCCGGCAGTGAAGTCAGTAGTGAACTGTTGAGGGGTTTCTTGGACAGGTTCTGCCTGTGTGATCTGCATAACTCTGTGGTAGAATTCTTTTGTCCATCCTTACCAATTTGGTGTGTATTCATCCGTATCTTCGACTGGTACTCCTACAACAATACACAAACCAGAGATTAAATAAAGGAAATATAAAGGTCCACGTTCCTTCTTACCGCAATTATGTATTTCTCGTAAGATAATCTCTCTAATATTTATGCTCCTCTTGTTGATGATGGATTGGATGAGTACCAATCTCTTGCGGTCCACTGTGCTGTTGTAGGAGGTAGGGATGAAGAGTCTCTTGACAAAGATACACCATAGCTTTGCCTCGGGCTTTAGACTTTGCCTTGTTACAGAACCCTTATAGGCACTAGCTTCCCAAGGGGTGTTATTGTAACAAAGGTCATCTTTGATCAACTCATAGTCCTAAGTGGTGATTGATAGGCATGGTATAAGCGCTATTTTGAGTGCAAGTGTACACGTCGTCAAGTAATAAAATGATAAGTATATCGTGTATCGTCTCCATAGGGATTGATATACTTATTATGTCTTTCTTTGTTCCCTTGCTCCTGAGAATAAAATAAAAACACAAATTAGATGGTTTATTTTATCTAACTAAATAATTAAATAACAAAACATAAAATAAAGAGTTGAGAACGATTATAGAGAAAACGGGTAGGATCCAGTTGTGTCAATTAATGGATTCAATTGATCTTCTTCTTGTCCAATGCAATCGCACAATACTGCTTCGATAGTACTGAAGATACTGCCTCGGCAATGCTGGTGCTCCTCTGCCGCGACAATCTCTTGCTCGTGGGCAGAAGTATCAAAGTTCAGCAAAGTGTCCGTAAGTGACTCCGCTCATCTCTGAGTCAAAGTGTTGTTGATGCTCAGTCCTTGATGATACCTCTCGGCGTAAACCAAAGATAACCACCAACCAATCCAACACTTCTTTTAGCTGCTGAAACTCTTAACCTACCTTTAGTGCCTCCACAAGGGTATAGGCCGAGTTAGTTTCGCCGACACCGTACTTATCCCTTTCGTGAATCTACATCTCTCGATGTTAGATAAATAGATTTCTTGCAAACTTCCCTCTCGGGCTTGTATACAAGAACAAAGAATGGCAATAGGATAAGCAAACTCTGATTTTATTGCATAAGAACAAGAATACAAGAATCAATCTCCTCTCACTAATATCGACAACCTTCACCTATCCCTAAGAAGTTTAGAACATGTTATCGTGGAAGTACAATTTTTAGGGAGGAAGGGTTTTCTCTACAAATCGACTCTCCCTAGACAATGTGGCCGGCTAGTATATTTATAGTCTTAACCTAGGGCAAACCTTTCCTAAATAGACTTCAACTTGGAGTAGGGAATAAGTCTTCTTCAAGGATTCTGATATTTCCAAGTTTGCCGCCTTTTAGAAGGGTTTTCCCTCTTGGTCTTTTGGGCTTTGAGCACGCTAGCCTAATCCAATTGATGCGCTATGTCTTCCAAAATATTCTCTATATTTTTATCTTTCAATGCGCCTCCATTGTTGGTGCTGCCATACTGGATTCTGCCGCGGCCACGCTTCTGCCTCGTCCTCAACATAGCTTTTCTGCCGCTTCGGCTCTGGATATTCCTGCATGTACAAAAATTGTAATAATATCTGCATTCTTTATAAATATTAATTTTATATATGGTGATAATGGAATATCCAATATTTGAGCAAAGAGTACACGATTCGGTTCAAGTGGGTGTATATTAGGTGCATAAAGTACCATAAGAAGGATAGTAAATAACTGTCTTTTAGGCACTCATCAATGATGTCTTTCATGAACTAGGCATGAATATCACGGATGGGGATGAGGCCATAGAAATCGTTAATTGCCTCGGCATCAAGGCGGACAGGCTTACCTCAATAGTGGACGTAGAGATTGTCCTTGCTCGGCCCATGTGCATAAAATTCCCGCACTATGGTGGCATTTGCCTAGGGAGGTTGTAGACAGAAAATCTCTCATTCTTGGTATTGAATCTTGTTGAATAAGTAATGTTCGATATCGAAGTTTTCCTCATTAGATTGCTGAAACCTTGCTCCTCCCACAACTTTTGAGCAACGAAAGATCTGTTAAATCGGTCTACAACAGTGGCAGGGGAAAATCGATTGTATGCTTCCATGGATGAATTGTAAAAATTGAGAGTTTTGGAAAGATTCTGAAAATTTTAGAAGACTTATGAGTAAATAGAGAGTATTGTGAGAGCAAAATTTAGTAGAATTCTAAAGAAATCAAGAATGCAAGAGTGAATAGTTCAAAAGAAGGATGTTGCTTATATAGGCTTCGGCCTTGTAGCCGTTTAAACTACTAGTCGTTTTATAGCCGTTTTGAATTTACTACCTATTAGCAATTACTGCCGCGGTGGAAAACTCGGTAGATAGTCGTTACACTGTTTCTGCCCGTTGGGACTACTGCGGCTTCTAACACTGTTTACTACCTTGACAGAATTCCTACTATGAACTATTTCTCCCTTATTCTTGCTTTTATTTTCCTAAGAAGAAAACTTAAAAATAAAAACATCAATAAAAATTAAAAACATAAATCCTAAACTGAAACTAATCCTAACATAATAGATATATTATAAGGGAAGAGATTATGTTACTGGTGAAGTGCATGTAAGTGCATCTCCCAAATTGCTTATGTCTTGTTGGCCTAGATTTGTCTTCAAGTGTTGGCCTTTCCCTTCAGTTTTGTATCCATCCGTATTTTCTGCTTCCACCATAGGCTTAATTTTCTTACCAAATAATCTGCCGAGCGTGCTGCCTAGGCAGGATACCTTGGTGTCTGCATCTATTGTGTGAGGACTTTTCACTCTTCTGGATCATCAAATTTTTTCAAATTGTGGAATGAATTGAGTTTGATTTGTTGGTCATTGACCCTCATTGTCAACTCTTCATTTTCCACATAAATCAAGGTTCGTCCAATAGCAAAGAAAGGTCTTCCCAGGATGATTGGTGCATTATCATCTACATCACAGTCAAGGACAAGGAAGTTGATAGGAAAAATAAACTTGTCTACCCTTACCAATATGTCCTCTATTTTTCCTTCAGGATGCACATAAGATCTATCCGCAAGTTGGAGCAGCACTATCGTAGGCTTTGTCCTTCCTATTCTAAGCTTTTGAAAGACTGATGTGGGTATGAGATTGATGCTTGCTCCTAGGTCACATAATGTTTTTCCTTCATAATTATTATCAATCGTATAAGGTATGGTAAAGCATCCAAGATCCTTTAGTTTGGGTAGCATGCGATTGTGCAGCATTGCCATGCATCCTTCAGTTGTTGTCACTGTCTCAAACTCACCTAGCTTTTTTCTTTTAGACACAATGTCTTTCAAGAATTTAGCATAGTTAATCTTCATCTTTACAATTTCAAAATATGCCTCAAAGTTTGTCATTTCTCACTGTTTTTCTGACAATTAACGGTGCTAGAAAAAAATATGAGAGCAACAACCATCATGCTCAATTAGTAGTGTACCCACTTTGCAAAACTGGGTAGATTTACTAAAATTCTTCTTTGCAGGACCTGCACGGTTTTATCGGCAAATCAAGAACAAGCCATACCCGAGATATACTGTCGTTGTGTCCTAGACCCTAAGATCAAAATTTATGATGTTGGAATGAAGAAAAAAAGTATTGACGAGTTTCCTTTCTGTGTCCAACTAGTCAGTTAGGAAGAGAATATCTCGAGTGAGGCATTAGAGGCTGCTCGAATTGCCTACAACAAGTACATGGCCAATCTCTGGGAAAGATGATTTCCATTTGAGAGTTAGGGGTCATCTCTTCCATGTTCTTCGGATCAATAAGATGCTTTCATGTGCCGGTGAATGAGGGGTGCTTTTGGGAAACCATGAACCCTTGTCTAATCGACAACCTGGAAGAGCTTTTCTACCTACATCACTACATCAACTTAGGTTCAACTCAAAGTTTCCGAGTTGAGCAGATGTCTTTAGAATATTTGGCATTTTGAATCAGTATTCACACAATGTCGATAGCCCTGATCCTATAATGGAATTGTAGTTTGTTGTTTAAATTAGATTCTTATTTATCTTTAAAACCCTTAAAGTCATTTTGGTTTGAATAATCAAGTTTACTGTTTCAATCACGAGTTCGCTGTTAGTGCCAACATCGTCTTGAATTTGGAATTTTTCTTTTATTCCGGAGTTATATAAAATATTTAAGTTTGTGTAAATTAAAATTTCCATAACATTTTTATAAGTAAAAATTTATTTTATCCAAGAACAAAAAAAAATTATATTAATAATTATTCTATATACCTAAAACATCTGTACAGAAGAATAAAAACTCATTATACAGTTATATTCCTATAGAATTTTTTCTCTCACGTTATTTTTAATAACGGTAAAAAGGACTTCTTCGATTTTGTTGTAAACCCCTCGACTTGGTCTAGACGCCACTCGACTTGAACGAGATACACGAGGAATACCAAGGCTAATCCGATGACTCATCCCGATAAACAACCCTAAAAATTGAAATTTTCCTTTTATCTTTTCTAAATGCTTTAATTAGATTCGATATGTTCATGCAAGGACCGAGTTTAATTGCAGCAAAAACTAAAGAGAAACAAATCATAATTTAATCGAACAAGTTTTAGGGACCTAATCGTAATTTCCTAAATTTTATGTCATGATTGTGAAATTAAGGTTATCAATATTTAATTAATTATATTTCATGCTTGTAAGTAAATTTTTAGCTTAAAATAATATTTATAAGTCATTTAATTGCATGTTTCAAGTTTAGGGACTATTTCCAACCTCCAAAGGTTTCATGACATTCTCTATATGCAATTAAATGACTCATAATAGTCATGTTTTATTATCAACAACACTCAAATTCACACATAGGGATATCAAGAATCAAACATCAAAATAACTATATTATAACTAAAGCAATATTAATGGGCAATTCAAGTCAAAATCATAAAGCTAATATCAACATAGATAAACATCAAACATGTATAAGCATACGAATACTACAAATCTCATCAATATAACAATATTCTTAACATGGTAACCCATTCTCATTGCTCTCTCACTACTAATATTGTTATAAAGACATACTTGAGTTTTCACTTGGTGGTTACTTGGATCCTTACTTCTCTTTGTTGCCTTTACAATAAATAATTTGTACTGCAAGGTAAATGAGAGGGTAAGCATAACTTAGTGAGTGATTAAAAACAAGTATAAAAACACCTTGCAATGCAGCCCATATTAAACCGATTTTATCAATTTAAAAACCAAGTCATGCTCTATTAAAATAATCATTCGTGCTTAACATTTCCACCAATAGTAAAAATCAGCAAGTGTTTCATCACATGGTGCTAAGCTACAAAACTCAACCCTTACATGCTTCACTTAGCAAGGCTTATAAAACGTTTGAACTCAATGTCAAACACTCACAAACTCTGTTTGCAATAAAATAAGTAAAAATATTACATTTGTGTTTTCTCGTGTTAGTTTTAGTGATTCGATTAGTCTTACCTCTAATCGTTGGGATAAACAGAAACTCGCATGAAGGCATAAATGTCAAGTCATGCTACGTATGGGACTAAACCGTCACCATACCACGTATGAGGGCTTTATCACTTACTCATACCATGCACAAGTCTATCTCATGTACACGAATGGATTAAATCCAAATATGTTTCCCACCTTAGCTTCCAAGATAAGCTACGGTTAAATGCAATACAACACATATATCATAATTCAAGCAATAACTCTAATGCATCACTAAAGAATTTACTTACGTATACGAATTTTATAAATAATAAACAGTGCACTAACATCCTATCGATCGATCAACTTATCCCTATAACATCATCTCAATATCCAATACAAAACAGAATTAATGCTCAAGTTTCAAGTTAAAAACTGTAAGTAATCAACATGCATCGAGTGCATAAACCAGTAAAAACTATTTTTCTCTTGTTTCCAAAACAAAACCGTGGGAGCATCATATGCATATAAAAACTTTATAAAAAAATCTCATGAGCATTGAAACACATGCATAGTCACATGTGCACAATTATAACACCAGCATGACTAAACATAGTAAAAACAAAGCATAATATGGGAACCTTTAAGAAAGTAATACTTAAAACTTACTTCCGAGTATAGGAGATTTTTTTACACCTTCCCTACACCCCAAACCTTTGAAAACACATTTAAAAACATGCCGAATTGGCATCCCTCATAATCCACTAACCAATTTACCGAAACTTGCTCGACAAGTCACCCGATAACGCGATTTGGCTTTTCGATCTCCCCCAAACTTGTTCCTCTACCTCTTGACCTAATTGAAGAATCAAAACCAGAGTTTTTAGTGCATTATAACACACCCAAACATCCATCAATTCTGACCAAAACATGGCAGCCCCTAAAAACACCATAAAACATAACCGAAACTCACCGAAAACCTCTCCAAACACCCTCCATACCTTAGGTACGGAATTAGATACTTAAAATCCATCTTAATTACATCTAAACACTTCAGTATTCATGTATTTAAGCATCAAAAACAGTCATGGAAAATCCTTAAACGAAAATCAAGAAAATAATGGAATATTTATCAAGAAAAAACGATTTTATTAATTCAAGACTTTAAAGATTGTTTTAATAAGTCAAGAACTTAGAAAATTCATTAATAAATTTAGGTTTTAGAGTTTTTAAATATTATAAACTCTAAAATTAATCCCATCCCTTCTAAGGTTTAAAAACTAGAAAAAAAACGTAGCAAACGACGAGATTTTGATAAAGAAAAATATAGGAAAAATAAACCAATAAAATTCTATTAAAAAGATTAGATATTTACCTTGAAAATATGAAGAATAATATGTCTTGGTAAGGAATAAATAGAAATATTGGAGAATGGTTTAAAGCTTGATGCGAAAATAGAATTTTTCAAGTAAAACCGAAGAAGAAAATTATAAAGAACTAATCAAAGGGATTTGTATTGAAAAGATTGATGTTTACCTTTAAAAATATGATGTATTGGCTGCTAAGATGATGAAAAGTAGTAATTTTAAAAATAGGTTTAGGTTTATGACATAAAAATAGCTTTTAGCATTAATATTAAGTTATTTGGGTTATTAATTAAAATTATGGGTTATGAGTTATTAAAATAGGCCTCTTAGTTTAGCTAGTATTAGGATTGGATCATAGCCTCTTAAAGATTCAAATTTTTAGCTTAATTTATGAAATTATCCTCAAGTTTTTAATTTTTACAAAATAGTCACTAATTTTAAAATCGTAGGGATTCAAGGGTCAATTTTCAAAATTGATTTGACCTAAGTCAAATATTAGTCAATTAAGAATTTTAGAATTTTTTTTCATAATTTATTTTGATTTAAAACTAATTTTTAAGTATTTAATCCCGAAATAGGCTAAACCGATAAAACCGGTCCACTAGACCTTTAAACTTCTAGGCCCAAATTAGGGGTGTTACGTTCTCTCTTACTATACATAATAGTTGAACCCCCTCTAAAAAAAACGAATGTTAACCGCATTTAAGGATTTTCCCTTACTCATTTATATGACTCAGTTGATTATGTCCCCCAACAACCATGAGAGCTAATTATACCCCACTCCAACAATATTAACTTTCAAAGGTGAGATAAAAACTTGCAACTACTAAACAAATGATCCCTTTTTTTATACCTATCCCACATAACAAACACATAGTATCTATAAGGCAAGCCCATTGTCTCATGCGATATTTTGTAGGCAACCTATTTAGTATCATAAGCCATGATATGAAGAATATTGAGGAACAAGTAATCCACTCCAACAAGTCTATGCCAAGAGACAATAATCTGTTTGTACCTAATTTCCTCTCAAACCACACGAGTGATAAACCTCCCTGAAATGTTTTTCACTACCATGAAATCAGTTCTTAACTTTAAGATTTTTCTTCCAAACCCAGCTTTTTCCTGATTTCTAAAAATCTTGTCAAATAAATTGGCCTAAAAATTACTTAATCTATCTCAAATTTGAATCCAATTCAGACAAAAAAAAAAATCTTACCAAAGTTATGTTGGTATAAAAATTATTGTACCTCAAGTAACATCAAAATTATTAGTATCAAAAGATAGGATGTTTAATATTTTTTAATTCAAAAAACTAATTGGATTATTGCGAGTAGAACAAATGGTGTGCTTTGAAAGAAGAGATTGATATTAAGTCGTTGTATTGAAAATAATTAGAGCATTTTTTAACACTCAGTTTTATATCTAAAGTAAGTTTTCAAGAAACTTGAGTTTTAGCAAAAGCAACTATCCAAGGTTGTATCGATTGATTGAAAGGCCTAAGATATTGACCCTTGATTGCAAAAGCGGAAGGAAACTTGACTGTAAGACCCAACTGTCGAGTAGGAAAAAAGTTACCCTAAATGATTCGACGGTGCCGAGTGAAAGGGTCATTGTTCAAGGAATAAAAGTTACTCTAGGGACAATATACTGATCTTCCCCAAGAAGTCACATCGACAGGAACGCTTGACACCTCAATGTCGCCTCTTTGCCACATGGGGCTATATGTCTGTTCCAAGTTTGGGGTTGTCTGCCCATTAAAGCAGTATGTGAGTTTGGGGTTGTTCTGTCTATATCTGATGTAAGTGTTAGAGCATTGAAAGGATCAGGAAGGACGCACCTCTAGTGTACCAATTATCGTGCACGCAGTGATGAGTGCTCTCCTATTTCGACTTCCTCAGAGTTTTTGGTAGCACAGCCAAGACGTAAGGGGTTATGTATCCTGGGACATTGATCGAGTGACAAAAGTTTTGAGAATTCAAGAGAAGGTCACGACAATACGAGTTGTTTATCATTATGATAGGTATCAAGTAGAAGTGCAATGATGTATACATTTGAGGCATCCTAACAAAACGATAGACTTGAATCTTGTTACTACATGACTCGATCAATCCGATCAGGAATACACCATCTATTTTCATTGTTCTAATCTTTGACAACATGAAAAAACTACAAGTTTTTCAATCCCTCTCTAGGATGAAAGGCAATGGCCTTTGGTATCCCTCCAATTAAGAATTGAAGCGAATCGCTAGCTAATATATTTTTTCTTTTCTCGCACGCTTTTCTTGGTTTGTGGTTTGATATTCTAGTGTCTTTGATATATATGTATATATATATATATGATAAAATTTTACTTTAATCGACATTTATTATGATGTATAGAAAAATATTGGTTGAGTATATTGTGTTTATTAGCTTTTTATTTAAAAGTGGAATAAGATTTGTATATTTTAAACATTACCTTTAAAAATATATATTTTTCGCAAAGATGACGGTTAGTTTCATTCCTGTATATCTTATAAACAAGGACGAAATTACTTGAAAATGTAGGTGGGATTGTCGTCTACTCTTTTTTTTATCTTAATCGAGTTATTTTTAAATTTATTTTTTACTTTAAATATTTAATCTTTTATTTCAATATCAAATTTTAACTCTATAAGTAGTTTTTAACTATCTTTAGTTAGTAAACTAAAGATAGTTACAAACTACTTATACTATAAATCTAAGATCCACGCGTAGGGTAAGTAAAACTTGACCAGACTTAAAGAAATTAATTTTTTTTCTTTTAATTTTAAATTATTCAAGTCGAATTGAATAACTCAGAAAAATTTTAATTTCTAGTTGAGTTTAAATTTTCAAAGTTTGAGTTATTTGATATTTTAAGTAACTCGGAAATTTTTAGGGGTTTAATTGCACATTCAGTCCATATAATTTTATTTTTAGTTTTATTTCAATTATATTTTTTTATTTTTTTATTTTTACCTTTTTAATTTTTTTTCTTTACAATACGGTAATGTTCTATATTCATTTTTTATTTTATTTAATATAATTTTTATTTATATCTTTTATATTATGTTATTTAAATTATGCAATTTATTTATTTTTAAATTTTTGTATTTAATTTATCATTATTTTTTAAATTCGTCTTGGCCTTATCTAGATAAAAAAAGAAGTTTCTAATGAGGCTCGTAATTAATTAAATGACATATCCGGTATTTGATGATGATGATGATAATAATAATTTAAAATATTATATACACAAGTAAAAACTAATGTAAAGAAATATGTATGAAGATATAAAGAGAAAGTCGTTTAGATTAAAATCAAAATGTATATTATAAATGGTATAATTAAAATTTATACATAAACTCAAAAAATTGAATCGATTCGAACTCGCTAAAACTGATTCGAATCAAAAAATAAAAAAAATCAAATTGTAAAATATGAAAACTCAACTCGAATAACTCGAAATTTTTTAACTCAACTTGCTTAAACGTTCGCTCCGAAAAAAATTAACAATGAATGAGAATTACACTCTCTATCCTTCTCCGTTTCTCTATTCTTTGTTTTACTTATTTATATTTATTGTTAAATTTCTTTTAGTTTTATTATAATACACATTCAGATTTTAAAAAATGAATTTAAATAAAAAATTTTACAAAAATTACATATATTCGACTTGTTGTCATCCTTAAATAACTATATTTATATAATTCAATCGAATTGGATCGAGTTGAATTGTTTTGAAGCGAAGCGTGTGAGATGGAAGTGTGGGTTGTTTTGGAAAGCCTAACTTGAATGATAAGCGAAGGAAAGCATAGAGAAGGATAATGAGCCAGATCGACTTGCGAGTTATTTGGGTTCAGTTCAATCAAAGCTCGATTTCGATTCGATACCTTAACGAGCTGAGTCAAGCCTACCAAAGCTTGGCCTGAAAAGCTCGTGAACAGACTCGAAATAATTATATTATATATGCTACGTATGTACTAAAAGTAATCTTTTTAGCAAAAGAAAAACAATAAAATAAAATAGGAGAAATCCATTAAAAATAAATAAATTGAATTTTTTTTTCCTTTTTCAATATTAAATTTTGTTTTCCGTGTCGGTTATGAAAAGGTTTTTTAAGGAGGCTCTATCTTTTATATAAAATTATAATAAAATTGTCTATTTTGGGTTGAGCTGAGTCTGATGAGCCCGAACTGAGGCCACGAGCTTCGAGCCCAAACCGAGCCTAACCATGCTCGTGCTTAGCTCGTAGTTAGGGTTAAGAATGTTTAATATTTTTTATTTTAGAATTAATTAATTTTAAATTTTTAATATTTTATTTAAATTTTAATTGTTTTATATTTTATATTGGAATAAAATTATATTCCATATATATATATGTATTTGATAGGTTACATTCCATATCATTTAAAATTATATTCCATATATATATCATTGTTAAATTTTTAACGGTCCGTCATCAAGCTAATTAAAAAATAAAATATTTGTCAAAAAGATCTAGGTTAAAGGCTAAATTTATCCAAAAAGAATAAAGACTAAAACGTAAAAACTATAAACGCTAAGGGTTAAAATTATCTTTATCCTAAAATTTATTTATTAAAACTCTATTTATTTACCCCATATAATTAATACCCTTTTCCTTGTTTTATTTCCTGTTGAAGCTTAGTTTTCCCGTCCCCTTCGTCGGTGGTCCTTCCTTCCTCCACACATACATTTGTTATTCAAAACCGACACAAAATAACAACAATATTCCTACAACAGTTGTTTATTAATGAAGAAAAAGAAAATACAAACACATTTGTGAATCATATTAGAAGGAATGGAAGAATAATCGATTAAAAAAATCAGTCGGTTCAATGAAAATATCGTGTAATATTTTTTAAATAAGATCAAAAATTAAACTCTGTTATTAGAAATAAAAATATAATATTAAAAAAATATAAATTATTTATTTTTTATAGTATTTTAAATGTTCAAATATAAATTTAAGTTTACGATTTATTATTTATATTTAGAATTTAAAGAATTATGTGTACGTTGAGTTCTTGTAATTTAAAATTTATAGATTATGATTTAAAATTTAATGTTAAATTTATTTATTTTTCAAATTTATATAGAAAAGGATACTTATCCCTTATTATCAAAAAAATTAAATTTTTATTCGTATTAAAAGAGTTGTCTTATATTAAAATTTAATCGAATACCGATTATTAAAACAAGAAATAAATGTTAAAACCAAAATATATTCAATACGAATATAAACTCAGGATCTATATATATCAAATCATCAAGCACAATTATATAATTAATTTAATTAAAACTTTATTTTAAATAATTTATAATTTTATATTAAGCCTTTAAAATTCTAATTCTTTATTAATAAATTTAATAATGTTTAACGTCAATCATGTTCATCGGTACTCGATATATATTATCTCTTTTTAAATAAATGTTTAAATTTAATTTTAATTAAAATTGATGTTTAAAGTTTGTTTTGACCGAAATAAAAGTCTAAATTATTTTTAGTTAAAATAAATACTTAAATTTTTATTTTTTATTAAAATATATACCAAAATAGATGTCTTAATTAAATTTAATATAAATAAAAGATTAAAATAATTATTTTAATTAAAAAATACTTTAAATACCTGTTAGAGAAAACCATAATTTAACACTTATTTTACCGTTAAATATATTATTATTAGAGATGAGATTATGTCGGTCATTTTTAAAAATATTTATGATAATTCGATTTCAAATCAATTTGTTTTTTTTTCATATTAATTTAGGTCTCGATTTTGTAGTTTTTATTCTGAGAAAATGATTTTGCTTTATAGTTTTTAGATATTTTTTTGTAAATTTCAATCTTTTTCATATATATTTAATTTTAAGTGATGAAAAATAATTAATTAATGAATTAAATTCATTTTCATTATTTTTAATAGTGTTAAAGTAATTATAGTATAACATTTATTTATACAGTTGTTTTTTACTATTCTAAACCTTATTTTTATATTATATATTTTTTAATTAATTATAAATTAAATTAAAAATAGAATTCAATCGGTTGGAGTAATCGTGGTTTTTAAACTTATATTCTGCAAGTAGATTCAAACACTAATTCATAATTTTTAATTAATCAGTTTCTTTATTCACCCCTACTATTAGATTAAATTATAAAATTTCAATATATTCAATTCAAAAGAAAATATAGTCATTATATTTTTTCCTGAATATTTTTATTAAAAAATAAATTTTATTCTTAAAAAAATTTGTATCCGTAACTTAAAAATATCAATTAAAAATTAAAAAAAAAACTCTAAAAAAATGACTTTAAAAAAACGAATGTATCGATTTTCTTATAAAATTTATAAAAGTTTTAGTATATATTTTTGGTATATATATTATTTTTTATATAAAAAATATAAAATTTTTGGTATATATTTAATTTTTTAAATAAAAATTTTAATATATATATTATTTTTTAAAAAAAATATAAAAAATTCGATATATACAGAAAATAGATATAATTTTTTTTATAATTTTTATAGAAAATAATACAAACATTTTTAACTGTTTTTAAATTATAATTTTGTAAAATTTCCCCAATTTTAATCGTCTACTGTAATATAATTTTACTATCGTAATTATTGTTAACGTTACAGCTTAATCTAAATCATTAACATGGTTTTAAATAACTTAAAATAATTTTCATTTTTTTTAATCACGAGTAATGCTTGTCTATCACTTCAATAATTTAAGCATAAAAAACCCTCATCAAATGGAGAAAAATCATTAAAAAAATACAAAAATTTCCATCCAATATTTAATGCACAAGAATTCTAACTGCTTTTTTTCCTAAAAAAACCCAAAATTTGAAATTTCTTACTCGTCATAAAAATATATTATTATTATTATTATTATTGAAAAGATCCAGTATATCCGACACCAATGAACAGACCATACATCTGGTTCTCAATCTGAGAGAAGGAGAGTTATATAAGATTTCAGTTCAGTTTCCGATTTCCCTCACAACAGGTTCAAGAGAAGCTCACACTGCTGGATTTTTGTTCCAGTTTCAAGTTTAACAAGGTACATTCTTTTGTTTCATTTCTAGTAATTTTTCATGTGAATTTCTGTTTCATGAAGATCAAATCATAACACCGAATTTGTATTCTGTTTGGTCAAAAATGAAAAATTCCGATTTCGATTGTTGATGCTGATGCTGTTGCTTCTTCTAGTTCGAGGTGAAGTTGAAAGTAAAGGTAGTTTGATTTTGCTTTCTGTCCTTTTCAGGAAAAGCTAAAGGCTCTGTAGCTATAGATAGTGGTGGACTGGTGGGTGCATTCTTCACTCTTCAGATCCGATTCCACAGCTGCAACCAACTGGATTTTGCACATTTATATTAAAAATTCGGTTGTTTTTGTTTTTATTGTTTAGATTACCCAGAAACAGTAAGGAAAGATGGATGCAAATGGGAATGGAGAAGGAGATTCGCCGTTAGATTTCGCCACCATTCAGATCCTGCCTTCTGAAAACAGGTAACTTTACTAATCTATGTTACTCGAGTGCTAGTTTTATGTATTTGAGACGGATATAGTTAGATTTTTCTATATTTTCATTTATTTGGAGGATTCTTGAAGGTCATATCCAGGGATTTAGATTGTAGTTGCTGAGGAATTTTTGGTCGGACATAACGGATGCTATTGCAGTCATTAAGTGTATCCTCTATGTCCATACTGATATATAGCTGCTGCTATTTAAATCCCTGGTCATATCCCGTAACTGAGGGTCAGACATGGGTACTTCATTAAGAATGAAGGGTTCGAACAACATAGTTACTTACTACCCTTTTGATCAGCAATGGAATGCTCATTCGCTGCTGCTTTAAATTTATTTCTCTCATTTTTTTATATAATTTAGGTATGAGGCATATGCTTGTATTGACAACAAAGTAGAAAAAGTGAGTGTTGGGGTTCTGGAAAAGCTCTTGCCCCATTTACCAGGGCTAGGTAACTTGTACACCCAAGGCTCTAATGCTGACTACAAACTGCAACCACCCAACAATTTAAACTCTTCCCACTGTTTTACTAAATCTACTTTCACCAGGTTCTTCTCCATTTTCCCATCTAATGTCTAAGTATTTTCCCATTTTTCAATTCTGCTAGTGGTCACCGACTTTGTACTTTCTCAGATTCCTACATCTTGTTAGTTCTACTGAGTTAGTGGCTACTGCTAAAGGTATTGAAGGTGAGATCTCTCTTTTGGAGGAAACCAGAAAATTTCATCTTTCTCTATATGCTCAGGTAAATTAATATCTTGCATGTGTGTTTAATTGCCTACATATTTAATTATCGGTCATGGTTTGCTGTCCGTGTAGCTGAGTGGGGTTTGAGGTTAATCCTGTACATAAAAGGTTAAAACGTTAAATCCTTTTACAATTTCGATTTAGAAGTCTCAGTTCAATCGTTGACACTCTTAGTATTTTTTGTCAAAATTTGCCATCAATTAACCCATGCAATCATACAAACTTTAGAAGAAAATTGTTATCTCTAGGTTGCAAATTTTGACTGAAAGTACTACCTATGAAAATGATTGGACTAAGAATTTTAAATCGAAAAAGTAAGGATTTAGTTTTAAAGTATAGGGACTAAATTTCAAAATTTTCCAAAGTACAATGATCAATATTTTGACCTTAATTATACATAGGGTCGTCACTAACGAAGTTTCATCTTCTCAGGGTCACCAAGATCATATTCAGAGCAGCGGAAAAGGTAATTTTTATGCTCAAGCAAATTTTAAGTAGAATACTGTTCATTACCTTGTTACATTCTCTCTATCATTGCTGTTTTTATTTTATTTTTAAAATGTTAGAACAATCTTCCTTAATAATACTTGGTTTAAAAGGAGTGCTATTCCTTATTGACTTTCTATTTATTTGCATTGGAAAAAGACTGAAGCTTGCAACTTTAGCATTATTTGGTCGAGCTTTCTTTTTAAACTAGTTGAGGACAATAATATTGTCCCTTCTCTGTCTTTTGAATCTCATTAATTATGTGTTTCACCAATTGTACATAAAATGCCTGGAGATTTGAGAGATTAACTGTTCTCTTTCAACGTTCAACAGATATCAGCAACTCAGAAGATAGGCTGCTAGCTTCCAAAGTAACATCTGTTCTTATTATTCTACATTACATTTCACATATTTGTTATTGCCAGTAATACATGCATTTGATCTCTGCAGTTTGAAGTCCACAATTCATTATCAGATTCCTCAAAGTAAGTTCACTGATAATATATATATGTGTGTGTGTTATGGTCAGTTTGTTAGCGTGTTTTATGTCTCCTGAAAATCCTAACCAATGTATGGAAGTTTATTGCTAGGAATGAGCTCTTACGTGCTATGGACTCGAGACTGACAGCATTAAGAAGTGAGTTAGTTGCTGCCTTTAACGAGGCGGTTGGAGAAACCTGCTCCTACAAAGAAATCACTCACCTAGCCAGATTTTCTGAAATTTTTGGAGCAAATGATGTAAAGTAAGTTGCCTCTCAAAAGAAAAGTGCATGAATCTTTTAAATTCTCATTTTCCCAAAGAATTTGTACTGCAATACTTCTACCAAAAAATTTGGTATTTCTCGTATGTAACATTTATTGAAATGAATTATATACAAAGAAAAATAATATTGAGTCTATTGCAGGAACCTTTTGTGCAAGTTTCTAGAGATGAGCCAAAAGAGTCAAGTTGCTAATTTGTCAGATGATGAAAAGTCTTTGTCCACTTTTGCTTCAGTGAATGACAGAATAAAGAAGATTGATGATGGGAATAATCAAATATCAAAGCCATTAAGTTCAGGAACGCCAGTTAAATATGGTGTTTCACCAGCCAAAGCTGCCCAGGTCGAACGTCAGAGCTCAACAGAAAGTGAGGAATCTTCTGATTCAAGTGATGAGATTCAAACATCTGCAGAAAGAAGTCGAGCTCTTATAAGATCTGCATCTCCTAGACGTTCGGCGTCTCCCATGCGAAGGGTTCAAATAGGGAGGGGTGGCTCACGTAGGGCCCCTGCTCTGACCATTAAGAGCCTTATTCCTGCTAGAGAAAAGATGTGGTCTCAAACAGATGTAGCTTCAGAAAATAGTGAAGAAGAAGGATCAGGACAGACTAAGAAACCTGAGAATAATGTTCTGCGTATGAGTGTCCAAGATGCGATAAATCTTTTTGAAAGAAAACAAAGGGATCAGATTCCTGATGTTCCTAAAAGGAACTCAGTAACAAACATCTCTCTTGGTGCAAATAAGGCTGTACTGAGAAGATGGAGTTCATGTGTGGGTGAATCCTCCTCCCAATGCCAATCAATGAATACTACTGAAGATCTTGTTCCAGAGCCTCCTGATAATGTCATTGATAATGTTGTTGATAATGATATAATGAGGAGTTCAGAAGAAGTTAATTTGGAACCTGATACTAGAATTGAAGCACAAAACATTGATGAGACAGTTGATGTGAACATAGACAGGCTGGAAGAGAGATCGTCTAGTCCGATAGATGTTCATGTTGTCACAGATATAATCCAAGAAAAGGAAGCTAATGAAAGGTCAAAAAGCTCAGCTGAATGGAGTCGAAAAAAGGAAGCAGAGTTGAATCAAATGTTCAAAAGAATGATGGAAAATCAGCCTGTTAGCCGTATCAAGCCTCAAACTAAAGTCAAACAAAAATTTCCTCCAGAGGGGAGAGGTGGATTTTATGACCATTACAAGGAGAAGAGGGATAAAAAACTTAGAGGGGAAAATGATGGAAAGTGCGCCGAAAAAGAAGAAAAGTTTAGAGCAATGCAAAAAATTCTTGATGAGAGGAAAGCAGAAATGGCTTCCAAAAAAGTGAATAATTTTTGCAAAAAGGATCCTCCTGCTAAGGCCCTAAATTCTGCTAAGACTTCCCAAAGGTTACCAAAAAATCCTTCGCATCCAGCTACAACAAAGGAAACTGCAAAAGAAATCTCAAAACCTTCAACTACGAAGATCTCATCTAGAACATCCCCCTTGCCTGCTACTCGTAAGTCATGGCCTTCAACACCATCACCAAGAACAAGAGGACCATCACCAGCTAAAACTTCTGGTGGAATCTCTTCTGCAGGCACTATGCCGACATCTCGGAAACCTCAGTCAGCACAATCAGTGCACCGAGTGAGTCCTAAAGTGGAAAGCTCCCAGACACAAAAAAGAAATGTGAAAACAACCCAGGCTAATAAACGAGGTTCAATGAGTGTGAATGAGAAGCAGCAGCAAAAATTGATGACAAGCAACAAAACTACTAGGACAAAAGTTGCAGCAGCACGTTGTGGAGACTCGTCCAGTGTGGTTCCTGCAAAGCCTAGTTTGTATAACAAGGTAACAAAGAAAAGTACTGTAGTTCCACTGGAATCTAAACCAATTCTCCGCAAAGGTTCTGGATTGACTTCTACCGCTGGTGTTGTTAACAAGATGGAAAATCCTTCCAAGTTGGAGGACCCTTTGAAAGATACTGAAAATTCAATTGAAGCTCAAGAGAGTGATATCCTTGTTAATGCTTCTGTATCAGTGAATGAGTACCAGGATCAGTCTTTTTCATCATTGGATCATGATGATGATGCTAATCAACCAGAAACACAGGCAAACGGACACCAGAAATGTGATGTGATTGAGACTGTTGATGAACTTGCTCCGGACTTTGAAGAGGGTTTAAAAAATATTGGTGGGTCTCAACAAGGTGTGGAAGAGTCAATCATCTCACCAACTGCTTGGGTGGAAATAGAAGAGCATCAGAACCTACCTGACCAGTGTGATGACCAAACAGGTGAAATTGTCTCTTCAGCTTGCATTGCACCTTTTGAATCTGCTAGTCCTCGTGTCCGTCACTCTCTGTCACAGATGCTGCAAGAAGAAAGTAGTGAAGCTGATATTACTGAATGGGGAAATGCTGAAAATCCCCCTGCAATGATCTACCAAAAAGATGCTCCTAAGGGATTGAAGAGGCTGTTGAAGTTTGCCCGGAAAAGTAAGGGCGATGCAAATATAACCGGTTGGTCTAGCCCATCTGTCTTTTCCGAAGGAGAGGATGACACTGAAGACTCAAAAGTTTATAATAAGAAAAATGCTGATAACCTACTACGAAAGGCTGCCCTTCATGCAAAGAACTATGAACATAACTTGGATGCTCGTGAGCTTCCATCTGGTATAATTTCCTCTTTTCCGAAATAGTTACATGCTTATTTTCTGTCAAACCTGAAACAGTCTCATATAGATAGAATTGAGGTGGCAGTAGATCAAACACATAGAAGTAGCCACTTTCATGCTTGCAGTTCCATTATTCTATAGCTTGTCTGTTTCTGCTTATATCAAAATAGTTATAAAAATTACCATTCCTTTAATCTTCATCGATTCTTGTCATGAAAGAACTGCATGTTTTGTTTATGCAGCTCAATCAGGCATTAGCACATTTGATGCACAGAAATTGCAAAAGGGCAGTGTCTCAGCTGCTGCCTCCACTACTAAAGGTCAACTTCCATTCCACTATTAATCTCTGTTTCCTTTGCCATGGCAGGGTTATGTTAGTTGCTAAGTTCCAATATGTTTTTGCCTTGTATTCATTTTCAGGGACAAGGTCTTTCTTCTCCCTTTCAGCATTTAGGGGCAGTAAACCGAGCGACGTGAAGCTTCGCCAAAGCTAGGCTATTCGTAAAAATCGAGGTTTCCGACATCGGTCATATTTCTTATGCTTTTTGTCTTACCACTTCCTCCTTAGGTTGCATGTCAGCAGCGTGGGACCATCTCTCTTCTTGTGTCTTGTATTGTGGTGTTGATGAGATGATGTTGCAGGATTAGGAGTCCCATGCTGCTAAACCAGTATGTTAAAGACATAATAAAACCATGATGGATTTATTTTTATTTATTTGTTTTCCTCTTGTATGAGCACAGATTATAAGAGCCTGGCATACCAAAAATTCAAGCCATGTGTCTCACTTATATAGTAATATTGACTCAAATTTGCATATTTTATTCTTTCAAATCCCTAAATTAAACCCCTAGACTCTAAATAAATCTTTAAAACAGAAATAATTTGGTACTACGGACTATACAACATGCGTTTAGAATATCTTTTGTTAAAAATAAATATAAAATATAAGAAGTTTATTTTTCTTTCGAAATCATGATATTGAATGTATGAAGTTTAGGTGGATTTTACCAAACAAATTAAATAAAAGATTAAATATGTTATTCAATGTATAAAGTTAGTTGTGGACCACCGGATTTATTATTATTATTATTTTATTTTCTTATATGTTAATAAGAATTTTTGTCTTCATGGCAAGCGTTTCTTCTGTCCTTGTGACATGTTTTTTGTTCTTATTTTTGTGGTTTATTTTATTTGTTCTCGTGGCATGATTTAACATACCATAGTAGCCGATTGTTGTAGATATTTAAATCGGCATTAGTTTTTTATTATGATTTTATCGGTGGTCATTGATGGTTAGATCCCCTCGGTTGATGGTTGTGTATCGATATAATCAGTCATGCGTAGCAGAACATTCTGCCTGATGGTTTAGATCGTTCATCACTCTTTTTTCACCTGTTATGTGTCTCGATTGGACAAAGACAAGGAGATTTAGAAAGCTTCTGAATTTTGATGGTATGCTTATCTCCATAGAAAATATTTTAATTTTTTTGTTTTGTTGGTTTTTTCAAATATATTTTTTATGGATTTAACAAAAAATCAGTAACAATTATAAAAAAAATTCATTCGACTTTAAAACCTAATATTTTTATTTTAGTTTAAAAAACTGACAGTCTTGTGACCATACTTTTCCTTAGAATTAATTTGGACATAAAACAAAATTCATACAAAATGAAATCAAATTTGCACTTTGATCAGAATTATTATGGCAAAGAAAAGTTTGATTTATAGGGAGAAAAGGAAATTTTTTTTAAAAATTATTATTTGATTTATCGATTCTTTAAAAAAATATTATTAAATGAGAAATAAAAAATCATATAAAGTTACGATCCTCGTCGCAAAATATTACAGTCATAGGTACTTGTTGATATTGTTTTTCAACCGAAAGATTGAGAGCAAGCTATTAAAATTTTGGACTATCCGCACATATACTTCATGAAACGATTCATGAATGTTTCCGAGACAACAAGATCAAGTTGGTAAAGATTAAATATATATCTTTATTTTCCATTTATTCTATGATCGATATTGTCTTCCTGTTCTCGCAATATTTTTTGAAAAAAAAAACTAACTAGATTAATTAGTCATTATTTTAGAGGTGGTGTATTATATTGCAATCAACTATAACAAATTATTTAACATTACGATCAAATCTCATCGATGAAAAATAACAATTTAAACCCTAACAATGTTTATCTCTAAGATTTCAATAATTTCTCTTCAAAGTGTATCTTCCCATTACACTAAATTTCGATCGTAGAGTATAAAACAAGGAATGAAATTTTAGTCTTGAAGAAGAAACCCCCCAGAGCATATCATTATAACAGATTACTTTAAGTGGAAAATTAAAAAGAAACAAAAACAGAAGAAATTTTGCACTGAAATTACTGTACAGAAGTATGAATGGTAATCAATTTTACAAAACTTCCTTTTCTATCATGGTTTTGGTTTATTGAACTGCTAGTCTCCGGAGATGATCCAAGAACACCTCGAAACTCACATCATCCGTAAATATTATATCTCCGCCGGGGAGATGACCTTCTGAGTTGTATGTCGCAGAAGGATTCAACTTCGCCAGAAGAAAACGGGCCTGACATTCATCATCATAAACAAGATCTTAATAACAATAGATTTTCCAGAAGAAAACAGGGATGAAGGTTGCAATGAAGGCAATTTTTTTGCTCGTCATTATCCTGACCTAATTTTTTACCGATAATATACCCAAATCTGAACATAAACCACCCAAACTTTATTTAATACTTCAACACCAGAACTTAGAACATAAAAAATATTTTGAGGTGAAAAACACCCTGAAGGGTCGGGCAGGTTAGAACTTGACAATTTCAGATTTTTTGTCATCCCTTGTTGCAATTGCATGTTCTTAAATTTTAACTATATCAGCAATTAAACGTTTAATATAAACAAGCTATGATGCTGACCTGTGAGCCATGCTGGTCACAGATGACCATACGAGGAACTGGAAACCTCTCCTTGATAATTGCATCTGCATCATCCTTAGGAGCTTGAAGCAACTGGGCAAACGCCTACATGGAACAAATATTTTGTATTAATGTATCGGGTTATATATGCCGTCTTTCATTTACATGTTTAGTTCATATATCCTAACACAAACACTAGAGGACCAAATAAAATTATCATAATCCAGTTTATATGTAAGTAAAACACATGCTAGTGTTACCAATGCAAACTAGTGAAAAAAATGAAATCGGAGTTCAAGGCCATGGTCTCTAAAACTAAGGGACAAATGACTTCGCGGATAGTGGTAATATTTCTTGTTTAATCGTGAAGGGCATGTCAGAAGGAAAGAAAAGGATGCCAAATTATTCTGTCAGCCATAATGAGACCATAATGTTCTATCCAGAAGAAAAATAGACAACATACATACAGCATGAAAGGATAAAGTTTTTGAATGATAATTACAGTATCTAACTCTTGGTGCCATTTTGCAATTACCCTTCGCCCATTTGGACTATCTGTGTTCCGACAGACATTAGACCTCCAAATATCAGCTTTGCTTTTCAATTTTTTTTGGATAAATGTAAGCTTCCTTTTCTTGTTCGGCTGATTATTTAAATTCCAAATTCAAGAAAATTTACCTGATGCTCAGGTTGATTGTGGTATCCAGCTTTTCTCCACTGAGCAATAGTTGAGCCATGAAAAATTACAACGGTGAAATAAGAGTCCAAAAGCAGGATCCTGTCAGCTGCAATGGCAGCCACATCAAGCAGTGCTGGTTCTGGAGCAGACTGAAAAGAGTAAGAAATCAGTGAAGGTTGAATCATCACGACAGAATTGGCAACATTTTCCCGGTTCAAGATCATTCTGAAGAATGCTGTCTCATCAGGGCTGTTATTGAAAACCTGTAAGGTATAATAACCAGCTTAGTTGAAGAAAATAATCAAATATAATCCACAACCTATACTAGACATAATTTTCAGTTACTGTGATGAAAAGAAAAGTGATTTATGAAAACTAAGATGGAAAGTACCTGGACAAACTGTGAACGCCGCAAATGAAATATGAACTGAGGAAATATTGAAAGCCTCGGAGAAAGGCTGAAAGTAGATTGACTATCCTTTTGGTAATCCCCAAAATGGGAACACATATGTATCAATGCTTTATCCAACCATCTTATAGGGTCAAATTCCACCTGCATGCCAATATCAGGTTAAGAATGGTACACAGCACAATTACAGGTCAAAATTTGCAGAGGACTGAAATCAACACTTTAAGGAGTAATTGAATAGGCTGTGGGCAAAAACCCAAGTGAAAGTTTGATGTAGTCCAGGGGAAAACAGTAGTAAATCAAATAGAATTGGGGCTGAACAAAAATGTTTAACTTTAGTTTCGGCAATTTCATAGTTCAGCATTCAAGTCAATTATTATCTCCTAGTTCAGAAGCATCTGCATAACAATTCAAACATATAGACAAATGCCGTTGCTTGGACTAGGTAAAAAAATCAACCATAATAGATAGAATAAGGGGGGGGGGGGGGGAGGGGTTTGAAGTCTGTAACTTGGAGAGGATAAAATAAAGTAAAGAATGTAATCCACAACCTTTATTTGTACAAATAAAATCAAGAATAATAATTGAAAGGGAGCACATTTAAGAGATGCACGCATCATATGGTATTGTGATTAAATCTGTTGTATAAAGTACTGGCTTGAATGAAGTACCATTACTTCCAAGAACCATTTGGACTAAAAAAACTTGAAAATGTTATGCTGGATGTAGAAAATCAACTTCCAACTTTGTGGAAAAATAATGTTGAAAAAAGAAAAAAGAAAATTTAAGCTTTTTGTGAAACGGAAGAAGAAACATAATTGTTTTTCTGTTGTTGAATGAATGATTTTGTTTACACAAACTAATGCCTTTTTATAGGCTTTAGAATAAGACTTTGAATAGGATTAGAAGTCCTAATTACTTTAGACTTTTAATCCTATTAACTTAAGACTTTTAATTCTACTAAAATTATCTCTAAGTAATAGATCCTAACTCAAATTCCTATCAATAATATATATATAATCTCACACTCCCCTCAAGTTGGAGAATATATATTATATATTCCCAACTTGAATAGAAACTTGTCGAATGAAGCTTTTGGTAATGCTTTTGTAAACACGTCTGCCACTTGTTCTTCTGTAGGAACATAGGATAAAGAAGCTGTCCCATTAGTAATCTTTTTCGAGATAAAATGTCTATCAATCTCTACATGTTTCGTCCTATCATGATGAACTGGATTTCGAGCAATTTGTATGGCAGACTGATTATCACAAAAAATCTCGAACTTTTCCTCTTGGTTCACATCTAGCTCTTTCAGTAGCTTTAATAACCAAATTCCTTCACACATTCTCAATGCTAAAGCCCTATATTCTGCTTCAGCGCTGCTTCTAGATACAACTGTTTGTTTCTTACTTCTCCAAGTCACTAGATTTCCCCAAACAAAGGAACAATAGCCACTAGTTGATCCTCTTTCTGTCAGTTCACCTGCCCAGCTTGAATCTGAAAAAATTTGAATAGAACTTTCTTGAGTCTTTTTAAATAGCAGTCCATGCCCTGGTGTCCCTTTCAAGTATCTCAAAATTCTAATTGCAGCTTCCATGTGATCCTCCCTTGGATCAGTCATGTGTTGACTGATAACATTAACTGGAAAGGCAATATCTGGTCTGGTTAATGATAAATAAATTAACTTTCCCACTAACCTTTGAAATTTACCCTTATCAACTTTATGACTTGAGTCATCTTTACTAAATTTTAATCCTGCTTCCATGGGAGTATCAACCGGTTTGCATCCTAGCATCCCAGTTTCATTAAGTAAATCAAGAACATACTTTCTTTGATTTATTACTAAACCTTTGCTCGACCTAGCAACCTCCATGCCTAGAAAGTATCTGAGTTTTCCTAGGTCTTTTGTTTCAAACTCTGTATTTAATAACCTTTTCAGGTGACTTATCTCTTCCTCATCATCACCTGTCAGAATTATGTCGTCCACATACACTATTAAAATAACCCTTTTATTGTTAGAGGTTATCTTAATGAAGAGTGTGTGATCTGCTAAGGATTGTTTATATCCAGCTTTCAGAATTACCTTGGTAAATCTGTCAAACCAGGCTCTAGGCGACTGTTTCAAACCATAGATGGATTTATTAAGTCTACAAACTTTCTGATCACCTTTTATCGACTTCAAACCTGAAGGAACTCTCATGTACACTTCTTCTTCCAATTTTCCATTAAAAAAAGCATTCTTAATGTCAAGTTGATGCAGCACCCAGTCTTTGTTTACTGCCAAGCTTAAGAGAACTCTAATTGTATTTAGCTTAGCTACAGGAGCAAAAGTCTCATTATAATCAATTCCATAGGTTTGAGTAAAACCTTTGGCTACTAATCTTGCTTTATACCTTTGTATACTACCATCAGAGTTGTATTTTATGGAGAACACCCACTTGCATCCAACTGGTTTCTTGCCCTGCGGAAGATCTGTAATGGTCCAAGTATTATTCTTTTCAAGTGCTTCAATCTCCTCTTCAACAGCTCTTCTCCACTTAGAATCATTTAGAGCCTCCTCAATAGTGTCAGGTATTTGTTCTTTATCTAAGCAAGCTGTAAAAGCCTTGAAAGATGGCATTAGATTACCATAAGCAACATACCTCTGAATGGGATGCTTTGTACATTCTCTTATCCCTTTCCTTTTAGCAATTGGTAAATCATCAACCTCAGGTAACGAGGAAGGAATCTCAGTTAGAACATTATCTTCATCATTTTCAATGGCAACTGAACTCAAGTCCAATTCTTGGCAAGTGTCAGATTGCAAAACAGTCTCTGGAATAGTTTTCTGTTTTCTGGTGTAAACTTTCAATTGCTTAGAGGGTTGAGGAGTTTGTGAGGGAGGTTTAGG
This sequence comes from Abelmoschus esculentus, assembly GCA_035048815.1. Taxonomy (NCBI): domain Eukaryota; kingdom Viridiplantae; phylum Streptophyta; class Magnoliopsida; order Malvales; family Malvaceae; genus Abelmoschus; species Abelmoschus esculentus. Next base: position 4,118,525 of record JAUCBN010000021.1, read on the forward strand.
TGAGAATTGAGGAGTAGTAACAATAGGTGAAGGATGAAGAGTTGTAGGTGTAGAAGTGGAAGAGTTATCAGGTTCAAATGACAAAGGATTATTAATAAATAAATCTGAAGAATCAACCTGATTTCTGAGAGGCTGAAAAATATCACTATTCTCCCCCTGATTTTCAGTCGAGTGGAAATAAGGTTCATGTTCAAAAAAGGTGAGATCCATTGAAATAAAAATTTTTTTGAGAAGGAGGATGGTAACATTTGTAGCCCTTCTTAAGTGAAGAATACCCTACCAAGACACACTTCAAAGATCTAGGGTCTAGTTTTGACATAGAGGGAGCAGAATCTTTTACAAACACAATGCAACCAAAAATTTAAAAGGGAGAATAGATGACAACGGTTTAAAATTTGGGTAACACTCTGAAAAAATAACTCTAGGTGTTCTATGTTGCAAAACCTTACTAAGCATTCGATTAATGAGATAGGTCGTAGTTAATAAAGCCTCGCCCCACAAATACTTAGGAGTGTTACTGGTGAACATCAAAGACCTAGTAACCTCTAACAAATGTCTATTTTTTCTTTCTGCAACCCCATTTTGTTGTGGTGTATCCACACAAGTGCTTATTTGCAAAATTTCTTTTTTGTTAAAAAATTCTCCCAATGACTTGGTAAAATATTCACTCCCATTATCAGATTTGAATATCTGAATTTTACATCCAAATTGGGTTTCTACCATATGATAAAATTTCTCAAAAACAGAGGCTACTTCAGATTTATCCTTTAACAAATATGTCCAAGTTATTCTACTATGGTCATCGATGAAAGTGACAAACCACCTACTACCAGTTACATTCTTCACTCGAGAAGGACCCCAAAAATCACTATGAATCAATGAAAAAGGGTGAGATGGTTTGTAGAAAGATGGTAAATAAAATGCTTTTGTCTGTTTAGCAAGAGGACATATATGGCATTTAAAAGAACTTGGATTTTTATTAACAAACAATTTAGGGAATAATTTAGCAAGATAATGGAAATTAGGATGCCCTAACCTAAAATGCCATAACATTATATTATCAATTTGTCCTAAAGAAGTAAAGGAACAAGAAGTATTTGGTATGGCAGTTGGTTGATTACCGAGAAGGACATAAAGACCATTTTGTAAGCTAGCATTGCCAAGCATTTTCCTCGAATTCATTGCCTGTAAAAAACAACCAGATTCAGTAAACTATAATGAACACTTCAAATTCTTGGAGAGTTTACTAACAGAGATAAGATTGCAGGCAAGATTAGGCACAAATAGAATATCTTCAAGCAACAAGTTATCATTAATGAGGACAGAGCCACTTCCTTTGATAGGAGAAAAAGAGTCATCGGCTGTTTTAATAGAACTTTTAGAAGATGAATCTAAAAAATTAAGGAATAATTCTCTGTTACCAGTCATGTGATCAGATGCTCCAGAGTCGATGATCCATGTTGATGTACCTTTAGAAGAAAAGAGTGCAGTAGGAGAACAAATATTTTGTATGCCTTTATCCTCCACGAGAGCTAAATTTGTTTCACAGGTTACTATCGAACCTGGAATTACTTGAAAAAACTCTAATTCAACCGTTTGTTTTGTTGTGGGTAACATCTCAGAGGTTGTCGAAAGGAATCTCATTAAGAATTCAGACTAGGATCGATATTAGACTGATACCATGTAGAAAATCAACTTCCAACTTTGTGGAAAAATAATGTTGAAAAAAGAAAAAAGAAAATTTAAGCTTTTTGTGAAACGGAAGAAGAAACATAATTGTTTTTCTGTTGTTGAATGAATGATTTTGTTTACACAAGCTAATGCCTTTTTATAGGCTTTAGAATAAGACTTTGAATAGGATTAGAAGTCCTAATTACTTTAGGCTTTTAATCCTATTAACTTAAGACTTTTAATTCTACTAAAATTATCTCTAAGTAATAGATCCTAACTCAAATTCCTATCAATAATATATATATAATCTCACATTGGATGTAAAGGTTACCTCAATTTCCATTTTGAAAGACACCAGGCGTGCCATTACTGCAGCTGCTGCTTCTTGGTCAAATCCAGCAATCAAGTCCTACAGCATTAAAAATCACAGAGGTTAAATCTTTTGAACTACTGAAAAGTAATGTTGAGATGCTGACACATATGGTATATGCCATAGAAACTCAAACAAATCTCCCATATTCAGTGGGGATGAGGAATTAAAAGGGAATAGATAAGACAGAAAAGATGCAAAATTATTCAAGTTTAACTGAAAAGGGGGATTTGGGAACTACACAAAGTTGTGACATTCACCAAGGAAAACATCACCATTAAGTGACATGGGATCATCAAAAATTAGCTTTCTTTTGCAATGTTTTCCATATATGGCTAAAATCCAGTTTTAGCCTAGGACTAGGATCAAATATTCACTCTAATCCATTTTGTTAGTTTGCAGCTGTTGTGTTGCTGATGTAAAAGATACTTTTATTTTAGAAATATTATTATCAATACTTACTATACATAAAATACCAGCTCCGTAAGTGCAAATAGTGAATGACAAGTAACCTTCGCAACAGATTTTATATCCACTCTCCTTCCAAAATGCAAGCAAAAAGGTAAAGAACACACTCCAAGAAAATTTGTAAACTGCCTCTAAGTCCAACTAATACCTTATATACTTGTCTTTGAGCATACTAAATGAGTGTCACATTAAAATCACAGGAAAATCTCCCCAGCCATTTCAACTGCGATTTCCGTTTTTTTCTTAGAAAGTTGTATAACTTCACAGGCAAATTAGACATAGTTGGCCAAGTTCCCTTTTTTTCCCTTTTATGATTATTGCTATTTCAGAAGAGACATAAAATAGCAGGGAAAATCTTTTACTGGGAACAGAAGTCATCAAAAATTGAATCATTGAAGGAGACAATCAGTAATTCAATGAAAGGGCAGTATCCAAGAAAAACAAATTAATCACAACAGGAAATGAAAGGCTACCTGTACACTTCCAGGTCCAGCAACCCATCGTCTTGAAAGACTTGTAACACGAAGTCTCATTTCGCCGGTGCTATGCTGGTAACTGTAAAAAAAAAAAACTGTGAGCCAAAGATGTTTGAATTGGCATGACACATAAGAGAAAAAGAAGTTTCTATATAATGTGTATATAGGGTAAGAGTTCATACTATGTTAGAAATTGGAAATAAAATTGATTGTTTGAGGACTGAAGAGTAGCATCAGGGATCTCCTTCTTAACAATTTCAAATATTAAACATATAGATGTAGCTTGATCGAGGCCACACATTTTCCATGCACTGGTGCTTCCCTGCCCGACTATGGTGTCAGAGCAAAGTGGACCTTTCTGCACATAGTTATTAACAATTAGACATTTTATGTATGGCCAGTAGAAAAAGGAAACCATGTAAGTTTTAGGTTATACCTTTTCAAGAGATGCACAGGGCCCAATAATACCCTGAACTTTGATTTCCTTTGAACAGTTTATCTCAAATATGCCACTACATGCCAAGCAATGAATCAGGATTATTCATTGGGTCCAATTATCATGAGTTTTTAAAATAGAACAGTTATAGAGCTTCTAAACAGGCCTTTCAATTGCACAACACAAAGCATCCAACGGTAAATGATATTTGGAAAGAATCAACCATTGTTCTCAATAAGCTAACATGAACTATTTAGACCCAAGGCAAATATATGCTAACACAGCATGGACTAATAAAATCATGAAGAACAACACTCATGCAACCAGAGGAAGGTAATGGTGGTACAAGTCATGTCACTAAACTCAAAGGTTAGCGTCAGATATGCACATGTGTGTGATACATGTATGCTCAATTTTCTAAGTTTTTCTATATATTTGGAGTTGGAAGATTGTACCCTCCATACTCGTGTCCAATATGTGTGGACAAAAGTACTTTAGAAAAAATGAAGTTCACATAAAGCACAACACTACATTCAACAAAGCCTTACTTAGAAGATAATCCAAGCTCCTTGTCCTCTGACCGGAAAACACGTCTAAGTGAGTCCTTAAATACTGAATGACCAAAACTTTCTGCAAGCACAACAAGTCCCCCTGTTCTCTCAACAGCAACTTTAAGTTCAGCAACACCAACCTAGGAAAAAATAATGTAGCACAACAGAAGAATGGGATTTTATCAAGGAAATTAGATGGGTACAGGTAAGAAGACACCACTAGAATGCTTTTATACCATATCAGAAAAGATAAAATCTATTATTATTAAAAAATGCAAGAAAATACTAACTTGGTCAAGGGCACAAGCAAAGAGATCAAGCACATGTCCTTGGTGCACAAGCTGCTTCGCAAGCCCTTCATAGAACTTAACTGCTTTATGATAATTGGGAGCAGAATCTTTATCTAGGTCCTTGTGGGAACGTATTGGTTCAGATAGATTCTTTGAGACAATCTATAAGGAGAAGATTGGTAAACAGGTAAATAAAACTGATAAAAATAGATCATTATCATGAAAAATAATGGAACATAGAAGTCCTTACAGCACCAAGTCCCTCAGTTGAGGGGCCACCAACAAATGCCAAGATTCGAGCTCCAGAACCAGGAACACAGGCACCCAACAAACTGGCAGCAACACTCAAGGCTGTGCCTGTACACCTGCTGGCTCGTTGATCGGCAGGAATTGGCCAAGGATCTTTTTGGAGCTCCTCCAATATCTAGAGTAGGGAATAAGGTGATTTAATATTGAATATGTATCGTATAAGAAAAATTAGCAAAAAGACTACCGAATTGAGGGCAAACTCGCAGTCAGAAGCAGGTAAGAGGAATCGTGCAATGCTCTCGGAAGACAAGCCATCTCTGGCACCTGCAACAACACCAGTGGGGGGCTTAGGCTTCATAAGGAAGAAGTTCATCTGCTCAAGAAGCTGGTCTCTGGAGACATCCTTGGAGCCCTTGAAGACATAGGTCTTAGGAATGGTACTGAAGCCAAGCTCGTGCACATGGACAAGGGTGCCAAAGGTGATCAAGCCAACAAGAGAATTGTCAGGTAAAAGACCTATGGCCTGGGACAACGCAGACTTGAGGAATGCCATTTCTTCTTCAATAATGTTGGTGTCAACAACAAACATGAAGACGGTAGGAACGGAAGATGCCTCCCCAGGAGATTGGTACTCAATGGTGGTGTACTGAGGGAAGAGCTCAGCAGGTAGATTTTCATCTGAGATGGAGGCATAGTGGGGAGGGAAGTGATTGCGTTGGAAGCAGAAGGGGCAGATCCAAATCTTGGCAGCAAAATCCACAATGGAAAAGGGGTTGAGGACAGAGCGGCAGTTTCGGCAACGGAGAGGAGCATAAGGGAGGACTGGCATGTTGGGGAATGGCTTGATTGGAGTGTAGATGGCCGACACCGGCACCACACAGCTGCTTGCCTCTTCCTTTGTCCCTGGCACCACGTTCCATGCCATCCTAACCCCATCCTGCCCTTCTAGCTCCATGAATTCAGCCATGACTCTTTTATCTTTATGAAACTAATACAGCCAACCTATGCTGCAAAGAAAGAGAGTAGCTAATTGAATTTAAAACTAATTACTTTCAAAACTATAGAATATAGTAGCGGAAAGAAATGTGAACTAAACCAAGCAGTTACCGAGTGTAAAAGGAAGAGGGACAGGCGCGTTATAACAAATTAGCCTACTACTGTTCAGTTCACTTGAGATTTCAAAGGCAAGGCATTATCCAAAATCGGGATATTGATGAGGCAAGCTGGGGAAATTTAGCGAACCTAAGTTCTAACTCGATCTAGCCCAATCAAAGCGATTAAAATCATGGCGTTTCATCACGATTATATCGGTTAAATACGGTGGGGATTCCGAAGGAACTGGAAAAACAGCAATTATAAAGAACAGGGGACAGATTTAAATCAACTCACTGAAAAGGGATTCAAAGCCTTTGATCTGATGAGGAATCGGAGGGTGTCGTATCCGATGGAGGAGCTTCCGAAGAAGATTCTGAGAGATCAGAGAACTGATATCACCAGCATTTCAATGTATTTTTAATTTAGGGTAAAGTTAACAAATAATCACTAAACTATTTCAAAGTTATAAAATTATCATTAAAATTTTTAAAATTATATAATGGACATTAAAATTTATTTTTATTATAAAATTATTATTAAACTATTAAAAGATAGCTGTTGAGATGATCATTTATGTTTTTTTAATATAAAGTTAGTCATCGATTTTAAAAAATATCAGTAAAATTATTTACATTTTTAAGAGTAAACTTTTGGTGACTTAATAATTTGTTGTCATTGAACATTGATAGTTTGTTGATTTGGTAACGGAAAAATTAGGGTAAACTACTGAAATGATCAGTTATGTTTATCACATGTACATTTTTTGTCTTTAATTTTAAAAATTAAACGTTATGATAACTACTAAAAATTTATGGCATAAAGATAATTTTAACCCTTAACGTTTATAGTTTTTGTCGTTTTGGCCCTTATTCTTTTTTTGGGATAAATTTAGTCCTTAACCTATATTTTTTTTGACAAATAGCTTATTTTTTAACTAGCTTGATGATTGGACCGTTAAAAATTTAACGATGATATATATATGGAATATAATTTTAAATGACATGGAATATAACCTATCAAATACATATATATATATATGGAATATAATTTTATTCTAATATAAAATATAAAACAATTAAAATTCAAATAAAATATTAAAAATTAATTAATTCTAAAATAAAAGATTATTAAACATTCTTAACCCTAACTACGATAAAATTAAAATCTTATTTGAATTGTGTTTATATTTTTTATTATATTTTTATATTTATTATATTTTTTATATTCGAATTGTGTTTATATTTTTTTATTATATTTATTCTAAAATAAAAATATAAACACAATTCAAATAAGATTTTGATTTTATCGGTCGATTATTAAAAGTTACAAATTAATCCTTCAATTTAAAAAGTTTAACAAGTGGCCTAATATCTTAAGGATCGTAATCCACTCATTTTCATTGAACTCATGAATTCTATGACATACTAATTAAATCTAATATCCATCCAAATCTAAGGTTCGAGAATTAGGTCAATAGTAATAACAATAGCAATAATGGAAATAATAACAATATCAATGAATCAATAACAATGTTTGATAATTGATATATATTTTTTTAATATTTCAATTATATCAATAATAATAATAATGATTCGATTGATAATAATTAATGCAAGAAACTAACTAATGCTTACCAATAGTGTTTCCTAAGAAGTTTTAATGCAGTAGAATCTTGTGACATGTTAGCTATACAATAAACAATGAAACTGAAACTGAGAAGGCACCTAGACAACTTTGAGACTTTGACTCCATTCACTGAAACTCTCGAGGCTCTTGGAACTTCCGGATAACAATCTCCTTATCTCTCTATTTAATTAAATCTGATAGAATTGATGATTCTTCCCCTTGAATTTTTTGAGCTATTCAAACAATATGAAACTAGGATTACATCGGTTTCGATAATTTTAATATCAATAACTAAATTCACAGCAATCATAAATTACGGAATCAATAAGAATAAGGCTTAGATTTCATGGAAATCAGTTTAAATTTTAGGTAATTCAATATATAAATTTCTCCATGATTTTTTTCATGAAAATCAATATCAAAATGATGAGCTTAACTCAATTATTCGATATAAACTAATTAGGATCAATAAACAAAAGAAAATTGAAGCTCTATAAACCTCTTCAATGGAGGTACTTTAGTTGTAAACGGAACAAGATGATGATTGTTCAAGACAATGATAGTTTCGCTTCCAAATGGACACCTGATAAGTTATTTCTACCGTTATTGTTATTAAGATTTCGACCACACCTGGTGTACCGACTAGGGAAAGACCAGTGCCTCCCATTCAGGTGGACCATGACTGATGTCCAAAAAAGGGTCGTTGTGAGAATGATTTGCCAGGGGGTTTGAGGATAATCCAATGGATGTTGAGGGTGTTTCGCTGAGGGAAGGGAATGAGGAGCTAGTCGGGAAGGGTATTGATCATCATTTGAACATGCGGATGTTGGACCATGATGGCGTGGGGGAAAATGTCTTACGCTAGCAAGGTTGTTGGGGGAAAAGATAAGGATATTGTTCTTTTAGGTTTCTTTATGGATAACGATACATGCCGAAGATATTATCATGAAAAAGGAAGAGAAGATACCGTACATCATGAGCTGAGCCACCCTTTGACAAAGTGATCGAATAACATCTCAAAATTCTTTGTTTCATCTTTTTCTATATGATTTATATATATAATTTTTTTAAAAATAAATAAATGACATCAATTTATAAATAATTGACACCCTTTAAATATAAATCTAAAAAAAAACACCCTTAAATAATTTTTTAGCTCTACCCCTGCGGTCCATCAACTTCTCTGATAAAATCCATGATTAGATCCACAATAATATGTGTAAATCCATAATAGTTCGGCTTCTTGGCCGGATGATAAGGTATAGGACTTGGTTAGTCGGATACATGCGTTGTGGAAACCGGTGGGAGAGTTACAGGTTATCGATCTTGATAACCATTATTACTTAGTTCGATTTTTGGATCCAAATGATTATTCTAAGGTTTTAACGGAAGGGCCATGGACTATTTATGGGAGTTAGTTAACGGTGCATCCATGGAGTAAAGGTTTCTCAACCATGGAGAAGCATCCCTCGCAGGTAACTGTGTGGGTAAGATTATCGGGTTTGTCGTACCGTTACTATACTAAGTCAGTCTTCTATCATATAATTTCCTCAATCGGTAAGGTAGTGCAAATAGACTACAATACTGATGTCGGTGGGGAGTAAAAATCTTCTACCCCTTTCCCATACCCCCATTTGTGTCTCCTTTGTTATTTTATTAAAAAATTAAATTTTAAACCCTAATCCATATTTTTTATATTCTAAATCCTAAACCCTAACCTTAAAAAAATACACCCTAACCCTAATTTCCTATACCCTAACCTAAACCCTAAACCCTCTAATTTAAAGTTGGGGCATAAACGAAAGCATGAGAAAAAGGCAGATGATTTGTACTCAGTCGGTGGAAGAGGGAAGTTTCCTCGTTTAGCGATCCTTGTGGATCTTAACAAGCTGATGTTATCTTGTATCCGGATTGATGTTACAAACTTTGGTATATTAAATTTGTTATGAATGTGGGATCTATGGATATATTAAGGATGTGTTTGGAGATAAGGCTCCTAAAATGGAAGGCGTGGACAATTGCGTGGTGGAAAAGTCTGAAGGTGGTAATCGAGGTGTAGCGGAGGATCGGATTCAAACTTATTTGTGTTGGTTATATAGACTGTAAAATAGGGCGTTAGCACTGACAAAAAAAATAAAATGAATGAACTGAAAGATAATTAGACCGTGTCGTGGTATGGAGGTCAATGCCTTAGAAACAATTCGCCTTGATGTGTATACTCGCTACTTTAGGCGGTTGTACCCAGAAGGTTAGCACTGTCCTCCAAATAGTATACACCCAAAGTTTGGAGTGGACTATGGCGGTAGTGCTCGTCTGAACCGGAGTCGAACAAAAGTTAGCAAAAGCTTTTAAAGAATGCTCTCAATTTCTCTTAAAGAAGCAAAATGAATTTTGAATGGGATGATTAAAAATGAGAGAAAAGCCTATTCTTTATAAGTTGAAAGCAGGGGTAAATCTGTCCAAGAATCAGATAAAATCTAATTTAAATAACAGATTATATCCAATCAAATCTCTAATAATATCAGATAATATCCATTTAAAATCTCTGATAATATCAGATAATATCTAATAAAAAATAACAGATTTGATAACTGAACATATTCATTTAAATCTCGGATAATATCTATTCAAAATTAGATTTAATAATAGATAATATAAAATTAAATCTTTGATATTTATTAAATCTAATCGGTTACATATTTAAAATTTAAAATGAATTTTAACTTAACCGAACTGCTTCCATGTCTCCTATAAATACGAAGTGTGAGATTCAAGCATTATATTCATAATCCCCCACTAATGTGAAGGAATCCTTTTAAAAAAATCACAGAGTTTGACCAACACAAGGCGAGAACTAGCGAGATTAGTTACTTAAGTACATAGTGAACGAATCTTGAAGTAGTACGTAGTGATGATGAGTAATTCTCCTCTTAGATAAGTGAAACTAGTCTTTAACTTTCTAAGATCGGGGTGAAACTAGTCTTAGATATGTATATACATGAAGTGTATATTTAGCCATCTTACCTCGGGATTTTAGTAATTGTACTAGAAAAATAGTCCATCATTTTTCATAAAAGGCGGCTAACTCTTTTCACTTACATAGGTTATTTCATCAAGTTTATCTCAATATAAACCACCCAAAATCGGGATATGAAATAATTAAGATCTTTGTATAAAGCTCAACCTCACAAGAAAATAAGGTGATTTTCTTTGTTCGGTAAATTCAATAATGTTCTTCTCAATAGAACAATCCAACCTCTTTGGATAGAATTTATTAAGAGTTAAAATAAACTCATCCTTTGAGCGGTAAGTTCAATTAGTCCTTCTCAATAGGTTTAAAAACTTATTAAGAATAGTTATTCAACCAAAAAATCGATAAATTCATCAAGTCTTTCTCACTAAGACCACAAGGCCTTGTTGATTTGGGTTTTGGGGTCTTTCTTTTACTTGGGCTCGGGGTAACCTCTATCAACGATTGGATTGATGTTTGGTTAATGCTTTATGGATGAGTACCTTTGTTGATTTGCAGGTTTTCCATTTAGATAGGTTGAGGTCTGAACATAGACCGATTCTGGTGTCGTTGGGTAATAAGCAAAGTTCTAGTGTGAACCGGCCATTCCGTGTGTTAAAGGCGTGGTAATCACATCCCAATTTTGCGACCTTTTTAGCATCAAATTGGGCTAAGAATGAGCCTTGAGAGGATAATGTGAGCCAATTTTGTAATGAAATCGACAATTGGAATCGGGAAGTATTCAGACATATTGGGAAAGGAAACGTTGGCTACGTGGAATTGTCGACCCTATCAAGGCATTATTTTGAACATTTGGTGGAGCTAGATTCTAAGTTGAAAGCTATTTTGGACCATGAGGAGTCCCTTTGGCAACAAAAAAACATGTTCTCAATGGGTTTTGAAGGGGATGGTTATATTAAATATTTTCACACTTTGGTCCTTCCTCCACGTCGTGCTAATCGGATTTTAGCATTCAAATGCAATGATGGAGTTTGGTGTACTAATGACTGGAATTATGGATTTTAGCGTTGGATTTTTATAAGGATTTGTTCTCTTCTTCTCCCTCAGCTAGGCTAATGTTTCCGGTTAGGAGGCATTTCCAAACATTGAAGCCGCATGAAAAGGATTGTTTGGTGGCACCGGTTACTGTAGAGGAGATTCACCAAGCGATTTTTGTATATGGGTTACAAAAGCTCCATGGATGGATGGATGGTTTAATCCTGGCTTTTTTCAACAACAAAAAAAGAGGTATCATTGGGGAGTCGATTTGTAATGTTGTGTGATAGGTTTTGAAGTCGGGGGTTGTTCCATAGCATATTAATGAAACTCTTTTTGTGCTGATTCTGAAAGTGTCTTTACTTGAGATCATGAACCAATTTTAGCCTATCAGTTTGACTGAGGCTTCTTATCAGTATCTCGTTCAAATGGTTGAACGTAAATTTAGCGGTTGAAAGGCTAAACGTCTCTCTCTTGATAGAAGAATTGTGTTAGCCAAGTCTGTGCTTGCGTAGATTCCTATATATACTTTGCAAACAACAGTTCTACGAAGGAAGACTTGTTTACGATTGAGTGATTGATATGGCAGTTGATATGGGGAATTACATCTGCCCGTGAAGGTGCACATTTAGTGAAATAGAATGTTGTTTGTCAACAAATTTTTTACGGTGGATTGGGTTTTCGCCCATTGGATAAGCTCAATGAGGCGTTCCTCATGAAGCTTGCGTTTAATCGTTTTGTACGTAAAAATACTCTTTAGATGAGATTCATTCGAGCAAAGTATAATTATGGTGATGGTGTTCCGATGGTGTTGAGAAGTACGTGTTGTACTTGGTTGCAGAAGGGGTTGATTTTGGTTTGGAATCTGGTTTATTCTAATATTGTGTGGTCGGTCAGCTCGGGTGTGGGGACTGACTTTTGGCGTGATCCGTGGCTTAATGATATTGGATCGTTAATTGATTTTTTCGATCCTATCCAAGTAAAAAATGGTTTTAGTTGGTTGCAAGCATGGTGAATGAATTGGGACAATGGATATGGGAATGTATTTTCTTCCACAAGAGATTCTTCTATGACTTGCTACGGTTGAGGGACCAAATCCTAGACTTTCCAAGGATGTGATTGGTTGGCAAGGAGCTCGAGATCATAGGTTTACCTTGAAATCGACTTATAAGATTAGAGTAGGGATTATTGATCATTTACCAAATCAAGTGTAGAATGTTGTTCACCGTTTTTGTGGTATACTGTGAGTTAAGGTTTTCATGCGACTTGTTTGTTGTCGCAAGCTTATGATCAATAGGGCTGTAAATGAGATGAGACAGATCACGAGTTACTTGAATTCGACTCAGTCAAAGCTCGATTAAAACTCGATTCGATTGAACTCGACTCGAACTCGAACTCAGCTTGAGTTCTTAACGAGTCGAGCCGAGATGCATGATACTCGACTCAAAAAGCTCACAAGCTACTCGAAAACATAAATATATTATTTTTTAATTTTTATAATTTAAAATCTAGATTTCTAAACTTAAAACCTTAAAATCAAAACCTTAAACATAATTCTTAAATCTTAAATTAAGATATTAAAACCTAAAATAATACGTTTGAGTTTATACAACTTGTGTATCAAAATTTTTTTCCATTAGGCTTTAAATGAAACATGAGAGATAAGAGTTACTCAAGTCTAATACGGTCAAAGATTGATCAATGCATAACTCGATTAGGCTTGAAAAAATCTCGAACTCGGCTCGAGTTCTTAACGAGCCGAGTCGAACTCAAATATTTCAAGTTCGTTTAAAATTACTCAAGCTCGAACTCGACTCGAAATCTTAATGATTCGAGTCGAGCTTAGCCTTACTCGAGCTCGACTCGGCTCGTTTACACCCCTAATGACCAATATGGAATGTTATAATCACAATTTTCCTTCAAGCGGCCGGTGTGTAGTTTGTGGTGAGGCGGTGGAGGATATTGAGCATGTCATTCGCAAGTGCCCTCCGGCTTTCCAGGTATGGAATAATTTGATCATTGCTTCTCAACTAAATCATTTCCTTTTGTTGAATTTATAGGAGTGGGTTCAGATTATTTGTATCGAGCCTAAGGTTTTTTCATGTAATGAGGGAGATTTAGGACCTTGTTTTGGGGTACACCTTATGGAACTTATGGCTGAATCGGAATGCATACACTTTCGGGAAATGACTTGTGGAATGTGCTAGCTTGCAGTAGAGGGTTTGGACCATGGTAGAGCAAAGTTTAACTACTGTTCGTGTAAGGGAACCTGTAGCTATTGCAATAGTTGGTTCGAATACAACAATAGAGTATATTTTTTGGGTGTAGGAAGAAACTATAATAGGTCCAGGCATTTCTGGTGAGAGAGGTATGATTGTTCGATTATTCTAGGGGTATCAGTCTCGTCCAACATTAATAGAGGTGTGCCTCGGAGCCAATCGGTGCTTCATTGATTAAAGGTTAATATAGATGGAGTTCGGCTGACCACGAATGGGTATGCAAGGTGTGGAGGGTTAGGCCAAAATAATGTTGGAGCTTGGTGCTTTGACTTTGCAAAGTTCTTCGGTATTTGCTCGGATCTTGATGCGAAGTTGTGGGGAGTGTAATACGGCTTGAGATATGCTTAGAATACAAGTTATCGTAAAATTATCCCTGAGATGAATAGTTTGGAGGATATTCAGGTTCTTAATAAGGAGTTTGTTGGGTTTCATATGCTTAAATGACACATCGATGAGCTTTATAATAGAGAATGAAGTGTAGTGATTCAGCATGTGCTACGTATTCAGAATAAGGCGGCTGATGCTTTGGTTAAAAGTGTTGATTTTTATAGTTTCGAGATCATGTTTTATGAAATTCCTTCAGGGTGACTTCAATCGTTATCAAGGATGGGTTGACCATCCAATTCCTTTCTATCATGTTGTTTCTATATATCAATAGGGGTACTCTTTTTCTCCATTTAGGATTAGAGAGGTTTCTAATGAGGTATGTACTGATATCACCTGTATATGATGGTTCACGAATACATTCATACCGTTTCAACAAAAAAGAATATAGTTCAATGTCAATGACAATGCATGATTATCAATTTATACATGTGAAATTAATCGTATAATAAATGATTGCTTTGACTCTATGAAAATTAAATTTCAATCATCGGAATCTAGTTTGCAAATAAATTGATTTTTAAGGTGTTTTAAACTTTATTCACAAACTAATCCACAAATTCAAATACATAAAAAATAACTTATCGGGTTTAAATTTAACGAAACAAATTGTGCCAATAGACTTAGAACATAGGATACCCAAGTAGGATTCCTTATAAAAAATCAACTCTCTCAATAGTCAACCTTGCTCTATCAACTAGTCAACAAGGTCAATGGATGGTCAACTATCAAACCAATCTTGTACGACGCGGTGCATGATAGAACAATGCACCCGTGAGCCATTATCTAGTATAGGTGAGTGTACGTACACCCAACGGAACGAATTCCTACAAGGCATGATGCACCACAACAATGTGCACCTACTTGTTGTGTATGCCCACGCCCGACAACAGTGTGTGGAGGCACATGTTTCCGATCATAAACAATAACTAAATTTTTCTTCACTTTCCAACTATAACAGATTATGTCATGTCTGGTACTAAATAAAATTAAAATTAAATCGTCATCGATATATTATTTATATGCAATATAACATTAGGTATTTTAGTTGATAATGTGGATCATGAATCATTGTCAATGTAACAATGTAAACAAATAAATGATTAGCTAATATGAAAAGAGGCAATTGAGACGAAATTAAATCTCTTTCAAAAAAAGAAATACTTAAGCCTATAGTCCGTACATTAAAATGTGTAAAGCTCGTGGATATAAATGAGCCTTTGTGAGAAAAAGAAATTAAAAGAAAAAATCACGAGATATAAATTCATTTGGTTGCACAAAGATTTTTAAAAAGATATCGATTATGAGAAAATTATATTACTCGATGGTGAATGTAGTTAGTTTTAATATTCTAACAATAAAAGAAATGACTTAGTTTCATCTAATGGATGTTGTTACATCTTATTTGTGTGAGCCTCTTGATAACAACATTTATATGAAGCTTTTATAAGGATTTAAACTGCCAAAAGCAGTTAATTCAAATTCTTGAGAACATTATTTGATTATATTGAATATATATTTTTATGGATTAAGATATTTTGGGCACATTTATATAATCACCCCATTGAATACTTATTAGTAGAAGACTATAAGAATGATTCAATTTTTCCGAGCATTTTTATTAAGAAGTTTAGCTTTGAGCTTGTCTTTGTTTTTGTTGTTGATGATTTGAATATCATTGAGACTCGTGAAGAGATCTCCTCAACAATGGAGAATTCTTGTGCATTAATCGACATACAAATAAAATATGTTTAAAAAGACTTTACATATGTAACGCATATTCATTGATCATCCTTATGGTTACGAGGTCTCTTAATGTAAACAAAGATTCATTTTATCTCAAGAAAAGGATGATGATATTCTTGGTCTAAAAGCACCATATATACATTAATTGATCTAGAAGCATCGTATATTAGTTGGTCCATAAATACTATTTACGTGCTACGAGACCATTATCTTTAAGCAATTACTATACTTGAGGCAAAGCCAAAATATGTGTTTGGCTAAACATATCTAGAAGATATGTAAATTGCTTTCATAAGATAAGATGCAAACTATAATGGGTAGAGATAATGTAAAATTTATATCTTAAAGTGGATACATCAAATGTGATAAAACGAAATATATTTCTTTAAAGTTTAGTCCCTCATGACGTTCAACAGAATAATATTCGATGAATCATTTTGAGTAATAATTTGGAAGATTTATCCACTAGTGCATAATCTACTTCAACAATTGAAGATTGTATTCAATATTGAATTATGAAGATTCAAAGATCTTATGTGATATTTTCATTAGGGAAATAAATATGTGTTGTACTATTTTTTCATGTCATTGATTTATTTATAATCAATTTTTTTAACCATTTACCCTCTATTTCTATGGTATAAAAAATAAAAATTTATCCTTATAAACGATAACATAAAAATTAAAAATTTTAATTTTAATAGATGAAACCATAAATAATATAATAAAAAATTCATATAATAATTTTTTTGTCTCCGATAATTATAAACCGAGCCAAACACGATAAATGTATTACTCCAAAAACCCACAACCCCAGCATTTCGAGTATCCAAAAATCAAGACACACAGTTTTGAACACCCCGAGAATAATACTAGTAACTCTGAAAGGAGTGAAATGCTAAACGTAGTGAGGGAAACACACTGTTAGTTTAATCAAGAGAAAATCCTTAACGGTGGTAGCTACTAGCCGCTGCTCTGCTACTCTTCCTTTTTTTCTCAACCAGCAATGGGCATTAAGGTGCGTTTCCTTTTCCTTTCAAATTGGGGTTTTCTTTGCTAGAATATTGATCGATGTTTTGGGTTTTAAATTTTATGATTAGGGTTTAACGAAGCTTCTGGCCGACAATGCACCAAAGTGCATGAAAGAACAGAAATTAGAAAGCTACTTTGGTCGCAAGATCGCCATCGACGCTAGCATGAGCATTTACCAGTTTCTCGTTCGTATATTGTCCCCTAGATTTTTTTTAAACGAAAGCTTTCGTCTTTATATAAATTCGAGGGATGAAACTAGCTAATAATGTATTACTTTTTCTTTTTAAATTTTGGGTTGACTGTAGATTGTGGTGGGTCGCATTGGGACTGATACGCTCACCAATGAAGCTGGTGAAGTTACCAGGTTTTTAATCTATTTTTTCTATTCATTCATTGATTTTCTGTTTTTGTTTTACAGAATTGTGGTTAGCAGTTCCCTTTTCAATTACATTTTCACTCTTCATGTCGAATTTTATTTAGTTCAGAAAATGTTGACATTGGTTCTACTTGCTTAATTCGTAGTCATCTGCAAGGCATGTTTACTCGTACAATTCGTCTTCTTGAAGCTGGGGTTAAACCTGCGTAATGTGTTTCTTCTCCTTTTCTATTCCGTTAGAAAGAAGTTAATTAATCAGCCATTTTAACTCGCACATTAGGCTCCTGATGTTGTGTATATGACTATATGGTGCTACATCTCACAGGGCTTCCTTTTTGCTAATGATTTGTGGTATTTTCTTTCAGCTATGTGTTTGATGGGAAGCCTCCTGATTTGAAAAAACAAGAGCTTGCTAAGCGGTACTTTGTTGCGATCTATATAAATTCTTTATTCGAGTAGAATGCTTCTTTTTCATATTTTTATTTGAAATTTATTATGTAGTCACTCAAAGAGGGTAGATGCTACTGTGGATTTGCAAGAAGCCGTGGAGGTATTTTCTCTTCAGGAACATGCAGAGTGACAAGTAAGGTTTTCTTTTGTTTTTTCACCACTAAGGAAAATTAATTTGCTATTGTTTTATTATTAGAGTGGAAATCAGGAGGACATTGAAAAATTCAGCAAGCGGACAGTGAAAGTAAGTTCTTTTCTCATCCATTTTCTCCCAATACTAGATACGATAGCTCACTGTTTTATTTGTCATTTATTTCTGGTTGTTTAGTTATGATCTAAATACAAGAAGTACTGGATAAAATAAAACTGTAACAAAGTGCTTTGTTGCTTCATTTTCTCTCTACTGTTTTCAGGTGACAAAGCAGCATAATGAAGACTGTAAACAACTTTTAAGACTTATGGGGGTGCCTGTGGTTGATGTGAGTGTCCTTTATTGGAGTTTAAGAGTTTTGGGTTTGGGTTTAGGAGCTAAATTCATTCTACAGAGTTGTGTTTTTTTTGTTTTCACAGGCTCCTTCTGAAGCAGAGGCCCAATGTGCTGCACTCTGCAAATCTGGAAAGGCAAGTGTCCGGTTGATAAGTTGTTTGTCTAGGGGTTAATCAATTATCAATCCTGAAAATGGACATGCAATAACTGTATTTAACTTTGTGAGATTGGAAAGCTTTTTTCTTCTTTTAATGTCATTTTAAGAAGCATCCTATTTTAATTTCCAATATTAGCACCATTTATTTTTTATGACCTACTACCTTCAGATGTTAAAATTAAGCCTTCTTATTTATCAGGTTTATGCTGTGGCTTCTGAGGACATGGACTCTTTAACTTTTGGAACTCCTAAATTTCTTCGACATTTAATGGACTCGAGCTCAAGAAAACTTCCAGTCATGGAGTTTGATGTTGCAAAGGTGCTTTAAGCATTATATACTTATGTACTACATTGATTTTGGGTTTGCTTTACTGATGGGGAGATGTGTTAGGTTCTGGAGGAACTGAATCTTACCATGGACCAGTTCATTGACTTGTGCATTCTTTCTGGATGTGATTATTGTGACAATATTCGAGGTATGTGGAGGTTTCCTTTATAGTGTCTGACCCTTATGTCTTAGAATTTATTGTAAACGCTATATGATTTCATTCTGAAGCTATGCTCAGGTATTGGCGGACAGACAGCTTTGAAGCTTATTCGTCAACATGGGTCGATAGAGCAAATACTTGAGAACATAAACAGAGAGAGGTATGGATTGTTTATATGTGGTGTGAAATGATTCATACATATTTCTTTATCTACGAACTAATTTTAGTTAACATTGATAAAAACATTTTCCTTATTCAGGTACGCAATACCTGATGACTGGCCATATGAAGAGGCTCGTCGGTTTTTTAAAGAACCATTAGTCTGCATGGACGATGAACAACTTGATTTGAAGTGGAGTGCCCCAGATACTGAAGTGTGTAATCCCTATCCTAATTACATATTTTGTTCTGAGCAATGTGTAACTATCTTTCAAGTTCAGTGCAGCTGCATTAATTTGTAAATTTTTGTAGGGGTTGATAAACTTTCTGGTGAACGAAAATGGATTCAATATTGATAGAGTAACGAAGGTATTTCCTCTCTTATTAACTCAAAATTTTATGATATATTTTTGGTTAAATTGATAAAAGAAATGAGCATCTGATTATGTTTATTTTATTTGTTCATTAGGGAATAGAGAAAATTAAAGCAGCCAAGAACAAGTCCTCACAGGGCCGGTAAGTAACACATAGTTACATAGGACGATATATATTTATATGCTAATGCTTACTATGTTTTATCCCCTTCTCTTTCCAGATTAGAGTCTTTTTTTAAACCAGTTGCTAACACATCTGCACCAATTAAACGAAAGGTATAGTTCCACTAAGCATTTTGATTAACCACCACTATAGTGTTCTTTTCTCTTACCTGCTGGCTGATCTATTTACATTTTTATTTGTTTCGATTGGTTGCGTTTCATATATCACATGACTTCATTTATTTTTTGAGTCTGCATTAGCGGGTTGTTTGTTTGGTATATATAATTATTGTTTACTTGCACTAAACTATACTGCTTGGCATTGCATAATTTATTTTGTCATATGTGGGATTTTGTTATTTTGTAAGATTTTTATTTTAATAATAGAAAGTACATTTTTTTTTACTTTTTGAAATATATTTGGTGTTAGATAATCTTTATGAAGTGGAAAGTATGAAAGATAATACACTCTCCGATGCTTGCGTCTAGATTGATTGCCTTTTATAATTTCTCGGTGCACTTGTCTACAAGGAACCAAATGCATGCTTTAATTTCCTTAACCAATGCTAAAATCTATGATATTCTTTCCACTAGTTTGTAACCGTTCCAAGCCCAACGGTATTGCTAGAAAGCCACCACTGGGTTTGCATTTCAAGCACTTGGTGATATTTTCAAGGGGTGTCTCTGCTTTGCTCATGAAGCTGAAAACTTGACTTGGCAATCACTATATTTATGTCTTGTTTT
The DNA here is from genome assembly GCA_035048815.1 of Abelmoschus esculentus. NCBI lineage: Eukaryota > Viridiplantae > Streptophyta > Magnoliopsida > Malvales > Malvaceae > Abelmoschus > Abelmoschus esculentus. The sequence goes on from JAUCBN010000021.1 coordinate 4,138,601, forward strand.
CTTTTATAATGATGTGTTAAGGTGTTATATTGGTTGCACTTCTAAGAATCCATGTTAGAGAAAATTTTACACATTAATAATTCGTGTTCCTTTCATATTATTCGCATTTCATGTTGTGTTTTAGTTTTTCTCTTGTTCATTCTTCTGTGTCGCTTGTTACTCAATCATGACAACACCATCATTATTTTCTCTCTCTACTATTTTGAATTCTGGAGTTGATTTGTGGGCCTACATGAATTTTTCTTCATCACCATGACAGGAACCTGAGAAGACAGCTAAAGAAACTAGTAATAGAAAGCAGAAGGCTGGTGGGGGTAAGAAAAAGAAATAGTTGAACAGCTTTTGCATAAGATTAGACCTTTTGTTTTTTCAATGTGTCTGTATTTTTAACTTATTTCAAACCCAGTAAATTGGAACCTTTGATGTTTTTCAATGCATCTGCACTTTTAACTTACTGGTTGTGCCATATGATCTTAGTAGAGGTGGTTCCAATATATTTGTTTGATTAGGAGATTAATCTTAAATCATGTATTAATTCGGATTCGATGAAATGATCCGCATGGATGCTAGTTTAAATTTAATTTAATTTTCAGTAAGAAAGTAATATTTTTATTTTTATGAACTGAAATGAGATTGTTATCATCTCAATCTATAACTTGAGTTGAGGCATTTGGTTCTTTAAGTAAGACCAGATATTCGAGTCTCGTCGTTATGATTAAAGTAAGAAGGATTGTTCTTATAACTACTCAATATTTGATTTGAATTAGTTGAATCGAGGCTCTCAAGTGCCCTTATGCAAAAGTCTCAAGAACTTGCCTTTTAACCCAACTGTCACTCTATTAACATGACACGTTAATGTTATTTTGGAAGATTATTCATCACGTTTTTTTCGGAAGATTAATCGACGTATATATTGTGTAGTCTTTTTGTTTTAGAATTAGAGATTTAATTTAGAATTTAGATTTTAAAGATTATTTATAAGTTTTAAAAGTCCAAGTTTAGGTTTTATAGTTAAATTTATGGTTTAGTTTTTAAATAGTAAATATGCATACTTGTGTAACTTAACAAAGGCAGATCCAAGGGGCCAGTAGTGATCATAAAATTTCAATCTGATTTTTCTTAACACAAAAATTCTATATCATAAAATTTTATAATTATATCTTGATCATACAACATTTTCTTATGTTACTTTAAAATTGAAATCATTTCACATTTTTAATGTCATTAATCATATAAAATTCATAAACATATATCTTACATTAAAATTGAATCATTTCACATTTTAATGTCATTAATAATATAAAATTCACAAACATCTATCGAAATCTTAAACTATAAAATCTAATTTATACTAAAATCAAAATTTTTAGACCTTAAAATCTAAAAAAAATCATATCTAAACTCTAACCCTAAAATTCAACCTAACCCTCGTAACATCCTTAAAGAAAATTAATTTAGCGATAAAAAATATTTTATATTAATTTAAAATATTCTATAATGAGCTTTCTGTTTTTAGCCGTTAGAATGAACCGTTACAGGTTTAAATGTTGGTTTATTAAGGGTTAATTTAGTTTAAGTGGAACGGTGTGTAGAGGATCTGATAATTAACTAAAAAAGTGTGTTTTGGTTTGGTTAAAAAATAAGGCTTACAGAGTTTTTTGTGCTTTGTCTGCATTTTTTGAATGAATCTTTGAATCCTCTTATCTATCTTCTCAACCTATCTTTTGAAAATTTTCTTCGATCTTTCTCTATTTCATAATTCTTTCAAGTTTTTGGATTAAGGATCGTGATATGTTTTAAAAATAGTTAAGGAGGTCATGATGTAGTGTCATGAGCTGGATTTAAATTTGTTTTATTTTTTAATTCTATTGCTATTTTATTTTTATATTAGCCGGACTGTTATGCTTTATTGAAACGGTGTGTTGGAGTATTTTTACTCTTTCCTTAAAACGTGGTCGTTTTGACCTTTAGGGTTTGTAAAAGAGGACCTTTATGCCAGTGAACCCTTATGCTGAGAATGAATGGAGTATTGACTCTCTCTATCTCGTCTATCTTCTTCCTCTGTTGTTTCTACTTTTCTTCTTTAAATTTTTTGATTTCTTGTTTAGCTTAATTACAAAGGTATCAAAGCTATCATCGATCCAGTCCGATGGTCGATAGTTTCGTGACAAGAAGTCAAGCGATGTTGCTGGCGTTGGAGGCTCAAGCAGCTCAGTTGAATCAAACAGAAACGATTCAAGTTCCTCAGTGGAAATGGAAAACTGACCGATTGCAGCAGAAAATGACTCGAGTTTTTACAAGTTCAATTAGATCTGGCACGAATGGGTTTGCGAAAGAAGGAGAACATGGCCAGTCTGCGAGTGTCCATTCTGGGAGACCTTTAGAAGTAGATTTCAACATCTATTGCAACGACGTTGGAAAAATGATCGGTGGAGGAGCAATCTGGGCAGCAAAACCCACTATCCCAACTTGCGTTGAGTATCGCAAGACCAAGTCAGGCTCCTCCAGTGGTGGTGCAACCTAGTCCGTTAAAGGTTCAACCTAATTCGGCTCTGGGTATTATGGGATCATGTCCAGGGGTGTGAGTGACAATGGTGATTGATGTGGATAATATGGAAAGTAATCCGGTTGAAGCACAAATCTATTCTAACAATTTTGCTTACAAACGTATGTGTCCGAGATTTGATAGGAGTGATTTTATAGGTTGGCGATCAAAGCTAGAATAATACATCGAAACTGAAGTAGTACCTGAGGAGATGCATATTCGGCTAGTAATGTTACATTTGGAATGGCGAGCTTTATAGTGGCATTAGCTCATCACCAAGAACCATAGAGATTTAGGACAACTGAGTTGGAATCAGTATTTGAAGTTGCTTAAAGACAGATTTGCACAAGGAGGGTTCGACGATTTATTCGCTGATTTGATGAAACTAAGACAACTAGACTAGGTGGATCTCTATTATGAGGATTTCGTATTGTTACTGAATCAGGTAAACCTTCTTGAGGAGTATGTTCTCAACATTTTTAAAAATCACCTTCGCCTGAAAATTAGTTAGTTTTTGAAGCTTTTACAGTCTAAATCCTTGAGTGAAGCTTTTAATATGGCAAAAGTTTAGAGAAGATTTTCTATCTCGTCCATTCTAGACCTCCAGGGACTTTTTTTAGACTTTCTGCAGCTGCTCCTGCCGCTTTATCTAGACTTTTAGAGAAGATTTTTAAATCCTTGACTGAAGCTTTTAATATGACAAAACATTTAGAGAAGATTTTTGTCCCATCCATTCTATACCTCTAGGGCCTTTTTTTAGACTTTCTGCAGCTACTCCTGCCCATTTTCTAGACTTTCTGCAACTGCTTCTGTCCCTTTATCCCGTCAGTTTTTGAAGTTTTTACAGTCTAAATCCTTAAATGAAGCTTTTAATATGGTAAAACATTTAAAGAAGATTTTCTATCACGTCCATTCTAGACTTTCAGGGCCTTTTTCTAGACTTTCTGTAGCTGCTCATACCCCTTTATCCATTTCATTAAGAGCTTCACCTAACTCAGTTCGAAGTTATTCAAGTGGTCCGAATAAAACTAGGAAACAAAGAAGAAAATTACAGCAACCCAGATTAAAGAAAGAAGAAAGAAAGGGTTATGCTTTTGGTGTGCAGCCAAATACCACCCTGGCCATAAATGTACAAAATCTCAATTGTACCAGATCATAGTTGAAAGGGAGCATAAAGAGGACCAAAAGATATTTCTAGATTATAAGAAAACAGTAGAACATATAGAGAGTCTCACAGTAGATAGCACTGTGTTGTCATTATAAGCCATGTGGGGGACATCTCAATGGAAAACTATGAGACTGAGGATTATGATGGGTGAAATGAAATTAGGGGCCCTGATCGATTCAGGAAGTACCCACAACTTTGTGAGTTATGGAGTGACCAAGAGATTGAATTTGTCAATTGAAAAATGATGTAGTTTGAAGGTGACAGTAGATGATGAGGATATTTGAAAACTAAGGGATTGTGTAAAAAACAATTTTGAGAGGTTTAAGAACACAAATTTCAGACATATTTTTTAGTATTGCCATTAAAAGGTAGTAAAGTGGTATTGAGGGTTCAATAGTTGACTACCTTAGGGAAAATATGTTGGAATCTTGTAATTCTTTCCATGAAATTTTGGTGGCAGCAAAGATCAGTGAAGCTGGTGGGTCTTCAACCAACACCTATTTCTTGTATTGATGTAAGAAATTTGGTTAAGTCTCTAAAAAAAAGAGAAGGTCCTCATTATGCATAAGTGTTGTCCTTACATACTCAAGTGGAAGTGAAATTAAACAAAAAGTGAGTTTTCTCAGTGTTATAGAGCCTATTAAATGAGTATAAAGATATATTTAAGAAGCCTGTGAGATTACCTCAATGAGGTATAAGGAACATCGAATTCCATTGTATCACGAAATGGCAGTAGTTAAACTTAAGTCGTACAGATATCCCTTTCATCAAAAGGATAAAATTGAACGATTGGTGAAGGAAATGTTGCAAAATGGGATAATTAGAGATATCAATAGCTCATTTACATCTCCAGTGGTGATGATTAAAAAGAAAGATAGGTCGTGGAAGATGTGCATGGATTACCTAAAATTAAACAGGTGACAATCAAGGATAACTTCCCAATATCAGTGATAGAAGAACTTTTAGATGAATTGGGGGCTGCACAATTTTTTTTAAATTGAATCTGAGGTCGAGATACCACCAAATAAGGATATGAAAGCCAGATATTCACAAAATTATTTTTTGAACCCATGAGGGATATTATGAGTATTTAATGATGCCATTTGAGCTCACTAATACTCCAACAACGTTTCAAGGGTTAATGATTCATGTCTTTAAAAGATTATTGAGAAAATTTATGTTGGTGTTTCTAGATGATATATTGGTGTATTCATCATCATGAGAGACTCATTTGGTGTATATAAGAGATGTACTTCAACTGTTAAAGGTTCAACAATTGTATACTAAGTATAGCAAGTGTAGTTTTAGAACAAAGAAGGTAGAGTATTTGGGATATGTGATCTCAGAGGGATGCTTGGCTATGAAAAATTCTAAAGTGCAATGTGTGAAGGAGTGGTCAATACCCAAATTTGTTAAGGAGTTTCGAGGATTTCTTGGGTTATCTGGTTATTATAAAAGGTTTATAAAAGGGTATGAGTTAATTGCAAGACCTTTGAGTGAAAAATTGAAGAGTGGGCTTGGGAATGGTCGGTTAAGGAACAAACAACTTTTGAAAGTCTTAAAGAAGCCATTTGTGCAACACAGTTTTGACTCTCTCTGATTTTCAAGAATAATTTACAGTGAAAACCGATGCTTCAACAATAGGAGTAGGAGCAGTGTTAAGTCAAAAAAACAAACCCTTGGCTATTTTAGTAAAGGATTAAGGGCTAAACATCAAGCCCTCTCAATTTATGACAAGAATGATGGCAATTCTAATGGAATTGAAAAAATGATCAACATATTTACTGGGCAAAAGATTTAAAATAAAAACAGACCATGAAAGTTTAAAATTTTTGACAGATCAACAAGCTGTGACTCAATTTTAGAAGAAGTGGGTAGAAAAAATAATAGGCTACGGTTACGAGAAGGTGTACAGAAAAGGGGTTCATAACAAAACAACAAATACTTTATCAAAAAAATCAAATTTTAAGGCATGTTATACATTGACAGTAAGCAGCGTCACTACTGACCTCTTAGACAGAATTAAAGAAACCTAAAAGAAGGATCCTAAACTATTGAAACTCATTAAAGATTTGGAGACTGAAAGTTCTAAACATTTCAAATATGTTTGGGACTCTCAAATATTAAGGAGGAAAGGGAAGCTAGTAGTTGGGGAAGATGAACAATTGAGAAAAGAGATAATGGGGTATTTTTCATGGAAATCCTATTGGAGGATATTCTAGTGCACATGCTTCTATCAAAAGAGGAATTACAATGGTGTATTGGAAGGGAATGAGAAGAGAAATTAAAAGTTAGTAAGAGAGTGTATGAAATGTCAGAAAAACAAAGGTGATTTGCGACATCCTTGAGGCTTGTTGTAGCCTCTACCGATACCTGAACAGATTTGGACATCCCTAAGTATGGATTTCATCAAAGGTCTACTAATGTTAAGGGAAAAGAATATAATCATGGTGGTGGTGGATAGACTGGCTAACTACGCTCACTTTTTACTTTATGCCATCCTTTTACAATAGTGAAAGTGGCCTAAATATTTATGGAAAATGTATTCAAGTTGCATGGAATGCCAAAAGTTACAGTATTTGACAGATATAGGGTATTCATGAGTACATTTTGACAAGAACTGTTCAAAAAAATAAGAGTGACACTGACTCCTTCCTCGGTCTATCATCCTCAAACGGATTACCAAACAAAAAGGGTGAACTCTTTTCCAGATAAAGAGGAAGGTTAAAAAAGGGAAAAGAGTTGTCACATAAGTATTTGTGGAATGAGTGAACTCTTTCCCGGAGAATGGCAACTAGGAGAACCTTTATCAATTGCAGCAGAGGTTTCCTCACTTTGATCCTTGGGGACAAGGATGGACTTTAAGGGGGAAGTATTGTCATGAGATGGATTTAAATTTGTTTTATTTTTTAAATTTTGTTGTTATTCATTTTTTATTTTAGCTGGACCGTTAGACTTTATTGAAACGGTGTGTTGGAGTGTTTTTACTCTTTCCCTAAAATATGACTGTTTTAACCTTTATGGTTTGTAAAAGGGGGCCTTTGTGTCAGTGAACCCTTATGCCGAGAATGAATGGAGTATTGACTCTCTCTTTCTCTCTGCTTGTTTATCTTCTTCTACTATTTCTATTTTTCTTCTCTAAATTTTTCGATTTCTTGTTTAGTTTAATTACATACAGTTTGAAAAGCTGAAGTATTGGATCTTGAATAATTTTTATTTTAGTTACAATAAAGATTTAACCATAAATAATATTTTTTAGTAGTCTTTTCGATTTTTTAAGGTTTTATCTTGACTAATTTAGATCAATTCGCATTGTATACCTAATATTGTTAGGTAAGTTTTCTAACGAGGACTTTATATATAATTTTTTGATTCTAAAATCTTACTTGAACGATATTAAACTACTTATCAGTTAAACCAATTCAATTGAGACCCTTGCATAATATTTTAAAAGTACATGAGTAGTCATTTTCTTTTTTCCTTATTGTTCGTTTTTCTTAGTTTTCTTTTTTCCTTTTTATATATTATAGGCCGCAATATTAATTGTGTTAATTGAAGTGATTCTAGGAGAAGCCCTTTAAAAAAGGACTAAAAAAGCCTTGACCGGTTTACGCAGTCATTTTGTGTACATAATAGTTACGAACTATATACACAGTTCCTTATAAAAACTGTAAGGAAAACGGTACATGCATAAATTGTTACAAAATGTAAGGATTTGTGTACATATATAAATCATTATAAAAACTGTAAGAAAAACGGTACATACATAAATTGTTAAAAATGTAAGGATTTGTGTACATACATAAATCACTATAAGAATACATAAATTGGCACAAAATGGTAAGGATTTGTTTATGTACACAATTCCTTACAAAGTATACACAATGGCTTCTGAAAACCGTAAGGAAAAAGGTATGTACACAAATCCTTACGACTTCGAAACCATGAGCTAAAGGAGGTCATCCAAGGGTAAGGATTTGTGTATATATATAATTGACTATGAGTATACATAAATTGCCATAAAAATGGTAAGGATTTGTGTATGTACACAATACCTTACAAAATATACACAATGGCTTACGAAAACCATAAGGAAAAAGGTATGTACACAAATCCTTACGACTTCGAAACCATGAGTTAGAGGCCATCTAAGGTAAGGATTTGTGTACATACACAATTAGCTACGAGTATACATAATATGGAACAAAAATAATAAGGATTTGTGTATGTACATAATTCCTTACAAAGTATACACAATGGCTTACAAAATCTATAAGGAAAAAAGTATATACACATTCTTACGACTTAAAAACCATGAGCTAAAGGAGGTCATCCAATGGTAAGAATTTGTGTACATACACAATTGGCTATGAGCATACATAATATGACACAAAAATGATAAGGATTTGTGTATGTACATAATTCCTTACAAAATATACACAATGGCTTATGAAAGATGTAAGGAAAAAAGTATGTACACAAATCATTACGACTTCGAAACCATGAGCTAAAGGAGGTCATCCAAGGGTAAGATTTTGTGTACATACATAATTGGCTATGAGTATACATAAATTGCCATAAAAATAGTAAGGATTTGTGTATGTACACAATTCCTTACAAAGTATACACAATGTCTTACGAAAATCGTAAGAAAAAAGATATGTATACAAATCCTTACGACTTCGAAACCATGTGCTAAAGGAGGCCATCTAAATGTAAGAATTTGTGTACATACAAAATTGGCTACGAGTATACAATATGGCATAAAAATGATAAGTATTTGTGTATGTACACAATTCCTTACAAAGTATACACAATAGCTTACAAAAACTGTAAAGAAAAAAGTATGTACACAAATCCTTATGACTTCAAAACCATGAGCTAAAGGAGGCCATCCAAGGGTAAGGATTTGTGTACATACACAATTGGCTACGAGAATACATAAATTGACACAAAAATGGTAAGGATTTGTTTATGTATACAATTTCTTACAAAGTATACACAATGACTTACGAAAGCCGTAAGAAAAAAAAAGGTATGTACACAAATCCTTACGACTTTGAAACCATGAGCTAAAAGAGGTCATCCAAGGATAAAGATTTGTGTACATACCTTTTTCATTACAGTTTTCGTAAGTATTTGTGTATATTTCATAGGGATTTGTGTACATACATAAATCCTTACATTTCTTGTACCAATTTATGTACACAAATCCTTACCTTTGGATGAGTTCCTTTAGCTCATGGTGAGAAGTTGAAAGGATTTGTGTACATACCTTTTTGGCTTTTTTCTTAAGGTTTTCGTAAGTCATTGTGTATACTTTGTAAGGAATTGTGTACAATATTTTTATTTGTATATTTTTTATTCGAAAATTTTTATTCCAATATTTATTATATGAATATTTTTATTCTAATATTTATAATATGAATATTTTTATTCATATATATTTTATTCGAATATTTTTATTTAAATATTTATTATATGAATATTTTTATTAGAATATTTATGATATGAATATTTTAATAATTAAATTTTTTATTCGAATATTTTTATTTGAGTATTTATTATATGAATATTTTTATTTGAATATTTATTATACGAATATTTTTATTCGTATATATTTTATTCGAATATTTTTTATATGAATATTTTTATTTGAATATTTATTATAAGAATATTTTTATTCATATATATTTTATTCAAATATTTTACTCGAATATTTATTATATGAATATTTTTATTTGAATATTTATTATACGAATATTTTTATTCATATATTTTTTATTTGAATATTATTATTCGTATATTTTTATTCGAATATTTATTATATGAATATTTTTATTCTAGTATTTATTATACTAATATTTTTATTCGTATATATTTTATTCGAATATTTTTATTAGAATATTTATTATACGAATATTTTTATTTGAATATTTATTATACAAATATTTTTATTCGAATATTTATTATATGAATATTTTTATTGTTATATATATTATTTAAATATTTTTATTCGAATATTTATTATATGAATATTTTTATTTGAATATTTATTATACGAATATTTGTATTCTTATATTTTTTATTCCAATATTTTTATTCGAATATTTTTTTTCAAATATTTATTATATGAATATTTTTATTCGTATATATTTTATACGAATATTTTTATTCAAATATTTATTATACGCATATTTTTATTCGAATATTTATTATATGAATATTTTTATTCGTATATATTTTATTAGAATATTTTTATTCCAAAATTTATTATATGAATATTTTTATTCGAAGATTTATTATACGTATATTTTTTATTCGAATTTTTATTCGAAGATTTATTATATGAATATTTTTATTCAAAGATTTATTATACGAATATTTTTATTCGTATATATTTTATTCGAATATTTTATTCTAATATTTATTATATGAATATTTTTATTCGTATATTTTTTTCAAATATATTGAAATAAATTGGGTAACCATTATTTATAAAAATAATTAATAACATTGGAACCTGTTACCAACCGGTTCTCAATTGCCCCTTATTAGTGGGGCTTCTGACTTTTTAAGGAGTTCTTTTTAGCCTTGTCCGTGCTAATTGTTGACTGTCGGTAATATTTTTAATTGGTCTTGTTTTATAGATATAGTGATTTTATAAAAATAAAATTAAAATGAGGTATAATTAAAATTTTATAAAATTATAAAAATTTTAATAATAATTTTTAATATATATTAAAATTATTATATTTTCTAAAATTTTAATTTTTTTAAAAGAAAAATCGATATGTACCGAAAATTAATATTAAATTTTTTATAATTTTTATAATAATTCTGATTCTACCTCATTTTAACTCATCTCATTCTAGATATACTCTCCAAGTTTCTTTTCATGTTTGAGTTGCGTTTTATTTTATCTTTCTTTATTGTTAATAAAATCCGACTCTTGTTTCAAAAATATCTATGAAAATTTCAAGCATTTCTCTCAGTGTATTGACCTTGGGGATTTCTCAACCGAAATCCCTTGCCCCAACGCCACAATAAACCCTAGTCAGAAAAGCTGGAACATATTGAAACGTGTATATTCAGTTTCAGGTATCCTTCAAGGCCTGGAATTATAATATTCTGAGACCTTAGTTTGACCATTCGAGCCCGCAATCCGTGCATGGTGGTGCATTTAATCTCAGACAGTTGCTTTGGTTGGAGAAGTGGAAGTGGAAGTGGAAAATCTACATTCATATCGTTGTTGTACGAACCGGATTGAATTCAGATTTCAAAGTTACGGGAGCAGATAGGCGTGTGAGTCAGTTGCCTGTCCTATTCAGTCACAAACACCATCCGAGCGAACATAGCATATAGGAAGGAGGGAGATGCTACATAGGACGGAATCAGAGCTGCAGCGGAACCGGTCAACTTCCACAAACGAGGTATACATTTGTCCAGAGGGCAAAAACAACAGGTGGTCATAGCAAGTGCTGTAACTAGAGCTCCAAAGATATTACCATTAGATGAAGCCACCAGTGCTCTTGATGCCAAGTCGTAACGAGCAGTTCAAGAAGCACTTGAGCAAGTGACCACCGCGGTGGTAGTGAGCAACCCGGTTATCTAAAATTAAGTGATTAGAGATGGAGTTTATAGTGGAGAAAGGAAGGCATGAAACGTCAATGAAAATCAAGGGTGGTTTTCATGCCTCCCTTATGACCCCTAGAGACAAAATGGCTACGGGAAATGATTTACATTCATTTATGAACATACGGGATTATATTCTTTGTATAGTACAGTTCTAGGGAAGATCATAAGTAGCCGGTATGCTTATATACAATATACACACACACAATCTTATGAATTACATGGCATTGAATCGGCAGTAAATGATTACAGCTTACCTCTCAACAACCAGTCTTATATCTAATTCGCCAACCTATCACCAAATTCTTTACTATACACCTGAATCAAGCCATTGTTGTCGGCTATTTGGAGCTTGTCATTCAACATCATCTTGTATTTAACATCCTTGTCCTCCAAATTACGCATAAATTCAACCTGCAGGTGTTGAAAGAACCACATTTACAAAGAAAACAAGTGGAACAACCCTATATTGATTTTTTTCCATTGAAAATAATATCATCCAATTAGTTCAATATCATATTTTTTAAGTTAGAATTAGTGTAGGTAGTGATCTGTAAGTTCAAAACTAAAATAACAATTTTACCTGCTTTTGGAACAAATCAAATTCGTCTGTACTTAAAGAACCATCACTGTTTGAATCAAGGAGCTGCATCATCTCTCGGGCATCCTCCCCCGATGCACCAAGCTCTTCCATAATTTCCATCAGTTCTTCAATGCTAATCTTACCGTCGCCATTCTTGTCGAGAAGGTGGAATACTTCACCTTTTTGACCAAACTCAAGGCCCTTATGAATTGTGGATGGAAAATTTTTAAGCCGCAGTGCTGCAAGTTCGGCTGCTGCAATCATTATGGCCTTAAGTCTCTTTGCCTGAGAATAAACTAAGGGTCGATTACTTTAAACTATGTCAACAAAGAGAAATATCCAACACTAACGTACATTAACAACTGGTCTCGATGCACACCTCATCTGGATCCGTTAGGCCACCTTTGTACAATGAATGGGCTGCAGTTCCACCGGTGGCCAATGTGTCCATTTCGGTAGTGCGTATTTGTATCTCCATAAGTGGTTTAGTCGTGACATTTTCACTCACATCAACTGCCATATGCAAGCTCTTATAACCATTTGCTTTTGGCCTTGCAATATAGTCTTTTGATCTATGAGGTATTTCTTCCCATAGTGATTCAACAATTTCACGTGCCCTATAGCATGCTTTTTCAGCTACTTCTGACATATCTATGTTGGACCTAGGGTTCAATATGACTCGTAATCCCAGAACATCGTTTACTTCTTCCGGCTTACGCCCATCTTTCAAGAGTTTCTTCATTGTGCTGTACCGGCTTTTGTAACGACCCTTAACAGAGATGCCATCGACCAAGTTGGCTAAGATAGGATCGGCTTTTAAAGCTTGGAGCAGCTGTTCCTTGTATATCTCAATCAGAGACTTATTTCCGGTCTCATGGCTTCGTAGCCACGTATCGACGTATATATAAGAATAAGGAAAGAGATACTGAAATGAGAGATCCTCGAGCTCTAGCGACAAGTAGTTGGTTCCCACAACATGAGCTAAGGGGGAATATATCTTCAAAACCTCGAGTGAAAGCAATTGCTGTTGATACTTTGGGAGGTGATCCAGATGCCTCATCATATCAAGCTTGAGGGCGAGGTCCAAAATGAGAGCCCTGATGTCGTAGTATGTCAGACAGAATTTCCGAAGGGATGCTGCACTCTCATCATCCAAAACGTCAACTTTGGAAGGGATATTCTTCAAGCGCAAGCTCTCATGCAATAGATGAGCAGTGCCAATACCTATACGATCTCGAACTTGATAGATGGAAATGGCACCTGCCTCCACAACTTGGATCAATAGACCAGCTGAAATAACTTCTGCATCCATCTGCAATCAGGGTTTAGTATTTGTCATCATATTCAGAAATAAAACATGTAGACAATACAAAATATCATGTGAATGCAACATGGTTAATTTTGCACTCTGAGCACTGAAAACCTCAGTTCAGTCCTCCATAAGACTGTAACTGAATCAAACATGAACTTTATTCGAGTTCGTTCATTTAAAGTTATGTATGTTCATGTTACTGAAAACGTCATTTCAGTCCTCCACTTATCCTATCAATCAAGTATAGCAGTGAGAATTTTTCCAGCAATTTCGAACAGTGCCAAAACTCTAACAAACTATTCATCAAATTCTTTCCATGGAATTAAAAAGCAGTAGGTACCTGGAGATGGGCAAGAAGTAGAGCTAGAGACAGGGCCTTAGAGAGCCGAGGGCGGCCATCAGGAGCATGAGGCAAGGCCTGCAACATGGGAATAGAGAGTTTGAGAGACTTGAAGAGCAAACGAGATGCGCTACTGGATAACACATTGATCTCCTGCGTCAACTGATTGAACGCCCCCAACAGATCCACCACCATCTTCCCCCCTCCACTATGCTCCAGCGCCGCCGCCGCCGATGCTTCAGCTCTGCAAACGAACACCCCCTTCCGCTGCTGCTTTGCAATAGACGATGATAATGATGAGAAGAGTGGTAGTAATAATTGGGATTTTGGTAAGCATTCTCCGACCTGAATTTGGGGAACAGCGCCTCCACCGACTTTATCGCCACCATGTTTTTTTTCCCGAGGTTCTGGTTGATAATTATTGCATCGTCCGATCAAACGAAAGCTTCAAACATTTTCCCAATCCCAGTTTTCTCTGTGGGCGTGCGTGGTTGATATTGATGTTCATATGCATGTGGCTGGGTTGTGCTGGGCTGAGCTGAAGTGAGTGAGCTCGTCGGAATTTGGTAGTTAGTATAGTTGAGTCCGTCAATGGATTCGGTGAATTGCTTTGGATTGGACAACGAGCATTCCAAAACTGGGCTACCCTCAACATTACCCTCAACATTGCTTTTCAAGTCACTCATGATAAAAACATAAATAAAAAACTAACATCGAATCTTTATATGAATAATAAACTATCGATAAAATATGTTGAAATATATCATAAAAATATATAAATTAAATCACAAAACAAAAGTAAAAATATATCATAAATACAAAAAAATGTATTATAAAAATATAAATTCTTATTAAAATAAAAAATAATAATTTAATAATTGATAATTAATATTAAAATTGATTACTAATCATTGATCAAAAGAATTGATCAAAGTAAAAATCAACTAAAGATAAAAGAATTTTGAAGAAAAGAAGAGAAGCTAAACTTCTAACATTTAAAAATAGAAAAAATATTAATTTCCCTAGATAAATTAACACAAAAAATAAGAAATTATATTATGGGTAAGTTTCATCACGTGTCTATGGACAACCATTAAAAATCATTTATTTTATTCATTTTTTCATGTCATATTTTTTTAAGTGAATCTTCACTTAAAATTTATTTTTAAAATGAATTAACAATAAATATGAGTAAGATTTACTTAAGAAATGATATAGAAAAAAAATAATAAGATAATGTTATGAATAAAATAAAGAACTAGAATAGATGAATGAAGAGGAGAGAAAAGAGAGAGAGATTATTGCATTCTCAAAGGTGAGTTGTGTACAAAGTTTTCTCCAAAAGTCTATATTTATAGGCATAAGATGGAAACCCTAATTTCAATGGATATTAAACCCTAATTATAAAGCTCATTAAACCTTCCTCTAATACATGGATATTCACTATAAATAAAATATTCTTAACACTCTCCCTTGAATATCCATGAAGATATTATGCCTCGTTAAAACCTTACTAAGATAAAAACCCCGTGGAAAAAAATACTTAGTGAAGGGAAAAGAGTGCACATATCTCTAATACACAAAATATGTTGCCTCATTAAAAACCTTTTCCAGGAAAACCCAATGGGACAAAACCTTGGATAAGGAAAAAAGTACGTGTATTTGACTCCCCCTCATATATACATCAAACAAGATCTCTGATACGACGCAATCCAATATTGTAAGTTAGCTTCTCAAATGGAGCAGTAGGGAGCGTCTTAGTAGATAGATCTGCCAAATTATCACATGAATGAATCTGTTGCACGTCAATGTCTCCATTCTTTTATAGATCATGAGTGAAGAAGAATTATGGTGAGATATGTTTTGTTCTATCACCTTTTATGTGTTCTTCCTTAAGTTGGGCGATACATGCTGTATTATCCTCATATAAGATTGTTGGAGAGATTTTTCGAGAGAGTAAACTATAATTTTCTCGAATATGTTGGGTTACAAACCTTAATCACACACATTCACGACTAGCCTCATGGATAGCCAAAATCTCAGCATGATTAAAAGAAGTGGCGGTAATAGTTTGCTTCATTGAACGCCAAGAAATTGTTGTACCACCGTATGTAAATACATAACCAGTTTATGATTGATTATTATGTGGATCAAACAAGTATCCTGCATCAGCAAAATCGACCAATTCGGTTTTGGATATATTAGGGAAAAATAATCTCATGTTTTTCATACCTTGAAGATAACGAAATATGTGTTTAACCTTATTTCGGTGTCTTCGGGTTGGGCATGAGCTAAATCTTGCCAACAAATTGACAGCGAATGATATATCAGGTCGTGTGTGACTAGAAAGATACATCAATACACCAATAGCACTTAAGTATGGTACTTCTTGACCAAAAATGTCTTCATTCTTCTCTCGAGGACGGAATGAATCTTTGTTAACATCAAGTGACCTAACAACCATGGAGGTACTCAACGGATGTGCGTTATGCATGTAAAACCTTTTTAGCATTTTTTTATGTATGTTGATTGATGCACAAGGATTTCATCCTTTAAGTGCTCAATATGTAATCCAAGACAAAATCTTGTTTTTCCGAGATCTTTTATTTCAAATTCTTTCTTTAAATATTCAACTGTCAATGAGATCTCTTCATGAGTTACAATGATATTCAAATCATCAACATACACGTCAATAATGATGAATCCGGAGCTAAATCTCTTAATAAAAATACATGTGGAAATTGGATCATTCTTATAGCCTTTCGCTAATAAATATTCACTGAGGCGATTATACCATATACGCCCTGATTGTTTTAATCCATAAAGAGATCTATTCAATTTAATTGAATAATATTCTCGAGAACTTGAATTAACTGCTTCAGGCAGTTTAAATCATTCCGGAAGTTTCATATAAATATCATTATCAAGAGGCCCATATAGATAGGTTGTAAACATATCCATTAAGCGGAAATGAAGTCTTTCTTTTACTATCAGACTAATCAAAAATCGAAAAGTGGTTGCATCCACCACTAGGGAATATATTTCTTCATAATCAATTTCAGGTCTTTGTGAAAATCCTTGTGCAACCAAACGAGCTTTATATCTCGCAATTTCCTCTTTTTCATTTCTTTTTCTCATAAAAACCCATTTATACCCCACGGGTTTTACACCTTCTGGTATACGAACTACAGACCCAAAGACTTCTCTTTTTGAAAGAGATTCGAGTTCCGCTTCAATTGTCTCTTTTCATTTTGGCCAATCATCTCTTTTCTTAGTATTGTCCAATTGACAATGGTTCATGATCCACATTATCATCCAAAATCTCTAGTGCTATATTGCATGCAAAAGTATTATCAACATCAATTTTATTTCGGTTCTAATTGTTACCAGACATGACATAATTTATAGAGATCTCATCATTATCAGGTACCTGAGTCATGTCTAATGTCTCTGCTGGAGACTTTTCAGTCTCTTCTCAAGATATTTCATGATTCGTTGACTCTACAATTGGACCATCACAAGATATAGCTCCTTTTCTTTTTCGTGGAATCTTATCTTTGGAATCTACTGGTCTACCATGCTTTAAGCGTGCATTTGACTCATTAACAACTAGAGTTTGTCCTTCTAGGACTTCAATATTAATCGGAGAATTCACAGCTGAAATATGTGACTTAGTCACTCTTTTAGGGTTAGCAAAAGCATCTGGCAATTGATTTGCTAATTTTTGCAAATGAATTATCCTTTGAACTTCTAGATCACATTGTTGGGTATGTGGATCAAAGTGTGATAACGATAATTCATTCAAACTTATTTGATTTCTCAGTTGTTTATTTTCTCCCCATAATGTTTGGAAAACTGATTCTTTAAAATGACATTCGACAAATCGAGCTATAAATAAATTCCCCGTTAAAGGCTCAAGATATTTAATTATCGAGGGAGATTCAAATCCAATATATATTCCCAACCTCCTTTAAGGACCCATCTTTGTGCGTTATGGTGGAGTAATCGGAACATAAACCGTACATCAAAAAATTCTAAGATGGGAAATATTTGGTTCTTGACCAAAAACTATTTGTAATGGGGATAAATTATGATAACTTATTGGCCTGATGCGATTCAATGATGTTGCATATAAAATTGCATGTCCCCAAGCA
This sequence comes from Abelmoschus esculentus, assembly GCA_035048815.1. NCBI lineage: Eukaryota > Viridiplantae > Streptophyta > Magnoliopsida > Malvales > Malvaceae > Abelmoschus > Abelmoschus esculentus. The sequence goes on from JAUCBN010000021.1 coordinate 4,156,338, forward strand.
GAAATTGGTAGTTTGGAATTCATCAATAACGGTCTTGTAATTAATTGAATTCGTTTGATAAATGATTTTGCAAGAGCATTTTGTGTATGAACATGAGCTACAGGATGTTCAACACTAATTCCAATCGACATGCAAAAATCATCAAAAGCCTTAGAAGTAAATTCATCAACATTATCAAGATGAATTGTCTTTATGGAAGAATCTGGAAAATGTGCTTGTAGTTTTATTAATTGAGCAAGTAACCTCGCAAATGCTAAGTTGCGGGTCGATAACAAGGATACATTTGACCATCTAGTCGATGCATCAATTGAAATCATAAAATATCTAAATGGTCCACAAAAAGGGTGTATGGGCCCATATATATCACCCTGTATCCGTTCCAGAAAGTTAATAGATTCATAATCTATTTTAGCTGGTGATGATCGAGTAATTAATTTGCCTTGAGAGCAAGCATCACATAAAAGGGCATTACTTTGAAGAATCTTTTGGTTCTTCAATGAGTGACCACATGAATTCTCAATAATTCTTCGCATCATAATTGATCCAGGATGGCCTAACCGGTCGTGCCAAATAATAAAGTTACCAGTAAACTTATAGTTTACAATAGCATGTGCATCAATTGCACTAATTCTTGTGTAGTATAATCCGGATGACAGTGCATGTAATTTTTCTAGCACTTTCTTATTGCCTTGAGTTACATTCGTAATATAGAGATATTCAACATCTCCTTGACTAATACTCTCAATATGATATCCATTTTTGCGAATATCTTTAAAACTTAGTAAGTTTTTTTCTGACTTTGGAGAGTATAGCGCATCTTGAATATGAAATAAAGTTCCATTTGGCAATAACATATGCGCTCTTCCGGAGCCTTATATGATATTAGCACTTTCGGATATAGTACTCACATTATTCCCTTGCATTATTAAATGAGAAAAAAATTCTTATGCTTAAGTATTGTATGAGTACTTGCACTGTCCGCTAAGCATAAGTCGTCACCATATTTTGTATATTATATTTGTGGCGTAATCATATTCTTCAAAGAATAAATAAATGTTACAAAAATATTTAAAATAAATAATTAAATAAATAACATCAATAATTTTGATAAAGTAAACATAATATTTATTCTTGAACAAAAATTCATGATAAAATAACAATATTTTCCTAATAACATAAAGTAAATACAGAAAAAAAGGCATCAAATATTTCTCTCAGGGGATATGAGAAAATCATCAACTTCTATGTTTGTAATGCCATAATTGTATTGGCCACTGCCGGAAATGCCATAATCATCTTTGTGAAGGCCATAATCATCTTTGTCATCTATATAAACGAAATTTGTTTTAATTCTTTTTCCTTTACCACTTATTGATTGTTGGTAAAGGTCCACAAGATGTTTTGGCGTACGGCAAGCACGGGCCCAATGATTTGTGTTGCCACATCGATGACAAGTAGATTCCTCTTTCTTGGATTGATCTTTTGCACTATTGTCATCCTTATTGTTCTACTTGCGGTGGGTATAGTTACTTTTAAAACGACCACCTCGCCTATATCCTCGACTGTGGCTATGACTACGCCCACGCCCATAGCTATGACCACGATTATGGTTGTAGTCTTTATTTTTTCCACTATATAATATCGCATTCGCTTCAGGGAATGGAGCGAAGCCTGTTGGGCGATATTCATGATTTTTCATGAGCAACTCATTATTTTGCTCAGCCACAAGAAGGCAAAAAATTAACTCAGAATATTTCTTAAAGCCTTTTTCACGATATTGTGTCTGAAGGACAACATTGTTGGCATGAAAAGTAGAGTATGTTTTTTCTAACATATCCTCCTCATTAATATTTTGACCATATAACTTTAATTGTGAAGTAATTCGAAACATAGCAGAGTTATACTCGCTTACTGATTTAAAATCTTACAATCTCAGATGCAACCAATCATATCGAGCTTTAGACAAAATAATGGTTTTTTGGTGGTCATATCATTCCTTTAGATTATTCCAAAGAATAAGAGGATTTTTCACCGTTAAATATTCAGATTTCAACCCCTCATGGAGGTGACGGCGAAGAAGTATCATGGCCCTGGCCTTATTTTGAGCAGATTCTGCATTCTCCTCTTTAATAGTATTTCTCAGGCCATTTGCATCTAGATGTATTTCAGCATCTAGGATCCAGGATAAATAATTTTTCTCGAAAATATCAAGAGTCGCAAACTCAATTTTTGCAAGATTTATCATTGATATACTATAAAAGATAAATAAAAAAATTAGATCAATTATATCTTAAATATATATACAAACAAACAAAGATTTAATCCTCATACGCGGCGTTGTTAAACCAGTCCACAAAGTCCATTAATAAAAGAACCTCCTTTGAGACCAGTAGCCTCGCAGAACGAGATGTCCAACCAATATACTCGGATTAAATAAACAAAACAAATAACATGTTAATTAACAAATATATATATAAATATTCATGGCATGAAATAAACATATAATAACATTAGACAAAACAAGAATATACACATAAAAAAATATTAAACAAACTTTTTTTTAATTATAATCACCATCGTATATATTATTTTATAAATTAAAATATATAAGGAGAAAAAAAACATATCGGATAAATCTTTGAAGAAACTTGTAATAAAAATCTTCTGAGCAAACTCGTGCTGATAACATGTTATGAATAAAATAAAGAACTAGAATAGATGAATGAAGAGGAGAGAAAAGAGAGAGATATTATTGTATTCTCAAAGGTGAGTTGTGTACAAAGCTTTCTCCAAAAGTCTATATTTATAGGCATAAGATGAAAACCCTAATTTCAATGGGTATTAAACCCTAATTATAAAGTTCATTAAACCTTCCTCTAATACATGGATATTTATCGTAAATAAAATATTCTTAACAGATAAATTATTTTTAGTGGTTAATTCTATAAATGATGTAGTAAAATTTACCGATGATATTAGGGGTGGGGAGGACCGAGTACCCGACCAATTTGAATAGTATTGGTCTCGGTCTCGGTAACCACCAGTTCCTAAAAATTGGAACCAGACCCAGTTCTAGTCATACCGGGTCCTAAATTTTAAGAACCGATCCTGTTACTGGTGGGTACCGGTTCCAATACCAGGTATCCGGTCAATTAATTTATTCTTTAAAAAATTTGAGTAATTGGAGCAAAAAAAATTCAACCACCAATAATAATATTAAATAATAAAATTAAAATATTGTAGACTTAAAATTAAAGTTTTAAAGTTAGTTATACTCATAATATTCATACATAAAGAGAAAGTTTAATAAGAAAAATAAACAAAAAAAAAAACAATACCCGATATTTGGTATTGATCCCGGTACTACTGGGTATCCATCGAATATCGGATCTAAAAAATCAAGATTCAATCTTGATCCCGGTTATGACCAGAGCCTAAATTTTGAATCTATTCTCAATCCTACCAAAACTAATATCAAATAAAAATTTAACGAGTCTTATTGAGTCCGGGACGGGCTATTTAGCCCACCCCTAGATGATATAATTTCTCCGAAATGAGTGGCTTGCAGCCTTGCAGGACTAGTTTGACTGTCCACCATGTGCCACTGCCACCTGGATCGGTTGGATTTGTTGAATGTTGGTCAGGTCCATGACAAACGACAAAAGTTACTAAATCATTGCCTCATGTTCTATATATTTTATTTTTATTTATTCTTAAAGAGATTATAATGCGATTATAATGTATTCAGTATCTAATTAATATTCTTTTAATTTTTTTCATAAGAAACACATTTTTAAAAAATATATTCGAATTTTTTTGTATAGATTTAAAAATATAAGAAGCTTTTAAAATTTTAAAAATTAATAAAATCTATAATTTTTTTACATTAAATTAAGTTTTTGAATTAAAAAATAATTAATTAATTTGACTAATTAAAAAATTTCTTACACCCTTAAACTTCTTTGTACTTCATAAATGTCATCTTTTCATTAAAAGTACTAGTTGGGTTCTATAAATTTTAATTTTTAAAATATATATTTATACTTGTTTAGGTTATAGTATTAATATTAATTATTTAATATGAAATAAGACATAACAGCTGCCAAGAATGTTAGGTCAGTTTGGTCTCTTCATCCCTTACGCGGTTTTGTTCTCTCCAACCAAAAGCAATTGATTGGCAGCTTGGTGAGTGGAAAAAGATTAAGGTGTAATTTGGGGTTGCGGTAGAAAACCTTCGTTTGGTTTTGAACTAATGTTTTGTAAAAGCTAAAAAAATATTTTTTTCAAAATCAAAATTTGAGAAATTACTTAAAAAAAAAAGATAACTTTTACACTGAAGAATTTTTTTAAATAAATGTTTTTTTATTGTTTTACAGTTTTTTTTTTGGAAAAGTCAGTTTGAAAAGTTAAAATCAACTAAAAACAAGACCTAAAAATGCTCAGATTGTTCCTAGATTTTTGATGATTTGATTCTATTAACTGTCTAAAAAATGGTGTAAAATTCAAAACTTTGAGTCATATTTTGTTTTTTTAGTCATATTTTGAAGTAGTAAAGATAGAGATTCGAATAAGAAAATTATTGGTTCTTATTCTAATCCATAAGATCTTTATAACGGTATTTCATATGCTCAAAATGATTGAATGATGAATAAAAAATTGATGCTAAAAGTAAGAAGGTTATGAATAGAGTAAAAAATAAAAACTTTATTATCCCACATGGATGAAATAAATGAAATGGGAAGTGTTTATATATATTTACCCATATTGTTGTTATTAAATGATTTAAGATGATTTTGTGCTTCACACGCAAAGAGGTGGGTTGTAAATTGAATCCCATTAAGGTTGGGACACATCACGACGTGGACGAGTACAAATGTTTAGATCAATTGAGCCATTTGTGAGCCTGTAATATTTTACCCATTGTGAGTAAATTTTTCTTTAAATTGCTTATATTTTTTTAATATTTAAGAAAAAAATGATTTTCCTTAAATATGAATTCAAGGAGAATTTGAATTTTTCTTAAATACGAATATTAAATTGATAAAGCTAATTATTCATGGTAATATTCGAATTAAATTCAAAATATTCTTCTTAATGTTTTGTAACACCCTCAGTCTAGTGTCACATTAGCCTCCGGCCCAAAATTCATATTTCGAAAATTTTGTTTCAAAAGCCCAAAATAACGATCCAAATCCAATCATAACAAATCCGCTTAAATTCAAATCCAAATTAAAACATAAATCCAAGTAAATAAAATAGTTGGAGCTCCGGTTAATACAAACTATAAAACATTCGACTCGATCAAATTTAAATAAGAGTTACAAATGACAATATAGGGTTCGACAAGTACTAGCCATTATATTAATTAATTTGTACTATGACACTAATTCGATGCTGAATTTTCAACCTCGATGGTGCTCCTCCTATCCTCGACTTCACCTAACTTACGCACGAAAATACATTTCAAAACGCTGAGCAATAAAAGCATAGTTGGTACACCGCCACTCGACCAACATCGCACATATCATGAATAAAGCAATACAATATATGTAATATCATGCATGATATGATGAGGCTCGCGTCCATACAGCATCGAGATCCTACACTTCGAGTAAGCCTCGCATCCACACAGCATCGAGATCCCATACTTCAAGATGAGGTTCGCGTCCATACAACATCAAGATTTTACATCCGGGATTAAGGCTCGCATTCACAAAGCATCAGGATCCTCCAATACTATGCTCGGAATGACCCATCGAGCATGTTCGAATAAGGTCCGCATCCACACAGAATCATGATCCTCTATTCAAAAAAAATCTTTAATACATCACCAGAATATTATATCGGATAACTAGAAAAAAATGTTTTTTTGTTGGATGTTATGGAAACACATGTGAAGTAGGTTGTTAGATGATTATTATGTTCAACGGGATGATTTCTTTACTATGTGTGAAAGGCTTACTGCTGAGTTTGTGGTCGATCTTTCGCCCATACATTTTGAAGGAAAAGTTATCGCTATGAATTTAGTTTAACAAAAGTTACCGTATTGCTAGATTAAAATAAATTCAGATGGTGTTGTTGGAACCAAGGATTATATAGTTGCAGTTGGTGGAGTTCTCCAAAGTAATCAAGGTGAATGGATTTTTGGTTTCACTCATAATTTGGGTAGTTGTTCTATTCTTATTTTGAAACTTCAGACAACTCATAATTCTCTTGTTTATGCTTGAAATCTCGGATTTAGACAAATTATTATAAAAACGGATAATATTGAAGTTGTGCATGTGTTGAAGCGGAGATCAAATACCTTGTACGGATGTGTGCTTGTGGATGTTCTTCATGAATTTCTGCCTCGGTCTTGGATATTTCAGGTTAGTCATATTGATCGGGAGAGAAACATGATGGTGGATAACCTTGCTGCTAAGGGTCGAGATGCTATGATGGGTGTTGTTGAATTCATTCTACACCTCAGGATCTTTTGGATTTGATTAGGAAAAAGACCGAATATGATTAATCGTGGTTCTTTGTTGAGACACATCTTTGGTTTTATTATGTTTTCGTCTCGTTTTGAGTTGTGTTTTCTAGATTCTTTTTATATGATAATACTCTAGGTACTCTTTTCCTCCATTTAGGTTTAAAAAGATTTTTAACGAGGCCTACAATGTTATCCACCTATTAATCAAAAAATTAAATAAATCCATTCGATTCATTAATGTATATTTTAGTGGATAGAAAAATATCAATCTAATTAAACAAATGTTAACTCAATTTGAACGGATTATAAGTTAGTATCTATTTTTTATATAATAGTATATTTTTATTTTCCTTGCAAACATATACACGTCAAACAAATAAATTATTTGAATTTAGATTTGATTTTTTGATATTGATTAAATATTTGATTTTTAAGATTCCAAAGAAATAAATATGTTTCTTATTAAAAAAATTGTCATGAAAATCATCAAGAAAAACATTTAACATTAAATCAATAATAAAATATGAGTTTATAGCTCTAGAAAAAAATATATAAAAGAGCTAAATAACATTGATACATCTAAGAGAATATTCTTAAATGATCAAAAAATTGGGAGAACACTAAGTATAATGAACAATGGTAAGTCGAAATACATGCGTTATCGACACAATATTATTAGACAAATAATCTTAAACGATTATCTTTACTGATTTTATAAAATAAAAAAAAAATAATACCGTGGATATGTTAATTAAATGCTTAAATTGAGATCATGTTAAGAAACTATAAAAAAAATATGACTAAGACCCATGAGAATGTAAAGCATTATACAAAGGAAAATCCTTCTTAAATGACTGGAGATTCTAAAATATAATTTTAAAAAGACTACATACTTGCATAGATCTTGTGTGATCACTGAGGGTTTAAATATCACAAGTTGTTTTTATGATGTAAATAACAATTAAGAATGAACTAGGCTAAATAATGCTTATAATGATTATTGTGTGTTTCGGTGAGTTTGATAATATAAATCAATTACGTAAGAGTGAAGTGAGATATCTTCGAGAAAATTATTGGATTATTGGATTATTCTTTAAAAAATTTTGTAGAATCCAAAATGTAAATGAACAATTCATTTTTAAAGAATTTTTAAAAAATAATCATATTTTAGAGTTTTAAATGAGAAATTAATTCAAATCATTAAAAAAATACGAAATTGATTATTAAGTAATAAATATGTAATTATACACAATATTGATGACATAAATATCCTCACCGATCGAACCTTTTGCGGTGTAGAAGTGTTCGAGAAAAGAGCCTCGAACTTTATAGTGCACAAATGAAAATTTTTCTCGGAAGCAATTGAACAGAAATACAAGATAACTATTACATGCTTTAACATATATTACATACATATTTTTTTAATCTCGAGTTATGTTCTCCTTAAATTAGATTAAATTAAAATACGTCGGATACATATCTTTTTCATATTAATATATAACCCGCTACCATTTTACATGTTTTGACATCTATCACATACATGCTTTTCTTTGTCTCATTTTATCAACTTATTAATTAACTAATCTAAATCGAATTTTATTAGAACCACTAACCCATAAATCATTTATATATTATTGGTTATTAGACATAAAAACATGAACCAAACACCAATTAAACATTAACATGTGAGAGCATTCAACGAAAAGAAGGAAAAAGGAATCCAAGTGCAATGCTTTTGACAACATGATTAGCTGGGAAAATTTTGGAGTTTTCCTAGAAAATGATCATTAAAGAATGTGAAACAAACGAGTGAAAAATATCTCTTGGTATAAAAGGGACAGTACGATGGAACTCCCCTTTCACTTTCAGCCTCTCTTCTCTGTGTAAACTGCAAGCTGGGAAAGCTTGAGGAAGTAAAATCTCACTTGGAAACTGTCTCCGGCGCCAGAGTTTTAAGGTCTGCACCGTCTTTTGTTCTCCATTTTCATTCCAGTCATGATACACTCTCATTTCTCTTTTTTTATGTTGGATTTATACAAGTTTTCACCCGCATTGGCTTTGAAAAATAGAATCATATCAATGAAAAAAAAAACTTTAAATGTTAGTAAAATATAAGTTTTTTTTAGTAAAATAAGGTTTTTTAGTTTTCCATGATATTTTATTTTGGTAGCATTCTGGGTTCTTTAAATTGTTCATATTTCTTCTGGACATTCTAGGTTTTTTTATTCAACCTGCCATCAATCTTTCATCTGAATGGTTGTTTATACTTATTGTTTTATGAGCATGGTCAGATCAAGTTGTTTTTATATTCAATGCCGGATCCATGTGTTAAGTTGGGTGTTCTAGGTCTACTGGGAACTTTTTAAAGTTTATACATTTGACTCTAAATTTTTATAACTTGTGTGCACCTTGAAATTTTGAGATTTTTATGATTTGTGCTCATCCTCAACAATATTTTGACTTGTGTCAACCCTCAAATATTTTTAGACCCGCCACTGTTTATATTAGCTTACTTTTGGATGATTCTGCCATGTTCAATGATGTTATTACTTGTAAATCACAAATCAGATGTATTCCACTAATTTTGGTAGTTGATTATCACTTTTGTCATGACTGTCATTGGTGTGCTATCATGTGATTTACCAACTTCCTAGAGACATTTTACACTCTGCACTGTTCTGCATATGTTTTGGTTGCATGTGTTGCTGTGATTTTAGAATATAAGATTTATGTAAAGCTCCTCCCTTTTTCCTGGTGAATCAGTTATGGGGAACATGAGAAGTCCATTCATGGGGATAATCAAAGACATCAAGGGAAGAAGCAAGTGCTACAAGCAAGATTGGATCAATGGGTTTTGCTCAGGCTTTCGGTATGTTCTTCGTTTCTATGTTTTCGGCACTACTTATGTTCCTCTGATGAAGTTTTTTTAATTCATATTTCAACTACCAATTATTCCAGGATATTTGCTCCAACTTTCTATATCTTCTTTGCTTCTGCTCTTCCTGTCATTGCCTTTGGAGAACAATTGAGTCGAGATACAGGTACTTGTTTATGAGAATGTTCAAAGCCAGCATGATCTAGGATGAGGTTACTAAGATGCAAATTATCTTATCTCCTCGATTATTAATGATGGATATTAGTGTCAAGATCTCATTTATCCTATTTTTTCTTGAGTTAAAGGCTTTTCATGAATAAACCTTAAGACTGCTTTTGTTTTTCTTGTTTCAGATGGTGCCCTCAGCACGGTGGAAACATTGGCTTCCACAGCTATTTGTGGAATCATTCACTCCATTTTGGGTGGACAGCCTTTGTTGATAGTAGGTGTTGCGGAGCCAACAATCATTATGTACACTTATTTGTACAATTTCAGCAAAGGAAGGCCGGAGCTGGGCCAGGAACTCTTCTTAGCTTGGACTGCATGGTAACAAATATCGTTATTTAACATTCCTCAAGATTCTTAATTCAGTTGAAATGTTCTTACTGTTTAATTTTGTTTCTTTTGTTTCCCAGGGTCTGTGTATGGACAGCTGTGCTGCTCATTCTTCTTGCTATATTCAATGCATGTACCATAATCACCAGATTTACAAGAATTGCTGGAGAGCTTTTCGGCATGTTAATAACTGTCCTTTTCCTTCAAGAGGCTGTTAAGGTATTGAAATGACTTGTACAACAAAAGAATTGTGATGTTTATAGTGGTAGAATCATGTGGTTTAACCTTGATAATTTGAATGTTTGGACCATAGGGAGTGATCAGTGAATTTACTGTTCCCAAAGGCGAAAATCCTAAATTGGAGAAATATCAGTTCCCCTGGCTTTATACAAATGGGTTGCTTGCAGTCATTTTCTCATTTGGGGTTCTATTCACTTCCCTAAAGACACGTAAGGCGAGATTATGGCGTTATGGAACAGGTACATCAACTCACTAACTGGGATTTGCTGATTTGATTGTTCCACTGGATATTGTTTGTGGAACTTTTCTTCTTTAAATCTTGTTTCTCACGTCTTTGCTTTCAGGTTGGCTTCGAGGTTTTCTCGCAGACTATGGGGTTCCTCTTATGATCTTGTGCTGGACAGCATTGTCTTACACAGTGCCCCAACAAGCTAATTCTGGAGTTCCCAGGAGATTGTTCTGTCCACTTCTTTGGGAACCCGAATCATTACATCATTGGACAGTGATAAAGGTTAGTTATGAATCATTTACTTTATTTGTTCCCTTTCCGGAGATCTTATGTTGTCGATATCTTATAACTGATCTGTCTCTAAAATTCATAACATTAAGTTACAATCGAGGAGCATTTATTGAGTGAGGCTCTAAACTGTTCGTCCTTTGCATACGTTGCTTTTATACTCAAAATCATCTTTCTGTTACAGGATATGTGGAAGGTACCAATAATGTACATCTTTGCTGCCTTTATACCAGCAGTAATGATAGCAGGCCTATACTTCTTCGATCACAGTGTTGCTTCACAGTTGGCACAACAAAAGGAGTTTAACCTTAAAAATCCTACTGCTTACCATTATGATATCTTATTGCTGGGAGTTATGGTACTTGATTGATTCTTCTTATCTATTCTCTGTAGATAGTCCTCACACCCCTTTTTTACAAGTTATGTTCTCGAATATATATATTTCATAATAATATCATGCCTGAATGCCTCTTGTCAAACTTGTTTTCAGACTTTGATTTGTGGATTGCTGGGACTCCCTCCTTCAAATGGGGTCCTTCCACAATCTCCCATGCACACCAAGAGCCTTGCAGTTCTCAAACGGCAGGTTAGACATCATACAATTTCAAACTATTCCTCTATTGTTGTATGTTTCCCATCAATCTAGATTCTCAAACTCTATAATCCATCGATTGCAGCTGATTCGAAAGAAAATGGTAAAAAGTGCCAAGGAGGGCATATCACAACGAGCAAGCAGCTCAGAAATCTATGGTAGGATGCAAGCTGTGTTCATAGAAATGGATGCCTCTTCTGCTGTAAGTAAAGTAGGCTTGTAATACTGCTTATACTACTTCATACGTATGCACGCTAGCAAGCATCTTTGATTGGATGCAAGAATCACTCGTGCAACCTTTTGATTGCAGCCTACTTCAGTAGATAAAGAGTTGAAGAACTTGAAAGAGGCTGTAATGAAACGTGACGATAGGGAGACTGCAAAAGAAAATTTCGATCCCGAGAAACATATTGATGCTTATTTGCCAGTTAGAGTTAATGAGCAAAGGATGAGCAACTTGTTGCAGTCATTCCTTGTTGGACTTTCTTTATGTGCTCTGCCTGTAGTAAAAATGATACCTACCTCGGTACTGTGGGGATACTTTGCCTACATGGCCATTGACAGCCTCCCAGGGAACCAGTTCTGGGAAAGGGTGTTGCTACTGTTCATCACCCCCGGCAGGCGTTACAAGTAAGTCAATGTACCTTAAAAGTAAAACTTAAAATACGAAACAAGCATTTTATGAAGATGTTTGATGATCTATACGAAGATATATCGAATCTAAGCTGTAGTATAATTCTGATTAGAAACTGAATCTGATGGCTGATGTTTTGCATCTTATATCTTTGAACAGAGTCCTTGAAGGTGTTCATGCATCATTCGTGGAGTCCGTACCTTTTAAGTCCATTTTGATGTTCACGCTCTTCCAATTGGTATACTTCCTGGTATGTTTTGGGGTGACATGGATACCTATAGCCGGAATACTGTTTCCACTGCCATTCTTCCTCCTCATCAGCATCAGACAGCACATCCTTCCTAAGTTTTTCCGCCACGAATATCTCCGGGAACTTGATGCTGCTGAGTATGAAGAAATTGCTGGCACACCTCGCAGAAACTTAAGTTTAAGTTTATCATTCAAGGTACATCTTTTCCGGTCCTTCCTCGTAATTTCCTATTTTAGAACCGGAACAATTATTCCTTCGATTTAAACGAGTTTATGCAGTTTGATCACATACTTAGCGATGTTCAAACAGGAAAGGGTATCATTTAATTCCCACTGTGAAGGGACCGAAGACAACTTCTCCGATGCCGAGATATTTGATGAAATGACAACCCGCAGAGGTGAATTGAAGCTTAGAACCGTAAGCTTTAAAGAAGAAAAATTACATCAGGTATACATTCGAATTTACATTTTAGTATACCAGATTATAGTAGCTTCAGTCTTTCCTTATGCTTGACTATGGAATACAGGTCCATCCATAAGATCAGCGTTAAGCTTTAGTTTTAGTGTTCGATGAGCCGGTCATGAAGAGGATCGCTAATTCGGAAACGTCATCAAGCTTGTCTGAAGAAACAATCATAATCCTAGGATTCCCAAGAATGTTGCCTTTTGTATAGCAAGATATGTAGCAGTGAGGATAAGGTGCTTTCCATGTTAAGAAGATTGAAAGGCCAATTCTTTTGTTGATTTTATTGTCAAAAATATGTTTTTTTTCCTTGCTTAGTGTAATAATAATAATAAAAAGAGTTTTATTTTGTTTTTGGTCCTTCTGCCGTTCTCATGGCATGCCTATTTTGCAATAACCTCGGTTTCTTCTGTCTCAAGTCATTTGTTTCCCATTTTTTATACCTTGTGGAGGGTATAAAGTTCAAGTTTTATAAAATAGTCCCTAAAAGAAAAAATTGACTTGCAATTGATTGTTCCGAATAGTGATTTGGTGTAATTACATGATTGTTGTGTTACTTGTTTAATATTTACAACTAAGCCCTTAAATGATCAAATAAGTCTTTTTGTTTGACCGTCCTATTCGATTAATTGGGATTGAGTTTTACAAATGTACAATATGAGGTGACCCTCCTATAACTTATTTTTTATTAATATTAAAATTTAAACTTTTAACCTTACTTAATAGACCCAACGTATCATCTTGGTAGACCGATTGATTATTGGTATCATATAATTCATTTTTGATAAATTACGATTTGGTATCTCGAGCCATCACATCATAGTAGGTAAGTATTAGCTATTTGCAAGCATTGATCTTCCACTCAAGTAATATGGATTAATTTAAATTGAGTATTGCATACGTATATTATGTAAACAACCCTGTTAATATGATTTGTTCTATTTATAATATTAGAATTTAAATTCTTAATTTTTTGGAGGAGTTGTCGTCTTCCTCTAAAATTTAAAATTTATATATGATTTAAAAAGATTTAGAAAATTTTTATGTATTTTCTATTGAAAAATTTTCACTCGCTAAAATTCGACCCTTAATAGAAAATTTTGTCCATCAATATATAGAATGCGATAAATGGTTGAAGATAATGTTAAGAGGGTACAATATCAAACCTTTAAAATACAAAGGGATTAAATTATTGAATTATTTTGAATTAAAATCAAATAATTATTTTATTTTTAAAATAACTGTGTGTCGTACTATCTTATTCGACAATTACCGAGTTGCTTTACAATAACATGAAGTGCGAAAAATTATTGAAGATTATGTTAAAAGAGTGTAACATTTTATTTTTAATACAAATAATTAAATTGCTTGGATTGTTTTAAAGTAATATAAAATAATACAATATATAAATTCTTAAAATTAAAATTATTATTATATTAGATATTTTTTTAATTGAATAATAAAATAATATTTTAAAAAAGAATAACTAAATTATAATTAAAAGGTCGTTCGTGAACCCATAATTGATGACCTTGAATGTATTGCATCTTTAGTTGTTTTTTTATTAAATGTCGCATCCTCCAACCTAGTAAAATAACTTTAACGGTATTATTAAAATTTAATTATTTTATACACAAACGTTTGTTTAAATTTAATTTTAGAGTTTAAAAAATTTATTTAAAAATTTTATTAATAAAAAATTAGACTTAAAGTTTATTGTTTAAAACATAAAATTTTAACGATATTATTCTAAATTTAATTCCGGAATTTTAAACCCAGATACTAAAATCATAGAACTCTAGAACCAAACTAAAATTCTAAATCATAAAATTACAGCAGTATAAAAACAAAAAAAAGTACTCTGTAAATGAGCTAATAATTTATTATTAGTAAACTGCATAAATGACCACTCAACTATAGAATTAGTATCGATATAATAATCATACTTTCGATTTTGATAAATATGTCGTTTAACTATTAAAGGCTTAATTAAGAAATAAGTGCTTAAACTATACATTTTTTTTGAAATAGGTATCTAATATTTTTTCGGCTAAAATAAGTGTCTGAACTATACATTTTTTCTTAAATAGGTGCCTAATATTTTTTGGACTAAAATAGGTATCTAAAATTTCATTCTGTTAGTGTTTCAAGCTAATATCATTAAAAATATTATTTAATTTATAAATAAAAACTTAAACAATATTTTTTAATATAAATATTTAATATTTTTTTAGTTGAAATAAGTACCCAAACTCTTTAAAGGAATAACTATGTCAGTGTAGTCATGGAAATTGTTCCACTCAATATTCAAAAGTCAGCGTTTAGAGAAATTTTTTTTTAGAACAAATGTTAGAGGAGGTTGAAATATAATAAAAATATCATAAATAAAAAAATATATAATTATTATGTTGAAAGTAAACTTAATACTATTAATTTAAATTATATTTTACTGAAAAAATAAATTTATAGAAAAAATTATAGTTTGAGCACCTGTTTATAAATTAAACAATTTTTTTTAATACTGTTACTTTAAAATATTGACGGAATAAAATTTTAGGTACCTATTTCAGTCAAAAAAATATTAGGCACTTATTTCAGAAAAAATATATAGTTCAAGCACTTATTTTAGTTGAAAAAACAATAGGTATCTATTTCAGAAAAAAATATATAGTTCAAGCACTTATTTTAGTTGAAAAAACAATAGGTATCTATTTCAGAAAAAATATATAGTTTAGGCACTTATTTCTTAGTTAAACCACTATTAAATGATTTCAATATACTTATTTGCCGTAAAAAAATTAACGGAGGATTGACATGATAATTAAAAATAAAATGATAGAATTACATTTTTTTTTATTTGCATATTTTTAAAATATGATCTTAATTTTATTCTAATAAAATAATTTGTTAAAGAACTTTATTTATATAGATTTGATTTATTAAATTTATTTTGAGGAGAAAAATGCAATACCCAAACCACTGTTACAAAATTTCTTTGTTCTATAAATCACTAATACTAATATACATTACTATTTTTATATTTATTCTTTTAATCTCACATATGATCATAGATTTATTTCTTAATTTAATTAAAATATTAATTAAATTATTTTATATATAATAAATTAAAATATTTGAATTATGATAAAAATTCATTTAACAAACACTAAACACTAAATTCAAATCCTAACACATAAATGTTAAACCCTGAATACTAAATACTAAATTTATGTAAAAATTAAATTATAATAAAAATTATTTAATAAACCTTAAATTTAAACCCTAAATTCATTTAAAAATTTTGAATTATAATAAAAATTCATTTAATAAACCCTAAACTCTAAACACTAAACTTATTTATAGAATTTAAATTATAATAAAAATTTATTTAATTAACAAATCTTAAACCCTAAATTCAAACCCTACGACCTAAATATAAAATTTAAGCCATTTAACAAAACCTAAATGCTAAACTAAATTTATTTTAAAAAAATAAATTATAGTAAAAATTTATTTAATTAACAAATCTTAAAACTTAAATCTAAAACTTAAGCCATTTAACAAACCATAAACGCTAAATTTTAAATTTATTTAAAAATTTTAAATTATAATAAAAATTTATTTAATAAATCTTAAACTAAAATATTAAACCCTAAACCATAATCTCTAAATAAATACTTATTATAATTTTAAAAACTATAAATCATAAATCCTAAATTGAAAATCCTAAACCCTAAACCGTAAACTTTACGCTCTAAATGATAAAACATAAGTGTTTAAGATTTAGGGTTTGGATTAGAATTTAGAGTTTAGAGTTTAAGGTTTGAGTTTAAAGTTTATTAAATGAATTTTCATTATAGTTTAAAATTTTTAAATGAATTTAGTGTTTAAATTTAGAATTTTAGTTTAGGGTTTATTAAAAGCATTTTTATTATAATTTAAAATTTTTAAATGAAATTAAGGTTTAGAATTTAGAGTTAGTAATTGATTAAAGATGAAAAATAAATTTAATAAATCAAATATATATAAATAAAGACTTATAGTGATACAAGTCATCGTCTAATAAAATAATTAAATTATTTTATTAAAATAAATTATAGTTAAATTTAAAAAAATATATGACTAATAGAGATTAAATGTATAATTATATCATTTTATTTTAAACTATCATATTATCTTTTTGTTAATTTTTAATGATAGATAACTATATTAAAATTATTTTAGTAGTTAAGTAATATATTTATGGCATAAAGATAATTTTGACTCTTAACCTTTATAATTTTTGTTATTTTGATCCTTATTCTTTATTTGGGATAAATTTAGCCCTTAACATATATATTTTAGACAAATAATTTATTTTTAACTATCATGATAACTAGACCGTTAAAAATCTAACAATGATGACATGTTATATGCATATGATAATATATTTTAAATGACATAGCATCTAACCTATCAAATATATATGTATATATGAAATATAATTTTATTCTAATATAAAATATAAAACCATTAAAATTTAAATAAAATATTAAAAAATAATTAATTCTAAAATAAAATACTACTAAACATTCTCAACCATAACTACGATAGAATTAAAATCATATCTTAAAAAATTTAAATAATTAATTTTGATTCTATCGTAGTTAGGATTGATAATGTTTAGTAGCCTTTTATTTTAGAATTAAGTAATTTTTAATATTTTATTTAAATTTTATTTGTTTTATGTTTTATATTAGAATAAAATTATATTTCATATATATATTTGATAGGTTAGATGCCATATTATTTAAAATATATTATCATATGCATATAACATGTCATCATTATTAGATTTTTAACGGTTCAGTTATCATGATAGTTAAAAATAAGCTATTTGTCAAAAAGATATAGATTAAGTGTTAAATTTATCCCACAAAAAGAATAAGAACCAAAATGATAAAAAATATAAACGTCAAGGGTTAAAATTATCTTTATACCTATATTTATCAAAATTAAAAGTGTAATAATTATATCGATAGCAACTCTACAATTGAGTGATTATTCATATAGTTTATCTTTTATTATTAAATTATAAAAAAATAGTAGAGTATAGAGATTAGATTCTTGGATTTAAAGATATAGAAATCAAATTTCAAATTCACTAAGACTACAGGGACTGAGGGAAAGATTAGACCTCAAAGTATCTCTCAATTATCTCATTCATGGATAATATAATGTATATAGCTGCAGATCAGAATTTTTTTTTTGCAAATTTAAGCTAAATTGTATCTTGCTGGTCGAGTTGCTGCTAAAAGATCACACTTTACTCTCATGGCACTATCGTCAATGTCCCTTTCCTTCTCTTCTTCACTGGTCTCCTCTACTCTGCCACGCCTAGAAACCATCTCCAAGACCAAACCCCATCCCCCAAACTCCATCATCGTTTCATCAGCACTCGCCGGCGGTGCTGTTTCAGATAAGAAGAAGCAAAGGCTCTGGAAAGAAGGAGAATACCCAGGCCTATCACGCCATTCGATTCCCGGGTCTTCCAGGAAACCCCCCCTCAAGAACCTCAAGAAGAAACTCGACCGCAAGAACAACGCCAAGGCCTGGGTCTCCACCGTCACCGAAACCTTGTCTGATTGCATCCTAAAGAATCAGTGGCTTCAAGCTCTCGAGGTCATTTACACTCTCTATTTCTCGTCTTTCTCCTTCGATTATCCGTTCCCTTTTAACATTTTAAGGTGGTTGGTTTTGGTGTTCAGGTGTTTGAGATGCTTAGAGAACAACCCTTTTACCAACCGAAAGAAGGCACCTATATGAAACTTCTTGTGCTCTTGGGGAAATCCGGCCAACCCGGCCGTGCCCGCCAGCTGTTCGATGAAATGATTGAAGAAGGATGTGAACCGACTCCGGAGCTTTACACTGCGTTGCTCGCGGCTTATTGTCGGAACAATCTCATTGACGAGGCATTCTCGATTCTTGACAGAATGAAAACGCTTCCTACTTGCCAGCCTGATGTCTTCACTTACAGTACCTTGATTAAGGCGTGTGTTGATGCCTCACAATTTGACTTGGTTGAGTCTCTGTATGGGGAAATGGATGAACGATTGATTATGCCGAATACGGTTACTCAGAACATAGTGTTAAGTGGATATGGCAAGGCTGGAAAATTCGACCAGATGGAGAAAGTGCTATCCGGCATGTTGGAGAGCTCGGCGTGCAGGCCTGATGTATGGACAATGAACACTATCCTCAGTGTGTTTGGTAACAAAGGGCAGATTGATATGATGGAGAGATGGTATGAGAAATTCCGAAATTTCGGAATTGAGCCGGAAACACGCACTTTCAATATCTTGATTGGTGCTTATGGGAAGAAAAGAATGTACGACAAAATGTCATCCGTGATGGAATATATGCGTAAGCTTCAATTTCCATGGACAACCTCTACTTACAACAATGTCATTGAAGCATTTGCGGATGCTGGGGATGCGAAACACATGGAATGGACATTCGATCAAATGCGTGGTGAAGGAATGACAGCAGACACCAAGACCTTTTGCTGCCTAATCAATGGCTATGCCAATGCTGGTCTCTTTCATAAAGTCTTTAGCACTGTTCAGTTGGCTGCCAAGTTTGAGATACCCGAAAATACCTCATTTTACAACGCCGTAATATCTTCGTGCGCAAAAGCAGAAGATTTGATGGAAATGGAGAGAGTTTTTAATCGAATGAAAGATAAGCAATGCCAGCCGAATGAGTTAACCTTCTCCACCATGGTGGATGCATACAGAAAGGAAGGTATGAATGACAAGATCTATGATTTGGAGCAGCTAAAACAGGAATTGCTTAATAATGGTTGTCTACAACCTCAGTAGAACACTTGGCTGAATCCGATATCGGGGCTGCTGTATTTCGCCCAAGACCGGGTCAGAGAAGAGTAACTCATCCTTTTGTGCAAACTCAATCTTCATGAATTTGACTCACTGGTCCATCAGGCATCAGCTGCTGTATTTGCTACCATGTTCCCTGGGTTCCCAACTCCAAAAGGCTCCGGTTGCACTTGCAAGGGTTACCTATCAGGTAATGGACTAATGGTGGGCAAAATGATTGGTTAAATATTTTCATTCACTCTGTCCTCTAATCACTAGTATATTCGGTTAGAGGTGAGCAAATGCCAAATAGTGTGTTGAACCAAATTAATCGAATCGATTTAACCGGGTTTCTTTTATTTGTTTTTTTTTTTTTTTTGGAAATTTATTCCTTTTGAATCCAGTTTTCATATATCAATAACCAAATAAAAAAAGTTACGGCTAGTTAAGGATGTGCAAAACCGGTCCAATAAATATCTAACGGTCCAATAAATTCAATATAAATACTATATCAGAGTTATGGTGTTCAATCAAAACCAATCCATCATTCTATTCTATCATACTTTAGGGATGGGAATCCCTTATTATGCTGCCATCCTAAAGCACTAGATTTATGGTTTAGGATTATAGTATAAAGTTATGGTGCACTGAGATTTATGGTTTAGGATTATAGTATAAAGTTATGGTGCACTGATATGGAAAAAAGAGACGATAATTTTTAAAATTATATGTATTACATTAAGGGTATGGAAAATAAAAAATAAAAATAGAATTTTGTGAGCATGATATTATACACATATAGTTGAATCATGTGAATAGAAAAAGTCAAAAAAAAATGTTATAAAAATAGGATAAATTATTTTAGTAACTATTCTTATTTTGGTCATCGAACTTAAATTGATTAAATCTATATATTTTGATATTATCATTAAACAATTAACAGATAGGTGATGCGTAGATTATGAAATTTTATAAAATTATACAGTCACTGTTATTTTATTTCAGTCTTAATTTTAATTTAATTTTTTAAAATTGATAGACCAATTATATGATGATACATTTTATCTCTTTATTGGATAAATTTATTTTATTAAAATATTATTCACAAATGGTCCATTATTCACATCATCTGTCATACATGGTGCACCTTAACATGGGTGAGCAAAACTCGACTCGAAAAAATTAGTTAACTTGATTTGACTCGAGGCAAAAATATTCGACTTGTTTTGATTCGATTCGAAATATCATAAACTCGAATAATTAAAAAAGTTTTAAATAAAGTTTGAGTTGTAAACGGAAATTCAAAAAAGTTATAAATTACTAAAAATAAATCTTCTAATCGTACTATAGCATAATAAATAATTATAATTAAATCTTTATAAGAACTCGAAACTCGAATCGAATTTTTTTAACTCGACCCGACTTGAAATTTTTTGAATAAAAGTTCGAAGGATAAAATTAGACTCGTCAACTCAAATAAATTAAAATTTTTTGACTCGACTCGATTGGACGCTTACCCCTACACCTTTAACACAAATAGTATGAAATTTACACTTCTTATGATAATACTCAATTTTAAATCAAGCCATTCAATAAGAACAAAACAAGCATGTGTATATAAACACATTTTATTCAATTTATCATATCAACGTTGGTCGGAGTTTTTCGCTCTCTTTATTCAATTTGCAATTATCCTACTTCGAACATTAATTTTCATTCATTATTCAACTGTTTTAAATATATAAAATACCGTTGTAAAAGTATCATAGAATAAAATAAGATTTAATAAAATTATTATTTAAAATAAAATAAATTTAAAGTTTTCATTCATCATTATGCATCAAATACTATTATTTTTATTTTATTAAAAAAATATATTATATACTGACGGTGAAAAAATATTTTTAACAAATAGATTTAATTTAAGATTTAGAATAATGGTTTAAGGTTTATGAATTTAAGATTTTGAATTTATATTTTAATTTTAAAGGTTATTATTTAAAATTTAATTTTAAAACACAAGTTGGCTTGTAGAATTTTTTTTCATTATCGGAGCATGAAATAAAATAATATTTTTTTTTTGGTATAAATATGTTAATTCATTTTGTCTAATTAGATTTGTCCTTTTTGTATTTTGAAATTATCTCGTTTAATTTGTTTCTTTATAATACTCAAAACAACTTTTACTAAGCAAGTTACATTTTTATCCTTATTTTAGTTTTTCAACAAAACAAAATTTAACTCTTTAATAATAAAATTATCATTTTAATCATTTTACAACTAAGGTCAACAAAGCTAAACTTTACTCGAAAATTGAATTATTCGACTCGACACGAAAAAATAGACTCATTTTTATTAAACTCACAATTTAATAAACTCGTCTAGACTCAAATTTAAATAAAATTTGATCTATGAAATAGAAATTTTAATAACTCAAAATTTTTAATAATTAGTTGATCAATTTTAAATTCGAGCCAAGTTTATCAATTCAATGTGATATATTATGTATATCATATATGAAAATAAGAAGATGTATATATTTAATATGAATATAGGAAGCTGTTAAATTTAGAATTAATATGTACTATAATATTATAAATAATTATAATTCAATTTATTAAAAAACACGATTTGATTTGAAATTTTTAAACTTGATTTGATTTAAATAATTTTTAAATAAAATTTAAATCGTAAAATAAGATTTGTATACTCGAATAACTAAAAAAAATTAACTCAATGAAAAATCAACGAGGGACAACTTAAAAGGAATGAAAAGAGTAGTAGTTTTAAGGTGAGAATATAGGTTTATATAGTTAGAAGTGAGTTAGTTTGGGTGCAAAACGTTTACCTCTTTTTTATATTTTTATTTATATCTCCGTTTTAAATTAGAGGGTTAGGATTTAAGGTTTAAGGGTTTAAGTTAAAGGTTATGGTTAGGGTTTAATGAATTAGATGTAGAGTATATATTTTAGAGTGTAGGGTTTAGGATATAGAAAATAAGGGTTAGAGTTTAAAATTCGATTTTTTAAAATTTTTTAACAGGAGACATGGATGGAGGTAGAGGATTTCTACTCTTTAATTTGAGGTTGTCCCCAAATAATAATTTTTTGCTTTCTTTATCGCTATTTATGTCTCGATATTAAAAACTTTAAGTTTTGGATTATACTTTGCTCGTCACTGCTTACACATTGTTGCTTCCTCGGTCCGCCTCCCTTACCTTGTCCAAAAAACAACAAACAAAATACCCTTTCAATTCCTGCAACCTGTGTTGTGTTTGCACATTGACTCGTTTGTTTGTTTCTACTTTCGACTCCATTTTCAAGTTACCATAATTCCTCGTTGCATAAGACACACCGCTACACTTTGGATTCTACAGGGGATATTCCTGGCTTTGAATGTAACGGATCATTACCTTCATGCTTTTATACTACAAATCCACCTCTCCGCATCTCTTACTGCTGTGCTTGGTTTCAACCCTTTGCTGCATCATCCTGTACCAACACCGTATGATGGCCCGACCGGCTAGTTCAGATGAGATACATTCTGTGACAATTGAGTTATCAGATAATGGAGTGAGCGTCTTAAGCGAAGTGTCGAGTTTACGTTCTTATGGCGAAGATGATGATGAAGATGATGTACATAAGTCCAAATGGACTGCGGTTGAGAGAGAACCGACGTCTGAACGAATTACTACGACTCTTTCCAATGACAAAGTGGCAGAGGAAAAAGTAGTCCCTGCAGGGAATATAGGAAGAGAAAGACTTGTTGATGTCACCAAACTTCGACCTGAGGAGCGGCGGTGTTTAGTGGAGAAGCTTGTTAAACACGTTCCGGATGATAACCTGTGTTTGTTGGAAAATCTTAGACACAGAATTGAAAGGTGGCTCTTAATTAATTGCCTGTCACATTGTGAGTTCTCTAATCTGATTCATAGTTTTGCGTATGTTTAAATTTGCAGGGTTGGGGTGAAGCTGCCTTCTGTGGAAGTCCGGTATAAAAATCTGAGCGTTCAAGCTGAGTGCCAGTTGGTTCATGGAAAACCTCTTCCGACACTCTGGAACGCCACGAAAGCTGCCTTTTCCGTAAGTATCACCGCTCGTTAATCGCATAGAATCCTGGACTAGGTCACCTTTTTGTAGCATCTGAAGTCTAGTAATTCTTAAGTATTTGTTTTCAGTTTTGTCTATTAATGCTTTCTAGTTTCTATTGTTGTGACAGGGTATTGCCAATTTATTAGGTTCAAAACAAGAGGCAAAGATACACATCCTGAAAGACGTCAGCGGCATCATAAAACCCGGAAGGTAGGCCTATGAAACTTGTACATCAAGCAACACAAGAGAATGAGTCCTGTGTTTTCTATAATGGGATTAGTTGATTAAACTTCTGTCTCGAACCCCTTTCATCTAGGATGACTTTATTGCTCGGCCCTCCTGGATGCGGCAAAAGTACATTCTTGCTGGCGCTTGCCGGGAAATTAAGCCAAACTCTCAAGGTGGCATTGATGACCAAAACTACTGCACTGCATGCAACAACTTACTGCAGCTTGATTTCTTAATTGCTAAGCTATCCTATGTTTATTAAAATTTTATTCTGCAAAAGGTTTCAGGGGAAATAACTTACAATGGTTATCGACTGGACGAGTTTAATCCTCAAAAAACCTCAACTTACATTAGCCAACATGATCTGCATACTCCAGAGATGACAGTAAGGGAGACACTTGATTTTTCTGCTCGCTTTCAGGGTATAGGTAGCAGAGCCGGTAAGTGCCCATACAAATGGTGATTTGAATACCAGTTACGTATTTTATTTTGTATTTTCTACTTTTTTCCCTTTTTATTCTTAATAAGAAATCATGGAGGCAATCAGCCAAAGAGAGAAGCAGGCAGGGATAGTTCCGAATCCGGATATAGATGCTTACATGAAGGTTTTTGTTTAGCTTTCTATTTTATCTTCGATGCTCGAAAAACTTCCATTCTTTAGCATATTGTTCTGTGGACTAAACTGTTACCGTTTCTTACAGGCAATATCAGTTGAAGGCATGGAAAGTACCATACAAACAGATTATATTCTGAAGGTAATCACTAGTTTTCATTTAAAGGGAAGAATAGCTTCTTGAAACATGGATTCATGCTGCTTTTTTTTTCTCCAGATTCTTGGACTTGATAACTGTGCTAACACAATGGTTGGTGATGCCATAAGAAGAGGTGTCTCAGGTGGTGAAAAGAGGAGGTTGACAACAGGTAGTGTTTGTTTGATAGTAGACATGCTAAATTTGTGCTGTTTTGATTTGGATCGGGTTGGATAGCACTGGATTTTCTTTTAATTGTAGGAGAGATGATTATTGGTCCAACAAAGGCTTTGTTCATGGACGAAATATCGAATGGCCTTGATAGTTCTACCAGTTTCCAGGTTCTTTCCTGTCTTCAGCATTTGGTGCATCTTACTGATGCTACTGCATTGATTTCACTTCTTCAACCTGCACCGGAGCTCTTCGAGCTCTTCGATGATGTTATTCTGATGGCAGAAGGGAAAGTTGTGTATCATGGACCTCGCACTTATATTTGCAAATTCTTCGAGAATTGTGGGTTTAGGTGCCTAGAAAGGAAAGGAATTGCCGACTTCATTCAGGAGGTATGCCTACTGCGAGGCTCATAGTTGTCGACATCATTGTCTCCATGTCCTCATTTGTATCTTAAATAGTTATTCTTTTTTATCTGCTGTAGGTAATCTCTAGAAAAGACCAAGCACAGTATTGGTTCCATAAGGAACTACCTTACAGCTATGTTTCTGTTAATCAATTCATCCAAAAGTTTAAAGAATGTGAATTCGGCATGAGTCTAGATAAGGAGCTCTCGGAGCCATTTGAGAAGACTAAAAGAGGCAGAGATTCTCTTTCCTTTAAAAGGTATTCGCTAAGTAAATGGGAACTGTTTAAAGCTTGCTTGATGCGGGAATTCCTGCTGATGAAGAGGAATGCTTTTCTGTATGTGTTTAAGTCCGTACAGGTAATTTACAACATGTTTCATCATGTGATAAACCTTCATATTTATCCTTCATATAGCTGAAATCATTACCTGAATTGTTTTTCTCTGCAGCTTCTCATGGTTGGTTCCATGACTATGTCGGTTTTCCTACGCACTCAAATGGCTATCGACATCATCCATGCAAATTATTATATGGGTGCTCTCTTTTTCACTATCATTATACTCACTGTTGATGCATTTCCGGAACTGAGCATGACCGTATCGAGACTAGAAGTTTTCTACAAACAAAGAGATCTTTGCTTCTATCCTGCGTGGGCTTATGCAGTTCCTGCAGCAGTCCTAAAAGTTCCGCTTTCGTTAATGGAATCCTTTTTATTGACTGCTATCACCTATTATAGCATCGGTTACAGCCCTGAGATCGGAAGGTGAGATCTGCACACATGAAAACTTTAGTTCTATGTTTATTGGGATTGAGTTCAAGTGTCAAATATATGTTATATGTAATACATAAGTGGCTTAATAATCCCTTATGCATGACTATTAGTATTTAGTAGTTGATTTATATATATGTGTGTATATATATATGTTTATGCCATCTGAAGTATATTATGTATGCTCCTCTTAGGTTCTTTCTGCAGTTCCTTGTATTCTTTGCTCTCCACCTAACAGGAATGTCCATGTTTCGTGTAATTGCTTCGTTGTCCCAAACGATAGTTGCTTCTACAACTGCTGGAGCTCTTGTACTAGTGACAATTACATCCTTTGGTGGCTTCATTGTCGCAGAACGTAACATTTATTAGCCACTCCACCAATTCATATGTGAAATTCATTTGCATAGATAAATGCCAAGTGTTTTTCTTTACAATTTTGTTTACCATATATGGCTGCAGCATCTATGCCCTCTTGGTTAAAATGGGGATTTTGGCTAAATCCGATCTCATACGGGGAGATAGGCTTGACCTTGAACGAACTTCTTGCTCCTCGGTGGGAAAAGGTAAAACCAGCTACTCAATAATGTTGCAGTGGTTGTTTCATGCTTCCTCTTCGGCATTTTTCTTTCTTGATTTCTTTTGGGAAAGCACTTCTAGCTACTTGCAAGTGCTGCTTAGAACATTAGATGAACCTCCTATCAATGATTCATTCATTAGGCAAAACTATGATATATTGTTTCTTAACTTGTTTAGTTTTGTGTATAGGAGTCTGGAAACACAAGCATGGGACAACAAACTCTAGAAAGTCGAGGATTGAACTACGATAGCTACTTTTACTGGTTATCTATTGCAGCTTTATTCGGATTAACAGTGCTTTTCAATGTCATTTTTACATTGGCTTTGACTTTCTTGAAGCGTAAGTTTACTTCAACTGCTGTGGAAGGTCCTCCTTAAAAGGAAAACTATATATTTTTAGTGCTAATAGATACATTGACGATGTTCAGCTCCGGGAAAGTCTCGTGCGATTGTTTCGTTTGAGAGATACTCTCAACTTCAAGGACTTGAAGAATATAGCAAAGATGAAAGTATACCGAAAGAAAGCAAAATCTCCTTTGAGTCTGAATTTTTTTCCTTTTCTAAGGAAGGTGAGAATATTGAATCCCCTTTAACATGAAAATTCAAATGTGTTCTGAATGTAATTTTTTTGTTCCATACAGGGAAAATGGTTCTGCCTTTCCAGCCCCTAACAGTCACATTCCGGAACGTGGAGTACTATGTGGATGTCCCTGTGGTAACAGTCCTGATCCTACAGCTAGTTTCATTCATGTAGTTGTAAATTCTCCATTTACGGTTTTAACTCAAATGAAGTTGTCAATTCTTGTTTCAGGGCTTTAAGAACAAAAGGATGCAGCTTCTGTCGAACATTACCGGGGCATTCCAGCCCGGAATTTTAACAGCATTGATGGGTGTTAGTGGAGCAGGTAAAACAACTCTTATGGATGTTCTTTCCGGAAGGAAAACCAAGGGTACAATCAAAGGAGAGATTAGAATTGGTGGGTACCTCAAAGTTCAGGATGCATATGCCAGGGTATCAGGCTACTGTGAGCAAACTGATATACATTCTCCCCATCTCACCGTCGAAGAATCATTAATATCTTCTGCTTGGCTGCGTCTTCCATCTCATATTGATTTGAAAACTAAAGATGTATGTTAGGCACCTTTCTTGGTCCATACATTACCCGAGATAATACTTCTTTGTCATCATTTTCTCTACTCTTTTTCCTTCCTGCAGAACTTCATCAATGAAGTACTCGAAACCATAGAGCTCGATGAAATCAAAGATTCCATAGTAGGCATAGCTGGAGTCAATGGGTTATCTACCGAGCAGCGTAAGAGGCTGACCATAGCGGTTGAGCTCGTTGCCAATCCGTCAATCATGTTTATGGATGAACCAACTTCAGGTCTAGATGCAAGAGCAGCAGCAATTGTTATGAGAGCAGTGAAAAATGTAGTTGAAACCGGAAGAACCGTTGTATGCACTATCCACCAACCTAGTATTCACATATTCGAGGCATTTGACGAGGTAGAGCAGTATGATATATCTTTTTCCACTGTATTATCCAAAAGAGACCCCCCCAAAGAGAGACCCCTCACTTTTGTCTTGCTCTCATGGCATGGCAGTTGATTTTAATGAAAACTGGAGGGCGCATTATCTACTCCGGACCACTCGGTCAGCAGTCCAGTCAAGTTATTGAGTATTTTCAGGTTAGTTTACTTGTGAAATTATTATGAACAATATGATGGTTCCAAGCATTATGATCTGATACAGAAAAGTAGATATTTTGCAAACATATTATCATTAATTGCTTCTATATAATGTGCTTCAGAACATCCCTGGAGTGCCCAAGATTAAAGACAATTATAATCCAGCGACATGGATGTTGGAGATTACTTCTAAATCTGCAGAGGCTCAAACCGGCGTAGATTTTGCTGATATTTATAAGAGATCCTCTTTGTTTCGGTACGTACAACTACAAATGCTAGGTGTAGACTAAAACTGTCTCGACCGCATGTAGCTGTTTTTTCAGCCATCAGTTTTTCATGCAACAAAAAATACACTTGTTTCATAGGCTAAAACTCTTTTGTCCATCTTACTATAACAGGGAAAATCTAGAGTTGGTTAAGCAATTGAGTTCACCACCTCCTGATTCAAAAGAACTGCAGTTTTCAACTCGATTTCCTCAGAACGGTTGGGAACAATTCAAAGCATGCCTGTGGAAACAGCACTTGTCATATTGGAGAAGTCCTTTTTATAATTTGACACGCTTTATTTTCTTCTCTGCCTCGTGTGTTATCTTCGGCATACTGTTCTGGCAGCGAGGGGACAAAATGTCAGTAACCCCGAAAACTACGAGCTTCAAAATGGAACATCGTCAAAAGACTGATGTAATATACTTTGTTGTTGTTGTCGTTACAGAGAAAACCAACAGGACCTATTTAATGCACTTGGTGTGATGTATGCAGCCCTATTCTTCTTCGGCCACAACTGTTGCTTATCTGTATTGCCATTCGTTTCGATCCAGAGATCAGTTATGTACCGGGAAATGTTTGCAGGAATGTACAGTCCGTGGGCATACTCATTTGCACAGGTTTAAACTTCACTCCAAAGTTATCTGGTTTAAACTCAAACACCAATGAAATTTCCATAGTAGACAGATAGTTAACTATGTTAGAAATTCCATTTTTGTTTTGTTTTGCTAATGACTCGAGTCTTGATTTCGCAGGTTGTAATTGAGATCCCATACCTCCTTACTTTGTCTCTTCTATACGTGATCATCACGTATCCGATGATCGGATACTACTGGTCAGCCTATAAAATATTGTGGTCATTTTACACCATATGTTGTTCAGTGCTATGCTTCACCTACTTAGGGATGATGATAGTGTCAATAACTCCCAACGTTCAATTGGCTTTCATTCTGAGTTCATTTGCTACATCCACCATGAATCTGTTCTCCGGATTTTATCTGCCCATAATGGTAAGTAAGCTCTGACTAGTTGCTGCATTCGGCATGTTTAAACATGAAATCCGAAAATAAAATGATAATCGATGGCTGCTTGCAGAAAATGCCGAGTTGGTGGGTCTGGCTACGCTATGTATCTCCCACGTCTTGGTTGCTGGATGCCATATTCTCGTCGCAGTATGGAGATATCGATAAGGAAATACAGGCTTTTGGAGAAACCAAGACAGTTTCTGCTTTCATAGAAGATTATTTTGGTTATCATCATAAGTCTCTAGGCTTTGTTGCCATTGTTCTCATCATCTACCCCATTGTATTGGCTTCTCTTTTCGCTTTCTTTACCGGAAAATTAAATTTCCAAAGGAGGTAAGCCAAATCCGATTCTGTTGCTGCTATCCGTATAAAACACTCCCTGATATACTAATAAAGAGAATTTTTGCATATGAATATCATCCTACTGAATGAATATATATGTCTGACTCGACTCGATACTCTTTACTCCAAGTTTTCAGTTACAGTAAAAGGCATGTTGTAAATTTTAAGCAATCCCAACAAAAAGTACACATGTCGTTTTGGTCATACTCGATTCGATAAAAATTCGTTGATGTAATCGTTATATTTACAATGTACTAGAAATCGTGTGGACAATCACCTTAGCTTCCACTACGCAGACGTCCTTCACCAGGGTAGCCTGAGCCTGTATGGTGGAAATACGCCAATGAAACGAATTTTGCCCACCCACTTTCCTGGCTTGACTCACTAAACCAGTGATTAAGTGTAACACAATCCGAAATTTAAACTTGTGATTCTGGTATGATCTACTTGATGGAAATGATTGTTAATAGATGAATAGTTTCTGTTTCTATACCTTTCCCGGCAATGTGCCTGCTCTGCAGCTGATCCTGGATACCCAAAGTGAACTCAGCAAACATTTTAGAACCGTCCGTAAGAGTGGATGAGTCCTCCAAAGCCAAATACAGATCGACACGAGTGCCTGTCGCGACCATTTTAAAATCGAAACGTGTGAAATATAGCTTGACGAGTAAATTTTAAAAAAAATCAGGTTTTATTTGCTTTTAATTATGAAAAAACCAAATTTTATTGAAAACATATATTATTTAAATTTTAAAAATAAATTGGATTCGTCATCGATCACTCTGGTAGGCCAGACACCATAAAACAAACCAGAGATTCATTTTGAAAATATTTGAGTTTGGGAGTCGGTTACGCGTAAGGACAACCCTTACGAGCGCCCGAAATCGGTACCTTTTTAATTACACGTGGCATTTTTGCATTTCAAATAACAGTATTAATTTAATCCGTCATTTTCAAATAAATATCATTCGAATAAGAATATCCTTTTGGATAAGAAAATACATTTCTTTTAAATACGAGCTTGAATAAGACGTCCTCTAGATAGGAAACCTTAATTCGTATTTAAAGAAATATAAGTTCTGCCCCAAAAGGTTTTAAATACATGACCGATTATAATCTTATTTGTTTTAAGTTTTAACCTATAAGGCTTTATTAATTAAATATTTAAACCCTATTAAATTATTAATTTCACCAAGTGTATTATGATAACATCCGAATGCTCGGACACTACCATCTCGACACCTAACAAAATTAATAATACTATTAATGTCACTAATTATTTACCTAATTAATTTTATTTAATTCTAATACCTAAATTATTTTATCGGTTTCTAGGTTTTGATGGTACATCAATACGATACCAAGGTACACTCTTTAGGTCAACGTCATGATACGTCAAAATACCTACCGTTTAGTGTATCCGAGATATATGATTAAAATGTCATCATTACTAAATTATCTCTCCTATTTAAATTAATTAATTTACTAAAGTAATTAACCCTAAAAGGCTCTAATTTAATTATCTAAGTGAATTAAATGATTCTAGAAAAATATACTATATGCTTTTAAAAAAACAAACAAAATAAATAAATAAACAAATAGTTAAAACCAAAATAATAGAATTTGTTGTATTCGAATATGAGAATTAAAATCTAAATATCATCTTCTCCGAATCTCAACAAATGAAATTTCACATCTAACTTCCAAGATTCAGTTCTGAAATCATATTATCATTGCCTTTGATTTATACATCTCAAAATCATTAATTCAAATGAAATAAAAAAGGCAATATAAACAATACCTGAGTGTGCTGATGTGCAAAGAATGCCTCCAACTTTAATGCCAATTAAGAAGGTTCATTTAATAGTCAAGGCTTTAGATGCATCATTTTCAAGCTTTTTCATGTTTAAGAACCGCCAATGTTTGCTTTTCTCCCACTGGTGATGGAGACGATGTCCCTCAAAGTCTCCAGCTTCTTCTATGCTTCCTCATCTTTAAAAAACAAAAAAATTGAAGCTTCCTCCTAATGAAGAAGACCCTGGAAACCTCTTTGCCGAATGTATTTGGTCCTCCAGCCCCATTTCTCAAAGACAACCGGCCAATGGAATATAGGATTTCAGAGATCCGGAGCCAAGGTTCCCCTGCATCGATTTCCTTTTCCCTTTTTTTTTCGATTTTCCATCCTTTTCAAAGGAAGCAAGACCCATAGTCTCGTTACCATAGGTAACTCAACAACTTCAACTCCCCAAAAATCTCTCCACCAACTAGCTCCCCCGTCGAAAATCTCTCCCATATCTTCAATTTAAATTTTATTTTTATTTTATTTTTTTATTTTATTTTATTATTATTACTTATTTACTTGATATTTACCTAGGCCCTTAGGTCATAAAATTCGGGTATGACAACTGCCCCTCTTTACTCAATGCTGTGGAGCAGGAGACAAGTAAAGACTGAAAAGACACGAATTTTTTCTAAGCTTCTTGGCCTCTATTACGCTAACAAATCTTAAAATTGTTCTTCTCATTACGAAATTCTTCAAGTAAAATACCTGTGATGGAACCCGAGGCTATTCTTCTCATTATGAAATTCCTCGTATCCCATGAAAACATGGAGCTGTTCTTCTCATTATGAAATTCTCCAAGGTTTGAAGCTGTTCTTCTCATTATGAATTTCTTCAGACAAGAAATGATGGAATCCAAAGATGTTCTTCTCATTATGAAATTTTTTGTATCCTATGGACTTTGGAGCTGTTCTTCTCATTATGAAATTCTCCAAAGTTTAAAAAGTTTGAAGCTGTTCTTCTCATTATGAAATTCTTCAAACTGATCAAGTGGTGAAAATCGAGGTTGTTCTTCTCATTATGAAATTCCTCGTCTTCGGGAAATTTAGAGCTATTCTTCTCATTATGAAATTCTCCAAGGTCTGAAGCTGTTCTTCTCATTATGAATTTCTTCAGACAAAAAATGGTGGAACCCGAGGTTGTTCTTCTCATTATGAAATGCTCCAAAGTTTGAAAAGTTTTAAGTTGTTCTTCTCATTATGAAATTCTTCAAATTGATCAAGTGGTGGAAACCGAGACTGTTCTTCTCATTATGAATTTCCTCATCTCCGGGAAATCTGGAGTTGTTCTTCTCATTATGAAATTCTCCAGATCAAAAAATGATGGAACCTAAGGTTGTTCTTCTTATTATGAAATTCCCCATATCCCGTGAAAGCTTGAATTGTTGTTGTTGTTTTGATTGTCCTTTTCTAAATCATTTCTTGTAGGTTTCTTAATCATGTTTAACAGAAATATGATGCATTATTAGTATGATCCTAATGCAAATATTTCTATTATGATGCATGAATGTTAATTGAAGACCACTTGGGTAAACTTTCAGCTTCAGGGAAAGCTCATAATTTCTTGCTTTATGTCCCAATATATCTTCTTTGACTGATATGGGAATTCATTCCATACTTGGGTTCAATTTTCAAAGTCTTTGCTCTTTTGCTCTAAAGCGTCGTTTCAGGTTTTCACTTTAGATTTATTCTTTATTTTCTTTTTTTGTCTTCTTTCTTTCTTTCTTCAACAAATGAAGTCTGTCACGATCTTAATGACACTTGCTCTTGTCTTCCATGAATTCAACATATAAATTTTGTTCTTGTATTGTCGACCTTTGAACACCAGAGAGGATCCATTCCGGGGAAGATTTATTCTCCGCTTTGAAGAAATTCACCATTTCCATTGCTTCGGTTTTCGAATTTGACACTCTTTTGTAGCATTGCCCCATTCAAATTTGAGCATAATTATCTTGTTTCTCATTCTGATATTCACCCTGTAGAGCTTCTTTGTCTTGTGATATCGAAATTGTAACAATTTCCACACTTTGATGAATTGATCCATCTATATTTTGCTCCAAATAATGGTCATTGCTCTCTCTTTGCCCCAAGTTTACTTGCGTCATCTTTGTTGCTTTTGCTCAAATATTTTGACATTTGGAGCTCTAGCTGTTCCTCGTTATATTTCATCAACAATCAAGTACTGAGGTCATCTTCTGTTCTACCTGCACTTAAAGGGTTAGTACATCATAGTAATACCCATGAAATCTTTTACTTTTTTTGTATCTAATCAATTTATCTTCAAGATGCTTGTTAAAACAATAAGTAAAAGGCACAAAATATTATTTTTACTAATTTTGAAAAATTTGAAAAAAAACTGATTGTCATGGTAAACAAGAAAACAAAATTAGGTCTTTGAATATCAAGTGCAACAAAGTCTTCGAACCAATTTGCAAAAATCAACTTCAATGTGACCCTTTTCAATTTATTAGATTTTCAGGAGAAACATTCTCATTTTCCGAACTCTACCCATGAAATCTTTTACTTTTTTTGTATCTAATCAATTTATCTACAAGATGCTTGTTAAAACAATAAATAAAAGGCACAAAATATTATTTTACTAATTTTGAGAAATTTGAAAAAAACTGATTATCATGGTAAACAAGAAAACAAAATTAGGTCTTTGAATATCAAGTGCAACAAAGTCTTCGAACCAATTTGCAAAAATCAACTTCAATGTGACCCTTTTCAATTTATTAGATTTTCAGGAGAAACATTCTCATTTTCCAAATTCTACCCTATTTAGGTGTCACTCTTTTTTCTCACTAGTTCACCATACCCAATTTTTTCCTCTTTTCTAATCTCGATCAAGTATTAGAAGACCGAAAATCCTTGAAGAAAGGTTAACCCTTGATAAACGAGATGTATTCTGAAGACTAACTCTCCTTACTCCAATATCCGCATATGGTCAAAATCGTCTTTTGTGGCTTGTTATGTGGGTTATGGCTCATGGCTACCGAAGAAAGGTATATAGGCTCAAATAATTATTTAAGGGTGATAAAATCAAGGATCATTGTCGCACTGATCTGAACATGCTCTGATGAAATACTTTTCTCTTTTTCTTTGTGGATCACTCTAGACTGTCCTTTTTTTTGGTTTTCACCCTAGAGGTCATTTCCTTTTCACCACTTCTTTTTCTAGTGGTTCATCTCATCAAAATATTTTACTGAACTTTATGTTCATTTTTCTTTTTTTGATGCTTCAACTTTTGTGTCAACAATTTGAATTTGACTTGTTTTTCTTGGTTTTGTATTTCACTTTTATTTTCTGCCACTTATTCTCAAGGCATCACAAAAAAAAATATTTCACTTTGAAACATATTTTCATCCTCTTTTGCCCCTAGTGTAGGGCTGATCCTTAGTTTGAGTTGAATCAAAAGAAAAAATAACATTAGGCTCAAAGGGGACAATAAAATGATATTTTTCTTATTTTCTTTCTTTGAGAAGGGAAATCAAGTAATGCCAAATATCATCCCATACTTGGATATCTTTGAAGAAAAGTAGCCTTTAGTTGGATGAAGTGTTGGGTTATTACTTCATTCAAAGATTTTAGTCAACAATGCTTGAGAGATAATTCACTCAAAATTTGTTTGGAATTTTCCTGTGATTCCTGAACACTTATTAATGTTCTTCTTTTAGCCTAAATAAAGCAGAAACGAGTCACATTATCGAAATTGATCTCCGAATTTGATTTAAGATCAATCCTGCAATTAGTATTCAAGACCTGAAAAAAGAAGTCAGTGATGATATATATATGTATGGGTGATAAAAAATTAACTTATAATAAAGAATCAAAGAATTAAAAAATTAAAGAATCAAATTATTAAAGAATTAAAGAGTCGAAGAATATGAATGTTTTCCACTTGAGAAAAATATATATGAAACAAGCATCATGAACAAATAAATTGAAATAGCCTCCCTTACAAAGGACCTCCAATGCTCGCGGGTAAAAAAAATAGGAAAATTCAGGGCATTACTCCGTAACGATCCAAAAATGAAGAAGATTCTCTGTGGTTTGACTGTCTATTATTTACCAAGAAAACCAGAGTGAGTTTCACCCACCCCATTTTTACCATCGACTTTGCTCTTTCTTGTTTCTGTCTCAATGCTGAATTCTTGGTTTTTGAAGCGTCAATGTAACATCTCATTTGGTTGGCCCTGTTTGGTATCGTTTAAGGTGAACAAATTCCCCAGGTCTTTGAATTGAATTTGACTATCTTTTCTCTTTCCGACTTCTTTTTACATTTTACTTTTTCTCTCTTTTTTCTTTCTTTCTATCAAGAAAACCTTGCAAATTGAACCCTTATATGAGATAAATTTCCATTTAGTTCTCTTTCATTTGTATTTCATCTAGATGATCATCTTTTTCGATCTCCCCGGTTCTAAGCGATGTGAAAACTGACATCCAATTCTGAGACCTGCTTATCTTTTCATGTTACCCAAGTGATCCTCAACAACTTTCTGAAATTTTCTAAT
The DNA here is from genome assembly GCA_035048815.1 of Abelmoschus esculentus. NCBI lineage: Eukaryota > Viridiplantae > Streptophyta > Magnoliopsida > Malvales > Malvaceae > Abelmoschus > Abelmoschus esculentus. Next base: position 4,192,453 of record JAUCBN010000021.1, read on the forward strand.
CTTAACATGTTTTAATTTATGCTTGTCAACATGCAATGCTACTTTAAAAGTAATATTTAAAACAAAACGGAATGTTTTTTATTGTATTCTCTTGAAAATCAAATATTTAAATGATGCAATGCATGAATACAAGAGATCGATTTCAAAAGCTAGTCATTAGACAATACTCATCTAACTAAAAGATCAAAAACAAGGAGAAGCCAATTTGTTGATAGAAGATAACTGGCTCGAGCTTCTTACTTGATCACCTCGTTTAGTCTGGTTCGACATCTGTCCTGGTATGTCGATGAAAATCTATTGACAGATCTGTAACTTTATCAGGCAAAACCTACACATATCCGACATTTCCTGTACTTGGTTTTGAAGCTGATCCTCAATTCTATCTTTGTATCATTTGGTAGCTATCTCGGCTTGGCTTTCGACGTATTCTTTACTTGAAACGCTGGTTCAAAACTTGCAAATTGATTTTCTGCATGTCGTGTTGTACCTTCTGAATTCCTCTTCTATTCCTCATCTTCATCATTCGATAATTCCTTGGGATGCCCCTAGTTAAACTTGTCAAATATCCACTTTCTGACTATCTTCGCCTCTTAGCTACCTGGACCCGACTTGAAGCTTAAATAATTGTTGAACCCAATATAAGTCTAACTCTTTTCACTTACTAGAATGGTGTAGCAAAACCTTATATCCTCCTATTGTTGATGTTGTAACCATTCTCCTGACAACAACTAAGACACCTTAATTTTGATAGACGTGCATCATACTTGAAGTCTTCTGAAATATCCTTGTATGATTGGTACTTGGTCCTCGAATACTAACTCTGATCTCGCACTGAGTCTTCTCGAATATGGTCCACCTCGACATAATGTCTTCCACTTGTATATCAAACCTTTAAGTTTATGACCATTGTCTATACAACTATCTCATGAATCGATATCTCTAATGCATGCTATATGAACTCACTCACACGCCACCAAAAAAAGTGTTAGTATAGTGAAATAATAATCTGAACAAAAATAAATTAATTTGTGAAAAATAACCAGAGAACAATTTATATTGCATAAAAGTTAATCAGAAAACATATTATATTGCACAAAAATAACCAGAGAGTAGTTAAACAGAGAAATCCTAATTTCGGTGACATTTTGGCAGCATACCGCCTTATCTTATGATCCCTGTCTGACTCTAATAGGGGTAGGTTTCTACTCTATTCATGTAGGTTTGGGTCTAGACACTGGGTTCCCGAACTGTCATTATCGTCTATTGCGACGATAAGACATCGATTCGGTGGTATAGGTCCCTTACAACAGAGGTGAAGACCTCACGACGCGTAAGGTTAGTATACCGAAAGTAGATAAAAATCCGAAGCTCAGAGCTAGAGAGCATCACGTCGGATAATATCTAACTCCCACTCAAGGGTAAAAGCTCAAGTCGAGAACTTGTGCATGAATGACAGATATATCACACAAATGAAAATACTATCCTCATTCGAACGATATTCATTTGACAATAATGAATTAATATATATATATTCAAAATACTGAAATGCCACGTGTAATTAATAATTAGGCCTGACTGTCAAAAATATCCATAACGGAGTCGCCAAGCTGTCGCAACCATTTTAAAACCGGAACGTGTGAAATATAGCTTGACGAATAAATTAAAAAAAAATCAGGTTTTATTTGCTTTTAATTATGAAAAAACCAAATTTTATTGAAAACATATATTATTTGAATTTTAAAAATGAATTGGATTCGCCACCGACCACTTTGGTAGGCCAGACACCATAAAACAAACCAAAGATTCATTTTGAAAATATTTGGGTTCGGGAGTCGGTTACGCGTAAGGACGACCCTTACGAGCGCCCGAAATCGGTACCTTATTAATTACACGTGACATTTTGGCATTTCAAATAACAATATTAATTTAATCCTTCATTTTTAAATAAATATCATTCGAATAAGAATATCCTTTTGGATAAGAAAATACATTTCTTTTAAATACGAGCTTGAATAAGACGTCCTCTAGATAGGAAACCTTAACTCGTATTTAAAGAAATATAAGTTCTGCCCCAAATGGTTTTAAATGCATGACCGATTATTATCTTATTTGTTTTAAGTTTTAACCTATAAGGCTCTATTAATTAAATATTTAAACCCTATTAAATTATTAATTTCACCAAGTGTATTATGATAACATCCGAATGCTCGGACACTACCATCTCAACACCTAACAAAATTAATAATACTATTAATGTCACTAATTATTTACCTAATTAATTTTATTGAATTCTAATCCCTAAATTATTTTATCGGTTTCTAGGTTTCGATGAAACATCAATACGGTACCAAGGTACACTCTTTAGGTCAACGTCATGATACGTCAAAACACCGACTGTTTAGTGTATCTGAGATATATGATTAAAATGTCATCATTACTAAATTATCTCCCCTATTTAAATTAATTAATTTACTAAGTGACTAACCCTAAAAGGCTCTAATTTAATTATCTAAGTGAATTAAATGACTCTAGACAAATATACTATATGCTTTTAAAAAAACAAACAAAATAAATAAATAAACAGATAATTAAAACCAAAATATTAGAATTTGTTGTATTCGAATATGAGAATAAAATCTAAATATCATCTTCTCCGAATCTCAACAAATAAAATTTCACATCTAACTTTTAAGATTCAGTTCTAGAACTATATTACCATTGCCTTTGATTTATACATCTCAAAATCATTAATTCAAATGAAATAAAAAAGGCAATATAAACAATACCTGGGTGTGCTAACGTGCAAAGAATGCTTCCAACTTTAATGTCATTTAAGAAGGTTCATTTGATAGTCAAGGCTTTAGATGCATCATTTTCAAGCTTCTTCATGTTTAAGAACTGCCAATGTTTGCTTTTCTCCCACTGATGATGGAGACGATGTCCCTCAAAGCCTCCAGCTTCTTCTATGTTTCTCCATCTTTAAAAAACAAAAAATTTGAAGCTTCCTCCTAATGAAGGAGACCCTAGAAACCTCTTTGCCGAATGGATTTGGTCCTCCAGCCCCCTTTCTCAAAGACAACCGACCAATGGAATATAGGATTCTAGAGATTCAGAGCCAAGGCTCCCTTGCACCGATTTTCTTTTCTCCTTTTCTTTCGATTTTTCCATCCTTTTTAAAGTAAGCAAGACTAATAGTCCCGTTACCATAGGTAACTCAACAACTTCAACTCCCCTAAAATCTTTCCACCAACTAACTCCCCCACCGAAAATCTCTCCCATATCTTCAATTTAAATTTTATTTTATTTTATTATTGTTACTACTTATTTACTTGATATTTACCTAGGGTCTTAAATCAAAATTCGGGTACGACAGTGCCTGATCCATGTATTTTTCCTGCATTTTCGGAAGGTCAGATAGGAGTAGGCCCCGAAGACGATCCATATTTGTATAATCATATTTGTATTAATGGATAATCATTTTTGATCACCAGAAAAGAAACCAGTTGATTCCATGTATTCTGAATCTAATTTGGAGAAGTCTTCAATCCTCCAGACATGCTTTCAACTAATGGCATCTTTCACCACAGACAAGCATTCGTCTCTTTCCGGTCTTGTTTCCTTGGTAACGAACACTTCAGCTCCGAACACGCAAGTGTCATCCAGTATGTATCCATTGGAGACATCGTTAAATGTTCGAATTTCGGAATGAGCTGATCAAATCCCCCTTGATGCTTCAATCTGTGAAACCGCCTGTTCCTCTCCTTGGCATCTATAGGCATCACGTGACAATAACAAAATCAATCCCAGACCTTCTATACATGTACACATATATTCTAAAGTTGATGGAATTAACATACCGTGAACTACCAAATACTCATCCTTGCTCTGATCCGGAAAACGGCATGGACCTCCAAACCCTGACGGTAGAGTGAACCGACATCGGTGAATACCATGTAGAGAGAAAGATGCTCTTTCGCATTCCGGCTTCTGTTCCCATTCGGATACAGTATCTGTTCCCTGTCCCCACCAGCTTGGAACTCCCAGGATTCATATTTTTCGATGATCTTCGCGAGTAATGAAAATGACTGTATCATTAGCACGTAATGACAAGGAACTGCTTCTGATATAGATCTTTCAGCTTCTGCAAATTTAATACTACTGTCATTAACAATAACAACACATACATACATACATACATACATACATACATACATACATACATACATACATACATACATACATACATACATACATACATACATACATACATACATACATACATACATACATACATACATACATACATACATACATACATACATACATATCTGTGTATGTGCAGAAAAATCATGGATAAACATGATGTAAGGATAGATATCTTCTAGGTTATCGGATACTTGAGTAGACATGGGGACAGATTTTGAGCATGAAAGAAGTTTCAGACACAGCTTAATAGTATCAAACATGATTTGATATATATATATATATATATGATATAACATAAAATAAATATCCTTCATAGGGATGGGTATGGAACCCGAACCCGACGGGTTCCGACCCGACTCGGTCTGATCGGGTCGGATTTTTTTGGTGAAAATTCGGGTTCGGGTCGGGTTTTTTTCAATGATGGTCTAGGGTTGGGTTGGGTTGGGTTCGGGTTTAGGGTGGAAAAAATTCGACCCGACCCGACCCGAGACGTAATTTTTCATATATATTTTAGGGGTATTTGCAATAATGACCCCTTTTTATATATATTTTATACAATTAGATCATTAAAATTAAATTTTTTATAATTAGGTCACTAAAATTAATTTTTTACAATTAGGTCACTAAAATTAAATACTTTACAATTATATCCCTAAATTTTATTTTTTACAGTTTAGTCCCTAAAATTTTGATTTTTTTAATGATTCGGGTCGAGTCGGATTTTAAAACTTAAAAATCAGGTCGGATCGGACCGGATGACGAGTGGAGGATATGATTTTTCGAGTCAGGTGCGGGTGGGACGAAAATCCAACCCGACCCGACCCGTGCCCATCCCTAATCGTTCACGTTATGTTTTGATCATGAGGTTAAAATTTTAATTTATGATAATAAGAATGGAATACATTTATAACATTTGTAAATTTGGACATTATTTAGTTTAGAGGTTTTGATGACCCCGATTTTGATTATCATAAAGCGTAAATTCTATATTTTTGTTTTTAATTAGTTTTGCATTATGCCTTTAGTGCATTTTTACCTTCAAACACCACTATGAACAATGTATCTTTAACATCCTTTAACTCATTATTTATCTCATCGATATATACATGCACTTAATTTTTTTATAAAATTTTAATAATATATATATTTACTGCGGTACATAACATTTAAATCCTAAACAAACGTTGCTAAAATATGTATTTATAGCGTCATATATATAACAAACGCTACTAAAATATGACTCTAGAGGTGTTCTTCAAAAAAAAAAAAACGTTGCTATCTAATATATATCGATGTTTATTCAACAAACACAACTAAATCTATAAATTTAATTACGTTTGCTCAAAAAACGTCGTTAACAGTATTGTTAAAATCTTTTTTTGTTGTAATAAATATTTTTACCATACAAAATAAAAAAATCATTACTTGAATCGAATATTTCAATTAAAATATCAATTGATGTTTAATTTAGTCAGTATGATTTATGATCCCATATCAATGGATGCTTAAAGCCTAAAGCCCCTTTTCTACTACTTAGCTTTGTTTTGATATTGTACTATATTGGGCTTTGCCTCATTAAAGGGAGAAAGGAAATAATTAAATTTAATTTGGTTAGGATGAATTTATATCATATAAAATTTAATTATTTTTATATAATTTTTGAATCATTGGTTAATAGTAATAAATGATTTAGATTGTTTTTTATTTATTTTTTAAGTGATAATCTCCATATTTTTTTTTATCGTTAATCTCTTCTATCTATTTACCTAACTGAGTGTAATTTGTCTTTTATGCATAAACTTGCTTTTGCTTTGGTTAGTTATCTGTATTCTCTGAGTCTTTGCGCTACGACAGAAATATCGGTTGATTGCAACATTTATTGGATTGTCGTAGTAACTTTGGGTGATGCGGCAGCTGAGAAATCCACACCAACCGGAGACTTCACCATTGTCTCGGCTTATGAACTACTTAAGGCTTCTTCATGGGATCCACTTGTACCAAAATGGTCTTTTATTTGGACTTTGTCGGTAATTCAACGTATTAGATCTTTTATTTGGTGTTATATTTGACGGAGTTTTCCAAAAATTGCTACTTAAAACCATATTTTTAAATAGGTACGGCGTGAAGAGAATATGGTTGTCAACCATTTGACTCGATTTTTTTTTATTCTGATTTTGAGCTTATAGTTTTGAATGAGAAACCTGATCTGCTTCGCCCTCTGCTTATTTGTGATCGTGTTGACAACGCTCAAGACGTTTTGCCTCATTACTTGCCGCGTGACGTTTTTTATTCGATGTTCTTTTGTTGGTTTCTTGTAGAGTTCCTCTCTTTGTTTATTTGTTGATATCATATGTCGGAGTGTACATAATTAACCATAATAGGTAATCGGTATAACCGTTATATTTTATAGGTTAATTAATCGAACCGTTAAAGTTAAACGGTTTCGGTTAACCAAACCATTAACAATTATGGTTAATGGTTAAGGTTACGGTTACAAATTTTGACTAATGGTTAACCTATAGGTTAATCGTGATTAAATTATATATATTTAAAATAAAATAACTTTTAAAACTTAGATGATAGTTTTTATGTCTTGAACTTTGGTTATTATATGTTAATTAAAGATTTATTTTTAAAACTTTGATGGTGTATTGTTATAATGTTATATGTTATAAACTTTTTAAATTTTAAACTTTAAAATATCATGAAACTTGTATGTTTTATCTTATGTTGAAACTTTATATTAGGTAAATATTTTTTAAATTATCACATTAGTGATCGTAATATATTTATTTAAGTATTTTTATGAATATTTTAGTATATTATTTATCAAAAAATAATTATATTATTTTCTAAAAAATAATTATATTAGGTTATAGGTTAACCTATAATTGAAGCGGTGGTTAATCGCATCTTAACGATTAACCAATCACGCTTCTTAATGATTAGGTTACGGTTAACAAAATTTAATAACAACTATAACGGTTAACCGACCTTTTAGACTAGATGGTACGGTTCACCTACCATGAACACCCCTAATCAGATGTACTCTTTTTTTCTCCATCTAGGTTAGGAAAACGATATTCATCATTTTTTAAAATTAGGGTTCATACATCAATTGTGCGTGAGAAAGAATTATTACCCCACAAACGTTCGATATTGATATCTTTAATTTTGTGTGGTATGTTGATATTTTAGAATATCAACTTGAATTTAATTTATTATTAATTATTAACTAGATTCGTATTCTAAATGAAAATATTCATTTTATAAGAAAATATATTTTTGTTACGAATATAAATTAGAAACATCCTATATGCTCATGGAACCTTTATTTATAAAAATGTATCTCATATAAAAGATTTTTATGTACGCTTAATTATGGTCTAGTTAATTTTAAGTAATGATATAAAAAGGCTCTAATTTAAATTTATGTTACTTAATCTAGGAATGTTATTTAACTCCAAAGTTTGCATGAGATAACATTCAAATACCTTAGAGCATCGTCCATATTAAATTTCAAAGTTATAGATAATATTCGCATATTAATTAATTATTATAATTATTTAAAGTTTTAATCTTATTAAAACTCTAATTAATTAGTCTAAATTATTTATTAATTTTATAGTATTATAACGAGTATGCTAAGGACCATGTTTAACAATATCCAATTGTTTTAGGACTTTTTGCTTCAAACTTCAAAATATTTCATTTTATATTCATTAATTTTTTATAATTATTTTTCTGATGGAATTATTAAAGTTAAAATAAAGAACCTAAAATCTAAAGCTCTATATAAAATTAATTAAATCTATGTATTTTAATTGGCTAACCATTATACTATATGTACTAATTGAAACATGCATCATTGTCTTATAAGAGCCCTAAGTTGCATACCCATACTGATATAGCCCATCCTAGTATTGATACGCTTGTCTATTTTAAACCAGTGCAACAATGGTATTGATACGTCTTTGTGTACCGATACCCAAAAATCTTTCTGAAATTTGAATTTTGCAAGGAGTATCGGTACACGGGATTGTCGTATCAATAAACATGTTATCTGCTATCTAAGCCCTTATTTTTCCTTTAGGGTACCGATATGCTCCCAACCCGTATCGATATCCTTGCACGAAATTGCAAGTCTGAACCTAAAATTTGATAAGAACATTAACAAATTCAATCTCAAATTGTTCCTACACATTATTGGAAGAGTTTAAGGTGTGTTGCCATCAGTTTTATGCCATCAAATATTCTATTCTAAATTTCACCATTAAAGGCCCTTAAGCTACCAAACCAAGTCAAACATGAAAATCACAAGCAATGCAACTTAATTTCATGTGATGAATGATGCATTGGAAGTTAAAGGGTGCCAACCTTAAGCCACAATAGCAAAAATATCCCCTCAAGCTTTCTCCTTGTCAAGCCTCCTTGAGGAATCCCTAACTTCTTTCTCTATAAGAAAAATATTAAGATCAATTATGAGACCATGCTAGGTGAGATTGTAGAAGCTGAAAATTTGATTAAAACTGAGAAAGAATCTCCACAACACCCATTCACGATTTTTGATCTTCAACCTCATCAATTACCTTCCTTCACCAAAATCAATCATTTTTACCTTGTATTATAGATCTTCTAATGCTCTATGACTTACCCTCAACACCCTAAATGATATTTCTAACCAAAACGGCCAAGCTTGAAGCTTTAACTAACTTTCCCTTTTGTTGTGAGAGAGAAAAAAATGATAAGAAAAAGCAAGGTTGATGACTTCACCCATACCACCCCTCTGCATAAAACATAACTCCCTTACTCTCTTTGTCCTCAAAGGGTGAAAATAGTAATTTACCCTCAACCAAGGCCTTAGCCAATTAACAAGCCCAACTCTATGAGCCCAAGGGCCAACAAAGGCCCAAACATTGAAGCTCAATGATTCAGGTTAACTCTACACTCGGAACCAAAATTCAAGTCATTATATCTCTCCTCTCCTTAAAGAAAATTTCATCCTTAAAATTTATCTGATAGGAAGAGATACGGATAAAAGGCTCTAATATCCTCCTCGACTTCCCATGTTGCTTCTTCCTTCCCATGGTTCCTCCACCACACTTTCACCAAAGGTATACTCTTGTTACAAAGCTCTTTTACTCCTTGGTCTATAACTCCGATAGGTCATTCTTCGTAATTCAAATCCGTATCGACTTCGATTTTCTCAAACTAAATCACATACAAAGGATTAGAACGATAACATCTCAACATACACGTGGAAAACATCATGTATACATGTTAACTCTGGAGGTAGAGTTAGCCTATAAGCCACCGGTCTAACCCTCTCAAGAACTTCATAAGATCCGATGTACATTGGACTTAACTTTCCCTTGCGAACAAAATGGATGATCCCCTTTCATAGAGATACCTTGAGAAACAATTTCTCTCATAGATTATACTCGATGTATTTATGCTTTTGATCCGCATAAGTCTTATGTCGGTCAAAAGCTGCTTACAACATTTCTTTAATGATTTTCACTTTCCTCTTAGGTTTGCTTAATATACTCCGAACCCACTATCTTTCTCTCGTCAAGCTCGGTCCAACACAAAGGTGTCCTACACCTACTCCCGTACAAGAACTTAAAAGGATCTATTCTGATGCTTGATTGATAACTATTATTGTAAGCAAACTCTACCAACGGTGATTGCTCTTAATTCTTAGGCAAAGTTCACCAAACAACATTGAAGCATATCCTCTAAGATCTAGATGACTCTTTCATACTGTCTATTTGTCTAAGGATGAAAAGTTATACTGAAGTGTAACTTGGTATTCAAAGCCTCGTGGATTGACTTCCACAACATTGCCGTGAACCTAGGATCCCTACCCGATATGATCGATGACAGTACGTCGTACAACCTTACGATCTCTTTGATATACTATCGAGCTAGCTTTTCCAAACTGAAGTCCATACACACAGGTAAGAATTGAGCCGAATTTGTCAACCGATCAAATATAACTCATATAACATTATACTTCCTTAACGTCATCATTAACCCGGTAACAAAGATCATAGTTACTCGATCCTACTTCCACTATGGAATCAGGATGGGCTGAAGCAAACCCAAAAGAACTAATGTTTCTCTTTAACTTGCTGACATGCCAAACACCTTGTCACAAACTCGGAGACATCCCTTTTCATACATGGCCACCAAAAGAAAGAAAGAAGATCCTGATACATCTTATTACTGCTCGGATGAACAAAAAACGGACTATGATGAGATTCCCTCAAAATGTAATCCTTTAGATCCTATAAAGTTGGTACACATAAACGACCCTTGAAGTATATGAATTCATCTTCTCGTACCTCAAAGTCAGACATATTACCTCTATGAATCGCCTCTATATGAGCTATAAACTCCTCGTCAAGCACTTGTGTTCTCTTTATCTCTTGTACTAGCACGAGCTCCACATGAAACTCTAACAAAAAAACTCAATCTTCAGTCATCCTCAACCATGCAAACATAGATCTCAAGTTTGACACAGACTTTCAACTCAAGGCATAGATCTTTTGACTAGTTGGGGTGATAATCTATGACACAATCATAGTTCTTTAACAAATCTATCCACTATCGTTGTCTTAGATTCAACTCTTTCTATGTAAACAGATACTTCAAACTCTTGTGATCGGTTTAGATATAACATTTCTCCCCATAGAGATAATATCTTTATATCTTCAACAGAAGATAATTGTCGCAAGCTTAAGATCATGTATGAGATAGTTCCTTTCATGAGTTTTCAATTGTCTTGAGGAATAAGCTACCACCTTACCTTCTTGCATGAGCACGCAACCTAACTCATCCAGAGTTGAAGGCCTATCTAGTTGTGTTAGGACCGATGCCTCGATTAGATAGGCCTTCAACTGCTCAAAAATCTATTGTCTTATCTCATTCCATACAAACATAATCCTTTTCTGAAGCAACTTGGTCAACGATGCCACTATGATCAAAAAGCCTTTGACAAACCTCATGTAGTATTCAGTAAGTCCAAGAAAGCTACGAACTTCCGAAATATTCCATGGTGATTTTCATTCCAACACAACTTAGATATTCTGAGGACCTACAGGGATTCCATCCTCTGCAACTATGTGGTTAAGAAATGACATATCTAACAACCAAAACTCATATTTACTAAACTTGACACAGAGATGGCTATCCCTCAACACCTGAAGAACCACTCTTAGGTAATAGTCATGCTCTTTCTTCGAGTGTGAGTACACCAAGATATAATCGATGAAAACGACCACAAACTGATCCAAGTACGTTTTGAAGATTCGGTTTATCAAGTCCATAAAAGATATTGGTGCATTCGTGAGCCCAAACGGAATCACCAACAACTCATAGTGTTTGTACCATGTCCTACAGGTTGCCTTTTGGACATCCTCTTCTATCACTTTCAACTGATAGTACCCCGACCTCAAGTCGATCTTAGAAAATACTCAGGCAACTCTCAACTGATCAAATAAGTCATCTATCCTAGGAAAAGGGTAATGGTGACCTTATTGAGCTGACGGTAGTCAATGTACATTCGTATCTATTCGTTTTTCCTTTTAACAAACAACACTGTTGTTCCCTAGACCCCAAGTTGACACACTAGGTTAGATAAAATCTCTCTCAAGCAACTCTTGGATCTTTTGTTTTAACTCTTTCATCGTCGTTGGTGTCATACGATACGGTGATATAGAAACCGGTGTCATACCCGATATCACATCTATATGAAACTTTAACTCACAGTTGAGAGGTAAACCGAATAACTCTTTAGGGAACACGTTCACATACTCACAAATTGTCCGTAAGCTTTCTATCATAAGGATCTTAACACTCATATCCACCATGTGTTCTAAGAAAGCCTCACAACCCTGTTAGATTAATTGATGAGCTGACAATGCCGACACCATATTCGATAAACACGGGTTTCTCTTACCTCTCACCATAAACTTAGATCCATCCATCATCGGGAGCTTCAAACTATTGGATCTACTCCCCAAACTTGCATCGTATTCGAATAACTACTTTATCCCAAGGATTGCATCAAACTCTTGAAACAATAGGACCATAAGATCTACTAGAAAGATTGGCCCTTGCACCAAGATCGAACACATCCAATATACCTTATCCACTAACACATCTTACCCCAACGAGCATGTCACACTATAGCGACCCTCTCGCTAATTAAAAAAAGGATAGGTGTAAAAAGCATCGTTAGGTTAAAAAAATTGAGAAATCAGGTCTTGAAAATTGAAATTGAGAAATTATACCTAAAATTTAGGGATTTTAAAATTTGGGGATTAGGTTTTAAAATTGGAAAAGGTGAATTGAGAAATCTAGGGTTTAGGTTGAAAAATCAATTTGAAAAGAATTAGGAATTGAAAATTGATTTTAAAAAATAAAGAAAAATAAAATAAAAAGATGTTGAAAAAGGATTTTATAAAAGGTTAGAGTCGCCACCGGTCTCTTTGTACACCGGACACTGTAAAAACTAGAGATTCGAAATAATTTGTGTTCGAGAGTCGATTACGATTAAAAACGGTGTTAACATTTAAAACCGCCCAAAATTCTCACCTTTACAAAAATACAACTTAAATAATTTTGAATTTCTGATTTAAAGTGACATTTACTCGAAGTTAAACGCATACACCGCCAGCGCCTGATGTCGGACTCATTACGACCGAATAAAGAAGTATTTTATTAAGTTCATTGATTAATGAGGTGTGACTTGCAAGAATAAATATATACAATATATACAAAAATAAATACATACATGAATAGTAAAAATAAGCACACAAATTTAAAGACATAAAACAAATAAAATAAATACATAAAAGCATGCATAAAAGAAGAAACATAATAAAATAAATGTACAACATGAACAAAACATGTAACACATAATAAATGAATATAATAAAAATAAAGCAAATATCAAAATTAAAAGAAATAGTGGTCATATTAAATACAAAACAAAACGTAAAGACATTAAAATAAAAAATACTGGAAAGGACTCGATTGAAAGGATTTAAAAATATTTAGATCCTTAAGATGTTATTTCAAAATGGGGAAGGACTTAAAAAGAGGCTTTAAAATACATAGGGACCCGAAATAATTAAACCATTACTAAAATAACAATTATGGCTCGAATTAGTAACGAAATTCAAATACAAAACCAAAAAGAAAGGGCCTCGGGTGTAATTTGGTTGACATAGAAGGGTTTAATGAAGTGATTTTCCACTTTAAAAGAGGGGCCTTAGTATATAGGTTAAAAAAATTAATTTGAACCCCCTTTTTCATTTATTCAAATCGAAAACCCATCTTTTCTCCAAACTCTTTGAAACAAGATGAACACCTTCAAGGTGTTCATCGTTTAATGCAAAAGACACTTATTTTCCAGAAAACGGTAGCCACAAAATCAGAAAACCACCATACCGGCTCACCACAAAAACCTCCTTTTAGCACCAAAATAAAACCTTTTTCTCTTTGCTTACAACACAAAAACCCAAAAACCTTCTTCGTTTTATGACCCAAAATACGAAATCAAAATAGCAAAAAACTTTTCTTTTGAATGAAACGAAGATAAGACTTTGATTCAAGGATCGAGTCTTAGATCTCCTCCTCTCGGCTCACCATCAACAACCCTAAGGTGTAAGGATTCTCGCTGGAATGAGATCGACAAGACCATACCATATTTCGAAGGTAAAAAAACTAACCCTAACTTTTACTTTAATTTTTGATGCATGCAACCTAAGACTAGAGGTTTTTACCTTTGAAACGGATATACTTTTATATTGATTTGAATATGGTGGGAGAACCCCTATTACAGTCATTTGCTTTGGTTTAAATAACCGATTTTACAGAAATTAGAATGGAAAAAACAATCCCTAAATTCTTATTGGTTCTGCGATTTGGCTCTAAATTTTTTTGGATTTATGTGTTGGTATTGCCTCTGAAATCATCTAAATCTTGTCGAATGGTCCCCTGAATTTCGTTATAGTGGTTGTAATTCTCTGATATTTCTGTATTTTTGGCTTAATTCCTTGTACGATTCTGATAATTTTGTTTGTGTATGTAATGGTAATCGTACGAGTGGCCGAAGCAAGATGGGACCATTGGAGGGTTAACTGGCGAGGTATACGAACGACCAGATCTGCATTTGAAAGGGCGTACGTGCACGTGACGCGCGCCTGAGGAAACAAATGGTCGACGCGTCGGCGCATAGGAGTATGCGAATTGGCTCTCCTCCATTGTATCTGGACAGTTGGATCTAAATTAGATCCAACAGTCATCTAGCAGCTGCGCATGGAGGAACACATCAATTAGGGATAGGTTTAATGGAAATCGGGTTACTCGATTGAGCTTAGATACGAGTCTTGTGTAATGGGTTGGTGTAATTATATTAATATCGTGCTTGTATTTATCATTTTTATTTCGGTTTTGCAAAATATTTGGACTATATATTATTTATTTATCCTGTTGAAATGAATTATTAATAAAATGGGGTTTTCATTTATTCAGATTTGATTTTAATATAATAATAAAAAATAAAAAAATATTAATATATAATAATAATGATAAAAATAAAATAATAATAAATGAAACCCAAAAACACTAGTTAAAGCTAATATAATTTTTATGTTTTTTTAAAGTATTGAATATAAAATATTAACAAACAAATATAATAATATTTTTACTATTTGTTTTAATAACATATACATAATAGAATAATATTTTTGATTTTTTTTTAGTAATAAAAAAATAAAATTGAAATAAAACCAAAATTAAAAAGGAAAATAAGTATTATTTTTTGTATTTTTTGATTAATAATTATAAGCCCATGTTTTGAATTTTAGCAAAAATTAAAACCGGGTTTTTAACCCTGAATAAAATTAGTGATTACACACATGAACTCCTAATTTTAGATCCTTGACTAACAAACATTATTGAGATGTCACACTACAAATATACGTGTAGGTAGACCTCGATTCTACAAGAGCAACTATACAAAATGAAAACAAGGTAAACGTACCTGAGATAACATTTGTAGTTGCACAGTCCTCATATGCACTCACCTCATATTGTTTAGCTGATGCTCTATCAGTGAATTGAAAGGTGTCTCCTATTGCATGGCTTGCTTTACCATATAAGAACCCTCTACCCTTCTAGGACTGAAACATAGTCCTCTAATCATGACCTGAAGGTGCCTTCATAACCTCAGGACAGTCCATCACAAAGTAATCCGGTGACTCATATTGGAATCAAACTTTGGCATTGCCCTAACACTCACACTTGTGGCTTCGACCACACTGATTGCAAACTGGTGCACCGATACTCCTTTGTGAACCTTTCGGGCTCCTAACATAATAGGAAACAGACTGCCTCCTACGCCTCATAGACTCTAACCTTCGGTTCGACATTGAACCTTTATTTGAAGTTCATATGTTCTTAATCTAACAGTTCCTACGCCTATCAGAGTGAGACTGAGAGTTACTAGCATTGCTCTGACTAATCTCACTTGAGCCTCTTTGCCCAACAAACGACCCATAGGTCAACCCTTGTACCTATTCTAGAAACTTAGCACTGACAATCAACTTTGAGAACATCTTAGGTGGTGCAGTAGTAAGATAAGTCTAGATCTCATTTCTCAGACCTTTCAAAAATCTCTTACACCTAATTTTTCTGTTGTAACTAACTTTAGAGCATACTGGCTCAACTGTAGAAACTCTTGCTCATAGACAAAGACTATTCGGTCCTCTTACACAAAATGGGTAAATCGTTCCCTTAAGGTTTCAATGTGGGTTTAACTCACATACTTTCTTTCAATCTCATCAAGGAAGTCATCGTAAGTAGGTTGGTTTGGATACCATCCAAGCTCCATGATCTCCCACTATTCCCTTGCATTGCCTTTTAAAAGTGACAATACACATGATAGCCTGTCCTCGAATCTCAACATCTATCCCATGATCCATCGGGTGTCATACAACTACTGATCAATTTGTACGAGATTGTCTTACCTCGTTCTATAGAAATTTACCGCTCTTTGCCTATTCACCCTCTTAGTCGGTGCCTCTCGAGGCGTAGCAAACGACCTTGGTATAGCTTTTACGATTCTTTGTAAAGCCCGGTTCAACTTTGAAAAGTAGTTGGTCCCTTAACCAACTACAATATCCGATGATGCCTCCACATCGGGTACATACTCATCGTTAAACTCTCCTTCTCAGGAACCTCAACTTTCCTAATGATCTCTAACTCACCTTGGCATGACTCTATTTCTTCACAATAAGCAAACAAGGTTACACCATCAAAAAATTCAGCTTAAAGCAAGTATATTATCAACTCATGGCCATGTACTCGTCTAACACCTATATACCAAACTAGACTCCCTTGGTGACTTCCTAGAACCGACTAAACCTAAACTTTGATACCACTAAATGTAACACCCTTGACCTGGATGTCACTTTAGGCCTCCGGCCGAAATTTGTACCGCAAAAAGTATGCTTCAGAAGCCCATTAAATCGTTCAAGTCCAAAACAAATCTATCAATTTCAAGACCAAATAAAACGAGTAATTCAAAAGAGTAATAGTGAGATCCAAAATAGTTGCAAACTATTAAAAGCATCCGACTCATAATCCAAATTAAATAAGAGTTACTTATTATAACATAAGGTTCGATAA
Organism: Abelmoschus esculentus; assembly: GCA_035048815.1. Taxonomy (NCBI): domain Eukaryota; kingdom Viridiplantae; phylum Streptophyta; class Magnoliopsida; order Malvales; family Malvaceae; genus Abelmoschus; species Abelmoschus esculentus. The sequence continues at coordinate 4,209,361 of JAUCBN010000021.1, forward strand.
TTACAAGCCCATTACATCAAATAACTTGTACTCTGACACTAAATTAATGCTAAAATATAACCTCGATGGTGTTCCTCTGATCCATAACTTCACCTAACCTACATACGGAAATATATTTCAAAATGTTAAGCTACAAAAGCTTAGTGGGTACACCACCACTTGACCAACATCGTACATAGCATGAATAAAGCAATACAATAAATGTAATATCATACATGATATGGTGGCACTACCATAATTTCCTAAACACATGACATCATGAATGTATACTATCGCACACAATATATATATATCAACCAAAAATCACAAAGTAGTAAGGCATGCATCCATACAACATCAGGATCCTACACTACGAATGAGGGTCACGTCTATATAACATCGAGATTCTACACTCCGAGATTGAGGTACACATATGTAACCCCCTAAATCTGACCCAAAAGAAATAGGTCAAATCTAAGAAATCACGTTTGAAACCTTTACCCTCAAGAAAAATAATTTTAAAAATTATATTTTAATTTAAAATAAAACCATAATGATAATATAATTATCCAATTGTCTCAAAGTTTTCAAAATAATAAATGATAACCTGAATATCTAAAAATATTTTCGTTTTGATAATAAAATAACTGAATAAAATCTGAGATCCTCCAAGTACCGTATCGCTTAAAGTTTAAAGATCTATAAGAGAAAACTAAGAGGGGTAAGCTAAAGAGCTTAGTGTGTTTCTAAGGTGTAGATAAAAACAACAAAACAAGATTTATAAAATTATTTTTCAAGAGTAATATTTAAAAAAATACGGTTCACATAAATAATTTTCTCAAAAGTAAAGTTTTGGAAAAATGTAAATCATGATGTATGGATGATAACATACTCACAATACAAATCCCAACTACAGTGTCACCAGTCCGAATGGAGGAGCTCTGTAAAACTAAATTTGATTTTTGATATAACAAATATCTTAGAGGACTATTTTAAAATAATTTTTAAGTCCCTAAATCAAAAATTCTCTGTCAAGTCAAACCAAGAACACTAAAAATATTTTTCTAATTTTTTTTTCCAAGCGCTTTGATCCACTAGAACATGTATCGATATCGACCTTTAATTTGCAGAAAAATGTTCTTGAATTTTCAATAGATTTTCAATACCTCTAAAACAGATATCAATACCTATCTTTAATTTTTCGAAAAATGTTCTTGAATTTAACATCAATTTCAATACATGTTCCGATACTATAACTAAATTGCTAAGAAATGTTTCGAACCTAGTATCAAAACCATGTTTTAATCTTTTAAACATTTTAAAATTATAATCAGGTGTTTCGATACCAGTATCGATACCCTGAAAATCCAAACCACTTTTTTAAGCTTCAAATCTTTTGACCGTTGGTGACAGTTGAAGCATTAAATGGTAGTTAAGAAGTTTTGATACCCGTTTCGATACCAATGTTCATAATTTACTCTGAGTATCAAAACATGTATCGATACACCCTGCTTTAAAACATAGCGTTTTGATACCATGACCCATGGTTTCGAAATCCCTATAATAAATGAACAACGTATAACACCCCAAATTTGGGCCTAAAAGTTTAGAGGTCGGTTTAGAGTTTTAGTGGACCGATTTTGTTGGTTTAGCCTAGTTCGGGATTAAATACTTAAAAATTGTTTTTTAATCAAAATAAATCATGGAAAAAAATTATAAAATCCTTAATTAATATATATTAGACTTTGGTCAAATCAATTTTAAAAATCGACCATTGAAACCCTAAGGTTTTGAAGTTAGTGATCGTTCTGTAAAAATTGAAAATTTTAGGACAATTTTTTGAAACAAGTCAACACTTTGAATCTTTAAGGGATTTGATCCAATTATAATCCTAGCTGGTCTAGGCTTTCCAAGTATTAATTAATTAATCCCAAAATCTATTTTAAATTAAATAACTTAATTAAACTCAATTTAAAACTCTTAAAACCTTTTAATTAACCTAAACATCACATATTTTTCTAATTTTCGTTTTTCCTCTTTGGAGGCAGTCGTTCATCAACTTTTCAAGGTAAAAACTCATTCTTTTCCACTAAAAATCGTTTACAATAATTATTTTAACTTTTCTCCTTCAAATTTTCTTGTTTTCTTATCGTTTTCTTGTTTTAAAACCCGAAAAGCAATTAGATCAGTTTTGGAGGTGAAATTTTTTCAATCCTCTAGAAAAATAAAGTTCTTTACTGAAATTCCCAAGTTCTTGGCTTGGAGAAATTGTTTTAATCCTTTAATTTCATAAAAATCGATTTTTCGGCTAAAAATCTCAATTTTCGTTCAAGGGTTTTTACCCACTGTTTTTGGGTCTTAAATGGATTATTTTTAATGCGTTAGGATGTTTATAATTTTTTTTAATATCCCTAATCCCGGACTATAAGCTTAAGTGAAGTTTAGTATGTTCTGACAAGTTTTCGGTTTAAGTTTTGATAGGTTTTAAGGGATGTTGTGTAGGGATCCAACTTGCTGGTTTCTTTTTTGGGTTTAGAAGCATCAAAACCATTGGTTTTGATGCTTGAAACAGGACAAGAGTTAGGCGATCGCGTTTGAAGGCGTTTCGGTTCGTTTCAGTGGTTTAACGAGCAAGTATCGGTTATCGGTGAGTAGATTATGAGAGCTGCCAAATTGGCATGATTTTAAATGTGTTTTCAAAGCTTTGTGGGTGTAGAGGTGTGAAAAACCTCCTTATACTCGTAAGTAAGTTTTAAGTATTGATTTCTTAAAGGTTCCCATATTATGCCTAGTTTTTACAACATTATTTGTCATGCTATTATTGTATTGTGCATATGTAATTATGCATGTATATAAATGCTCACGAGTCTATTTTTAAAGAGATTTTATATGCATTCGATGTTCCCATGGTTTTGTTTTAAAAAATAAGATAAAAGTGGTTTTACTGGTTTTTACAAGTGATGCATGAAAAGTGGGATACATGCGATTTGAATTCTGTTTTGAATTATGTTTTGAGCATTGATTTTTGATAATACATTGTTTAGTTAAGTGATGAACCTTATGGGATAAGTTGATCGATCAATAGGTTCTAGAGTGTACTATAAACATTCAAAAGTCATACGTGTATAAATTCCTTGTGTGTTGCATTTTGCCTTTTATTCTAATGCTATATGATGGGAGTAGTACTATCACATACGGGTTGATCAGAGTAGTACTATCACCGGACACCAAGGTGAGATAATTCATGTTGAGAGTAGTATCAACATGCGCATGCTCTGGGAGTAGTACTAACATGCGTTTGCCCGTTTATCCTAATGATTTGGAGTAGTACAAATAGGATCACTAGTACCGATATATATTTTATTTTTCAAAGGCAAGTGTCATGGTAATTATATGTTTGCATATGAGATTATAAATGTGTTTTAATCAGGTTTTGTGCATTGATATGCATGTGATTTAAGAATTTTTATGTTGTTAGCATGCAAGACTTGAGATTTTTGCATTGAGATGCATGTGTAAGCATTGCTATACGAGTGGCATGTAAGACTTGTGTTTTTATTTATAAGGCATATGATTTCAAAGAGGTATTATTACCAGATTTTAATGATGGCATTGTAAGGCATGGTTTGATGACACTTATTGAGTTTTTATAAATGGCATTGTTAGCCATGAACGTTTTTTTATAAAGAGCATGGCATATGTTTTGAATTGATGAAATCGGTTTATTATGGGCTGCATTGCAAGATGTTTTCAAATAAGTTTTAAATGTTTTTTATTCCATCAATAAGCTTTATGCTTAACCCTCTCTTTTACCTTGCAATGCAGGATATAGATGTTGAGGCAGCAAGGAAGTAAGGATTCCATGTAATCGTCAAGTATGAGCTTAAGTATATCTTTTTTGTAATTTTAGTAGTAGTGAGGGAGCAATGAGGATGTGTTATCATATTATGAATAATGTCTATGCTTTTGAGACTTGAAATGGTTATATGCTTATACATATTTGATGAATATCAAAGTTGATGTTAGCTTGTGACTTTAAATTAAATTGCCCATTGATATTCCTTTAATATTAATATAGTTATTTTAAAGTTTGATTCTTGATATCCCTATGTTTGAATTTAAGTGTTGTTTATAATGAAGCATGACTACTTAGGAGTTGAATATATTGTTGTTAACTAGGTTGAATTATATCTAGATAATATGCCATGACATGTGCTTAAAGTGTTTTTAGATGATTTTGCATATAGAGAATATCATGAAACCTTTGGAAGTTGTAAATAGTCTCTAAACTTTGAGCATGCAATTAAATGACTTATAGATATTATTTTAAGTCAAAAATTTACATTCAAGCATGAAATATACTTAATTAAATATTGATAACCTTAATTTCAAAATCAATGTATAAAATTCTAGAAATTACGATTAGGTCCATAAAACTTGTTCGATTAAATTAGGACTCGCTTCTCTTTAGTTTCCGCTGCAATTGAATTCAGTCCTTGTATGAATATATAGGGTCTAATTAAAGCAACTAGAAAACATAAAAGGAAAATTTTAAGTTTTTTTAGGGTTGTTTATCGGGGCGAGTCTCCGAATTATCCTCGGTATTCCCCGTGTAGCTCGTCCGAGTCGGATGGTGTCTAGACCGGGTCGAGGGGTTACACAATGTCTCTTTCTATTTGATTACTATTTTAAAATAGGTAGCACGTGTTTTGATACCGTAGACTGCAGAGGTGCATTTTTTGTGGAAAGAAGAAGCTCCAACATCCATATTTACATTTCCAACTCCAACTATTGAACCTCAAGCAAACATTCAAGTATTGCAATCCAACTCCAAGCACTTTATTGAAGATCTTTGTCTTCTAACTCCTATATTTCAATTTGATTCTTTGAATAATTGAGTTTGGGGAGTGTTGTTCTATAATTGGGATACATTTATCTTTTGAGAGAAAAAAAATTGTCTATTTCATTTACCTTGTAATCTCTTGTGAGATTTAAGTCAATTTTGGGTAGAAAATTGGCTTGTTATAAAGGTTAGCCCTTGAACCTAGAAAAAGGTTGAATTCATCTAGTGAATTGGTTCGAAAAATCCTTAGTGAGAGAAATGATAGTGGATGTAGAGCTTGTTTTAAAGCTTGAACTACTATGAATCTTGTGTTCTTCATTTATCATACTTTTACCAATTTCTCTACCTATTTTTTTTAAATAGCTAATTCACCCCCTCTTGTCCAAATACATTGATCGATCAACTCTAAAATTGGTATCAAAGCTAGATCTTTAAAGGGATTAAAATCCACCAAAGAAGATCCAATGATTATTGACCATCTTTACAAGTTAAAGCAAATGACCTCTACTTCTGAAAGTTGGAACGAGTATCACTCCATCACCATGCCTTCATTCCTCAATGGTGATAACTATCCCTATTGGAAGAATAAGATGAGGTTGTTCATCAACTCAAATGATTATGTTCTATGGGATATAATCGAAGATAGCCCCTCAATCCCAATGAAACAAGAAGGAGATAGACAAGTACCAAAGAAGAGGAACGAGATAACCGATTAGGAAACAAGAAGGATGTCCACAAACGATAAAGCTTTACACATTCTTTTTTGTGCTCTTGGTCTAGAAATCTACTCCAAGATGTCATCTTGCACAAGTCACAAAGAAGTATGTGACTCTTTGGAGACAACATACGAGGGAACTAATGATGTCAAGAAGACTAAGATCGGTTTTCTTAATCTAAATAATGAGAACTTCAAGATAGAGCCGGATGAAGACATCACCAAGATGTTCGATTGGTTTTCAGTAATTGTCAATGGTCTCAAAGGTTTTGGTGAGATCATACCAGAGGAGAATCTCGTACGGAAGTTCATTTAGTCTCTTTCCGAGTCTTAAGATAGCAAGAGAACAACAATCATTGAAGTAAAGGACTTAAAGAATCTTAAGCTTGATGCTATTTTAGGATCTCTTATCACCCATGAGATCATGAAGAAAGGAAGAGAAGATGAAAAGGGAAGATTTGAAGCTTGAAAAGAGAGAGATAGAAAAGAAGAAACAAGGCATTGCTCTTAAAGCTTCAACATCTCAAGAGGTGGTGGACACTAGTAAAGTGGATGGGCTAGAGGAATTGGCTATGGTAGCCTAAAGATTCACAATGCTTATGAGGAAAAATCAGAATAAGAGATTTCAAAGAAAGAAAGAATTCAAAGAAAAGAGCAAAGAAGAAAAAAAAAAACCAAATTATTTGCTATGAATGCAAGAAGCCCGATCACATAAGGAACGATTGCCCACAATACAAGAAGAAGGGTTTTGAGAGAAAGAAGAAACAAAAGGCTCATGTTGCCACCTTGGAGTGATGAAGAGTCTTCATCCGATGAGGATAAAAAAGTGTCATCTTGGTCTCATGGCTCTTGATGAGCTCAAGGTAAACCTTGAACCATTTTGCAATGATCTTACTTACGAGGAATTATATGATGCATATGATGAGTTACAAGATGTTTATGATGAGTTGGTTTCAAAATTCAAATAATCAATTTTTAAAAACAAGAAAATCATTTCGGATTTAAAAGAACAAAATAATTCTTTGACAAAAACGAATTTAGAACTTGAAGAAAAGATTGTTAGTTTAAAAGATGATTTAATATTTTTTTTCAAAAAGAAAATTTTGATTTAAACAATCTTAATTCAAGCTTGAGTGAGGATCACCACAAAGTGGTGAATGAACTCAAAGAACAAATCAAACTGGTTGGTAGCCCATATTTTGAAAATGGAAGTTCTTCAAAAAACCAACCATATGAAAAAGATTTTTAACCACAAACAAAGAAACTTCAATAAGCATGCTAGTCATAAAAGAACTATGAGTGTTTGTGTTTCTAAGGAACTTATTGCTTCTAACGATATTCATGTCATTGCATCTTGGATTCCTGAGGGAACCAAGCTTTTGAGAACTAACACTCATGGACCCAAAATGATTTGGGAACCAAAAATCAAAAACTAAATCTTTGTTTGTAGGTTGAGCATTGCTTCAATGCCAAAGCTTCAAGTCAAAACATGTGGTACCTTGATAGTGGATGCTAAAAGCATATGACCAGAGACAAGAGACAATTTAAGGAGTTAAAGCTCAAAAGTGGTGGAGTAGTGACTTTTGGTGACAACTCCAAAGGCCAAATTGAGGGTATTGGCTCTTTTGGTAATCACTCCCTCTATTCTCATTGAAAATGTCTTACTTGTTAATGGTCTTAAGTATAATTTATTGAGTATTAGTCAATTATGTGATAAAGGTTTCTATGTCTCTTTTGATAGATGTGGTTACAAAATAATAAACATGGAACCTAATAAAACAATGCTTATATGTCATCGTATAGGAAATATCAATATGACGCTTCTAGATGATATAAGTTTTTCCATGCATGCTTAGTTGCTAGTGATGAAAATGATGCATGGTTATGTCATAGGAAACTAGGATATGCTAGCATAAGTGTTTTAGAGAAATTAGTTTCCCAAAATCTAGTTAGAAGTTTACCCAAGCTTAAGTTTTCTTTAGACAAAATATGTGATGCATGAGCTTAGGGTAAACAAAAACGAGTTTCTTTTAAGTCCATTAATGATGTTTCATTAAGTAGAATATTACAATTGATTCATATGGATCTTTTTGGGCCAATTAAAACTACTAGCTTGGGTGGGAAATCATATGCATTTTTTATTGTTGAGGATTACTCTAGATACACTTGGGTTCTATTTTTAAGTACTAAAGATGAAGACTTAGAAAAATTCATGACATTTTCAAATATCAAAATGATCTTGATCAAAGAATTTCTCATATTAGAAGTGATCATGGAATCGAATTTTAAAATTTAGGTTTTAAGAATTTTGTAACGAAAATGGTATTAGCCATAATTTCTCAGCTCCTCGCACTCCTCAACAAAATGAGATAGTTGAGAGGAAAAATAGAACTTTAGAATAAATGACTAAAATCATGCTTTGTGAAAACAATTTACCTAAGTATTTTTGGGCGAAAGCCACAAATAGTTCTTGTTATATTATCAATCGTGTAATGATTAGGCCAATTTTGAAGAAAACTCCTTATGAGATTTTAAAATTCAAAAAGCCTAACATTAGTTATTTTATCGTTTTGGGTGTAAGTGTTTTGTTTTAAACAATAAAAAAGACAATTTAGGTAAATTTGATGCAAAAGTGATTAAGCCATATTTCTTGGATATTCTCAACATTAAAGGCTTATAGAGTTTTTAACAAAAGAATCTTAGTTGTAGAAGAGTCTATACATGTGGTTTTCGATGATAACCTTCTTCTTAGAAAGGATTCTTATGATGATAATGATGTAGGAGTCGTTGAAACTATTGATGAAGGATAAGCATCAAAGGTGGATGAGGTTCTAACCAATGAGGAAACACAAGATCCTCCAATAGATGCTTTAAGAGATTTAAAGCTTGAAGAAAAGGAAGTGAGCTACCCAAAAGAGTTCATCTATGTCAAAAATGGTGAAATCTTAGGTGATCCATCCAAGGGGGTAACTACTCGTTCTTCTCTTAGATTACTGAATCATATTACATTTATCTCATACATAGAGTCTAAAAATATTAATGAAGCTTTAGATTATGATTTTTAGATATTGGCTATGCAAGAAGAATTATATCAATTTGAGAGAAGTAATGTATGGACATTAGTTGATAGGCCTAGTAATAAATTTACTATAGGAACTAAATGAGTCTTTAGAAACAAACTAGATGAGAGTGGTAACATTGTATTAAATAAAGCTAGATTAGTTGCTCAAGGTTACACTCAAGAAGAGAGAATAGATTTTGATGAAATTTATGCACTCGTAGCTAGGATGGAAGCTATTAGGATGTTATTTGCATTCGTATGTTTTCATCATTTCAATCCTTTTCAAATAGATGTCAAAAGCATTTTTATAAATGGATTTATAAATGAAGAAGTGTATGTTTAACAACCACCGGGCTTTGAAGAAACAAAATTTCCAAACCATGTTTTTAAATTAACTAAAGCCTTATATGGTCTGAAACAAGCTCCTAGAGGTTGGTATGAAAGACTTTTAAACTTTTTGATTGAAAAAGATTTTGAAAATGGGAAGGTGGATACAACACTTTTCAAAAAAAGATTTAAAAATGATATCTTAGTAGTTCAAATTTATGTTGATGACATTATTTTTTGTTTTACTAATGAATGTTATTGTCAAGAATTTTCTAAGTTAATGCAAGATGAATTCGAGATGAGTGTGATGGGGGAGCTCTCATTCTTTTGGGGACTCCAAATCAAGCAAAGAAAGGATGAAACCTTCATCAATCAAGCAAAATACATTAAGGATATGCTCAAAAAGTTTGGCTTGAAGAATGTGAAACCTCAAGCTACTCCTATAAGCTCATCAACTAAGCTTGAAAAGGATGAAGGAGGTAAATGTGTTGATTCTAAGTTGTATAGATCCATAATAGATTCTTTGCTTTACCTTACCACAAGTAGATCAGATATTATGTTTAGTGTTTGCTTGTGTGCTAGGTTTCAAGCTAGTCCTAGAGAATCACACTTAGTAGCCATTAAGAGAATTTTTAGGTACCTTAGAGACACACCTTGTTTAGGTCTATGGTATCCTAAAGACTCATCCTTTGATCTTCATGCTTATTCGGATGCAGATTATGCGGGTTATAAGATAGATAGGAAAAGTACTTTCAGAATTTATCAATTCTTAGGTAGTATGCTCATATATTGGTTCTCTAAAAACAAAATAGTGTAGTTTTATCTACCACCGAAGCAGAGTACATATCCTTATAGAGTTTTTGTGCTCAAGTTCTTTGGATGAAGCAACAACTCTTAGATTATGGCATTAGACTTGAAACTATACCTCTAAAATGTGATAATACTAGTGTTATATGTCTTACTAAGAACCCATTCAACATTCTAGAACTAAACACATAGAAATTAGACATCACTTCATTAGAGATCATGTGTCTAAAAATGATGTTGTTCTAGAGTTTGCTGACACCATAAATCAATTAGCGGACATCTTTACCAAGCGACGACAGGTACAATTCTTAGGGGAAGGGTTTCTCTAAAATGTGATAATACTAGCGTTTTTGGACTCTTAGGAGAGAGCTAGGTCTAACTTGCATATCTTGTCCCTTTATGTGTTATTTTGTGCAAACTATGCTTGAATCTTGTTTGAATCATGCCTATTTTAAATTGCATCTTTTTGCTTCTATACATGTTGCTAGGGGGTATGAACTTGTTCATGCATTTTAATCAGTTCATAACATTATATGCATGCTTCTAGGGACTTTAGAGACTCATTTCTAGTACTTTAGAGGCCTAAAATACAAAGTCTAGCTAAGGGGTTTCGAAATAAGTGAGATCAATTTTGATATCTGCTCTTCTTAATCATCTTAGAATGTTTCTGGGTAGCTTGGTATCGAAACGCCTAAAATGCGTTTGGATACAGATGGGTTCGATACAAGTTGATCTTGGTTTCGGAACACCCTGTTTCGAAACTCCCATAAGAGAGTATCGAAACAAGCAACGACAGTTTGCTTTAAAACTCCTAAAACCTAATTCCTTTAAAATTAAAACATATCCTAATCCCTCTCTTAAACCCTATCCGAAAACCCACCTATCAAACCCCCTCTTTTAATCAATTTTTCATCTAAATAAAATGATTTTCTTGAGAGATTTTCATCTACATATCAAAGCTAAGGAAAAATCAAAGTTTCAATAACCATCAATTCATCATAATCCATATTCAAGGTAATTTTCAAAAAAACCTTATTTTGTTGACTTCTAGGGTATTAAAATTACGATTTTGAATATCTTTTGAATGCTTATTGTATGGATTTTCAAAATCCCATAAACTTTTTCAAAATCAAAAGTTTTTCATTCGAATATAAATTATTTTCGTCATATTTATTTCAACTGGTTTTTCAAATTATTTTCAATTCGTCAAAATCCTTGAATTATTGATTAATAGGATTGAAAACGGTTTATAGAGCATATATGTTTTTTAAAGTGTAACTCTCTTAGTCCGGCCTAGACGAAACAAGCACTAACGAATTACACGGGGAATACCGAGCTAAACCCGTAAAGGCTCAACCTGATAAATGACCCTATTTTTTTCTTTTATCTTATCTAAATGATTCACTTAAGTCCTACATGTTCATACATAGATTGTATCTAATTGTAACAAAAACGGAAGTGAAACGAGCCTTAATTTGGATATTTAAGTAAAAAGGACCAAGTTGTAAATTTACATAATTTTAGGGTCCAAATATTAATTTAGTATTACAAATCTTTAATTAATACTATTTTAAGCTTACATGTCAAATCTCAACTCAAAATAATGCCTACAACTCATTTAATTATCATCACAAGATTCAGGGACTAACGCAATTTTCGGCAACTATCAACTCATAGCAGCCATAGGTTCCGAAACCTTCATTCGAAACTTTATGGAAGAGGTTTCAAAAATTCCCCTGAAGTTTCGAAACTTTTCGTGTCCAATAAGGTTCCAGAATCAAATTAGCCCGCAAGATTTCGAAACCTACCTGGAGTTCCAAAACTATATAATAAAGGTTTCGAAACTTCCATTGAAGTTTCGATACCTTGGTGTCTAGAATCATAAAATCAATCATTTTAAGTAGATTTAACCCACACGAGACACAACCATTGACCATCATCAACTATATGATTAATTCTTAGGCACCGAGAGCAACTTAAACATCCAATTGAAACCATCATAGACCCCGTAGATCCTATAAGCATGATTTCTAACTATTTCACAAAATTCATAACCATACAAGACAACAATATTGTTCAACATCCAATACATACTCAAGTTCATACAACCAAAGTAATTTTCATCAACCAAAAACCAACTTTTGTAACAATGAAACTATACCCCCATTGCTCTATGACTACTACTAATCTTTAGAACACATACTTGAGCTTTTCATCGTCACGCACTTGGAATTTTGTTTCTCTTGGCTACCTCGGTTAATATCTCTACATTGCAAGGTAAAATAGAGGGTAAGCATAAGCTTAGTGAGGGGTAAAACATAGATATACCACCCTTGCAATGCAACCCATAAGTCCATCAATAAAACAATTTATATCATGCCACGTCATGCTCAATATAATTCTCTCAAACATTGTTTACAAAATCAAAGCAATTTTCCTTATCAAGTGTCAATTATCGCATGCAATTAAAAACTAAAATTCTAAAGACTATCATGCTTTCAAAACAAAAACAAAACTTATGGACTTTTTAATACGTGTGCATCTCTATGCACCATCTCAAATCTTATATGCAATTCACCTAACAAAATTTAAACCATATGCACTTTAATGTGTAAGGTACAAGTCTTATATGCTAAACACATAGTAACGCTTAGACCATTCTTTCGTTCTCATATCCTTGCACAAAACTTAGTCAAGAACATATGCTTGTGAAACTCATGACTTTAAATCATTATCTGATGAGTGCCTAAAAGACAGTTATTTACTATCCTTCTCATGGTACTTTATGCATCTATTATATACCAACTTGAGCTGAAATATAGACTCTTTGCATAATATTGGATATTCCATTGTCACTACTTACAAAGTCAAAATTTATAAAGAATGCAGATATTATTACATATTCTGTACATAAAGGAATATCCAGGGCCGAAGCAGCAGTGAAGTAATGTTGAGGCCGAGGCAGAGACAAGGCCACGACAGCATCCAAAGTGGCAGCATCAACATTGTAGGCGAATGAAAGACAAAAATATAGAGAACATTCTGGAAGATGCAGCGCACCAATTGGACTAGGCTAGCGCACTAAAAGCCCAAGTTAAAGACCGAATGGGAAAAGCTTTCTAGAAGGTTGTAAACTTGGAAATATCATATCTCATGTAGAAAACTTGTTCCCTACTCCAAGTTAGAGTCTATTTAGGAAAGGTTTACCCTAGTTTAAGACTATATATAGCCTAACCGGCCACATTTTTAAGAGAGCCGATTTTAGAGAAACCCTTTCCCTAAGAATTGTACCTATCGACATTATGTTTTAAATTTCTTAGGGAGAGGTGAAGGTTGTAGATATTAGCGAGAGGAGATTGTTTCTTGTTTCTTTGTTCTAATGCAATAATAATATCAAAGTTTGCTTATCTTATTGTCATTCATTGTTCTTGCATTCAAGCTCGAGAGAGAAGTTTGTTAGTAATATATTTATCTAGCATCGAGAGGTGTAGATTTACGAAAGGGATAAGTACGGTATTGTCAAACACTAACTCGGCCTAGAGATAGGTTAAGAGTTTCAGTAGCTAAAAGAAGTGTTGGATTGGTTGGTGATTATCGTTGATTTACGCCAAGAGGTATCGTCAAGGACCAGTCATCAACAGCGCTCTGACTTAGAGATAAGCGGAGTCAACTACGGACACTTTGCTGAACTTTGATGCATCTACCCAAGAGCAAGAGATTGTTGTGGCAGAGAACACTAACGCTGCCGAGGTTGTATCTGCAGTACTACCGAAGCAGTGTTGTGTAATTGCATTAGACAAGAAGAAGATCAATCGAATCCACTAATTAATGCAGCTGGATCCTACTCACTTTATCTATATCATTCTCAATCCTTTATTTTATGTTTTGTTATTTAATTATTTAGTTAATTAAAGAAATCCACTTATCTGTGTTTTTACTTTATCTTTCAGAAGCAAGGGAACAAGGGGAGACATATTAAGTATACTAATCCCTGTGGAGACGATACACGATATACTTATCACTTTATTACTTGCGACGTGTACACTGCATAGTTGTGCGATTATTACACGCAGCAAGTTTTTGGTGCCGTTGCTGGGGATTGGCAACTAAATTTTTGTTTTCTTTATTTTCTTGCTCTTTAACCATTATTTATTTAACTTTAATTCTAATTATTTATTTTTTTATTAACTTTGACTTATCTGGTATATGACCAGGGCAAACCCGAGTGGTCCATTGTACGAATTGGATCCTGAAATCGAACGCACAAGTCACCATCTAAGGCGCAACCTGTTTTAAGTCATGGATGATCCACCAAGAGGACAAATTCCACATGTTGATCATAATGTACTGCCACCAGCAATGCCGCAGCAGCCACCACCGCGACCATTGCCGAGGCAGCTCACTGTTAAAGACTTTCTGGTGGAAGATCGAAATGGACTAAACCCTGGCGTAGTCACCCCAGAAATTAAAGCAACTCACTTTGAGCTCAAATCAGTGATGTTCAACATGTTGAACACAATTGGACAGTTTAGTGGGTCTGCTACTGAAGATGCAAGGCAGCATCTTAAATCTTTCATGGAAGTGTGCAATTCTTTCAAGATCCAAGGAGTCAATGAACATATTTTACGATTAAAGTTGTTCCCCTATTCACTGAGGGATAGGGCGAAAACTTGGTTAAATGGCATCCCAGCAGGATCCATAGGATCTTGGGATGAACTCTGCCAGGAATTCATTATGAGGTTTAATCCGACAAATCTCTATGATCGCATCTGTAATGAAATCACATCATTTCGGAAAGATGATGATAAACCAATGTATGAGGTATGGCAACGCTACAGAGAATTGTTAAACAAATTCCCACTACGTGGTATTCCCTTGTAGACGCAAGTCTCCATGTTTTATAATGCTACCAATGCCTTCACAAGGATGATGCTAGATGCTTACGCAAATGGGACACTTCTGGATAGAGCACTCGCGGAGGCCATTAAGTTTCTGAACAAACTCGCAAGGAACGACTTCTAGTTTCCCATATCAAGGCGAGGAGGAAAGAGACGCCATGCCACGGCCTATGAATTAGACACACCCAGTTCGGTGGAAGCACAATTGGCTTCTCTGACCAAGATGGTTTAGAATATGCAAGCCCAGAAAAATATACATGAGGTTAAGGCAGTCAACTCATCTGATTATATGCAAGATGAGAAAACCAGCCTGTATGTTGGAAATTATAACAGGAGCAATCAAATGATGTCCAACAATTACAACCCATCCTGGAAAAGGCATCCAAACTTTTCATGGAGTAACCCCAATAAATGCCTTAAATCCAATCAACCAAGCCCCTGGATTCCAGCACCAAAGTCAGAACCTGCCGCAGCAGCACACTCAGCAGTCCATGCACAGCAGCAGGTATAACAACAGTAGTCTCTGAACGCATTGGCAGATTCTCTCACGGCTTTCATGTCAAAGAATGATACATACATGGCCGAGAATAGCCGTTTCATGAAGCGTAATGATGAATTCATGAACCGAACTAAGATGAGACTGTAGAACCAGGAGGCTGCAATCAAGTTTTTAGACACCCAAGTTGGTCAATTTGCCCAACGACAAAACACTCGAACACCAGGGGGTTTACCTAGAAATATTGAGGTTACTAAGGTGTTAGGCCACTGGCAATGCAAGGTAATTACGACAAGAAGTGGCCTGCAATTAAAAGATAAAGAAGGGATCTCAACCGATAGAGTCTAACCAGAAAAACAACATCATGAGTACTCAGAAGCTGAGTAGGACCCTACCGAAAGCACTGCCACGACAGCAGAACCAGAAACACCTGCCAAGGCAGCTGTAGATAAGTTCACCCCAGGTATTAAACTCAATATCCAAGGGAACCTGAAGGACATAAGACCACCACCTCCTTTCCCGAAAAGGTTAAAAAAGCACAAACAGGATCACCAATTTCGGAAATTCCTAGACATCTTAAATTAAGTCCATATCAACTTGTCATTAGTTGAGGCTATTGAACAACTGCCCAACTATGCCAAGTTTTTAAAGGACTAGTATCCAAACGACGAAGGCTAAGGGAATTTGAAACGGTGGCAGCCACTGAAGGTTGCATGGCCATGCTACATAATCAAATGCCGCCTAAGCTAAAGGATCCTGGATGCTTTACAATCCCTTGTGCGATTAGGGATGGTTACGAAGGAAAGATCTTATGCGGCTTGGGAGCAAGCTTCAATCTAATGCCCAAATCAGTTTTTCAAAAACTTGGAATAGGGTGGGAAAAACCAACAACAGTACTGCTCCAACTTGCGGATCGGTTCTATGTGAACCCGAAGGCAAAATTGAGGACATTCTGGTTAAGGTCGACAAGTTTATATTTCCTGCCAACTTTCTCGTCCTCGATTATGAGACCGACGACAATGCACCGATCATATTGGGTCAACCTTTCCTTGCTACCGGATGCACCATCATCGATATAGAAAATGGCGAGCTCACGATGCGGATAAATGATCAACAAGTTAAGTTAAATGTTTTTCATATGCTTAAAAATCATGACAATCCAGAAGAATGCCAAGAATCAGAGACCTTAGACGAAGACTTGATACAACCATGCTTGGAAAATAACTGCCCCGGTAGCGTCATCAGCAATTCTAAGCATCACTGCCTCGGTAGTTCAGAGGACGCTTGCTATACCCATGCTCTGAACAAAGTACACGAAATTGAGAGCCTTGAGGCACAAGAAATTGAGGAAACAAACTAGACAACCCACTTTCCAGGTAAACATATTGCACCGTTGAATTATCCAAGAAAGGATAATGAGCCCCCAATACAGAGTTAATAATCACTGAATTAAAACCCTTACCTACCAATTTAAAATATGTTTATTTGGGATCCAACCACACAATGCTCGTAATCATTTCTTCTAAGCTGCAGCCGAAACAGAAACAAAGCTTAATAGAAGTGTTGCGGTAGCATAAGACAACACTTAGGTGGACAATTGATGACATAAAGGGAATAAGCCCAGCCATTTGCATGCATAAAATCATAGTAGATGAAGGTTAAAAACCCACCGTGGAGGTCCAAAGGAGACTTAACAATGCCATGAAGGAGGTAGTTCGTAAGGAAATAATTAAGTGGCTTAATGCTGGAATCATTTATCCTATCTCTGACAGTAAATAGGTAAGCCCAGTACATTGTGTGCCCAAAAAAGGTGGCATAACTATCATAACCAATGAGAACAATGAGATAATCCCAACAAGAACTGTGACAGGGTAGAGAGTTTATATGAACTATCGAAAGTTGAACAAAGCAACAAAGAAAGACCATTTTCCTCTACCCTTTATTGATGAGATGCTTGACAGACTGGTTGATAAATCCTATTATTGTTTCCTTAAGGTTATTCAGGATATAACCAAATTACTATTGCTCCAGAAGATGGATTCTTCAGGATATAACCAAATTACTATTGCTCCAGAAGATGGATTCTTCAGGATATAACCAAATTACACTACAACCGAGAAAGAATTACTAGAAATAGTGTTTGCCTTTGATAAGTTATGTTCCTATCTCATTGGCACCAAAGTTACCGTCCATACGGACCATTCGGCGCTTAAATACCTTTTCTCTAAAAAGGAGGCCAAACCAAGATTGATAAGATGGATTCTTCTGCTACAAGAGTTTGATGTGGAGATAAAAGATAGAAAAGGTACTGAAAACCAAGTAGTTGATCATTTATCCAGACTGAAAAATGAAGGCTATAACAACAAACTGGAAGACATACAAGATACCTTTCGCAAGGAACAAATATTGCATATCGCAACAAATGATGACGATACTGCTGAGGTAGCACCCATAGAAGTACATGATTACGAGGCCCAGGCACTGCTTGAATATATTTCAGAATCTATAAAGGAAGACATACAAGCAGTAATGACAACTCCCTGGTACGCTGATCTTGTTAACTTTTTAGTCAGTGGCATAGTTCCTTATAACGTAAACTATAACGAAAAAAAAGGTTTCAGCATAATGCCAAGCATTATTTCTGGGATGAACCTCTTTTGTTTCGACAATGTGCAGATCAGGTTATACGACAATGTATCCCAGAAGAGTAACAACAAGCAATTCTTCAACAATGTCACGATCTTCCGTGTGGAGGACATTTTGGCGGAAATAAAACAAAAATAAAATTGCTTCAATCAGGATTTTATTGGCCGATGGTCTTCAAAGATGCCCACCTCTATTGCAAGGCTTGTGACCGATGCCAAAGGACGGGCAATATATCTAGACGAAACGAGATGCCACAAAAGCCAATATTGGAAGTAGAATTATTCGATGTATGGGGAAAAGATTTTACGGGACCATTCCCTTCATCTCAAGGAAATCTCTACGTCCTAGTAGCAGTGGATTATGTGTCCAAATGGGTTGAAGCAATCGCCACGCCCCACAATGACACCAAAACAGTACACAAATTTCTCAAGAAAACATATTCACAAGATTTAGAGTACCGAGAGCCATAATTAGTGACGAAGGTAAGCACTTTGACAATAGGCTCATTGTCGCGGTACTAAAGAAAATAGGTGTCACTCATAAAATGGACACGACATATCATCCACAAACAAATGGTTAAGCTGAACTTGCAAATAGGGAATTGAAACAAATCCTTGAAAAGGTAGTACACACTTCTAGAAAGGATTGGTCTCATCGGCTTGACGATGCTTTGTGGGCGTATAGAACAGCTTAAAAAAATCCCTTGAGGACATCACCCTATAGATTAGTATTTGGAAAAGCTTGTCATTTGCCCGTAGAAATTGAGCATAGAGCTTACTGGGCAGTAAAGAATCTGAATATAGAATGGGAAAAAGCTGGACAAAAATGATTATTGGACCTTAATGAATTAGATGAATTCAGGACGGAAGCTTATGATAACGCCAAGATCTATAAAGAGAAGACAAAATGCTGGCATGATAGCAAACTGCTGTCGTGACAGTTCCTACTGGGGCAGCAAGTCCTCCTCTTTAACTCCAAACTCAAGTTATTCCCTGGGAAACTCAAATCCAGATGGTCAGGTCCTTTCGACGTTGTTAAGGTTTATCCCCATGGACTAGTCACAATTAAGTCACAAAAAGAAGGTGTTGGATTCAAAGTGAATGGCCAACGGTTGAAGCATTACTCTGAACATCAAGAGACGAAAACGATGACAACCATCACTTTAGGTGATGCATCTTCATGACATACTCCTCTGGTTTAATTTTGAACATTTAATTATTAGTTTTAGTTTTATTTTCGTTTTTACTTTTTTTCTTTTTGTTATGTTTTAGATAGAATCGGGAATCACAGAAGAAATCTCCGAGTAGATCTGCAAAGACTGATCCGACACCGCATCTCTCATTTACCTGTTGTTTACCTTATATGTTGAGCATTGAGTACAATGCTTGGTTTGAGTTTAGGGGTATTGTAGGTGCAGAAGTACTACCGAGGCAATCCACTACCGCGACATTACCATGAAAAAAAAGGATTAATTTTTTCTGAATTTTTTTGCAATATTCTCTTTTCTTGAATTACTATTTTTAATCTTGCACTACTCTACATCAGCTTTGCTTTAGTTTACTCCTTTAAGGCTATAAAAATCTTTCTCCTTACCATGGCCAAGTTCTGTTTTGAAGGGATAACCATAGGATACTCATGGAATAAAACTTAGAAGCTTGCTTTAAGGTTAGAAAAAAAATAAACACTTTTTAGACTTGTTTGATTTAGGAGTTCTTTTAATAAACTTAGGTGATAAAGACTTAGAACCTTTTGGAAAAATAACTAGAGGTGCCTATCACTGGCTCTAGTTATGCTCTCCTTCATGCTAGAGGTGCCCGAAATTTGCTCTAGTATGCTAAATAGGCGGTTAAAAAGAAAATAATAAGAAAAAAGAAGAAAATAAAAAAAGCATATCTTGAGGTGCCCGAAATTGGCTCAAGACTTGTTGTTTTAAGGAGATAGCTTTAGTCCAAATTCTATTTGTCTTGAACTTAGAGTTTATCTAAGAAAGCCTTGAATCAACCTTGTCCATAAAACGCACACACTCACCTAGCCTTATAGCTTGTTTCTTAGTAAAAGTCCTTGGGTAAACTAGTGGCTAAAACAGAGAGATAGACATGACCATGGTGGGGAAAATAGATGGAAAATTAAGACCAAAGGGGAGTAAGGTTCGGCAATTTGATGTCTTTCATTGCTTGAGGACAAGAAATAGTTCGAGTTTAGAGGTATTAGATGAGTGCCTAAAAGGCAGTTATTTACTACTCTTCTCATGGTACTTTATGCATCTATTATACACCAACTTGAGCTGAAATATGGACTCTTTGCACAATATTGGATATTCCGTTATCACTACTTACAAAGTCAAAATTTACAGAGAATGCAGATATTATTACATATTCTGTACATATAGGAATATCCAAGGCCGAAGCAATAGTGAAACAGTGTTAAGGCCGAGGAGGGGACAAGGCCGCGACAGCATCCAGAGTGGCAGCATCAACATTGTAGGCGAATGAAAGACAAAAATATAGAGAACATTCTGGAAGATGCAGCACACCAATTGGACCAGGCTAGCGCACTAAAAGCCCAAATTAAAGACCGAACGGGAAAAGCTTTCTAGAAGGTTGCAAAGTTGGAAATATCAGATCTCATGTAGAAGACTTGTTCCCTACTCCAAGTTAGAGTCTATTTAGGAAAGGCTTGCCCTAGGTTAAGACTATATATAGCCTAGCCGGCCACATTTTTAAGAGAGACGATTTTAGAGAAACCCTTCCCCTAAGAATTGTACCTATTGATATTATGTTCTAAATTTCTTAGGGAGATGTGAAGGTTGTAGATATTAGCGAGAGGAGATTATTTCTTGTTTCTTTGTTCTAATGCAATAATAATATCAAATTTTGCTTATCCTATAGCCATTCCTTGTTCTTGCATTCAAGCTCGAGAGAGAATTTTGCAAGTAATATAGTTATCTAGCATCGAGAGATGTAGATTCACGAAAGGGATAAGTACGGTGTTTTCAAACACTAACTCGGCTTAGAGACAAGTTAAGAGTTTTAGTAGCTAAAAGAAGTGTTGGATTGGTTGGTGATTATCGTTGATTTACGCTGAGAGTTATCGTCAAGGACTAGTCATCAACAGCGCTCTGACTTAGAGATAAGCGGAATCAACTACGGATACTTTGTTGAACTTTGATGCATCTGCCCAAGAGCAAGAGATTATCGCAGCAGAGAACACTAACGCTGCCGAGGTTGTATCTGTAGTACTACCAAAGCAGTATTGTGTAATTGCATTGGACAAGAAGAAGATCAATCGAATCCACTAATTGATGCAGCTGCATCCTACTCACTTTCTCTATATCATTCTCAATCCTTTATTTTATGTTTTGTTATTTAATTATTTAGTTAGTTAAAAAAATCCACTTATTTATGTTTTTACTTTATCTTTCAGGAGCAAGAGAACAAGGGGAGACATATTAAGTATACCAATCCCTGTGGAGACGATACACGATATACTTATTACTTTATTACTTGCAACGTGTACACTGCACAGTTGCGCTATTATTACACGTAACATTACCTTTTCTAAACAATTATATAACAACATGTGCCATAATATCATGCTTTTCAATACATAAAAGTCTCAAATCATAAACCTTGCATATTGGCAACTAAGTTACTAGTTTTTGTTCAAACCTTATACCCATCGAATACTCGGATTCCTTATTCCTTATCTAGAGACGCTTGGTCTCAACATGCATCGGTTGGACACAAAGTCACCCTTATTTACGTATGGGTCAACTATATGCACGGTCGGACACAAAGTCATCCTTGTTTACATATAGTCAAGCTCTACACGCACGATCGAACACAAAGTTACTCTTGTTTACGTATAGGAAAGCTCTACACACATGGTCGGACACAAAGTCATCCTTGTTTACGTGTAGACAACAAAACATACTAACTCAATATTATAGTGCATTTACTCCTAATGATATGTTATTTGTATTCGTGGTCTTAATATAGAGTCACTAAGTCAATATCATACTCATTATGCATGGAAGCTTGTTTTTATACAATGCACTTAATATATGTTTAACAAGATGAACCAAATCATGCTCAACGGCTTTATTCGGGGAAAAGGTAATAACCATACTTTATTCCAAATCATTTTCATGCTTTAAAAGTCATAGAAACCATCATAAACCATGCATATACAACAGCTCACACATTCATGCATCATTATCAAATCCAATTCATGAATTAGAAACCTTTTCTTCATATGCATCTTTTATACGAACAATGCAAAATTACCAAGATATTGGATATGTTATAAAAATAGTGGAAATTAATAAAACTCATGAATTTTCAATTGTTAAAACATATCCGATATCAATGGACAAAAATTAACACAACTTGTAGCAAAAGTACTTATCATTTCTTATGCATAAATCTCATATGCAAAAACCACATTAAGAGCATGTTTAAAATATGGCAATTATAGAGCGATATAGGAACCATTAAGAGAGCAAAACCATTAAACTTACTTTCGAGTGTAGGGAGGTTTTTCACACAATCCCTACACCCCCAAACCTTTGATAAAGCAAGTAAAACCTTGCCGATACGATAGCCCACTCAACACTTGTCCGAAACTAGCTTGTAGAAGCCAATCGACATTCTCGTCTTTTCCGAAACACTTCCAACACTTAGCAAAACACCTTGCCCTATTTTAACACAACAAAAATAGAGGTATTAATGCAAAATAATGCATTCAATCAACCTCCCACACTTTCCAACCAAACAGCCCCAAAAACTACACTTAAGAAAACTGAAAACATATCTGAAACCCTTCTGAATGAACTTCAGCCCTTAGCCAAAGAAAACCAAAAACTCTCAGTAATAAAACATAACCAAGAACCATGATCTAATCATCCTAAACCAACAGCAAATATTCAGCCACCCAATCAAGCAAAAAACCGAAGATTTAAACCAAATAACACTACCAAAACCTAAGATTCGGGTTTACCCATCCAAGAACATTTAATTCCATGTTAAAACACATCAAAATTCCATTGAAAACCATCAGTTATCACCTTATTATGGGATTGCGTTAATTCAATCAAAATTAACCGATAAAAATCGAAAATCATCAATTAAAACCATAAAACAAATCAAGAACTCAATGCAATAGATCAAACACTTGGGAATTTCAATAAAGAACTCAAATTTCAGAGGTTTGAATGGTTTCTTACCTTTAAACAAGATCCAACCTCCTTCTAATTGAAAAACCCATGAAAAACAAGTTGTAAAATACAAGAAAGTTGAAAAGAAACAAGGAGAAATTAATGTGAACGAAATTGAATCAAAAAGATATGATTTTACTTGATAAAATTGAAGAAAAATCTGATTAGAAACCAATAAAATTGGAAGAATTTGAGAGAAAATGGGAAGTTACGTGAAATTGTGATTGTGGTGAAAAATATGAGATATATTTCAATTAAATCTTAATGGTGATTAAAAGAAGTCTATAAAAGTAATTTTTGGAAGTTTAGATCTGATGAGAAAGATTGGATAAATAGGCCCTTAAAGATTCTAAGTTTTGACCCAATTACATTTTAGTCACTAAAATAGTCATTTTTACAAAATAGTCACTACTTTCCAAAATGACAAGGTTCATAGTGTAATTTCAAAAAACTGAGTTTACCAAATTCAAATAGAGTAAAAATAAGAATTTTAGAGTATTTTTCTATATTTTATTTCCTTTGAAAACCATTTATAAAAATTAATTCCCGGATTTAGGCTAATTGACTTGATTGGTTCAACCGAACCCCTGATCCGACCTTGACAATATCTAGGCCCATTTTTGAGATGTTACATAAAGTGACTAAACTAATCCTTAAATGTTTTAAAATCCTAGATTATGGCACCGAAAAAGCGTCAACGCACCGAAGGAGGTAGTTCTTCAAGTTTCGTTGCCCATAGTTCCTGAACTTATCTTCAAGTGGTCTATGAACGTTGTTTGGACGACCACTCAAAGATTGACAATTTCCAACGAATTCACACCCATAAGCTCAAAAAGGAACAGTATATGGATGTTAGTTTCATGAACTCTTCCAAGTTCCAATAACGCTATCTTCGACTTCTTCAAGATTGGAAGTTCATGACCTTTTTTTCATCCACCGGCAAGTTCTACCTGACTCTTATCCTTATCTTTTATGCTAATGCATCTTGTATTCTCTCGAACGAAAAATCTAAGGTGATTGTCAACGAGTCGTACCTCATGGGACAAAGCTTTCAAATAGATATTGACACCTTTATTGACGTTTTTGGTCTTGAGGATGAAGATATTGAGGATGAGGATTCAATTGACACCTTTACGGGATCCATCATGAGTCTTGACATCCATGATCGGTTTTTGCACCTTATCATATCTTGGTGGATTCGTCCATCAAATGGAAAATACTCATGGATACATCAAGTTGACGGTTTTTGGATTAATTGCTTTCGTCAAGGTCGTCAACCTAATCTTCCTCAGATCATCTTTGTCGATATTGTTTGGCAAGTCAAAAACCGTGAAACTCCTCTAGTTCGATCATTTTCCTATGTTTGTGTACTTAGTGCTATCTTTGTGCATTTGGGAATCGATTGTTCTTATGACATTACGGAATCAGTCAAAGAACCTATTGGCAAGACTTCTCTCAATCGTTCTCATTTTTAGTATGTTAATGATGAATGGTTTCGAGTTTCTCCTCCTCCCATTGATCCAGAACCTCTTTAGCAAGTGGCCCCCAATGCCGAGATAATGGTTTTTCTTACTTCTCAGTTCGAAGGCTTGGGCACTCGTATGGATACTCGTTTTGATTCCATGACATCTCACTTCAACACAAGGTTTGATGCCATGGACACAAGGCTAACAAGACTTGAAAATCAAAATCTCTCCATGTGTCTCACTCTTGAAGCTCTTAAGGATCAATGGCATCTTCACAATGCTCCTAGAAATGATGAAAACGATAAAGATGAAGATAAGGAAGGTGGTGAGGATGGTAGTGATGGCGAAGACGAGTGATCTTTAGCTATCTTTTTAGCTTTGTTATGGCTTACTAGGTCTAGTTGTGTTTTTCTTAGGTATAAGTTGCATTTCATCTCATATTAAGATTTACGCACCTATGTTATTTCTTTTACTATGCTTTGATACTTTTATGTTGGATTTGAATTATATTAATGCTATAGTATGTTTTTATTGCGTGAATTGATTATTGCTTTTTATACCTTATCTTATATTGATATTGATCTGACAAAAAGGAGGATAAAAATCATAAACAAAATTTTTAAAGCTATGCAAAAATTCAGGGGGAGTTTTTCAAGTTTTTTACTTCAAATTTGATTTTAAACTTAAAAATTTATGTTTCTTTTTTTATATCAAAAAGGGGGAGATTGTAAAACTAAATTTGATTTTGATATAACAAATATCTTAGAGGACTATTTTGAAATAAATTTTTAAGTCCCTAAATAAAAAATTCTCTATCAAGTCAAACCAAAACACTAAAAATATTTTTCTAAGTATTTTTCTACAAGCGTTTCGATACCACTAGAATAAGTATCAATACCGACCTTCAATTTGTAGAAAAATGTTCTTGATTTTTCAACAGAGTTTTGATACCTCTAAAACATGTATCGATACTTATCTTTAATTTTTTGAAAAGTGTTCTTAAATTTAACATCACTTTCGATATATGTTCTGATACCGGAACTACACTACCAAGAAATGTTTCGAACCTAGTATCGAAAACATGTTTTAATCTTTTAAACACTTCAAAATTATAATCAGGTATTTCGATACCAGTATCGATACCCTGAAAATCCTAACGGCTCTTTTAAGTTTCAAATCTTTCGACCGTTGGTGACAGTTGAAGCATTAAATGGTAGTTAAGAAGTTTCAATACCCGTTTCGATACTAATGTTCACAGTTTACTCTGAGTTTTGAAACCTGTATCGGTACACTTGGTTTAAAACAAAACGTTTTGATACCATGACCCATGGTTTTTAAACCCCTGTAATATGCACAACGTCTCTTTCTATTGGAGTACTGTTTTGAAATAGGCAGCTCGTGTTTTGATATTGTAGGTTGCATAGATGCATTTATAGTGGAAAGAAGAAGCTTCAACGTCCATATTTACATTTTCAACAACCTCAACGATTAGAAATCATTGAAGAGTCATAAAATGAAGTATTTCAAGTTGGATTAACAACTATTGAACCTCAAGAAAACATCCAAGTATTACAATCCAACTCCAAGCACTTCATTGAAGATCATTGTCTCCCAACTCTTATATTTCAATTTGATTCTTTATAATTGAGTTTGGAGAGTGTTGTTCTGTAATTGGAGCACATTTATCTTGTGAGAAAACAAATTTGCCTATTTCATTTCCTTTTTAATCTTTTGTGAGGTTAAAGTCAATTTTGGGTAGAAAATTGGCTTGTTGTAAAGGTTAGCCCTTGAACCTAGAAAAAGATTGAATTCATCTAATAAATTGGTTGGAAAATACTTAGTGGGAGCTAAGGTAGTGGATGTAGAGCTTGTTTTGAAGCTTGAACCACTATAAATCTTGCGTACTTTATTTACCATACTTTTACCAATTTCTCCACCTAAAAGTTTCTAAATAGCCAATTCACCCCCGCTTGGCCAAATACATCGATCGATCAACTCAACAAGTTCCCCAGATCCCTCACCTACAACGTCACCAAAATCTGAGAGTGGTCTTAGGCTTCCAGAAAGCTACCACGACTTCCTCCATACACAATCTCATCCCATGCACACAAGATGATGTAACATGATTTTAAAATCTGAAAACAATTATAATTCAATCCGAAATCACAAATTATACGAAATCTCAATTTGTTCGAAAACAAAAATTCACAGGATATAAAAATCATATTTACTCTCAAAAGTGTGAAATCCCAAATCTAAAAATTTTAATATTTCTCAAATCATAATGACATGTATGCATGATAACACAAGCTCACAATCAAAATTACAATACAAAAATTAGATATGCTAGCAAAACACGAGTATTTTTTAAAACACAAAATATTAAGCATGTCACAGAAAAATATATTTTTCGAAAAAAAAACATATAGCACTAGTAAGAGAACACACCTTAGCCAAAGCAACTCAAATTACTAAACAATGTGGTTTTGATCTAGAACAGAAATAAAGAGTGAAAACAGACGTTTTAGAGAATCTTGATGGAAGAAAAACAATTTAAGGTTTTCTCCTAGACCAAAATATGTATATAGAAAAAAAAATAATTGATTTCAACTTGAATTGGAATTCTATTGAACCATAAAAAATAGAATTCAAGTTAGAAACAAATTGGTTATCCAAGAGTTCTCAAATTTAAAAATATATATTATAATAATAAATAATATTATAATTTTATTTAAAAATAAATAAAAAATTATAACACATTGAAAATAAAAGAACATTAAAAATGGATAAATTACATATTTAGCCATTGATCTCTTTAAGATTTTCAAAACATCATTGTAACTTTAAAACTTTAAATTCACATTTAAAACTTTCAAAATTTTACAATCTTATCCAAAAATTTTCCCTTAAATTTAAAAAATAAATTTGTAAACCTCAAAAAATTAGGGTTTTAGAAATTGGATACTAAAAATTAGTGGTTTTAATTAGGGATTTCAAAATTAGAGTTTTGAAATTATGAATAATTTTGGGGTGTTACAACTCATACAACATCGGGATCCTTCAAATCCCATGCTCATAATGTTACATCGAGCATCTTAGAATGAGGTCTGCATTCATACCGTATCGGGATCCTCAATTAAGAATAGTCTTCAATGTGTCACCCGATATGTTATATTTGATGGTCTTCATTGTGTTGCAACATTATTTTTGGGTATCTAGATTCCCCTCACACAAGGGTTTTTCCTAAGCTAAGCAACCTATCAACACACAACAAGGTTCTAGCTATCACAAAGCATCAAAACCATCAAGGATCCCTATAGTTCCTACCATTCAATTAAACCAACCAAAGCTTACCAACTCTGATGTCCAATTATTCATATATTGGGTTTAACTTGTCAATTTCTCGATTTTTGTATTTATTTTGCACCATAAAAGACCCTTAGAACCCATTATCATAAATTATAGAGACCTCAAACTCAAACATTAATTTTTTGACAGATTTTTTAATGAGTATCGATACGCTTATATAGGGTATCGGTACACCACCCAGTATCGGTATGCCCCAAGGCGTACCAATATGTCATTGCCTATAAGAGTCTCAAGCTGCCTACATGTACCAATATAACTCGTCCCCATATCGATATCGATTCATACTAGTATCGATACACCTATATGGTGTATTGATACGCATATCTATTATAAACTAATACAACAGTGGTATTGATACGCTCTTGTATACCGATACCCAAAAATGTCTCTAGAATTTTAATTATGCAAAGGGTATCGGTACACGAGATTGTTGTACAGATAAGCCTCCTATATAAGACCTTATTTTCCCTCTATGGTACCAATACGTTTCCAACCCATATCGGTACGTCTGCACGAAATTGCAAGTCTAGATCTAAAATTTGCTAAGAATATTAGCCTAAACAAAACTAAACCATTCAATCTCAAATCGTTCCTAAACATTATTGGAAGAGTTTAAGGTGTATTGCCATCAAACATTCAAATCCAAATTTCACCATTAAAATCCCCTGAGCTACCAAACCAAGTCAAACATGAAAATTACAAGCAATGCAGCCTAATTTTATGAGATGAATGATGCATTGGGAGTTAGAGGGGTACCAACCTTAAGTCACAATAGCCAAAAACGTCTCCTCAAACTTTCTTCTTGCCAAGCCTCCTTGAGGACTCCTTAACTTCTTTCTCTACAAGAAACAGATTAAGATCATCTATTACACTAAGCTAGGTGAGATTCTAGATGCTGAAAACTTGATTAAAACTGAAAAAATCTCTACAACACTTATTCACGATTTTTTATCTTTAACCTCACCAACTACTTTCCTTCACCAAAACCAATTATTTTTACCTAGTCTTGTAGATCTTTTGATGCTCTACAACTTATCCTCAACACCTTAAACGGGGTTCCTAACCAAAATAAACAAGCTTGAAGTTTTAACCAACCTTCCCTTTTGTTGTGAGAGATGAAAAGGATGAGAATAAAAAACAAGGTTGATGACTTCTCCCGCACCATCCTTCTGCAGAAAACACAACTCCCCCCACTTTCTTTGTCCTCAAAGGATGAAAATACTCATTTGTCCTCAACCAAGGTCTTAGCCCACTAACAAGCCTAACTCTCATGAACCCAAGGCTAAACGTTGAAGCTCAATGCTTCAGGTTAACTCGATACTCGAATCTAAAATATGGATCGTTACATTAGTAATCTATCATCTATTTTAGCCTTTATATATAAAAACGCGATGGTTTTATTTATTTTTTAATAGAATTTAAGATGGAGCAAGCTACCTTCGGGTGATAAAATCACAATCTCGATTATTTTTTGATAAAAATATTTTTTTAATGTCGATTTAAATCTCTAACAGGCTTCTAGCTGCTAATGACGTTTTAATTCCTGAAATCAAACTCTTTCTTCTTAACTATAATTAATATTTTTAATTATTTTTAAAGTTGTTTTACATTCTCTTTTATATGTAGATGGATCGTGACATTGTTCATGATGCGAAGATTATTAGGTCAGTTGTCACTGATTCCAACAAAGAGGAAAATGGGTAAATTATAACAGAAGTCACTCGATTATAGTTATAATTATATTTGGCATACTTAATTATTAAAAGTTATATTTGGGTCACTTATTTATGAGGAAAATTATATTTTAGTCACCTAATTATTAAATGTTACATTTAGGTCACTCAATTATGGATAAGTTTACGATTGAGTCACCATTCATATTTAAAAAAGTAATAGATTTGGTCATTTTTCTTCCAAATTACTTGTATACAGTCCTTAATGTTAAAGTACTTCATTTGAATTCATTAATAAATCTAATATGCGAATTTAAAAAAATAAATAAATATGAAGACCCAAATGTAATCTTATCTATAATTGGGTGATTCAAATATAACATTACTCATAATTAAATAACCCAAAAATAATTTTTAATAATTGAATGACCTAAATATAACATTACTTATGATTGAATAATTTCCATTATAGTTTACCCGAGAAAAATTAGCTATTTCGTACTTAATTATTTCGGCTAATGAGAGCAAGACCGTGTCTATTGAATTGAGGCCTTACCACCGTCATTGAGTTGTAAATGGGTTATAGTAAAGAGATTTTGGGCTTTGCAATATAAACGGGCCTTGATATGTAAATAGAAATAAAAATTGGATTGAAATAAATTTACTTATTGGATTTTAATATTTGCATTTATTTAAGAGAAAATATGTATATATAAGTAAGTATACCAGAATAAAATTTGGGCATTATACACTCTTAAAGAGAGTATACGAATTCAAACCTTATTTTTTTTGAAATGTACGAATTCAAATCTTAAAAATAATATTATTAAGAAAAAAAAATTACGAAACTCGAATATAACTCATATAAGGTTTAATGTTTTTGTATTGTGACATACATAAGACACCAAAAAGAGTAAAAAGAATTATTCTTTAGCTTATCTAAATATATAATAAAATTAAGACTTAACTAAGAAACAAGTACCTGAATTATAGGTTTTTGAGATAGGTATTTAATATTTTTTTGCCTGAATTTAAAGTTTATAATTTATTTTATAAGGTTTAAAATTTAATTTTTAAGGGTTATAATTAAGAATTTAATTCTTAAGTTTTATAGTATAAATATATAAATTTGTATAAGATTTATTTTACACAATATATTTATAAAAAATTTACCCCTATTTTAAATAGAAAAATGTTAAATAAAAAAATAAAATAAATAATTATTCAGACAAAATTTATTTGGATAACATTTATTATTTTCCTTGTTCTTTTCTTATTAATTATTATAATCACCCTTTTGAGAATGATTTTTAAATCAATTTTTATAAAGTCACACGTACCTAAACAAATGATAAAAGAGTTGTTCACCATCTTTCTTCAATGAGAAAGCCTATCAGGTATTACTCCATTAATCTTCACCTGGTCAAATTTGCATCTCTAGCCTTCTCGCCAATCTCCGATGCTTTCATCTTAGGTTGTACATTGAACGTAATGCCAACATCACTAGGAATTTCCACATATTCTACCAATTGAGGGTTGAAATATCCGAAGAGATTTCCATTCCAAAAGAAAGTGACATGACCGAATTTGACAGTCTCACTGTTGATACATGAAGGGGAAAAGGAATGAACAGCAAAGACTAAATAAACAGACTTAAAAAGATTTAATCCTTTCTTGTAAGTTTTCTGAATATGGCCGCGTGCAGTACTACCATCTCGAAAATGCATCTCCAGAATGTGCTTCAAATTTCGATATGAGTAATATTTTAAGGATGAATTACATGAATTTCAAAAACCTAAAAACTTGAAAGAGTTTGAATCTTAAAAAATTGAATCTATAAAATCGAAACTCAAAATAATCCTACACTTTTCATCGTTCATTTTGTACAATTGTCGCATTTATTATGAATCTTAAACCAAAAATATCAAGATAATTGATTGGGATTAATTATTAATGAAAGAGTAAATTGATATTAAACCAGGGTAAGATTTCATGGGATTCATTTTCTCTTTATGTGTCCATCCAACAAGTTCTGTTTTAGTTGTTTTAGTACTTTTGCTTTCGATCTAATAAGCTGCATATAACTATTTGCAGAGCAGGTTCATATATAGGTCAGACAGAGAGTGGTTTTCATACTTGAATTTTGGTTTAGAGAGCTGGATGTCTTGTAAATGAAGTTGAAAATAGGAGGATGAATCTATGTAGGGGTGTTCAAAATTTCGGTTAATTGGAATCGAAATTTTTTTCGGTTAATTGATCGGTTAATTTTAGATTGGATCAGTTAACGGTTAATAATTTTTTGAAACTTTAGTTATCGGTTAATTCGGTTCAAAATCGGTTAATTATCCAAACTTTTTATACATTATATATTTTTGCATATTTAATTTTAGTCGTTAAACTTTTAAAATTTATAAAATGGTCATTAAACTTTATAAAATTAGCATAAAATAATAATTAAATTTATTAAATTAAAAATAATCATTAAAATTTT
Organism: Abelmoschus esculentus; assembly: GCA_035048815.1. Lineage (NCBI taxonomy): Eukaryota > Viridiplantae > Streptophyta > Magnoliopsida > Malvales > Malvaceae > Abelmoschus > Abelmoschus esculentus. The sequence goes on from JAUCBN010000021.1 coordinate 4,241,347, forward strand.
TAATATTTATTAATAATTTATAACGTACGATGAATCAATATAATAATTCGATAAGTCTAATGATTTTTTATAATTTTTGAAAGTTCAGTGCCTAAAAAATGTTTTAACATAGTTTAGTGATCATTTTGTAATTTATCATTTTTTTTAAAGTTCGGTTAACCGAATTAACCGATCAGATTAACCAAACTTTTTTCGGTTCGGTTAAAAATTTTCGAAAAATTTCGGTTCGGCGAACGGTTAATACGAAAAAAATTTGATTAATAAAATTTTAAAAGTTCGGTTCGGTCAGTTAACCGAACTGACCGGTTGAACACCCCTAAGCCTATATGTGTACGTGCAAGGTTAAAACAACCGGTTGTGGAGGTTTAAATATGCAGCTGACTGAATTTTTCAATAAGACAAACAGAACGATAGGCACACTTTCGCTTTGATCCTTCAATAATTTCACTACAAACTATAAACAAAAGCTCGTTTTGTCATTGTCGATTTAATGAGTCTAAATTTAACACTAAATTTTAAAATATAAGCCAAACCAAACAGAACAGTTTAATAAGCATTTATTTTCATTATTGATACCAAAAGCTTATTGAACTTAAAATATCTACAACCAGAATGAGTTAAGATACAATAAAATCTTAAAGGTTCATATATAAATTGCTCTAATACCATGTTAAACTTAAAATAAAAAAAAAAATATTTATTTCACATATGTATTAATCATTTACAATGATAAGGTTTATATATATAATATTTTATTGAACGTAATGCCAACATCACTAGGAATTTTTTACATATTCTGTCCAAAACTGACTTTCTCTTAAATTTTTGGAAGATTTTGACAACAAAATGTTCGATTTAAAAAGTAGATACGATGAATAAATAATGTGTATTTTTATTAAAGTCTTATATTATTACTTTATTTATTATAATTAACTATCGACAAGAGACTTCAAAATTCTTTTTCAATCCTCAGTCCAACGCCCTCCTTCAATAGATTTCACTCGGTTTAATTGCCTTGGTGGCTAAGTGCATAGTTGATAACTGTTATCTACAGATCTAATAACTTTCAAATAATTATTTGGCGGGTTTGATGTGGTTAGCTCAATGTCTCTAATAGTTTATTGTCGAAACTATAAGTACTGTTGTTGTTATGGTAATGTCTTATCATCTTTGAAACCTTTGTTTTTGAAAATTGTTCTTTCTTTCTGCACACAGTGATAGTGAGTTTCAACCTTTTACTATAAAGCAAGACTTTTCGATTGAATATAAAAACCTCAATTTCAGTTGCAATCTAAAACTGTAGTCGACTTGTGCTTGTGTGGATTTATTTCTATTTTATTTTATGGAAATAATTTAGAAAAAACAAAGGCATTTTTTATCTATATTGTTATCTAGGACAAATTAGATTAAGCATATAAGTTTATGATTTGAAAATTTAGATGGAGTTTGACAACTTAAAAGAACTGATTGTGGTTGGGAATAGAGTAGTAGCTAGTAGGGGATATGATTTTAACATTTTATTGTTTTCACTTAACTTTTGTATAAACTCTGTAACTCTTAAAAGTACTATCGGCCATTGTGATTGAAGAGTTTGGCAAATATCTAAGGTTTATTTTATATATTAATTTCGAAATCATACATGAACTGATTAAAGGATAATAATGTCATCTTGCACACTGTGACAGTCGCCTAAGTAATGGCGTATGCAGTCTAGAATCCTTGGGGAGTTAGATTACTCCTTTTATAACATAAAAACACTTCTCCAAGGAGTAATTTGTTTGAGTTTTTTTTGTGTGACACACTTGATCTCGGGTATTTCTTTCACTTGCGCAGATACTGTAGCTACAATTTCATGTACTTTGTGGGTTTCAGGCTTCAGTTTTAGAACTGATTAAAAAATCATAATTCATATATAAGCAAAAAAAATTTGGAAAATTATAAATCATCTATTAATAATAAAAAGTTAATTACGAAAGTGATTCACCTGAAACAATGTTTTTCCTTAAGTTGATGGCAACCGTAAAATAATCAACAGGCTTGTCTCCGTAATCGGAGCACATTTCGTGTTTTTTTTATTCCTTTAACCAGAATTTTTCATTTCCAACAGCTTGGGTGATGTCATTCAAATCTGGCCATGCTTGGGTTAAGTTTTTCACCAAATTCACAGTTGTAGGAAATATCTTAGTCTGATTAATTTCAACAAAAAATCATATTAGACTCTATTTTATATACAACAAATATTAAATTGTAAGTTACATTACAATAAATATAAACTGGTGCCTACGTACCTGGACATCCGTTGGAGTTACGACATTCAAAGTGGAGCATGATGATTACTTGCATAGACTGGTATTCTTATATCTTTTGTATCTTGTGGCTAGAGGCCATGAATGGTGAAATCTTTGAGGAAACCTCTATTACACTGAATGGTGAAAGCATAGATCTCGGAAGACCATTGTAGAACGAATTTATAGAAAATGAAAACAGTAACTGAGGGTTGTATAGGCTGAGAGATGATGAATTAAGAACTCATTAAGATAAAGAACAACAAAATAACGATAAAATTTGAACATTTTATCTTCTTTTTTTTCTTTACTTTTGCAATATTGATGGTGTATGGTCTTAACTTCACATTTTTATTTATATAGATGTTTTTCAACATTATTATTTTTTTAAATTCTATTTTCTTTTTTTATCAAATTTCTTTTTTTTTATCTCTATTCCTAAATGAATGTATTCACATGTATTATTTATTTTTAAAGCCATAATACTTGGTAAAAATGGGTTAGAAATTAGTGGGTTATGCCCAAATTTGAAGATTGAGTGGAAAAACAATTAAAGAATCGATAAAAAATAATTATATTACTGCATTTGAATTAATTTATAAATGATGGGATGATAACGAGTATAAATGGTGATAAAGAGGTAGAACGGTTGGAGATTAGTGTTACAATAATATTTTAATTAAATAATAACAATCAATATTTTATTTAAAATTATAAAATAAAATAAAAAATGGTTTAATTAAATAAAAAATTTATAAATTTTAACCTTTAAATTTATAAATACGGTTTTTTAAATTATATTTTGAGATTATTTTATAAAGATATAAAATTATCATTTTTTAAAAATATATTTTTTGAATTATTTCTAAAAAATAATTAAAAAGATAAAAATCAAAACATGTCACTTGTCATATTTTAATTAGCTAACGGTTTTTATTAACCGTTAAACACGAGAAATTATATCATGGGTCAGTCCCACCACGTCATCTATGGGACCGACCAATGATAATTATCCACCTCATTATTTTTCAATTTTTAAAGTGAAGATTCACTTGAGAAAAAATATGACATGGAAAAATTGATGAAGTGGGTAGTTATCATTGATCGGTCCCATGGACACGTGGTGGGTCTAACCCATAGTATAATTTTTCGTTAAACACCTAAAATAATGTTAAAGAAAAAATTAGACATCAAAAATGATTCATAAACATAGTTTAGACACCTATTTGAATATTAAGTATACAATTAATGTTATTTTTTTATTTTTAAAGATTGAAGATCAAATTGATAAAATTTTAAGCACAATAGACAAAAAAATATTTTGCCTTTTTTTATAGTTGACCATCAAATGATAATTGTAGAGAATTTTTGGTCCGCTATGAAAAATAATAAATTTTTTAATTTTTTAAAGAATATCGACTTTTATTTTGAAATTAATTAAAAGAAGATTTTTAAAAAAACTCGTGTTTTGAAAAGATCTATTGGAGTCACCATTGTTCACTTTGCAGATTAAATACCTTAAAATAAAATCAAATATCGAAAAATGAATTCGAGAGTTGATTACAGATGAGAAAGGATTAGAACTCACACCGTCCAAAATTAGTACCTAAATTACCACTTTATTAATATAAAATTTTACGGGTTAAAATGACGATTCAATTAAAATTTAGTTATGATTACGAGTGAATTTTAAGGGTTTAAGTGTTCGAAGAATAAACGAAAACTACCATCGATACCTTAAATATATAGCCAAATTTAGCATCAACTAAAAGAGAATTGCATTACCAAATTAATATATATATATATATAAGCTAAGTAAATAATAAAATATTGTATCAATTATTAGATATATTACACATACAAACTATACATAATATAATATGTGACAAAACCATATATTATTTCATATATTACTTACTTAAAGGTAAGTACAACCAACTCTCGAATCTGATGATAAATGCAGATAAATTTTATAAGTTTTTAGTCATACCTATTTAAAACGATTAATGACGACTCCAATTATTGCGAGATTTTTGAAGGCTCAACCAACTTTGACCTGAACCAAAAACGGTATCGACAACCTGAAACAATGTTCTTCCTTAAGTCGATGGCAGACGTAAAATAATCAACAGACTTGTTTCCATAATCGGAGCACATTTTGTGTTTTTTTTATTCGTATAATCAAAATTGTTCATTTCCAGCAGTGTTGAGTGATGTATTTTAGGTCTGGCCATGCTTGAGTTAGTTATTGCACCAAATTCACAGCCGGAGACGAATGAAATATAGTCTGATTAATTTTAACAGAAAAATCATATCAGACTTTGATTTATATACAACAAATATAAACTAGTGCTTACATATCTCGACAGCCTTTAAATCTTTGATAGTCAAATTGGAGCATGATGGATTACGTGCATGAATTGGTACTCCTTTATCTTTTGCATCCTGTGACTAGAGGCCATGAATGGTAATATCTTTGGGGTGTTGAACTCTATTATCTAACATGCTGAGCTGTCATTATGAGCTGGAGGATAAGGGCACTTACGCTAAAAGCAAGGCAAAAGAAAAAGAAAAAAAGTTTGTTAGTTTTTATAGAAATGTTACCTAGTTTTTTCTTTATAAACAATGTAGTTGTTGTGTAAACACAAGCTCAATATTATTAATAAATTTTTTTTCTTAAGCTTCAACATGGTATCAGAGCAATATATTATAAAGGATAATAATGTAATTATTGTGCAAACCTCCCTTACACTGAACGGTGGAAGCACAAATACTGGGGGACCATTGTAAAGCGGATTTATGAAAACAAATATTGTCGGAAATGATTTTGTTGGTTGAGAGACAACCAGCAAAATATTCATTGCAACCAGCATTATAATCACTTGACAAATAAAATACACATTCATCTTTACTAATGCTTTTTCTTTTTAAATATTGTTTGTATGTATTCTTTAGAAATTCAAACTTCGTATATAGAAAGTTTGTAAGGTGTTATTTATTTTTTAATTTTCACATGTTTTTTTATTAAGTTTAATCAATATATGTTTTTTAAGTTAATTTTTAAACATTAATTCTAAATAAATATAGATGCTAGTGGGTTTTTAACCAACAAAAATTTAAATGGTAGGATGAAAATGTCCATCAATGAAAATAGTGGGGTGGTTTTATAATAAATAACGTGATTGTTCGATTGGGATTGTTTATTACTAAAAGAGAAAATTATATTGAAATAGGGAAAGATTTTATGAGATTCTTTTTCTCTTTATGTGTTCAACATGTTCATATCTTATTTTGTTCTTTTAATGGTTTTTACGTAACTTGATGTTTAAAATTTAGTTTGGTTTCGATAACTATGAATTAGGTTTAATTTGGGATTTATGATTTAGTAAGATATATAAGATTTATGGTTTGAGATTTCAAATTTAATTATATATTTAGTGTTTGTATTTTAGTTATTTACGTGTATGATCTTATTGGTTATTTTTTAATCGGTGATCAACTCAGTATTAAGGTGAATATAACTGATTATAATAATAGTTAACTCAAATCTAAATTCCTACCGAAGCACTCTAAAACCTAAACTCTAAATATTAAGTATAAACCTCAAATACTACACCCTTAAAATTTACTCGCATATATAATCAAATTTTGATTTAAACATCACTTTAATTCATAAAGTTTGATATTAAAATTCTAAAACAAATACTATATATTAAATCATATCTGAGATTAATTTTTTTTAGATTTTTTAATTCAAATAATAATAATAATAAATAATCCTCAATGTTTTTTATTTTTTTTATTTCTCCCTTAATTTTTAAAATTCCAACCTCATTGTTTCAAAAATTATCAAACAAACCCTTTTTAACCATAAAATTTATAAATAAAGATTATTAAAAAATTATTGTTCAATTAATATTATTTTTTTATTTTCAAAGACTAAATATCAAATTAATAAAATTTTAAGCACAGTAGAAAAATATATTTTGTCTCTTTTTATAGTTACCATCAAATAATAATTGTAGCGAATTTTTGGTCCGCTATGAAAAATAATAAAAATTTTATTTTTAAAATTTGGAAATTAGTCAAAAGAGAATTTTTAAAAAAGCTCGTGTTTTGGAAAAATCTATTGGAGTCAGTAACGTTCATTTTGGTAGATTAGACACTGTAAAATAAAACTTGAGATTCAAAAAAATGACTTTAGGAGTTGATTACGGATGGAGAAGAATTAAAACCCTTACACCACCTAAAATTAGTACCTACTAATTACCGTTTTATTAATATCAAATTTTACGGCTTAAAATAACGATTCAATTAAAATTAATTATGATTACGAGTGAGTTTTAAGAGCTCAGGTGTTTGAAGAATAAGCGAAAACTATCATCCATACCTTAGACTGAAAATCAAGTTTATTGTTAAAAAAAAGAGAACCACATTAACAAATTAATATATATAAGTAAATATGATAAAATACTGTATCGATCATTAGATATATTATACATACAAATTATACATAATATAATATGTGACAAAACTATATATTATTACATATATTACTTACTTATGTTAGAATTAAAAATATATTCGATACAAATATAAACCTAAGATCTATATGTCAAATCATCAAGAACAATAAAATAAATAAACTGAATGCGGAAGCGTACCTGAATTAATCGGTAGAGTTTTTCCAGAGGGTTTGATCTTCCAAGAAGTTAGGTTTTCTCTTGCGGCATAACTCTCAGACGGGGAAAACAGATATGCAAGTTTTTCTAATTCTTGGGGACCATAACCCCTTTATATAGTTGATTTAATAACCAACTAGTAGTTGATTTAATAACCAACTCTGAAGTATTTATAACTCTGCCCCTCATCAAATTATAAATACACCTTATGGTATCTACACTTTTAATTCCATGATAATTTAATACCTATAACACGTGTAACATAATTGGTCACTTAATTACGTGTTAAATTTTATAATAGTAATATACATTATACATATATGCCCACTATTATTGAATTTTAGTACAACAATCTCCCACTTGGGCAACATATGTTTCTTGACAAATGTATAACCTTATAAGCTCAAAAATTTGCTATCATATTATAAGTATTCTAAAACAATCTCGTCCATCAATTATATTCATATAGGATCAAAGCAGTCTTCATCATATCAATCATGATTGGACCCAACAATGGTCACGCATAAAAACATAATCAAATGACATAGATCAATCATGGATGCGTAGCATGGAAATTACATGTAAATGTGAACCGAACATACCTATTTCCAAATGGTCCTCCTAAACTTTAGTGAGATCAAGCTTTACTGAATTCAGAATGTGCATAAGCCAAAATAACTTTATTTATGCAGAAATCAACCTTAAACTAAAGTAACCGAAATTGTGTCTAAAATGAATTAATATTTATCAAAATTACAAACTCCTACTAAAACTGAATATACTTAAATAATATTACATTCACATGAGCAGTATGCTCATGAAAAACCTAGGGTGATAGTTTCTCAATAAGTACGCAATTATGGAGTTTGTACCAATATACTATATAGACACACAAACACTATGAATTTTCTTTAACAACTAGAAATTTTTTTTAAAGTGTTTCTATTGTTTATAGAATAAATGATGCATATTTATTGTCACAAAATAACTAAAGTGGTCTTTCTATTCAATCTATAATTAACAGCTCATGTGATAGTCTTTTACATCAATATTCTAGTAGAATCGAAGCCTGTAAACTTAATGATCTCCAACTTACTAGAACTTCGATATGTGAGCATGTAATTTTTATTCTCTAAAGATATTTCATAACTCTCTTGGTTGTTATCCAACGATCCATATTAGATTTACTTAAATATTTGTCTAACATTCTAATAATGTATACAATATCCAAATGCATACATACTTAAGCATAAATTAGATTCTCAATAGCTCATAGAATCTTTTGTATTTTATAAATTTCAAGTTTACTTATAGGGCACTAAAAAATTTCTTCTTTAGTAATATGAGTGTCACTTAGTTTACTCCCACTGAACTTGTAATACTTATAATTTTCAACTAAATTTATCTAAAAACCGAATGAGATAATCAATATGAAATTTATAATTTCATTAATGAGAGCTAAACTTAAACTCATAGATGGATTCCTTTAATTTACATTCATTAATTTTGTATCATTAGACACAAATCAATGATTGTACCATATAATTAATTTATTTAATGTTGACATTGAAAAACGCAAGCTTAACATCTATCTTATGTAGCTCAAGATTAAAAGCAACAAGTGTTAAAATTATTTTGAAAGAGTCTTTCAGTATAACTTGAGAAAAAGTCTCCACAAAATCAATGTCTTCTTTTAGAGTATATCCTTTAGATACAAGACATGCCTTATACTTGTCCACATTATCATTTACATCCCTCTTGGTTTTAAATATTAATTTACAACCAATTGGTTTGTACCTTAAGGTAATGCGACAAGTTTCTAAACTTTATTGTCTTCTATAAAATTATACTCTTTTATTTAATGACATCTATCCACTTTTGAAAGTTAAAACTTTTATGGTTTGATAAAAATAACTGATCAGGTTATTTTCTATCATTCCTTTATTATACTTATTTTCTTGATGAAATACTAAGTAATAATCCTTAATAGTATTTCTCTTTTCTCTCATGAATATCTTAAAAGATACTTTTTGAGGTTGTTGAGTTTGTTCTTCTAAAAAATAATTACCTTATCTTGAATGAGAGTTGTTCAATATTGCTTTGCTGATGTACTTGGTTCACTTTTTGATTAATGATAGGTGTAAAAACCTAAACATCGTCAAAAGTTATAGTAGGAATTAAATTAATATTCAATTCCTCCTTAAAATCAATGTATCTAACCTTATTCTCCCTCCAAACTCAACATCCTAAAAAATAATTATAAACCTCTCATTAAAATAATCTTAATTGTGGGATCATAAACTTTACAACCCATTGATCACTCAAAATAACCTAAGTAGTTGCTTATTTTTTAAGTTTAATTTTTTTTTTTACATTTATAACTTAGAGTTATTCCTTTTGAGTATGACCCTAGTAACTTCATTCTAATATATTTTTTTTATTGCCCTTATTCTTAGAGACACTAACCAAAGAGCACTAACTGATTGAGTATTTTTATAATTATTATACTTCAACTTTTCTTCCTCTTTAACACAATGAGAAATAATCTCACTTGAAGTTTATTTCTCCTTTAATAATTGTAACTAATTTTGAATTAGTTAAACTGTATAGGAAGCTATATTAAAATTATAAGAACAAATAATTGTTATAAAGTTTGATCTTATGTGCCTTAAGTTTTGAAGCAATATAATATACTCCATCACATTTCCTTGATCCTTATACTTCATAGACATCAAGTAAACCAAAAGTGATGTCATGTTAATCTTTAAAAAAATTAGTAATTTTTTTCTCAATAGAAAACCCTTAAGATGAATAATTTCCTTAGATTTGTTCTCTAAAAAGTTTCTAAAATATTATACTTTATGATCATTAGACTTATGCAACTTGAATAAACTCACCTCTCAAAAACTTATTTATGAATGCTTACCGCCATGAGAGATGCAAGTTGTTATTCACTTAGTGCAAGTTCAATGTTCATGCCACCAAATACTATATATAAGTGTCATTTCTATTTCTTGAAATTAATTTCACTAAACATAAGTGTAGAATGTATTCAACAGATATTATAACAAAGATAAATTACCTAAAGATAGAACAAAAATAAGTAAATAAACAAGCTCACATAAATATCCATAAGTAAACAATAAATTCAAAATAATGACTAGTTTCCCTCAAGATATCAAGCACAACATTAATATCAAGTCTTTGGATAGTAATATTAACTGTAAGTGGTACTCTTGATGTAAAAATTAAACATTGACGATAAACTATGTCAAACAATAGATTAATCTTTGAACTAACGTATTGTTCACATAAAATACCATATAATTGTCACACATTTATCGCCACAGTTGTTGTTGTAATTTGGCCAAATATTAATTTTCCTTTGGGCCAATTAATAAACGTGTGAATTACAAAGACCTATAATTATCTTAATATCTTAAATAAACTAATATACACAAAAGCGGTCACTTTGATGACATTATGTTTCAATTAATCTATTAAAATATTAGATATCCGAAGCCAAAATATGAATTTAATTGTTTCAAAATATTTTTCTTAATTTTATCTTTTAGTCAAGATAAAAGATAACCAAAGTAATAATAAATTTGAATAAAGGCAACTTCATCACAAGATATCGAATACTCCAATAATATTTAAAAAACTTAATTTATAAGTGATATCTTGATGTAGTAATCAAACATTGATAATAAGAATATGTTAAACAAAAATCTTCCTTTGGGCCGATTTATTGTAAACATATAAAACTGAATAATTATCACATGTTTATTATCACAGATGCACATGTAACATTATTAATTATTAATCTTCCTTTGGGCCGATTAATATTAGCATAAACTGAATTACATGCACAAAACCTTCTATATTTTAAAATAAAATGATTTCCACAATAAAGATCATTTTGGTGACTTAATGTTTTAATTAATTTATCTTAAAATATATAATATAAATATACCAATATTCAAACTTAATATTTATAACAGTCAAAGTTGAAGTTTCTGATAACACTTGAGTTTTCAAAATAAACCAAATTAAGGTTGTCTTAATAGATCTATCAGAATCCAAATAACCGAAATCTTTGATTGTTCTTCAAAAATTCCTTAAATATGTTTTTACCAAAACTAAATTCGATCAAAACATTTAATCTTTAACTAAAAGCAAAATACAAAAATATCATACAAATGAGTAATTCGTATAATAATTACTTGAAACGTTAATATAATTATAATAATATAATAATCAAAAATAAATTTTTGATCAAACCGAATTGAATATATCAATACCAAATACATATTTTATAATCTAAAATAACATGTGATCAAAACTAAATACTGAATATATTAACCAAGTAACTACGTAAAGTAGTAGTAAACTTTAAAAAGTAACATACCAAAAGATTATTCAATCATAACTTAATAGAAATAAACCGAATATAAAGTTTTAATAGCTAACTTAATTATAAATTTTTTGAATCATGATAAATTTATCACGACAAAGCCCAAATTAATTAAAATTTTCTTTGTTACTAACGATCAAAACTAAAATTTTCATCTAATTGAACTTAATATATATTTATTTCTAAAGGTTTAACTTAATACCTAATAATCAAAAATAAATTTTGGTCCAACCAAAGTAAACATATATTTTTAATAAAATATATTTAAAATATATATTTCATAAAAATAAAGTAAATATGCTACCATCTAAGAAATTGGAATCCAAACTTAAAATTTAATTTCCAATTAATAGAAACATAAAAATTAAATAAATTTTCATGTGGACAAAACTTAATCTTCATATAAATCTAGATTGATTTCTATGAATTTTTAATTAATCAATTCAAACCCATGGACGAAAAACCAAAATAAATCCACGAAAATAAAAAAAAACAATAAATTTTAATCCGTTGGAAAAGGCCGGATTGGAGAAAAAACAAAATAAAATCATAGAAAATAAATTAAATTGATTTTTTCTTAAAATACGACAAATATATATAATTTAATCTCATACGATTAATTATAAAACCATATCGAAGTAAATAATCTATAAAATTATATTTAATTTTAGATCATAGCAATAAATTAAAACCAAAAACTTATGATCTTAATGATTCGACATAATTTTGGTATTGATGCCACTTGTTAGAATTAAAATATATTCGATACGAATATAAACCCAAGATCTATAAATGTCAAATCATCAAGAACAATGAAATAAATAATCTGAATGCGGAAGCGTACCTAAATTAATCAATAGAGTTTTTCTAGAGGGTTTGATCTTCCAAGAAGTTAGGTTTTCTCTTGCGGCACAACTCTCAGACGGAGAAAAGAGATATGCAAGTTGACCTAATTCTTGGGGACCATAACCCATTTATATAGTTGATTTAATAAACAACTATTAAGTATTTATAATTCTTTCCCTCATCAAATTATAAATACACCTTATGGTATATACACTTTTAATTCTATGACAATTTAATACCTATAATACGTGTAATATAATTGGTCACTTAATTACGTATTAAACTTTATAATAGCAATATACATTATACATATGTGTCTACTATTATTGAATTTTAATCCAACATTTATACCTATGTATTTAATTTATTTTTATAATATCATCTTTAATTACATACTCATATTTATAATTTGCCTGAAGTATAGTAGAGCAGATTTGTATTTACTAAGCTTTGTTGGCTAGGTGTTCGAAATTATTGTTTCTGTTCACAGATTAATAGGTTGCCACATGTATTGATGGATCACTATTGGAGTGAGATTTCATTATCGACTTGTTCCAAGTATAATACTTAGATTTATTTTGGATACGTATTCATAGGATTTTATGATTTGTATCTTAACTCATATTTTGAATTTAAACCGTGAGTCATTTTTATGAAAATGTTTACTACGTATTTATGTTTGAGATATTTAAACTCAATGAATTTTATGAAAATGGATGTAGTTTAGGCTAAACCAGGTAAAAAATATGAGAATGGATTGAGTTTGATGTTCAAATATGACATTTAGGTCGAGAGTGTTATATTATAATTTTCTAAATTTGTCTTTTTTTTTCTAGGTCGGGCTTAAATACCATGTGAGTGATGGCTTGGTAAATGGACTTAATTGACTTTTTAGAAACTTCAAGAGTTTACTTGTTTTTAGAAAGTTTAAATATTTATTTATTATTTATGAAAAAATTAAAAAACAAATTATTTGAAATTTAAAATGTTAAAAATATATAAAAATATTATAATACTAAAAACAATCTTAAAAGTTAGGGTTAAGTGTTTGATCCAATCAAGATAAAATATTTTGAGTTATTAGAGTTAACATGTCATATTTTATAACTCAGATTTTATTTAATTTTTTTAATTGAGTCTAGTTTTTGAGTTTCTATATAAATTTAATTATAATTATTTATCATCTTTTAGTATAATTTAATTTTAATTTAAACAAATTTCTCTAACTGATAATCATATATATATCAAGAAAACGGAAGGATTTGACTCAAACTTAAGACTAAATCCAATAATTATTAAAAAATTCTAGATTATTTACATTTTTATTTTATAACTCAAACTTTTTTTTTAATTTTTACGAATCAAAATTATTAAATTTTAAATCAAATTTAAACCTCGTTTTTTTATTTTTATGTCGGTAGAAAATTTGGATAATACAATACTATCTTTTAATAAATTTCTTTACTGCTTTTATGTCTATATGTATATAGATCAACTGATTGAATTTTACATATTAAAATATTTTTTCTCGGTTTTTTTAAGTATAATCATTATGTTTTGAAATAACAATGTGCCTTATTATTTTATTTTAAAAAAAAATTAGGAAAAACGATTTAATGAAATAAAAAGAAGCAACTATATTATGATATAAGTTTGTATTATATAAATTAGATCGTACTTTAGATTTTCACAATTAAGAATTTAAATAAATTATATCAGGTTAGAATACAATTTTATTCTTGTTTTGTCATTAAAACAAACATATAATTTTTAATATTTTATTTAAATATTAATTTTGTTTTTATTCATTTTTAATATTTTAATAAATTTTGACACTATTTAATAAATTAAGAAAATATAAATGATCTCCAAAGATCTTCGACGAAGTACTTTTATCAGATCAGTCGGTTGGTAATCTCCTAAATCAAAGTTTTCAGCGGCCAAGACGACGGGATTTATTTATGTCTGACAATGGGGTTTCGGATACGAGGAATGGTCCTGGGACAGAGATGGCAGTTCACCAAGGAGAAGATTTAGCGCATATGGATCTTGATAGTGGGGCGGACATGGAAAAAACAATAGGGCTATCGTCTAGAGACGGTGATATCACGTTACCGTCAGTGGTGGCGTCTGGGCTGAAAAGTGGACAAGACCTTTCGATCTTGGGAAGAGGGTTTCTTTTCGAGATGTTGCGATGCGCTCCGCCGAAAGTAATAAGGAAGATAATTTTCTAAAGTCGTTGGAAGTGGAATTAGCCAATGACGATATTATTATTAGCAGAGATGGCCCGGTTCCTGAGATTCGGTTTTCCGATAGGGTTCATAAGCAGATTGATGGAAAGTTGGCAAAGGCGATGATAGTAAGACTCCTGGGGCGCTCAATTGGACTCAGGGCTTTGAAGAATAGAATATAGGCGCTATGGAATCCGATGGGAGATTTCTCGATCATTGATCTAGATAACGATTATTACTTGATCAAGTTTAACCTTGATACGGACTATGACAAGGTAATCTCTGGTGGTCCATGGATGATTTATGGAAGCTACTTGACTGTCCAGCCCTGGTCGAGGGAGTTTTCGACAGCTGAAGATCACCCTAAACAGATTTTGGCATGGGTAAGAATGTCTGGATTACCCTATCGCTATTATTCGAAACATTTGTTTAATGCAATTGCAGGACTAGTTGATTTTAACACGATGGAGGGTCGTCGAGGGAGGTTTGCACGGCTTGCGGTTATGGTGAAACTAGACCAGCCACTGCTACCTAGTATGATAATTGATGGTAGGTTCCAACGGATAGAATATGAAGGTTTGCCGTTGATTTGTTTTAGATGTGGGAAGTACGAACATACTAAGGAATTATGTGCAGAAGTACAGAAGCAGGCGGCACAACCCAAAATTGTGGAACCAGCACCAAAAGCTACTGAGATGTATGGGCCGTGGATGCAGGTAGAGAAACGGCGACGGGGAACCCAACGAATTGCTAAGGGACAAAACTCTTCTGATTCGAGGGCTACTAAGTCGACGGGTTCGCGATTTACTGTGTTGAATGTTGGAATAGATAATATGACGGTGGAAGAGCAAACTCCGACGCAAGGGATTGTCCAGGCCCCGATTCCTAGGGCCGATCATGGTCCTAGTTCAAAGAGGGTAATGAAAGGTAAAGAGGTTGTGGTGGTTCATGAGCCATCTGTGAATAAGGGTGCACAACAGGTTCAAATCATCGCGGACATAGCAAGACCATCTAATGATGTTCCTCTTATGGAAGCTACTGGATCGCAAATGAATGCGGATGAGATGATCACAAAAGCAGTGATTGACACTTCTAAGGCATGTAATGAGCAGGAACAAGTTAAGGGTTTACAGGTCACCAGTGTTGGTAATGAGACACAAAGCACGGTGCAGACTGTTCCTTCTAAGTTGCCTACGGAAAAACATACAGTTATTCGTATTACGGATGAAAATCAGAAACGGGTCTTAAAAGATAATAATGGAAAACCAGCGTTAGGTTTGATTCGTAAAATAAGCAAGACATATGCTCGTAGTGGCACTATTCCAAGCCCTTTGGTTCGTAAGAACGGAAAGACGAAAAAGATTGATGGGAAACACCAAGCGATAGAAGTTATGCAATGGATAAATACAGTCTCAAATGAACTGTCTACAAAACAAACAAGTCTAGATCTGTCCGTTAGGTCGAGGGGTTCAGAGACAGCTAAGAAGGGTGAAATTCGATGGACTACGAACGAGTCATTTGAGGGAACGATGCAAGCGGGGAATCAGTGAGTTTGGGGTTTTTTATGCTTATTTTAATGATTAAAATCATGTGTTGGAATACTCAAGGCACTCTTGGCCTTGACTTTAATCGCTATTTTAGATTATTGGTTAGTGTGCAGTTACCGAATATGATTGCAATCTTTGAGCCTCGAATAAGTGGGGATGGGGCAGACTGTTTCATTCGTCGCTCGGGGTTTGATTATTCATACAGAGTAGAAGCAAATGGTTTTTCATGAGGCATATGGGTCCTTTGGAAGGAGGGGATTATGTTTGATGTTCTTACTGTTTCAAACCAGTTTGTACATGGAATTGGTGTGGATTCTAGATCAAATGTACAATTCCACGCTACGTTTGTGTATGCAAGCCCAGAGTGGGGTAAACATCGGTTCCTCTAGGATCAACTTGAGGTCCTGGATCGAGGGCCTGGAATGCCGTGGCTGCTTGGTGGAGACTTTAATGCTATAGTAAGTTCTGATGAGCGATCAGGTGGATCGACTCGGAGAGTGGGGACTTGCGCGCAGTTTAGTGAGTTTATATTTTGAACGGGGCTTATTGACATGGGTTTCAGTGGTCCACGTTTTACTTGGCAGAGGGGTAACTTGAGTCAAAGGCTTGACCGCTTCCTCTATAATGCAAAGTGGTATAATTTTTTTGCATCTTCAAATGTCCTGCATCTACCTTTGATGGGTTCTGATCATCGTCCAATTTTATTGGTGACTGAGGCGGATAGGAATCAAAATGGTCTACGACCTTTCCGGTTTGTGTTAGCATGGAATGATCACCCAGATTTTAAGCGGTTATTACATGAGAGCTGGGATAGCAATATAAATGTATTTGATAGCCTTTTCTCATTTCAGGAAAAAAGTCGTCAATGGAATAAGGATGTGTTTGGCCATATTGGGAAAAAAAAGAGGCGACTTCTTGCCCGAATCGGGGGAATTGAGAGAGCTATTGATAGAAGGCATAATCCATTTCTCTTAGACTTAGAGATCAAACTGAAATCTGAGTTGAATGTTGTCCTTGAGCAGGAGGAAAGCTTATGGTTTCAAAAATCTCGGAGTAAATGGCTTGACTAAGGTGATCGTAATACAAAATTTTTTCACTCCACCACTCTTAATCGGAGGAGGCACAATACTATTCACATGCTTCGCCTAGATGACGGAAGTTGGTGCTCGGAATCAACCGTTTTAAAGGAGCATGCCATCGATTTTTTCTCAAAGCTTTACACCACCGAACCGGTTATCAATTTGGACCGTAATTATTTGAGTGGACATTCACAAGTGTCCGAGAGCCAGCAAAGGCTATTGTTACGGGATGTATCGCCAGCTGAAGTCCGTGCAGTTATATTTTCGATGAATCCGCATAAAGCACCAGGTATTGATGGCTTTCATGCGGGGTTTTTTTAGAGGAATTGGGATGTTGTAGGGCAGTCGGTGGTGTCGTTTGTTCGAGAGTTCTTCGCGACTGGAAATCTAGGCAACATCACTAATCAGACCTTACTTGTATTAATTCCCAAAGTTGCTAAACCAGAGAGTATTAAACAATTTAGACCTATCAGCTTGTGCACGATATTGTACAAAGTTATTACTAAGATTCTGGTTAATAGACTTAAGCCTCTGTTACCGAACTGGATATCTTCAACTCAGTCAAGTTTTGTACCAGGACGTCATATCACGGATAATATTATCCTAGCTCAAGAGGTAATTCATACGATGAGAAAGAAGAAAGACTTCAAACCTTGGATGGCGATTAAGGTTGATTTGGAAAAAGCCTATGATAGATTAAGCTGGGATTTTATAAAAAGCTCTCTTTATGGTTTAGGGCTTCCTGACCGCTTTATTTGGTGGATTTTAAAATGTATAACTTCGGTTACTATAAGAATTATCTGGAATGGAGAGATGACAAATTTGTTTCAGCCTTCCCGCGGGGTGAGACAGGGGGATCCGCTTTCACCTTATTTATTTGTCATTTGTATGGAGCAGTTAGCAAAGGCGATTGATCGGCGAATCCTTGATGGATAGTGGAAGCAGATTTAGCTTTCTCGTGGTGGCCCGGGCTTGTCGCACCTGTTTTTCACAGATGATCTGGTACTATTTACGGAGGCGTCGTTGAAGCAGGCTAAAATTATTCATGAAGTCCTCCAGGATTTTTGTCTGTCGTCAGGACACCGAGTTAGTGTTTCTAAAACCCAAATATTCTTTTCTAATAATTGCAGCTTAGAGCGAAAACAAAACATAGCGAACCATTTTGGGTTTAAGGTAGTGGATGATTTGGAGAAGTAATTGGGTGTGCCGCTTCTACATAAGCGTGTTACACGAGCCACTTACCAATATCTGATAGAGAAGATTGATCAACACTTATCGGGTTGGAAAGCAAAATCATTGGCACTAGCCGGGAGAATTACTCTAGCGAAGGCTGTGTTACAGGCTATACCAATTTATACAATGCAAACTACCTAGCTTCCTAAAGCTATTTGTGATGAAATTGAGAAACGCATTCGTCGTTTTGTTTGGGGTATAACACCAGACCATAATGCTATCAACCTTGTAAAATGGGATGTTGTAAAAAAGCCATCAAATATGGGAGGTTTAGGTTTTCGTGATGTGCAGAACCAAAATTGTGCTTTCCTTATGAAGGTAGGATATCACTTGATTTGTAGTAAGGACAAGCTATGGTTCCAGGTACTAAGGGATAAGTATAAATAGATTGGAGAATTGTCTAGTGAAATTTATCGACGAAACTCCTCGAGGCTTTGGCAAGGTGTGAGTCATTGTTGGGAAACAATAAAGCAAAGCATGTGTTGGCAAGTTCGTAATGGATGGAAAGTCGATTTTTGGTGGGACGTGTGGTTAGACGGGAGAGAGCCTTTAGCGACAAAATACCTTCTACCCGGTGATCCTCCTCACGTGAGTGTTGCTAGCATGCTAACAGTAACAGGGGCTTGGGATTGGAGCAAGCTTGCGTTGGCATTGCCTCGCGAGTCCTTAGATCAGTTGGCAAGCGTTGTTCCGCCACATGCTGGATTTGGGAATGACTCGCTAGTTTGGAGATGGACTGAAACACGTATATTCTCAACCGCATCAGCCTATCGTACTTTGGGCCAGAGGTGCTCCTTGAGGAGGAGGATTTATGGAAGTTCATTTGGCGTCTTCCGGTTCCACAACGGATCAAAACTTTTTTATGGTTGTTAAACCATGATAGGTTGATGACGAACAAGGAAAGAACCCGTCGACATTTTGGTAACAGCAGCCTATGCCCTGTGTGCGGTGTAGAAGATGAAGATATAAACCATGTGTTGAGAACGTGTAGCCGGGCGAGGCAGGTTTGGGCTAAGCTGGTGCCGCAAAACCTATGGCGTAGCTTCTTTAACGGAAATAATCGCGATTGGTTACAAGCCAACTTGAAGAGTAATAGTTATTGGTGGACGATTTTGTTTGCAACAACTTGTTGGATCCTTTGGAAGAGGCGATGTGTTTTTGTGTTTGATAGTGGAAGAGAATTAGTTGGTAACATTATGGATTACTGTGTGGCGTATGCAAAGGAAATTGTGGCTGCTATAGAAATACGCAAACAATAACAGCGAAGAGGGTTGTGTAAACAATGGTGTCGACCGGATGAAGGATGGGTTAAAGTTAATACGGATGGAGCGGTGGGAGGAAATCCTTTGGTTGCAACTGCTGGAGGAATCATCCGGGACACCGACGGTGAGTTGATTCATGGTGTTGGGCGGCGCATTGGCCGTTGCTCGGTGATCTGCGCAGAATTGTGGGCTGCTTTTGACGGTTTAACATTAGCCTGGGAATTAGGGTACCGTAAGGTGGTGCTTGAACTTGACAGCACTACAGCCATGGATTTAATACAAGGGTTGTTGGTTGACATCGCCCATCGCAATCTTGTTCTTCTATTTAGTGAGCTGATTGTACGTGCATGGGACGTTAGGATTGTGCATGCGGGAAGAGAGGCTAATGGAGTAGCAGATCTGTTGGCTAAGATTATGCGAAATACTGAGGATTTAGTGCGAGTGTTCTTGGAACCACCTAATGCAGTTCGGATTTTACTTGATCGGGACAAGTTCATAGGTTTGGCTTAATGTTTTAGGGGTTTAAGTTTTTGTTTAAATTTGTTTAATGTCGCTACGAGTACTCTTTTCCTCCAATTAGGTTTAGGGAGGTTTTTAACAAGGCTCGTAGTTGCATTCCTTTTTACATCAAAAAAAAAGAAAATATAAATGATAATATTTAAGTCTAACTCATAATCAGAAAAAAATCTCATTTAATCTTAAACAAATTAGACTATTAATGATGCTATTATGTACTCACACCAGTCAAAAATTAAACCAATTCTTGGTTTAATCATCTTGAAAATTTTTAGAATACAAAAATAATTTAAAATACATTAAAAGTAGTTATAATGATCTGGACTTTACTAAATCAAAGGGACCAATTTAAATCGAGGTTCGAGTCTCGTATTTACATTTTTTGGGCCTTAAAATCTTAATGAGCTAGTGAAGTTTGGGCTTAAGTTAGAAAATAGATGAGGGTAGTTAGGGGTTTTGGCTTTAGATAAAAATTTGGCATCACCATGTCTTTTCTTTCTTCATCTTCCTCTCAGCCCTTTTCTCAAAAAGTTCTAGCATCAGGAGTGGAATTTTGATTCTTGAGAGATTAAATCTTGTTTGGGTGGTGAAGGGAGAATTTTCCAACTTTAAGAGATTTATATCTTAAAATAAAAATGGTCTCACATAGTGGAGGAAGAGACTTTTGTAAGGATTGAAGGATAAAGACGAAAACTAAGTTTGAGAGGCTTTAATCTTAGTGTTTTAGTCTATTATAACACCCTCCTACCTCCAATAACATTGTAGTAATCCTTGTTAATTCTTTGTTGTAGTGAAATATTTGAAGAGCTCTTAAAAGCCAAGACAAGGGAAAGAAAAAAGCTTGAATGTGCTGGAGTTTTTTGACAGTTTTGGAATTAAGTTTGGTATATCTCTAACTTTTATGAATCATGTAATTCATAATATAGCATGTGTAGCACGATTTATGCATAAATATAGCTTGGTTTGGTAGCTTAGGATTGATAATGATGAAATCCGAATTTGTGTATATAACTTGTTGAAATTGATTAAAATATGTTGGTTATGCCTTAGATGTCTTGTAGGAGGTCTTTTGAGGAGGTTGGAAAAGTTTAGGCAGGCAAAGAGGCATTCAAGCTCCAAGTCTGAAAATATGGGCTCGAGTACGGGTACGGGAGGTCCCCATACCGGCACCTGTAAGAGAAAAAAAAGGGGGATTTATAAAATGCGTACCGATATGGTCACCTCTTGTATCGATACCCCTACATAATGAGGAATTCAAGAATCTTTTTTCGGTATCGATACACTGGTGCGTATCGATACTACTATTTTATTGATTTTAAGTACCGGTACGGGAGGGTCACATACCGGTACTGGGTTTCGGTACATTAAATATGTGTATCATTACGGGCTTAAGGGAAAAATAATTAAATTGTTTGAACATGTTTTGGATATCAGTATTCGAAGAAGGGGTATCGGTATAGAGGGGAGTACCGATACTCCCTATAGCCACGTATCATTATGTGCAGTCAAATCTGTCCAAATTTTAGTATTTTAGTTCGAGGGGTCAATAAACTATATTAAATGTCTTGGTGGGTCTATTTAGGCCTAAAATCATTTGTAAAACTTGAGAAGTGAAAAAATTTATTGTGCATGTGACTCAAGTAGAGAAATATGGTCTAAATGCTCGTGATAATATATTAACATGGAATTATTATTTGTTCGTGTGATGATATTCATTAAATATGGCTATGAGATTATTGGTATGAGATCTGGATACCCAAGAATGTGAGGTTCGGTGCTGTGTGATTTCAGACACACTCGAAATGTGTGAGGTGTAAGGTCTGATATTGTGTGACTCTGGACACACCTGTGGTATGTGGTGTGTGAGATCCGATGCTATGTGACTCCAAACATATCTTATGTAAGAAAGAGTGAGAGATATGATATTGTGCGACTCCGGGTACACTCATCCATGATAAATTATGTGTACATTAATGTTTATGAATACTATGACATTTTATGCATACACCATGTGTTTAGGCGGATAATGTAACACCAATCATACTTTTCATCATAACCTTGTTGCATATGTTTAATTATGACTTGTACGAGTTTATAGTTGAGTATAGGTATATCCACTGAGCTTTCGGTAGCCCAGTGTTTCAGAATTTCTTTTTTTTTCGTACGCAGGATATTAGGTGAAGATCAGTTTAAGGATCACCATCTTTTCTAAGTTTCAGCATCGATCTTGTGGAGGAATACACTACTTAGATAAATGAGCTATGTATTCTAAGAACTATTTAAGTTGTTTAATTTTATTAAATCAATTTGTATTTCGATCTAATGTTATTGTTTTAAACTTGGATGTAACACCCAATCCGGATGTCATATTGGGCCTCCGACCCAAAACCTTTATTTCAAATTTCCTTTTTAAATTCTAGTAGTAAAATCGAACTCGGGTCTTAATACGATCCATAAAAATCCATTTAACTTAAAAGAAAGCCCAAAATAGTTTTAATTAACCAGAGCTCCAAAATATTATAACCCATTTAAAACATTCAATCCAAATTAAAATGACAGAGTTACAAATACACATAGGGTTCAATATAGTACTAGCCCACTATCTAATAAATTTACTCTGACAACACGGTCGATGCTGAAATCCAAACCTCGATGGTGCTCCACGGGAACCGGCTTCACCTAACCTATGCACGAAAACACATTTCAAACACTGAGCTACGAAAGTTCTATGGGTACGTCGAACTTGGTCAACATCATGCATATCACAAGCATTAAAGCATGGCATATAAATCTCGTGCAAGATATGATGGTCTAGCATGCTTGCCTATCACATGGCATAAATGAATGTATATTATCGAACACAACATATATAAATCATACAGACAGCACAAGGTAGTGAGGCCCGCGTCCACATAGCATCGGGATCCTATACTCAAGGATGAGACCCGCGTCCACATAGCATCGGGATCCTACATCTAGGATTGAGTCTCGCATCCACACAGTATCGGGATCCTCCAATCCCATACTCGGAATGTCATATCGAGTATCTTCGAATGAGGCCCGTATCCACACAGCATCGGGATCCTACATTCAAAATAATCGTCAAATCATCACCCGGAATATTACATCGGATGGCCTTTGACGTGTTGCAACACTTATGGATATCCGGATTTCCAACACATAAGGACTCGAACCACACTAGCGATCCACCTAGTATCTTACCATAACAAGATATATTAAAGCTTTTCATACTTAAGTCTTTCGGGGTTATAATTATAAATTTTAGTTCAATAATTCGTTTCACAATTTTTAGATTCATGGAAGTATTTATTAAAATCACTGAGCCCCAAATCTCTACTCAAACTTGGCTAAAATACACAGGGGTATCGATACCCTTAGGTGGGGTATCGAAATAGGTTGTATCGATTCCCACCCAAAGAGGGTATAGGAACATGGGTATCGATACTGGCATCGAAACCCGTTGACCAACTCATGGTCAACGAAGGGGTTTTCCCTATACGATACCAGCATCGAACCAGGAGAACCAAGGAGGTCACTGGAGGTTTTGGTATCGAACCCCTCAAAGCCTATTTTTCAGGAGAACCAAGGAGGTCACTGGAGTTTCTAGAGCTTCAACCAAACACTCATGCATAGAAATCCATATGTAATGCAACTACAATGGTATGAATGATGATAGGAAGAGTTGGGAGTACCAACCTTGAGCTACAACAACAATAAAAATGTCACCCTTTCCTCCTTCAAGCTTTCTTCTTCCCAAGACTTGTGGAAGGTTCTTCAACTTCTCTCTCTATAAAGAGATGTTAAACCAAGCATTAGACCCACTTGAGAAGGTTTTCAAAACAACAAAGTCATAAGAATTGAGATTTAAGCTCATAAAAACTCATTCTCGTCTTTCCCCAAACCCCTACTCAAAAAACATTATTCTTCACCAACTAACACCTTTCTTACCTCTTTGGATAGATCTCCTTATGCTCTACAACAACCTCTCAACTCACCAACCGAGATTCTAACTCAAACTCTGAAAGTTAACCCCTTTCCTCTTAAAGATTTTGGGTGAGGGAGAGATGAAGAACAAGGGAAAAGATGGTGACTTCACCCTCTGTTTCCTATAGAAAAACCCATCCCAAAACCCAACTTTCATCCATGTAGGCATTTACAAGAATGCCCCCAACTCAAAACTCCTAAAACCCAACATCACTCAAAGCCCAACAAGCCTATGGCCCTACAAGGCCCAAACTACACAAACTCGGGGTCCAAAACCAAAGTCCAACGTCTCGGGTTGACCCGACCCTCGTATCCAAATCTGTATCGTTACATTGGAGCTCACATTTGAATTATAAACCTATGTTTTATTATTGGATTTTTACTAGATTTGATCAATGGGCCTTGTTTGGACTTGAATTCGATTTTAAAATTTTTGGGTTTGGGTTAGGCTTGAGGCCCAAATGTCTCACCTGAAACCGAGGTGTTATAATATTTAAGAAATTGAAAACTTTTATCAATAAAAAATAAAAAAATATAAAAAATACCATTATATTATTTTTATTAATTAATGACTATTTTATTTAGAGCTCGAATAATATAGATGAATATCAAGGTAAAATTGGACAAATATTGCACTTATTTTTTTATTTAAAAAAGTATAGAGGGCCCCTAATTATTTAAGAAAATATAGCACTTTGAATAGTGCAATTCTGAGGGCTGGAGAACACAACCCGACTTCAACAAAATTAAAAAAAAATTGAAGGTCGCCAGCTTTCTACCCAACCTCATGCCAAAAAAATTTAAAAAAAAATTGAAGACCCTATGAAAGCAACTCAACCTCATGTTGGTTCGAAAAAAATTATAAAATATTAAGGGCCTTTTTAAAGCGACCCGACCTTATTGATTTTTAAAAAAGTAGAAAAGTTGAAGACGGGTAGAAAGGAACTTGACCTCATAGCTCTTTGCCCCTGGAGAAATGATTCTAACTTTATTTTTTGGGGCAGAAAGTTTTATTGATTCAGTCTTTATTTTTTTTTTTGGACAGAGTGTATGTCATTTGTTATTGATTCAATCTTTATTTTTTTGGGTAAAGAGTGTGTCATTAATTCAGATATTATTTTTTGGGGAAAAGTGTGTGTCATTGATTCAAGCTTTATTTTTCGGGTAGAGTGTGTGTAAGTGTTGTTGATTGGTCAGATGGAAGGTGGATGAAATAACTGAAGTTTTGAGGTTGTTAAATAGGGGTGGAGGTTTCAGAATTGTTATCTAAACGATTTTGAAGAAATTATAGAAGTATTCTTGGAGCAACTTTCTAGCCTTTTAGAATTGTAAGTTTTGTTTTTTAATATTTTTTAAGATTATAATTTTATTATTATGATGATGATGATTAAGGGTGAGCGTTCGGGTGAGTCGAGTCGAATCAAGTCAAAAAAATTCGAGTTATTCGAGTTGAGTTAACATATTTTACAATTTGAACTCTTTTTGAAATTTTTTCTATTCGAGTCGTTTTTTGCGAGTTCGAGACGAGTTCGAGTCAATTAGATTTTTCGAGTTTATGTATAAATATTAATTGTACTATTTATAATATTATTGTAAATTTTGATTATAATTTAAATGAATCTATCTTTATATCTACGTGCATATTTTTTATATTATTTTTTATATGTATAAATAAGATTTTAAATTATTATTATTATATACCTTAGGTATGAATATATCGTTTTATTAAATTACAAATCTTATTAAAACCTTTTTCTTATCTATAAAAGGCCAAAACGAGATAATAGTAATAATAAATTAAATATAATAATATAAATACAAATTAAAAAATATAAAATAATTTAAATAATATAAATAAAATTTGTATTAAATAAAATAAAAAATAAATATAGAAAGTGATCATATTGTAAAAAAATAAAAAATTAAAAGGTAAAAATAATAAAAAGAGAAGATAAGACTGAAATAAAACTAAAAATAAAATTATAGGGACTAAATGTGTAATTAGACCCTGGAAATTTTTGATTTTTCAATTTTTCGAGTAACTCGAACTTTGAAAATTTGAACTCGACTCAAAATTGAAATTTTTTCGAGTTATTCGATTTGACTCAAATAACTCGAATAACTCAACTCGAATAACTCGAAATTGAAAAAAAATAATTTTTTCGATTCGAGTTTTGCTCACCCCTAATGATGATGATATATTTTTCTTTTGCATGTTTGTAGATTTTTTAGAAGAATTATTGATTTAAGGATATGTTGAGATTACAGAATCAACACATCTCTAGTGTTCCAGTTGATGATATGGTATAAAATATTTATTTTATTTTCTAACATATTTTGAATCTTAACACTTCGGATACATGTTGATTGATGCTCTGCAATCATAATTTCAACATCACTATCATCATTAAGAGCTATTGCAAAATATCTAACAAGATCATCATAGGTCTTCCATCGATAACGTAAAAGAACAATCTCAACCTTTATTTTTTTCTTCTATATTTTGTTTAAGCTCTCTTAGAGAAATATTCCTCGTAAACCTCATCCTTTTAGTATTTTTCAATTCAAATATGAAACCAATATCAGTTTTCACTATTTCTTTATCATAATGGATAACAGCCATAGAAAAGTTGCTCATTGTGTTTGTCTATTCAAAAATAATTACATTTTTGAATCAAAATTTTTTTAATATAATGATATATTTCTATAATTTTCTAACGTAAAAAATGTAAAATAATGTAGAAACTTACTATTTTTTTCCAGATATTCTTTCTCTTTTTGCTTCTCTTTTTCTTCTTCTTTACCAAATTTTCTTTCAGACTTTCTTCCTATTACTAACATACACTCTTTTTATTTAACATAAAATAAATTTTTTTTCGACTTTTACCCATACAATCTAATAATAAAAAAAATAAAAATTCCAATTTAATACCCCTACATAATTTAAAATATCTATAAAAATATTATAATAATATTTTTGAAATCATTATTTACTTTTTCGAGTTTATAACTTTTTTCAGTCAAACTTTATTACTGTTGTCGCGACCTCTTGAAAAACGCGAATTTAAGTGAAAAATAACTTGACGATTGGTTTTGAAAAAATATGAATTTTGTTATTTTAATCTTGAAAAACCCAAATTTTAGGAAAAATACATAATTTAACTTGAAAAAATTGACTTGGAGTCGCCACCGGCCACTTCGGTAGGCTAGACACCATAAAATAAACCAGAGATTCGTTAAAAAAATATTAGATTCAGGAGTCGGTTACGTGTAAGGACGGCCCTTACAAACGCCCAAAAAATCGGTACCTTGGAAAAAATTACGTGGCATTTTGATACTTTGAAGATAGATATTAATTTAATTCTCCATTGTTAATCAAACATTATTTGAATTGAGAATATCCTTTTGATTTAGAAATTACATCACCTTCAAACTTGGGTTGAACGAGACGTCCTCTAAATAGGAAACCTCACCCAAATTCAAAGGAATGTAACTTCCGCCTCAAAAGGTTAAAGTAAAATGCATGATTGTTTTTATCTTGTTCATTTTAAGTTCTAATCCTACAAAGGCTCCATTAATTAAGTGTGAAAACCTAAGTTACTAATGTCGCTAGTTGCTTACCTATCAATTTTATATAATACTAGGCCTAAGTTATTTTATCAAAATTCTAGGTTTCAATAGCACATGAATTCGATATCAAGGTACACTCTTTAGGCTAACATCATGGTACGTCAAAACATCAGCCTCTTTAGTGTATCCGAGAAATAAGATTCACATACCATTATTTACTAATTTTCTCCCTATTTAATTAATTAATTAAAGTCCTAGAGGGCTCTAAATTAATTAACCTAAATGTTTATTAAGTGGTCCTCCTAAAATATGCCATGCAATACTCAAAATAAATCAATATTAAATAAAACAAAGTAAAGGAACTCGATATCTTTATTAGAATCATGAGAGTACAAGTTACATCAACATTGACATCATAAGTGAGTAAAAAAGGGACTTAAAAAAGATGACAAGAATTCAAAGTTCAAAAGATGGATTAGATTTAATTAAATGTATAATTAATTTTAAAGTTTAGAAATTTTTAATTAAATTAATTAATTAAATTTCCCTAACTCTAAACTTAATTAATCCTAATTAAAACCTAACTTCAATGGATTTTAAGTTTTTAAAGTTTGATTAGGGTTGGATTAAACTTAATTAGATTAATTTTTAAATCTTATCTTAGAAAATTAAAATTAATTAAGAGACTTAATTAAAATAATTTCTAAACCTTAAAATTTTAATTAAACCTAATTAAAGTCTAGTTTGGTGAAACTTGGGCTAATTAGACCTAATTAATTTTAAATTTTATCTTAAGAAATTAATTAAAATTAATTAAAATAATTAATTAAAATTATTTCCTAAATTTTAAGAATTAAATTAAACCTAATTAAAGTCTAATTTGGTGAATGTTTTAAGGTTTAAAGGCTAGACTAGACCTAATTAAGTTGGGTTAATTTTAAAACTTATTTTTAGAAATTGATTAAAATTAATTAAAATAATTAATTAAAATTATTTCTAAAATTTTTTAAAAATTAAATTAAACCTAATTAAAGTCTAATTTTTAGGTTCTAGGGGTTAAATTAAATTTATATTAGATTTAACTAGGTTAAATTAATTTTAAATTATCTTAAAAATTAAATTAAATTCCACTTTAGAACCTAATTAATAATTTTTTAAGTCTTTAAAAATTAATTTTTTATCCTAATTAAAGTCTAAAATAATTAATTTTAATCCTAGGGGTCTAATTAGGGGTTTAGGTACCTAATTGAGTGAAATCTAAGGCTCTAGGGACCTAATTAGGGGTTCTAAGGGCTAAATTGTAAAGCAGTTTAATCCTAGGAGGACTGAAGAGGTAAAAAGCCCTAAACCAACTAAAACACGCGGATCCAGGTTGAACCCGGATCCGATCCGCGTGCCCGGATGCCAAAACAGTAACGTTTCATCAGGTGACAAAAACCCAAGTGCCGAGTTGGCTCGGCCATTTGGACCGAGACCAACTCGGCCTGACTCACCTCCCTTGGGTTTTCTATGAAACTAACACCTTTAACCCAGAACCTATGAATAATTTGGATCAAAAACACCCCTTCTGGCTTGGTGTTCTTCATGTTCTTAAAAGAACATGAAGAACATCAAGAACAAGCCTTGAAGCCGCCGCACCAACCACCACCAGATCCATAGCACCGTCGTGAGGAGTCACTCCGGCGAGTTCTCCGGCCACTGCCTCGTCGCTCTTTTCGATGCCAAAAACATAATCTGATGCCGACGAGAGTGCCGACAGCCGTAGAAAGCCCCCAAAACACTAAAAATCCAGGTTTTTAAGATCAAACAACCTAAAAATCAATTAAAACTAAACCCTAACACCCAAAGCAACCGACCAAACCCCCCTAAACCTAATTCTAACGAATTTTCAACATCAAAACAAGGAAGAAACGTGAAGAACAGATCAAAAGCTTACCTCCAACAATAATCCGACTGCTTCAGTTCCTATTTTTGATCCCAGATTCCTCCTAATCTCCCGACCTCTTTCACTGCCGATTGAATTCTTTCTCCCCTTTCAAACTCAATCGGTTGAATCCCTTTTAAAGGGATTCAAACCTAAAAACCTAATTACACTCAAATTCTACTCACTCTCAACCTCATCCCCAATCTAAACTTCAACCAACCAAAAAATCCCTATGAATCCGACCACGATTTTGTTTTTAGATTTTTACTTTTTTTAAAATTTATATATTTATATATTTTAAAATATTTTATTATTTTATTTATTATTTATATTTATATTAAATTCGTGTTGACAACTGTACATAGGGATGTAAAAACAGTTACTCGGATGAGTTTTAGGTCGGGTACTGTCAGGTCATATAAAATTGGATACATGTCATTTCAGGTTGATTTGATGTTTTGACTCAATTCGAGTCGGGTGCAGGTCCATTTCAGGTCGGTTTCATTTCAGGTCGGGTCTATTTCAGGTCGGATTCATTTCAGGTCAGGTTCAAACGGTTTGGGTCCAAACCGGATAAATGAAAATTTCATTTCAGGTCGGGTAGATTTCAGGTCGGATCCATTTCATGTCGGTTGTATTTTAGGTCAGGTTCATTTCAGGTCAGTTTTGTTTTAGGTCGAATTAATTTTGATTTTATATTCATAATAATTTAAATTAATAATTTTAATTTTGTATAAATACATAAAAAAATGAATAAATATTAAACTATAAAGTTAAAGATTAAATTTTGAAATTTTAAAAAATCAACATTAATTTGTAAAGACTCAATTACAAAAATTAAAAATTAAAAACATTAAAGTAAATTAGAAAAATCAGTAATAATCAATTCAAATAAATTAACTTGTAAGTTATAAGGTGTAATCACTAATTTTATCCAGTCTAAACTTGTGCTTTAATTTTAGTTTTAATTCGAATAACGGGCTTGTATTTGGTAATCAAAAAATGCAGAAAAATGTATAACACTTGTTTACCCTTTAAACCTTGTATTACTTCAATTTTGTTGAAACAAAAGCAAAGAGTATTAACTTGTTATTTTGTAAATAACACATATATATATATATAGTTTATTTTTAGTCTTCTTTATTATTCTTTTATTTCATTATTATCTTTATTATTATTATTATTATTATTATCTTTACTATTATTATCTTTTTTATTATTATTATTACTATTATTATTTTATCATTTTTATTATTATTGTTATTGTTATTATTATTATTATTTTTATTATCATTACTTTTATTATTATTACTATTACTATCTTTATTATTTTTATTATTATTATTATTTTTATCTTTTTATTATTACCATTATTATTATTATTTTTATTATTATTATTTTTATTATTATTATTATTTTATTATTCTTATTATTCTTCTTCTTATTATTTTTATTATTATTATTATTTTTATTATTAGTATTATTATTATTATATTATAATTACCCAAACCCATTTCAAATAATCAAGCCCCAAAAAATAATAATT
Source organism: Abelmoschus esculentus (assembly GCA_035048815.1). Lineage (NCBI taxonomy): Eukaryota > Viridiplantae > Streptophyta > Magnoliopsida > Malvales > Malvaceae > Abelmoschus > Abelmoschus esculentus. The sequence continues at coordinate 4,272,490 of JAUCBN010000021.1, forward strand.
AACAGTCCATAATACAAAGCCCGAATTCAAATAATACAGAGCCCAAATACATTTAATTATACAAGCCCAAGCTCTAGGGCCCAAAACCGGCTGAGGGAAACCCTAATGCTTAACCCGTTCCATGCGCAGCCTTGTATCAACCGTTCGATCAAGATTTTGATCCAACGGTCCAGATCGACACGGAGAACGACCCCTCAGCTCCTGACGCGCCCACGCGCTGACTGACCAGCTTCCCACGCGCGCGTATTCTCCACGCCAAGAACTCTCCAGATGCTCTGAACGTTCATCCGCCTCGCCGCCGATTGCCTCCGTTGATCGTTCTCCGGAAACGATTCATGCACAAACAAACAAAAGCAAATGTCGGATCCGTACGAATCACATGGCCAAATCAGCAGAAATTGCATGAACAAAAATAGGAATAATCAGAGCAAGGACAATAACAAATTGCAGCAACATATCAGAGACACCTCAATATATCAGACAATTCCAGAACAGCAAAAGAAAAAACATTGATAAAATTTATTTCTATGTAATGTTCGGCTATAAAGGCCAAAGAGAACAGAATGTAAGGGGTTCCCCACCGAGAATCAATAGACAAGTTTTTGAGGTAATGACCTCTTCTTTCGCACAGATCGAAACAAAAATAAAGGGAACCAAAATTGATTTATTTTTTTTTTACCTTTTTGAGTGGCGCAGCCCTTCGCTTTGCTTTTTTCCCTTCCACCGGCAATAAACCCACGGCCCCGTGCCTCTGAGGGTGAGCAAAATCGAGAGGGAAGTGAAGCGTCGGTCATCTCTAACTTCTCTTTTCTTTCGTTTTTTCAGACCCAAAGAAAATGAGGGTTTTCATTTTTTCGAAAGCTTTTCAAAGGGGTTCAATCTTGTTTTGTTGGTTTTAAAGGAGGAAGGAGGTTTTGTTTTCAATTTTGACTTCGGAAAAGAAAGGTTTTAAGCGGTTTAGGTTCGCCGGCCACCGCTCATGGTGGCCGGAATTTGGAAAGGGACGGTGGTTTCTAGACTTCGGTTTAAACAAGGATGAATGTTCATCCATTTTTCTGGGCTAAGGGATGAACTGGGGAGAGAATCCCTCTTTCTCTTTTCGTTTCGGATGAAATAATGAGGGGATGGTGTTTTAAAATTTTTCATTTGTGTTTTATACTTTGAGTTTAAAAGAAAAATGGGATATTAGCATTTTAAAACCCTCCGTCCCTTTGATTTTATGCATGAGGTCCTTTGACCTTTGTTTTGTATTTCATTTTGGTCACTAATCCGTTCATAATTACCTAAAAAAATGGTTTTATTCTCCGAAAATCCTTCTGCCTCTGGAGTTTCTCTTTTTAGATCTTCCCCTTGGTTAAATAGCTTTTTCAGTCCTTCGTTCTTTATCTCGAATTACAATCAGGCCACTGTTTTATATTTATTTTGATCTCCTAGATTTTGTTTTTTGTTTATTTTGGTCATTAACAGATTTACTTTTTAGTTTATTTTCATTTATTTGGTTTATGTTATATTTGTTTATTTTGTCTTTGATTTGTTGTATTTATGTTTACCCATGTTATACATTTCGTTTATACTTTAGCCATGTTTTTTTTACTTGTAGTGCATGTTACATTTATGTGTTTTCCCTTATTTGCATGTTTATCTTATAAACCTTGTTATGTTTTTGCATGCTTACATTATGTTTATTCGCTCTTATTTTACATCATGTTTTGTTTAATTATTCATGCATTTTATTTTATACTCTATTCTACGCACATTTTATTTTTGTAAACTTCACTTGTGTATACATGTTGTATTCTATTTTATATTTCGTGTATCCCTTTTGTGCACTCCTCTTTATTGTTTACACGTGTATTTAATCGTATATGTGTCCTCGCTTTACATTTATGTTAATTTTTGTATTTGTCATGCCTTGTGTTTATATTTGTTGCATTTATTTTGTATATATTTGTTTATCTCTTATTTGTGTTCAAGAACCACACTTCACACTTATTAATTAATGAATCTAATTTTTAAATATCTTTACTCGGTCGTAACGGGCCCGTGTTCCAATGCAATGGTCGCGGTGTATGCGTTGCCTTCGAATAAAGACACGGCAAAAAATAAAATTAATTCGAATCTTTAAACAAAAAATAATTTAAACGCCACTTTAATTCAAAATTATCTAAAATTAATTAAGCGGTAATTTATTTTAAAGGTGCCAATTTTTGGGCAGTTTTTAAACACTAAACCTGTTTTTAAACCGTAACCGACTCTCGAGCCCAAACACTTCGAATCTCTGGTTTTCCGGTGTCCGGTCTACCCAAAAGTGACCGGTGGCGACTCCAATATTTTTAAACATTCCAAATATTTTTCAAATCCCTAATTTTTAATAAAATTTTCAATTTTCTTTTTAGGTTTTCCAAACCCTAATTCCCAAATTTTAAACCTTAAATTTTAAAAGTTCCATTTTTTAGCCTAATTCCTAATTTTCAAACTAGTGACCCCTATTTTTATTTATATTTAATATTAAACATTTTAAAAGGGTCGCTACAGTTGGCGACTCCGCTGGGGACCAATTTTTTAAAACGAGTCAAGCCTTGTTTTTAAATACCGCTTAATTAATTTTGGGAATTTTGAATTAAGGTGGCAATTAAATTATCATTTGTTTATTAATTCGAAGTTATATCATTTTAACCCGTCTCTTTAAGTGGGGGGAAAATACTAAGGCTTTCGTAAGGATATTGTTCCTTCGTAGGGGCCTAGTAAAGTACCTTCGGGGCTCGACTACCCTATGTCTTCGTAGGAATATTGTTTCCTCGTATGGGCATAGCGAAAGGGTCCTCTCGAATTGAACTCGATTAAGATGAGCCTATAATGGGTGATGATCGGGGCCTTGCTACTCTTAGAAGAGGACAACGAGGACAATTCGGGTACCTCCTAGAACCAAAATTGTATTTAGAGAACTAGTAAACCCACCCCATTAGAGTCATGCGGATAACCTAGGTGAATTAGGTATGATATCTAGATTTTTGTTTATCTTGCTCTTCTTCTATGTCATTTGTTTATATCATTTATTTGTGCTTTTGTTATTTATGGCATCCTTACTAACACATTTCCCTTTTCCTTTTGTTTGTTTTCTTTTTTCTTCTTTTTTTTCCTTGTATTCTTTTTGCATTCCTTCTTAAAGGTGTTGATTCGAGTGGTTTGCCCGCTTTGAGAGCTTTCATTATGGATAAAAGTCTTCTAGGTGACCAAGATAAGAACTCAGCAATTCGACATTGGTCCGAAGTCAACCAAAAGGCCTTTGGAGACAGTCAACCAAGTTAACGCATTGTGCCCGGTTACACGTATGTCAGTTTACAACAGAATGATTTGTATGAGCTAAAAGAGATATGGGAAAGTTGGGAAGCGAGAGTACAAAACTTGTTCCGTGAAAATTATGGGGATATAGCTCAGTTAATATATGTCAGAATTAATCAGCCTTTGCTCAGAGCCGCTTTTCAGTTCTGGAATCCCGCTTTTTGTTGTTTCACCTTCAATGGAAACGATTTGATGCCAACAATAGAAGAATACATAGCTTTGATAAATAGAAGAAATGTCCACAAAGATTGGATCTACTCGAAGCCTCCTAAGTCTCAGAATTACCATTCGAAGTTGAGTTCTCTAGCCGGAATGAGTGATGCGTGGGCTAAAGGAATAATCTAGGTTCGGGGAGAAAGTATTGCATTTTCATGGGAGAGCATCCGGGACATAATACCAGTGCATCCAGATGAGGAAATGAAGATGGACTTGTTTGCCATAGGCATATACGGATTGATTATTTTTCCTCGAGTATTGGGCAACATAGATATGGCCATTCTCGATCTGTTCGATCGTTTAAAGAAGAAGGCTAATCCGGTAATGGCCATATTGACAGAAACCTTCATTTCTTTGAATGCTTGCCGGAAACATGAAGAAGGACGTTTTAGAGGGTGTGCACAACTTCTTCAGATATGGGTACAGAGTCACTTTTGGAAGGAGCCAACTCAGGTCTTGTCTGGTATATTTCAAGGAAGTTTCTCCCCGGTGCGAGAATATTTAGCTAGAGAATGGAGAGAGGACCTCGATAAAAGAAAATGGTCGGAAATCTTCAGGAATCTGCAGGATGATGATATTGTATGGAGAGTCCCGTGGATGGGTCATGAGTTCCATTTCCTTTACAGAATCGGAGACTACAATTGAGTCATGATGATTGGCTTACACGGAGGAATTGCCTGTGCACCTCTTCTGGTATCTAGACAGTTCGGTTCTCGTCAGTTTATTCCTTTCACGGCAGGTTTGAGTGAAGTCGAGTTCCCCTTTAAGAATGAGTATCGACCTAAGGTCCAGAAGATAACAAGGGCGTGGGGCTACTATTACCGTATTCGAGTAGAAGGAAGTAATCAAGGAATGACCACACCGGACTATGACCTCTAGAGACGTATCAGGGTTAATGACAAAATCCCGGTATCCAACCACGAGCCTACGATGACATTGGAAGAACACATGCGCATTGTCCCTTCTGAAGCCGATATACTAAGAAGTGAGATGGATGAAGTTAGGAAACAGATGGAGGAAATGAAAGCCCAGTACGCGGAAGAACTATACAAAGTAAGTTTGGATCTCGATGTTAAGGAGGGGACAATTAAACAGCTAAAGAAGGCTAATGAAGATTTGAGTATGAAAAATGCCCTCTATCAGAAAGATACCATCAAGCTGTATACTCAAGTGCAAACTGCTAACCGGAAGAAATTTCTTGCCGTGGAAAGGGAAAGGATGAACGGGATTCGTATCCTAGAAGAAGAAAAGGAAAGGGGTAAGCAAGCCGTGAATAAGGAAATAGAGATCCGAGAGGCCGAAATTGATGAAGAAAAGAGGGATGCTAGGAAAGCTATCAGCCAAGAGAGGGAAAGGTACCGGGAAGAGAAGAAGAAAGGAAAACAAACCGTAGTATGGGAAAGGGAAAATACTAATGCGTGGAAAAGAAGAGCTCAGGAAAATAAGAATCGTTTTTGTGAGATGCAAAATCTATATGTCTCTACTTTTGAAACTCTGAAACAGTGTCAAGCTCGGAATGCTTTGTTGGAACACAAGGTCGAGGATTTGGACCGCTCTTTAGAGAAATATGTGGCCAAAAATGGGTTTTTGGAGTTACAGCTTAGTCAACAAGAGAACGCATCGCTTCAAGCACGGATAGGAGAGTTAGAAGCCAAGGTTCAAGACTATTTGGGACGGCTAGTGGTCCTCGAGGGGGCTACACAAGGGGGAGATAACTATTGATTGCGTCGTCTTCGTGATGCCACTCGCATGATACAAGACCGAGATGATTATAACACCACTCTAACGGTGCAAGTACAAGAAGTGGCCCAATATGTGAAAAACCTAGCCGCAGAAACTGAAGCCTTGACACCCTTTGTGACACAGGACATGAAAGAAGCAACCCGTTTCGCTCAACTACTCAAAGCAATTCAAGATTTAGGAACTAGGGCTGATGCCTATCTGTAGTTTCTATTTCCCTTTGTAATGAAGACTTTTTAGAATTTAATGAAAGTTGGTTCAAGGACGATCACTAAATGAGTCAACACCTTTAATTGCATTGCCTATCTTTTTGAAGCATTTCATCATTTGCATCCATTCATGCATTTTATATGCATTAATTATGTATACAATTAAATTAACTTAGGAAATGTTGTAAAACAGAATTTGCAATCATTCTGCATCAATATTACACTCGATCTCAAGTGAGGAAGATGGAAGAGCAATTCAGTAAGTTAGAAGAAGATCTGAGAGCCCAGATAGAAAGATCGTAATTGGAACTAAAAGAAACCATGTTGAAAGCTCAGCAAGATATGTTGGAACAGCTCACCCAAATGTTAGAACTTAAGCCATCAGATGATGCGAAAGGAAAAGGAAAGGTGGAGAATCCGCTTCAAACCGGGATAGAACCGGCATATTCCCCCATTTTTATTGGCTCAACCCATGTCCCACAAAAGGGAGCAACGTTTAGTTTCCGAGCCGGAACATCGATTCAGAATCCGTTATTTGGGACGGCTGAAAGTGATGAGAATGCGGGCAAAAATGTGCCTGATTTGGATGAACTCGAGAAATTCAGTAGAGTAAAGGCAGAATTCTCTAAACAGCTCGAGGAGACTAGGAAAGACCTTGAAGAAAAGTTCTGGGTTAGAGAAGTATAAGAGGATTCTCTGGGTTTGAACGCGGGCGACCTTAGCCTAGTCCCCGATGTAGAAATCCCCCTGAAATTCAGAACACCCGAGTTCGAAAAGTACGATGGCTCAACATGTCCCACTGCACATGTGACTATGTTTTGTCGGAAGATGGCAGGATTTACTAGCAATGAAAATCTTCTCATTCATTGCTTCCAAGATAGCTTGATAGGGTCAGCGGCGAGGTGGTATAATCAGTTGACCCGTGCACAGATTAAGTCATGGAAAGACTTAGCAAAAGCTTTCATTGATCAGTACAAGCATGTTACTGATATGATTCCAAACAGACTTATGCTGCAAAATTTGGAACAGAAGAAAAGTGAAACTCTTCGCGAATATGCTCAGCGATGGCGAGATCTCGCGACACAAGTACAACCGCTACTTCGTGAAAACGAAATTGCTCCCATGTTTGTGGATACTTTGAGAGGAGTGTTGTACGACCGACTCATCAGTAATCCGATAAGTAACTTTGCTGAATTAGTCATGACCGGCGAGCGCATTGAGGCGGCCATCAAAAGTGGTAGGATTGAGGGAGGTGAACCACTCAAAAAGCAGTTTAAGAGAAAGGAGCATGAAATAAATGCTTTCGAAACATGTCAGAATTTAACAATATCGCAACCACAACCGGCTAGCAATACTCAGGGAGGCGATAGAAGAGATGATAGGAAGCCGAAGAAAGAATTTGAGAAGACGACCTTCACCTCTATCCCAATCCCGTATAAGGAGTTGTACGCTCAGTTACACAAAGCGGATTTGGTGCCACCTTTCCATGTGACTCCTTTCAGCCCATCATATCCAGCATGGTATGATGCAAAAGCACATTGCGAATATTATGTCGGCGTTCCGGGTCATAACATTGAGAATTGTATAGCCTTCAAGAAGCTTGTTCAGAATTTGTTGAATACGGGAGTCTTACAATTGGGAGAACCAAGTACCACTAGTAACCCGCTTCCTAACCACAGGAATCAGGGGATTAATAGTATCGAAAAGGAATCCCCTAAAGAGGCCATATCTATGGTATCAGATATACGATCCCCTTTGAGATGGGTGTTCCGACATTTGTGCATGGCACGTTTGATAGACCGAGGGATGGTAATTGTAAAGGAGGGCTGCGGTCGATACTGCGAGTACCATCAGTCTAGTGATCATGACATCCAGGTTTGCACGGAATTTCGGGATAGGGTGCAAGCACTCATGGATATCAAAGAAATTGAGTTCTTTGCCAAATGTGAGGAGGGAAAGCCAGAAATCTGTATGACAGATATTCCAAGCAACAAATACACAGGTCAGAGACCCTTTATCATCAGTCGTAGGGTGGACGAAGAGGGGCCGTCTAGCCAAAATACTCCGAAACTCATAATTTCCCCTCCCTCGACCTTTCCTTTTAAAAGCACACAGAGGGTGCCTTGGAATTACGCCGCCAATATCTCTACACCCGGAAATCCAGGAATGCAAGAAGTCGTTACTCCGGAGGAGGGGAGGCTAGTTCAGGAAGGTGATACATTGGGGCAGAATTCTGAAATAGTGAATGAAGTGGGGCACTTTACAAGGAGCGGGAGATGTTACTCTCCTCAGGAAGAGAACAAACCCGACGAACAAAAGGGTAAGGGCAAACTCGTTGAGCCAGAAGCAGTAAAAGTATTCGGAGATGATCCCCCCTCAAAGATTCTCGAGCCCGTGACTGAGGCTCAGGCCCAAGAATTTTTAAGATTCCTGAAGCACAGTGAATACAATGTGGTTGATCAACTTCGAAAGCAACCGGCCAGAATCACGATGCTCGATCTATTACTGAATTCAGAAAAACACCGGGAAGCATTGCTAAAGGTGTTGAATCAAACTTTTGTAGAACAAGACATCACTGTCAAGAAGCTCGATCAGATTGTGAATCACATAGCTGCCGATAATTATATCACTTTCAGTGATGATGAAATCCCCGAGGAAGGAAGAGGTTCAACTAAAGCCCTCAATATCACAACTCACTGCAAGGGGCATGTTTTGCCAAGAGTGCTTATCGATAACGGGTCTGCCCTTAATGTTATGCCCATGGCTACTTTACAACGATTGCCTATTGATAACTCCCATATGAAGTTTTGTCAGAACACTGTCCGGGTATTTGACGGCACTCAGAGGGAAGTGGCTGGGAAGATTGAGATACCCCTGCTTATAGGCCCAGTTGAATATGTCATAGAGTTTGTGGTTATGGACATCCAACCGTCATACAATTGCTTATTAGGGAGGCCGTGGATTCATGCAGCCGGGGCTGTCCCTTCTTCTCTTCATCAGAAGCTGAAATATGTGATGGAAGGAAAACTTGTGACAGTCAACGCGGAAGAAGACGTTATTGCTGCTGTAACTTCGGATGTTCCCTATGTGCCCCCTGCTGAAGATGCCCTAGAATGCTCCTTCCGAGCCTTGGAATTCATCAATGCCACTTTTATGGCGGAGGGAAGTCGGATTCTGACCCCGAGATATTCAAATTGTACTAAGATGGTGGTGATCGAGACTGTTGGAAAAGGGGCTAGGAAAGGGAGAGGACTCGGAAAGAACTTGCAAGGGTGCCTGAAAGTCAGAAGTGTTATTGACAAGAGGGATAGGTTAGGGTTAGGCTTTTACCCTACCTATCTGCAAAAGAAACAAGAAAGAAAGAGGAGGGAAGAGCAAAGAAGAGCCCGACTCAGGGGAGAAGATATCTCATGGAAACCAATAGTCAAAACTGATCTCAAGAATAGTTTCACCTTCGGAGGAATTGAGAACTCTGGGGAGCAAGTGCACCAAGCCAATTTAGAAGGACAGAAGTTTTATGAGGCTGAGCTCATGAGTGAAATTTTCGAAATGATGGATGTAAATATGATCTCTCGGAATGCCAAGGGAAAGTCTGCTCTGTTTGTCATTCGTCCATGTCTCCCGGATGAAAAGCTCAACAATTGGACAAGCATCGATCTGCCTGTAGTTGTTAAGAATGAATCAAAGTAATGTCTAAAAAACACCTCCCATTCGCTTTCGCCCCAAAGCAATGGGATTTCTTTGTAAAGGGCACCTATGTTAATCTGCATTTCAATGAAAATAGAGGGCTTCATGCTTTTTTTTCTCAAATGGCAAACAATCTTCTTTTCATACATTTTGTTCCTTGCATTCTTTATCTCTTTATTCTTTATTTGTAAAATATGTATACTATTTCCCAACATAGAAAATTTAAATTCTTGCAGGTTCGATAATATCGATTGTATGAATGATACTGAACTTAATCCTGTACCGAATTTCGAGCAACCCGTACTTGTCGCAGAAGCCGAAGAAGAGGAAGAGGAGTTAGAGATCCCCGATGAGTTAATACGGTTGATGGCCAGTGAAGAAAAGCAGATACTACCCCATCAGGAGGAGCTGAAGGTGATAAATTTGGGATCTGAAGAAGAAAGAAGAGAAGTTAAAATAGGCACCACTTTAGCATCAGATTCAAGGGAAAAATTAATTGGGTTGCTTTCAGAGTTTAAAGATGTTTTTGCTTGGACGTATCAAGATATGCCAGGTCTAAATACAGATATTGTTGTACACAAGCTACCCACACGACCGGAAAATAAGCCCGTCCAACAAAAACTTCGTAGGTTGAGAACGAATATGTTGCTGAAAATTAGAGAAGAAGTAAGAAAGCAGTTCGAAGTCGGGTTCTTGAAAGTGGCAAAGTACCCAGAGTGGGTTGCGAATATCGTGTCGGTGCCCAAAAAGGATGGGAAAGTACGCATGTGTGTAGATTATCGTGATCTCAATAAGGCCAGTCCCAAGGATAATTTTCCTCTCCCGTATATTGACACCCTTATTGACAATACTGCGGGGCACTTATGGTTTTCTTTCATGGACGGTTTCCCGGGATATAATCAGATCAAGATGTGCCCTGATAACATGGAAAAAACCACCTTCGTGACACTGTGGGGCACGTTCTGCTATAAAGTAATGCCTTTTGGGTTGAAGAATGCCGGAGCCACATATCAAAGAGCAATGGTGACTCTTTTTCACGACATGATGCACAAAGAAATTGAAGTGTATGTGGATGACATGAATGCCAAGTCCAAGACGGAGAATGAACATATTCAGAATCTGCAAAAGTTGTTTTTGAGGTTAAGAAAATATCAGTTGAAGCTCAATCCCGCCAAATGTACTTTCACAGTAACATCCGGAAAGCTCCTCGGGTTCCTAGTTAGCCGAAGAGGGATAGAAATTGATCCAGATAAAGTCAAGGCCATAAGGGACCTCCCGCCACCGCAAACACAAAAAGAAGTTCGAGGTTTCTTAGGAAGGCTAAATTACATCTCTCGTTTCATATCTCAGTTAACGGATAAGTGTGACCCCATTTTCAGACTTCTCCGTAAAAATGACCCGGGAACTTGGGATGAAGATTGTCAGGCAGCATTTGAGAAAGTTAAGGAGTATCTAACTAAAGCCCCAGTTTTAGTGGCTCTCGTGCCCGACCGACCATTGATTTTATACCTAACAGTTTTTGAGAACTCAATGGGCTGTTTGTTAGGCCAACAAGACGAGTCAGGTAGGAAGGAAAGAGCAATCTACTATTTGAGTAAGAAGTTCACGGAAGGCGAATCTCGATATCCGCAAACTCAAAAGTTGTGTTGTGCCCTGGTTTGGGCAACTAAAAGGTTGAGACAGTATATGTTGTATCACACCACCTATCTGATATCACGGTCTGATCCCTTAAAAGCCCTAATGGAAGCACCGGCATTGACAGGAAAGATGGCTCGATGGCAAATGCTTTTGTCTGAATTCGATATTGTGTATGTAAATCAAAAATTCGTAAAGGGCAGTGCAGTGGCCGATTTCTTGGCAAGTCGGGCTGCAAATAATTATGAACCCCTGAACTTTGATTTCCCGGATGAAGATTTAATATCCGCCACAGTCGAGGGGGGAATAACTGAGACTGCATTGCCATGGAAACTATATTTTGATGGGGCTTCTAATGCCCTCGGGCACGGCATAGGGGCAATGTTGGTCTCTCTGGAAGAAGTTCATTATCCGCTCACGAGCAGATTGAATTTAATATGGAAGAATATGAAGCCTGTATTATGGGTTTGCATGCAGCTATCGAACGGAAGGTTCGTGTCCTTCAGGTGTTCGGAGACTCTTCGCTAGTCATTTATCAGTTACGGCAAGAGTGGGAAACCAAGGACCCCAAGTTGATCAAGTATTATAATCTGATTCAGGATTTGATTCAGAATTTTGAAAGAATTAGTTTTGAATATCTACCGAGGAAGGATAACCAAATGGCTGATGCTTTGGCCACTCTGGCCGCGACTTTCAAGACAAACACGAAGGCTCAAATGAGGTCACTAGAAATGCAAAGCATCGAGCTGCCTGCCCTCTGCTATGGAGTGGAAGAGGAGAAAGATGGGAATCCTTGGTATCATGATATTCTGCAGTACATCAAATCTCAGGTTTATCCTGAAGGAGCCACATATGTTGATAAAAGGACTATTAGGAGAATGGCAGCAGGGTATGTCCTCGATAGGGATATCTTGTACAAAAGAGGGAGTGATCAGGTGCTAATGAGATGTGTGGATGCCCAAGAAGCTAAAACCATAGTAACAGAAATACACGAAGGCATATGCGGGACTCATGCTAATGGTTTTGCAATGGCTAGAAAAATCATGAGGTGTGGCTATTATTGGTCGACAATGGAAGGAGACTGTATTAATCATGCCAAAAGATGTCACAAATGTCAGATTTATGCAGATAAAATTCACTCCCCACCATTGTCGTTACATACTTTGAACGCACCTTGGCCTTTTGCCGCCTGGGGGATAGATGTCATCGGACAGATTCATCCTAAGGCATCTAACGGGCACCGTTTCATTTTAGTAGCAATTGATTATTTCACTAAGTGGGTAGAGGCTGCCTCCTACGCCAACATCACGCGAGCCACGGTTTGTAGGTTTTTGAAAAAAGAGATTATCTGTCGTTATGGATTTCTAGAAAGAATCATTACCGATAATGCCACAAATCTGAACAACAGGATGATTTTTGAGGTGTGTGAACAGTTTAAGATTACGCATCACAATTCTACCGCATACCGACCTAAGATGAACGGAGCAGTTGAGGCTGCTAATAAGAACATTAAGAGGATCATAGCGAAAACTACAGATACTTTCAAGGACTGGCATGAGAAGTTACCTTTTGCGTTGTTTGCTTATCGAACCTCAATAAGAACCTCGACCGGGGCAACCCCATACTCATTGGTTTACGGTATGGAAGCAGTCTTACCGCTCGAAGTCGAAATACCTTCTCTCTGAATTCTGAGTGAATCTAAATTAGAAGATGCTGAATGGATACAAGTCAGGATAGACAATTTGAATCTGATAGAGGAAAAGAGGCTGAACGCCATCTATCATGGCCAGATGTATCAGAAAAGAATGATGCGAGCCTATAATAAGAAGGTTAGGCCTCGTAAGTTTCAGGAAGGGGATATGGTGCTAAAAAGGGTTCTACCTATCCAAAAGGATTTCCGAGGAAAATGGATGCCTAACTGGGAAGGGCCGTACGTTGTGAAGAAGGTCTTTTCAGGGGGAGCTGTCATTCTGACAGAAATGGACGGGAATGAGTTGAGTAATCCTGTGAATTCTGATTGGATCAAGAGGTACTATGCTTAAAAAAAAAGAGAGAGAGAAAAACGGAGGGTCCAAGGTGAAAACCCGAAAAGGGCACCTTAGGACCATAGGAGGGTTTAAGGTGAAAATCTGAAAAGGACGCCTTAGAACCGAAGGGGATTTTGAGTTGAAAACCCAAGAGGGCGGCTTAAATGTTTGCAAGGTCCGATACTTCGTCAACTCTCTCGGAGGCTACTGTGATCAAGTCGGGAAGTGAGATCTTCGATGCGGTTGATGAGTTCTCGTATCATTCATACCTTCAATATTGTGAAGTCTGTTTAGAGTTTAATTCTTCTCCTTTTCTTGCATATTTCGTGTTTGCCATGACTTTTGGAATATAATAGCTATATTAGATATTTCTTATTGCATCATATTCATTCCTTTTCGGTATATTCATAAATAAATCAACCCGGAACATCAATGAACAAAGTTTTTTTGAAGTTACTATGATTTATCCCATCAGCTACAGGTCGGAGAGGAGCGAAGTCCAAATCGATCCGCAGTAACCAATAGAGATCACCGAAGATTCAATTCTACAAGGTGAAAACCCGATAGGGCGCCTAAAAAAAAGGAGAAAAAAAGAAAAAGAAAAAGAAAAAGGGAAAAGAAAGAAAAAGAAAAAGAAAAAGAAGAAAAACGGGGAAGGAAAAGTCATCAAAGTGAAAATCCGCAAACAGGTGCCCCGAAAGAAGTAAATTTAGGAATCCCGTTGTTGGAGGCAGAAAACAATGTCAGAAGATGGCTTGGGTCCTAACATAGGGAGCGATTGCAGAAAAGACGTGAAATCAAAGAGACTAGATCCGAACAACTTTTGGTTGTGACCCGAACATGCATCATGTAGAATAGGAATATGCTAACCCATACCATGTCATATCATATGCATTTACAGGAAAGAAGAACGTTAGCACTTCAATGCTCGCCCACCACGGTATACGCTCGAGGAGAGGGACCATCAGATGCTGCAATGATTAGAAATCAGAGCATCTCAAAGATGTGGATCCTACGGAGAAGGGATCAACATTGTTTTTGCGACATACGCTCGAAGAGAGGGGTCGCCCACTACGATATACGCTCGAAGAGAAGGACCGTCAGATACTGCGATGATCAGAAACTGGAGCATCTCGAAGATGTGGATTCTACGGAGAAGGGATCAACATCGTTAGAATTCTAGATTTAGGGTTTCATATAGGAGAAACTCGGATCGAAGACTATTGCGAAGAGTTTTATATAGGAAAGACTCGAAGCTTTTTTTCAGAAGTTGGTTCTATATAAGAAGGATCCACTTCTTCAACAGTTCAGGGCTGAAGTCTCGTAGAGGGGGAACCCACAATTCAGAATCTATTAATTTGTTCAAAATGTCTAAATAACGGGATCAAAATTGGCTTCTGAAATCTTTTTATGTGTGCAGGTGGTCTTAAGTTGGGATGTTGTTCACGGCAAAGCAGATTAGGGGATCAGGGGATAAAAGGGCTATCAGAATCAAGGAAAAGGGGCTCCCAAAGCAGTCTTCAAACAGGAAAGTCGGATAAAATTAGTGTCTTTCTATCTTTGCTTTATCATTGTTTTACAACGACAAGCAAAGAGGGGCAATTGTAATCACTAATTTTATCCGGTCTAAACTTGTGCTTTAATTTTAGTTTTAATTCGAATAACGGGCTTGTATTTGGTAATCAAAAATTGCAGAAAAATGTATAACACTTGTTTACCCTTTAAACCTTGTATTACTTCAATTTTATTGAAACAAAAGCAAAGAGTATTAACTTGTTATTTTGTAAATAACACATATATATATATATAGTTTATTTTTAGTCTTCTTTATTATTCTTTTATTTCATTATTATCTTTATTATTATTATTATTATTATCTTTACTATTATTATCTTTTTTATTATTATTATTACTATTATTATTTTATCATTTTTATTATTATTGTTATTGTTATTATTATTATTATTATTATCATTACTTTTATTATTATTACTATTACTATCTTTATTATTTTTATTATTATTATTATTTTTATCTTTTTATTATTACCATTATTATTATTATTATTATTATTATTTTATTATTCTTATTATTCTTCTTATTATTATTTTTATTATTATTATTTTTATTATTAGTATTATTATTATTATATTATAATTACCCAAACTCATTTCAAATAATCAAGCCCCAAAAAATAATAATTAACAGTCCATAATACAAAGCCCGAATTCAAATAATATAGAGCCCAAATACATTTAATTATACAAGCCCAAGCTCTAGGGCCCAAAACCGGCTGAGGGAAACCCTAATGCTTAACCCGTTCCATGCGCAGCCTTGTATCAACCGTTGGATCAAGATTTTGATCCAACGGTCCAGATCGACACGGAGAACGACCCCTCAGCTCCTGACGCGCCCACGCGCTGACTGACCAACTTCCCACGCGCGCGTATTCTCCACGCCAAGAACTCTCCAGATGCTCTGAACGTTCATCCGCCTCGCCGCCGATTGCCTCCGTTGATCGTTCTTCGGCAACGATTCATGCACAAACAAACAAAAGCAAATGTCGGATCCGTACGAATCACATGGCCAAATCAGCAGAAATTGCATGAACAAAAATAGGAATAATCAGAGCAAGGACAATAACAAATTGCAGCAACATATCAGAGACACCTCAATATATCAGACAATTCCAGAACAGCAAAAGAAAAAACATTGATAAAATTTATTTCTATGTAATGTTCGGCTATAAAGGCCAAAGAGAACAGAATGTAAGGGGTTCCCCACCGAGAATCAATAGACAAGTTTTTGAGGTAATGACCTCTTCTTTCGCACAGATCGAAACAAAAATAAAGGGAACCAAAATTGATTTATTTTTTTTTACCTTTTTGAGTGGCGCAGCCCTTCGCTTTGCTTTTTTCCCTTCCACCGGCAATAAACCCACGGCCCCGTGCCTCTGAGGGTGAGCAAAATCGAGAGGGAAGTGAAGCGTCGGTCATCTCTAACTTCTCTTTTCTTTCGTTTTTTCAGACCCAAAGAAAATGAGGGTTTTCATTTTTTCGAAAGCTTTCCAAAGGGGTTCAATCTTGTTTTGTTGGTTTTAAAGGAGGAAGGAGGTTTTGTTTTCGATTTTGACTTCGGAAAAGAAAGGTTTTAAGCGGTTTAGGTTCGCCGGCCACCGCTCATGGTGGCCGGAATTTGGAAAGGGACGGTGGTTTCTGGACTTCGGTTTGAATAAGGATGAATGTTCATCCATTTTTCTGGGCTAAGGGATGAACTGGGGAGAGAATCCCTCTTTCTCTTTTCGTTTCGGATGAAATAATGAGGGGATGGTGTTTTAAAATTTTTCATTTGTGTTTTATACTTTGAGTTTAAAAGAAAAATGGGATATTAGCATTTTAAAACCCTCCGTCCCTTTGATTTTATGCATGAGGTCCTTTGACCTTTGTTTTGTATTTCATTTTGGTCACTAATCCGTTCATAATTACCTAAAAAAAATGGTTTTATTCTCCGAAAATCCTTCTGCCTCTGGAGTTTCTCTTTTTAGATCTTCCCCTTGGTTAAATAGCTTTTTCAGTCCTTCGTTCTTTGTCTCGAATTACAATCAGGCCACTGTTTTATATTTATTTTGATCTCCTAGATTTTGTTTTTTGTTTATTTTGGTCATTAACAGATTTACTTTTTAGTTTATTTTCATTTATTTGGTTTATGTTATATTTGTTTATTTTGTCTTTGATTTGTTGTATTTATGTTTACCCATGTTATACATTTCGTTTATACTTTAGCCATGTTTTTTTTTACTTGTAGTGTATGTTACATTTATGTGTTTTCCCTTATTTGCATGTTTATCTTATAAACCTTGTTATGTTTTTGCATGCTTACATTATGTTTATTCGCTCTTATTTTACATCATGTTTTGTTTAATTATTCATACATTTTGTTTTATACTCTATTCTACGCACATTTTATTTTTGTAAACTTCACTTGTGTATACATGTTGTATTCTATTTTATATTTCGTGTATCCCTTTTGTGCACTCCTCTTTATTGTTTACACGTGTATTTAATCGTATATGTGTCCTCGCTTTACATTTATGTTAATTTTTGTATTTGTCATGCCTTGTGTTTATATTTGTTGTATTTATTTTGTATATATTTGTTTATCTCTTATTTGTGTTCAAGAACCACACTTCACACTTATTAATTAATGAATCTAATTTTTAAATATCTTTACTCGGTCGTAACGGGCCCGTGTTCCAATGCAATGGTCGAGGTGTATGCGTTGCCTTCGAATAAAGACACGGCAAAAAATAAAATTAATTCGAATCTTTAAACAAAAAATAATTTAAACGCCACTTTAATTCAAAAATATCTAAAATTAATTAAGCGGTAATTTATTTTAAAGGTGCCAATTTTTGGGCAGTTTTTAAACACTAAACCTGTTTTTAAACCGTAACCGACTCTCGAGCCCAAACACTTCGAATCTCTGGTTTTCCGGTGTCCGGTCTACCCAAAAGTGACCGGTGGCGACTCCAATATTTTTAAACATTCCAAATATTTTTCAAATCCCTAATTTTTAATAAAATTTTCAATTTTCTTTTTAGGTTTTCCAAACCCTAATTCCCAAATTTTAAACCTTAAATTTTAAAAGTTTCATTTTTTAGCCTAATTCCTAATTTTCAAACTAGTGACCCCTATTTTTATTTATATTTAATATTAAACATTTTAAAAGGGTCGCTACATAAGGACTAAATTACAAAAAATATATATTAAGTATAAGTATTAAAAATCTAACTTTAATTTATTATAAAATAATTATACTATAGTTTAATATATTTTAAAAAGGAAAAAAATAAATTTTAGAAAATATATAGAATTTATACTATAAATGGAATAATAGTTATATAAAATTAATATCATATAAGAAATTTATATTATATACAGAGAATATATTATATATGGAGTAATACTATAATTGGAGTAATACTATTTTTAGAAGTAGAATAATACTATATATGTATTAATAATATATATAAAATAATACTATTTTTTGAAGTAAAATAATTCTAGAATAAGTAATAATAATATTTATGGCATAATACAATAATACTATTTTTGTAAATAAAATAATACCATAAATAAATTAATCTATATCTGGAAAATAAAATTATAATATATATTAAAATATGGTATATATAACACTATAGTCTATATATATAATACATTAATAATTTAATAACTAATATAAGTATTTATATTATATATATTGATAATTAGATGTCTAGTAATTATATATGTATAATGTATGTATAATATATTTATAATGTATATAATTATTAATTATTATATACGTATATTAATTTTTAATGTATATATATGTAATATGTATCATATATATATATATTATATACATATCTAACATATTAATTATTATACATATTTAATATGTATATATATCATATATAAATAATATATATTATAAATATTATATTAATACTATATAAATACATATTATATAAATACTATATTATATATACATATATAATAATAATATAATATATACATACTAATAGACTATATAATTAAAAATTTAGATCTCTCCCTTAAATTTAAATATAATTCCCATCTTAAAATCAAATTTTCCTCCCCCAAATTTTCTTCCCCACCCAAATTTCCTTCCTGCCTCCCCCTCGACTAAATTCAAATTCCCCCTTCCCCCGCTAAAATTAAGATTTTCCCATTCCCCTAAAATAAAAAATTTCACTTCAAAATTTTAATTTTAAATTTATTTTAAAAATCAAATCAAGTATTATTTTTTTAACTTGGAATATTTAATAAAAATATATGTATACTTATTATTTATATATATGTATATATACTAGATTTATATATTAATGTACATATAATATACATATATAATATACATTAATATATGATATACATATATAATATATTAATATATGATATACTTATATATATATATAATATTTTAGGCATAAAGATAATTTTAACCCTTAACGTTTATAGTTTTTTTTCGTTTTGGCTCTTATTCTTTTTTTGGGATAAATTTAGCCTTTAACCTATATCTTTTTGACAAATAGATTATTTTTTAACTAGCTTGATGATTGGGTCGTTAAAAATTTAACGATGATATATATATGGAATATAATTTTAAATGACATGGAATGTAACCTATCAAATACATATATATATATATATATATATATATATGAAATATAATTTTATTCTAATATAAAATATAAAACAATTAAAATTCAAATAAAATATTAAAAATTAATTAATTCCAAAATAAAATATTATTACACATTCTTAATCCTAACTACGATAAAATCAAAATCTTATTCGAATTGTATTTATATTTTTATTTTAGTCAGGGTTAAGAATAAGATTTTGATTTTATCGTAGTTAGGGTTAAGAATGTGTAATAATCTTTTATTTTAGAATTAATTAATTTTTAATATTTTATTTGAATTTTAATTGTTTTATATTTTATATTAGAATAAAATTATATTTTTTATATATATGTATTTGATAGGTTATATTCCATGTCATTTAAAATTATATTCCATATATGTATCATCGTTAAATTTTTAACGGTACAACCATTAAGCTAGTTAAAAAAAAGCTATTTGTCAAAAAGATATAGGTTAAGGGCTAAATTTATCCCAAAAAAGAATAAGGGCCAAAACGACAAAAATTATAAACGTTAAGGGTTAAAATTATCTTTATGCCTATATTTTATGTATTAATGTATTATATGTAATATATAATATACTTTAATATATAATATATATTATATATATTTAAATGTATACTAATATATGTATTTAATTTAAAATTATAATTTTAATGAAATATTATTTTAAAATTATAATTAAAATTAAATAAAATAGTAAATAAATTAATTTAATTAAATATGTAATACTATATTTAAATATTAATCCTAAATTAATTATCATGTCTAATTCTATTTTTTTAAGTCTAGTTATATTTATTAATATTTTAAATTCTTCAAATTATAAATATATTTAATTATATGTCACGTAAATATTAAGTTTTGTTAATATTAGTTTAGGTTAATAACAGGTCGGGTTTCAAACAGGTCGGGTAAAATTAGGTCTCATGTTGATTCAGTTGGGTAATATCGGTTATCTGCCAGGTTAGACTCGGGTTCGGGTTTGTTTCAATCGGATACAGGTCGGGTTTCAGGTCTATAGTAACAGATTGAAATCAGGTTCAGGTCATTTTCGGTCGGATATAGTTCTGGTTCGGTTACTACAATAACAGGTCTAATTCGGGTTCGGGTCAATAATAGTCGGATACAGATCAGGTTCGGGTCATCACATCCCTGGTCAAACCAAGTTCTGACTCGAACAGGTTTCAAGCGGGTTTTCAGGTCGGGTCAGCTTTTTACATCCCTAACTGTACATACACTTCCCGAAAAATAAAGCCTGAAAAATTGCAAACTCTCTGCTCGATACCCCATACACTTTATTACTAAATCAATGACACTGCTCGAGAACCATGAGGTCAGGTTCAAAGCGTGCCGACCTCAACATTTTTATTTTTTTAAAATACAATGAGGTCGGCTTGCTTTCTTAGAGCCTTTAACATATTTTAATAATTTTTGGCATGAGGTCGGGTAGAAAGCTGGTCAACCTCAATTTTCTTTAATTTTATTAAAGTCGAGTTGTATTCTCCCAGCCTTAGATTTGCACTGTTTTAAGTGTTATATTTTTTTAAATAATTGGGGACCCTTTATAGTTTTTTAAATATAAAAATGGATACAATATCTGTCCAATTTTGCCTGAATATCAACTATTTTGTTATTTTTTTTGATAATTTCCACTGAATTTTTATTAAATTCATAGAAAATATTACAATTACAATGAATTCAGAAAAACCAAATAAACAAAGAAAAGTAAAATATTTTCTATGAAGATAAGCATGCCATCAAAATCCAGAAGCTTCCTGAATCTCATTGCCTCTGTACAATCGAGACACATAACGAGTGAATAAGGAGTGGTGAGCGATCTAAACCATCAGTCAGAATATTCCGCTACCCAAGACTGATTATATTGGTACACAACCATCAACCGAGTGAGGATCTAACTATCAATGACCATCGATAAAATCATAATAAAAAACTAGCATCGATTCAAATCTCTGCAACAATCGGCTGCTAGGGTATGCTAAATCATGCCACAAGGACAAATAAAATAAAACATAAAAATAAAAATAAAAAACGTATTATAAAGACAGAAGAAACGTTTGCCATGAAGACAAAAATCCTTATTAACATATAAGAAAATAAAAGAAAAAGAATAATAATAAATCCGATGGTCAACAACTAATATAAAATTAGTTGTCGACCACCGATTAAAAAAACAAAAAAGATAAAAACGACGTCAGCAAAAAGAGAAATTTTAAAGAATATTGCAAAAGAGAGAAAATCTTAATTTTTGTAACATTTTATTTGTAAAATTAAAATTAATTATTTTGTTAACTATTCTGTTATTTTTAATTTTAAAAATATCCTTTGGCCGTAACCGTTGGAGGAATTATTCGGGACGCCCACGGTGAGTGGATTCGTGGTGTTGGAGGCACATTGACCGTTGCTCGGTGATCTGTGCGGAATTGTGGGCTGCTTTTGACGGTTTAACCTTGGCCTGTGACTTAGGGTACCGTAAGGTAGTGCTTGAACTTGACAGCACTACGGTCGTGGCTTTGATACAAGGGTTGTTGGTTGATGTCGCCTATCGCAATCTTGTTCAATTGATTAGTGAGCTACTTGAACGTGTATGGGACGTTAGAATTGTACATGCGGGAAGATAGGCTAATGGTGTAGCAGACCTGTTGGCTAAGATCATGCGAAATATTGGAGATTTGGTGCGGGTGTTCTTTGAACCACCTAATGCAGTTCGGATTTTACTTGATCAGAATAAGTCCATAGGTTTGGCTTGATGTGTTGTGGATTTTAAGTCTTGTTTAAATTTGTATAATGCCGCTACGAGTACCATTTTCCTCCAATTAGGTTTAGGAAAGTTTTTTTTTTGTGTAAAAAGGAATGCAACTACGAGCCTCGTTAAAAACCTCCCTAAACCTAATTGGAGGAAAAGATTAGGGAGGTTTTTAATGAGGCTCGTAATTGCATTTTTTACATAAAAAATATCAATTATTATAAATAAATAAATATGAATTTTACAAATAATATTATAAAAAAATAACTATGAATTTTAAATATAAACCATTTTCATGAATAATAAAAGAAAACTCATTTCCTTCTGAAAAAATCGTATAATTTCAATTCCCTTGTTTTACGCTATTTAAGTTTTTTTTTCTTCTTATTTTTTTCTTTTTTACAAACAAACTTTTTTATTTTCCCATTTCTCCATTTCTTGGGAAAAACCGTCCGCTTCTCCTGCTGTATGCATCTTGCAGTCGGTCAAAGGTTTCGCCTCTCCTCGAAAACCCTAATCCCCTCCCAATACGCCCAAATCAATACTCGAGAATATGGGTTTTGTTGGATACCGAATCGAATAATCAGGCTGCACTGAGACTCTCTTCCGATCATCGCCATGTTTGAAGCTCACGTAAGCTTGTCTTATTTTCATTTTCTTTCGATTACCTTTCTTGGTTGAATGAACCAGTGATTGATTTACTCTGTTTGTATAGCTTCAGAAGTTTTGGTTGCCTAAACTTTTGTCTGCAATTAAATTGTTATAGGATGGTGAGTATATGTTAATGATTTAGATAGGAGGAACCTAATTTAAGGGTTTTCTCTTAAGAAAAAAAAAGGTTTGTACGGTGATACGATGGATTGCGGGATTATCGTCACACAGGGTATAGTAATAGAAGTGTAGATGATGAGAGAATGGTGACGAAACATATTTCAATCAGGCATAAATTTTCTCTTCGTTTCTAAATGATATGTGGTTGTTTGGTTTCAATTTGGTGTCTGCATTCTTTCATTCAATCATCATATTCCTTGAGGTATTTATTTATTTATGGATTTGTTGAGATTTCGAGCTTATATTTTTATTTTTCTCACGCCTTTACTTATAATTGTGCTTTTAGACAATTAATCATTTCTGCAAGTATCATGTGTTTGCACATTTCTTTCGTGGCTTCTGAATTTGTGCATATTGTTCAATGTTTATAGGTTCTGCATTTGCTTCGAAGATACTTGGGGGAGTATGTTCATGGTCTCTCATTAGAGTCTTTAAAGATCAGTGTTTGGAAAGGTTTCTTCAGAAATATTACTTTTTTTCTTTTTTCTCTTACTGATCCTTTTTATCATCTGTTTGGTCTACAATTGTTAAGTCTCGGTTTCTTATGAAAGTGGTTTGGGACATGAACATGATGTCGCCGCTTTACAAATTTTCCTTTTTTCTACAGGTGATGTTGTCCTCAAAGATTTAAATCTGAAGGCAGAGGCACTGAACTCTTTAAATCTCCCAGTTACTGTCAAAGCTGGTTTTGTGGGCACCATAACTCTAAAGGTGACTGTGTTTTTCATTAGTGTTTGTTTATTTTTCTATTAGGTTTATATTCTGCCACTTTTTCCATTGGACAGCTTGGAAAAAACAATTTCATTTTTGATATGGTCGTTGTTAATTATACTTGAGCAAATAATGTTTTCTTTTGAAATGCGTGTTTTGTTCTGATTAGTTATATTTTTATTCCTTTTTTGTTATTCTATGTTGTAGGTTCCTTGGAAAAGTTTAGGTAAAGAACCTGTAATTGTTCTTATTGATCGTGTATTTGTTCTTGCACACCCAGTTCTTGATGGCCGGACTCTTAAGGTAGGATGGTATTTTATTTGACTGAAGGAATTTCTTTTTAATTTTCTTCTACTTTCATTTGAGATTTTATTTATTTTGTATAGGAGGATGATAGGGAAAAACTTTTTGAAGCTAAAATTCAACAAATTGAGGTAAACCTTTAGCATTCATATAAAATACACTCTTCATCTTATAGCATGAGTGCATAGTATTATTGTGATTCCTCCAAGTATATTCTTGTTAAAATTTTACCAATAGGGAAATAACAATCTTCAGATGCCAAGTTCGTGATTGTAAAAAATTGTCATAAGAAAGAATAGTTAATTTACTGGTTTCTATCAATGTTTAAAACATTCTTGTGATGTTTCCCTTATTTATAACACATTAGATATTTCCTGAACTAATTATTCTAACCTTGCATGGTTGTTTTGCAATTATGTAGAGTTGTCTGCTCATAATGTTATATTGTCCGGACATTTTTATATTTGTTGTATGCTATATATTTTGATTTTTAGCCATGCATGATGCATAAAGACTTAATTAGTTTACTCATATTCTATTTCCTGCAGGAGTCAGAATCTGCAACTCTTGAAGCGCTATCTGGGTCAAAGGTGGGAAATGTGGGTCTATGGATGCTAAAAATGTTTTACTTTCTCTCAATACTCTTTTATTTTGTTTTCCTAATATGTATTTTTATGTTCTTCCTGGTAAAGTCTTTATGGATGGCTCTTGATAAGTTACTTGTATTGCAAGTATATCCTTCATTAGTGTATGTTAGTTTGACTAATTTGATTATGTTCTTTGTTTTTTCTATCAGCTTATGCATCTTGGAGAAATTGTAGCATTTTGCAAATTATAGCCCCTCATTGTTACCTCTTTCTTTCCCCTTCTGTTTGAGTTGTGTATGCAGGCTCCTGGAAATTCATGGCTTGGTTCTCTGATTGCTACAATCATTGGAAACTTGAAGATAACTATTAGCAATGTACATATCAGATATGAGGATTGCATCAGGTGGTGATCATGTGCTTTTTTCGATGTTTTTAGTTGTCTGTTTTCGGATTGGTAGTTTTCTTAATCTTTGTAAGCTAAGATGGTTTTTCCTTTCAATATCTCAGTTTCATAATTCTCTTTCTTAGTTTCTTTCTTTACTGACTGTTTTGCTTTTGTATAAATGGGCTGTAATATTGTAGCAATCCTGGCCATCCATTTGCTTCTGGTGTTACACTGGCGAAGCTTGCTGCTGTTACAATGGATGAGCAAGGCAATGAGACCTTTGATACCAGCGGTGCTTTAGATAAGCTGCGTAAGGTCAGATCTGTTTTATTAACCTGCCCTATTAAACTATTCTACTGTCCTTTTAAACGTATGAAAAGGGTGCAAGTAATTTGTTAAAACATGTTAATGGTAAAACACTATGGTTGTTTCTTGAAACAGTGGGTTTTTCCAAGTGTTGCATGAAGTTGTATCTCAACATTTGGAAATGGTGATTATTATGTTTGGTTGCATTGTTTCTTCTTGTTTTAAAGCTAATAGTTTATTCTTGGAATTTCTCAAGAAAGGATGACATGTTTAAAAATATAATTCCGGTTTGATAAACGGTGATCTAATTTTCAAGTCAAGATGGTAAAAGTTTCACTTTCTGGTTATCAACTTTTGTGTTGCATGTATGATTAGGACTTTGCCTTGAGTTCAAAGGGTTTGCAACAAATCTATTATTCAATTAATATATGATCTAGGCTCCTTGAAGTTGTGACAATTCATTTTTATGATTATTTAATATCAGAGATACATTTTCAATGGGGATGGTATGTTTCTTCTTGAATGTAGACTTCAGTTAATCATCGTTGCAATTGAGTTTCATCAGTAAATTATGGGGGTTAGACAAACCTGAGATGATGAGAATTTAGTTTTCTTTTGTTGAGAATTCTCACAGCTCAGTTCCTAACCTTGTTTTTAAATTAGGATGCCATACTATATTTGGAGAGGATGATTTGTCAATAGAGGTTGTGAAAATGACTGGTTGTTAGTATAATCTGAACAAATCTACATGCTTGCCAGAACTGAAGATTTATTTAAAAATGTTCATCACATTTAATTGAATGGGAGAAGATGTTGAGACTGTACTTCTTTTTGTTAGCTTGATCGATCAACCGAAAATTGTCAAGAGGGGGTGAATTGGCTTTTAAAAATTTTGTTGAAGCTTGAACAAAAAAATTGACAGGGTCAATTTATAGTGGTTCAGCTTCCTCAATGAAGTCTAAATCCTTTGTTTTTATGCTTTCCTTTTAGGTTTACCCTTTGTTGGTTTGTCATAATTTCTGCTGCTTCCTTTTGTTTTTGAATGGCAAACAAAATATGTTTTGCTAATGCTTTTGAATTTTTTGCTCAGTCTTTGCAACTGGAGAGGCTTGCTCTGTATCATGATTCAGATAACATGCCTTGGAAGATGGATAAGAAATGGGAAGATCTTAGTCCCAAAGAATGGATTGAGGTTTGGCTCTTCTGTGGCATCATAATCTCCTTCCCTTCGGCAGTCCCATAGTTTTCATTATGGTAGTGTGATGAAGGTCAACTTAATCATCACACTAAATTTTATGTCACATCTTCTTGCTAAATTGTTGTTTATCCAGGTATTTGAAGATGGTATAAATGAACCTGCTGCAGACTGTGAAGTGGTGTCTAAGTGGGCTATGAATCGTAATTACTTGGTGTCGCCAATCAATGGAGTACTTAAGTATCATCGGCTTGGAAATCAAGAAAGAAATGATCCAGATATTCCTTTTGAGAAGGCTTCTCTTGTCCTCAGTGATGTCTCCTTAACTATCACTGAGGTCCTATACTTAACTCTTGCCCATATAAAATTATTTAATTTCAATTTCTTCAATAAGATTTAAGGTTTTGTATCCTTTGCATTGTCAACCAAGAAATAATGAGAAAGAGGAAGGATTCTTCTACTTGAGTCATGAAATTGACCTCCCCCCCTTTTTACAGGCACAATATCATGATTGGATAAAACTTTTAGAAGTTATTTCAAGATACAGGACATACATTGAAATTTCCCATTTAAGACCTGTGGTGCCAGTTTCAAAGGAGTCTTATTTCTTATGGTGGCGTTATGCAGCTCAGGCTGCACTGCAACAGAGGCAAATGTGGTACAGGCTACAGTATTTTTTAAGAAATATTTGCATTTGATAATTACACTAGGAGTACCTCTTGTTTGATAAGATGAATATTACCCTTGAAGTCTACCTTTTTCTTTATTATCAGTTGTGTTTCTTTGCCACCTGCTTTTTAGTAAACGTTTTCCCGTTAAAATGTCTCTTTCTTTCAGTTATCGGTTCTCTTGGGATCGAATATCGCATATGTGCAAGCTTCGTCGGCAGTATGTTCACTTGTATGCCAGTTTGCTAAAACAGTCATCAAGTGTTGACAAGTCAAAACTTAGAGACTTTGAGAAGGATCTCGACTCAAAAGTAATTCTTCTATGGAGGTAAGAATGCTTAGCTTGCCTATCCTCTCTGCTCTCCCTCTTCAAAATGAAGTAAAACTTGGTCATTACTGGAACAATGATCTACATGCTGGACGTCCCTAGCTTTTACTAGTTCTCAAAAAACCTGCTTTAGTGAGTTGATGTATTCTTTAGCATTTCTTGCAAAAATTTATTTAACCTGAAGTGGCAACTAGACAGGATTACTTATTGTGAGCAATCATGATCATGCATTATCAGAGGGGGAGGCTGGGGCCTTTGAGAAATTAATTAATAATGCTAAAAGTGACAATTCTCGTCCTTTCAAATTTAATTAGTTCAATTTAGTCCCTATTAGTTTTCAAAATCGTTTATTTGGTGTATGATGTAAGTAGTAACTATCACTACCAATTAAGAAATATCTGTAAGTTCTGATTACTTAAAATTTGATGATAGTGAAACCAACAGTCGTGTTTTATTCAGTGAAAGTTGTACATAGCTCTACTAATTATGTACCAGTACACGCCCTACTAATAATGTACCACTACTATAATTAATATGTATATATATATATATATATATATATGAATTTTGAATGGGTGGAGATGTGTTGGGTGCCTCCGGATACACCAGGAAAGTTGTTAAAAAATGATTTTAGACTAAGGACAGATATGGTCAGTCAGGCTACAGAACCTGCCATGGTTTTTACTATAGGTAGAAATGCACTATTATGAGTGTTTCCATAACTTTTCTTTATGTTCAAATAAGGATTTGGGATAGTTGCATTACCATATGTTCCATTTGTATTACAATTTTTTTATTCAAACAAGGTAAATATACTTAAATCTGTTATTAAAAGTGATCAAGGATATTAATATACAATTCGTAGTTCATTTTTTCCCCTTAACTGGTCAATTTTCATATTTCCTTGGACCAATCAGGTTACTTGCACATGCGAAGGTTGAATCTGTAAAATCAAAGGAAGCAGCTGAACAGAGAAGGCTTCAGAAAAAAAGTTGGTATTCAATGATTTGGTATGTGGAAATAAATATGAGAAGGTTACCTTGTTTTGTGTTATGATTTTGTTTTGAGCTTTTTCCCAAACATTAACTTTTGCAAATTCTGTTTTTTAATCTCAGGCGTTCACAATCCGAAGATGCATCTGATGGGAATGCTTTGGGTGAATCACAGTTAATGGAGGAAGGTCTGAGTAAAGAAGAGTGGCTGGCGATCAATAAGTTACTCAGTTACCAGTCTGATGAGGACTTGATGTCACATTCAGGAAAGGACTTGCAAAGCATGATACGGTTTATGGTAACTGTATCTATAAGTCAAGCTGCTGCGAGGATTATCGATAAAAACCAGACGGAGATAGTTTGTGGTAGATTTGAACAGCTTCATGTGTCTGCTAAGTTTAAACACCGCAGTACCTGTGGTGATATAAGGTTAAGATTCTATGGTGTGTCAGCCCCTGAAGGTTCACTTGCTCAGGTTTGTTTGAGTAGTATGTTTGAGCTGTTTCTTTCTGAAAGGTCCTTTGTTGATGCTAACTAAGGGCTTCCATCTAAAATGAATTCCAATATTGGAGTTTATATGCATACTGACCTGCTTTTTAAATTTTTAAGATAGCTTGAGCAGATTCAAACTGTATGCAATTTCCAGATTGGATGATGTATACATAGATAATGTGTATCGCCTTATGTTGGGCTTTTTCTGCAGAGTGTCTGCAGTGAGCAAAAGGTGAATGCATTAACTGCTAGTTTTGTTCACTCACCGTTAGGAGAGAATGTTGATTGGAGGTTGTCAGCTACAATTTCTCCCTGCTATGTTACGGTAATTTCTTTGATCCTAGATGAAAAAGGGGATGACCGGGTCTGCATCAATTTACAAATGGACTTGTGTTTTCTGTCTGGTACCATCGATAGTATCTTGCTGATCTGTAACCATGATAATGCTATTTTGATAATATCTCATATTGGCTCAAAGCCTTTTCACTAGGAGGGAAACATTTAGTATGAGATAATAATAGTCCCATAGATCTATAAAATTTCTCATCTCGGTTTGAGGATAGACAATATTAATGAAAAAGGATAGTGTCTGACGGATACGAAATGTCTAGCTGAATGTTAGTTGTGGAGTGACAGTTTATGTTCAAATCCCTTTGGAGGACTGGAGCAAACTTGATATCTCTAATTTTTTTTGCAGCCTTCTCTGGAGGCCCTTAGCTTTCCAATGTATTTATATGGCATTCTAATTACGGTTGAAAGTACCTAGTTCCTGGTCTAAGATTTGAGCCTGGGGTGGCTAAATTTATTTTGAACTTTTTTGCACCTCCCATCCCGATGTTTTATGCTGTTGAATTTTGTCTTATGGAATAATCCATTATTAGCACTTCAATTGTGAATACATTTTGGCATGTGGTCCTTTGTTTACTTTCTCTACCCTCTTTTAGCTACTTTTTCATCTCTTAGCTGATGAAGCTTGATAAATTCTCATGGCTTTTGCAGGTTTTGAAGGAAAGTTGCGATCGTTTTTTTGAGTTTGTGAAGAGGAGTAATGCAGTTAGTCCAACTGTTGCTTTGGAAACTGCCACTGCATTGCAGGTAATGACATTAATAGAACTAGAATTTGACAACTCGTGGGTGAAAAAAAGTTATAAACGAGAAAAAATAGGCTAATGAAAGGAATTTTGATGGAAGCATTGAAGCTCAAACTATGGAACACTGTTTCATATTACTATGAAAGTAGGGGTTGTAATTTCAAAACAAATTAATCGAAATATGCTTTTAATATTATCTTTTATATTTACTATGATATAATTTGGATTTGCGTTAATTCACTAAGTGTCACTTGACTTCATGGAAACAAACTCAGGTATTCACTTTGTAGAATAATGAGCATTGAAACAATTTCTGTTATCCTTTGTACTGCTAATTATTTGAAACCATTGGTAGACGAGGATAGAAAAAGTGACGCGCCGAGCACAGGAGCAGTTTCAAACAGTGTTAAAGGAACAAAGCAGGTTAAATGATTGTTTCTACTTTCACTTGTGTTCTTCATATCTCAATTATTTGATCATTTTACTAGTTTCTTTTTTCTTTGATATTATGTTTTATGCTTTGTATCTCATTCAATAGACTAATTGGAAGATGTACAAGGGCATAAGACAATTCTGATGAAAAGGGCTTGAAGTTGAGAAACTTGTCTATGAAATCATTGTTTTTAGGGGTTAGCTTTTTCATGTAATTCATGTCTGTACATGTCATGTTGCTTCTGGGGATTGCTATGCCATCATATAATCTTGATTAGACTTGTCAATTGGGTGGGTTGGGTATAGCTGGATCAGGTTAATTGGGTTCTATAATTTTTGGTCATTATGATTCAGTTCGATTTTGGATTTCGGTTGTTTTGGGTCTGTTTCATTCAGGTTTGAGGCTTGTGTTTTTTGTGTCAGGTCATTATGGTTTTGGATTACATCGGGTCAGTTTTGGTTACTTGCTTGGGTTACTTCGTGTTTGGATTATTTTGGGTTAAAGTTATTTGGGATTCATGTTAAACGAATTTGGGTTGTTGACTTTTTTTGTTCAAATAAGGTTGAACGGGTTCAGGTTTGGGTTGGTTGAGCCTATTTTTGGGTTCAACTCAGAACTAACTGGTATAATCTGATACGGTTCCAACTATTTGGCCTACATGATCCCATGATCTTCATGATCATAAAGAAGAGTTGCAACACCCACTTAACTCTCATGTTTCCCACAACTATCTACCATGTTCTCATCATCTCTATTTTTAGGAATTTACTTTTATTTTAGGCAAATAATAGTTTAGGATGTTTATTATTAGTAGGCTATGATTTGTTTTTAGTTGTATCGTTATTGTTATTATTTGAATTCTCCTAATTACTGGTTGTAATAGTGTTAAGATTCTTCACTACTACAAATTATCGGTCTATTTTCATCATTTCTTTCCTTTGAAATTTGGCTCCTATCATAATCTCAAATTATCGATTGAATATTTTTAGGCATTTAAAATGGCATGATGTCAATGTCAATGTAGTGTAGCTTGACAAAAAGGAGATGTAAATATAAAACAATATGAAATAACCTTACAATGAAAAGGAAGGTAACTAGGTTTATGTTTTGGGCACAATGCAAACCATTTTCGTTTGTTATGTCTTCTTTTGTTGATGTTAAGTTAGTGTTACATGGTGCATTTGCAACTATATTTTTACCATGGAAGTTAAAAATAAGGAGTATCTCCATGTTGTCCTTTTCATGCATACCTTATCCTTCTTTTTCCCTCCTTGCATGTCTAGATCCACATTTGATATTGTTTCTTGCAAACCTTGAGTTATTTATTGTTGTGATGGGTAAATAATCAAGTTTATGTTTTGGGCACAATGCAAGACCATTTTAGTTTGTTATGTCTTCTTTTGTTGATGTTAAGTTAGTGTTACATGGTGCAGAAAAATTTCAATATGGTATAATATAGATTGTTAACTTGGGAAATACCAGTAACTATTGCTATTCTGTATTTTTTGCTTCTAGTTCCTAGTTATAGCAATGAGAAAAGCATGGCAAATTTCTTTAATGGTAATTTACTTTTCCTTTCTTTCTCAGATTTGCTCTGGATATTGATCTTGATGCTCCTAAAGTTGGGATTCCTCTAAGGACACATGGATCTTCCAAATGTCAGAGCTATTTTCTTTTAGATTTTGGGCATTTTACATTGCATACCATGGTATGTGTATTAAATATTGACCTCTCAAATTGCCATTAACTAAATTTATTTGCTTAAACAATTAATCATTATGGCAGGAGAGTCAGTCTGATGAGCAGAGGCAGAATATCTATTCTCGTGTGTACATATCTGGAAGAGATATTACTGCTTTTTTTACAGATTCTGCTACTGATTGCCAGAACTACACTTCTCGCCAACCAAGTTCTAGTAATCAATCAATCGCGATGTCTCCTGGATTGGAGAAGATTGACAATTTCTATTCTCTTATTGATAAGTGTGGAATGGAAGTAGTTGTTGATCAGGTATAATTTATTAGTTTTAGTTCTTATGCAACAAGTAACAGTATCACTAAATGGTTTTCATTTTAAATTCTAGAACTCACATCATTTCTACTTGTGCATCGGTATTGCAGATTAAAGTTCCTCACCCGGGTTACCCGTCAATGCATGTGTCCGTTGAAGTGCCAAATCTTGGCCTTCACTTCTCACCAGAAAGATACTGCAGACTTATGGAACTGTTTGACATATTATATGTTTCTATGGATCCCTGTGTTCAGCCTGCTGGTGTTGATTCCCAAGCTGGGCCTACTACTTGGAGTGCTGCTGATCTTGCTACTGATGCAAAAATCCTAGTTTGGCGGGTTTGCTTTTAACTCCATTGTGAAAGCCAGTTCTATAGTTTATACTTGCCTATATGCTCCTCGGTTTAACCATAATTATCTTTGTTGGTTCAGGGTATTGGAAACTCTGTTGCTTCCTGGCAGCCCTGTTTTGTTGTGTTATATGGATTCTATCTTTATGTGTTTGAATCTGAAAAATCTCAGACCTACCAGCGCTACATGAGGTGCGGGGCTTTCCTTTTGTCTTTGCCTTTGTTACTTGGTTAATTGATCGTTAATCTGTAGGATGGTATTTTTCAGCTTCACTTTTCTTGATTTTACACTGATATCCCTTTTTTATTTGATAGCACCTATGCCATTTTAGGAACTCTAATCTAAATGTTACTCTTTGGAATCTTATAGCATGGCTGGAAGACAAGTGCACGAGGTTCCATCAGAAAATATTGGTGGGTCCCCGTTTTGTATTGCTGTGGGTCCAAGAGGAATGGACACTAAGAAGGTGAGCCATTTAGTCTTGTAACTAAAGTCGAGTAATGTTTTTTTTTCAAGGTGTCACTTTAAACTGAACCAGAAAATCTTTACATCTCTGTTATAGATGGTATTCTTACAGTATTGTGTTTTATTGTTCTCCAATTCTTGAAGATTTTTAATGATAGCTTTGAAAATCTTCTAGCTTGTCCATTCATGGTAACCTGCAAAATAACATTGTGGTCACTAGTTATTAATAACTAAGTTATCTATGGTACAGTCTGAAATGTGTTGTAACTTGTAAGTTATCTCAGTTCATTTATCAATTTCCATGAAATCCAAAAGTTTTAATATAATGGTACTTGCTACTTTTTTTTTCTCTTAAACCTTATGTATTTAACCTGATAGCAAGAATTGGTAATGATTAGCGAATTCTGCATCAAGAACTAGTTCAGAATGAGTGATCATGTTAGACTGGAAATGATATAAACAAGTAAAGGAGGATAAAGATTAATTCTACTATCATTTCTTAAAAAGTTCATCGTATGTTGTTATTCTACAGCATTGATAGAGTTTAATTCTATGCCATTTCTTAAAAAGGTTCATTGTATGTTGTCGTCATACATCATTTTAAGAATTTGTAGTACATTTTCTTTTCTTTTTATGTATCGCTAAGTAGTTTTCTCAATTACTAGCATGTCCTTGGATAGTAAAGATTAATTTATAAGCAGTATCTACAGAAAATTGTAAATAATATAGGTTTTGTCGGAGAGAAAAGTAATTTCTCCTCTATTCGATTGATACTTAATTTACAGAAAAGAGAGTCCTATTTATAGGACTTTTTTAAAATACAACAAAGCCCAAGTTAACTTCTAACTCTATCTTATAGGTAGATTAGATAAGTAGGACTCCTATACTAACTCAATTACTTGAGTTATTTACAATAGTTAAAATACTATAGTATATTTTGTATGGCTTACAGTCTACAAAATAGCTATTCAAGAAAAATTAATAATCAAAACCAAAGGAAGCACCGGCATCTGTTATAAATTATCATGCATTTATTATGTTCTTCATAAAAGGAGACTGTCCAGTGTGTACTCATTTTTCTCATCATATGGGGATTCTTATATTAAATGTTGGACTATAAGGTTAAATTATTTACTCATTATCTACAGTAAGCTCATTAGCTGTAATACTTTTACAAGTCCAATAGAATTGCTGTCTTGTTATCAGTAATTCTGTATGGAAAAGCTTAAATTGCATCCTCTTAATTTTGATTAGGTAAAATAACAGCATTACCATGCTTGCTTTTATATCAAGCACACTGTTATGCCAATGCTTTATGTTCTTTGGCTTTTGCACAACTTGAATAATTGTTCTTTCCTTGTTTCTGATATGAATGTCTTTTCCAGGCTTTAGAGTCTTCAGGTACCTGGGTTATTGAGTTCCGAGGGGAGGAAAAGAAGATCACTTGGTTGAGAGGACTTGTACAAGCCACATATCAGGCTTCTGTAAGATGATATAATTTTTTTTTTCATTCCTCGCATTAATTTTTTTTCTAGATTTTTATTAATTTGTATTCATGTAGGCTCCTCCATCTGTTGATATACTTGGAGAAACAAATGCTGGTATACGTGAATCTGATGATCCTCGAACAAGAAATTCAAAAGCTGCCGACCTTGTTATTAATGGTGCAGTTGTTGAGACAAAATTATGCATATATGGAAAGGTTAGTTGTTATATGATTCTAAAAAACTTGAGGTATTTGGGATAGAACTTACTTCAGGTACTTAACAAATGTTTTTGTTTAGATGTCTGTTAAAATGTTTACTAATGGAGAGATCAAATTTTACTCCATTTTGCAGACAGGTGAGGCTGTTGCAGAGAAACTAGAAGAGCAACTTATTCTTGAGGTTCTTGCTAGTGGTGGAAAGGTTTGCGACTTTCTGTTGTTATTTGACACTATCTTATGGTGATATAGTGTTAACCAATTTGTAATTGCTTATGCGAGAAGTTGCCGAGATATTTTACGCTGGAATGCAATGCAATTTTTGAATTTGTTACTTTATTTTAAAATCTTTTTCTTATCTAATTTCCAGTTCATTAATGCATGTATGTGTAGCATCAAAATATCCGAGAAAGTTGGCTTTATTCTATTGTCATCTATGGTGCTGCATCATTGAATTGTACTGATGATTGAAGAACCCTGCCTATCCCTAATATTACCTTGAGATATGATAAAGATTAAACTTGGTGGAGTCGTTGAGTAAAATATGCTGCAAATTTACAACAATTCGGAGACCTCTCTCCTTTCTTTTATGCTTAACTGGAAACAGTAGCATTAAACATCCTGCCAACGTGCTTGTAACTCTCTTACTGAGGAGATGCAGATGACTTCTGAGCCCTATTGCTCTTTGAATCTCAGTCATATTGCTGTTGTTATTGAACCATAGTAGAATTGTAGTGGGACCAGTGTCTTCTTCATTTTAAGCTCTGATGTAGATATTCTGTATGCCTTTTGGTGATTTGTAGCTTACCATCACTCTAGAAGTTTATTCCTAAGGCCTTGAAAAGGGGCTCTGTCTCTTTCTCTTTTACCAATTTCTTAATTCTAATCAAGAATATGCTCTCTTGATTCTCTCTTCTACGTTAGGGAGTAGGGATATTTATCTTGTATATAAAACATGTTTTGTAAATACTGTCTCACCCAATCATCCCAGAGTTGAGTAACATCTCCTTTGATTTTGGTATTGTTCAAATTGGGCTTGCTGGTTCAGTCGCACCTTGGCAACAGTGTTAGTCTTCCCCTTAATGATTGACATAAAGAAACAAAAACTAACGCGATTTTGATTTTTTGTCATTAATGAGGTACTTATGTGCAGTGTCAAGTTCCACATGGGATTGGGAGATATTTCATATGATTGCTATTATAAAAATCTATTTTTGTCAGAAAGCATTATGGCAATAAAACTAGATGTTTTTAGTATATGAAACACCAGTAATCTCCATATAGGGAGTTATCTTTTTGTTTGCTCCAAAAATAGATCTTGGGCCGGGCAAGTGATCAGGTGGCTGGTTATTTCTTTCAACATTCTCAAATAATTATACTTTTGTGTTTCTTTTATAAATGTATTTCATTGTTCCCAAACAAATACAGGATATTGTGCCTGTGCTTTCTATATTTTACTATACTTTATATCATTCTCACTAAAGCATTTAAGATCTTTTATTTCTTTTTTTTTTCAATCCTAGGTATCTATATTTGATTCCTTTGATTATCCATTGGTCTACGTGTTGCTGTTGCCTAATCAGCAATTTCTTTTAACAGGTGACAATGATTAGTTTGGGGAGTGACCTAATGTTGAGAACAAAGCTGCGTTCTTTGAAAATAAAGGATGAGTTCCAAGGTCGTCTGTTGGGCGATACTCGGTACTTAGCATGCTCTGTCCTGAAAAATGACGGTTCACTTCAATCCCATCAAACTTGTGGTTCGCTTGGAAATCAGATGTCTGGGTTGCACCCAGATGACGATGATACTTTCAAGGATGCTCTGCCTGAATTTATGTCTCTGACAGATCCCGGTGCTCCCTCACAATATATGGATATGAGAGATCCTTCTGGATTTGATGAAAACAATTTGTTTCAAGGAAAGGGACTTTCTGGAGAGATATTTTATGAAGCTCAAGGTGAGGAAGATTTGGATTTTGTATCTGTTTCTTTCTCAAAGAGGGGTTCTGGTTCACCTTTTTATGACGGCATAGACACACAGGTATTTATAATTTGCATCATTGATATCCAGTTGAATATCCTTCACTTGAGTGAATTTCGCAGCTAATTGGTTCAATTGAAATTATCAGATGAGTATTCACATGTCCAAGCTGGAGTTCTTTTGCAACAGACCCACTCTAGTTGCTTTGATTGGTCTTGGCTTAGATTTAGGTTCTATGAGTTATGCATCAAGTGTTACAGATGTAAATGAAGCTTTGGATGATGAATCTTTGATGAATAAAGAAAAGGCTGGAGAAAGTGGTCGTGTTGATGGGTTACTGGGGCATGGTAAAGCTCGTGTTGTATTCTATTTGAACATGAATGTTGATAGTGTCACTGTGTTTCTTAACAAGGAGGATGGATCTCAGCTGGCAATGTTTGTACAAGAAAGTTTCCTGTTAGATCTTAAGGTGAAGAGAAGCATCTTGCTAATCAAACAATAATGCTTTGTCTCTTCTGGTTTCTCTTTTGTAATATAAATTTGTTTCTCATGTTTTTTTTGTTACATTTATAAGCTCTGGCCATCTCAACTGCATATTTAAATTTCTTGTGCATGTGACTTAAGTTTTGATTCCACAATTTTCTACTTTCTGACAAGATTTTAAAACTTTTATTGTTCAGGTCTATCCTGCATCCCTTTCTATTGAAGGTACATTGGACAATTTGAGACTTCGTGATATGTCACTTGGAGTGGATAACTGCCTTGGTTGGTTATGCGATATACGTAATCCAGGGGTTGAATCCCTTATAAAGGTGCGTTGTTGTGTACGCTGATATATGTTTGCTGGCATATAAGGTATTTAGATTACTTTCAATTGTATACATGTTTTCTTATTTCATACTTCTTTTTCCAGTTCAAATTTAATTCTTTCAGTGCTGGAGATGATGATTATGAAGGGTATGATTACAGCTTGTTTGGACGACTTTCTGCTGTTCGAATTGTTTTCCTAAATAGATTTGTTCAGGAGGTATGCTGGGATACAGTTTGGATTATATGCAGGTTTAGCATTTTCATAATTTATTATCGTCAACATTTTAATATTTGAACTTCGCTTATTCACAAATAACCAACATTTTATGATTTTTGAGTTGCACTAAGTCTAGACGTTCATTTTTCATAACATTCCTACATTATCTTGTTCTTATCACTATGTTTGATATTTTGTGTCTATAATTAACTGGAGCTTTATTCTGCAGATAACAGTTTATTTCATGGAGCTTGCCACCCCACATACTGAAGTAATAAAACTAGTTGATAAAGTTGGCGATTTTGAGTGGTTAATTCAGAAATCCGAAATTGATGGGAGTGCTGCTTTGAAGCTGGATCTCACACTTGACAATCCTATAATTATAGTTCCAAGGAATTCTATGAGCAAAGAGTAAGTTTATATAACTCTTGTTATTTAGTACTCATTTGGTTGGCCAATTTCTCAAAAAAGTTCTCCTTAAAATGTTTCAATGCTGTATAGTAAAAAATTGATAGATTGACAACTGCTTTCCTCTGATTGGTTTACTTTATAGCAATTCATACGAGCATAAATTTGCATGGGATATATAATTAACTATTTACTGTCAATATGATGGATATATGTTCTTGCAGCTTCATTCAACTTGATGTGGGTTTGTTGAAAGTCACAAATGAAATAACTTGGCATGGGTCTCCTGAAGAAGACCCTTCAGCTGTTCGTCTTGATATTCTTCACGCTGAGGTATATTCTCTTATGTTTATGCGGTGTTGCAAGTTTTGAGTACTAAGCTATGGTTAAATTTGGGTTAAATATGCAGATTCTTGGAGTAAACATGTTTGTGGGAATTGATGGTTGTATTGGTAAACCTCTGATTCGTGAAGGAAGAGGACTCGATGTTTATGTTAGACGGAGTTTGAGGGATGTTTTTAGAAAAGTACCAACATTTGCTTTGGAAGTTAAGGTAATCCCTAAATTTAAATTTTTTTGTGTTCTGTAATTGTTATAGTGGCTGCTCTATTTTGTTAGATAGATGTACTCAGTATTATTGTGTGCATGCTGGTTAATTTTTCTTTCATATTGAAAACTGTGAAAACCATATCTGGCAGCCAGCTTTCAACTAATGGAGGCTACTTTGTTGGATTGGAGTACGTTCCTAGTGATTCCTTTTTACATTGTAATTCTTCAGTTAATTCCTTTTGATGTTATTCTTTCAGATTGGTTTTCTGCATGGTGTAATGTCAGATAAAGAATATGATGTTATTCTGAATTGTTCAACTATGAATTTGAATGAAGCCCCAAGCCTCCCTCCAAGCTTCCGTGGCAGCAATTCTGGTTCTGAAGATGCAATGCAGCTACTGGTTGACAAGGTCAACCTGAATAGTCAGATGATTCTATCACGTAGTGTAACTATTGTGGCAGTTGAAGTCGATTATGCATTGTTAGAGTTGTGTAATGGCATTCATGAGGAATCACCTTTAGCTCGTATAGCTGTGAGTACTGATATTTATTGTTATTGTTTCTTTTTGTGGCTAGATATTTTGTTTTCTTGTGCTTTGCTCTTGGCTAAGCATATATTTTTTTATAATTAAGGATAAAAATCAATAGCCTTAATAGGATATTTTATTAACTGAATGTTGTATAGCTTCACTTACTCGTACTCTTGTTTTTCTAGCTAGAAGGCCTTTGGGTATCATACCGAATGACATCATTATCAGAAACAGATTTGTATGTGACAATTCCCACTTTCTCTGTTCTGGATATCCGGTCCAATACGAAGCCTGAAATGCGACTCATGCTTGGATCTTCTGCTGATGCATCCAAACAAGCTTCCACTGGAAATTTTTCACAATTCTTAAACAAGAGCTGTTCTAGCAGAGTGAATGCTGAAGCTGGTTTTGATGATGTACCAATTTCAACAATGTTCTTGATGGATTACAGATGGCGATTGTCCTCCCAATCAATTGTGCTTCGAGTTCAGCAGCCTCGAATACTTGTTGTGCCAGATTTCCTTCTTGCTCTGGGTGAGTTTTTTGTGCCAGCATTAGGGGCAATAACGGGAAGGGAAGAAACAATGGACCCAAATAATGATCCTATAAATAAGACCAAGAGCATCGTGCTTTCTGATAGTATTTATAAACAGGATGAGGATGTGGTGCATTTGTCACCAAGTAGACAGTTGGTTGCTGATACCCATGGAATTTATGAGTATACATATGATGGTTGTGGGAAAACAATCATTTTAAGTGATGAGAGTGATGCAAAGGAGTTTCACTCTACAAGTTTTCGTCCTATTGTTATCATTGGATGCGGTAAGAGGTTGCGGTTTGTCAACGTGAAAATTGAGGTATTTGTGCTTCTATGGTTTTATGTTTTAATTAGATGTCATTTATCTTCTTTGCTTGAGAAATGTTTGAGACATTAACTGGGAATATTTCTGAGCAGACGTCTTTGTTTGTCTGTTTTGTATTGCATTTTTGTCATCATAGAAAATAAGTAGCCACATAATCATTATGAACAAAGTCCATTGCAGTTCACAACTAATCCGAAATGATCACACTAAATTTGTAATACTTCCTCTTTATTGTCAAATCCTGTTAGATCAGAATATTTTTGAGCATTGGCTAAGTGGTCTTGGCCAATCATTTTTCATTTTCTTATTTGCTTGATATGCCTCTGTAGAAAAGCAACTTTTCAGCTTTAGGGGAAAACAGAATAATGTAGAAAAAAGAAAACAGAATTCTAAGTTTCTGCGAAAAAAGGAAGAAAAAAACAGAATTGATTTTTCTGTTATTGAATGAATTAAAAATTGCATCCCTTTACAGTGAATTTATAGACTCAAGTATAGGACTTTAGTTACAATTAGGAGTCTTAAATATAAAAGACATTTAATTCTATCTTTTAGTAAGTATACTTTAATTTAAACTACCATTTGAATAAGAATTCTAACTCTATCGGATAATCTTACGACCTCTTAAAGTATGAAACTGATGAATTTACATTCTGGAAATATGGTTTGGCTTCAAGAACATGCTGTTCTAGAAGTTCTGTAACATCAAATAACGTTCCCTATATAAATAGAGATTCTTATGGCTTTTGTCTTATGGTTGAGTTATTTATTGAAAGCTGTGGTATTCTATATTTGCAAATTTTATACACTCTATTTCTGCTAATTGAGTACTTGATACCCTTGATTGACAATTTCTGTCACAAGCAATTTTCTTTAGAATTGTCTATAGTTTAAAGCTTCTTGATTGTAAATGCTAAATTTCCACCCCTTTTCCTTTTCTATTTCTGAAAATTTCTTCATTCATCAGAACGGTTCACTTTTGAGAAAGCATACATACTTGAGCAATGATAGCAGCTATTCAGTCTCACCAGAAGATGATGTTGACATATTGTTGATGGATACTATAAGTTCTGATGGAGACAAGATGAAAGTAGAAAATACAGAGTTAATAAACACTTCAAAGGCTTCTTCAGATTTACAGGACAACCAGAATGCTATGCAGAGTTTCACGTTTGAAGCTCAGGTAGGTATAATTCCTT
The DNA here is from genome assembly GCA_035048815.1 of Abelmoschus esculentus. Lineage (NCBI taxonomy): Eukaryota > Viridiplantae > Streptophyta > Magnoliopsida > Malvales > Malvaceae > Abelmoschus > Abelmoschus esculentus. Next base: position 4,313,725 of record JAUCBN010000021.1, read on the forward strand.
AAAAAGCTGTGTATTTTAAATAATCCTTGGTGTTTTTTCCAAGGTAAACCTGTAGTTGGTTTCTTGCATTAATGCCTATATTGTTGGTATTTGGATTTTCCTCATCGCAACTCTGGTTTCCACTCTTCTGCTTGTATGTACTGAAGAAAAACAGAATCTGTTCTGTTTTATTAGGAAAAATTGAGTAAGAATTTTTCTCAACCCAAGGTTACAGCTGATGCATGCTTTTTATAGTCTAGGACTTTAGGTTATATTAGGAGTCCTACTTTAGATTAACCTCTAACTCTATCCTTAGGTAATTTGACTAGAATATTAATTCTACTAATATAATTTAACTACAAAAAGGACTCTTACTCATTTAAGCTAACATGTACTTCCCACCCACACCCTTCTTTTAAAACAATGGATTCTATGATCCTTTTTATTTTGTCTTATGCTAGTTTTCTCTTCCTTAAATTCAATAATTAAAGAAATATGTTTTTCTCTTGAACTTTGTGTAATGTATTAGCATATGATTATTTGTGCTAATCTTGGAAAGTATTTAGCTGATTCTTCAGAGTTTGAATGTGTTCATCTTAACAATGTTGTGAGCTGCACTTCCTCAGAAAGAGTAGCATTGGTTTACAGAGAGCTCCTTATGTATATTGAGCTGAGTTGACCAAATGTCACATGTTTGTATTTCTTGAAGTATCGTTTATGGCCACCGGCAGTATGGAACTATGTTGCTCAGACTTCATTTTATGTTAAGTACCCGTGTCTGATACTTGGATATGGGGTTACGACCTACATGTATCCTAAAAAAATATAGAAAAAAATTAGGAAACTCTAGCCATATCCTCGTTGGATACATACACTACACCTAAGTCTGAGTAACATAGGTATGGACTAGCTGTCTAGCTAGCTCAAATTTTGGGCTTTACTTAAGATCTTTCTTAATTCTCCTTGCTGGAGTTTTCAGCGTAGTGATTCTTGCATTAGTATTATCAAGCTGTTGACAGATACAGATGTACAAGTGTTGATTCCATGCTTTGACATTTTTGAATACATTTATATCTGAATTGCTTGTTTCTCATTTGATGTGGTCTTTGATCTGGTTATATTACTTGGCTAATTGGTATCCATCCATTATCATTTCTGAAATTTCATTTTTCTGATATAACAATATCTGATTAAAATTACTTATCTGTGGTTAGGTTGTTTCTTCAGAGTTCACGTTCTTTGATGGTACCAAGTCTTACTTGGATGATTCATCTTATGGAGAAAAGCTTTTGCGCGCAAAACTGGATTTGAACTTCATGTAAGAGTAGCATAAGATCTTGCTTCTATATATTTTGTATTTTCTCATGATTATTTTCATTTTGCTGGTGTAATATGAAGCAGCACTGATTTCGCAAAGCCTTTTGTCCCTAATGTTCAGTATGAGAAACTGGTAGAAAAATGATAAAGTTGGAGCTCCCATTTTATTTGGTCTGAATTTGGAAAGAAAATTGACATAAAAGATGGTTGTAGTCAAGATCATAAGGATCGAAACCACACAAGATTTGCTCTCTCTCTCTCTCTCTCTCTCTCTTAACATTTGATGTGCGTCTGCGATGTGTATATGATTGTCCCATAATCTATGTATGCAAGTCTTGGTTTACCCATGTGGGAATGGCCTCCATGGAATCTAATTTATCTTATGTCTGTATGTATTATTTTCCTTTCAAGGAATATTAATATGTATTATTTTCCTTTCAAGGAATATTATTTTCCATGGAATCTAATTTATCTATGTATGCACTACTAGTCTTTATATTGACATTGTTTTGCAAGTATAGTTTTGTGCACATAAATAACATATTTATTAAGCTGAAAAGACCCTGCTTTCCATTTGAATTTTATGCTAACTTGAAAGAAAAGTAACTATAACTAACCGTAGTACACTAGTTCTTATTTTTTTCTTTACAGAGCTGAACATTGAAAGTTGTGTAAAATAGCTTGTGCTGAACTATTAATATACTTGACTAATTATAGGTACTATTGACGTGAATGTTGTTCGTCTATTCAGGAACTTCTATTTATTAGTTTTTGTTGGGTCTCTGTATTAGTGTCAGCATTCTCTCTCCGTCCCTCTATACATTTTTTCCCTCTAATTATTCTAATGTTCAAGTTTATTGTCATGTATGGTTTTTAGAAATATCTTTTTGGTATTTTAATGTAAATCTAGTTTTTCGTGAGAATAATACAAATGTGTTTTCTTTTGTGTATGTATCTTATGAACAGGTTTGCATCAAAGGAAAATGATACCTGGATTCGTTCTCTGGTGAAGGATCTGACTGTGGAGGCTGGTTCTGGTCTTACCATTCTGGATCCACTGGATATTTCGGGGGGATATACTTCCATTAAAGACAAAACAAACATGTCTCTGATGTTAACTGATATTTGTATTCATCTTTCATTAGGTGCAATTTCTCTTATACTTAACCTACTGAACCAAGCAACTGCAGCATTACAGTTTGGAAATGCAATTCCTCTGGCTCCCTGCATCAGTTTTGACAGAATTTGGGTGTCACCTAAAGGTTTTGTTTTGTTTTCTTCAATTCAGTTGAAGTAGTATGATGCTTTATCTTGCTATTTTTTATTTTATTTTGGTTTTCTCTTCCATTTTTTATTCTGTCTGCAGAAAATGGATCTCATAACAATCTTACTATTTGGAGGCCACAAGCTCCAACAAACTATGTTATTTTGGGAGATTGTGTGACATCTAGGTAAACTATGATTTTCCATGTTACACTTTTTGTTAAAGAATTTGAGGTTCAAGGTTCTTTGTGTCTCTTTTCTTCCCAACTAGAATTCTCTTTCAGATGGTAATTTTGGTTATCATCGATGGCCTATACTTAAATTAAAACCGAGTCCTGGTCTTATGCTGTTGATTCCTATCTTTATGTGACTGATGTATGGGCATTTTTGTGACTATAAGTTGGGTTTTAATGGGTTTTGTCACTTTGTTTTTAGGATGAATACCCGTCTTTGGGTCTTTTGTTCATTTATGGGCCTAGGGAAATGATTTTTGGCCGACATTGGATGACTAGGAAGTGGGGCTACGAAAGAGTCTTTGAAGAGAGTATTTATTCTTCCTTTTGATATTTTAAGATGGAAATGCGTGACAGTTTTAGTATATACTAGTGCTAGGCTAGCCTTAGGTTTAGTAGAACTTCAACATCTGGAACTACTATTTGTCCGTCTCTTCGAAGTTGATGAACTTGTATGTCTCTGTTGACTCTCTTTTTCTTTTGTATTTTTCCTTTACTAATTTAGTCTTCGAGTATTTTTTCTGGTGCATTTTTCCTGACTATTGCCCCTGTGATTATTTTTTGACAAAAGATATTATCCACCTTTCCTTAATGCAAATGGTGTTTTTCATGTAATTACTTTTGTATCTGAAACATTACTTTTTTCCCCTCGATCAATATTTCAATCTTTTACTATTAATATGCTTTTCCTTCTGTTCTTCAGATCAATTCCTCCTTCACTGGCAGTACTAGCAGTAAGTAATACATATGGCCGTGTGCGGAAGCCAGTGGGTTTTGATCTTATTATTGGCTCTCTTTCTCATGTCCTTGGATCGGAAGGAGTGGATGGCCATTCTGATGTTGACAGCGACTGTTCCCTTTGGATGCCCATTCCACCCCCAGGATATACTTCAATGGGTTGTGTAGCAAATATAGGGAGGCATCCGCCACCAAATCATGCTGTATATTGCCTGCCCTCTGACCTTGTAACATCTGCAACTCATTCAGAATGCATGTTGATTGCACCATCAAATCAGCATTTTGCTTCTGGATTTAGCATCTGGCGTGTGGACAATGTTATTGGATCATTTTATGCCCATTCTTCAACTGTGTGCCCTTCCAAAAAAATTAGTTCTGACCTGAGTCATCTTCTACTATGGAATTCAGTTCGGTCTTATGCGTCTCCTAAGGAATCTGTTCCTGGGTTTGCTGTGGATACTATTCAGCAAACAAGTGATCAGAGTGCTAGTTCATCTGGTTGGGACATTCTCAGGTCTATTTCAAAAGCAAGTAGTTGTTATGTGTCAACCCCTCACTTTGAGAGAATGTGGTGGGACATGGGCAATGAACTTCGGAGACCAGTATCAATTTGGAGGCCTATTTCGCGTCATGGTTATGCCATTGTGGGTGATTGCATAGTTGAAGGGTTAGTTTTTTTGTCTTGGAATTTTTCTTTATCAAACTCTTATCATAGGTATCTTTTGATCTTTTTATGATTTTCTGTTAACATTTGACATTGTATTTCCCCACCTTTCCAGCTTAGAACCACCTGCTCAGAGTATAATTTTTAAGTCTGATGATCCAGAAATCTCTGCAAAGCCAGTGAAATTTATAAAAGTAACCCAAATTAGAGGGAAAGGTTTTGATGAAGTTTTCTTATGGTACCCAATTGCCCCTCCTGGTTATGCTTCTTTGGGGTGTGTGGTATCCAGAACAGATGAAACCCCGTGCGTGGATTCTTTGTGCTGCCCGAGGATGGATCTTGTTAACCCGGGCAACATTCTTGAAGATCCAATTTCAAAATCTTCAAGCTCAAAGGCACACCAGTGCTGGAGTATTTGGAAAGTTGAAAATCAGGTTAATAGAATACTCATTAAACTCAGTCCATGATTATCATTTGATTTTTGGTTCTCTAAGATAAGATCATATTTTAAATATGAAACAAACGTCAATAAGAAATTATGCCTTTTACTTTAAGCTCAGATCTGATATAATCTTTAGTCTATGGCTCTCTTGTCTGAATTTTTACTGGGAATAAAAGAAAAGTAATACTGTTTTAGCTTCCTGTTTCTCTGTAGGCTTGTACTTTTCTTGCATCTTCGGATACAAAGAAGCCATCAACACGGTTGGCTTACATGATTGGTGATTATGTGAAGCCGAAGACTCGGGAAAATGTTACTACTGAGATTAAACTAAGATACTTCTCTCTAACTGTTTTAGACAGCCTACACGGAATGGTATGTTTTCTAAAATAATGACCTGGTCCTCTTGACATGATATTACCTTCTGTTATGATGCATTTGTACCTTTTCAGATGACACCATTATTTGACATGACAATTGCTAATATCAAGTTGGTGACACAAGGCCGGCTGGAGGCTATGAATGCAGTTCTCATTGCATCTATTGCTGCTTCAACCTTTAATACACATCTAGAAGCATGGGAGCCCTTGGTGGAGCCATTTGATGGCATATTCAAGTTAGTTTCTGCCTCATTTTAGTTATTATTTGCCTAATGAGAGAGAGCAATGAAAGTCCACAAGCTTCTATTGAGTTTGATGTCCGGTATAGTAATTATTAATCCTTTTCTTTTTCAAGGTTTGAAACATATGATACTGATGTGAATTCAGCAAAACTTGGAAAGAGGATGCGGATTGCTGCCACCAACATTGTGAATATAAATGTCAGTGCAGCAAATCTTGAAACTTTAGTGGGGACCATTCTTTCATGGAGACGACAGTTAGAGCTTGAACAAAAAACGAACAAACTTATTGAGGTTTGTAGAAAATAACTTTTTAGCTTTATGGAAAAATAAAATAATGTAGAGAAAAGAAAAAGAAAATTTAAGTTTATGCAAAACGGAAGAAAAAAAACATAATTGATTTTTTTGTTGTTGAATGAATTGAAAAACTACGTCTTTACTACGAATTTATAGACTCAAGTATAAGACTTCATTTACAACTAAGAGTTCTAACTATTTTTTCTAGGAAATAGACTTTAATTTAAACTACTATGAAAACTCTCCATCTTTTAACAAGTAGATTTTAATTTAAACATAATAATTTTAACTCTATATAATCTTACTCTCTCCCTCAAGTTGGAGAATATATATTGTATATTCACAGCTTGAATAGAAATTCGTCGAAAGAAACTTTTGATAATGCTTTTGTAAGCACGTTTGCCACTTGTTCTTCTATAGAAACATAGGATAAAGAAGTTGTTCCATTAGTAATCTTTTCTGAGATAAAATATCTATCAATGTCCACATGTTTCGTCCTATCATGATGAACTAGATTTTGGATAATTTGTATGGCAGATAGATTATCATAAATAATCTCAAACTTTTTCTCTTGATTCACATCTAGCTCTTTTAGTAGCTTTAACATCAAAATTCCTTCACACATTTTCAACGCTAAAGTCCTATATTCTGTTCCAGCACTGCTTCTAGATACAACTGCTTGTTCCTTACCTTTACAAGTCATTAGATTTCCCAAGCAAAGGAACAATAGTCACTAGTTAGTCTCTTTTCTGTCAGTTCGCCTGTCCAACTTGAATTTGAAAAAATCTTAACAGTCTTTTTTGAGTTTTTTTAAATAACAATCCATGCTCTGGTGTCCTTTTAAGTATCTCAAAATTTTAATTGCAGCTTCCATGTGACCTCTTGGACCAATCATGTGTTGATTAACAACATTAACTGGAAAGACAATATGGTTTGGTTAATGACAAATAAATCAACTTTCTCACTAACCTTTGAAATTTACCCTTATCAACTTTATGGTTTGAGTCTTCTTTACTAACCTTTGATAAATTTGTAGCCTTTTTATGTGAAGAATACTCACCAAGACACACTTCAAAGATCTATGATCTTGTTTTGATCTAGAGGGAATAGAATCCTTTATAAACACAGTGTGACCAAAAACTTTGAAAGTAAGAATAGATGACAATGGTTTAAAATTTGGGTAACTCTAAAAAAATAGTTATGGGTGTTTTATATAGCAAAATCTTATTGGGCATTCGATTAATGAGACATGTTGCAGTTAACAAAGCCTCACCCCACAAATTCTTAGGAGTGTTACTGGTGAACGTCAAAGACCTAGTAATCAATAAGAAATGGCTATTTTTTTTCTCTACAACCTTATTTTGTTGTAGTGTTTCAACACAAATGTTTAATTGAACAATCCTTTTTTTTGTTAAAAAATTCTTTCAAGACTTGGTAAAATATTCACTCACATTTCAACAATATTGTAAAATTTCTCAAAAATAGAGGCTATTTTAGATTTATCACTCAATAAATATGTCCAAGTTATTCTACTATGATCATCAATGAAAGTGACAAATCACCTGCTACCAGTTTACATTCTTCACTCGTGAAGGACCCGAAACATCACTATGAATTCAATGAAAAAGGTTGGGAAGGTTTGTAGAAAAATGGTAAATAAGATGCTTTTATCTGTTTAGCAAGAGAACATATATGACATTTAAAAGAACTTGGTTTTTTATTAACAAACTATTCAGGAATACTTTAGCAAGATAATGAAAATTAGGATGCCCTAACCTAAAATGCAATAACATATTATCAATTCGCCCTAAAGAAGTAAAAGAGCAAGAAGTATTTGGTACGGTAGATGGTTGATTATCAAGAAGGACATAGAGACCATTTTGTAAGCTAGCATTGCCAAGCATCTTCCTTAAATTCATTGACTGCAGAAAACAACCAGATTTAATACACTATAAAGAACAATTCAAATTCTTGGAGAGTTTACTAACAGAGAGGAGATTGCAGGTAAGATTAGACACAAACAAAACATCTTCAAGCAACAAGTTATCATTCCGCAATGGGCGAAAGCCTGACGGAGCAATGCCGTGTGAAGGTAGAAGGCCCACGGGTCGTGAACTTCTTTTCCCGGAGAAGAAGCAATGACGGTATCTGGGGAATAAGCATTGGCTAACTCTGTGCCAGCAGCCGCGGTAATACAGAGGATGCAAGCGTTATCCGGAATGATTGGGCGTAAAGCGTCTGTAGGTGGCTTTTTAACATTTTGATAGGAGAGAAAGAGCTATCGATTGTTTTAGTAAAACTCGTAGAAGATGAATCTGAAAAATTAAGGAATAACTCATTATTACTGTAAATTATAGGGTAATTTGAGAGAAAAAGTACTCTCTGAAACTTTATTAAAAAACTCAATGCTTTAAAGATCAAACCCTTAGTCCCTTTATAGACTAATTACTAAGTATAAGTAGAATAAAACTCTAAAATACTAATTAAAGATAAACTCTATCTAAAAGACTTATAAGAATAGAATTCAAACTATTACTAAAACTCTTAATTATTTGCTATAGATAAATCGTATTAATAATATCAACACTCCCCCTCAAACTGGTGAGTAGATATTGATTAGTCCCAGTTTGGATGTAAACTTGTCGAAGGTGTTTTTTTGAAAGTGCCTTGGTGAGAATGTCAACTAGCTGTTCTTATGTAGGAATGAAGTATAGTTTGACCTCTCCACTTGTAATTTTTTCTGAAATGAAGTGTCTGTCTAGTTCCACATGTTTTGTTCTGTCGTGTTGTACTGGATTCTTTGCAATGCTTATTGCAGATTGGTTATAATAATAGAGACTTCAAATTCTTTGCTAGAGTGTAACTTCAATTCTGATAGGAGTCTTTGAATCCAAATTCATCCCATTTGCTAACGTCTGAACTCTGCTTCTGCACTGCTTCTTGCAACTACTTCTTGTTTCTTGCTTTCTCATGTCACCAAATTTCTCCATACTCTAGCACAATAGCTACTGGTTGATCTTCTAGCTGTCAATTCTCCTGTCCAGCTTGCATCAGTAAATATCTCCACTTTTTTACTGTTATTCTTTGCAAAGAACATTCCATGTCCTGGAGTCATCTTCAAGTATCTCAGAATTCTCATTACTGCCTCTAGGTGTTCTTCTTTCGGATTGCTCATAAATTGACTAACAATGCTTACAGGAAAAGCAATGTTTGGTCGAGTAAGTGATAGATAAATTAGCTTACCCACTAGTTTCTGATATTGTTCTTTGTTTGTAGGAACTCCTTGATCTTCAGGTTTAAATTTTAGATTTGATTCCATAGGTGTCTCTGCACGCTTACACCCTAAGGTTCCTGTTTCTGAGAGAAGATCTAATATGTATTTTCTCTGGTTGATATAGTGCCAGAGTTTGATCTTGCCACTTCCATTCTCAAAAAGTATCTCAAGTAACCCAAGTCCTTCACCTCGAACTCAAAGGCGAGAAAAGCTTTTAGCTTTCTAATTTCATGATCATTATCACCTGTTATTATTATATAATAAACATAGACTATCAATATAGTCTTTTTATTTTCTGAAGAAGTCTTCACAAATAGAGTATGATCAGACTGACATTGATAGTAGCCGACTTTCAAGACTGCTTTAGTGAATCTATCAAACCAGGCCCTAGGAGATTGTTTTAGGCCATACAAAGATTTTATAAGCTTACATACTTGATTTGAATTGCCAGGTAATCTAGCCGGTTTGTGCATGTAGATTTCTTCCTCTAGATTACCATTCAGGAATGCATTCTTTATGTCAAGCTGATGTAAAAGCCAGTATAAGTTTGCAGCAATAGACAAGAGAATCCTCACAGTGTTGAGTTTAGCTATAGGTGCAAATGTTTCATGATAATCATCCCATAAGATTGAGTAAATTCTCTTGCTACTAACTTTGCTTTGAACCTTTTAATGCTTCCATCCGAGTTGTATTTTACTGTAAAGATCCATTTGCAACTCACTGCCTTTTTTTTTCAGGAGGCAACTCAGTCATCACCCATGTTTTGTTTTCTTCCAAGGCCTTAATTTCATCCTCTACAGCTTCCCCCACTTAGGATCTTGTAGAGTTTCATGTACAGTTTTTAGAATCTGTACCTTGTCGATTTTTGGTGTAAATGCTTTAAAATTTGGCATTAACTTTCCGTAGGCTATATATCTCTGGATTGGGTGACTAGTACATTTTCTTACACTTTTCCTTAAAGCAATAGGTAAGTCAGATGTATCAGAAGTATCAACAGTACAATCATCATTTAAATTTTTCATACCTTCCTCCTCCAAGGATAATGGAATTGGTTCCATTTCATGAATAGTTTTCGGTTGTGTAGTTTCTTGAGTAAGTCTTTTGTTTCTCCTTGTATATACACTGAGTTCCTTATTTACAAGTTGATTCTCTGGAATAACATTCGGTGTAGTATATTTTTCACTTTCGTTTATAGGTTCAGGAACAGATTCATGAGTATCATAAAGAGGTTTATTTTGAGTGATATCTGGTGTATGTGTCGGCTCATTTAGGGGTAGTTGTATTTGAGGAGACTGAAATTCATTCCATTGCTCTCCCTGAATTTTAGAATCTGAAAAATAAGGTAAAGTCTCATGAAATGTGACATCCATAGAAATAAAAAATTTCTTATGTTTTGGAGAGTAACATTTATAGCCTTTCTTTTGTGAAGAATAACCAAGGAAGACACACTTAATAGCCCGAGGATCTAACTTACTCCTAAATTGTTTGTGAATATGAACAAAAACAGTAGAGCCAAAAAATTTTAAAAGTAGAGTACAAGTTAAAGGCTTAAAGAATGGAGAACTCTAAAGAAAGACTTCCTTAGGAGTTTTAAAACCCAAAATTTTGCTTGGTAATCTATTAATGAGAAACATGGCATGAAGTAAAGCTTCTCCCCAAAAAGAATGAGAAATATTTGAGGATATCATTAAAGATCGAACCACCTCTAACAAGTGCTTATTTTTTCTTTCAGCCATTCCATTTTGTTGTGGAGTATCAACACATGAACTAATATGAATAATACCTTTGTCTTGAAATTTTTTTCCTAAAGAAGTAGTAAAGAATTACTACCATTATCACTCTTAAAATTTTTATTCGACTGTGGAACTGATTTTCAACCATGAAGAAGAAATACTTGAAAATATTTTCAGTGTCAGACTTATTTTTCATTAGGAAAGTCCAAGTAAATCTAGTATGATCATCTATGAATGAAACAAACCATCTAGCTCCATCAATATTCTTCACATTAGAAGGACCCCAAATATCACTATGTATTAGGGAAAAAGGTGTAGATACCTTATAAGAAGAAGAAGGGTAAGGTGATCTTTTGTGTTTTGCAAATTGGCATACATTACAAATAAAAGATAAAGGATCTTTATTAATAAATAAATGTGAAAAAATCTTTTAAAGATAACTAAAATTTGGATGTTCAAGACGAAAATGCCAAAGTAAGATATCACTAGAACATAAATCTGGTATGCTAGAGGATAAAGAAAAATGCAACCTGGTTGGACTTGTCTCTTAGGAGAAAGACCTTCAAGGGCGTAGAAGCCATCACACAACTTAGCACTGCCAATCAATTTCCCCAACTCCATTTCCTGAAAAACACAACCATTAGTAGTGAATATAACTCGAACAGTGAAGATCACTTCATAACTTATTTACGGATAACAAGTTGCATTATAAGCCAGGAACATATAATACAGAGGAAAGAGTAATATTGTTATTGACAACAATTTTCCCGCTTCCCTCTACTTTAGTAACAGATCCATCAGCTGTCTTTACACTTCTTTGATACTGTTGCCCACATAATTCCAGAAAGAGAGTTTTATCTCCTGCCATATGATCAGTAGTACCAGAATCCACTATCCATAGGTTCGAAATTGAAGTGTGAAAGCAAGAAATACTATCAGATGTATCAGGAGGATCGGATGATAGCTGAGAAAGAAATTTCTGCAAGTCTGCTATCTGTTGTTTACTGAAACTTACTGAACTTTCAGTTGTTGCTGCACTGGTTGCTGGTTCTTTATGTTGGTCTTTATGTTGTTGTTGCTGTCGCATCTTGTGTGGTTTCCAATCAGCAGGTTTTCCATGCAATTTCCAACAATTTTCGTGAAGATGGCCAACCTTTCTGCAATGCTCACACCATGGTTTACCCCCTCTTTGTTTAGTGGTAGAGGATGTATGTGTAACGAGTGTTGAACTTTCACCAGGAGTAGCATCTGCAAACATGAATGATCTTTTACTTGCTTCCCTTCTAACCTCGGAGAAAACTTCTCGAATTGAAGGAAGGGATTTAGTACTTAAAATCCTTCCTTAACAGCATCTAAATTTTTGTTGAGTCCATTTAAGAATTGAAAAATTCTTTTCTGATGTGTCTTCCTTTTGTAAAGAGCAGTATCAATTGGATTCCATTCACTTGATTTGTAGAGATCAATTCGCTGCTATAGTCGACTCAAGGTATTGTAGTAGAGGGTTACACTCATATCCTCTTGTTTCAGATTTGAGGCCTGACATTCAATTCTAAAGAGTTCAGAAATGTTGTCTGAACTGGAATATGTCTCTTGTACTGCATCCCAAATTTCTTTTGCAGTTTCATAGAGAAGAAAATTTCCTCCAATTGTTGGTGCCATGGTGTTTAGTAACCAAGACATCACCATATTATTCTCTCGTAGCTACCTTTCATACTCTGGATCTGATGCAGAAGGTCTCTTAATCGTTCCTGTAATATACCCAAATTTCCCCTCTGCTAGTGATGTAAATTTTCACTGATTGGGACCACTGTAGGTAATTAGAACCCAGTAGTTTATGACAAGTAATTGTCGAAGAATTGGAGTCTTGAACAACATCAAGGGACAGACTGATTTCCCCTTCTGTATGGATCTCGGATGAAGGAGATTTATCCATCGATTATTGAGGATCGAAATCGTCTGATACCATGTAAATTATAGAGTAATTTGAGAGAAAAAGTACTCTCTAAAACTTTATTAAAAAACTCAATGCTTTAAAGATCAAACCCTTGGTCCTTTTATAGACTAATTACTAAGTATAAGTAGAATAAAACTCTAAAATACTAATTAAAGATAAACTCTATCTAAAAGACTTAAAGATAAGAATAGAATTCAAACTAGACTAAAACTCCTAATTATTTGCTATAGATAAATCATATTAATAATATCAACAATTACCAGTCATGTGATAAGATGCTCTAGAGTCAATGATCCATGTTGATCTGCCTTTAGTAGAAAAGAGTGCAGTAGGATAACAAATATTTTGAATGTCTTTATCCTCTACGAGGGTTAAATTTGCTTCACAAGTTACTGTCGAACCTGAAATTACTTGAAGAAACCCCAATCCAATTGTCTGCTTTTCTATGGGCAACATCTCAAAGGTTTTCGAAAGGAATCCCATTAAGAATTCGAACTAGGATCGATATTAAATTGATACTATGTAGAAAATCAACTTTCTAGTTTTATGGAAAAATAAAATAATGCAAAAAAAAAGAAAAAAATAAGTTCATGTAAAAAGGAAGAAAAAACATAATTGATTTTTTTGTTGTTGAATGAATTGAAAATTACATCCTTTGCAACGAATTTATAGACTCAAGTAACTTTAGTTACAACTAGGAGTCCTAAGTACAAAAGACCTTTCTTCTAGGAAATAGACTTTAATTTAAACTATTATAAAAACTCTTAATTCTATCTTTTAAGAAGTAGATTTTAATTTAAACATAATAACTTTAACTCTACATAATCTTACAAGGTCAACATGAATTTGCACCTTGATTTTGGTTTAAGAAGATACTAACCTGATTTCTATACCTTAGTATGTGCCTTCAAATAACTGATTAGTTATTTTTTTTCAGGAAACTTGTGCTCATTTTGAACACGAAGATCTAGCCTTTTCTGCCCTTGATGAAGAGGACTTACAAACTTTGACAGTAGAGAATAAGCTTGGGGATGATTTGTTCTTGAAAAAGATTGAGCAAGATTTAAATGTGGTTGACCAACTTCATCATGGTGACTGTGCTTCAGTTTGGGTTCCACCTCCAAGGTTCTCAGACAGGTTAAATGTTGCAGAGGAATCTAGGGAAGCACGCTATTCTGTTGCTGTGCAGATTCTTTTTGCTAAGGTGCTATTATGATAGAATATTTTGCAACATATGTTCCCTTCTTTTGTCTTTGCATCTAATTGCTTTTAAACAGAAACATGACATGGTAATATTTGGCAGGATTTACCTTTAATCAATGATGGTAATAGCCATAACTTCTTTTGTGCTTTGCGCTTGGTCATTGATAGTCAAGCATCAGATCAGCAAAAGCTTTTCCCTCAGAGTGCAAGGACAAGATGTGTGAAGCCCTTAGTTTCAGACATGGAGTACCAAAATAAAGGCATTGTGAAGTGGAATGAATTTTTCATATTTGAAGTTCCTCGTCAGGTCTGTTGTGTATTCAACAATTTTATTGTTTCTTTTTTATCCTTTTGTCTTTAATTTTTGCTTCTTTACCGATTAAAGTAGGCCTGGTTTTGTCTGTGGATATTCAGTAAACATTGTTAATATATTCTTTTTTCTCTGGAATTAAGTTGTGTAAGTTAATTAAGAGTAGCGCAATATTCCATCATGGCGAAATGCCATGTTATAAGCACAATTAAGCGAAATCTGTGATGTTGGTCTGCAATGGAAGGGTTGGTATGCAGTAGCTGTTAATTTCCCATTTGCTAAGGTATTTCTGCATCTGCTGTCACAGGGGGTTGCTAAATTGGAGGTAGAGGTAACAAATCTTTCAGCAAATGCTGGCAAAGGTATGTTTTATTGGCGCAGACTCTCTAGATAAAAGTGTGAATTCACTTTAAAAACCAGATATTTAAGGGTCCCCGCCTTGTTTTTGCTGTTTGTGATTATAAATCTATGTGCATCTAATACTTTTATGAGTTAATGTTCATTGCATTTAATTCCATGTATCTTTTGGTAACAAGAGTATTTATATACATATTAATTTGTTTGGTGATTTTTCCTTTTTCATTGAAGTGTGGTTCACTTGTATTATTTGTTTGTTCTCCAATATGTTGTTATTTCTCGAGATCTTTCTAAGTGACTAATACTCTTATAGAGTTTTTTATAAACGTAAATATTCAGTCATCCTCCTCACTCAAACTTGGATATGTTTGTTATAGTCTCATCTTGTAATTTAATAAAGCAGGTGAAGTTGTTGGTGCACTTTCTCTACCTGTTGGACGTGGAGCAAGTACTTTAAAGAAGTTATCTTCAGCAAGGATTCTGTCTCAACGAACTGATATTCAGCATATAGAATCATATCCATTAAGGAGAAAGGTAAGTTTCTCTTTTCTGCATCTGTTGTCTAATAGTTTTACGTTTCTTTGCTTCAATGGAGTTTCAGTATCTTTGATTTATTTACTCTCTCTATTAATGGTTCAGCTCAACAATGTTGAAGATATGCATGACCATGGATACCTCTCTGTTTCCACTTCTTATTTTGAGAGGAGCACAACTGCAAATTTTCAAAGGGATGCAGAAAGCAAGGATGCTTCTCCTAAGGATGTTGGTTTCTGGATTAGGTTAGGGAAAGACGGTTCATGGGAGAGCATCCGTTCACTGCTTCCATTGTCAGTAGTTCCCAAATTATTACAAAGAGAATTTATTGCAATGGAAGTTACCATGAAAAACGGAAAGAAGCATTCTATTTTCAGGGGCCTTGCAACAGTTGTAAATGATTCTGATATTAATTTGGATATTTCAGTATGTCATGCATCATTGATTCAGGATTCAGGATCAAGCTGTCATAACATAGTGCTAGAAGAAATCTTTGAGAATCAGCGCTATCAACCAAATGCTGGATGGGACACTAAATTGTCTGGCTTTCAAGGTAATGATCCTCCACTCTGGAGCACCAAAGACTTCTCATATTCATCAAAGGTTAGTAATTCTGCTTATTAACAGTTTCCATATTCTTGGAATTTATTCCTTGCGTAACTGCCAATATGTATTGCCTCTTCTATCCTCTATTCTGCTTTGGCATTATGTATTTTCTCACTTCACCTTTATCTTGAAGGATTTTTTTGAACCTCCTCTCCCCAATGGGTGGCAATGGATATCAACATGGACTATTGATAAATCCCGATTTGTTGATGAAGATGGCTGGGCTTATGGTCCTGATTATCAAAGTCTGAGATGGCCTCCAACTTCTTTGAGGCCTCATGTTAAATCTGATCATGGTGTCCGCAGGAGGCGTTGGATCCGAAAAAGACGACAAATTGTTGAGCAAGGCAAAAGTTGCATAAATAGTGACTTGACTATTATAAGCCCTGGATCTTCTACTGTTTTACCTTGGAGAAGTACATCTAAAGGATCTGATCAGTGTTTACGTATTCGTCCTTATGTTGATTATCCTCAGCCCCTATACACCTGGGGTTGTGCCATTGTTGCTGCTGTCAGTTCTAGTTTTATTGGTGGGAAGGACCAGCCTTTCTTAGATCAGAGTTCACTATATAGACAAAATTCTTTTCCACAGGGAAGCAAAATTCCCAATTTTGCTTTTAACTTGAGTCGACTTGAGAAGAAGGATGTACTTCTTTGTTGTTCCCCTACTGTTGGGAGTAGACAAGTATGGCTCAGTGTAGGTGCAGATGCATCAGCCCTTCATACAGAGCTCAATCAACCTGTTTATGATTGGAAGATATCTGTTAATTCTCCTTTGAAGTTGGAAAATCGGCTGTCCTGTCCTGCTGCATTCACACTATGGGAAAAAGAAAAAGAAGGGAACTATATTGAGCGAGAGCGCGGTATGATCTTTTCGCGCAATAGTGCTCATATATATTCAGTGGACATCCGAAAACCAGTATATCTTACATTTCGTGTACAGGGTGGTTGGGTTTTGGAAAAGGTAATGATTCTTACTATAATCTGATAGTGTTTTGTTTTTCCTCATTTGCAAGCCTCTTAAGCTTTCTGGTGAATGCATTAATATTTGCAGGACCCAGTTCTTGTTCTGGATCTTTCTAGTGCTCACATTTCATCTTTCTGGATGTTCCACCAGCGAAGTAAAAGGTTGTAGCTTCTTATTTTCCCCTCTTTTTTCTTTTCTTCTTCATAGGGGTGAGAAACACAATGCGCTCAAAAATCATTTTTTTTAATTTCGAGTTTTTCAAGTCAACTTGATTTAATGGTTCAGATTTTAAGTTTGAGTCAAGTTTAAATTTTAAAAGTTCAAACAACCGAAAAACAAATATTAAAATCAAGTCGTTTTGGTTTTTCCTAAGTAATTTTATTGTTTTGTGATTTGGTCCCTGGTTTAGTTGTTTCTTAATTTCCTCCTTAGTTTTCAGTCCATTTTTATCAAATTTGGACCACATCAATTCCTTGTGTAACTTCAATTCCGTTTTTGCAATTTAGTCCCACAACTTTGTGTTTTATTCATTTTAGTCCTTCATCCGCAGCTCTTTGTGAACTTTCTTCTTATCAATTCCTTGAATTCTTTACACTCATCAATACTTTGTCATCAAAATCCCTTCTTTAAAGAAATAACACTAAATATATTATACAATTTTAGATGGTATTTGTTTTATTAAATAACGTTTACAAATTTTACTTCCATATTTGAAAAAGAATATGAAGTAATATTTATGTATGTCTCATATACTTCATTTAAATTGAAACCAATCAATACTATAATTACAATTAAATTTGAACCAAAGCTTGAATAAATGTATTTGACTCAACTCGAATTTTATAAATTCGACTTGAAAATAGTTGAAATGAAGTTTGAATGATAAAATAGTACCCTTCAACTCGATTAATTCGATATCTGTTCAAAAAATGTAATATCCACAGAAGTATTTTTTTTGAGGAGGATGAAAATGTTTGTAGCCTTTCCTAAGTGAAGAATAATCAATTAAGACACATTTTAATGATCTATGGTCAAGTTTGACTCTTAGTTCTAAAAGGCGCGCCTGAGACTCTTGAGGCGCCGAGGCGATGCGAGGCGTTGAGGCTAACGCATCTGAGGGTTGAGGCGTGCGCCTTAGAGCGCTTTTGCCTGAGGCGTGAGGCGCTCGAGGCGTGAGACGCTCGAGGCGACGCCTCTTGTCCCTGAGACGTGTTTTCACATATTGTTCACTATTTTTTCTTTATATTAGTTTTTTTATTATTAATATTATTTTAAATATTATTATTATAATTATCATTTTTATATATTATTATATATGTTATTATGAAATATTATTATATAATTATATTTATTGTTAAATACTACTACTAAAATGATTGTTATTATTTTTCTATATATCATTTTTTTTGTTTCTTATTATTAATATTATTATTATTAATATTATATATTATTATTTGTTTAATATTTATTATTTTTATATATTATTATTTTTAATATTACTATTATTGTTGGTTATTCTCTTTTTAAATCAAAATAAAATTATATTCGTAAAAACACGTCAATCTTCTCTATGGTAAGACTGTTATTACATTTTGATTTTCAGGTTATTTAAAATTTTAATAATGAATTTGAGATCAAGTTCGATGCCCCGAACATGTTAGGAAGTGTACAATATATATACTTAGGTGTTTTTTATACCAACTTATCTAATTTAAGAAAAAAAATATTCTTATTTATTTAAAATCAATAATATAATTATCATATTTTTTAGCATAAAATATGTGATATTGCTAATTCATAAATTAAAAAAAAGCCTCGCCTACGAGACGCGAATCCTCTCGTCTCGCCTCGGCTTTAAGGACCTTTTGCGCCTCGGAGCGCCTCACGCCTTTTAAAACCGAAGTTTGGCTTTTAGAGGGATCTATGTTTTGAACAAAACTATACATCCAAAGACTGGGAAGGATAGAAGACATAGGCTGAAAACTAGGAAAACTCTCCAAGAAAACATCCCTAGGTATTCTAAACTTGAACACTTTACTGAGTATTCTATTGATGAGATAGGTGACAGTTAACAAGGCTTTACCCCACAAACATTTAGGAAAATTGTTCCAGTTTGGATAGGACTTTGGGTACAATTAAAAGTCCAGCTTACAATAGGCTTGTAGTCCTACTTACATTAGGGTAGTCCTACTTACTATAGAATTACAATTTTTCTAGGTAGCGGACTTTAACTAAAACTAGTACTACTAATTAAATACAACTTACACTGAATTAACTTACAGGATGCATATGATTCCTGAAAGGAATTAGTATATGATTCTTGATCATGTATGTTCTTTCGTGATCATCGTTGGTCAAATTTATGTACTAAAAAAGGGATCTTTGAAGAAACTTCCTGTGAGAAAGGGACCATGGTGACCATAAATGCAACGGATAATAGTGGTTTGTGTGTAATCAGTAGTTAGGGATTTATTGTTTGAAGAAGACGAAGAAGATATTTTTCAGATAGAACCAAGTGTTTCTCTGTATTTTCTTATTATTCTTGAATATCAAATGATTACAGAGTAAGCCTTTAAATAGGTTAAAATAGAGTTTCAATATAACTAAAATTATACTTTATCTCTAATTTAAATAATATTTTTTCTTAATTTAAATAAGACTTCTAATAAATCTAAACTACTAATTAGGAATAAACTCTAATTATATATTAAATAAAAAACTCTAACACTCATTAATTTAGATTTTTCCTCAAGCTCTAACACTCCTTGGATAACCAACACTCCCCCTCAAGCTGGTGAACAAAAGTAGTAGAACGCCAGCTTGAATCTTGGATGTGATGCCCTACTCTTTTTCTTTTGTTGTTTCTTCGAGAAAAAATGCTCCTTGTTCTCGAGTCAAGAATCTTTGATTGAGAGGATTCTTATGCCTTTCTTTTTTCTTCTGTTGTTTCTTTGACAAAAATACTACCTGTTCTTGAGTCATGAGTCTTTGATTGAGATGCTCCAACATATTGTTCTTGATTAAAAGATTTGATGTGAATAATGCACGAAGTGATCAAAAGAATCTACACCCCCTCAAGTTGGTAGTTACACAAACTAGAATTCCAACTTGAACCTTTGATGTAGAATCCTTTAAAGAAATATTATCTAGTTTTTAAGGCTAAATTATAATCTTTTCATCTATCTTTTTGGATGGATGGCTAGGATAGAACTAAATAGTTTTTAAGGCTAAATTATAACCTTTTCTCCAATCTTTTCTCCTATTTTTTTGAAACGAATGGCTAAGATGGAAGCAAATAGTTTTTAAGGCTAAACTATAACCTTTTTTCGTATCTTTTGGAACAGATGGATAAGATAGAACCAAATAGTTTTTAAGGCTAAACTATAACTTTTTTCTCCAATCTTTTCTCCAATCTTTTTTATTGACTAAGATAGAACCATTAAATAAAGAACCAGCAAAATCAAATGAGTAGAAATTTCATGTAAGATTCCAACGAGGAAGAAGCCAAGGAACGAGTGTAGTCAAATGACATCAACAGAGAAGAAAAACGATTTGTATCTGAAAAATCATACTGTCGATATGTTTATGATTAGAAATGACAACAATGTTGATGACATCAAGATCGTTGTTGGCTTATGATACCATGTGAGAAAGGGACCATGGTGGCCATAGATGCAACGGATGATAGTGGTTTGTGTATAATCAGTAGTTAGGGATTTGCTGTTTGATAAAGATGAAGAGGATATTTTTCAGAGAGAACAAAGTGTTTCTCTGTATTTTTTTATTATTCTTGAATATCAAATGATTACAGAGTAAGCCTTTAAATAGGCTAAAATAGAGTTTTAATATAACTAAAATTATACTTTATCTCTATTTTAAATAATATTTATTATTAATTTAAATAAGACTTCTAATAAACCTAAATTACTAATTAGGAATAAATTCTAATTATATATTAAATAAAAAACTCTAATACTCCTCGTTAATTTAGACTTCTCCTCAAGCTCTAACACTTCTTGGATAACCAACACTTCCATGGTAAAGGGATAAATTAGTCATAAATTGTGTGAATAGTTCTAGTCCGTCATTCTTTTGATGGGTTTTGTGTGTGTTTAAAAAGGAAAAAATAAAAATAAAACACTCTGGTTTATGCATTCCATGATCTTATCACATGGTTTTACAGGAGATTGCGTGTGAGTGTCGAAACTGATATGGGGGGAACCAATGCTGCACCAAAAACATTAAGGTTTTTTGTTCCATATTGGATCGTCAATGATTCATCTCTGCTTCTAGCATATCAAGTGGTAGAAATTGAAGGGTCAGATTCCGCAGACACTGATTCACGCTCACCCTCTAGAGCAGTTAAATCTGCAAGAACAGTTTTGAGGACCACTTCCTCCATGGAAAGGAGAAATTCTGGTATGAGGAGGAACATCCAAGTTCTTGAAACTATTGAGGACACTAGTCCAGTAGCTAGTATGCTTTCCCCACAAGACTCTGCTGGTCGTAGTGGTGTTATGCTGTTTCCATCACAAAAAGATGCATATGTGTCCCCACGTGTCGGCATTTCTGTGGCTATTCGTGATCGTGAAATTTACAGTCCTGGCATTTCTCTTCTTGAGTTTGAAAAGAAGGTATCAAGTGCATGCATATCAATCTTGTTTCCTTCATCTCTTTTGTGGGCTTGGTGGAGTGGTGCAATGCTTCTGATAAATTGTTTGGTGGTATTTCAGACATTTTGTTGCTAACTGAAATGTAACTTCTATTCCAGGAACGTGTTGCTGTAAAAGCATTCAGTTCAGATGAGTCATACTATA
The DNA here is from genome assembly GCA_035048815.1 of Abelmoschus esculentus. Lineage (NCBI taxonomy): Eukaryota > Viridiplantae > Streptophyta > Magnoliopsida > Malvales > Malvaceae > Abelmoschus > Abelmoschus esculentus. The sequence continues at coordinate 4,335,029 of JAUCBN010000021.1, forward strand.
AGCTTTCAGCTCTTGTGAATATGACTTCAGACAGAACAAAGGTGGTAAACTATTCTTTAAAAGATTGTTGGTGCTTTAAGTTTTATTGTGGTTCTTTTATCTGGTAATAAAGCTAGTAGTTTTATTCTGTTATTTCTTACACAGTTCGTTTCATGCTTAGTTGAGTTTTTCGTAGTCAATATATACTTTCTTTTTACTTCTGGCATTTCTATAACTGCCAATAGGCTTCACGATCAATGCATCCTTTATCTCAGAAGCAGGTCTTGCCTTAAGTATTAATTATTATTTGTCTTGGCATTTTCTGAACTGTCAAATCTGGGTCAGACCGTATTCTTATCTGTTGATCATCTTAGTAATCTATAGAGTTGTAAGACATTTTAGTAGGCCTGATCTATCTTCCTGAAGTTACAACTTACAACTATTTTGGCAATTACAAACAGAATATGCCATACTTAATTATTACAAGCACTGAATAACTAACTGAACTCAAATTGACAAACCAGAATATATCTGACAGCTCATCAGAATAAATTTGTTGTCCTACTAGTATCAAATCAGTATATAAAGGATGCTATAATGATTTAGTTATTGAAACAGCTTGAAAAATAGTTGATCAATATTTATTTACAGATATTTTCTTTGGTGAATAACTACTAAAAATGCTTTATGTTCAGGTCATTCATATTCAGCCGTACATGCTATTTGTCAACAGGATTGGTTTAAGCCTTTGTCTGCAGCAGTGTGATTCTCATACAGAGGAATGGATCCATCCCACTGATCCTCCAAAACCCTTTCGATGGCGGAGTTCTAAACTTGAGCTATTGAAGGTTGGTGTAAATCAGTCATACCAATGTTTCAGTATATTTTCCTGCATATATTATTATTATACTAAATGGAATCTATTTTATTTCAGTTGCGTGTTGATGGATACAACTGGAGCACAATGTTTAGTGTTTCCAGTGAAGGTATGATGCGTGTTTCTTTGAAGAAGGAAAATGGAAACGATCAGTTATTTTTTAAGGTTGAAGTTAGGAGTGGAACAAAAAGCTCACGCTACGAAGTTATCTTCCGCCCTAATTCCTCATCAAGTCCTTACAGGTTACGTGATGCACCTATGATATTTACATAGGAGTTTGTTTTTTCTTTTCTTCTCTTGTTTTCCGAGTATACAAGGTGGCAATTTGGTGGTTGAGTTCTGATTGACTGTAGTTCAAGTTAAGTCAATTTTTTTGGACTAGTTCATGGTATAGTCATATTGATTTATGGTCACCATGGGTTTCACATTTCCTGTTTTTGGGTCGTTGACTTTTTAAAATATTTATGTTAGCATCTAACCTAGGTGGACTGAACTTAATATAAAGACCACAAGAAACCTAATACTTAACAGATGCCAGATCACACCACTTTAACACTTCCCCTTATGTATAGTAGGGTTAAACGTGAACAGCCTGAGTTGGGTTCATATAAATCTCAAGAGTTAATAAATATGGATTACCTTGTTTAACACCCCCGTGACATGTAGCTTAACAATTGCTTACATGTGGATGGCATCGCATGAGTTAAACATCCAACCTAAAACCAATTAGCAATAAGTAAAGATACTCAACTTGAATTTAAGATCACAAGTAACCCTAGACTAAACAAATGTGGCATTATTTCTTAACTTGAAGTTTACAAGGAGAAGAATAAAATTTATGTTCAATTGAAGATCTGGATTAATTAGGCATATTTACCTCTAACTTATGTTCAAGTTTAGGTCGTGACTAATAGAGTCAAATGGGGTTGGATCAGGGCCTTCCGGGCATCTTGCATCAGTTTGGGTTGGATTTTTCATGTTGAACATGCATAATCCCCTTTCTCAATTTCCCTTTTGTGTTTATTTTATATCCATTTGTAATATTATTTTCTGTTAACAGGATTGAAAACCGCTCCATCTTCTTACCAATTCGCTGTCGGCAAGTGGATGGTACCAGTGATTCATGGCACTTTCTTCTTCCCAACACTGCTGTTTCTTTCCTATGGGAAGATCTTGGTCGACAGCATTTGTTGGAAATCCTTGCAGATGGGACTGACCCATCAAGATCAAAAAACTACAATATTGATGAGATTTCGGACCATCTGCCTGTTGATGTTACAGGCCCTGGCAGAGCTTTACGGGTTACCATCCTAAAAGAAGAAAAAATAAATGTTGTTAAGATCAGTGACTGGATGCCTGAAAGTGAGCCTTCAACAATCATTGACCGAAGGATTTCTTCCTCGTTATCAAATTTCTCTAGAAAGAAATCTCATGAACTGCATTCGACATCAGAATGTGAGTTCCATTTTATTTTTGAGCTTGCTGAGCTTGGCGTGTCCATTGTTGACCATACACCTGAGGAGTTATTATACCTGTCGGTGCAAAATCTTCATTTGGCATATTCAACAGGCTTGGGCTCTGGTTGTAGCCGGTATGTCTGCTTTAATAGATTCGGCAATGCCGCAATACAGCAAGATTTATATTATTACTATAAAAATTTTCTTGCTCCACAGAATTGCTCCCAGAAAATAAGTAAAAAAATAAATAACAGTATTTTTTTGTTTGAGTCATTCAGAGCATGCCATATGTAGATGTTTAAACTTGGTTTTATTCATTCAAGTATTGTGTACCATTTATTTATTGAATGCCCTGATTTTATTGGGATTTATATTTCAAGTATTGTGTACCATTTACTTATTGCATGTACACTAATGTATAAATTATGCAGTTATATGTCTTTCTTATGCATAAATTCATTGTATGTGCAAGTTGAGTATAAAAAGTTCTGAATTTGCTCATGTATATTAAATGATAGGGGTTACCGACCTTTCTCCGTTCACACCACGAAGAAGGCTCTAAATTTTTTATTCTAAATAATCTAGATTTAGCAGAATTCTGCTTTTTGATACCCTGTTCTGCAGACAGCCTAATTAACTGTCTACTTATCATGTAGGCAGAATAGGTATCCAAAATTGTAATGTCTTGTGATGAAAGATTTTCCTGTTATTTAACTATGTGTGTTGTATGCATAAATATCATTATTTCAGGTTCAAATTAAGAACGAGCGGCCTTCAAATGGATAATCAATTGCCATTAACTCCAACACCAGTTCTCTTCAGGCCACAAAAATTTGGGGAGGAGACTGATTATATCATGAAAATTTCTGTGACTATGCAGACAAATGGATCACTGGATCTATGTGTATATCCGTATATTGGTTTCAATGTGAACATGGTAAATCTCAACATCATGAGCAGAGTTTGTTATTTTATCCCCTTCTCAGTCATTCAGTCTTTAATTTTGATTGGCTTATGATCAGGGGGCTGATAATTCTTCATTTTTGATAAACATTCATGAACCTATCATATGGCGCATACATGAGATGATGCAGCTGGTCAATCTTAGTAGGTTATATGATACTAAAGCTACAGCCGTGTCAGTTGATCCAGTCATTCAAATTGGGTATGTGAAAATCTTTCTTCAATTAAGATATTCAGAAAAAAAAAATCTGTACTTGACTGCTTGGGGCTTATCACCTGTATTTTACTGGAAATGCAGGGTTCTCGACATCTCAGAAGTTCGACTAAAAGTGTCTATGACTATGTCACCTAGTCAGCGGCCTAGGGGAGTACTTGGTTTCTGGGCATCCTTAATGACTGCACTTGGGAACACCGAGAATATGACTGTAAGTTTTATATTTAATCCCCCTTTTCTTTTTTTCCTCATATCTAGATCTTTCTGTAGTTTGACCTTCAATTCTCTGGCTGGATCTGAAATGACACTTTTGTTATGTTAGTATATGGAAGCTAGAGAATAATTGTAGAATAAATATCTGTTACGAGTCATAACCTCCAAAATGCATGTCTCAAAGTTGAAGTTAATAGGTTGATGGAACTTATTTTGGTAATTGAAAGTGTTTGGTTGTCTAAGACTGAACTGTGACCTTGTTAATAACTATGTTCCAATTAGTTAAGTATCATTCCATGTATGAAGTAACACTGGAAACTCTTTGAGCTATGCGTATCTCATGATTTTCAAATTTTTCATGAGCTATTTGTTGTTGATTATGCTCAATGTGATGGCAAACTGTCGGATAAACAGGTCAAGATAAATCAAAGATTTCATGAGAATGTGTGCATGAGGCAGAGTACTATGATTAGTAATGCAATTGCAAACATCAAAAAGGATCTTCTTGGTCAACCTCCAAAATGCATGTCTCAAAGTTGAAGTTAATAGGTTGATGGAACTTATTTTGGTAATTGAAAGTGTTTGGTTGTCTAAGACTGAACTGTGACCTTGTTAATAACTATGTTCCAATTAGTTAAGTATCATTCCATGTATGAAGTAACACTGGAAACTCTTTGAGCTATGCGTATCTCGTGATTTTCAAAATTTTCATGAGCTATTTGTGTTGATTATGCTCAATGTGATGGCAAACTGTCGGATAAACAGGTCAAGATAAATCAAAGATTTCATGAGAATGTGTGCATGAGGCAGAGTACTATGATTAGTAATGCAATTGCAAACATCAAAAAGGATCTTCTTGGTCAACCACTTCAGTTACTCTCAGGCCTTGATATATTGGGCAATGCAAGTAGTGCTCTTGGGCATATGAGTAAAGGAGTGGCTGCTTTATCAATGGACAAGAAATTCATTCAAAGCCGACAGAGACAGGTGTGTCACAAACCCATATTTGGATTACTAAAGCATTCATTGGTCAAGGTTGTACCCTTTGTCCGTACTGCAGTCATTATTTGCAAAATGTCTTCTTACTATTTTTTAATAATGGAGCTGCAATTAACTGTATACAGCTATTTTGTGCCTTGTTTGCTTCTTTAGCGTTTGATCTACTTGAAGGTGTATGTAATAACTGTATACCCTTGTAGATGCGTAAGACATGTGTAATAACTGTTGAAATGGATGTCTACTATATCTAGCTAATACAATAAAAAGTGAATTCTGAATGGGGTGACTTACCCGCATGTAGATTTCTCCTTAAAGCAATATGATCATCCAATTGGTTGAGTGTCGAACTTTTTTTTTCTTTTCCTATTCATTATGCTGTTGCATACGTCCTATGTTACTGTCTAATAAAGTCACACTCATCTAATGTGACACTTGTTGCGTAATATTAGTCTGGTTCCGTGCAGGTATAACTTATGTGCTAATCATCCTGGAGTTTTCACTTGTTCTTTTCAATTTGCTTTTCTTTGGCAGGATAGCAAGGGTGTAGATGACTTAGGTGGTGTCATCAGAGAAGGGGGTGGAGCACTAGCAAAAGGTCTGTTTAGAGGAGTTACTGGCATATTAACGAAGCCTATTGAAGGTGCAAAGTCTTCAGGCGTTGAGGGCTTTGTTCAGGGTGTTGGAAAAGGCTTAATAGGTGCAGCTGCACAGCCTGTGAGTGGGGTTCTGGATCTTTTGTCAAAAACTACTGAAGGTGCAAATGCTATGAGAATGAAGATAGCATCTGCCATAGCTTCAGACGACCAAATCCTCCGCAGGAGGCTGCCTCGTGTAGTTGGTGGTGATAATTTGCTTCGACCGTTTGATGAGTATAAAGCACAAGGACAGGTACTTTAGCTTTTGTGTCCTTGTGTCAGGGGTATAGTTGGCTCCAAGTACATTAAGTAAAAGATCCTTTTCTAATCTATTTTGGCCATTCATTTTCTGTTACAGTTTGGTACTCAACCTTTTTTCTGTGTCGTATTTAAGTATGAAAATTCCGAAGATGATCACGTACTTATGTTATGACTTATGAGTACACCTGTTTTAACCTGCCAGCATTTGTGTTCATCTTGAAGGTAATATTGCAATTGGCACAGTCAACATCTTTCTTGGGCCAGGTTGATCTATTCAAAGTACGTGGAAAATTTGCATTATCAGATGCATATGAAGATCATTTCATGCTACCAAAGGGAAAAATTACTATAATTACTCATCGAAGAGTAATATATTTACAAGTAGGTAGACTAATGTTGGAAATATTTTATGGTTGTCCGGTGCCTTTGTATTGTTATTTCTCTCTGTGGAGGTCAAACTAAGGGACCACATTCTATTTTGTCTTTTTCAGCAAAGCTCTAATATAACTCAGAAGAAATTCAACCCGATGAGGGATCCATGCTCAGTGTTGTGGGATGTACCGTGGGATGATCTGGCAACAATGGAGTTAACCAAGGGAAAGAATGACCACTTCAAAGCTCCGCCTTCGCGGCTCATACTCTATCTAAAGACAAGACCAACAGATTCAAAAGAACAAACTCGTGTCATAAAGTGCACCCAAGATAACAATCAGGCTCTTGATGTTTACAATTCAATTGAGCGAGCAATGAATACGTATGGACACAATACTTCAAAGGTTAGTTTCAACTTAATATTATTTCATTTATATACATCATTAACCTTCACACTGCGTCATGTTTTGACATTGTTGTGCTATTTTCAAGTAATGTTTTCTAAGTTTCGATCGAGCATGATATAAGCATGCATGGATGTCGAAAACTTGATCACCTCGTCCCTGTTGAGATATAAGTTATTTATTTATTTGCTTTAGTGGTTTTGGTAGTGAAATCTGGTTTGAATGAAACAGGATCTGGTGAAGAAGAAAGTGACTAAACCATATTCCCCGGTTAGAGATAGCAATGCCGTAGAAATGAATCCAAAGGAAGTGAGTTCCGCGTGGTCTCCTATGAGACCAATATTTGGCAGCAGCGGCAGCAGCAGACTAACTTGGGAATGAATGAGAAGTTGAAGCATCCATTTTGAAGGAACAAAATTGTTTGGGAAAAGCTTGTAAATGGCATGAAAAGAAAATGGTTGTCGTTGGAAGTGGAAAGTAATACAGATATGGGAGATATCATCATTCTGCTTTGAACAGAAATGGAATGGAATTTTCTTCATAAAAAGCTTATGTTTTTGTTTTTTGATCAAAGGAAGCTTAAGTACATATGTGGTATATACGTGATATGATCAAAATTCATGGGTTGTTTCTTGATATGTATATACATTTTTTCTCTAATCTTTGAGAAATGATGAAGCAAAATGGATACCCAGTTTGTGGGAATTGTTTGTGTTCCTTATGAAAGAGAATCAGAAGTTCAATACTCATGCTGATATAGTGAATTGTTCTGAAGCTTTTGAGTTTCCATTGCCAAAATTAGTGAAAGAATAACTGACCCAAAATACTATAATCTTTTAAGGTTCCATTGCCAAAGTATTATACTACCTTTAAAACTTTATCTTTATGAAAGAAAGTGGCAACTCAGGAGTAATTTAGAATTATAAGACAATGAAAGAAATCGGTAACTCATGAGGAATTTATATTCTAAATTATTGATTTATTCGGATTATAAGTTTTTAATTTAATTCCTTTAAAAATTAATTCAATTAAATTATTTCGTTTAATTTTATAATTTTTGAACTAAATCGTTTAAATTAATATTGATAAATAAAATAAGCAAACTCAAGTTTATTAGATAACTGGTTTGTATTTGTTGCGTGACAAATAATTATAAGACGTGAGGAATTAGTAAAATTTTGATTCTTAGCTTCTCACACTAAAATAAAAAAAAAAATTATTAAAGGTGATGGATGACGATGAATGATAAGTAAAATAAACTCAATAAAGATAATAAATAAAAAAAAATAATCGATATAAAAAAAAAATAAAATAAATTTGTTTATCATGAAAAATGATGCTATTTTCAGATTAATTGTTATGTCTAGTAATAATTATTGTGACAAGTAGTTGTCATGACAAATTAATTACCCTTCATATTTTTCAATGCTTTCGAGTTATCTCTAACCGAAGAACTGATGAATATGTAAATTAACGTCTCTATCAATACCTCTAAAAAATCTATGATTCCCTTATTCTCAAATACTATAAATATAAGAGCTCCAAGTAAACAAACTGAAATTAATAATTTTTAAATTAGAGGAATAGTTTTTAATTTAATTTGAGACTCTTTTACTCCGTTACATGTCAGAAGAATGACGTTCTTATCATATCAGGACTTCAACATTTTATTTTCTCATGTCACCACATACTTGGGTAAAGAACTCTTTCTAACTGTTAAAAAAAACCTTGTAATTGTATTTACATGTCTGCCCAACACAAGCAATCGTGTCGTGTTGTGTCCCCTCAGGCTCAGACACAGCTCGTATTCCTCTCATAACGGTCATCATTATAACCGAGTTAAAATTCAAAACGCAGGTTTCCCTTCACCGCCTTTCTCCCTCTTGCTTTAAATCAATAAACATTGCTACAGTGGAATCAATCCAAGAAACCCTTTTCTACTCTACAAACAAAAGCTTCAATTGTTTCTTGGAAGAGAAAACAAAAGAAAACCTTCATTGGGTCGGATGATGATGGAATCCCGAAGAAGAATAAGGCTGGTGATCAAGAAATCAGCAATTTCCATGCCACCTGACGAACCCAATGTCACCACAGATACTGTGCCCGACCTCACAGACCGCTGCCCTAAGAGTAAGAGGATGTTTCAAGAAACACAAAGTGGTTCGGATGCTGAGGTGGACGCCATGTTTGATAAGGTGCTGAAGAGAAGGAAGAAGATGGACGAGACGAATCCCAGGGAAATATGGTTACTTGTGGAGAAAGTCATGGCCCTAATGGAGGTTGCCGCTGAAGAAGACATTCAACTCAACAGGCAAAGAAAAACCGCCATCAGAAAGATCCAAATGCTCCCTCTTCTCACCGACTACCTTTCCAAGAAAAAGCTTCAACAAGCGTTTCTGGGTCATGGGGTTTTGTCTTTGTTCAAGGATTGGCTTGAACCTCTCCCCGATGGAAGCTTGCCCAGTGCCACCGTTAGAACTTCCGTTCTAAATATCTTGACTCATGTCCTGCCTGTGGATATAAGCTCTGAAGATATAAGGGAGCAATTGAAGAAGAGTAACCTCGGAAAGGTCATTATGTTTCTGTCAAAATCGGAAGAGGAAACTGCTGCCAACAGACAACTTGCAAAGGATTTGGTTGAAAGCTGGAGCCGAAACATATTCAACCAGAGTGCATGTTATTCTGACCTGAGGAAACTGGAAGAAAGAGCTGTCGTTCCTTTCAAGAAGGCATTGTCAGTGAAGAAGCAATCCACAATGGAACCGAGGGTCAGGGAGGTTGATTTAGACTTGGATTTACTCCCCAAGCAATCATATTCAACAGCAATAACTGGTTCATGGCAGGCTGTTTCAATGCCTAAACCAACACCATTTGTTTATCGGGTGAATCCTGGATCGAATTACAAGCCAGAGATTGCAAGAAATCGTCTCAGAGATTGCCAGAGTCACAAAAGGATAGAGAAGAAGATGAGAATTTTGAAAAGATCGAATAAGAGGTCCCTGCAAGCTACAAAACTTTCTGTTAATGGTCGTTTTCCTATTGCAATGTAAATGTAATCCAACTTAGTTGTCTCGACTATGCTTGAAACTGTGGTTCTGAAGCTGGTTTCCCAAGGGAAATCAAACTGTTAATACCCATAGTCTGAATATTTTTTTGGTTTCATTCTTTTTTTCTCTCAGTGGTTCATGTTCTTAGTTTGATTCTTGGTGTCTTATATTTGAATTACAGTTTTCCTTTTCCTCTTCTTAGATCATAAGATGATGATTAGGAAATCAATGGGTTGATGGTGTCTTGCCTGCCGTCTTCTTCTTTAATGATAATAGCTTCGGTTTCTAATGTATCTGTGGCATTTGAAGACTAGATTCTGTTTCTGCTCGTCTTTAACTATGTATTCAAATGAGTGTCTAAGGCTACCTTCTGATTTAACCAAATGCATGTAAGAAATTTGGATTGGTCAGATGTGAAAAGTTAATTACAATCTTCTTCACATCTTTTTGATCCTTCTTGTCATGCTATTTCCTTGTATAAGTTGCAGTCTCTTCAGACAGTACATATCAGGACAGCACAAATGCACTACAATGGAGTGTGGTCAGGAATCAGCAAATCTGAAGACTCTTGTTTTTTGCATCTACATTAACTGATAAAAAACATCTTTTTAAACTACAAGCGAAATTGGATGACTTCCTGTTATCCTGGAACTCAAAATTTTTCATCAAAACCAATTAGCACTACTTCCCAGCTTAGCAGGAATAACTTTCAGCAACAAGAGGGAGGCCCGGAGTACTAAGTTCTTGATCTTCTTCCATTGAACCAGGTCCTACTTGTAGACAAAGACGACAGTCACACTCTCCTTCAAGGGGGCGTCCACCTAATGGTGCTATGCTGCATGTCAGTGAGAGCTAAGTTCCTGCAGTAAGTTGTGGATGTCCAAAACAAAGTGATAACATTAGCGCTGTAGTAATTGGAACTAAAACGCTCGAGAGAGTGGTAAACATACGGAAACCGACACCTCCCAAGCAAAATGATAAATATTTTCCTCATGTTAACTTATCCGGGAATGCTTCATCACCAGATAGTTCAGGTTTCAATAAATGGGATGTTTCTGCATTGGATTTTTCTTCTAAACATGTATACAACATCAATCAACCTCTTCCAAATTATATATCAGATTAACTTCTCTAAATACATTTCAGTTCAAGTACAAGTACCCTATATTAGCATGAGAACAAATGTATTTCAAGACACTAAACAAACATCAATTAGAACCAGAACCATGTAAATGACTTTCTAATACCTATCAATGCAATTATAGGAATTACTATATTGGTAATCCGGAACAATAAGCTAGTTAACTTACTCCCAAGCCTGGTAATAGCGAGATAGTCTGACCATTACCAACTCCCAATGTCATCCAACAAATCCAACACCTTATCAAGACCCCCATCGGATCCAAAACAGTACACAAGAGAACAAATGTATTTCAATGCACTAAGCAAACAGCAATTCGAACTAATTAACCATGTAAACGACTAGCTAAATGCTAATACCTATCAATGCAGTTATAGAAATTAGTATATTTGCAATCCGGAACAATAAATTAGTTAACATAATTGCATAAATCAGAATCACGTACCTGGTATTAGCCAGCTAGTCTGACCAATTCCCAATGTAGTGATCCAACAAATCCAACACCTTATCGACACCCCCATCGGATCCGACACGAGGCAAAAGCCGATCCAATGCCATTGCCTCCTTAACCCTAGCCTCTCTCAATAAACTCCCAATCACCCTTTTTCTAAGACCCTCCCCAGGTAAAAGATGAACCCTCAGCATATCCCTCAGAACCATCAATCCGTCAAGAACCAACCCATCACCACACAACCCACCAACCAATACCCCAAAGGCAGACTTGTCCACCATAGAATCACAAGGGGAGCCAGGCCTCTGCATCCATTTGTACACTTTTAAAGCGTCTTTAGGCCTACCCTTTTTAAGAAAAGAAGCAATGAGCATTGTGGAGATGGGGGTCACATATGGGTGACCTCGTGGGATGCGGTTGAGGAGTGACATGGACAGTTTCAGGTCGGGCTGGAGAGTGAGGGAATGGATGAGAATGGAGAGTGAGAGGGAGTTGGGGTTTGGGGGAGGATTAGGGAGAGTGAGTGAGACGGTGGTGAGGTGGATTGCGGTGGAGAGGTGGTCGGAGAGACAGGCGTGGGAGAAGGAGGTTGATCTTCTGGAGTTCCTGGTGGGTGAGTGCGGGCGCAGTCGGGGGTTTTACGTTTAGGAAAGTTTGTGTTAGGTTGGGTACGGTTGAAAAGGAAGGTGGAGTTGGCACATTGAAGGGCAACTGGAAGTTCATCTTCCTCTTCAGAGTCTTCATCGCCATGTGGACGGAGGATCTGCGATTTGGGTCTTTTGGATTCGCTTGTGATTTTACTTTACTCCTAGCCCGACAATTAATTAGTTGGGTGAGCGTTTTCGTGTGTTAAAAAATAGTGTAAACTAATTCAGTGATGATGGAATTATTTAGAGATATTTATTTTGGTCACCAATTAAAAAATTCGTTAATCAAGTCATTCAATTTTAAAACTTTACCTATTTTGGTCACTGATGTTAAAATTTTAGCGGAAAAATTAATAGTAGTTACAACAGTGACGTTACAGTTAAATAAAATCTGTATAATTATACATTCGATCTCTATAATTTATTTATTATTTTAATTTAATCCTAATTTTAAATTAATAAATAAAATTAATCATCCAATCGATTGATAACACGTGTCAACACCCACATTCTTCATGCCTCCATCTACAAATGTAAAAACTTATACTTCTAAGTAATTCTAAATAAATATTAGATAAAAAATAGTCATGATAAATGTAATCATAATATCTTTCAGCAAATAAAAACTACATAGATATGAGTTCTTCAAAAATTAGGGTTAAATAAAATAATCTATACCACGCTCATGACTACAATAAGATTTGACATCCTTTCGTATATAAAACCTTTTTGTCTTCAATCATAATTACGACCTTACATATTTCATGGTCAAAGAATAATAATATTGTAGATTCTTAGATATTATGTATGAATCAAATTATTAAATATATATGACATCAATATCCCACCAATAATTTACAGTATATATGCTTGATCTACACCTGCACAGGCATTTATGAGGGCATACAGGAAATCATGCATACATTCGTTCACACTTGCGAGTATCTCCTTTGAAGATGAAAGTGGTGCGCGGTTGGTTCTTTTTGGGTGAATGTTTGGAGCTAAAAAAAATGTATGTGTTGAAAGAGCTTCCTTGTTGGTCATGAGCATGATGCGTTGTGGGAGAATTACCCTTTTGGTTAGGGAATAATCTTGAATGAGGATTTGGTAGTTGGACTCGGTGTTGTGAATGTTTGAACCCGAGGGGAATACCCTGAGTTATGATTAGTTTTGAGTTTGTCATTAAGAAGCGTAAGGTTGATTTTTGGAAGTTCTCTTTGGTTAAAGTTTAGAGGTTGTGAGAGGGTTGTAGTATGTTGTGCATTGTATAGCAGTTTGGTGTTTTTCGGAGTGGTGTAAATTCGTTTTTTGATAAAGGTGTTGTTTTAGCATCATGGTTGGTGGAAAAAACCAAGTGGAATCTTTTGTAATATGGTTAAATGAGCAATTAGGTCAGGGATTGTGAACGATCTTTTGTTTTTCCTTAAGGAGTATCGGATTGAGTTTAAAAAAATATATTTATGTAAGAAATATATCAGTATGGAGTTTTGGTATCATGAATTTGAATCATGGTTTTGTCGTGACCTTTTAAGGTTTTAGTCGCGCTGTAAAGGAGGAAGGTGCACATATTGTGTTTCTGAGGAGTTGAGTTGGGTTTACCTCAGCTAAAGTTAGATTATGATGATGTTTGAGTTGTGTGACGGGGACCGCTGGACAATTTATGACCTATATCAGTTACTCAGTCTTTTGGGCTTGCTTTTATTAAAAGATGTGGCGAGAGTTTGCGTTTAGTGGGTTCATGTCTGTGGATGTTTTATCAATATGGTTATTGCCGTGGCAAGGTTGTGAAATAAGAGATGTTAGGATGAGTGGAAGGAAGTTTTACAAGCTTGGATTTTGTTATGGTATAGGTGGGATGAGAGGTGGCTTTATCGGTGAGTTGATGTTGGGAAGGATTTTTAAGTTTAGTATCGAGACTTATGCTGGTACTAGCCCGATGTCTATTGGTCCTTATCGTATGACACCTAAGGAATTGAAGGAACTGAAGATGCAGTTGCAAGAGTTGCTTGACTGCAGGTTTATACGACCAAGCGTATCACCTTAGGGTACGCCGATATTGTTTGTGAAAAAGAAGGATGCCACTGTGAGAATGTGCATTGATTACTGACAATTGAATAATTTGACCATGAAGAATAAGTATCCTTTGCCGAGGATTGACGATCTGTTTGATCAGTTTCAAGGTGCAAGCGTATTCTCAAAGATTGATTTAAGATCAGGGTATTATCAGTTGAAAGTAAAGGAAGCGGATGTGTTGAAAACGGTTTTTCGGACAAGGTATGATCACTATGAGTTTTTGGTAATATCGTTTGGGTTGACCAATGCCCCTGCTGCTTTTATGGATATGATGAATCGGGTGTTACATGAGTATTTGGACCAGTTTGTGGTAGTATTCATAGATGATATCCTTGTGTATTCGCGTACCGAGGAAGATCATGATCAACATTTGCGAATTGTGTTGCAAGTGTGGAAAGAGAATCAGTTGTTTGCTAAGCTAAGCAAATGTGAGTTTTGGTTAAAAGAAGTGGTGTTACTTGGTCATGTGATATCGAAGAAGGGTATTAGTGTTGATCCGAAAAAGATAGAAGCTGTTATGGGTTGGAAGCAACCAAAATCGGTGTTAGAGGTTTAAAGTTTTCTAGGGTTTGCTGGATACTATTGTAGGTTCGTTGAAGGGTTTTCGAGCGTTGTTGGTCCTATGACTAAGCTTTTGCAAAAGAAGGTTCTTTTTGAATGGAAAGAAAGTCAACGAATATGGATATAGTTGCTTAAGGATTATGATTTGATAATTGAGTATCATCCGGGAAAAGCTAATGTGGCGGCGGATGCTTTGAGCCGTAAGATAACAGTAGAGTTGAGGGCTATGTTTTCTAAGTTGAGTATTTTAAAGGAATGTGGTTTAGTGGCACAGTTGCAAGTAAAACCTGTGTTGGTCGAGATGATAAAAGCGAAGCAATTAGAGGATGAGACTTTGGTACCTTTGGTGGAGGACATTGCGGAAGGTAGACCGACCGAGTATCATTTTGATGATGATGAGGTTCTTTATATTGGAGGTCGGATAGTGGTGTCGGATGATGTCGAGTTGAGATAGGTTATCTTGACAAAGGCTCATACTAGTTTGTTTGCTATGCATCCGGATAGTGTAAAGATGTATAAGGATCTCAAAAGTGTATACTGTTGGGTTGGTTTGAAAAAGCATATGACGGAGTTTGTGGCGCGGTGTATGGTGTGTCAGCGAGTGAAAGCTGAACATAAATTTCCTATGGGTTTGTTGCAACCGGTTCAGGTTCCGAAATAGAAGTGGGAGAGAGTTACTATGGATTTTGTGATGGGGTTACTGTTAACACCGTCCAAAAAGGATTCTATATGGGTGATAGTTGACAGGTTTACGAAGTGTGCACATTTTCTTGTTGTACATACGATGTATTCAATGGATAAGCTAGCGGAGTTGTATGTTTCTGAGGTGGTGAAGTTGCATGGTGTGCCAAAGTTGATCATATCGGATAGAGATCCACGTTTTACCTCTAAGTTTTGAAAGTGTTTACTAGTAGCTTTGGGTACAAGGCTTAACTTTATTACAACTTATCATTCTCAGACGGATGGTCAGTTTGAACGTGTTATTCAGACTTTGGAGAATATGTTAAAGTGTTGCATCATTGAGTTTCAAGGTACATGGGAGAAACAATTGGCTTTGGTGGAGTTTGCTTACAATAATAGTTTTTAGGCAAGTATACAGATGGAACCGTTTGAGGCTTTATATGGACGTAGGTGTCTTACACCTTTATGTTGGAAGGAGGCTGGACAGAAGTATATCTCTTTACCGCAAGTGTTGAAAGACACCGATGAAAAGGTTAAGCTTATATGTGCTAAGCTTAAGTAGGCTTCGGATAGACAGAAGTCTTATGCTAACTTGAAACGTAGAGAGATAGAGTATGATATCGGGAATAAAGTGTTTTTGAAGGTTTCGTCATGGAAGGAAGTGATGAGGTTTGGACGTAAGTATAAGTCAGATCCTTCGCATGTTGTTTCAGTTGAGGAGATTGAGTTAAGAGCGGATATGACTTATGAAAAAGAATCAGTGAGGATCTTAGATGTAGATCCAAAGCTTCTTCGTGGAGAGATCATAGATTTGGTAAAAGTGCTTTGGAGACACCGAGGTTTTGAAGAAGTTACTTGGGAGACAAGAGAAGGTATGAAAGAGCAGTTTCCTTACTTGTTTGTTTCAGGTAAATTTTGAGGATGAAATTTCTTAAGAGGGGGAGAGTTGTAACATCCCAAATTTAGGTCTAGATGTTTTGGTGCTAGTTAGGGAGGTTCAATTCGGTTCAAATTGGATTTTTTCGGTTCATTAATTCCGAATAATTAAAATATTAATATTTTAATTGGGTGAATAGTGAACTTTTAGAAAATTTCTAAAAATGTTAAAATAATATTTGAAGGCTAATAAAATGTTGATTGAGTCTTAATTTGATTGATTAAGCTTAATTTCTAATTTAGTGACTAAAATGTAAATTTTGGAAAGTTAGTGGCAAAATTGTAATTTTGTCAAAAATTTAGTTTTTGTGATTAAATTGAAAAGTAAGCCAAATTTTATAATTCTTAGAGGTCCATTAACCCAAATTGTTTCAATTAGAGATCATTTATCAATATTGGTTTTTAATTGACGGTTAATCTCATTTTCTTTTTCACTCCATTTTCTCACCATTTTCTCTCAATTGCTTCTCAAATCACTTGCGGAATTCTTCTCTATTTTTATCAAGATTCATATCATTTTGTTAAGCATTTCATCCTCTTCAAAACCTCTCAATTTGTTTTACAAAATCATCAACCGATTTCAAGAAAAATCAAGAGAAGATTTCACGTCAATTTTGGTGGATGCATCTCAAAGGTAAATTCTTGTTTCCTTTCAAATTATAAGGTTCTTTAAATGATATTCCCAAGCATTTGGCTTACTAATCACTAATCTTAACTTGATTTTATGTTTTAATTCAACATTTTGGAGTTTTTATGGATATTTCAAGAAAGTAAGTTAGATCTTGTTCAAGTCTATAATTGGGATGATTTTCTATGAAATTATACTCATTTCATTGATTAAATGAGTCTTGTAATGATCTCACATAGTTTTAATCCCAGAATGAATTAATCGATGTTGTTAGAAGTGGTTTTCGGATGGTTTTATGGGTTGTTTTTGATGTTCTATTTTTTATGGAGGTATAAAGATGGTTTGAAGGTTTTTTTAGTTCATAATTGAGGAGGTTTAGGTGTTCGATTCGTTAGGTTAGTGGCTGGTGTAGTTTCGGGTGTTTTTGGCTTAGTTTTCGGTCTTTTCGGCTTGTTTTCGGTAGAGATAATGGAGGTTTATTGTTGTTGTTGTATTGAGCATATTTTAATATATATATTCTCTGTTTTGGTGATGTAGAGGAAGTGTAAGAAGGCTCTTGAGTGACTGGTGCATTGACGTTGCCATTGCAGCATCGACGAAGGCTTGTTTTGCTTGTCGGTGAGTGAATTTGGGTTAAAAGTGAATCGCAAATGTTTGGACTTATTTTTGGGATTATGGGATAGTGTAAAAGCTTTTCATAATTCAAGAGTAAGTGATTTATATATTTCGGAAACATTTTCTAAGTTTTAATGATTTTGCATTGGTCTTGTGGAAGAGGTTTCATAGAGATTTATGAATGCATAAAAGAGATTTTTAACATGATGCATGCATGTGTTAGTTGCTGTAAATGCATGGTTTAGAAGGAAATTCATGGCTTTTGAAAGCATGAAAATGATTTGGAATAATATGTGGTTATTTGCTTTACCTTTGATTAAGCCGTTAAGCATGATTTTGGTTCACTCGATGAACATATTTTGAATGTATTATGAGCAACAAGTTAACATACATGATCGGAATGATATTGGCTTGGTGACACTAACTATAGTTACGAATACAAATGATATGTCATTAGGATAAAGTGCACTATAAAAATTATGAGAATATTGATGTTGCCTACACGTAAACAAGGATGACTATGTGTCCGACCGTGCATGTAGAGCTTGCCTATATGTAAACAAGGGTGACTTTGTGTCCGACCGTGTATAGTGGGATAGCATGTATACAAGGGTCACTATGTGTCTAACCGATGCATGTTGAGACCAAGAGTCTCTAATTATGGTATAAGGAATCCGAGTATTCGGTGAGCTTAAGGTTCACAACAATTTGTCACTTGAATGCCAATATGCATGAATTATGAATTGATTTGAGTACGAACATGAACATGATTTGTTTAAGCATACTTTAATTTAACATGAAAGGTGCAAGTTATGGTTTTAAACTGGTTTTAAATGTTGCATTGATGAACTTGTATTTAGAGCTACTAAACTAAGCATGTTTTGCTTAAGCTCTCTTTTCATACTTGTAGAGAAATAAAGGCTTATCGGATAATATTTGGAGCAAGTGGTTTAAGGGGAGAAACCTTATTCATTTTGGTATGATTGGGTAAAATAAATAAGACTTGACAATGTGTAAACTTTTCCTTTGAGTGTGTTATGAGTTAGCAATGGAATTGAGTAAGCAACCTATGAATATGTTTTCTTGTTTTGATGGATTGATTTGTTGTTGAGTTTTCTTGAAGCATGTTTTTTCTTGTGTGGCTATTGGAATTGAGTAATGTTAGGAAACATACCTCTATTTATTACGGGGTATACGATAGCTATAATCGATTGTATGATTTACTCTCAATGTTTAGGAATTTTGCTTATAGTTGATGGTGATCAATGATTGTGTCTTGAATTGGTTGAATCCACTTAATGTGATTGATTTTAGGTTCTGGGTACAAAAGTTTCAAAACCTTTAAGAAAGGTTTCAAAACCTTTATCAAATAGTTTTGAAACCTCCAGGAAGGTTTCGAAACCTTGCGGGCTAATTCGATTTTGGAATCTTACTGGACATGAAAAGTTTCAAAACTTTAAGGGAAGTTTCGAAACCTTCTCCATAAAGTTTCGAAACCTATATTGAAGGTTTTGAAACCTTTGGCTGTCATAAGTTAATAGTTGCCGAAAATTGCATTTTAGTCCCGGATATCTTTCTTTGTTCAATTATGGTGACTACGAATGTTATTTTGAGCTAAAATTTCACATGGATGCATAAAGTTAACTTAATTTCAATTTGGATAACTTAATTTGAATTTAGTCTCTAGATTTTGAAAAATTTACATTTTGGTCCCTAATTAGTGAAACATATAATTGATGATGTTAGAATATTTCGTTTGGCTTGAAATTTATCGTGTGTGATAATTGGATGTTTAATTGAACTTTTATGGAATGAATTTCTACCTTTCCAATAGAATTTAAAAGATTCACGATTTAGTCCTTAACATACTCATATGTTTAATCGAGTACTCCAATGTGGTTGAATTGCTTCCGTATTTGTTTTACATGAAATCAAAATATATAGGAACATAACTATGCCTTTAGATAAGAAGAAAAAAAATATGTAACGGTTTTCAAGATTGTTTATCGGATCGAACCTTCGTGGGTTTGGTTCGATATTCCCCATGTAATCCATTAGAGTCGGTTCCGTCTAGGCCAGGCTAAGGGGGTTACAGATATTAATAAGTCAATATCAATATCTCTTTGTCTAGTATCGATACTATTTGCAAACCAGTTTTTTTATAATCAAGTTGGAGTATCGGTACTGCCTTGTAGTATTGATGCCCCTAGCTTGGTATCGATATCAACCTCCTAGGTATCAATATCCTCTATGTAAAACAAAATTTGATTTTGATATAACAAAGAAGTTAAAAGACTATTTTGTAAATAAAATTTTAAGGACAAAATAAATTAACAAGTCAAACAAAATTTTCTAAGTCAAAACAATAACTCAATATTACTTTTCCTTAAGATTTTTCAAGCCAAAACATTCAAAATCTTCTAGGCATTTTGATACCATCCTGAATGGTATCGATACCGTGTTCATAATTTTAATGAATGGTCTTGAGTTTTTCTATTCATATCGATACAGTACAAGACCGTTTCGATATCATTTGAATTTGTAAATTTTGGTTTCGAAAACTATTCA
The DNA here is from genome assembly GCA_035048815.1 of Abelmoschus esculentus. NCBI lineage: Eukaryota > Viridiplantae > Streptophyta > Magnoliopsida > Malvales > Malvaceae > Abelmoschus > Abelmoschus esculentus. The sequence continues at coordinate 4,354,751 of JAUCBN010000021.1, forward strand.
AAACTGTATCGATATCACTCTACATTTAAAAAAAATAAAATATTTAAAGCAATATCGATAACACATCTCAACGTTTCGATACCTGGGTTATTTTTTTAAAGTATTAAATATTTTGACCGTTGATTGTCAATTGGTTTTCAAATGGTTGTTAATATGTATCTATACACCCCATAGGCGTTTCGATACCAGTTTTGGCATATTCAAATCGTTTCAATAGTCTTATAACTATTTCGATACTCTATGTTTTAAAGACAGACCAATATCAATACATGTACCCCTAGTATCGATACCAATAGTTGCTAAAGTCTATTTATGGTGGAAAGATGAAGTTCTAGTCGTCTATATTTATGATCTCAACGACTACAACGATTAGAAATCAATGAGATGGTATAAAAACAAGTGTTCAAAGCAACAACAACTATTAATCCTCAAGCTAATATCCTAACATCCAATCCAACTCAAAGTGCTCAATTGCTAAATCTTTGTCACCCAACTCTTGTAATCTTTATTGTAATTTTATTTTTAGAGTTTGAGGAGATTATTTGGTTGTATTTGGGCAAATTTCTTGTGAGAGAAATATTTTATTGTCACTCTTCTTATTTGTAAACCTTCTGAGGTTGAATTAAACTTTGGATAGAAAGATTGATTCATTTACAACGGTTATTCCTTAAATCGTGAAAAAAATTCAAATTCATTAGTGAATTGAGTTGAAAATCCTTTATGGGAGCTAAGGTATTGTAGAGCTTGTTAGAAGCTTGAACCACTATTAATCTTATGTCTTTATTTTTCCAATATTTTCCAACCTTCCACAAAACATTTTAAATTGTCAATTCACCCCTCTTGATCAATTTGATTCTTCGATCAACTTAACAATTGGTATCAAATCTAGACTCTTTGAAGGTTTTAACATCCATAAGAGAGATCCTACGAAATGTTGATCATCCAACGAGTCAAAGCCATGACATCCACTTTCGGAAAAAAAACATGTACAAGTCTCAATCCATCACTAAGCCTTCATTTTTCAATGGAGATAACTACCCATATTAGAAGAATATTATGAGATTGTTCATCAACTTCCATGATTATGTCCTTTGGGATATTATCGAAGGTGGTCTATCTATTTTGATGAAGCAAGAAGGAGACCGACAAATATCACAAAAGAGAAGCGAGATGACCGAGGAAAGAAGAAGAAAAATATCAACAAATGACAAGACATTCTATATATTATTTTGTTCACTTGTCCCTAACATTTATTCTTAACTGTCATCTTACAAGAGTGACAAATAAGTGTAGGATTATCTAGAGATAACTTATGAAGGTACCAATGATGTCAAGGAGACAAAGATCGACCTTCTTAATCTCAATTACGAGAATTTCAAGATGGACCGAATGAAGAAATCACCAAAATGTTTGACCGATTTTTAGTTTCGTCCATGGACTTAAAGGCTTTGGTGAAATCATTCTGGAGGAGAAACTCGATGAAAGCTCATCTACTCTCTTTCCTAGTCTTGGGATAGCAAGAGAACCACTATTATAGAAGCAAAAAATCTCAAGACATTGAAGCTAGATGCTCTTATGGGATCTCTTCTCACCCACAAGATCATGTTAGAAAGAATTTTTCTCACTATAGACATAGAAAATTTCTTAGGCACAAAAACGATAAAAAGATTAGACGCATTAGCATTCTTAAAGATGTTATTGCTCTAATAATGTTGTTGCTATTGCTACTTGACTTCGTAAGAGAACCAAATTATTGAGAACTAATTCTTACGGACCCAAACTAGTTTGGTACCAAAAATCAAAAATTGATTCCATGTTTGAAGGATGAACATTACTTCAAGGCCATAGCTTCAAGTTAAAACATGTAGTATCTTGATAGTGGATGCACAAGAAATATGATCGGAGACAAAAGACGATTTAAGAAGTTAGAGCTCAAAAGTGGTAGAATAGTGACATCTGATGGCAACTCCAAAGACCAAATTAAGGTTATATACTCTATTGGTAATCACTCTTCTATACTTATTAAAAATATTTTACTTGTTAAAGGTCTTAAGCATAATTTATTGTGTATTAGTCAATTATGTGATGAGGGTTTCTATGTCTCTTTTGATAGATGTAGTTGCAAAATAATAGACATAAAAATAACAAAACAATGTTCATTGGCAATAGCCCCTCCCACGTAATACGTAACTCCGTCCCTGCCTAACTTACAACATCGACTATTGTCTCATCCAACCATTAACCTACATGTTAAAATTTAATATTGAGGTAAAATGGATTCACATTTTGTGGAAATTGTTTTGGTCGTCTGAAACTAGTCGAAAACGAATTAAAATTTTAATGGCTATGATAAAAATATATTGAATATCGAAAGTGAATTAAAAATTTTTGTAAAATATTTCTTTAAGTTAACGTGTCAAGTTTATTTTTCAGTGACAGTTAAAGTGTCTATATTGCATATTTTAAAAAATTAATGATTATTTTATAAGTGTTTTAAAAGTTTAAGATTACATAAATTATCTTTTGCATGTTAAAAATAAAGGGTATGTATAAATATTTATATTATAAAACTTTAAAATTTTAGTTTTTAATTTTTTTTTCTTGAACATAGATGTAAATATATTTTCATATTAAAACGTAATTTAAATATATAGTAATTTTTGGCTTATTTTAAACTTAAATGTTAAAATTTAAAATTCTTTCTAAAATTTAACTTTTATATATTAAAACTTTAAATTTAAACTATAAATTTAAACCCTAAAACTAATGATCAAATTCTAAAGTGTAAAAATAATAAATTTATAAAATTAAATTTTACACAACTGTAACTAAATATTTTTTAGAAATATATTATATTAATAATATTTTTAATTTAAAAATATATTAAATATTAAAATATTATTTTTATATTTTATTTCTTGAATTGATAATATTTTAATTTTTAATATAATATAATGAGCTATATTATATAGTTTAATACAATATTATTTTGTTTAATCAACATATCCTACTAATTCAGATTGGTTTTCGTATAAAAATAACATAAGAACAATTCTCTCATCCCAATTATATGTGTTCACAACATTAGTATTTAAATTTTATTTTATTTAAAGTATTTAACGCATGATCCTAATAAATTAATTGATTATTAGTATTTATTAATTATAAAATATTATTATTTAATAATATTTATTATAGTATTCTTATTTATTAATAAGATTATATTTTAATAATATCATTATTTATTAATTATGTATACTATTTAAAATATTATTTAGTATTATCCTGTTATTTAATATTATAGTATATTTAATAATTTTTCTAATAAATAACATTAATTTCACATATTTAATATTAACATTAAATTGTCTAACAACAAAGAACTTTTATTTTTTATATTTTTTAAGAATATTGTTCATGAAACAAATGCGCTTTGGTGTAACTCAATTATCTGGTTAAAATTGGATTGATATTCGGTTTAAATCAGTTTTGAATAAGTTAGTTTCGGATTACTTTCAATTTGGGTGAAAATCGATTCGAATTAAATCAGTTACGAGTCTATATTTGTTCTTCTCGAATTTGGGATCACGGTAGAACCATCTTCTTTGGATTCGATCGAATTTTGATTCAAAAAAATCGATTCGATTTTCGATTCTCGAATCAAGTTTACCAGATTTATCTATACCTCTAAACAATTTATGATTCTTTTACTCTCAAATATAATATTTATCGGAGGAATAATTTTTAATTTAATTTGAGATTCTTTTACTACATTAAGGTTAGAGGAATGATGTTATTGTCGGTACCAAAACATTTTATTTTCTCATGTCACCACATAATTAGGTAAAAAATTCTTTCGAACTGTTGAAAAAAAACTTTCTAACTGTATTTACATGTCTGCTCAACACAAGCAATCGTGTCGTGTTGTGTCCCCTCAGGCTCAGACACAGCTCGTATTCCTCTTGTAACGGTCATCATTATAACCGAGTTAAAATTCAAAACGCAGGTTTCCCTTCACCGCCTTTCTCCCTCTTGCTTTAAATCAACAAACATTGCTACAGTGGAATCAATTCAAGAAACCCTTTTCTACTCTACAAACAAAAGCTTCAATTGTTTCTTGGAAGAGAAAACAAAAGAAAACCTTCATTGGGTCGGATGATGATGGAATCCAGAAGAAGAATAAGGCTGGTGATCAAGAAATCATCAATTTCCATGCCACCTGACGAACCCGATGTCACCACAGATACTGTGCCCGACCGCACAGACCGCTGCCCTAAGAGTAAGAGGATGTTTCAAGAAACACAAAGTGGTTCGGATGCTGAGGTGGACGCCATGTTTGATAAGGTGCTGAAGAGAAGGAAGAAGATGGACGAGACGAATCCCATGGAAATATGGTTACTTGTGGAGAAAGTAATGGCCCTAATGGAGGTTGCCGCTGAAGAAGACATTCAACTCAACAGGCAAAGGAAACCCGCCATCAGAAAGATCCAAATGCTCCCTCTTCTCACCGACTACCTTTCCAAGAAAAAGCTTCAACAAGCGTTTCTGGGTCATGGGGTTTTGTCTTTGTTCAAGGATTGGCTTGAACCTCTCCCCGATGGAAGCTTGCCCAATGCCACCGTTAGAACTTCCGTTCTAAATATCTTGACTCATGTCCTGCCTGTGGATATAAGCTCTGAAGATATAAGGGAGCAATTGAAGAAGATTAACCTCGGAAAGGTCATTATGTTTCTGTCAAAATCGGAAGAGGAAACTGCTGCCAACAGACAACTTGCAAAGGATTTGGTTGAAAGCTGGAGCCGAAACATATTCAACCAGAGTGCATGTTATTCTGACCTGAGGAAACTGGAAGAAAGAGCTGTCGTTCCTTTCAAGAAGGCATTGTCAGTGAAGAAGCAATCCACAATGGAACCGAGGGTCAGGGAGGTTGATTTAGACTTGGATTTACTCCCCAAGCAATCGTATTCAACAGCAACAACTGGTTCATGGCAGGCTGTTTCAATGCCTAAACCAACACCATTTGTTTATCGGGTGAATCCTGGATCGAATTACAAGCCAGAGATTGCAAGAAATCGTCTCAGATTTGAAGAACTGAGAGATTGCCAGAGTCGCAAAAGGATAGAGAAGAAGATGAGGATTTTGAAAAGATCGAATAAGAGGTCCCTGCAAGCTACAAAACTTTCTGTTAATGGTCGTTTTCCTATTGCAATGTAAATGTAATCCAACTTAGTTGTCTCGACTATGCTTGAAACTGTGGTTCTGAAGCTGGTTTCCCAAGGGAAATCAAACTGTTAATACCCATAGTCTGAATATTTTTTTGGTTTCATTCTTTTTTTTTCTCAGTGGTTCATGTTCTTAGTTTGATTCTTGGTGTCTTATATTTGAATTACAGTTTTCCTTTTCCTCTTCTTAGATCATAAGATGATGATTAGGAAATCAATGGGTTGATGGTGTCTTGCCTGCCGTCTTCTTCTTTAATGATAATAGCTTCGGTTTCTAATGTATCTGTGGCATTTGAAGACTAGATTCTGTTTCTGCTCGTCTTTAACCATGTATTCAAATGAGTGTCTAAGGCTACCTTCTGATTTAACCAAATGCATGTAAGATATTTGGATTGGTCAGATGTGAGAAGTTAATTACAATCTTCTTCACATCTTTTTGATCCTTCTTGTCATGCTATTTCCTTGCTTTCTATGTGGGGAATACTTCTGGAGTGTAATGTATATGTGCTTCATGTAATCCGGAACAATAAGCTAGTTAACTTACTCCCACACCTGGTAATAGCGAGATAGTCTGACCATAACCAACTCCCAATGTAGTGATCCAACAAATCCAACACCTTATCAAGACCCCCATCGGATCCAACAGTACACAAGAGAACAAATGTATTTCAATGCACTAAACAAACAGCAATTCATAGTTAACCATGTAAACGACTAGCTAAACAAACAGCAATTCGAACCACAAGGGGAGCCAGGCCTCTGCATCTATTTGTACACTTTTAAAGCGTCTTTAGGCCTACCCTTTTTGAGAAAAGAAGCAATGAGCATTGTGGAGATAGGGGTCACATATGGGTGACCTCGTGGGATGCGGTTGAGGAGTGACATGGACAGTTTCAGGTCGGGCTGGAGAGTGAGGGAATGGATGAGAATGAGAGTGAGAGGGAGTTGGGGTTTGGGGGAGGATTAGGAAAAGTGAGTGCGACGGTGGAGAGGTGATCGGAGAGACAGAGGTGTGGGTGGAGGAGGTTGATCTTCTGGAGTTCCTGGTGGGTGAGTGCGGGCGCAGTCAGGGTTTTTGCGTTTAGGAAAGTTTGTGTTAGGTTGGGTACGGTTGAAAAGGAAGGTGGAGTTGGGACATTGAAGGGAAACTGGAAGTTCATCTTCCACTTCAGAGTCTTCTTCATCGCCATGTTGACGGAGAATCTGCGATCTGGGTCTTTTTTATTTGCTTATGATTTTATTTTACACCTGGCCCGGTAATTAATAAGTTTTCTGATAACAAATTCAATTCGATTCGATTTAATTTTAAAAATTAAATATATAAATTTTCTCAGCAAATCATTATTAGTATTTGATCCGAAAATATATCCGATTATTCACATATTAAATATTTGGATCAAATATAATATCCGATTATTTAAATATATACTTTAATCCAAGTATATATTCTGATTTAGTGATAGTTTCCATGAAATTTTTAAGTTTTTATTATATAGGTAATAAATTACTAAATATAATAAGTTTTACGTCTATAAAAAATTATATTTTTCAAAATTTTGAATATAACAAATATCAAATTGATAAATAAAATAAAATTTATATTCGTAAAATTTTGAATTTTCAGATGAAAAGACTGAGGCTATAATGACCCAAACTTTAAAATTTGAGGGTAAATTTAAACCGAAGATTAGGAGATGTTTGGATCAAAATGTTGGGCTTGAGGTTAGCTTTTGAGCTAGTGTAAGTTTGAATTTGAGGCTAGTTAGATAATTTGTCTTTATAAGGAAAATGATAGGAGAAGTAGTGAGTGACTCATTTTACTCTTTTTCTTGTCCTTATCTTCATTATTTTATTTTCTCTAAAAACCTAAAGTAAAAAGCAAAGATCACTTGTGAGTTGAGTTTTTGAAATTTGATCAAAGGGTAGAACTTTTAGTATCCAAGAATCTATCATTAAAGGTAAAAATAATTAAGTTCGATTGTTGTTGAAGTGTAATGACTCGGATTTTACCGACATTATGGGGTCAAGTCTAATTCAAGTCACGAGCCTCGTATTTGGATCTTAGAAGCTTAATTGGGCTTGTTTTGTGAGTGGGCTTGAGCTAAGAGTTATTGGGTGGGGGTAAATGAGTTCTTTTTATGGGAGAAATCCCACAAAGGAGGGAAAAATAAGGGTTATTTCTTTATAGAGGAAAAAGAAAGAAATGAGTTAAGTGAGTTTATCCATCTCTAATTCCCTTTTACTCTTTCAAAAGTTTGAAGATTAAAGGTGTGAACTTTGGGTCTTTAAGAGAGAATCACATTTCAATGAATAAGGTTAGTTTTATCGGCTTGAAAGGATCTTCGTGTCGTGGTAAAAGTTCACCCATCTCTTATTCCCCTTTTCTCTTTCAAAAGTTTGAAGATTAAAGGTGTGAACTTTGGGTCTTTGAGAGAGAATCATATTTCAGTGAAGGAGGTTAGTTTATCAGCTCGAAAGGATCTACGAGTTGTGGTAAAAATGTGTTAAAATGGTAAGGGTGAGAGTTTTGTTGGGGGCTTAAGGAAGGAGAACGAGTTTAGGAGTTGAAAATATCAAGTCATCTATTCTAACTCGTTTTTATGTTCACCATAATCCAACAATGATGTGTTAATCCTTTTAACTCTTGTTGTGGCGAGAGAAGTTGAAGGATCATTAAGGGGATCAATGAAAGGGAAGAACTAAGATTGAGAGGTTGGAGGCTTTTGCAATTGCTGAAACCAGGTTGGTGTACTTCTAACCCTTATGAACTCATATAATTCATGATGATAATGTTTGTTGCACGAATTGTGCATGATAAAACTTGAGTTAGTAGCTTGATAATTGTTAATGATGAAATCCGAAATTGTGATTATAAGTGGTTAAAATGGTTGATATTTTGTTGATTTTATCCTAGACAACTTGTGGGTGAACTTTGTGTAGTTTAGGATGGCTTTTAGGTAGAGGAAGATGTGTTTTGAGCTCTAGACCTGAAAATTTGGGTTCAAGTACAAGTACGTGAAGTACTCGTATCGGTACCTATGAGTGAAAATTTAGCAGATTTTAGGGAGGGAATATCGATACAACCACCCCTGTATTAGTACCCTTGCATAATGAGGAATTCCATAGTTTTTTCGATACCAGTACATTGACGCGTACCGATATCACTATTTTATTGATGTCGAGTATCGGTACATGTGTTTCTTGTACCAGTATTGGGTTCTAGTACACCAAATAGATGTATTGATACAAGCTTAGTGTAACACCTGATTTTTTAGTTTAAGGAAAACCTAATCAAATTAAAATTTCCAATCTCAAAACCCAAGGATTTGGGATTTTAATCAGGGGTATTTGAGGAATTTCGGTCTAACCTAATTCTAATAGGAGTAAAAATCTATTTGGTATATCATACCAGTCGTTTAACCTCTTCTTCTTCTTCTTCTTCTTCTTCTTCTTTATCTTCTTCTCTCCCTCTCGTTTAACATCAATAAGTTTCAACGTCGATCTTGTGGAGGAGTACAATACTTAGATAATATGCTATGTATTCTAGGATCTATTTAAGTTGTGTAACTTTTAAACTAATTTGTATTTGATCGAATATTATTATTTTAAATTCGTACCTCCTAACTACTTTTAAACTATAAACCTATGTATTTTATCGGATTTTAATGCATTTGGTCAATGTGCCTTATTTTGATCTAGGAATTGATTTGGAAATTTTGGGTTCGGGTTGGACTTAAGGCTCAAATGTCTCACCCGAAACCGAGGATGTTACATGAAGTAAATAAGTTTAGTTGAAAGATAAAAATGTTGAACATGGTTTAGAATTTTAATCTAGTTAGAAATTTCCTTTGATCATCTTTAATTGTTCTTATCAGTATTAAAACACATTTTACAATATTTGATCGTAATTAAGGAGTTTAAAGAACATTTTAAAGCTCAAGGTAAAAAAACCTTAAAGTTATTGTTATGGCCATATTTTTGTGCTAATAAAAGGTTAATGCACTATCAATTTTCTTATTTTCTTGCATATCATAAATATAACATTTTATGTATTTATGTGATGATTGGATGTTTGAGTTCATGATTTGGTTAATAATGGTGAAAATTAGAAATTATGATGAAAACCTGTAAGATTAATAAAAATACCATAACTAATGGGCTTGAATCTTTAGGCCATCCATGATAATTTGAATGCCTTAGAAGTAATTTATGAACTCCAAATTTTGAAATCTGATTTTGCATACTGGTATGGGTAGTTTAGTACCCGTGCCTATCTATAAAAAAAGATAGATTTTATGAAGAACATACCAATACGACTTTTTATATATTTGTATCCCTATTGTAATTCAAATTCCAGTAGTATTTTTGCGTAGCATTACATTACGAACGTAGTAATACTAGATGAGAATCAATATAAATCTAATTCCCCAAGTTTTGGGCGTAAAAGTTTAGGTCTAGTTTAGATGGTCTTGTGAACTGGTTATAGATTTGAGTTTAATTCGGAGATTAAATTAAATAAAATATTTTTGAATTAAAAATTAGAAAATTTATATAAAATTTTTAAAAATTATTTAAAAAGTTTTGTTGAAACCAATTTATAAAAAAAAGGCTTTTAAGTGAGATATTTTAGTTGGTGATCAAAATGTAAAGATTTTAAAATTGTTTTTGTAGTGATTATTTTGTAAAAAGATAAAATACTTAAAATTCTTAAGGATCTATTTGACCAAACTTTTGCTGATGATTTCTCCTTTCATTTTAGCTTAGTTTAAATGTATTTTAACTATTAATTAGAATGGTTTTGATTAAAAAATAACTATTTTGTTAAAAGAAAATTTTATTGTAAATTTCTCTCAACCTTTTTTAATTAGAAACTTCATTTTTATCAAATCTCATATACGTGAGTGTTTATTTCTTTAATTAGTAGTTTATAATTGATTATCTATCGTTGTTTTACAAAACTTTACTTAATTCATTTGTTTTTCAAGTTTTAAACTTTAAATTGAGGAAAAAATCACATATTAGAGGTAAGGTTCATCTTGTCCTCTAATAAATGGTTCTTTATTAAAATTCTCAAGTATTTATTCTTAATTTATACTTTTCAATTTGATTTATTGATGAGTTTTGTGTATTTTCGTATGATCTATGTTTTATTGGGTTTATGATTGATTTTAACCATTATTTTGATGTTAAGTAATGCTACTAAATGAGGTTTAGTGACGTGAGCACTGAGATCATATCATTTTGCATTGAAAATTTGAAATCAATTGAATCTCTAATTATTTAGGTCGTTAAATTTGAGATTTTTAGGTGTTAAGTGGGTTTATTGGTTGTTGAAGGTATAAATATGTTGTGTTGTTTTAGAAGCATTTTAATGTTAAATGAAGGTTGAATTTTGTTGATTATGGTTGGGGAATATTTAGAGTTATGTAGAGGATGATTTTGATAGTTTGGATGGTATTTTTGAGTAGATTATATTGATCTTTGATGAAAATTGATCATGATGGATTTTGAATGTATTTTAATATATTGGAATCTCTAATTTTATATGGATAAAATAGGTAAAGTTATTCCTTAAACTTGAATCATTGTTTGAAAGTTTTGAAGGCAAGTTTACGATATTAGTAAGTGAAGCTTTATGTTTCAGTGAGTAAGAATACGAATTTAGTTTTGAAATTATTTATATGCTGTTTTGTGTGTTAATGTAAGCTTAAAATACTTAGTTAAACTCGTAAGTAAGTATGAAATAAATCATCTTTTGACCAGTAGGTAAAATTAATTTTATTTTCTTGTTTTTGAATTACATGGTACCTATTGTTTATGTATGATTTTAAATATGAAATATATTGTTTTTTTATCATTGAATCAAATTATTTATTTTGTGAGTTAAGCTCTCATTCTTGTTGTTTTTAGAACTTTATCGACTTATCAAATCATCTCTTTGATTTGTGGCGTCACCCTCCATCCTTTATACTTTAGATTTCTGGAATTACATTTTCAAGAGGTCTAAGTGCACCTACCATCCTAAGAGTTGCAACTAGATTGGGTTTATGTTCCTAGAACATAAGTTCAACCTTTGCCCGTTTGAATACTATCATTCCAACATCACATATTCACTATCCACTTTTCATTTTCGTCCACCATTCTTCACCAGCCCTTAACATATCATTCCGTTTCATTTACTTCACTTAAACACCTCCATTTCCTTCCCTAATAAACCATCAATATACCCCACACATTCCCTTCACCAAAACAACCTCCTTTTCGTCTAAACAATATCCCACACCATAACCCCTTCTTGAATAATCCTTATGTTATTTACAACATCATTTAACATTCTTTTGTTCAGGAAACAAGCGTGATACAAGGCTTGCTTGCATTCTAAGGTTTGGAAAATCAAAGCTTCTCTCTACAAACATCTTTGGAGAGTTTGAAAAATGATTTATGAAGTACTGTGATATATTTGTTTTTTTATGGTTTATTTAATACAATATAAAATAAAATGATGATTTTGTCCTATAAAAATAGTGAGGTACATGTTAAAATATAAATTATATTGATAACTGATCTAGTTAAAAAATATTATCGAATATAGTTGATCAACCATAAGATTAATAATGCACTAGAAAAAGTCACCTTAGATGTTGAAAGGTTGTTTCACCGAAAAATCCATCAAGGTACTTGAATGGTAGAGGGATTTCTATAGTACCAATGAATCTCATTAGTGGGTTATGCATGTAGCAAATGAGTGATGTAGAGAGATTTATACGGTGTACCAAATAAAGCATCATAGGTGTCACAATGTTTGATTGGTTGATATTGTACTGAAAACTCTCAAACTAAACCTTTGGATTTTTGTTTAAGATTGTATGTTAAGTGTTGGTACAACATGTTAGGCTTGAAAGTGCTCGATGCACAATCGAATTTGCTTGCCAAGTGATGAAGAGATGGTAATTTGGGTGGTTTGTGTTGGAAGCAAAAAGATGAAACAATGAACATAAGATTATAGTGGTACTGACTTCTGACCCAAGTCCTAAATCTACTACCTTAGCTTCCCACTATGGATTTCCAAAATTCACTAAGAATTTTTTCCTTTTAAGGCTAAAGGGTTAATCTTACAATCTTGATTTAAATCCTGAATCAAGCATCCAAAATTCACATCTTAAACTTTCAAAACCTCTCAAACAAGAGAAAATCTTAAGCAAACTTGATGATCCTTCTAATAAGGCCAATTATTTGCAATTAAGCTCTCACCAAATCCTAATACACTTAAGCATACGTATACATTGAGTTCACATGTGTTTTGTCTACCCAAAAATTAAAATTAAAGCACCAAGACAAATCTTTTATCATATTATTGTTACAATGGAAGCATTAGTCTTCTGTTGATACTTGAGACTTCTTTTTTATCATGCCAAATGAGCTTCTAGCTGTTGGTGACCAATAAGATTGGTTTTGAGCCGTTTGGAGCTTGTTTCAATACCAATTTCTACCCAAAAATTAAAATTAAAGCACCAAGACAAATCTTTTATCATATTATTGTTACAATGAAAGCATTAGTCTTCTGTTGATACTTGAGACTTCTTTTTATCATGCCAAATGAGCTTCTAGCTGTTGGTGACCAATAAGATTGGTTTTGAGCCGTTTGGAGCTTGTTTCAATACCAATTTCTACTTCTAGTGTATTTGATATCGAAACGCGTAGTAACCGTTTCGATATTATCGTATTAGGAAATAACCGTTGAACCTCCATTTAAGAACCAATATCAAAACGCCTATAAGACGTATCGAAACCCTTAGCTCATCGAATCAAAACAACTAAATCATGTTTCGATACTTCTCTTAGCCATTAGTTTTTTTATAAATTTGTTAGGGTTTTTGATAAAGCCGTTGGAGGTGTATCGAAACACACAAAACATATTTTGATACTGCATATCGAAATGGGAGCTCTTTTTTATAAAAACCAAAATTCACAGTGGTAAATAGTATATAAAAGGTGTTAGAACGTATCGAAATGCTTGTGTAAATTTTCCTTTGAAAAGCTTAGATATATCGAAATACCTAGGAGGTGTATCAAAATGCCTGGTTAAAATACTTCTTCTTTGGTTTCTTTAAATCATTAAACACCTTCAAACTTTGTCAAAAAAGTTCTTAAATATATGATCAAGTTGTTTGGACATAAGAACCTTTTTTAAAATCTTTTCAAATTAGTAAAAAAATATTTTCAAATATCATATCAAAACATATAGTTCTACAATCTCCCCTATTTGATATAATAAAACCAACTTGAAAAATTGATTTTGAGATTGCTCTCCCTTTGTGAAATAAAATTTGAATAAGAGAATTAAATAACCAAATCATTTAAAATTCCCTCTTATCCATTTGAAAATGTTTGAAAATAATTTTTCACAACATTCTCCCATTTTTTATATAAAAATGGTTCAAAACAAAGTTTGAAACTCTTTAAAGTTGATAACATAGGATAGTTTTAAAATCTCAATTGTTATAAAAAGATTTTGAAATGAAACACCAAAAAGATAATTTATAAAATAAAAGCCCCCCTTAGTCAAGGCATCAAACAAGGTTAGTCCAACAATTATGATATCCTAGTTGAATTTAAAAAATAAGCAAATATTCAATTAAATTTATTACACTTGAATTAGTGGTAGGATGTGAAGCCTTCCTTCTTCAACTATCTTATTTGTGTGTATGTAGATCCCCCTTAATATTGCACTTTCTTGCTCATACTTGCATCACACATAAAATAAGACAATCAAGTAATTTTAGGTATCCAAATTGCTTTGGATCCTTTGACATTAGTAACATATAATTTAGTCCCCTTAGGAATCTATTTTTCAATTCCATCCTTTTTGGTTGAAGTGATTAGCCCTTTTTGGGACCTAAACACTTCTAAAACATTTTTCAATTATAAATCTAGGGTCAATAGATTGTCTCATATAAAAGTTTGTTTTTTCCAAATTATCTTTCTTTTCAATCTCTTTGGAAATTAAATCTTTTTCTTTCATAAGATCATCTAAAGAAATTTGATGATCTTTTTCCATATTTTGAAGCAAGTTTTGTAAATTAAAAACTTTAAGTTCAAGTTCTTTTAATCTTGCTTCAATTTCAAAATTGGTTTTTGAAAGTAAATCATTTTCTAATTTAATCATTGAAATCATCTTTTTGTTTTTAGAAAATTAAATCTTAAACTTCAAAAATAATTTATCGTAGACTTCTTGTAACTCACCAAATGAATATGTATCTAAACTAGATGCGTTAGGAGTTATCTCCCCTCATTGAGGGTCATCAAGCATAGGTGGGCTACCTCATCTTCGGTGGATTCTTCATCACTCCATGTGGCCACACATGCTTGCTTCTTTAGAGATGAACCCTTTATCATAGACTTGTGGGAATCCTTTATTTTCTTGTTTGATTCGTGCTTTGGAGACTTCTTCTTTTTGTTTTTCACGAATCGATCAAAGTTCATGAAGATTTGGGTGAACTCTTCATCTTCTTCATTATCCTCCTCACTTGATTCTTGAAAGTAAATGCACTTGGAGGTCTTGAGAGCAATGGTGTTAACTGTATCCCCCTAAATCGGCCTATGCGGGAAGCCAGACTAGAGGTCACATTGATTGTTTTAAAACATAAATCAAGTTTCAAGTAAACCAAAATAACTGATATGAAAAATAAAATTGGGGGTCACTTAAAACATGTAAAAACGTTACTAAAATAAGGTGTCCTGAAAACATAGTTGTTCACGAAAAATAATCCACAAACCGAAGTCAAATATAAAAATATAAAATATATGAAATAACATTGTTGACAAAATAACACATGTCACCCTAACGCAAACTGAAGACTAAAATATTACTTCAAGAAAAACCGGAAAGTGAGTAGATCCTCCTGGTGCCAAATCCGGGATGCCTATCTACGACTATCTGAAAAGGGAAAAGAAAATAAGTATGAGCTACAAAGCCCAGTGTGATCCAACAGTAGGTAAAAATACAAGTAAAATCGATAAACGGTAATAATAGTAAATCAGGTCATGTATGTGCATGTTATGCTATCCTCCAACTGAACTCTTGGATACAATTCCCCAGAATAGTATTGGATACAGGCATTAACCTAAGCCTGTCAGGGCAAAGGTACCGACCTAAGGAATCACTTTAGGGTACAAGCATAATTATCCTGATCGTAGCACGGGAACCGATATCAGGCAGAATTACCCTAACCGAAGCTGAAAACCGTAAACAGACGGAATTACCAGCGGGATCAAGGCTAAACTAAAACTCAACATTATATATTTCATCCCTGTCCCCAAGTATTAAGCATGCAGTGATATCAGGAATAATGATAACAGTGTCAGGAAATAATCTGATGTCATGAATATACCGAAACAGGAAGTATTATACATAATATATCATGCTTAAAGTTCAAAATATATGTTTATGTAAAATCCGAGAAAATATTCATGTGCACATGCCAGGTTCATTCAAAACAGGAAAACAGTAGTTTACAGTTATATAGCACATAAGGAAACACACCTCGAATGGCAGAAATAGGTAGATGATCTACTGGGCGTTCGAACCTCGCTCTATAGTAGTACTGGATCCTAGAAATATAAGATATAATTTTAATTAAAACAAGAGCTAAAAACTTAATTAACTATATAGGGGTACAAGAACATACGGGTTACGATCGACTCTCGGGTTTGGTTGAAATAAGAGGAACTGGCTGGGTCAATACACGGTCGGGAGAACTATGGGGTCCTACAAACAATCAGGTATAGACATTAGACTTTAAACACAATTCTGGACTTCACGGAGGAACTCAGGACGTCAAAAAGCATAAAATAGGGGGTTTTGAAAATTTTGACTTTTTGGATCAAAGTCAACACTAACGCCAGCAGTCAAAGTCAATGCTAACGTCATGGTCAACGGTCAACGGGTCAGTTAGTGGGTCAGGTTGGTCAACGGGTCGGGTCGGTTTGACCGATTCAGCTTGGACCGGTTCAGGTTGGACCGGTTTAGACCGATTTGGATCGGCTGTCTCTAGGCCACCATCCAGGGCAGTCAAAAATCGCCTTTGGCGGCGCGTGAAGGCCACGCACGGCCCAAAACCGATCGAAAAACACTCTCGAAATAAGATTTTGCTTCGATTCAACCAAAAACAACAAACTCAGGCTAACAAACCTTGAAAAATAACCCTAAAACAAGAAAAGGAAAACAAACTTACCGAACGGAGATGCTCTCCGATGAAGAGCTTATCGGCGACAACCGACGATGTTTATGGAGGGGTTTTGGTTGGGCTAAGATGGGGAACAAAATAGGTCTATCGACGCGTCTGAATGACGTCTAACGGCGGTCGATTTCGACGAGAAACCGAAGGGTTCAAACCCTAGGTTTTCACAGAAGCTTTCAGGCTTGATTCACGGCAGCACGAGCGGCCAACCGGTGAGTTGGTAAGGGGGGGTTTGATCGAGACTCAGCGGCCGTTCGGATGATACCGACGATGACAACCACGAACATCCAGAGAAGAAGATCAACGATGGTCGAAGTTTGAGAGGGATTAGGTTTTAATTTGGTTCGAATAAAAGTCGATCTCAGATCTCAAATTTTATTTTTATGGGACTTCAACCTGGTTTAAAAAACCTCGAAACATAAAATATTTTTTTTATTAATTATTCTAAAATTATTGTTATTACTATAACTTATATTATTAAATACGGGTGTTACATTAACATTCACACCAAGATCTTGAATCTTCTTTTCCCCCATCAATCTAAACTCTTCATTCTTCTAATCTTCTTCTCTTCCTTTCATCAAAATTTGATGTGTGAGGAGTGAACCCATAAGTTCTTAAAGCTTGAGAGTCTTGGCTTCGATGATGGCTGTCATTTTTGAGTCCCATGACTCGGGAAGTGAATAGATGAGCTTTCAAACAAGCTTCTCCTTCATAATGATCTCTCTATATCCTTTAAGTCCATTGATGATTTTGGAGAACCGATCGAACATATTTGCAATTTTTTCTTCTGGATTCATTTTGAAGTTTTCATATTCTTGGTTAACGAGTCCAATCTTGGTCTCCTTTACTTCGTTTTTCCCTCATATGTGACTTCTAGTTTATCCCAAACTTCCTTTGCATCTTCGCAAGAGGACATCTTCTCATAGGTAATAGGATGGAATGCACAAAAGAGGATGTGCAATGCTTTGTAATTAAGCATCATTTTCTTGCAGTCTTCCATTCTCCATTCTGCCTTAGTTCCTTTTGGCACAAACGGTCCGTCTTCCACTATATCGCAAAGCTTGTAGTTTTTTAATTTAATGAAGTACGTCATCCTTGTCTTCCATTGGGAGTATTTGAACCCGTCAAAGAATGGTGACTTGTTAACGAAATGAGCCATGGATCATCGAATGGTTGAAAGTTGGTTAAGCTTGTTGAATCTTCTCAATAGGATGTTATTCCTTCTTGATTGAGATTCTTCTAATACCAATTGTTAGGCTCGATGAACAAATGATTTTTCTTGTCAAGTGATGGATAAATGGTAATTTGGGTGGTTTGTGTTGGAAGGAAAAGGATAAAACAATGAATATAAGATCTAGAGTGGTTTGAACTTCTAACCAAAGTCATAAATCCACTACCTTAGTTTCCCACTAAGGATTTCCAAAATTCACTAAGAATTTTTTCCTTTTGAGACTAAAAGGCTAACCTTACAACCTTGATTCAAATCCTGAATCAAGAATCCAAAGGTCACAACCCAAACTTTGGTAAATCTCTCAAACAAGAAAAAATATTAAGCAAACTTGTTGATATTTATAATAAGGCTAATTTTGCAATTAAGCTTTCATTCATTCCTAATACACTTGAGAATATATATCCTTTGAGCTCACAAGTGTTTTTTCTACCCAAAGATTGGAATTAAAGTACTAAGATAAATATTTGATCGTATTGTTGTTACAATGGAAGCATTAGTCTTCTCTTGATGCTTGACACTTCCTTTTATCATCCCAAATAAGCTTCAAGCTGTTTGTGACTGTTGAGATTAATTTGGAGCTGTTTGGAGCTTGTTTCAAGGCCAATTTCTACTTCTGGTATATATATGGTATCGAAAAGCTTGGTTTCCGTTTCAATATTGCACTTTGGGAAATAGCCATTGAATCTGCATTTAAGAACCGGTATCAAAACACCTATAAGGCTTATCTAAACACTTAACTCATCATATTTGGGCTTTCATAAATTCATTAGGGTTTTTTCATAAAGCCGTTGGAGGTGTATCGAAACACCCAAAACATTTTTCAATACTGTGTATATAAACGGGTACCCTTTGTACCGAAATGGTCCTAGACCTTATAAAAACTGATGAGTTTCCAAAATTACTATTTTTATTACCCTTTTTACTCGTATTATTGTTAGAATTAAGAATATTAACAATTATATTTAGTCATTCATATATATGTATATAATTTTCTTGGTTGTCATATTAATTTTGTGGTTTGGTTAATATTCGTGGAAAAGGATACTAATTTAGTGTATTTCCATGTTTGCAGGATTCCTTACTTGATGAAGAAGTTCCGAATGGGAAAGAAATCAAGGAAGAAAAGATCAATGTTAGAAAATAAGGAAAGATTTGGAGAATAAATCAAAGAAGGAAAAAAGTGATGAGAATCAAATGAGAATGAAAATATTCTTTATAATTATTTCAAATTCAAGTTTATTACATCACCCAAGTCAACCAAGCCTAGCTATTAAAAGAGGAGCTTGTCGTCCAAACAAAGTGAGCCGATCGAGTGGGAGAGATTAACACAAAGGGGCTGCCGAATTTCCTTCTTGTTTTCTTGTTTTACTCGAGTGATGAGAGAATATTGTTTTAGGATATTTTGCCCAGCCATGAACTAATTCTAAGTTGGTTTGGGTTATTCTATTGTTATGAATGATTTAGTTTGATTTCTATTTAAGTGTGTGGTGTGTTCTAAATTGAGGTTTGCCTGTTCTTGGCATTTAATTTGTTTGTGAGAGAATCGGGAGAGGACCTCGATAAACGACTTATTATCCAGATTTGGGAGGATTGGATTCACGAAATGAATAAGTATGGTTCAATCTAAGTGCGAAAGAATTAATCCAACTTAGGGATAAGTGCAGTATTTCAACGGCTAAAAGAAGCTATGCTTTGCTGAACCTTAATGATAGTCGCCCAAATTGCCTGAGCAATTCCATCATAGCCATTGCCCAAACAATCTACGAACTAAAAACTCGAAGAAATGACATAAGCAATCTACTGAGCCTAATTGACGGAACAAGTTGCGCGGAGCGAGCACCCACTTGCAAAGAAGAAAACATTCGTCCATCATTCCATAATTCAGGATAACCTAGTCAAATCTCTCTTATCGATTACTCCACTTTATTTTAATTGCTTATTTTATTATTTTCATTTAAATATCAATTCTATAAACCAATTATGTCTTTATTTTTTAGTGCAAGAAATTAAATTCTGGAAGAAGCACCAATCCCTGTGGAGACGATATCTTTCTATATTATAACTTGAAAACGTGTACACTTGTATACAATTGCGAACACTAAAAACACGCAACACAAATGACTGTATAAATTTGCCTTTGAAAAACTTAGCTATATTGAAATACCTAGAAGGTGTACCGAAACGCCTGGGTTAAAAATACTTCTTTAGTGTCTTTAAATCATTTAAAACACCTTCAAACTTTTTCAAAATATTCTTAAATATATTTTCAAGTTTTTAGACATAAGAACCGGTTTTGAAATCTTTTCAAATTAGTCCAAACTATTTTTCAATTATTATATCAAAACATATAGATCTATAGAACACTTGTTGAATCAATGTATCCAATGTTATGTTTTGTATAAGGAACTTGGTAATTGATCACTTGTAAGTCAATATAGTTTTTTACGTATCATGTGATGGATTATGTTTTATAATCTTAATTTATACATGTTTTTACTCTTTAAACTTTGTATATGGTTGTTATTCATGAGAATGCTTAAATTGGGGGTTGCATAAGGGATTATGTTATTGAATTAATGATACATATTTCCATATGGTTTAATATGCATATTTTGAAAATGTAAGTGCATGACTTAAAGGCATGATAATATTTTGAAACATGTTTTAGGTGGTTTGAAATATGAGAACTTATTGGTTTAAGAAATCAATTTTAATTGTGTTGATATTGTGTTATTTTGGGATCATTATTCATTAATCATAGTGTACTTATGCTATTTTTTTCATCAATGCAGAGAATTAAGATTTGGAGGCATCAAGCAAGCAAAGAGAGGATTTTCAAGACTTGAGAACTAGAAGTATAGTTTAATATTGAATAGTAATAAGAAAGTGAACATGGCTTAATATTGTTTTTGGAGGGTTGTTTGTTAGACTCCTTGATTTATGCAAGATTATAAATATGCTTTGGATTTGTAAATAGTCTTTAATGGTTGTTTGAGGTTTGGTTTTGAGTTTTCTATGTTGAGTAGGAAACATGTCTATAGTTGATGTGGTGTTTTGAGTTATATTCGTTTGAGTTGCCAAATATGCCTAAATGTTGTTGAATAGCATGTTTATGTTGATAATAGATGTTTGATGTATGTTTAGGCTTGATTGATTAGATTCAAAATGTTATGTGATGGACCTAGAGGTTATTAAAGGTCTTCATGTATCGGAATGAGTCCTCTAGGATCAATACGAGAGTTTGTTGAAGAATTATGATAGAGTAGAAATAGCGGTTAATGGAATGATGGCGTGAGGTTGAAGATGAATATAGTTTGATGGCTTTTTTATTAATAAAAAATTCTAAACTAAAGTTTAATGAATACTTGAAAATGTGTATTCAAAGAATAATATATTTTCAAAGCAGAATTTTTATTAATCAAACAAATTCTGAAAAAAAAATGAAGGAGGCTCTATCCATTTATAAGTGATGGAGGACCAAATAAATCTACTGAAACAAGAAAACCCTAATTTTAATTAAATCAATAAAAAAATTTAATAAGATCTTTGTTGCTTGAGTAACAAATAAATATTTCAAGGTATGGTTCCTAAAGTATATAAAATCCTAAAAAATCCATTTAAATAATAATAAATATATTAGGTTAAGACCAATTCGTCCAAAGCCTTATATGTTAGCTTTTGGGCTTAATTTTATAAAATCACGTAAAAATCTCGTATATAGTTTTTTGCATGTACAGTTTTTAGTAAAACAAAAATATCTTGATCTTTTAATGTCCAATCGATGTGTTTCAAGATACGTTGAAAAGGTAACTGAATGAATGCCAATATGTTATAAGAGAAGTTTACCCATAAATGTACGGATCCCATCCGAAAAGTCATAGCAAGTTGGCTGAATTTTTGCCAAATATCCATTATTTTAGCTCTCTTATGCATCTATCATTTCTCACTCCATAAAAGGATTCTTACTCAAACCCTAAACAACAAAAGAAGAACGTTCAATAATGAAACTAAAAAACGAGTCTTTTTCATAGGTGGAGTGATCCACTTGTGCTCCTCGCAATGGTTCAACAAAATCCTGAAATAATAACTCAAAATCACTCGCAATAAGGATGCTATGTTGAAAAAAATCTCTCGTTATATTTTATTTATCCTTTTTCTTGTAAATATGTTATCTTTTACCTCTTGTTTCTTTTCATTCACCATAATAATGCCATTAATTTAATTTTTTTATTCTCGGTCTCTTTACTCTCAGTCTTTTGCACCTCACATCCCATAAACATCTCACGAGAATTATCAAACAAGTGCAATTATTTTAGAGAAGAAGATGTTTGACTAGAATCAAAAGAATGGTTAAAATATACTTACTTTCTTGGGAAAGTGTTGATGGATTAAGAGAACTCACTACAAAATATGAAAGATTGTCTTGATTAATGAGTTAAATTGTTTCCTCTTGAGAAACACCACCTTTTAAAGCTATTTCCTCATCATTGTACAAGGTTAAACTTTCAATGGTGGCATCTTCCCTTTATTATGGAGGATGATAAATTTCTGCATAATCTTGTTTTTTTTGTCCATGTACGAAATATATTATGGTATCATGGTGATAATGGATGGTTTATCTTCTAGCGCTATAATCGTTTTTTGTTTTGTGCTCACTTCTTTGACATGACTCACCGATGGTTTTTCATTATCCGGATATACTAGCGATGATTTTTCTTTAGCATCATACTACTGGAGTCAAATAGTGCATTAGTTGGGTTGTGAAACATAAAGATTAAGATGTATCTTTATCAAAAGAGGAGTATTTCTTCTGAAAAGTCTTGAACTTTTATCATTGATCGTGTTTGGGAACAAATCTCTCTTTCATGACCTTTTTAAGTTCAGCCCATGTTATTATTTTGGCTTCACCATTGAGATGTCTATCTCTTCGTAATAAACGCAACCATAGTATTACATAATTCTTGAATTTTAATGCTACTAATAAATTTTGATCTTCCTCGGGATATCCATAATAATCAAAAAAGAAATCAAGTCTATTTTGGCGAGTACAATAACCATAAGGATCATAATTCCCTTGAAAAAAAGGTATTATAAAGTTTGGGATGATCAAAGTGTGTGTGGTTTGCCTTAATTCGGTTCACCTTTCTTTACCAAAAATTGAACGTGTTTTACTCAAGGAAGACTTTCCACGATAAGTAGAACATGAAGTATCATATTACTTTGCACGAAGTGTATCTTTGCGAAACATCCTTAATTCCTCTCAACTTTATCCTCTTTGTTCGATATCTTTTCGATGTCAAAAAATTCTAAAATTTTATGTGATAACTCTTCCAATGATATAGATTTGATCTAGAAAATTTCAGATCAAAATTTTCTCATTTGATTAATGGTTTAATGATGGTTGTTGTGCCCTCGACATCCTTCTAAGCATGATTACTTAGGCAAGCAACCTCAAGCGACTCTACCTACCCTCATAGCTACAATTACCATGGAAAGAAAGAGTGTGAAGGTTCTCCTTCGTTAAAATATTGAAGATGAATTTTAAACAAAAATTTAATGAACACTTGCAAACACGTATTCAAAAAATATTCTATTCTGAAAGAAGAACTTTTATTAATCAAACGAATTCTGAAAAACAATGAAAGGGGGTAAATTTTAATTAAAGCAATAAAGAAAAGTAACATTTAATAAGATCTTTTTTTCATGGGCAGAAAGTAAATCTTATAAGAGTTGGTTCCTAAAGTTTATAAAATCCTAAAAACATTAATTTAAATGATAATAAATATATTAGGCTAAGACTAATTCGTACAAAGTCTTATATGTTATCTTTGGGGGTAAATTTTATAAAATCCCGTAATATTCTCGTATCTAGTTTTTTGTATGCACAATCTTTAGTAAAACAAACATATCTTGATCTCCTAATATCCGATTAATATATTTCAAGATGCATTGAAAAAAGTAACTGAATGAAGGTCAAGTTTTTATAAGATAACTTTACCCATGTTTTACCATGCTTTCAAACCCCATTTTCAAAGCTAAATATTTTTATATTCTTACCCTATTTCATGTTCACCCTAAGACTCTAACCAATGCATCTCGACAAGACAAAAATAAAAAAAAAGATATTTTTCGAATGAGTCTTTCTAGTTAGTTTTGCGAACCTAATGTAGCTCATTTAACTTAGTTTTTTCTAGACTTGGTTAAAGGGTTTATAACGGGGCTTGCGTACCTCTACTAGGTTTCCATGTAACCCCTATAAGATTCAAAGTTTTAGTTTAGTTTACAAAATTATCCTGAAGTTTTCAATTTTTTCAAAATAGTCATTAATTTAAAAATCTTAGGAATTGAAGGGTCAATTTTCAAAATTGGGTTGATCAAAGTCAAATATATATTAAATAAGAATTTCATGATATTTTTTCAAGATTTATTTTCATCATAAACAAATTTTTAAGTATTTAATCTTAATATAGGCTAAACCGGCAAAACTGGTTCACTAACTTCTAAGATCATTTTTGGGGCTTTACAAACAATATGTTTGTTAAATTATTGGTATGAGCTTGACATCAAACTCTTTCAAGTATAAATATGTATCGATACTTGATGGAGAATATCGATACCTGGAGGAGCATATTGGTACATATATAAGAGAATTAATACGCGTAAAATAATCTTCTCAAGAATTTTAAGGTTTCTTTTAGGGGTCCCTTAATTTGAGGTAAAAGACCCAATGGGTCTCTAAAGGTATAAAATAAATTACAAAATTGAGAAATTATAATTCCAACCTCGTTTGTGAATAAAATAAGAATATAATAGGATTCAAGCTTGTGTAATCCATATTTTATTAATGGTTAATTGATGTAATTGTTTTGTAATATTGTTTTATTCCTTGAGAGCACTTGTATGATAGGATTCAAATGCCAGAAATTGTATTGCACCATCATGGTAAGTTGAGGGATTGTAGGTTACTAATCCTAAGTGACTTAGGCATTATCATTATATGCTCGAGAGTTGATTTCGAGCAGTGTGTATGTACTGAAGCTAAATGGC
Source organism: Abelmoschus esculentus (assembly GCA_035048815.1). NCBI lineage: Eukaryota > Viridiplantae > Streptophyta > Magnoliopsida > Malvales > Malvaceae > Abelmoschus > Abelmoschus esculentus. The sequence continues at coordinate 4,379,494 of JAUCBN010000021.1, forward strand.
CCGAACTCACCCAGGATGTATGTATCAATGCTAAGTGACTCGATCTCATACAACGTGTATGTTTCGATACTAAGTGACTAAAACTCACGCGAAGTGTACGTGGATGTTATGTGACAGGACTAATACAATATAGTATGTTAGGCCTTATGAAACCTTGTTTATTTGATTGTTGATCATAGTGATTGGATGTGTTTAGGTGATCATAGTAGCGTCACATGATATTCATGCTTACTTATTATCTTATGAGTACATGCTTATATTTATGATCTATGAAGCATGTTAGAGTAAAGGTATATCCAGTGAGTTTTTGAGATCAACATTCAGAATTGTTGTCTTTACACATATCTTTAAGTTGTTACATGCTTACAGGAGCCCATCAAATGAGGACTTCAGTACATTGATATGTTAAAGATTACAATATTTATATTTGTTAGGGTAATGTATTCTTAGAACCCTTGTGTTTTATGTTTATAACTTATTTGAATTTTTTATTCATATTAAATATTTTTAATTTAATATGTTTAATTTGGAGCTCATAAACGATAATTAAATATTTTTATAGATTTTTTTAATGGTTTGATTTATGGAAATGATAAATTTGAAATAAACTTATTTTAAAATATATATATAGTTTTGGGCTTGAGGCCTGCCTATATGACACCAAGTTTAGGGTATTATAAAGAAAAGAAAGGAGTGCTCCTAGTGAATTTGAAACTTGTGATTTTAGAAAATATGAGAAACAAGATAAGCAAATAGGTCAATTGGTCAAATGTGTTTAATATTGAGTATTGAAGATGTTAGGAAGCTTCTAGGTCCAGCTCGTTCAACAGCTCTAAATGTTTTCAGTTTTTTCAATTTTACCCTACTTGTATGAATGCTCATATGTTTATAAATACACCTAAGAATCATTGTAAATATCATCTTGATTTTAATGAACTTTCAGCTTAATGATGTTCTTCATTTCCTACTTCTCAATATGGTATCTTTCGCCACTGCTCTTGGAGCCTAGAATCTTACGCTCTTGTTGCTCAAGTTATTTCTTGCACTCTTTTCTATGTTTTTTTTCTTCTCTCGACAACAATGGCTACACCCAATCCACTTACCACTTAAGAAGTAGTTGAACTATCAAGAAGTGCTAAAATGTTTATCAATAAACGAGTTAATGTGGTTCTTGATGATCTCAATTTTTTGTTATGAAAATAATAGATTCTTATCACGGTTCGCAACATTTGAAACGGTTACTCACCGGTGTGGCACGACCACCTCCTGATATAGTGGTTAATGAGAGAGGTGATCTTGTTTAGAATGAGGATTATGATATATATGTTGTCCAAGATAGTGCTCTAGCATCTTGGTTTCTTTCAACCATCAGTTTGAGTTTGCTCCCTCAGTTTGTAGGTGCTGTAATTGAAGCCATGGTGTGGAATACTGTCTTGAAATTCTTTGCAAACATGTCAACCACTAGTTCCATGAATCTTCACTGCAAGTTCCATTCTATTCAAAAGGGTGAGTTGAGAATGCAATCCTACCTTACACAAATAAAAGAAGTGTGTGATGCATTGTCTAGTTGTGGCAGTCTGGTGTCGGATCTTGAACAAATTGTCACTATATTGAACAAATTTTCAATCGTTTAAAATGATCGTTATGACCAGCAAAGATTTGTTTACTTTGGATGGGGTTAAAATCGTGTTTATTGATGCAGAAGCACAGTTGAAAGGGTTTAATGCCAAGCAAATGCTACCAATTCTTGCGAATGTAACACATTTGCAACCTTCCAATGTCATTCATGGAGGGTGTTCCCATAATAATCAGGTGCCTGGGTATAATGCACAAGCTATGCTGCCTATAATGACTAATGTGGCATAGGTTCAGTCATCTACTATTCTCAATAGTGAATTGCTGAAACCAAACTCGATACAAGAAGCTCTTTAGGTGCCACATTGTAAGGCAACAGTTCTCGTTGAGTATACAACACTAATAGACAATGGGACCTGAACCTTAATTCCAGCACAAGAAGGGAGAAGTATAGTGGGGTGTAAATGGCTATTTCAGATAAAAAAGAATGTTGATGGATCTGTACAAATTTATAAGGCACTCTTGGTGTCTAAAGGCTATTCACAAGTCCCTAGTCAAAACTTTCAGGACACCTTTAGTCCTGTGCTGAAGCATCCAGAATAAATGTAATTCTATCACTTACAGTACACAAAGGGTGAAAGTTGAGACAGATGGAAGTCAGCAATGCCTTTATCAATGGAGAATTGCATGAGACAATGCTTATGGATCAACTAGAAGGGTTCGAACAAAAGGTTTTTGGTGGGCCACGATTGGTTTGTAAACTAAAAAAGGCCTTATATGGTCTTAGGCAGGCACCTCGAAACTGGTATGCCAAGTTAAGGGACTTTCTGCTGGAGATTGGCTTTTAAGGATCAAATGTTGATACTTTCTTGTTTGTAAAGAAAGGATCTGATGTGTCACTTTATGTCCTTGTGTATGTTGATGACATAATAGTAACTGGTGGCTCAAGCACAGTAATTGAAGGAGTCGTAAAGCTGTTGGGAGAAAAGTTTGCACTCAAAAACCTTGGTGAGCTGCATTTCTTCTTAGGGATGAATGTTATTAAGGTAGGAAATTCAATTGTCCTGGATCAAAAGAAGTACATAATGGAGCTTCTACAAAAAGCTTACATGGACAAAGTCAATGCCACACCAACCCCTATGATAACATCGTTAAAGCTTACACAAAATGCTGGAAGTCCTTTAACAGATGCCACTAAGTATAAAAGCATTATGGGTAATCTTCTTTATGCATGTCACACCAGGTCAGACATTGTATACAATGTCCATAGACTTGCACAGTTCATGCACAATCCTTGTGAACAACACCTTGCCGCAGTGAAGCATGTGCTACACTACTTCAGAGGTACATTGAATTTTGGACTCGTGTTCTCTCCCACAATCAAACAATGCTAGCTTGTTGCATTCAATGATGCAGATTAGGGAGGAAGCTTGGATGATAGGAGATAAGTATCAGGAAATTGTGTGTTTCTTGGTGGCAATTATGTTGATGGAGGTTATGGAGTCCTATTAATTCCACCTTTGTCGGATTGTAGTATTTAAGATGTCGGTCCCACGAGGAATGAGTCAACCTTGCTACTTCTTATGACTGCACTAAGGAAACTAAAAACACAAGTAATTTGAAAGGTTGAATTATAACTAAGATAATTATAAAAGCATAAAATAAATTAACAAAATAATAAGATAAGGCGAGGCTAGATTTAGTGCTTTGTAGAGGAGAATCAAGTTATGTTAAGTATTCACTTATTAATGTAATGGGTTGAACTGTCGCCTCGGCGGATCGCAAAAAGGATCGCTGCAACTGCCTAGACGGGGTTATGTCTTGTCGACAATTCAACATTCCATAGTTCGATAGAGCATCCTTGTATGTCTTCTTCCTTATCCCTAAGCAAAGAGAATTGTTGAAACCCATGTCTTGATTATACCTCCCAGCGTGAATCAAGGGCGGACAACAGCCAAACATGTGCGTCTTATTAATCGCTAAAATCCTTGACGAATTAGTCAATGTCCATGAGCAAATACCGTATTCTCTCGTTTCGTAAACCTATATCTCCCGATGCTAGGCAAATGAGTTTTTCTCACATACTTATCTTTCGAGCTCATATGCAAGAAAAGTAACTACCAAGAGAGAATAAACTATAAAATAGGTTTTGCATTAATAAATATCAAACATAACATAACCTCCATCTTCGACTACTCCACAAACAATATAAACCTCCGAAAGACTTAGAACATGATGGAGGCGACGACTAAAGGTATAATAATGTGAGAATCTATCTCGACTCCACACTAAACTTAAACCTAATAAGTGTCTTATATAGTCTAAGCCCTAAGTTGATCATTCCATATAAGGAAAGAGTTCCAAACGGGAAAGAAATCTAATTCCTAATTAAACTATATTAATTTAATCTTATTTTCTAAAATATCTCTTCTTTCCTGCGGTTGGCTTTGACATGGGCTTGACCTCCTAACTAAGTTTTCTTCTTTCTCTTATTCTTTGTCAATTAAGTTCGGTATTTTTTCCTCTTTCTGTTGAGAACCAATTGTGGTCTTTTACGCTGCTGCGACGACCTTTAAAGTGCTGTCGTGGCAGGTGTTTCGTCTGCAATTCAACATCTTTTTTTGACCCTCTCTTTGATATAATTTCTTTTCTAAGAAAGAAAACTATCAAACGTATATGTTTTATGCCAAAAAATAGATAATTCATAAAGTTAGTGTTCAGATATTGAGATGTGAAAAATAACCAAAAATATTCTATTATCGCCTTTAATTTTGTTTTTATTGGTAATAAACGAGTGAGAAAATGATATAAAAATAAGGACTTTTGAGTGCTCATCACTGGTGATCTGAAACTCTAAGAAACAAAAGGTGGTGCCTCGATCCACCAAAGAAGTTGAATATAGAGGGCTTGTAGATGTAACCTTATAAGTTACTTGGTTAAACAGTTTACTCGATGAAATGGGAGTTAAGACTCAAGACATAACTACGATATGAAGTGACAACTCAAGTGCTATTTCTATGAGTGCCAACCATGTGTATCATTCCAAGTCCAAACATGTTGAAATGGATGTTCATTTTGTAGGTGAAAAGGTGGCAGCGAGGAAACTTAAGGTGAATTGTGTACCTACAAATTGTCAAGTGGCTGATGGAATGACTAAACCTCTCTCAAAGGCATATTTTGAATTATTTCGACAAAGGCTAGGAATGTTTTCGATAAAAAAGGTTGAAGAAGGAAGGAGTAGGAAGGATATTGAGTATTGAAGTTGTTAGGAAGCTTCTAGGTCCAGCTGGTTCAACAGCTCCAACTATTCTCAGTTTTTTTTTCAGTTTTTCCTACTTGTATGCGTGCTCATATGTGAATAAATACACCTGAGAATCATTGCAAATATCTTCTTGAGTTTAATGAACTTTCAGCTTAATATTGTTCTTCATTTCCTACTTCTCAATCAATATGTTATCTTTCGCAAGTGGTCTTGGAGCCTAGAATCTTACGCTCTTGCTGCTCAAGTTCTTTCTTTCTCTTCTTTCTTTTTTTTTTTGTTTTTTCCTTCTCTTGACAACAATGGCTACTCCAAATCCACTTCCCACTCAAGAAATAGTTGAACTATCAAGAAGTGCAAAGATGTTTACCAATAAACGAGTTAATGCGGTTCTTGATGAACTCAATTTTTTGCTATAGAAACAACAAATTCTCCTCACGGTTCATAGCCATCGTTTGGAACGGTTACTCACCGGTGTGGCCAGACCACCTCCTGATACAGTGGTTAAAAAGAGAAGCGATCGTGTTCTTGTAACCCTTAAAATTTATCTAATTTCTTAGAATAAAAGTTAGGGTTTACATTACTGAAACTTGATTTGCAAGCTAAGTTTTTATAAAATTAAAAACAAAATGATACGAACAAATTATTTAAAATAGTTTATTATCAAAAATACTAAAAGCTTATCCAAACATTAAATAAAGTTCAACCCAACGTTAAATAATATTACAGTCCAAAAATTCCGAAATAAAATTTCGAATCCAAAGTTTATTACAAATAACAAAATATCCGAAATAAATAAAATAGTCTGAAAACTAATAAACATACGTAAATAGTATGAAAGTAGAAATCTCCAAGTACCGAAGTAGTCTAGGTCAAAGACCTGAAACAGGAAACTGAGAGAGTGTAAGCTAGGGAGCCTAGTGTGTCTCTAGAGTACAGATAAATAGGATTTCAGAATAATATATGCAGATGATGTGGTGTATGCATGAAATGCGCCCAATTCCGAAAACCAACAGAAGAGTAGGTTCCCCTGAACCACTCTAACTCCATCACACCAGCAGAAGTGAAAACTCGACCCGTAGGTGGAGCCACTGATCAAAAATGGTATCTCGACCCGTAGGTGAAGCCACTGAACAGAAGTGATAAATCACTAACTTCCCCGTACACATATAATCTACCAGATGTAATGTCATATGCACATACAGAATCAAAATGCATGCATTATAATCTAACAGGAGGCAAGCATAACAAATAGCAGGATCAGAAATGTAATATCAGGATGATGCATGATCATGTGGATTTAACAGAAATTGAACATACTAAAAAACAGAATCAACAGAAGAGAACACACCTGGACAGAAGGCTCAACGATGATACTGACGTTAATTGGACTCGGCTCTACCACTAGAATGAGCAGGAGTAGAACCTACGAATAACCATAATCATTAGACACCCTACTATGCCACTCTATTGATAAGTACACTAATTAGAAATTAACCAAAACTCACGTGCGGGTTCCGAATGCTGATGGATAGGCGGTCATCTAGGAGGAGGAGGCAGATGCTCGGGGTCGGAGTGTATGTCACCTGAATCAAACAGAAACTGATTCAGAATCTAAAACAGATAACTGAACTTAAAAGCCCTAAAAATGATACTTCGGGTTCGAATTTCGAAAAAAGGATAGTGCCATCGGACTCAGGACGTCGAAAAACATAAAGTGGGCTCGGGTCGAAAAAGTCAACACTGACGTCAGTAGATGACGTCGTCAGGTCAACGCTGACGTTAGTAGATGACGTCATCAGGTCAACGCTAACGTCAGCTGATGACGTTAGCAGTAACGTCAGTGGATGACGTCAATAGTGACGTTAGCAGGTTACGGGTTGGGTCGGATTTTGGTTCAGGTCGGGTTTCAGGTAGGGCTGGGTCAGGTTTCGAGTCGGGTCGAGTCAGACACGGGTTAGGACAAATTTTCCCGAGAAAATCTAGATTTTCTAAATTTTCCAGGAAAATTCTGGAAAAATTTTATATCCTCCCAGGCCAATTTTCGATTGATTTCGATGCCTCTTTCCCTTATTAGATTCGATTAAAACCGCAATAAACACTCCCCTGGACCAGATTTCGATTCAAACCAAGATTAAATACTTAACAACCAAACAAACTGATCAGAAGAACCAAAGGGGATGAAGGAAAATTACCGAACACACACTCGAAGAAAAGAGATCACGATCACAACGAGAGAAAAGCAAGGAAAGAACAAAAAAGGGGAATCAGATTGTTTATATGAGCAAGAAATAAAAGGGGAAAATATATCCCAAACAGAATCGAAACATAACTCGGGGAAGGGAGTTTCCAAATCCAAAAATTGGTATAATCGCACAAGAAGGGCCTAAAATCTTAAAGATTAAAAACGGTGCCCCTAACTTCCAGAAATTGCAGAATGATCACTGAATCAGACTTAAAAATCCCTAAATTTTTATGGCACAAAAATAGGGATTTAGGTTCGATTTGGGAAAAAAGTTTTAGGGTGTTATAGTTCTAAATGAGGATTATGAGATATATGTTGCCCAAGACAGCGCTCTTGCGTCTTGGTTGCTTTCAACCATCCGTTCGAGTTTGCTCCCTCAGTTTTGTAGGTGCTGAAACTGAAGCCATGGTGTGAAATACTGTCTTGCAATTTTTTGCAAACAAGTCGACCACTAGTGTCATGGGTCTCCACTACAAGTTGCATTCCATTCCAAAGGGTGAGTTGAGCATGTAATCCTACCTTACACAGATAAAAGAAGTGTGTGATGTGTTGTCTAGTTGTGACAGTCTTGTGTCGGATCTTGAATACATTGTCACTATATTAAATGGATTACCAGCTAAGTATCATTCGTTTAAAGCGATCGTTATGACCAACAAAGATTCGTTTACTTTAGATGAGGTTAAAATCGTGTTTATTGATGTAGAAGCACAGTTGTAAGGGTTTAATACCCAGCAAATGCTACCAATGCTTGCGAATGTAACATATTTGCATCCTTTCAATGTCATTCAGGGAGGGTGTTCCCATACTAATCAGGTTTTTGGGTACAATGCACAAGCTATGCTACCTATAATGACTAATGTGGCACAGGTTCAGTCATCTGCTGTCAATTAGGGAGGTCGATTCTATTAAGCTCAGAACTCAAGTGTAAAACTTGGATACTCAGTCGATCGATTCTGGCAAAGATTTAATAAAAAATTTGTTGGAGTTATGGTAGGAAATGCAACAAAAGATTCAATGAATGTGAATATAGCTTCAATGTGTGATGAACAAGCCTTCTTATCTTGTTTTGGTAGTGGACAATCACCTGCGATAGCTACATCTGATACTTGGATGGTTGATTCGGGAGCAACTCACCATGTGACACCAGATGCAAACAAGGTGATCAATGGTACTGAGTATACAGGCACAAGTAAGTTACTTGTGGATAATGGTCATGGATTAAGTATCTCTAAATCTGGTTTTACAGTTCTTAATACAATATCACGTAGTCTTGTTATAAATTAATTATTTCATGTTTCCTCCATTACTAAAAATTTTTCTTTTTATGTCCAAGTGTGCTAAGGACAAGTTGGTGTACTTTGAGTTCCATGTAAATGATTGCCTGGTGAAAGATGAAGAAACTAGAGATATGCTGCTGAAGGGTGTTGAACATCAAGGTTTGTATCGATTTGATGTCGGTTCTAACACTACACCTACTTGTAATTCTAGTGTAGTTGAAGCAAATATAACTAGTTGTGCAAATTACATTTGTGCACTTTGGCACAAGAGACTTGGGCATCCAGCTCTCATACCTCTAGTTCAAGTTTATAAATCTATAAATGTTCATGTTTCTAATAAAATGGTAGTTGACTCCACTATGTGTACAGCTTGTAGAATAAGTAAAAGCCATAAATTGCCATTCAAGTCATCCATAACAGTTTACACCACACCTTTTCAGGTTGTGTTTACAGATCTATGGGGGCCGGAACATGTTGACTCCAATGGATTCAAATACTATATGTCATTTGTCGATGGCCATACTCGATACTGTGCTTCAAACCATTTGTCAATGACTCCAGAACCAATTTGACATATCCATTAAGGAGGTACAGTCAGATTGGGGAAGGGAGTATCAAGCCTTATCTCTTGTGATTCAAACCATGGGAATCAAGCATAGGCTTGTGTGCCCTCATACGTCTGAGCAAAATGGGATTGTTGAGAGGAAGCACAAGCACCTTGTTAAAACTAACCTTACTCTATTAGCTCAAGCATCGCTTCCATTCAAATTTTGGTCATTTGTTGTTAGTACTGCTACTTTCCTCATTAATTGATTGCCATCTTCAGTGTTTTAGGGAGTGTATCCTTTTGAAAAACTCTTTCAAAAGACACCAGACTATAGTGTTCTATGAGTTTTTGGATGTACGTGTTTTCTTCATCTTCGAGCCTATCACACAAACTCTATCAAACCTTGCACTTTTCTGGGTTATAGTGCAAACCATAGAGGCTATCAGTGTATGGAATCAGATGGTAAAGTGTATATCTTGAGACATGTTATATTTGATGAACATGTTTTTCCTTTTGCAGAAAGAGGAAGAGATACAAGGGTACCTACAAGCCTAGTGGTTCACCCAGCAGCTTTACTTGGTGTATTTCTCATAGTTGATGGTGCAACTAGGGTTTGCATGGATACATGCATTGATTCTCGAGGAAGAAGTTCATCACCAGGTGTCTCTAGAAATATTAAAGATACAAGACAGTCTACTACTCCTAATACTATTGAGATACGATCTAGTGCTACAATCCTTACACCATCTGTTGCCAAATGCAAGATGTTCTTCCAACAGATGATGTTGCATACGAACCTGGTCAGTCTTTTGATCAGATGAATGCCCAATCTCAAGTGGATGTTAGAATAAGTGAACCAGGTCAGTCAGTTGAGCAAGATTATGTTACGTTTGATTCAGATGAAAGTATGAATGGCATTGAGGATTTAAGTTTGTCTCGAGGGTCACTTCCTGGTGCCTCGACTGTAAATGAAGATGTTGAGCTACCTGAAGAAGATACTAGAAGGAATGTTCCTCCTATAGCTCAGCTAGTTGTAAGTAACACTCATCACATGATTACAACAAGCAAAGTTGGTACTTACAAACCAAAGACCTTTGTTGCTGCTCTCGATAGTGAACTACTGGAACCCAACTCGATACAAGAAGCTCTTCAGGTGCCACATTGTAAGGCAACAGTTTTCGTTGAGTATACAACACTAATAGACAATGGGACTTGAACCTTAATTCCAGTACAAGAAGGAAGAAGTACAGTGGGGTACAAATTGCTATTTCGGATTAAAAAGAATACAGATGGATCTGTACAAAGGTATAAAATACGCTTGGTGGCTAAAGGCTATTCACAAGTCCCTGGTCAAGACTTTCATGACACCTTCAATCCTATGCTGAAGAATCCACAATAAATGTAATTCTATCACTTACAGTACACAAAGGGTGAAAGTTGAGACAAATGGATGTCAACAATGCCTTTCTCAATGGAGAATTGCATAAGATTGTGCTTATGGATCAACCAGAAGGTTTCGAACAAAAGGTTGTTGATGGGCCACGATTAGTTTGTAAACTAGAAAAGGCCTTATATGGTCTTAGGCAGGCACCTCGAAATTGGTATGCCAAGTTAAGGGACTTTCTACTGGAGATTAGCTTTTAAGGGTCGAATGTTGATACTTTCTTGTTTGTAAAGGATCTGATGTGTCACTCTATGTCCTTGTGTATGTTGATGACATAATAGTAACTGGTGGCTCAAGCATAGTAATTGAAAGAGTCGTGAAGCTGCTGGGAGAAAAGTTTGCACTCAAAAACTTTGATGAGTTGCATTTCTTCTTAAGGATGAATGTTATTAAGGTAGGAAATTCAATTATCCTGAACCAAAACAAGTACATAATAGAGCTTCTACAAAAAGTTCACATGGACAAAGCTAATGTCATACCAACTCCTATGATAACATCGTCAAAGCTTACACAAAATGTTGGAAGTCCCTTAATAGATTCCACTGAGTATAGAAGCATTGTGGGTAGTCTTCTTTATGCGTGCTACATCAGGTCAGACATTGTATAAAGTGTCCATAGACTTGTACAGTTCATGCACAATCCTTGTGAACAACACCTTGCTGAAGTGAAGCGTGTGCTACGCTACCTCAGTGGTACATTGGATTTTGGACTCGTGTTCTCTCCCATAAGCACACAATGCCAACTTGTTGTATTCACTGATACAGATTGGAGAGAAAGCTTGGATGATAGAAGATCAGTATTAGAAAATTGTGTGTTTCTTGGTGGCAATCTAGTGATCTGGAACTCTAAGTAACAAAAAGTGGTGTCTCGATCCACCACAAAACTTGAGTATAGAGGGCTCACATATGTAACCTCAGAAGTTACTTGGTTAAACAGTTTACTAGATGAAATGGGAGTTAAGACTCAAGACATAACTACGATTTAGAGTGACAACTCGAGTGCTATTTCTATGAGTGTCAACCATGTGTATCATTCCAAGTCCAAACATGTTGAACTAGATGTTTATTTTGTACGTGAAAAGGTGACAGCGAGGAAGCTCTAGGTGAACTATGTACCTGCAAATTGTCAAGTGGCTGATGGAATGACTAAACCTCTCTCAAAGATATATTTTGAATTATTTTGACAAAGGCTATGAGTGTTTTCAATAAAAGAGGTTGAAGAAGGAAGGAGCAGGAATGATATTGAGTATTGAAGCTGTTAGAAAGCTTTCAGGTCCAGCTGGTTCAACAGCTCCAATTGTTATATAATTATAAAATTATTAATTTTCTTATATTGGCAAATGATGAAGAATTGTTGGCTCTAGTTATCAGTCTTATTTAACCTTTAAATACCCTGATAATTGGCTCCTAGAAAAATGGACGAGGGGAATGAGCATTTGGATATTCATTTTTTGAAAAATATTTTTTCAGATTAAAGTCAAAACTCATAAATGATTATAAATAAATAATTTTTTGAGAAAAAAACTAGTATATTTGAATAATGTTTTTTAGTTTTTCAATCCAAAAGTAAAAATTGAACTTTCTAATTTTATAGTTAAAAATATGTAAATATATATGAAAATTTTGATCCAACAAATAAATAATAAATTAGGTCAAGGAGATAGAGTATGGACACAACAATTTAAAGGGAAAAAAATATAGACCTGGTTTCATGGACGAAACTAGGATTTAAATTTAGGAGGGGCAATAATCTATTAGACCTTTAAATTTAAAAATTGAAAGATAAAAAATTTTATTTAAATAATATTTAAATTAAAAAAATTAAAAATATAACTATACCAAAATATCTGGGAGGGGCAACAACCCCTCCTATGTAATACGTTGTATTATCCCTGCCTGACTTACCACATCGATATTGTCTTTATCCAATCATTAAATTAAATGTTAAAATTAAATATTAAAGCAAAACGGATACCCAATTTGTGGAAATTTTTTGGTTGTTTGAAATTAGTAAAAACGAATTAAAAGTTTAATGGTTATGATAAAAGTATATTGAATATCGAAAATGAATCAAAAATTTCTATAAAATATTTCTTCAAGTTAATTTGTCAGGTTAATTTTTTTATCGACAGTTAAAATGTCTATATTGTATATTTTAAAATTTTAATGATTATTTTCGAAGTGTTTTAAAAGTTTAGGAGTACATAAATTATCTTTTGCATGTTAAAAAGTAAAGGGTAAGTATAAATATTTATATTATAAAACTTTGAACTTTTAGTTTTAATTTTTTTTCTTCTATGAACATAGATGTAAACATATTTTTATATTAAAACTTAATTTAAATATATAATAATTTTTGGCTTATTTTAAACTTAAATGTTAAAATTTAAAATTCTCCTAAAATTTAACTTTTATATATTAAAAATTTAAATTTAAACCCAAAACTAATGATCAAACTCTAAAGTGTAAAAATAATAAATTTATAAAAATTAAAGTTTACTCAACTGTAACTAAATATTTTTTAAAAATATACTATATTAATAATATTTTAATTTTAGAATATCTTAAATATTAAAATATTATTTTAATATTTTATTTTTGAATCGATAATATTTTCGGAGCTATATTATATAGTTTAATATAATATTTTTTGTTTAATTAACATATCCGACTAATTCGGATTGACCTTCGCAGAAACATAATATAAGGACGATTATGTTAATCCAATTATCTTTTTTCACAGCATTAGTATTTAAATTTTTTACCATACTTAAAGGATCTAACGCATAATCCTAATAAATTAACTGATTATTAGTATTTATTAATAATAAAATATTATTATTTAATGATATTTAATATAATATTCTTATTTATTAATAAGATTATATTTTAATAATATCATTATTTATTAATTATGTATATTATTTAAAATATTAATAATACATGAATGATTAATAATACAATCAAAACAAATGCAAGTTAACAATAATATGAATAAAATAAATAGCAAATATAATAATTTTTCACGTGTAACAATATTATTATCCAAAGTAAGAGAGAAACAACACGATAAAATCAACGTCACAAAATAAGAGAGATCAATAAGAGATCCTTTAAGCTATACAAAGTTATATGTTAACCTAGTCATTCTTGTCGATACATTTATTATAGGGTTAATTATCGTGGAGATCACATTTGTTTGTCTTTAATACAAATTTAGTCATCGATTTTGAAAATCAATCAACATAGTCACATACGTTTTCGGGCTGTAAACTTATGGTTACTTCAACGTTAAAAGTCGTTAAGGGTTAACAGAAAAATGATTTGGCAAAATAATAAAAGGATAAATTACCTATATAGTCACTAAATTATTATTTTATTTTCATTTTATCTTTAATTTAACTCTCAAAATTTTAGAATTTATATTTTTAGCATCTTTCAAATTTAAGTTTACTCCCAGTTTATTACAATAACCATTAAGTGGTATGAAATTGGAATGAAATCCTTCAAGACCCAATATACCTCCTTTAACATCTACATAATTTCTTGAATCATCTTTAAAAAAGATTGTCTTACCAAAAGACACCCCCTAAAATACCAAAACTTGCATTAAAATATGAAAGATCAAGACGCATTATTCACATATGCAAGTCAAACACACATGGTCTAGAGAAAATGATCAAGGTCTTGAACAAAAAAATAAGATCTAAAATATTAAATAGCGATCAATAGCTTGTTGCCTCATGAGATGTCAAGCACTCTCAAAGTATCATGAGTATTATTGTCTGATTCAACTCTTTTGAGGGGAGATATATTGACTTCAAAGGTATTTTAGAAGAATAGTTTAGTTTTACTATGTAAGTCTTTAATCGGAAAGAAAGCTTTACCCTCGGGCCATTCTTAGGAGGGTCTCCACCAGCATCAGGAATTCTGGTTTCACAATCAGACAACAAGTGATCGCTACAAAAGTTTTAGTATCTAGATTTTAATATATTCAAAATCTAAGTTTAATTAGGAGTGAAAGAATATACCCTTTTATGAATGACTCTTCTACCATTATTGTACATTCAAACTTGTTTTATAGTAAAGAATCCACTGTATACATAATCTTATCATCATCATATATGAATCTTTTTTCAGCAAGTTTTGAAGAGTATGTTTGGTAAAGTTTATCAAAAAATTTTCTCCTAATTTATTTGCTTTGAAAAACTATATCTTCTCAAAAAATGGCAATCTACAAATTGTATTTTGGTAAATATTCATCTTTGAAAGTGAACATCTAGAATAAAAAGCATAATAAAAACACAAAATAAATCTATTATATATTGATAAAATATAGTATCTATAGAATTGACATAAACTTTGAGGTAATAGGCAACTAGGGATATTTTTTGTTTATTCGTCCTAACTTCACGCTTACTGAAAATAAAATACTTGAGAGGCTCCAAGATCTCTGACAACACATCCGATGGTATTGTTGGTGTCGATGGAGGTATGTATAGATGGAGATTTAAGTGCTTAATTATGTAGATGTTGAAGGAGGTGTATTGAGTTTGGGAGGATTTCATTTAGTTTTTGTCCCTCTCAACGGTTACGTAATAGAAAGGGAATAGACTTCAATTTTAGGAAGACGATGGAATTATAAAATTTTTAAATTTTAAGGATCAAAATAAAGATAAAATAAAAAATAAAATAATTATTCAGTGACTATATAGGTAATTTATTCTTTTATTATTGTGTCAAATCACCTTTCCGTTAACCCTTAATGTATTTTAATGTCGAAGTGACTATAAGTTTACAACCTGAAAACGTATGTGACAGTATTGGTTGATTTTTAAATTCGATGATTAAATTTGTACTATAAACAAACAAACAAACATGACCAATGCAATAATTAACCCTTTATTATAAGCTTTTATTTGAATTATATTGGTTATAATCTTAAATAACGAATCAACGTCTCTATCAATACCTCTAAAAAAATCTATGATTCCCTTGTTCTCAAATACTATAAATATAAGAGCTCCAAGTAAACATACTGAAATTAATAATTTTTAAATTAGTGAAATAATTTTTAATTTAATTTGAGATTCTTTTACTACATTAAGGTTAGAGGAATGATGTTCTTGTCAGGACCAAAACATTTTATTTTCTAATTTCATCACATAATTAGGTAAAGAAATCTTTCGAACTGTTAAAAAAAACTTTGTAATTGTATTTACATGTCTGCCCAACACAAGCAATCGTGTCGTGTTGTGTCCCCTCAGGCTCAGACACAGCTCGTATTCCTCTTGTAACGGTCATAATTATTACCGAGTTAAAATTTAAAACGCAGGTTTCCCCTTCACCGCCTTTCTCCCTCTTTCTTTAAATCAACAAACATTGCTACAGTGGAATCAATTCAAGAAACCCTTTTCTACTCTACAAACAAAAGCTTCAGTTGTTTCTTGGAAGAGAAAACAAAAGAAAACCTTCATTTGATCGGATGATGATGGAATCCGGAAGAAGAATAAGGCTGGTGATCAAGAAATCATCAATTTCCATGCCACCTGATGAACCCAATGTCACCACAGATATTGTGCCCGACCACACAGACCGCTGCCCTAAGAGTAAGAGGATGTTTCAAGAAACACAAAGTGGTTCGGATGCTGAGGTGGACGCCATGTTTGATAAGGTGCTGAAGAGAAGGAAGAAGATGGACGAGACGAATCCCATGGAAATATGGTTACTTGTGGAGAAAGTAATGGCCCTAATGGAGGTTGCCGCTGAAGAGGACATTCAACTCAACAGGCAAAGGAAACCCGCCATCAGAAAGATCCAAATGCTCCCTCTTCTCACCGACTACCTTTCCAAGAAAAAGCTTCAACAAGCGTTTCTGGGTCATGGGGTTTTGTCTTTGTTCAAGGATTGGCTTGAACCTCTCCCCGATGGAAGCTTGCCCAATGCCACCGTTAGAACTTCCGTTCTAAATATCTTGACTCATGTCCTGCCTGTGGATATAAGCTCTGAAGATATAAGGGAGCAATTGAAGAAGATTAACCTCGGAAAGGTCATTATGTTTCTGTCAAAATCGGAAGAGGAAACTGCTGCCAACAGACAACTTGCAAAGGATTTGGTTGAAAGCTGGAGCCGAAACATATTCAACCAGAGTGCATGTTATTCTGACCTGAGGAAACTGGAAGAAAGAGCTGTCGTTCCTTTCAAGAAGGCATTGTCAGTGAAGAAGCAATCCACAATGGAACCGAGGGTCAGGGAGGTTGATTTAGACTTGGATTTACTCCCCAAGCAATCATATTCAACAGCAATAACTGGTTCATGGCAGGCTGTTTCAATGCCTAAACCAACACCATTTGTTTATCGGGTGAATCCTGGATCGAATTACAAGCCAGAGATTGCAAGAAATCGTCTCAGATTTGAAGAACTGAGAGATTGCCAGAGTCGCAAAAGGATAGAGAAGAAGATGAGGATTTTGAAAAGATCGAATAAGAGGTCCCTGCAAGCTACAAAACTTTCTGTTAATGGTCGTTTTCCTATTGCAATGTAAATGTAATCCAACTTAGTTGTCTCGACTATGCTTGAAACTGTGGTTCTGAAGCTGTTTTCCCAAGGGAAATCAAACTGTTAATACCCATAGTCTGAATATTTTTTTGGTTTCATTCTTTTTTTTCTCAGTGGTTCATGTTCTTTGTTTGATTCTCGGTTCTTATATTTGAATTACAGTTTTCCTTTTCCTCTTCTTAGATCATAAGATGATGATTAGGAAATCAATGGATTGATGGCAAGTGTCATGCCTGCAGTCCTCTTCTGTATTGATAATAGCTTCGGTTTCTAATGTATCTGTGGCATTTGAAGACTAGATTCTGTTTCTGCTCGTCTTTAACTATGTATTCAAATGATTGTCTAAGGCTACCTTCTGATTTAACCAAATGCATGTAAGAAATTTGGATTGGTCAGATGTGAAAAGTTAATTACAATCTTCTTCACACCTTTTTGATCCTTCTTGTCATGCTATTTCCTTGTATAAGTTGCAGTTTCTTCAGACAGTACATATCAGGACAGCACAAATGCACTACAATGGAGTGTGGTCAGGAATCAGCAAATCTGAAGACTCTTGTTTTTTGCATCTACATTAACTGATAAAAAACATCTTTTTAAACTACAAGCGAAATTGGATGACTGCCTGTTATCCTGGAACTCAAAATTTTTCATCAAAACCAATTAGCACTACTTCCCAGCTTAGCAGGAATAACTTTCAGCAACAAGAGGGAGGCCCGGAGTACTAAGTTCTTGGTCTTCTTCCATTGAACCAGGTCCTACTTGTAGACAAAGACGACAGTCACGCTCTCCTTCAAGGGGACGTTCCTCTAACGGCACTATGCTCTCGCTTGTGAGAGCTAAGCTCCTGCAGTAAGTTGTGGATGTCCAAAACAAAGTGATAACATCAGCACTGTTGTAATTGGAACTTAAACGCTCGAGAGAGTGGTAAACATACAGAAACCGACACCTCCCAAGCAAAACGATAAATATTTTCCTCATGTTAACTTATCTGGGAATTCTTCATCACCAGACAGTTCAGGTTTCAAAATGGGATGTTTCTGCATTGGAGTTTTCTTCTACAACATATATATAACATCAATCAACCTCTTCCAAATTATATATCTGATTACCTTCTCTAAATACATTTCAATTCAAGAACAAGCACCCCATGGCCCATACTAGCACGAGAACAAATGTACTCCAAGACACTAAACAAGCATCAATTAGAACTAGATAACCCTGTAAATGACTAGCTAACACCTATCAATGCTATTGTAGGAATTACTATATTTGTAATTTGTAATCTGGAAAATAAAAACTAGTTAACCTAATTGCCTAAATCAGAATCCCAATCCCAAACCTGGTACCAGACAGCTAATCAGACCATTACCAACTCCTAATGTTGTGATCAAACAAATCCAACACCTTATCGAGACCCCCATCATCCAACAGTACATGAGAAAACGAATGTATTTCAAGGCACTAAACAAACAGAAATTCGAACTAGTTAACCATGTAAACGACTAGCTAATACCTACCAATGCAGTAATATAAATCAGTATATTTGCAATCCGGAACAATAATTACTTAGCATAATTGCATAAATCAGAATCACATACCTGGTACTAGCCAGCTAGTCTGACCAATTCCCAATGTAGTGATCCAACAAATCTAGAACCTCATCGACACCCACATCGGATCCGCCACGAGGCAAAAGCCGATCCAATGCCATTGCCTCCTTAACCCTAGCCTCTCTCAATAAACTCCGAATCACCCTTTTTCTAAGACCCTCCCCAGGTAAAAGATGAACCCTCAACATATCCCTCAGAACCATCAATCCCTCAAGAACCAACCCACCACCACACAACCCACCAACCAATACCCCATAGGCACACTTGTCTACCATAGAAACACAAGGGGAGCCAGGCTTGAGCATCCACTTGTACACTTTTGAAGCGTCTTTAGGCCTACCCTTTTTGAGAAAAGAAGCAATGAGCATTGTAAAGATGGGGGTCACATATGGGTGACCTCGTGGGATGCGGTTGAGGAGTGACATGGACAGTTTCAGGTCGGGCTGGAGAGTGAGGGAGTGGATGAGAATGGAGAGTGAGAGGGAGTTGGGGTTTGGGGGAGGATTAGGGAGAGTGAGTGCGACGGTGGAGAGGCGGTCGGAGAGACAGAGGCGTGGGAGGAGGAGGTTGATCTTCTGGAGTTCCTGGTAGGTGAGTACGGGCGCAGTTGGGGGTTTTGCGTTTAGTAAAGTTTGTGTTAGGTTGGGTACGGTTGAAAAGGAAGGTGGAGTTGGGACATTGAAGGGAAAATGGAAGTTCATCTTCCACTTCAGAGTCTTGTTCATCGCCATGTGGACGGAGAATCGGCGATTTGGTTTTTTATATTCGCTTGTGATTTTACTTTACTCCTAGCCCGGCAATTAATAAGTTCAGTGAGCATTTTCGGATATCAAATACGATTAATTCCATTCGTAAAATTAAATATATAAATTTTTCTATTAATAATATAGTGATCAGTATTTGATTTTAAAATATATATATAATTATTTAGATATTAAATTTTGACATGTATCTAAAAATAATGTTTGTTTAGAGTATGTTGACACATTAAATTAAATAATAGATATTTTTATTAAACCATTAAACAAAGGGTAAACTACACCAGTGACCACCCAATAATTTGGGGATACCTATTTTGACCACCCAACTAAAAAACTCGTCAATCAGGTACCCTAACTTTGAAACCCTACCTATTTTGGCCACTGCCGTTAAAATTCTGACGGAAAAGTTAACAGTGATGACGTGGCAGTTAATGGTGATGACGTGGACGTTAACTAAAATTTTTAAAATTACATATTTAATCCCTCTAATTTATTTATTATTTTAACAAATCGATTGGGTGATTAATTTTATTTATTAATTTATTTTTATAATTAATTAATATACGTGTCACCACCTGGTTGGTGAGAAAGAAGGGAAGAATGAAAATGAAGTGATTATGCCGAAGAGGGGATTTGAACCCTTGACCCTTTGCGTAAAAAACAAAGGGCTAAACCAATAGGCCAATAGAATTTTGTGATATAAAACCCGAAAACGTGGTATTAAATGGTTATATCTTAGTATTTGAATTACTTTAACAAAGGTCAACTGTTTAAATCAATTAATATTTAAATAAAAATATTAAATATTTAGATTTTAATTATTCAAATAAATTAAAATCTAAATATTCAAATAAAAATATTTAGATTTTAATTATTCGAATATTTAAATTTTGTTGTTTAAATATTTTTATATTTTTTGTTCGAAAAATTAAAATCTAAATATTTTTATTTGAATATTTTTAAATTCAAATATTAGAATATTCAGATTTTTATTCATATATTCGAATAAAAAATATTTAAATATTTATGATTTTTATTTGAATAAATTAAAATCTAAATATTCAAATAAAAATATTTAGATTTTAATTATTCGAATATTTAAATTTCGTTGTTTAAATATTTTTATATTTTTTGTTCGAATAATTAAAATCTAAATATTTTTAAATTCAAATATTCGAATATTCATGATTTTTATTCATATATTCGAATAAAAAATATTTAAACAACGAAATTCAAATATTCGAATAAATTAAAATCTAAATATTCAAATAAAAATATTTAGATTTTAATTATTCGAATATTTAAATTTCGTTGTTTAAATATTTTTATATTTTTTGTTTGAATAATTACTGAAACGTTATCACTTAATAAAATATGTGAAAATAATTTTTTACACTAAAATTATTTGGCCTAGTGGTTCACTTGTTGATAAGGTGCTAGTTATGTTGAGGGTTGTGAGTTCAAATCCCCTTGCATACAAAAAACTCTACATTTTATTTCTTCCACTAATCATTCACCAATCCGGTGGTGACACGTGTCATCAATCGATTGGATGGTTAATTTTATTTATTAATTTAAAATTAGGATTAAATTAAAAAAATAAATAAATTAGAGGGATTAAATGTGTAATTTTACCGATTTTAATTAACAGCCACGTCACTGCTGTTAACTTTTCCGTCAAAATTTTAACGGCAGTGGCCAAAATAGGTAGGTTTCAAAGTTGGGCTACCTGATTGACGAGTTCTTTAGTTGGGTGGTCAAAATAGGTATCCCCAAATAGTTGGGTGGTCACTGGTGTAGTTTACCCTTAAACAAAGAATGTTTTTAGACCTTTAAGAGAGGGTTAGATCTAACTAGGTTAACTTGAATTTTTTATATATTTTATGCAATTTTTGTTTGAATCTTGTTAAAATCATGTCTATGTTATTTTGTATCTAAATATTTCTATGCATGTTGCTAGGGAGAATATAAATTTATTTGTTCATCTTAATCATGTCATTTTATCATAAACATGCATTTAGGGGTTTTAGAGATTCATTTCTAAAATTTTAGAAGCCTTTCTCTATAGAGCCTAATTAAATAGTATCAAAACGGGTTTCAACAGTTTCGATACCGTCTCGTAGTGTTCTTAATTAAGATATTTCTGGATAAGTTGGTATCTAAACGCCTCAAATGCGTTTCAGCGATAAGGGAACACGGTGGTTGCGCGTGGAGACGAGCGAGAGAAGAAAAGTCTCTGAGGCAGTTGAAAGAACGCCCGTGCGCTACATGCGTGCGTGAAGAAACTGGTGAGCCATGCATGTGGCGCGTTTAGATTCCAGACGATTCTTCTCTTCTTTGCTGACGACTATTAGATTAATTTCAGATCTAATGGTCCAAATGTAACGACTGCACAATACAATAGAGGTGGACTAGAGGTTTTATTAGCTTATAGGTTTAATGTATTGGGCCCGAACAGGCTGAATGTATAATATATTTTAGGTTTTATTGTAAATGAATTGTCAATAAAGAACATGGACTTGCATTAATTAATGGACTACTTTATTCTTATATGGGCTTTTATTTATTTGATCCATATACATATAAAACATAATTAATAAATATAATAATAATAATAGTTGTAATAATATAGTAAAAGGATGAAATTAAAAGAAAAAATAATAAACTATATATTAACAAACACATAAATATATATATTTTTTTGAATTTTCAATTTAGTCGTAATGTACTATGATGTATAAAAGCTAAATAATATACTAACAAAGGTACCGTAATAATAGTATAAAATAATAGTAATTAGAAAGGCATTTACAATAATTAAGTTAAATAATAATTATTTTTGAGATCTTCGGATAGTATAATAATGATAATAACTTAATAACATAAAGTAAAAGTAAGAAATAATATGATCTATGTACCAAAATAAATAAATAAAAGAAACAGATATTATATGAAAATATAAAACTAGTAGTATATTTGATCGTAATTGGGCAAATTTGTAAAATTAAAATTGATTTTGATGTAACAAATATGTTTGAGGACTATTTTGAAATAAATTTTTAAGTTCATAAGTCAAAAACTAAACTTTAAGTCAAACCAAAAAGACCAAAAATATTTTTCTAAGTATTTTACTGCAGGAGTTTCGATACCATTCAAACCATGTATCGAAACCATGCTTTAATATTTAAAATATATTAAATAATGATAAGGCGTTTCGATACCAGTTTCGATATTCCCTAACGACTTTCTAAGTTTTAAATATTTTTTATTGTTGGTGACAATTGAGCTTTAAATATTAATTGATCCGTTTCGATACTCATTTCGATATCGTGGATCACAGTCTACTCTCAGTATTGAAACCCGTTTCGATACACCCCTGCTTTAAAAACCAAGCGTTTCAATACCATGACCTCTAGTTTCGAAACCCCTATAATAAATGCACGTCTCTTTCTTCTTTTGTACTGTTTCGAAACAGGTAGCCCGTGTTTCGATACCAAATGTTGCAGAAGTGCATTTATGATGGGAAGATGAAGCTTCAACGTCTCTATTTATAATCCCAACAACCCCAACGATTAGAAATCAATGAGAAGGTATAAAATGAAGCATTTCAAGCAGCTTTAACAACTATTGAACCTCAAGCAAATATCCAAGCATTCCAATCCAACTCCAAGCACTTCATTGCAATCTTTGTCTCCCAACTCTTGTATTTCAATTCATTTATTTTTAATTGAGTTTAGGGAGTGTTATTTTATAATTGAGGTAAATTATTCTTGTGAGAAAAATCAAATTGCCTATTTCTTATCTCTTGTAATCTCTTTTGAGGTTTAAGTTAATTTTGGGTAGAAAATTGACTTGTTGTAAAGGTTAGTACTTGAACCTAGAAAAAGGTCTAATTCATTAATAAATTGGTTAGAAAATCCTTAGAGGAATCTAAGGTAGTGGATGTAGAGTTTATTTTAAAGCTTGAACCACTATAAATCTTATGTCAAATTTTTCATTTTTCTACCAAATCTTCCAAACAAAATTTTAATTGTCGATTCACCCTCTCTTGGCCAAATTCATTGTGTGATCAACTCAACAAAATCTTTTTGTGAGAGAAACATTTTTATTACCACTCTTCTTATTTGTAAACCTTGTGAGGTTGAATCAATATTTGGGTAGAAAGATTGATTCATTTGTAATGGTTATCACTTTAACTAAGAAAAGGGTCGAATTAATTAATGAATTGGGTTGAAAATCCTTAGTGGGAGCTAAGATAGTGGATGTAGAGCTTGTTCGAAGCTTGAACCACTATAAATCCCGTGTTCTTTATTTTTTCAATATTTTTCAACCCTCCACAAAAATTTTTAAATGGTCAATTCACCACCTTTTGGACAATTTGATTGTTATATCCACTTAATACTCTCTAAACGGCTCTAAATCATCTTCAACATTCACCAATAGCTAGAAAATCATTTGGGAAGATAAAAAGATCATTCAAGCGCCAACAATAATCAATGATCTTATTGACAATCAAGTATTAGTGTTTAAATTCTCATCTTTGTATAAATTACACTTATTAAGCTTAATTGTAACATATCCTCAAGTGTATAGAATTTGGGTGAATTCTTTAGATTGAACAAAAACCTTTAAGAGGATTTCAGTTTGCTTAAAATTTCTATTGCTTCAGTGGTTTCCCAAAGCTTAATTTATGAGCTTTGGATGCTAGGCTTGGTGAATGAGTCTAGGTGGTAAAGATTTCTTAATGAATTGGTTAAAATCTTTAATGAAGAAGTCAAGGTAGTGAATATATGCTTTGGTTAAAATTTTGAATCACACTAAATTCTTGTATAATAATTTTTCTTATTTTTTGTTTCCACCGTCTACACCAAAATTGTACCTTCTCCACTACTTGGCTAGCATAATCAATTGAAGGCACATCAAAATTAACAATTGGTTTTAGAGTGAGGTTCAATCGAGAGGGATTAACATTCTATTAAAATGATCCGGCTAACATCTTATCAACCAATGATCTATGGCATAACCAATCAACAAGTCACAATTCTTTAATGGTGAGCGTTATGCCTACTGGAAGAATAAATGATGTACTTCATTAAAGTCATCGATTGCCTTCTCTGTGACATTTTTGAAGAAGTCTTCTTTGTGTCAACAAAAATAATAAAACAAGATAAAAATACGAAAGACAAGAAGAAGATAAAGTTCAATTGCGAAACCTTGCAAATTCTATTATGTGCATTAGGCCTTGAAGATTCAAAATATTGTTTACCTCTATCTTTTGGCATATTTCTCTTCTTTTTTAAGTAGTTTGACCATTCTTTTTATTTTATACTTTTTCAGGGTTAGATTCGACGCTGTCATGACTGATCAAGACATATGTTTTTCTTGTAACCCTCTAAAATCGATTAAGAAGAAAAGACCAGATTTATAAAGTTATCGTTAAAAACATTTCACTCAATTAATAGATTTTCAGTTTAAATGACCTATAAAACAAAATAATTATTAAATAACAATAATTAACATAAATTATCACATTTTTTATAAAACTCAAACATTATAAAAATATTCTGATCATTTAATAGATATTTAAAATTAAGTTTATAAATGCATGCTAAAATATAATCTCAAAATATAAAATTTTATAAGTCTGAAATACGTATATATCCCCAAACAAAAAATAATTATTATTAGATAGTGTAAAATAAAGCTTATATATATAATAAATTATCCCATTAAAATATGAGGTCATCCAAGTATCGAATATCATAAGAGTCTGAGTATCTAAAAGAATAAATATAGGGATGTTAAGCTTGAAAGCTTAGTATATCTCTAAAGTACAAGCAACCACAAAAATAAAATAATATTTTTATTTTCTGATAAAATTTCTTGAAAATAAGCTAAATTTGAATCATAATACGATGACCGGTTCACCTATTATTAATTAGAGGTGCTAATTAAATTAAGCAATTTTTGAAAAGTTTGAGCCTGATTATATTCAATTTAGTGTGAAACATAAATATGGATACCGGAAATAGGGAGAAGATTTATATTCTATTTTTGTGGCTTCACCCAATAATAAAGGAATATAATTCTCTTTGTTGTCTATATTTATGCTCTCATATTAAAATTTTAGGTTTAAGATTTATGATTAAGGTGTAAGGTTAGTGTTTATAATCTGAGCTTAAAAAATTTATAAAATATTATTTTTAAGGTTTATAATTTATGATTTAAAATTAAAGTTATAACTTAAAATTTAATTTTTTTAATATTATGAAATAAAAAATAAACGTCTAGGTAAGGGATTTCTGTCTACAGCTATAATTGTCTTTGCATTTAAATAGAGGTATTAGTTTTCCTTTTTAATTAAATCTTAGGGGATAAATAAGTATTCTTCAGAACAATAGAATAAGTAAAATTTTTATCAAAGATCATGGTTTGTGTACTTTTCCTTATATTTGAATAAATAAATAAATAAAAATAATAATTTAAATTATTTAAACAGCTAATAAAAAATAAAAATCTATTTATTTTTACAATTTTTATTTTTTATATTCTCTAATATGAATTTATTTTATTATCCACGTGTATTTTATAAATTAGAAATCTATTAGGTTTATCTAATATGATCCGTTTCCTATTAGGTTAACTATTAAACATATATAAATAACAGTGCATGAACGCTGAAGCATACGCTTGAAACCTAAGAACAAAGTAAGAGTTCTCATCTACCTTCATTCAAAGCGATAGTGCTGATGAATAAGAAATCATCCATGGCCGAAGGTTCCAATATCATCCAACAGATTGTGAGAGACGAGCAAAACGATTGCCGTAGAAATACCACCAAGAGAAAGCTGAGTGATCAAGAGGAGATGTGGGACTGGTTGCTCAACTCTGATGATCAAAACCAAGAAGAAGTTGAAGAAACCAGTTCAAAACCTAATATCCTGAGAGATGATGAGATCGAGGCGATGTTCGACAAGAGAAGGAAGAAGACGGATGAGAAAAATCCTCAACACATTGGATTGCTTGTTGAGAAAGTAATGGCTCTACTAGAGGTTGCGGCCGAAGAAGACATCGAGCTGAACAGGCAAAACAAACCTGCGATTAGAAAGATACAGGCCCTGCCTCTTCTTACGGATTTTCTCTCCAAGAAATATCTTCAACTAGAGTTTTTGGACCGTGGGTTTTTGAGTTTGCTCAAGATTTGGCTCGAACCACTACCCGATGGAAGCTTGCCCAACACCACCGTTCGAGCTTCCCTTTTGAATATCTTAACTCATGCCTTCCCTATTGATATAAGCCGGGAATATCCAAGGGAGCAGTTGAAGAAGAGTGGCCTTGGTAGAGTCATCATGTTTCTATCCAAATCAGATGAGGAAACCACTGCCAACAGAAAACTTGCAAAGGATTTGATCAAGAACTGGAGTCGAATCATATTCGACAAGGGTACAAGGTTTTCAGACCTAAGAAAATCAGAAGAAAAGGTTGCGATTCCTTTGAAAAAGACATCACCACCAGTGAAGAAGCAGTCAACAATGCAACTGGTGGAGGCCGACTTAGATTTGGAGTTACCTCCCAAGCAATCATATTCAACAGCAAGGAGCGGAGTATCTGTGCCTGAAGCAGTACCACGTGCATATGCGATGATTCCTCGAACAAAATCGAAACCAGAGGGAGAGGTTGAAAGAGCTCGTTTGAGATGCATTGCACAGAGAGACTGCAAGAGTTACCAAAAGATGGAAAAGAAGATGAAGCGGATGAAAAACTCGAATAAGAAGACTATGCATATTCCCTTTAGTACTTGTAGAGCTCCTTTATGATCATATATGTAAACAAAACTAAATTTAGTAGTAATAAAGATTTCAGAATTATTCTCTGCAAATTTCAACATCTCTGCGAATTTTAGTGCTTCCCCCTCTATGAGTTGATAATTGCCCTAACATTCTTGTCTCTCTGTACTAACAAATTTAATGCCTATAGAGTTGGTTATCATCAAAATGGCTTCTGATGGTCGCTATTGTTTGATTTTATTATCATATATGAAATATTTGTTCATTATTTTTCTCAAATTTCTAGGATTTAAAAGAAATCTGTATGAATTCATATGTAAAACTTGTTATGGAATTGAAAATAAAGTCTGGGTACTATTGTGAAAGGAAGAAGTCCTGAGTTCTTGATCATTTAGGTTCGAAAATTTTTGAGAGTTTTCTAGTTATATTTATTTATGTTTTAATTTAAATTAACTTGGTTCGATAAGTTCATGAGTTGTTCTTTAATTTTTATAATACGTTAATTTAGTGGATTTGTATATTTTTACTATATAGTTCAGATTTTGAAATTATTTCACACACTATTTGATCATTTTTGTTTATTTTAAGTAAATAAGTTTAACATGTAACGAGTCGAGTTGTGGAAAACAAAGTAAATTTTGTTTATTATTTGTTAAAAAATAAGGTAAAAGTTCTAGCAAGATTAACGATAAATGAGTCAAGTCGAGCAATAAATTTTTTTAATGAGTGTGATTCAGTCAAAATTTTATAGTGCTTGTTAAGTATCGAGTTGAATCGACCATAGGTAAACCAACTTTTAGCTTGAGTCGAACACAACTCTATTTATGATATACTAGCTCAATAAGTTTCCCATTATCAACACTTATTTATGTCCATCATCGGACGCTCCCAAAGATAATTGTATTACTAATCCCAAGCTTCCTCGAGAGCATAATGATGTCGGTCTTAACCTCCCAAGTGACTCCAGTAATGTGGATTCTATGAATGAGAGAGACACCTCTTATGGACCATTGATGATGGTGGCAAGACGATCTAGAAAGAATTCAAGACCCCAACCTGAATTGTCGATTGTACATCAAGACTTTGGGTTGAAATGGTCCTGATCAACCACGTTTTTGACTCCTCAAAAGATGGCTTTGATGTCCCAACAAACACAGACCTGCCTTGATCAACTGCATTAGCCCTTTCCACTGCAGTGAGTGCTTACCATGTAAAAACCATGTTGGAAAGTAGTGATAAATGACTATGTTTGAGGCATATTTTGGGACTGTAAAGATGAAGATTTGAATAAAAAGTTTATTGATTCCTATTATACTCCGCGAGATCTTTACAACGGTAGCTCATATGCTCAAAACTGTTGAGTGATGAATGAGAAATTGATGCTCAAAGTATGAAGGTTAAGAATAAAATAAGGAAGAATCTCTTATCCCACATTGATGGGAAAATAAAGTGGGAGGTGTTTATATACAGCTACCCACGTAAAATTCATTAAATGACCTAAGATAATTTTGTGTCTCGTGCACCCGTTGTGAGTAATTTTTCTTAATTTATTTCTTTAATATCTAAAAAGAGTTTGTATTCTGCTAAAAATACGAAGTAAAGGAGAAGTTGAACTTCCCTTGAACTCCGGATATTAATTGGATAATGGTGACTATCAGTTTTAAAATTCGAATTTAATTCAATTTTAAATACCAGATAATGCGCATTATCCCTTAAAATTCGAATTTTGATTCGTTTCAAACTTCCCACCGTGTCTCGTGCGCAAGGGTGCGAATCCAATCCCATTTAGGTTGGGGCATACTTTGCTTGACATGGGCGATGCGAATGCTTGGGCCTTTCGTGGGCTTGTGGATATTTACCCGTTATGAGTGATTTCCCTTAATTTATTTTTTTAATATCCCAAAAGAGTTTGTATTCTGCTGAAATACGAATTAAAAGAGAAGTTGAACTTCCTTCGAACTCCGGATATTAATTGGTAATGGAAAGATAATGGTAACTATCAGTTTTAAAATTCAAATTTAATTCAATTTTAAATACCAGATAATGCGCATTATCCCTTAAAATTCGAATTTTGATTCGTTTCAAACTTTTCATTGTTGCCCTATTTTTTCCCTATATATATGAATTGATTTCTCAGTCTTCAAACACATCAAAAACGTCTTCCTCTTTCGTTTTTCTTCTGGTGATTGGCAAAGGTAGATAAGGCTCGGGATCTCTGCAATCCTGCTATTGTTAAAGGTCCTCTTATTGTTTTATCTTGGGAGACAGACTACCATCAAAACTCTAGCACCTCAGGAGTGACAAAAAATCTATCTTAAGAAAACTGTACTCGTGCAACCTCAACATGATTCCTACTTATCATTTTCAAAATCGATTTTATCAAAATTACTTCAGATTAATTTATTTTTTTTGTTCGTGAAATAATAATATTTTATATGAATTTATTATTATTTATTTTCTTGGATTAACAAAATTTATTCTAACAAACCATTGGTCGTGATAAGGGCAAGGTTCCTATGAGTGCAAAGGGTAACATCGATAAACTCTCAATTATAGTTTGTAAGCCCCTTGCCATCTCAAATGTGTCTTCTTCCTCCCATAGCATGAATGCACCATTGCTTCTAATGTCGTCTGACTAGTGGCAGTTTTCATGTTCCGTTGGCTCACTCTACTGACCCGATAGATCGATAGAGGCATTCAATTATAACCATTAACTCTAACCCGAGCAATCCACAATTGCATGATGATACTCGAATGAGGACCTATCTGATGGTGTAGGTTGTGTAAATTCACTACATGAGGGAAGAAAGGTTGGCAATACCTTTTAATGCAGTTCTAAACCGAAACAATGATAATGTTGGTGGTGTAAAGCATGATCCACTATGCTCGAATAAATGTTGGCATGGATCTTCCTCTCTTATGTTTTATTATGATTCTGAATTTTTTTTGTTGGAATGTGAAAGGTTATGGACATCAAAAGTTCTTTACGATAACTAAACAATTCTTGTGTGACCACCGTCTCGACTTAGTTGCTTTCGTTGAGCCTCGTACTAATGGTGTCAAGGCCAAGTCTATTATTGCATCTTTAATAACGGTACAATGATGAAAATAACAGATCATTATCGCCGTTATCGACCATTATCTGTTAAATAACAACCACTATCGACCGTTATCAATGTGAATTTAAGCCTCACTATTATTTTTATTAATAACGGTTTCGGACAGTGATATTACCATTAAATAATGACCATTATAGCAATAACTAACCGTTTTTTAAATCCATGCACCAGAGTTGCACATTCACGTACCCTTCAAAAAACTATGATCTCCCAGCTTGTTTTTTGTAGACTAGTATTGTTCTAGCACCCAGTGTGACTATGTTCTCTTTCCTCCATTGCTTAGCAGTTGTGGGAAAAACAAAATGACCTGGTGTTTGATTAGATAATCTGTACGACCTTAGTCGATGATCTTAGTTGAAGACTCGATGATATTAGTGAAAGTCTAATTCAAAATTTAATGATCGTTAAACAAAAATGCTTAAAACTATGAAGCTTGTAGGAGTTTTACTATGACAAGACAAAAGGAAAACAAAAAATAAGATAAAGAGAAATGTAACTCTTAATCAAGAATGAAAAAATGATGGAATGAATGCAAACGCTGAAGGAAGACTTGTATTTAAGGTTAGTCTCTCTTGATCTAACGATTTAAGATGGATTGATCGAAGTGTTAAGGATCAATTCATGATTCTTGCCCCCTTTTAAGGTTAGAGCAATCGGAGAATGGATCTGAAAAAGGTTAGAGCAATCCAAGAATGGTCAATGCCCACAAACATTAAGGAAATAAACAGATTTTAAGGAACTGTATGGTACTATCTGAGGTTCATTAAGGGTTTCACAACTCTGATAGCTCCGATTATAGACTTATTGACCAAAAATGAAACTTTCAAGTGGACTAAAACAGCTCAATTCACCTTTGAGAAATTGAAGAAACTCTGAAGTGATTCTTCAGTGTTAAATTACCATATTTTGAAAAGTTTTTTTTAGGGTGGAAATAGATGTTTTCAGTGTAGGCATTGGGGCATTATCAACTCATGAAAATTAACCATTAGCATACTTTAGTCAAAAATTAAGTCCACTGATGCAAGGAGCGTCTACTTTTCATCGCAAGATGTTCGCTATCACACAAGCTATCGAAAAATGGAGACAATATTTGTTGGGGCCCAGATTTGTTATTCTCACGAACCAAAAATTGTTGCAAGAACTCATACAATAAACTATTCAAACACCGGAGCAATAATGATTTTTTCCGAAACTAAGTGGTTATGATTTTGAAATACGCTATCGACTAGGCAAGACAAATGCGGTAGCAAACGCATTGCCAAGGAAACCAAATATAACCCTCATGGACTTGACTCAAACTACCTTTGAAATCATAAAGGATATTCGAGCAACTTGTAAAGAGGACATAGAAATGTACAATATGAAGGCAGAGTTAGCTCAAGGAACCAGTGAATGTGCGGGGTATAGATGAAAGGGTGCTAGTTATTGTTTCAAGAAAAGGTCATGGTACCAAAGAAGAGTGCTCTACGTTTGCGAATACTTCAAGAATTCCATAATTCAACAATTGGAGGTCATGCAGGAATTCTTCGTACTTTCATCACTTTGCCAACAATTTCTATTGAAAGAATATGAGGAAGGATATCCAAAAATTCGTTAACAAATATCAGGTATGTCAACGGATGAAGAGTGATAGTTTGGCACCAGTAGGATTACTCCAACCTTTGGCCATTTCAAATCAAGTGTTTGAGGATATCGTTCTAGTTTTTATTACGGGATTACTAAACTCTAATGGGAAGGAAGTCATATTGGCGGTGGTGGATCGTTTAACTAAATACGGATATTTCTTTATATTACCAAGATACTTTAATTCTTAATACGTGGAGAAAGTAATGGTTCAATGGGTTGTCAAATTACATGGCATACCGCGTTCGATGGTTTGTGATCGAGATAGAATTTTTGTGAGTACATTATGGATTGAATGGCTAAGCTGTAAGGTATCGAGTTATACATGAGCTCACGTATCATCCTCAAATCGATGGACAAACCGAGGCTTTAAGTCGTTGCTTAAAAATGTATTTGCGTTGGTTGGCAGGAGATGTACCTCAACGATGTGAGAAGTATCTTGCTTGAGGGAAGTATTGATATAATACCGTGTATCATACCGTGTATCAAGCATCAGCGAGAATGACACTCTTCAAGGCTTTGTACGGTAGGGATCCCCTAATGATTATAGATTACATAGAAGGGAACTCTAAGAATGATCATGTGACAAGGGAATTATAGAACCGGGATATGCTGGTACGAGTATTAAAATAAAACTTGGAGCTTACAAATTGAGAATCAAGTCGATAAACACATGCAAGAGGTTGAACTTAAGGAAGGGACCTAGGCATTTGTTTGTTTGTAACCTTATCGATAATTGTCAATGCGATTACGACGACATTAAAAACTAAGACCTCATTTCTTTAGCTCATACCATATTTTGGAACGAGTTAAAGCAGTGGCATGACCTACCTGAATCCACTCAAATACACTCTTT
Organism: Abelmoschus esculentus; assembly: GCA_035048815.1. Taxonomy (NCBI): domain Eukaryota; kingdom Viridiplantae; phylum Streptophyta; class Magnoliopsida; order Malvales; family Malvaceae; genus Abelmoschus; species Abelmoschus esculentus. Next base: position 4,412,154 of record JAUCBN010000021.1, read on the forward strand.
CTTTCACGTGTCATAGCTCAAACCATGCAAGGGATAACCATTGCACCAGATCACACCACTTCCACCGCTATTGAACAATAATGAAATATGGAAAACAACTCAGGAAATGAACCTTAAGGATAAGGCTCTTAAATTTGGGGAAGGTAATGTTATACGAGTATTGTAGTTAAGGCGACTTCCGAGAACTAGCATAGCAAGATAACCGAAAAAGAAGAGTTAGCAACGAATTTACAGAAAACACGTAGAAGATCCAGGGATAGGAAATTACTCAAAGCTTTAACAATTTTTTCCTTTTATTGAGGATTGTTAGTTGATATATTTAGGACTGCTATTTTTAGCTTTTTGTTATTAGTTTGTTACTTAAACTTAGGAAGATATTCTTAAGTGGGTTGAACATGTTGTTAGTGGGTTCTTTTTTAATTTATATAAATTCTAGATGGCTGATGAATAAAATGTGTATTCAGTTCTTCTTTCTCCATTAAGTTTTTTTCTCGTTATAAAGCTAACAATTGACATCAAAGTCATTTTCTTAAAGGATCTGTGAAAGAGTGTGAGGTTATCGTGCCATGGATGTTAAAGTAAGTTCTAGTTTATATTCAATTTGTCCACCGATGTTTGATAGAGATAATTACCAGGTTTTAGGCAGTTCGTATGGAGATGTATATGGAAGCTTTGAATATTTGGGAAGCAATGAAAGAAGATTATGAAATTCCTACTCTCCTAAACAATCGTATCATGGCACAAATCAAGTTTTAAAGGAGAAGAAGACAAATAAATCCAAAACAAAGGCGTATTTGTTTGTTGCAGTCTCATTTAACATCTATACTCAGGTAATGGCTCTAAAGTCGACATATGAGATATGGAACTATCTCAAGTTAGAGTATGAGGTAGATGAAAGAAGCAAATGAATGTGTGTGTTAAACGTGATTCGAGAATTCGAGTTGTAGAATATAAATGAAACATAATCAATTAACTAGTATTCTAAAAAATTATTGGACATTGAGAATCGAATTAGATTACTTGGTTGTACCTTCAAAGACTCAAGAATTGTTAAAAAAATCTTGTAATAGTACCTAAAAAATTTGAGGCATCTATTTCATCCTTAGAAAATACCAAGGATCTAACTCAAATCACTCTATCAGAGATACTCAACGCTTTGCATGCACAAGAGCAGAGAAGAGCCATGAGACAAGAAGGTGTTTTTGAAGGAGCCTTACTAGTTAAGCACCATGAAAATGTAAGGTACAACAAGTTTTTCAAAAAAAATCAAACTTCTACTACAGAAATTTCAGCCCACAACAAAGTAGGTGTCAAGAAGGGATCCTACTCTCCATGTCAATATTGCAATAAAAAGGTCACCCTCCTTACAAATGTTAGAGAAAACAAGATGTCAAGTACACTAAATGCAACCAAATGGGGCATTAAATTGTAATTTACAAGAACAAAATCAGCAACAAAGAGAAAAGGCTAAGATTGTTGATCTGAAGGATGAAGATCAATTGTTTATGGCTACATGCTTCATGGGCAGTGAATCAAATCAAAGCTGATTAATTTACAGTGACTGCACCAGCCATATGACTCATGATAAGGAGTTATTCAGAGATTTAAAGCTAACTAATATCACCAAAGTCAAAATTGGCAAAGAAAATTATATCTATGTCAAAAGAAAAGGGACTGTTGCATTTGTAAGTTGCATAGGTACAAAACTTATTCAAGATGTTCTTTTTGTTTTTGATATTAACCAAAATTTATTGAGTGTGGGTTAACTTATTAGAAAAGGCTTTAAAGTTATCTTTGAAGATGAATTTTGCTTGATTAAGGATGCAACTAATCAAGATATCTTTAAAGTAAAAACGAAAGGAAAGAGTTTTTCACTCAATCCTTAGAGGAGGAGCAATCTATTTTTTCCTCAAAGAAGATGTCACACAGATTTGACATAAGAGAGTCGGACACTATCACCATCAAAGGTTATTACAAATAAGAAAAAAGAAGTTGGCACTTGATGTTCTTAAACTTAGTGATGTAATCTCAAGCTGCAAAGCATGTCAGTTTGGTAAGCAAAATAGGAAGCCTTTTTCAAAGTCAACCTGAAGAGCCACTCACAAATTATAGCTCATTCACACGGATGTTGTAGACTCTCAAAAAACACCTTCTTTAAGAGGTGATCATTATTATATTGTCATTATTGATGATTTCACTAGAATGTGTTGAATTTTTTTTTGAAGTTTAAAACAAAAGTAGCTCAAGTTTTTTGGAAATTCAATGCAAGAGTTAAGAATGAAAGTGGCTGCAAAATTCAGTGTGTGAGGTCTGACAATAGGAAGGAGTACACTTCGATAAAATTTGATAAATTTTGTGAAGATTCAAGTATAGAGCATCAACTTACAATCCCTTATACACCACAAAAAAATAGTGTTAGTGAAATGAGAAATAGATACATCCTGGAGATGTCAAGATGCATACTGCATGAAAAAAAATTGCCAAAGTAGTTTTGGACAGAGGTAACAAATACGGTTGTGTTTTTTCAAAACAGGCTTCCAACAAAGGCGGTGAAAGAACAAACACCATTTGAGGCATAGTATGATTTTAAACCATCTCTAAAATTTCTTAAAGTATTTGGTTGTTTGTGTTTCACTTATGTTTCACAGAGCAAACGTGACAAGCTTGATAAAAAAGCCTTACCAGGTATCTTTATAGGTTATAGTACTATCAACAAGGCCTATAAAATTTCAACCGTAAACTGAAAATATTATTGTTAGTGGAGATGTTTACTTTATGGAGGATGAAAAGTGAAACTGGGATAATGCAAAGAAGAAAGATCAAGACTATAACAAAGTTGAAACTTAAGTTTTTTAGTTCAAGCATCAAAGAAAAAGATGATTGGACAAATAAAACAGTGAATGATACTCTTGTAAGAGGAATAAAGTTGCTTTCATATGTTTATGAAAGATGCAATGTTGTTGTGTGTGAATCTAACGACTATGTAGAAGCAAAAAAGGATCAAAAGTGGATAGATGCAATGAATAATTGTCAATGATAGAGAAAAACAAAAGTTGAATCCTTGTAGGCAAACTACAACACAGAAAGGTAATTGGAGTTAAGTGGGTGTTTAGAACTAAACTCAATGTTGATGGTTTAATCATCAAACACAAAGCCAGACTTGTGATTAAAGGGCATGCCTTTGATGTTGATTAGCATAAGAACGCTGGAAAGTATTTCAATTGGATGCCAAATCAATCTTTTTAAATGGTGTTTTACAGGAAAAAATTTATGTTGATAAGACCTTGAGATTTGTGAAAAAAGGTAAAGGAGATAAAATTATCTTCTCAAGAGCTTGGTATAATAAAATTGATGAGCATTTATTGAATTTGAGATTTATGAAAATTCTATAAAAACAACCTTGTACTTCAAGTACAATAACATTGACATTATTATTGTTTTTACTGTATGTTGATGACCTACAAATCACAGGGAATAATACAGATCATATTCAAAATTTCAAACAACAAATGATAAAGGTGTTTGAAATGACAGATCTTGATCTCATGTCCTACTTTCTTGGCATGAAAATCAAACATAGAGATGGTGAAGTTTTTATCTGCAAAAAAAAAATATACAAAAGAAATACTGAAGAAGTTTCAGATTGAGGAGTGCAAGGCAACAAACACTCCAATGAATCAAAAAAAAAATTGTGCAAAGAATATAGTGCTAACAAAGTTGATGAAGTGTATTTTAAGAGTTTGATTGGTTGTTTAATGTATCTCAAAGCAACAAGACCTGATATTTTAAATGTTATAAATATTTTATCTCGATTTATGTATTGTGCAAGTGAGTTACATCTCAAGGTTGCCCAAAAGGTGAGTTGATATGTCAAAGGCACCGATAGTTTTGGTGTTAAATTTACAAGGAGCAAGGAATTCAAACTGGTTAATTTTTCTGACAGTGACTGAAAGGTTCCATTGATGATATGAAGAGCACTTCAGGCTATTGTTTTATTCTTGGTTCTGGTGCTTTCTCTTTAAGCTCAAAGAAGCAAGAAACTATAGTCGAACCCACTTTTGAAGCTGAGTTTATTGCTACAACAGTTACGGTTAATCAAGCTTTATGGTTGAGGAAAATTTTTACTTGATCTTGATCCGTAATAGAAGGAAAGCACAAAAATTTTTGTTGACAACCAAGCTACTATTGTTATCTCTCATAATCCCATGTTTCATAAGAAGACTAAGCATTTCAACATTAAACTTTTCTTTTTGAGAGAAGTGTAGAAAAAAGTGATGTTATACTGATTCATTGTAAAACAGAGAAATAACTTGTAGTATCTTCATCAAACTGCTTCCAATAAGTAAATTTAAAGTTTTAAGAGCAATACTTGGTGTTTACAATTCCTAAAACAAGGAGTGTTAGTTGATATGTTTAGGACTGTTATTTTTAACTTTTTGTTATTAGTTTTTGTTACTTAAACTTAGGAAGATATTAAGTGTGTTGAATAAGTTGTTAGTGGATTATTTTTTACTTTATATAAATTCTGGATGGTTGATGAATAAAATGTGTGTTCAATTCTTCTTTCTCCATTAAGTTTTTTCTCATTATAAAACTAACAAGGATGAAATAGTATAAATAAGGAAATGGCTTGTAAAAAGCAGTTATGCGAAATCTGAAACTTGTTTTCTAATAAAAATTCTTCTTTCTCTTTTTTCTGAATCAAAAATTGTTCTTAACAAATTAGTTATAACTGAATTAACATAATCGAAATTATTTCGGTTAATTTGATCAATTTTTAATTAACCAAAATTTGTTATAAAATTTTGGTCAAATTACACAATGTCATTAAACTGTGTTAAAATAATCGTTTTAGTTACTAAAATTTTATTTTATACTAATTTGATAAAAACTTAATGATCATTTTATAATTTTTAAAAGTTCAATTACTAAAAATAAATATATATAGTATATATAATATTTAATATATAATAATTTTAGTTAATTTAATTAATTATTTAATATATAATAATTTCAATTAATTTAGTTAACTAAACATATCTAACTTAGCAGAAAAATTTTTGGTTCACTTGGTTGATTCGGTAAAAATCGAATAATGCACACCCCTACCTAATGGGTTTAGAAGCTACAACCTAAAAGAAAATAAAAATTATCAACTAAAAATTTTAACCACTTATTCTAGAGATTATTTACTTTATGAAAATTTTTAAAATTATAATAAATCATGATTGCTTTATATTTTTAGGCGTAAAGATAGTTTTCATATTTTTTAGGATGTATTTAGCCTTTGACCTATTTCGTTTTGACAAATATCTCATTTTTTAACTACAATGATAACTAAACCGTTAAAAATTTAATAAAAATGACATATCATATATATATATATATTAAATGACTTAACATATGATATATCAAATACATATACGCGAAATATAATTTTATTTCAATATAAAATATAAAACAATTAAAATTTAAATGAAATATTAAAAATTATTTTTTTATTAATTAAAAATTATTTAAATCTAAAACAAAAGGCTACTAAACATTCTAAACCCTAACTATGGTAGAATCAAAATTTTATCTTAAAACGTATGAACATAATCGATTGGGTTTTTATTTTTTAGTTTAGAATTTAGATATTTTAGTATTTAATCTAAATTGGAGGTTTAGTGTTTTTTATAAAGATCTTTTAGTTTATTTAGGGTTGAGAATATTTAGTAGCCTTTTGTTTTGGATTTAAATAATTTTTAATGTTTTATTTAAATTTTAATTGTTTTATATTTTATATTAGAATAAAACTATATTGTGTGTGTATGTATTTGATATACTAGATTTTAAGTCATTTAAAATATATTATCACATATATATGACATGTCATCATTATTAAATTGTAACGGATCAGTTATTATTGTAGTTAAAAATGAGATATTTATCAAAAAGACATAAGTGAAGGGCTAAATTTATCAAAAAAAAAAGAATAAGGGCCAAAATGATAAAAATTATACACGTTAAGGGTGAAAATTATCTTTATGTCATATTTTTATTATATAATGTTTTTAATCAGTGATGCAATTTTACATTCCTAAAATAAATAAGAGAATTCAAACTCATATAATATAAAGATCGAATGAATATTTTTAATCATTTAGTCAATCAAAGGATCTCATATAAATCTATAAATTTTAACAAGCTATATAGTATCTTGGTTGTCATTTATATATTGATTAAGATAATTATTTTTATTATTTACATAGACATTGTTCGGTAATTAGCAGATAATTAATAGCTAATAATTGATTGTATAAAATATTGTAAAATTAATTGATAGTCGATAGTTATTTAATTATTTAAACAATAAAATGACGGATGTGATTGGAAGTGGCAAACGGGTCGTTCAATTCGATTTTAGTTCGTATTGTTTCGGTTTGGTTTATTTCGGGTTTGTTTGTATTCGGTTTAGATTCGGTACGGATTTTAATTCGGTTATATGATAATTCGGGTCAATTCGGATATCGGATCAGTGATTTAGGTCAATATCGGATCGGTTGTTTTTGGTTGGGTTAATATCGAATCGAATATTTTCGAGTTGGATCGTTCGGGTTAGTTCAGATCGGGTCAATCCTTAAATTTTCAGATTAAGTTGGTTTGAGTTGGACTTGAATAAGAATCTAATCATGTATATTATATATATAATTAATCATATATTCTTATAAAAATATTTCTTTTTATTTGATATATTTAATGAAAAACATGTTTTTTTATTCGTAAAAACCATAATTAAACATGTCTTTATTTATAATATTATCATTTAAGTTTAATTCGAATAGTTCCATATTTTAAAATCAACCATCAATGGTATTAATCATTTAGCTTGAATTTAACGAATCACGAGTCAATCTTATAACTATATTTTTAATTTTATATTCGATGATAATTTTTAGTATGATAGAATTTTTTTATATTTTAAAATACATGTAAAAAAGAGATATAATGTTATGGGCATAAAGACAAACCTTAAACCATTATTGCATATATGGTAGCATATTGAAAAACCCTCTCTTATTTCTATTTTAACTTTCAATCCATCTTTTATTTTATAATGGTCAGCCACCATCGATTTTGAATTTTTGATGATTGATCTCCCTTTTCAATTCTTCTTTCCCTCTAACTTGGATTGAAATTAAATAATAATAATAATAATTTACTTTTTTCCCTCTCACTTTTTTTTTATTTTTTACAAATTAAAATACTTTTATTTTTAGACTTAAATCTCTAAAATTTATATTAACTTTTCCTCTTTTACTGGTATTTTTTTCTCTTTCACGAATCTCGTTAGCTCCGATGGAGACAAAATGATAAAAAATAAATTACTTATTTTTTTAAATATGATATTAAAATTAAATTATTATCATATATAGTGATTAACTAGTATTATCACAATACAAAAAGATAATAAAACATATATTATTTTATTATTTATCATATTGTTAAAAAATAAACAATAGTAAAAATAAATTATTCATTCACTTTGACTCAATTATCGGGTTAAAATCGGATCAATGTTCGATTTTGAGCAAGTTAATTTTGGGTTGTTTTTGGTTCGGGTGAAAATTAGTTTGGGTGAAAATCTGTTCGGATCAAATCGGATACAGGTCAAAGTGGTTACGGGTATATATCGGTTCTTCTAGAATTCAGATCGGTTTTGATTTTTGTTTCGGTTTTGGATCATGTTAGGATCATCTTGTTCGGATTATATCGGGTCTCGGTTCGAATAATTCGATTAGATTTTCGATTCTCGGGTCAAATTTATTATTTATATAACTTTTTTAATATAATACATTAATTAAGTTGATTTTGAAGAATGATCGACAATCGGTAATACTCGAAGGAGATTCTAGAGCGATGATTTATAGAGTTGCAGACTTCACTTGCGTATTGGGCCTTAGATTATAATGAACATCTTTATTTCGTTTTTGATATTCTAGTTGTATGGAAGTTGATGTTTTGGAATATATATCATTGTTTGTTAGATAAAAAAATTTGTTTTCGTAAAAATATTAAATTGAGAGATTTTATCTAAATGTACTCTTATAACTTTATAATCATTAAATTTTTTAATTAGCGGATTTAACTAGTAAAATCTAAGAATTCTTAACGAGTTAAACAATTCATGAGTTTTTCGAACTTAATTGAATTAAAACTCGGTAAATGTTCAACTCCGGTTGACTTGACTTGAAACTAGGGGTGCTTAAAAAGTTGAGCAGCTCTTGAGTTGCTAGAACTCAACTCGATTCAAACTCAATTTGGATTGACTCGACTTGAGATCTTAACGAGTTAAGTCGAGTAAAGTCCACCTCAACTCAATAAGTTCGTGAAGTGTTCGTTAATTTTTAAAATATTTTTTTAGCAATTACTTTAAAAGTATTCATTCAAAAAATAAATATAAATAATATTTATTAATTTATGGATTGTTATTTTAATTTTAATATGCTAATTTGGTGTATTTATAGATTGTTAGTTTAGAATTTAAACATTGAAAGTTTTTATATAGTCATTTATATTTTTTGGTTAAATTTATAAATTTATTTTAATATTAAGCCTGATATAGTATTATTAAAATACACTTTTATTTTAAAAATAAGATAATTTTTTTATTGAGCTTACGAGAAATGAGTCAAGGTTGTTAAGCTTAACGAGAAACGATTCAAGTTGAGCATAACTTTAACGAGCTTAACAAACAACAAGTTGAGTCGAGCAATAATTTTTTTTAACGAGCACGAATTGAATACTACTCAACTTGTGATCAACTCGCTTGATAAGCACCCCTACTTGATACCTTAACGAGTTAAATCGAGCAAAGTCTAACTTGACTCAATAAATTCGTGAATATCATTAATTTTTAAAATATTTTTTAGTAATTATTTTAAAATCAATTTATTTAAAAAAATCTAAATAATAATTTTTATTCTTGGATTATTAATTTAATTTTAATATGCTAGTTTAATGTATTTGTGGATTGATAGTTTGAGATTTAGACTTTTAAATTATTTTATACACTCTTTTGATATTTTTGATTAAATTTATTAATTTATGTTAATATTAAGTATCATATAGTGTTACTAAATTTTATTTTTAATTAAAAATATTTTTAGTGAGCTTAACGAACAACGAGTCGAGTTGAGCAATTAAATGTTTCAACGAGCAAGAGTCGAACACAATTTTAACAAGTTTAACTGGCAACGAAACGAGTAACAAAATTTTTTTAACAAACACAAATTAAACACTACCCAACTCGCGACCGATTCACTTGATAAGCACCCTTAGACTCAAACCTTCAAAACTCAAAAGTGGTTTAAACCTTTAATTTTAGCTCGAAAAGCTATTTACTAAACATGATCATAGTGATTTTCAAGGGCGAGTCTTGGTAACAAGGTTTGAGGGAGCTTACTTAAATTTTTTAAAACATTTAGACACTTACATTATTTTTTTCAAAACTTATAAAGGATTTAATTTAAAATTAAAAAAAACTTAAAGAGATATTTAAAATATTTTAAGAAGAGTTCTTAATTTAAAACATTCAAAAGTTTTGAAACATAATAAAAATATTTAAATTTTTTAAAGGAATCAATTTAAAAATTTCAAAATTTAAAGGACTAAACATTATAATTTCAAAATTTTGAGAGGCCCAACACTTTCACTGATCTCGATTATCAGTTGAGGTATAAATGAATAGAGTGTTCGTTTATTAAAATAAATAAACGAGTATAAACAAAATTTTTATGTTTGTTTATATGTGTTTTGTTCGTTTATATTCACAAACAAGCTCATTTCATTTTTTTAAAATTTTAAATATCGATAATGGTTTGTACAAAATTAAACAAGTAGTGAATTTCAACATTCAATTTAGAGTTACTTTTTTGCTTTGTTAATATTTCTGAATATATAGACAAACAGGTTTTCAAACATGTTCGTTTAAATATTCACGAATGCTTGACGAATAAGTTCACAAACACATAAACGATCATGTATGAAAACACTAAAGAAACACAAACACCTTAAAAATAAATAAATAAATAAACAAACACAAAATAAAATAAAAATTTAAATGAATTCGAACTGAATATGAATATCGTTAAACAAACAAAAAAACACAAATATAATCTTATTTACTTAAACCCGATTCATTTACATCCCTAATTATCATCCCTCTCATGTGATTTTTACTCGTTTTATATTTTCTATTTTAAACTTTACATCAAAATTTATCCATCTTCAGGATACACATTACTAGGGGTGAATATTCGATCAAGTCGAGTTGAGTCAAAAACTTTTGAGTTATTCGAGTTGATAAGTCATATTTTATAACTCAAACTTTATTTGAAATTCTTTCGGTTTGAGTTGAGTTTAAAAAATTTGAGCCATGTCTAATCGAGTTGAGCTTTCGAGTTCCTATAAATATTTAATTGCAATTATTTATCATTTTATAGTATGATTTGATTCCAATTTAAACGACTTCCTCTAATCATATATCATATGTATATATATTTTTTATATGTAGCAATATTTCTTTATATTTTTATATATAAATGTATATATCATTAAAAAATTGATAGACTCGTCTTAAACTTAAAAATTAATCCTTTAATTATTAAAATTTTTGAGTTACTCGAGTTATTCGAATTTCCATTTTACAACTCGAACTTTATTTGAAATTTTTTCAAGTCGAGTCGAGTCTATGCAATTTCGAGTCGAGTCAAAATGAGTGAAGTATTTTTGCCTCGAATCGAGTTATTTAGTTGTTTTCGAGTCGAGTCGAGTTTTGTTCACCCCTACACATTACACATATAGAACGTTTAGCCGCATAATGTTGGGTAATCTTATTTTCAGCTTTAGCCCATTACTCAAATCCAACCATTATACTGAATTAACTTGGGCTTTGAACTATAAAGCCCAAAGAGAACGTAAAGCAAATGAAGTAACCTGAGTTTGGATTGGTTGACACCTTCTAGATTTAAGGTTGTAAGGATGGATAATTATACGGTGCGAAAATCGTCTATCTCTTAATCGTGTATTTATTGGTGTTTTCATTTTAAATTAGTGAGTTTAAGGTTTGGGGTCTAAAGTTTAAGGTTAGGAGTTGTAGATAGAGTTTAAGAAATTAGGGGTAGGGTATATATTTTAAGGGTAGGGTTTAAAGTTTAAAACGTAAAAAATTAGAGTTAAAATTTAAATTTAAATTTTTAAAAACACAATTAGAATACAAGAGATTTTTACTCAATTATACAATGTTTTAACGTTGTTTTTTTCAAATGTTCAAATTTGGGTTAAAGATATAGTTTTGGGATTAGATTTATATTTTTAAAATTTAGGGTCTGAAATGTCCTTCTAATCTTTGTCTTTCCCGCAATATGAATTAGGTCTAACCCGACCTACACTCCACAACGATGGTAAATCAAAATCAAGAACACTGGAGTTGTGTTTGAGATGTACCTTCCTCTCGATCATCACATTTACTCTAAAATGGGTCAGTCCTTTTGTTTCCGCAAAGTCTGGCCCCCTTTGTATCGAACTTTCTGCCTCAAAGTTCTTTGCACTATGTTGTATCGGCCCTTCTACGAAGTCCGTGGCCCTCGTTTGTATCTGTCCATCTATCTTGATGTTTGGAGCTCTTTAGGGTTTATAAGTATAGTGATTAATTTTGAAAATCGATAGATATAATGTTCCCTCGCTTTAAAGAACATGTTTTAGGGGATTGAAAAAAGCTCATATTTTGAAAATAAAGGTTAGAGTTGTTATTGGTAACTTGGATAAAGTAGATCATCAGACAACATAAAATCATATATTTATTTAAAATAAGTTCAAAAATTGATTACATATGAGAAGAAATTAACACCCTTCAACGCTAAAAATTGATATCAAATCACATGTTTTTTATCGATGAAAGTTATTAAAATTTAAAATAAATTTATTAAATATTCTTAATTTAATACAACTTCTAATTAATATGGGTGACTTTAGATTCAGGCTATAGATTAAACCAACATTAAATAAGCCTGAGTATCGTGTTAATTTATGATTTGAGTTTAGTACATCACCTTTATGATTTGATATCAATTTTTAGCGTTGAGTACGATATTATAATTTATCAAATTTTATTTATTTTAATGTTTACTCTTAGACAATATAAATTAATTAGAATAGTTAATTATATATTCATTAATTTAAGATATTCTTATATAAATATTCGAGTTAATAAATATCTTCTTTATAATTAAAAAATAATTAGTTATCAAGGTAAATAGAATTAAATAATAAATATTAAATGAATGAAAAAAAATATTAACAAATAAAAAAATTTACAAGAAAATAAATACAAAAATATAAAATAAGTAAACAAAATGCGAAAATTAAAAGTTAGATGTTAATGTGTCGGGACTTTATTTAACTCGATAATTACACTCAAAAAATTTTAATTCAAAAAATTATAAATTCTAAAATCCCTAATTTTATAACTTTAAAGATTTGAGAAATTTTAAATTAAAAACCCTAATTGGGAATTCATAAACTAGATTGTACTAAAATGAATGGTTTCATTAAAATGATTGTGATTTGATTTTAATTTTTTTTGTCGTGGCCGTGAATGAGCGGTATTAATTAATTTTAATATTTTTGTTGTAACATTTTGATTTAATGGATATTAATAAAATATTTGACTTAATTTTTATTGATCAAAGATAAATTTTAAAAATAAAAATTGAATAAATCATGAAATCACAATAATTTGTTTATATCATGCTTAAAGTGATTTATGAATTTGAACCGTAAATTAATATAGTAGTTGAATTTATTCGATATTAGTTTAATTTATAGTTCGATATATAATCTCTTGTTAATTAAATGTATAATTAATTTAAAATTATCAATAACAAAAAACTTAATATATTTAAATATTATATTCAACTAAAATGATTAATTAAACTTGATTTGAATATCCAAAAATTTCATCACTAAGAACGATAAATAAATTGGTATCGACTTCGGACAATGTGATGGTGTTAATTTTTTTACGAGTAATTATTTTACGAATTCAATTTTAATGAATCTCTAATTTTATTTTATAGTGTCTTATCTACGTGACGACTCTAATTTTTTTAAAGTTTAAAATTTACCTTAAATAATAAAAAATCTTAGCCAAGAATTTTTCAAATTCCTGATAGCAATTATTAAATAATGATTTTAAGTGTTCTTTTTATATTTTTATCTCTCTCAAAAAATAATTATTATTAATTTATCTTAAAATTTATTTAAGATCATTAATTCGATCTAATGAATCTAATCAGCGCCTAAAATCTTAAGCTCAAAACTCAAGGCGTTATAAATTTAATTTGTCAAATCAAAATTGAGAGCGTAAACGAAAAGTACTTATTTATGAGCTTAGACAATCTTATTAAGATTTTTTTATTCTAATTATTAAAACTTTTTAAAAATCATTTTAAAATAACCAAAATTCAGGAAAATTTTTGATAAAACATTTTATTTTAATAGTTTCTTAAAGATTTTATATTTTGATTCTTTTATGATTTAGTCACAAAAATATTGTTCAATTCTTTATGTTTTGGTCACTTTAGCAAAATGTCCATAAATAAAATCCCATTTTCACAAATCGAGTTTTTAAAAAATCTTATTATATTAATTGATTATTTTACATATTTTTATATTTTAATTCTTATTAAAATTATTTTAATAAATTAATTCTTCAAACTAATTAAATTGATTGATCTGATTCACATGATTCATCTACTCTTTCTAATTTACAGCTAGGTTCGAATTCGGGATGTTACATAAACTCTTTAAAGAACATTTGAATGTTCTTCCACAAGACTCTATCACCTCGGCTATCCTTGATCGTCAATGCTAAGGTTGTAAATGAGATGAGACAAATCGCAAGTTACTGAAGCTTGACTCGGTTAAAGCTCAATTCGATTGGACTCAGCTCGAGTTCTTGATGAGCCAAGCCGAACTATTTGATACCCGTTTCAAGAAATTCATGAACTAATCAAAAATATAATATACTATTTTTTTTATTTTTTATAATTTAAAATCTAAATTTCTAAATTTAAGACCCTAAAATCTAAACCTTAAAATAAGTCTTAAACCCCAAATTAACACACTAAACCTTAAATTAACAACCTTGAGTTTACATAATTTGTGTATCAAAGTTTTTCTTTATTAGACTTTAAATGAGACGTGAGAGATAAGAGTTACTCGAATCTAACACGATCAAAAATCGGTCAACACTTGGTTCGATTAGGCTCGAATTCAGCTCAAGTTTTTAACGAATCAAGTCGAGCTCAAATTTTTTAAATTTATCTAAAATTACTTAAATTTAACTTAAAATCTTAACAAACTGAACCAAACTTAATATTACTCAATCTCCGCTCGACTCAAAAAGGTCTTCGCCACTTGACTCCTTTTCTCGCTTCGATTTCAATTTTTTCTTTTCTTTCTAAAACCAAGCCCAACTCCCTACATCTAAGAATAAGCCTTTCAAAATCCCAGAAACAGTTTTAGACTTCGACACTTCTTTTAGCCTTTCAAATCTAATCTTTTATTGACATTGATTTTCTTATAAATAGAAAACACTAAAAAATCATATTTATTTTTGAATTGTTCTCTTGTCCGGATTCATGTGCCTCAATTTTCTTGTACTTTTGATTTTTGATACATTTTTATTTGTTTGCATATATTTCCATAATATAGTACCCTAAACCCTAAATTTTAGACCTTTAAACATAAATCTTAATTTTTAAACTCTAAATTATCTCTAAATATAAATCTTAACCTTTAAACCTTAAACTAAATCTTTAATCTTTAAAATTAAAATATTTATAAAAATACATTTTTTACCACCAGTACATGAGATATTTTCTCTTTACAAATTATAAATAATTTAATTATTGTATAAAAGAAATAGAAAACAACAAGACCAAAAAAAACAAATAAGGATTAAGGTAAATGGAAGTATGTAACACTTGTTTCTTGATACCCAAGAAAAGATAATACACGTGTTGAGCTCATACTTTGACTCCAAAATTCTGTGACCCTATGGAAGACTTTGGACCGTCCTTTGAAAGTCGAAAGCAATTAGGTGTGGCTGCAAATTACAAGTGTCAAATTTAATTAAGTACTATATGGGATTTGGTAGTTACAAATTCAATCATAATATGGTTAAAGGAAATATTCATGCCTGTGAGTTGATTCTTTTTAAGGGTAATACTGGCTTAGTTGACATCGTTTTGTATCTTTTTCAAACATTTTGGTAGAATAGTTTTTCAACCGATCGAGTATTCTTTATCCGTAATTATTAATATTTAATTTATTTATTGATAAATTTTAATCGAGAAACTGTAGAGATTTATTATGAATTGATGTTTTCAGTATAGTTTATTTCATTCACACACCAATATTCGAACTTTTAATTTTGTTTCAAGAGACTTACTGTCTTATCTCGTTGGACCAACTAATAATTAGTGGTCACTTTAATTATATCTAATAATATTTTGATTTTAATTCATACGAAAAACACAATTGTTCAAGTTGCTTATTGTAGTGTTTTGGTCTTCGATCGCAAATATTATATGGAATTATTTAATATTGCAATAAAACGACACTTTTAATTCAATTTATTTCTAAAGAATTAAGAGGCCATGACCCCAAATTTTGAGAAATTTAAATTTTAGAAAATTTAGGTTGCCACCTCAAGTTTTTTTAAATTCTATATTAAACTTCAAAACATTTAATTAAATTCCCTCCCAATTTTTTAAATAATCTAGTTAAATCTTTTAAAATTGTTAAAAGTTTTAGCTAAACCCCTAAATTTTGACAATTTTCGTTAAAACATTTAAATTTTATAAAATTTAAGTTGTCTCAGAAACTCTTACTCCAAGTTCCGTCACTGAACACCACTAATCGATGATCTACGCAACTTTGGTGGAATTATTTCCATTATATATACATATGGTGTTTTAACCAACCTAATGTCTCACATGTAGGATTAACCACAAAACATGTTTCAATCTTTGTAGTTTCCACTTTAGAGGCAAAGGCACTGAGTTCAAACTATGAAATTGACCCAAATTTGTGTGTGTTGAAAGCATGGTAAAATTGATGGAAAATCAAGAGTTGACATTTTCCTCTCCTTTGCAAAAAATCCAACCTTGGGTTGATTTACTTCATAACTCAGTTGACTCAAGAGTTTCAACATAAGACTTAAATACCAAACAAAAAGGAAGGTTTTTGTCTATAATATGACAAAAAGATCATGGGATTATACTCACAAAACATTGAAAAGTAAATGAGGTTAGTGGGTTATTGGAACATTTGTTTAAAGAGATTAGAATAATCAATATTCTCAACCACATGTAACATCAACTAAGACTCAATAGATTTTTTAACATGACTTAACAGGATAAAACCAGAATTTGAGGTTAAAGATGCAAAATATAAATGATCGAAAATAGGGATAAATTCATAAATAAATTAAATTTTAAAAAAATTAAATAGGGAGATGGTGAAAAAAATTCAGGGGGACGATTGCTCCTCTCTATCCTATTAGCTCCATCCTTGTCAATATGGGTGAGTAAACCACGATTCGACTCAAAAAAATTTAATAACTCGACTCGAAAAAATTTTAAATAAAGTTCGAGTTGTAAAATGGAAACTCGGATAACTCAAAATTTTTAGTAATTAAGAATTTATTTTTAAGTTCAAGACGAGTCTTTCAATTTTTTATTATATATATATACATCGATATAAAAAATATAAAGAAATATTACCACATATATAAAAAAATATAAAGAAATATTTTTTTTATATGGACTCGTTCCATCACCTAGGATATTTAGATAATGTTTAAATCAAAGACTTTAAATTAGATGATTTGGACAATGTTTATGTATAAATATGATATGGAAAAAATATATTATGTTTCTTAATTTAATTGGTTGAGGCCATATCCTAGGTGGTGGAACGGGTTCATGTAATAATTTCTCATATATACATATATCTTATATGGTTAAATAAAGTCATTTAAATTAGAACCATATCTTACTATAATATCATAAATAATTAAATTTTTATAGAAACTTGAAAATTCGAATCCATTTGACTCAACTCGAATTTCTTAAACTCGACTCAAATAAAAAATTTTTAAATAAAGTTTGAATTATAAAATACGACTCATCAACTCGAACAACTCAAAAGTTTTAAACTTGACTCAATCGAATACTCACCCCTACCTATCACTCACCAATTTAACAATAAATCAGAAGAGAAAAATATATTAATTAATTCTAAATTAGTTTGAATTATGACATTATAAATTGAGTAAAGTGAACGAAAGATCCGCTCTGTAATGAACTAATAATTTTTTATTATATAGATATCATAAAAATCTTATAAATTATTTTACTAATTAATTATAATAATATTTAAAAAGGGATCTAATTGTACAAGACAACTGACCTTTCTTGATTAGAGCGGGTATTGTGATGATTGTTATACAAATATTAAATTATCAAAAAAACAAATTAAAATTATACCACAAAATAAATAAAAATTATATTATAGAAATAAACAACCACAATAAGATATGTGAAAATATGAAATTTAAGTAAAGAAAAAATGTATCTAAAATTAAAAGTAGAAAGAAAATAGAGAAACACTTTAAAAAACTAAGGTTTTATATGTATTGTTATAATTTAAAAAAATAATGTAGAAAATGATAAACAATGCATTTAAAAGAGATAAAAAGAGATAAACTTCTCATTGCTAAACCTAAATTTATGTCTTAAACATCACAATTTTAAAGTCATGAGAAATTATTATATAGATTATATTTATTGTATCATCTATCGTTCATTCAATAAAATGTATTTATTTTAATATAATTTTTAAATAATTATCCATTCTCATTGGATGAGATCATAAATGACATGGTGAGTAGTAGGGGTAAACGTTCGAGTGAGTCGAGTCAAAACATTTTGAGTTATTCGAGTTGAGTCATCATTTTTACAACTTGAACTTTTTTTTGAATTTTTTCGATTCGAGACAATTTTAGGAAGTTTGAGTCGAGTTTGATTCGATTCAATTTTTGAGTCTATGTATAAATTTAATTATACTATTTATAATACTATAATATATTTTGACTCTAATTTAAACGACTTTCTATTTATATATACATACATATTTTTTCATATTAATTTTTATATTTATAAATAATATTTTAAATTATTATATTATAATAATAATCAAATACCTTATGTATGAATATGTCATTTTATTAAATTACTAGCCTCGTTAAAAAAATTCTTATCTAGAAAAGGCCAAAACGATATAAAAATAATAATAAATAAAATACAATAATACAAATACATAAATTAAAAAATATAAAATAATTAACACAATTTAAATAATATAAAATATAAATAAAAATGTATTAAATAAATATGAAAAGTGACCATATCGTAAAGAAAAGAAAATTAAAATGTAAAAATAATAAAAAAGAGAAGATGTGACTGAAATAAAAACTGAAAATAAGACTACGAGGACTAAATGTGTAATTAGACTTTAAAAAAATTTTAGTTACTCGATTTTTCAGGTAACTCAAACTTTAAAAATTTGAACTCGACTCGAAATCGAAATTTTTTTAAGTTATTCGATTCAACTCGAATAACCCAAAATTAAAAATAAATCGATTTTTTCGAGTCGATTTGAGTTTTACTCACCCCTAGTGAACAAAGTTTATCTGATATTTCTTTTTCAAAATTGTCTTACATTTCTCCTTTGTATATATACTAAGTTATTCGAATTCTAATCTAAATATCGAATACAATTATATATTTGATACAAGTATTATCATATATATTATGTATCGAATATAAATCTTATATTTACAGAGTTTTTAAAGATCATATTCTATACCTAAATGTCAAACACAAAAACATAATAAAAAATATAAAATTCGAATCACATCAATTGCATGTATCGATCTATATGTAGATATTTTCAGATATCTACTTTTCGTTACATCTCCATTATGAATCGTATGTCAATTTCATGACGGTCCAACTTTTATAATCATACATGTAAAGCATTCTTTATTATTTATTTGTAAATTGTGTTTTTAATATTATCCCATTCTAAGACATATGTCCTAAATGACCCAATGACAAGAAATGTCACACATAAACAAAAACAAACCAATCACAATCTTACAACTCCTGGCTAGCTCTTCCTGAGCCTAATTACAATGAAAGTTTAGTTTCTAAAATATAAAAATTTTAATCATCAGTTTTGATATAAAATTCATTTTATACATATTTGTATAATAAATATTAAATATTAATCCTATCTAAGAGAGAGAAAAAAAATAAGGGAAAGAAGGAGAATATTTGTAATAAATTTAGAACTCATGTTTAAAAAAAAATTAAAGATAAATAATTTAATTAATCGATCATATGTGTTTGTTTTACCTAGATAATTTATATATGGTGGTATTAACCAAATTGTATACTCAACTACTAGGTATTTACATATTTAAAATTGATGCGTGTATTTTAAATATAATTTATAAAATATTTTAGCTATTAACGATTAATGTAGTAATTTTTTAAATAATGTAAAGATAATTATAAATTTATATTTATCTGTATATATTCTTAACCATTTTAAAATATATATAAAAATTATAAACAAAACGATTCAACTTGAATTTTCCAGAATAATCGTCATCTTTTTTTTTATTAAGATAATATAATAATTAGACTAATAAAATTAACTTGATTAATGATAAAAATTTATCGAGACGGATTTACTATATATGTGGAGGGGCTTTAGCCCCGTTTCATATTTTATTTTTCCATTATTTTTTAATAATTTAAGTTCAGATAATATAATATATATATTTAAATTTAAAATTAAATTAAAATATTATCTTATAAATGAATTAAAATACTCAAAAGAATTAATAGTTCCATTGTCTCAATAATTATAAAATATATTGACATTATTGTAATTGAATGTGTTATCCAATTAATCAAAAGTAACAAAATCCTTTCGAAAGGTCACCTACCCTTAAAAGTTGAGATTTGGTACACCTTCTTACAAACTCTAATGACATATTGAAACGTGTAAGAACACCGTCACCGTCCACACAACACGTGGTGCCGCCACTTCATCCACCGTGTCTGATTTCCCACCACCATGCAACAGTGTGGAACAAAACATGAAAAGGATACTCCCATGTGAGAACAAATATCATTATTTTAACTTATCCAAAAAATTTATTATTATTTAATTATCTCAATGTTTAAATATGAGATTATGAGATATCGTACCAATTTGTGTAGAGTTCGAAACCAACATAGTTACTAATACTTAATTATAAATGGAAACACTGTAGGAAAAACAAAGACATTTATTTTAATAACTATAATATATATCCTATTTGTTAATTGATAATTCATATTAAATATTCTCATAACTCAACTTATTTTATTTATAAAATAAATATTCAAACTTTCAATGTTATATAATAAAATTATCAGTTCATGTCGTTAGACAGGGACATAAAAATTTATTTAAGAGGTGTTATTTTTTGAACAATATTTAAAAAGGTGTTAATTATATATTTTCTAATTTTTTATATAAAAATTATTAACATCCCACCTTTATATGTGGCTCCGCCCATGTCGTTAGACTAACCGGTATCTGATGAGACGAAGCAATGGTTTAATAATATTTTTATAAGAGTATAAATTGTCTACCTTTGAATCATGTCTCCATTGTATCTCTACTTTAAATTAATAAGTTTAGAGTTTAAGGTTGTAAGTTAGGATTTAAAAAATTAAGATTATAGTGTATTTTTAAGACGTATGGTTTAAGACATAAAAAATTAAGGTTGAATTTAATTTTTTTTTTTTAAATTTATTAACATGAAGGATGAAAAGAAACCTGATTAAAAGGCACAAGATTTCAGTTTTCTTATAAAGCCATTTCTTAATGTAGGCGTGCATTGTCTGGACGCGACATTTGTTGGTCGTCTTTTTCTTTGCTGCTTTGGTGTCTTTTTTTCGTTCCCCAACACAATCTTAGGTTAAACAAAGAACAAAACAACAACAGCATGCATCATCACATGTACCACTTACAATTAGTTGAATGTCTTGTAATGAATGGTATCCTTGTATTTTTGTCTTTGTCTTTTATTTCTGCCTATTTTCCACACGAGATGTATTCTTTTTAGGGAAAACCCCTAAGGCAGCCAATGTTCGTTATTCCCAAGCTACTTTGATTCTATCAACACAGTTCGAACTGTGTTCTGTAATGGCAGAAAAAGAGCACTGGAAAGTAACAGTATTCCATCAACGTCAACATTTTCAACTATATGGACACTTTCTAGATAGCTAGTTTAGGGGTGGAGTGGATATGCATCATCGGGGTTTTCTTCTACTCAAAATATCGATTTAGAAATTGAGTGTTAATTCGAGTCACACATGATTTTAAAGATCATAAATTTATATTTATTTAAATAGATTTGTATTCAATTTAAGTGTTCGGGAGATTAAAAATAAGTTTAATTCATTTGTACTCATTTAAACAATGTGTTACTGTGTCAAAATATAATAATCATCATATTGAGAACTATAATAATTTTATGTCTAAAAATTTAATATTATAACTATTAAAGATTAATATATAATTTGAATTCATGTATTAATCTCAAAAAAGTTGTTACTCAGTGAGTTTTGGACAGGCGCAATAGGAGTGTTCGTATAGGACCTACAATTTTGATAAATTATATTTATTAGTTACGTTAATCTTAAAATTTATTATAAAAATTTTAAAAATGTTCTTAATAAAGAAGAGTTATAATTGTTAAAATATTATAATTATTTTTTAAATGTGATAATTGATTATAAAATTTTATTTATTATTCTTATTATTATTGTTTTTATAGAATTAATTCTGGACAGACGTAACAATAGCGATCAAACATGGACCCCTAAAAGAAATAATTATTTTTAATGACCATATTTTTAGAACTAGTAGGAGTTATGAAAAATTACTTCTAAAATCACATTTTAATAAATTACACAAAACCCCTAAAAGTTTTAAACTGCCATCGATGATACTGATTTTTTTTTCTGCCAATACATGTATAATTTGATTTGAATCTCATTCACATATTCAAATGTCTATCAAATAACAATCTTATTTTTTTTATTATTCCCACTAAAAGCTTATTAGAGATTTATTCAAGAATACAAAAACATGCAAATTTATTATCATAATAAATTAATCAAAATATCATATGCATACAATAGGTCTTAGAACAATATAACTAACACATACAAAATAAGAGAAGTATCTTTGACCGTTTAAGATAAATTTTAGATGAATTATGTTTATCACGTCATTTATGATCCAGATTCATCAAAGATAAAGTAATTTTAAAATAACTACTGGCTCTTTAATTACATGTAGGCGAGAGATAAAATTCACCTTAAAAATAAGATGAAAAATTCTTATTGGATAGGATCATGGATGACGTTATGAACACAATTCATCTAATAATTTTTTTATAATTTAGGCGTAAAGTTTAAATGTAAGATGGAAAAAATTATTAGATGAAATCTATTCATCACGTCACTCGTGGTCCAATCAATCTGGTTCGTTCATCTTAAAGTAACTATCTAATAACCAATCACTCTCTAATTACACTAGAAAAGAGGTGATAATTCACTTTAAAAAATAAAATGTACGAATCTAGTTACTTGGATAAAAGAATGATGTACATATGTTACAATTAATAAATACAATGGAGCGATATCCAAAGTCTAATTTTTTAATATTTTTAATTATCGATTGATGATTTAATAAAATAAGGTGATAAATATCTTAAATAAAATCAAAATCAAGATATAAATATTATAAATAAAATAAAATAAGTTAAAAATGTTGTTTTATAAAACTTTTTCACAATACATGATATAAATTAATAATTAATAAATTAAACGTGGATAGTTATAAAAAACTTTTTTTTCAGATTTTTATTGAAAACTTGATACGTCATCAAGAAGAGATAAAATTTTTGTCCCTGAAATACATATACGCGTGCCTTAGAAGAGTCAAACAAATTGAGAGAATTAAGGGTAGAAGATAAAGATTAAAAAAGACATTTGGGTCAAATTAAGACGCTTCAGAGGGAGAAATCATGATATTTTTTTATTTATTATTTTTATATATTATGAGAAGAGGTTTATCAAAATGAATTCACCCGGTTTATATATTTTTTAATTTAGTTACAGTAATTATAATATTATCTATTTTAAAGTATACTTTTAATCATTAGATATTTATTATTCAGTCACTGTGATAACAATATTAGTGATCAAATTTGTGATCTTTAGGAATAACAACAATTTCTTTAACCGATGAGGTTAGATGGTTCATACCTAACTTTGAATTCACTCAGTTTAAAGTCAATGTCAACGAGATTCTTTATTAAAAAAAATATTGTAAATTTCGTTAAAAATTTACCTAATTCTAATTAGAAATAATAGTATTATAAAAAGAATCGAGTAAAATTTTGTTATAATTGAAGAAAAAGTCAAGATATAATAAAAAAAAACACAAAGCTCTCAAACTACACTAACAATATCAATGACATAATTAACTGGTTAAGGGTTCGAATGATAAAGGTGAATGGTTAAAGGTCAAATCATGACATTATAAATGAATATAACTGAGTTAAAAGGATCATTCTGTGATAAACTTTTAAAAAATCTAATCTATATTAATTAATTAATGAATCAAATATCAATGATTAAATAAAAAAAATATGGTTTTAATCCCTTTATCATACAAAAATTTGACATTTAGTACCTAGATTTTAATTTGACATAATTTGATCCTCGTATTTCTATATTAATATTGAATTTATTATTTATTATTTTTGAATTTTTATAATTTTTATTGTTTGATGACATGGCATCTCCATAGAACATCACACGTCGTCATTTGATTGGTTCATTTATTTACTAATTTCAATATTTGACAACTATAATGAAATGACCTAATCGGTTATTTTCTATGTTAATTAGATGCTTAAAGATCTTCTTTACATGTACATATATAGTCTCTGTTAAATTACAATATCGGATCAAATCCAAAATATTATATAGTATAAGGACCTACACCATAATTTAACCTTATTAATATTTAATGGTAAAATAACAATAATGGTCGTGAGTCCTGTTTCTGTACACGAATTGTCATCTGAACCATAAAACCCGGGCTAACTTTTTGACAAAAAGAACAAGAAAACAATGGAGATGCTGGTCACTCTCAACAACTCATAATTCTTTCACAACTCTTTTATTTATTTATTTATTTATTTCATAGCTACGAACTTTCCATAGAAACCGGTAAATTATTTAGGTTATCTTGTGACCGATAAACTCAAACTCGATTCGATTCAAACCGAAAAAATATAAATAAAATTTGAATTACAAAATTCAATATTTTAATTAATATATTATTCGATTCAATTTAATCGAACATTCATTCATCTATACATGAACAAGAATATGACTTCTTTTTTCTCTCCCAAGAATTCTTTTCTTAATAAAAAAATCATTTCATCGTTCGATAATTGACCGATTAATAAAACACATTTATTATGACATAAATGATTTTTGCTAATAGACACATCAACTTCATTAATAATTTTTTAAATATGATTGATAATTTATTAAATTATTTTAAATTATGATTAAATTAATAAAATAATATACTAAGTCATTCCTTTTTTAATTTTTAGACAGAGTGCCATATTTATCACAAAATTTTATTTAAATAATTAAATTATTTTTTAAAATAATTAATTATTATCAAATTTACAATTAAATAATTTACGATTTATTTTACCATTATCATGCTTTCTCTATAGTCTACTATTTATGAAAATATCTTTCCACGTCAACATTTCATTGTGCTTTTTTAATAGTTTATTTTCAATGGATATTCTCACATAATATACGGTGGTAAAGTATTTAGTCATAATTACAATGATACATGTACATTGAATTATACTAATAATTTTATTAAATAAAAATAATTATAAAAATAAATATTAAGATCTAAATTAATATAAAATAATATATATTTTTCATTATTTGATTAATTAATAGATTTTTAAATGATATAAATATGGATCCAAGTTCAATCTTAACAAAAAATTTAACATAAATGGTCGGTTTTATTAAAAATGTTTAAAATTATAATAAAAGTTTATAATTATTATCATAAACTAATAATATTATTTAAATATTTTTTAATAATATTAATATAAGAAAGTAGGAACTTGGATCTTTTGTATGGATTGAGAAATAAGATTCCTTATTATCAAAAGATTTCTAAGAACAATATTATTGAGAAATAGGAATCTGTGTTATCAAAAAATTTTTTGTGATTATTTTTAGTATGAAATTAGTCAATCATCCACTCTGGTATTTTATTGAACAAAAATGATGATATTATTCTTTCATTGATCAAGAATTTTGATTTTTGAGAAGTATTATAATCATTCAATAAGAAGAATCACTATTAATAAAAATATTAAAAAATAATCGAGTTAGAGCTGTAGCTATGAGTGTTATAAATGGTATAACGAGAGGAATAAAAGTGATTGATACAGGAGTGCCTCTAAGTGTTTGGGGAGCCCTTGATAATTTAGGTTCTATAAATACTTGCACAACATCCCTTACTCATAAACGTGCGCCCACTTCTATACAATTAGATACAAAATTATCTATTTTTAAAATAAAAATTAAAGTAGTCGATCTTTTAGCTCCTTATTGTCATGGAGAAAAAGCGGACTATTTGAGGGACTGAGGTAGATAAAACAATACTTATTATGGAATTAATAACAACATTGCAAAAGCTCACGGGGATATTCGTATTTGACGGAGTAGGTGAACGGACTCGTGAAAGAAATGATGTTTACATAAAAATGAAAGAATCTAGAGTAATAAATGAACAAAATCTTACGAAATCAAAAGTGTTTTAGTTTACATCAGATGAATGAACCGTCAGAAACCTATATGAGAGTTGGGTTGACTATCCTAACTATGATGAAATATTTCTGAGATGTTAATGAACAAGAGATATTTTTATTTATAGACAATATCTTTCACTTTATCCAAACGAGATCTGAAGTATCTGTCTTATTGGATAGACTATTACTAAAAGATCATTGTTAATAACAAGGGAAACGAAACAAGATTATGCTCCTAAAAGATCACTATTAACTTTAAACTAGAATCAAACGTTCAAAAAAATTATCTACAACACAAATCATTATTTAAATTCAATTTAAGACTTCAAAACTATAAAAATTAATTTAATAATAAATAAACGTCATTTTTCAATAAAGGTAATATGAAAAAATAATTCATAATTTTTATTGTTAAAAATTCAAAAAAATATAGAAAATAAAAAGAAAAGTAAATCATTGATTACAACTCGGAAAACAACGTATTCTATTCTCTCTTGTCAGAGCTTTAGCAGTGGGTCACTATGAGATGATCGGGTAATTAAAAATATTTATCTTTTGTCTTATATTGTATTATTTTATAATTAATTATATTTTTAAAAAATAAAATTATTATAAAATTTATTAATGGATCAAATAATAAAAAAATATATTTATATTATATTAGTTTAAATCTAGAATATAAAAACTCAAAGTATATATATCATTAAATCTAAAATGAATGTATTAAATTAATTTTATATCATTTTAAGATTTCACATGAGTGAGCCAATAAGACGTGAATTTGGTTGTATGGTTGAAGTTAAAGACAGTCACTGAATTTTCTAATAAAAATTAAATATATTAATAATAAAATTATTATTTAAATTTTAAAAACGATATTATTAATAAAAATAATTATTAAATATATACTATAAAACCATCCAACAAAATCTTAAAAAACATAATTATATATTTTCCGACCAAATAAACATTTGGAAGCACAAAGATCCCCCACAAGAGGCAAAACAAGAGATATTCCTACTTTTTGAGTTTTTATTTGGCTTATTTATAAAAATAAATATTTAAAATATATTTTTTATAATAAATATTTAAAGTATATTTTAATTAAAATATACATTTAGAATTTTATTTGTTCTTATTTTAAGGTAGTATCGTTATAAAATTTGTCAAATAATAAAATTTGACATGTATTTTTATTTTATTTTTTAAAAGAAAAAAAATTGAAAATATAAAATTTTTTAAAATTTTTAAAGTAGTGTTAAAATCCTTAAAATCTAACCCCCAAATTATAAAATTGGTACTATTATCTTCATCATTAGAATCCATCAACGTTGTTCGAGTTCTCCTAATTTTTTTAACCATCCATCGTCGGTACATAACAAGAGATATACCAATCAAACGTTGAACGATTAAAATTTTTTTGCGTTCGTCATTCAATTGACACGTCGAGCACTAGTTATTGATGATGAGTGACGAGAAAAAAAATGAGTGGGACTCCGTGACGACGATAGTTGGATTTTACGAGGCTGTTAACGATGATAATGATATTAATTTTGAATTTAGGGTTTAAGATCATAGGTATTTAAGATTTTTTTAAATTTTGAAAATTTTAAGATATTTTTATTTATTTTATTTTCAGTTTATTTTTAAAAATAAAAAAATAAAAGTCATGTGTCATTGTCAACCTAAAATTGAGATATAATTTTTAACAAATAAAATGGACAAGAATAAAACATTAGACACTTATTCAACTAAAATATGTTTTAGGCACGTATTATAAATAATTTTTTTTTATTTTTTATTCTTTAATTCAAAAAATAATTAAACTTTTGTACTATAATAGTTCTTACCTTCACTTTATTTTAAGGGTAAAATTTACTTATGGTAATTAAACTTTGATCAATTATTAAATTTGACAATCAAACTTTTAATTACTTCAATATTATCATTAAACTTTTATTTTTTTCAATTTAGCCACTGACCCATAACCACTGTTAAAAGAGTAAATTGATTGTTAAAATATTTTATATAATAACACATTTAGTCTTTCATATTTACTATTCAAACAATTTATTCTTAATTCAAAAGAAATAATGAATTTAACCCTTATTATTTCAATTTGACTCTATATTCAATTAGAGATAATTTATTATTTTATTTACTATTCCATGTGTCATTAATTGATTGATCTATAATTTTTTAAATATTTTTTTATTTATTAAAAATAAAATAAATCGTAAGGGTAAAAATAAAAATTAATAAAACATCAAGGAGTGATGTTTTTATTAACCCTTAAATAAATGGAGAATTTTTAAAAGTAAAATAAATGTTACGTGTCAAAATATGAGTGATTCAGTGGTACACATCAACTTTGGTGACGAAAAAAGAGTAATCTCGCTGACGATAATTCATGTATGAAACTGAAACTAAAAAAAACTAAATATATGAAACTGACAATTCGGTCAAATTATCTTTAATTGAAAACAGGGTCAAAATAAAATAGTGAGAGTTAAATTTATTATTATTTTTAATTAAGATTAAATTATTCAAATGTGTAAACTTGAAGGTTAAATGTATTATTATACAAAATAATTTAACATCTACACCATTTTTTTAATTATTCTTTCGATTTCAGGGTCTCGATTTGTCTAATCCGGACTGATCCACGTCGCAGATTTAGTTTTGGTGGGTGAGTCTCCCAGTAAGAATTTTCTACGTATTCAATTTCTCAAGTCTAAGACTTGCTTAAACAAAATCAGGTTGTTTACCATTTGGATCAACCATTGTTAATAACAAAATTAAAACAAAGCTAAAATTTAATGATAAAATTAAAACAATTAAAAATTTAATTATCAAATTAAATAATTAATCAAAATTTAGTGATCATTTATAAGTTTTACCTTTAAATAGACGTGAATGTAGGGATTAATGTAGTAATAAAAATTTAATTATTTTTTAATTAAAAAATAAAAGAAAATACAAAAAATTAATATAACAAATTACTTTAAAATTTTATTCTAAAAGTGGATAATAATACTTTATGTCCCTAAAACTTCAAAACTAATTAAAATATTTAACAGTACACTGTGGTACATGACATTTAACGTATTATTATCATATACAGAGAGTGATGATATCCAGTTACATAATATAAAATTTATTTAATTTTATAATAATTTATTATCATTAGATTAGTAAATGGATGAACAATATTATCAATAAAAATATGAATATTATCACTTAAAAAAAGAAAGCAATCTCAGTCGTTTATTATCATCATTCAACGATCTAAAATTAGAGTAAAACTAAATGGTATTTACACCGTGTAAGTGGATCCTCACTTATATATATCCAATTATATGGTGTAAACATCATTTAGTTTTAAATTAATTTCATGGTCAATGGATAACTAAAATAGATGAATGAGATTAATAATTGAAAAATATAAAGATTATCATTTAAAAAAATAAGAAAATAATCTTATTCATTTACTATCATAGTTCGTTGATTCAAAATTAATACAAAACTACACGAAAATTTAACTTTTTGTGAATTAAAAAATTTAAATTAGAAAATCCTTTTACATATTTTTTTTATAATCGATCAAAATTAATTGATTAATGAATTAGATATCAATCGTTAAACAAAGAGAATAAATTTGAATTTATACTAATTAAATCAACAATTAATAAGTAAGATGGTCATAGAGGTAAGACAATAAAGAATGAGATTTCAGCTGCTAGCGTTGGGTGACCTAGTTGTGGTCGTAAATTTGTTAAATATTTATGGTATCGTATATAAGTCATTTTGTTAATAGTTAATTCTTGTTTAGTTTTGTATGTGCGATAGTTTATTGATTTTTTTTTCTGAATTAGCTACAGTGTTACAATAATACCTGCTCTAGAGTATATTTTCAACCATCGGACATTTATCGCACAATCATTATACTTGCGTTATTGGTGCTCGAACCTATAACCTCTAAGAACAACAATTATTTTCTTAATCATTGGGAGAAGATGATACCTAAATAGAAAATATATGAAAGTAAATAGAATTCTCGATTTTCTTTCAATTTAAAAATCAGATCCAATCAACATGAATAAAATTTATATATATTTTGATTTTACCATAAACGGTCAGCAAGCCTATAAATTCGAATTAACTTGAACTCATAGTGTTTCAAACTTAAAATAACCTGAAATAATAACTTGAAATGTCTTGAATCTAATCGGTTCGAATAAAAAATATTTAAATTCGAAATAATTGAATTAAAAGTCAACTCTTAAACATGAATTGGAAATTAAATATTCCCTTTTAACTCAAATGAATTGGAAATTTTAAATTCAAATGTTAGACTTGATGCCCAAGCTCGAATCAATCACCGATTACCGTTAAGAGGGTTGTTTATGATGTTTGGTTGAATTTTCTAAAATCGAAAAAATGAGGTAAATGACACAATGATTTTAGAGTGGTTCAGCCATGCCTACATCCATTACCTTAGCACACCACTAAGGATTCCAACCAATTCACTAATGAACTCAACCTTTTCACCGGTTCAAGGAATAATCATTACAATCCTATCTTTTGGACTTGGCTAAGATAGAACCAATTCTAGTTTATCTCTAAGGCTAAACTAGAACCTCTCTTTTTACAAGGGATTTTGTTGATAAAAAATATACCTCACAAAGGTGGGTGTTTACAACAATTAAACTCACAAGAGAGTATGAGAAAAATTACAATTAAAACACTCTCTAAAACACTATGTACTAAGGGTGAGTATCAATCGAGTTGAATCGAATCGAGTCAAAAAATTTTGAGTTATTCGAGTTGACACGTCATATTTTACAACTCAAACTTTATTTGAATTTTTTTTCGGTTCGAGTCGAGTTTAAGAAATTCGAGTCGAATTGAGTCGAGTTTTTGATTTCCTATAAATATTTAATTATAATTATTTATCATACTATAGTATTGATTTGATTCCAATTTAGACGACTTTCTCTAATTATATAAGATATACATATAAATTTCTTTATATGTAGCAATATTTCTTTATATTTTTATATATCAATATATATATCATAAAAATTGAGAGATTCGTCTTAAACTTAAAAGTTATTCCTTTAATTACTAAAAATTTCGAGTTATTCGAGTTTTCATTTTACAACTCAAACTTTATTTGAATTTTTTTTTGAGTCGAGTCGAGTCGAGTCAAAACGAGTCGAGTATTTTTGCCTCGATTAGAATCGAGTTATTTGGTTTTTTCGAGTCGTGTTTTGCTTACCCCTACTATGTACAAGAGAAATGAGAAAATATGAATTAGACTTAATTTCTCTTAATCATTATGCTTGAATGTGTTTTCTAACCATCTTCAAGTGCCCCAAGCTTGTTTTTATAGTATAAAATTATATTCTAGCCGTTAATAACCGTTGGGATGTTTTGGAACATTGGAAAGTCAAAGTTGAACATTAAATTTTGACTTGCACAGAGGTTTCGAAACCTTTACTAGAGGTTCCGAAACCTTGAAAATATAGCCGATACAAACCAAGGTTTCAAAACCTTTGCTAAGGTTTTGAAGAAAAAGGTTATTTTTCCTGAGAGGTTTCGAAACCTTAAGTGAAGATTTCGAAAAGTTCAATTAAAAACATAAATTTGACTATTTTAAAAAATTTTCAAATATTTATAAAAACTCTCAAAAACTTTTCAAACTTATTTTCAAGTTTTTTTAACATAATAACTATTTTTGAATTCTTTTTAAATTAATACAAAATATTTTTAATTATTATACCAAAATCAATATTTTAATACCAAATTATGGAATTCCAATATTATCTTTACTCGAACTTAACCCAACTATCCAACCGACATGTGTAAAAATACTATTAAAATTAGTGGGTCTTGATCTAAGAAGATAATGGTGATTAAGATTGAAGATTAAATTTTTTTTAGATAAATTACTTATATTCATCTAAATAACCGTTCACATCTATTAACTTTACAAATAAAATAAAAAAAAACACAAAAATAATTTCACACTATGCCCCAATTAATAGCTATATCCCTATCAAAAGAAAGATGATAAGAATTAAAATATAAACCAATATCATGTTTAATTTGCTCAAAAACAGAATCTGCTGAATATGATTGCTTCCCATATAAACAGTTGTTTCTTTCTTTCTTTCTAGACATGATAGTTTAATCCACATTAAGCTAAACGCACAATCGCAGCTCACAAGAATTTTTTCTTCCCAAACTGCAAAACCCAATTAAAGCTAATAGACTAATCTCGTTGAGACCATTGTAACTTGCAAGCAAAAATAAATAAATACCATACTTAAATTAAGAAAATGCAATCTTCAAATAAGTGATCGTTCAAGTTAAATATTACTGCTGATTTCTTAATTGAGCATTAAAGAACAGTGGTGTGAGTTCCTCCCTAATCTGGACCCTCACGCCGTAATCGGTTTAAGTTCAAATACCACAATCACATCACATTATAATTTTTTCTTTCTTTATTTTAGAAAGTGCATTTTCTATAATAATAAAATAAAAATTGAAAACTTACGGGTATTATTGGAAAAATTTTGAGAATAATTTAATTTAAATTTTATTTTAGAATATAAATAATTTTTATTTATATTTAAGAGTTTAATTTAATTTTTATAATATAGATAAAAAATGTTATGTTCAAGTAGCGTTTTTTTTTCTAAATTTTATAATAATTTTATTTAAAAAATAGATAATGTCACCTACATGTGGTGTTTTTCTTTCAAGTTGCCATATCCAGATGATGTTCTTCTACTTGTACCGTAATTTTTTGCTTAAGTTCCAAAATAAACTTTAGATGCCTTATTTTTATAAATAAAAACTTTAAATTATCCGCATATCCAAAGGAACTATATAATTGGTTGAACTTTGGGGTTAATAAAAAATTATTTAACATTCTATTATTCTTTCGATTTTTAAGTTTTTGTCTTCATTAATCTGAAGTGGCTCGTGTTGTACACCTAATTTTGATAAGCCAATCGTTTAAATATTAGTTTCGGTTAATCTTGTTTTTTTTTTTTTATATTAACGTTAGTTTTTAAAATTTTATAACTTATTATGATAAAATAACTTTATTTTCTGACTTTTAAACATTAGAAGGTAAAATTTTAAGATGTTTTTTTTATTAAAATCTTATTTTTTTAAGTAAAATAGTAATAATTATAAATGTATCTATAGTATTTATGTATAAAATACAGATTTTTATCTTATAAAATAATTAAAAAATTAAATTCGATTAACTATGATTTATAAACTTAAGAACCATAAATCGTCTAAATACCTCAATTCGAATTAATTTTTAATTTTACGATTAACCATGCTCAACCCTAATAATACATATCCTAATATAGTTTAAAGTCTTTTAAACGAAATATAGTGGTTCCTTTTCGTTATTGGTTCGATATCTAGTTGTACAAATATTTCATTATAATTATAATTGTGTCTGAAAAACATTTATTGTCTGAAAAATCTTTTTCTTCATGAAATAAATATGTTGTATGAAAAATTTAATTTTTGTTGAAGCTAAATAATTTCCTCGATTTTACATTAATTATCTATGCATTAATTCACTGCATTAAAGTTAATTTCAAGCTTTATAACATTAGGATTAGGGCGGCTTTAGCAATATTTAAATTTCATGATAAATCAACACGTTTTCCCCAGTTTCTGACTTGATGGTTAATTTATTAATTAGCGCTTAATTTGCCCTAGATTCAAAGGCACTTGAATGTAGAATATAGGGAGGGAAAAGATCCACTTAATTTACAATTAAATAAATTTTAAATATTTTTATATGTTTTTATTATTAATATTTTTTATAAATTAATTTATTTATAAATTTATCTTCCGCCTCAAATTTTTAACTTTGTGCATAAATAATGGAGATGATAAAATTCTAATTGATTTTGATTTTAATTGAAGTTAATATATTCTTAATATCGATACGTCTTAAAATTTTAAGAATAAAACTCTATAAAATTTGACATGTCTTAAAAACTTTAATAAAATATTAAATATAATAATATATAATTATAAATAAATCGAGTTAAAGAATTTTCATTTTTGAGTCTGAATTTGATTTGACTTGAATTTTTCAAAATCTAATCTCATTCAAATATATTTTTTTTAAAAAATTATCCCTATTAAATTGGGATACGACGAGGTCAGATAATTTTATCTGACCAAATAATAAAAAACTCGATATACATTTTCAATATACTTAAAATTTGACACTATAATCTATGTAAATATAACATAAAATTAAATGTTAAATTATTAAAATATTTATTACAGAAAATTTATAAATATATAGAAAAAACACTTAAATTTATACCAATGTAAGTGAATTTCTCTCACATATATTCAAAAAGTACATATAATATTCATTTTTCCTATTTGCTTTGCCGTATAATTCTGGCTTTCCAAATGCAATGGGAACTAGTGAAATTCTTTTAATGAAAGATAAATATACAAATGTCAAGTTCTAATTTACACAAAATAGAAAAATAAATATATTTGATCTCTCTCAATTATTTTTTTTTATAATGTTAGTAAATTAGAATAATATAACATCAATTGTAGTAAGGTAATCAAATTGTCTAATAAAGTAGAATCATAAGAGAATTGAATCTGAGTCTCAAATTTTTTCTTTGCTAGAGCTCTGCGCCGTTCCTTTGTTTTCTTTTCCTTTGAGTGTAGGCGGAAAGACAAATTTTAATATTAGTCGCCAATTGTTGAATATATCGCTTCGTTTATATTTTTTATTAGTTTTTAATAAATTATTCTGTTTTTATAATATGATCTACTTTATCTTTTGATACGTTTTTCTATCATTTAACATTTTTTTGTTTTGTTTTTAAGGTTGGATCTGACGACGTAACGACTGATCAAGATGACGATTATTTGTTATCATGGTGATCTTTCTTGTTTTGGACCCTCGGATTAAATTGGATACGCGGTTTACGCTCGTGGATAGTTTATTGCGATGCTCAATTCTGATTTGTGATTTTCCGTGGTCTTTTCAATAGATTAATCCCCTTTTGTGGTTTGTTTGCTGATGCAGTTAGATTTGTTCATGTCCATTTTTTTGATCGAGTCTTTAGATGAATTTTTTAAACTTTTTTCATGTATATTCCTTGTATGATCTAAAGTGGTTAGTTTTAAGAAAATGTCCAAATTATGTATTTAGTTTACAATAATAGTTTTAAACTATTGTTGTAATATTGAGTATTTTTTGCTTAATAAAATTAGCGGCTTCTATTAAAATAAATTACCTAATAAGGTTTTTAAAACCAATTTCAACTTTTAAGGGGAAGGAGAGACTATAAAAAAGATGTTCATGTTGAGTTTTGAACACGAGACTTAAGTGAAAAGAGAAGAGTATGTGAACAACTTTGATTAGTTGATTATCAACACTTACTTATATCTAATACATTAAATAAATAGATTAAATATATGCAAAGTCGAAAACTGTAACTATTACGTATCAAGTTTTCGTAATAGTACAATACTACTTTTTTTTTAAATAAAAATAAGTTTAAATTTTAGAAATACACTATTCGAAGGGTCTATTGTGAATCCCAACACGAACCGATAAGAAAATATAAAAAAAATTCATCAAGTGTTTATAGTAAAAAAATATTGTTGAGTAATTTGTTTATACAATATATATATATGTATATATATTAGGAAAGAATTAAAATTAATAAATATATTATCTTATATTTACATTAAACAATTATAAGACAAGAAAAAACGGAATATTCTCTCTGTAATAAAAAATCTTTATTTATTTTTAATTATTATTTATATTTTATTTTAAAAATAAAAAAATATTTAAAGAATTTAGAGTACGACGTATTTTGTAATGCGCAATGTAAGAGTTAAAGGACTTCTCTACTTTACAACCCTGTTAGCTGTTTGTAACTATCATCGCAATGTAAAAGGGGGCTTAGGTGTTTTACTTTTAGTTACTACTTAATAAACTAATACCCCCCCAAGTCTCTATTGCGGCTTTGCTCCCCTTTACCTCCATTTTCAACCCAATCCTCCTTCTATAAATCCCCCACTTCTCTATCTTCCCACATCGACAACAAATCCCCCAACTTCTCTATCTTCATCTCCATTTTTAAGATAAAAAATGGATGTTAAGTCAAATGATTGTGTCCCAAATGTTCATCAAAGGACTGAAGATGATCCTATGGAGTTGAAAAGAGGCCCTTGGACAGTGGAAGAAGACTTCAAGCTCATCGATTACATTGCCACGCACGGAGAAGGTAGATGGAACTCACTAGCTCGTGTTGCAGGTAAAATAATTATGGGTGATGGACTTGAAATTGATGTTTCATCGTCCTAACATGAAGTTTCATTCTGAAAAACAGGTCTTAAAAGGACAGGAAAAAGTTGTCGGTTGAGGTGGTTGAACTATCTCAGACCGGATGTTCGACGAGGGAACATCACTCTGCAAGAGCAGCTTTTGATTCTAGAACTTCACTCTCGTTGGGGAAACAGGTTATTCACTTATTTGATGTTTTTACACCAGGAAATTTCTCCATTAATTTATGTTTTTTTCCTTCTTTCTGGGATTATAGAGATTAATTTTTATGTTGTGTTCATTTTTTATTTTATTTAAGATGGTCCAAAATCGCCCAACATTTACCGGGAAGAACCGATAACGAGATCAAGAACTATTGGAGAACTCGTGTCCAGAAACAGGCGAAGCAACTCAAGTGTGACGTGAACAGCAAGCAATTCAAAGACACCATGCGTTACCTATGGATGCCTAGGTTAGTAGAAAGAATTCAGGCTGCCGCCGCCGCCACCTCCTCCGCCACCATCTCGACTCCCATTGTGGGAACAGTATCTGGCAATGACCGGCTTGGAGGCACTCAAGTGACCTCCTCAAGTTACACTCTAGAGAATTCCAGCACCACCGCGGCATCATCGGACTCTTTCGGGACTCAAGTTTCACCGGTTTCGGATTTCACCGATTATTACAGCAGCAGCAGCAACAACAACATCTCTATGAACAACCCTAATCCAAACTGTCTTGAAGCTAGAGAAGACTTGTCTGGTAATTGCTACAACCATGGCATGGATTTCCAGTCCCTGGAGCAAAACAACCCTTGGCTACATGCCTCAAACAATCTCTTCAATGCCGAGGAGTTTTACTTCTTACAAGAGCAACTCAATTTTACCATGTGAAAATTGTTAAAAAACAATTTTATCATGTGAAAAAATATCTTAAAAATAATCGGGGAGAAAAAAAATAGAATAATAATATTTTAGAACGAGTTAGGATCCATTTACAATATAAAAGTATTTAATTTTATATTGGTTCCGGATAATTGAGTAAATTGAGTTTGATGGTCGAGATAAAAAGTTTTAATTCGAGAATAATCTACTTTTTTTTCTTTATTTTTATAAAATTTCCCAACCTTAAACTATTAATTTCAATCATTTATTTTTGATAATTCTATAATATCAAAAGATATAAAATTAAATAATTTTATACAGTATAAATAAATCATATTTAATTTAAAACGTATAAAATTAGAGTCTAATTATGAATGATTAATTTGTCTTTTGTTGCTTTGCAATTTTGATTTGGGAGGGGCAGAAAACTTAATTGTAATGTTTATTATTATTTTATTGAATAATGTTTTAAAAAATTAATTAAACACTGTGTAAATGTGAATAATTGGTTCCACCATATATATTTTTATATTATAGTTATAATTATCATGAGACTTTGAGATATAATTCTAATAGCTTTTTAGAGTTTCTAGTTATTGTCCATGGGGCATGAACCATAAACTACTTCTAGAATTAGATTCTTACAAAAGGTATAATTTAATCTTGATGCCTATATTGTACTCAAATTTAAAATTTAATCCCTATATTTTATTTTGAATATTTTGATTTTTTTTTAAAATTTCATTAGTTATATAAAATAATTAACTTGTTAAAACATTGACTTGAACTATCTAATGATATTACTAAATATAGAAGTTAAAGTAAGTCGAATTCAAATATTAAATATGGAGTAAGAGTTCGATGGTGAATTTAAATTTTTATAAAAATTAGAGGCTTAAATGAATATTTCCAAAACTTTTAAGGGTTTAACTAAAATCTTTAATAATTTTAAGAGGAAATTGAATTGTAAATATGCAATATTTTAAAGCTTAATATTATTTTTTTTAAATCTTAAAGGGCCAAATTATTTTTTTTATAATTAAAGACAAAATTTAAATTTCTAAAATCTAAGGAGCATGATCCCTAATCTCTTAAACGTTCCACTCCCGAATATTATGGAGAAATTTTAATAATAATTTAATCTAAAATTTTATTTTGAAATATAGGTAATTTTTAATTATATTTGAATTCTAGGCCAATTTTTATAATATAAATAAGAGAATGTCACCTACAAGTAGCATCCTTCCCTTAAGTCATCATTTTAGGTGGCTTAGCTTTTGACCTAAATCCTAACATAAACTTAAAACTCTCAATTTTTTAAAATAAAAATCTAAATGACTTATATATCTAACGGAATCGAATACTAGGATTAAAATTTCCAAATTTATGTATAGTAGAGGGACGAGAATCATAATTTGACCTTAAAAGAAAAAGCTTAAGGCTAAATTATTAATAAATAAAATATACTCCTTAGAGACGTGGTGGACTGTCGAATTCCATTAACTCGGTAATAATTTATAGTTTGCCGTCGTACGGAAAACAGTGTTTTGTTCCCTTCATGCCATTAAGCCTACAAAAGTTGTACATTGGTACTTAAAAAGTTGCAATTCCATTCACACGTAATTAGCGACCAAATTAAATGAGATGATTCTTTATTTTTAGTTTTTTTACTTACTATTGTTAAAATTTAAAATTTTATATAAATTTATTTTTTATTTTTAAATATATATATTTTGTTTAGTTCTCGATTATTTAGAAAAATTGTTTAAATTTATTTTGTTGATCAGGGAAATAATCGATAGACTTGAAAACTGTAATAATCAAAATTTCTTAATTAGGGAAAAAAACCCAATTTATGTCGAGCTCTAATTTCACTTTTTCCCCAAATCTGAAATCCCTAATTCCATTTAATTTAGGATTCCTTGTGAGGGTATTTTTGGAATTTTGTTTGAATCCTAAACCTAATGTGATTAAAATTATTTGTGGCTATATCAGAACACTCTCTCTTTGTCGTTATTTCATCCTCTTCCCCTCTCTAACTCGTTTCCATTGTTTTTCGACCGGTGAAGTTCTCTTGTGAGTTTTCTTTGTTCCAGCGATCGGTAAATACCTTTAGAGGTTGTGCTTTGTTTTGTAGGTTTAGTGAATCTTTGTTCCGATTCTTTTGGTATTGGGGGTTGAAGTTCAATGAGTATTATAAATCAAAACTTGCTTTTCTCCTTTGTTAGCAATATTGGTTGGTGGAGAGTTCAGTTGAATTTTTGCTTGATTGTTTCGATAATTATATGTGATGGTCGATGATTGGAGTGTCTTGGTTTAGGGAAGGGGGGTTTGGATATGCAGTGTTGGTCTTTTGTGGGTGCTGAAGGAGTCGGAGATGAAAGTTTGGAATTGGAATTGTGGGTGTTAACCCACGTGTATTAGTTTGGGGCAGTATGTTAAAAACAAATTAAGGAACAAATTCCATTTGTTTCCATTCATGTTACACGTGAATTCATGGTGGAAGAAATAAAATTCAATTTGTTTCCAGTCTTGTTCCACGTGAATTCATGATGATGGAAAATAATTATTTCACTTTCCAGAAACCAACTTTGTTTTGGCAATGGTGCTGAAGTGTGAGATTAGTAATTTTAGAATCAAACCCGAAAGCCCTGTGTTGACTTTTTTAAGTATTACTTGGGTTAGTGGACTTGAATGAGAATTTAATTAGAATTTTTTTATGGTCTTTTCAAACGACGTAGATTCTGAAGAGAACGTGTTATCGCCTCCGCCTTTTGTTCGATCGACCCCTGTGAGCGTTGCTCGTGTTTCGCGTATGTGTTCTTTCTAAGTTCTTTTAGGTGACATAGTATTACTTTTTTTACTAAGTTTAATTTATAGAATTTATTGTAGGCTCTGACTCAACTAAAGCAAGACCTAGCTCAGACCATGGTAAACGTCCGTGTCAGCCGTAGTATTTGTGTTGTTGAGAGGTGTGTTCTCTTCTGGTGCAAGATTGTGTACTGTGATTAATTGTTTACTGTGAAACTAAATTCTTGTGATACTCTGTGACATTGTGGTCAAACCATATGGGTCGTGCGTTTCATATTTTATATCATTACTTGTACTTAGACATTGAGTTTATCTGCATTTTACATAACATATGCATGGGGTGGTTTGTATGGAGGAAGGTGGTTTTACCATACTGTGTTTTGGAGGAATAAGGGGTGAGGTGTTCTGGGGAACTACCTCCACTGTGATCGGTTGGCTTTGCCACCACTGTGTTTGGCGTTTGAAGTATGGGACTGTATTCTCTGTGACATTGTATTCATCACTCTTTGAGACATTTATTGCGATTATTTACATGTTATATATCTGTGAACTGAATGCTCATGCGTTTTGAGACGACACCATAAAGACACACTGGGCTTTATAGTTCACCCTGTTTCTTTTAATATTTCAGATACGCGGCCCTAGGAGTTGATACTCAGAGATCTCAACCAAAAACTTATTTCCAATTATTATTTTTAGTATGTTAGTTGTCAAGAAATTATACTTTATTGTTTTAGGAATATTAGGGATCAAAACATTTTAAATTCATGCATCTATTTAAGATATTTGATTTGTTATTATTATTATTATTCTTCAAGGTATTTGATTATAAACTATAGTTTAACAATTATGCTATAATTTGGTATTTCAAAATCATTTTTTTTGGTTTACTCAACGATCAAGTTATTAAATATTAACCTTAAACCTATTGTACTCTTCAAGACAAAAATAAGGGGTTACATTTTTGGTATCAAAGTCAAGTTCAATACTCGGACTGTGAGGCCCGTAACCAATGTTTTACTTGTGTTTGAAAGGCATACATGCATTAAATATTTTTGGGATATGAGAATTTCTAAAAATAAAGTATTTACTCGTGTTTTGAAATTGAGACTCCGGTACCAAATCTAATATAAGTTTTATCCTTGTAGATAGACACTATGCCACCTCGTAGGAGTGTTAGACTTGTTGCTACCAGAGGCCGAGGCCGTGGTCGTACTACTACGACTGTTAGTGAGCCACCACCTGCTATTGATCATACTGCTAATGATCAAGCTGAGATACAAGACCAAGAAGTTGACCCTCAACCTGAGGTACAACAAACT
Source organism: Abelmoschus esculentus (assembly GCA_035048815.1). Taxonomy (NCBI): domain Eukaryota; kingdom Viridiplantae; phylum Streptophyta; class Magnoliopsida; order Malvales; family Malvaceae; genus Abelmoschus; species Abelmoschus esculentus. Next base: position 4,453,641 of record JAUCBN010000021.1, read on the forward strand.
GTGAGTTGATAGTCTGGGGATGAGAATACACATGAGCAACCACCTCTTCTTGAGTACTGGGATGAAGGTTTTTGCGGGTATTTCGGATGAGCATCCATCGAATGTTGAGCTATGGATGAAGGATTTTGAAAGACTTTTTAAGGAAATAGAATACCCCATTGGTAAGTGATAGGCGTGGTATAAGCGCTATTTTGAGTGCAAGTGTACACGTCGTCAAGTAATAAAATGATAAGTATATCGTGTATCGTCTCCATAGGGATTGATATACTTAATATGTCTTCCTTCATTCCCTTGCTCCTGAGAATAAAATAAAAACACAAATAAGATGGTTTGTTTTATCTAACTAAATAATTAAATAACAAAACATAAAATAAAGAGTTGAGAACGATTATAGAGAAAGCAGGTAGGATCCAGTTGTGTCAATTAGTGGATTCAATTGATCTCCTTCTTGTCCAATGCAATCGCACAACACTGCTTCGATAGTACTGCAGATACTGCCTCGGCAATGCTAGTGCTCCTCTGCCGCGACAATCTCTTGCTCATGGGCAGAAGTATCAAAGTTCAGCAAAGTGTCCGTAAGTGACTCCGCTCATCTCTGAGTCAAAGTACTGTTGATGCTCGGTCCTTGACGATACCTCTCGGCGTAAACCAAAGCTAACCACCAACCAATCCAACACCCCTTTTAGCTGCTGAAACTCTTAACCTACCCCTTAGTTCCTCTACAAGGGTATAGGCCGAGTTAGTATCGCCGACACCGTACTTACCCCTTTCGTGAATCTACACCTCTCAATGCTAGATAAATAGATTACTTACAAACTTCCCTCTCGGGCTTGGGTACAAGAACAAGGAATGACAATAAGATAAGCAAACTCTGATTTTATTGCATAAGAACAAGAATACAATAATTAATCTCCTCTCACTAATATCAACAACCTTCACCTATCCTTAAGAAATTTAGAATATGTTATCGTGGAAGTACAATTCTTAGGGAGGAAGGGTTTTCTCTACAAATCCGCTCTCCTAGACAATGTGGCCGGCTAGTATATTTATAGTATTAACCTAGGGCAAACCTTTCCTAAATAGACTTTAACTTGGAGTAGGGAACAAGTCTTGGATTCTGATATTTCCAAATTTGCCGCCTTCTAGAAAGGGTTTCCCGCTTGGTCTTTGAATTGGGCTTTGAGCATGCTAGCCTGGTCCGGTTGATGCGCTGTGTCTTCAAGAATATTCTCTATATTTTTATCTTCTGACGCGCCTCCATTGTTGGTGCTGCCACAATGGATTCTGCCGCGGCCGATCTTCTACCTTGGCCTCAACATAGCTTTTCTACCGCTTCGGCTCTAGATATTCCTGCATGTACAAAAATTGTAATAATATCTACATTCTCTATAAATATTAACTTTGTATGTGGTGATAATGGAATATCTAATATTTGAGCAAAGAGTATATAATTTGATTCAAATGGGTGTATAATAAGTGCATAAAGTACCATAAGAAGGGTAGTAAATTACTGCCTTTTAGGCACTCATCAAATACCCCCAAACTCGAATTATTGCTTGTCCTCAAGCAATGCCAAACATCAAATTGCTAAACCTTACTTTCCTTTGGTCTTACTCTTCCATCTATTCTCCCCACCATGGTCATGTCTATATCTCCGTTTTAGCCACTAGTTTACACAAGGACTTCTGCTAAGAAACAAACTCTAGGTCTAGGTGAGTGTGTGCGTTTAATGGAAAAGGATGATTCAAGGCTTTCTTAGATAAACTCTAAGTTCAAGACAAGTAGAATCTTGGATTAGCTATCTCCTTAAAACAAGAAGTCTTGAGCCAATTTCGGACACCTCAAGATATATGTTTTCTATTTTCTTCTTTTTCTTATTTATTTTTTTTCTTTTTGTAGCATCTATTTAGCATACTAGAGCCAATTTTGGGCACCTCTAGTACGAAGAAGAGCAAAACTAGAGCCGGTGATAGGCACCTCTAGTTATCTTTCCAACAAGTTCTAAGTCTTTATCACCTAAGTTTATTAAAAGAACTCCTAAATCAAACAAGTCAAAAAAATGTTTATTTTTTTTCTAACCCTAAAGCAAGCTTCTAAGTTTTATTCCATGAGTATCCTATGGTTATCCCTTCAAAACAATACTTGGCCATGGTAAGGAGAAAAATTTCTATAGCCTTAAAGGAGTAAACTAAAGCAAAGTTGACATAAGGCAGTACAAGATTATAAACTTAAATTCAAGAAAAGAGAAAAAATTTCAGAAAAAATTTACTCCCTTTTATGGTAATGTCGCGGCATTGGATAGCCTCGGTAGTGCTTCTACACCTTCAATCTCCTCCAAACTCAAACCGAACATTATCCTCAATACTCAAAATATAAAACACATAGTAAAAGAAAACAAGAATAATAAAGCATCAAGATTTAAATAGAGTCTGATTGTGATTCAGAAGAGCTGCTGGAGATAGCTGCCGTCTTGGGTATTCCTGCTGATGCTTCCATTCTTGATCCTTGTCCAGGTGACTGTTGTATTTTTGCCTGTCAGGGCGGTTGTACTCTGCTGGGCGTTTGTTTCTGTAGTGGGGCTGTAACTTCATCTCCATCTTCTTCATCATCTGTATGCATTACTTCTGTTTCTCCCCCAAACTCGGCAGTTGGTATCCTCTCGTGGGTATGTGATGAGCTCTCATGGACATACTCATCAATCTGTCTAGAGAGATTATCTTTAGAAAAACTGCCGATGAGGATAGGATTTTGTTGTGGAGAGTTGAAGACAGCTCTCCTCTTTGATGGTCGCCGACTTCTGGATGATGTGGTGGCCATACCTGCAGGTCTGGATGGTCCGACAGCGTGAAACTGTTGTTGTGGCCTAGCAGCAAAAGACGGTCTCGGCCCTAGAGCATGTATTGTCTCTGTGTATGGTGCGACAGTGACAAAAATATTGGGAGGGAAATCTGGAAACTGCATCCCATGGGTGGGGAAGTTCTGAGTCAGCATATTGACAAGGGTGTTGTTGAAATCTCTCTTATATTCCATATAGCGTTATTGTCTGAGGTCCATGGCTAACATTCTCTGCAAAATCTCCTGGTATGTGTCTGCTGCGACAGGGGCTTGGGCATTGTTAGGTACTTCTGCTGAATATTGCCCTCCGACAGGGAAGTTAGTCGTGAATTATTGAGGTGTTTCCTGCACTGGGTCTGCTTGGGTGATCTGCATTACTCTGTGGCAGAATTCTTTTGTCCAGCCTTGCCTTTGTGATGTGTATTCATCGGTTGCTTCTATCAGGACACCTGCAGTAATGTATAAAGCAGAGATTAAACTAGAGAAATATAATGGACCTCGTTCTTTCTTACCGCAGTCATAGATCTCTTGAAGAATTATCTCTCCAACATTGATCGTTCTTTTGTTGATGATGGAATGAATGAGCAGCAATCTTTTTCTGTCAACTATGCTATTATGAGAAGTGGGCATGAGGCATCGTTTAAAAAACGTGCACTACAGCTTTGGTTCGGGTTTAAGGCTGAGCCTTGTTACACAACCTCTATGGGTACCGATTTCCCATGATGTGTTGTCGTAGTAGAGGTCGTCCTTGATAGCCTCATATTATTCGATATTTGCCGCAAATTTACCATGCTCATCGCGTATAGGGATCACGTCGTAGTAATCGTTGATTGCCTCGGCATCAAGTTTCAATGGCTTGCCCTGGTAGTAGACGAATAGTGTATCCTTGTTCGGGCAGTATGCGTAGAATTCTGTCACAATTGTTGCATTCGCTATGGGAGGTTGGAGGCAGAATTTCTCCCAATCTTGGTCTTTGATTTTGTCGAACAAGAATTGGTCGATGCCGTAGTTTTCGTCAGTGGTTTACTAGAATCCTTGTTCCTCCCATAACTACCGTGCAACAAAAGATCTTTGAAAGCGTTCTGCTACGTTGTCGCTGGCAAATCGTCTGTATGCTACCATGGATGTTGATGAGATATTCTTGAAGATAAACAGAAAGAATGTTGGTAGGAAATCAGAGAGTTCTGAGAAATTCAAGATGTAGTGAGAGTAAGATTGTTCAAGAGAGTAAAGATAACAAGAATGCAAAGTAAATAATGTTCAGTAGTGAATCTGCTTATATAGGCTATAAAAATATAACTGTTAAAATACTAGCTGTTAGGTATTTATTGCCTGGATACACAGTTACTGCTGCGGTGGATTTCTGGGCAGATAGCCGTTACACTGTTTATGCCCGTTGGGAATTTTATGGCTCTGACACAGTGCTGCCGCGGCAACAGACTTCTTGCTTGGTAAAATTTTCCTACATTCATCACTTTATGAAAAATTAAAAAAAAACACTTAATCTAAAATACAAACGATAAAAAAATATTGATCATAAAGTAAAATAATAAAATACTGGAAAAATACTTAAAAATAAAAAATGCTGAAAATAATACTGTATATACTAATCCTAATATAATAATTAAAAGCAAAGAGACAAGATTAGGTTACTTGTGGAGTGCATGTGAATGCATCTCCCATTTTTGTTATCTCTTTCTGGCCCGTATCTGTCTGTATGAGTTGGCCAGTCCCTTCGGTGCATTCGACTTCTCCTTTGGGTTTTATTCTTTTACCGAATAATCTACCGAGCGTGCTGCCCAGGCAGGATATTTTAGTACCCTTATTTGGTGTATGGAGAGCCTTACATTCTGCTGGAGCGTTTGAATTTGGCAGATTGTAGAAGATGTTCAACTTGATTTGTTGATCATTTATTCTTATTGTGAGCTCTCCATTCTCCACATCAATGATAGTGTTTCCAGTAGCAAGGAAAGGTCAACCCAGTATGATCGGTGCATTATCGTCAGCTTCACAGTCAAGGACAAGAAATTCAGCAGAAAAGATGAACTTATCAACTTTCACCAGAATGTCCTCGATTTTGCCTTTAGGATGCACGTAAGACCGATTCGCAAGTTGGAGTAGTAGTGTTGTTGGTTTTGCCCGTCCAATTCTGAGTTTTTGAAAAACTGATTTGGGAATTAAGTTGATGCTTGCTCCCAAGTCACATAGGGCCTTTCCTTTATAACCATCTCCATTTACACAGGGAATTGTGAAGCAGCCAGGATCTTTTAGTTTGGGTGGCATGCGATTATGTAGCATTTCCATGCAGCCTTCAGTAGCTGTCACCGTTTCAAATTCTCCTAGCCTTCGTCGTTTGGATACTATGTCCTTTAAAAACTTGGCATAGTTGGGCATTTGTTCAATGGCCTCAATTAGGGGCAAGTTAATATGGACCAACTTCAGGATGTCTAGGAACTTCTAAAATTGGTGGTCTTGTTTTTGCTTCTTTAGCCTCTATGGAAAAGGATGTGGTGGTCTGATGTCCTCCAGGTTTCCTTGGATATTGAGTTTTATACCTGGGGTGAATTTTTCTGCAGTTGCCTCGACAGTAGGTTTTGATACTGCTGGTTCTGTTGCCATGGTAGAGCTTTCGGCAGGGTCTTGCTCAGCCTCCGAGTCTTTGTGTGGTTGCGGTTCTGGTTGGACTCTTTCAGTTGAGGTTCCCTCTTTATTTTTCAGCTGTAGGCTACTTCTGGTGGTGATTACTTTACATTGCTTATGGTCTAATACCTTAGCAACTTCAGTATTGCTAGGTAAACCTCCAGGTGGTCGAGTATTTTGGCGTTGGGTTAATTGACCAACCTGGGTTTCTAGGGATTTTATTGCAGCCTCCTGGTTCTGCAGTCTCATCTTCGTTCTGTTCATGAAGTCATCAGTACGCTTCATGAAGCGGCTATTCTCCATCATGTAGGCATCAGTTTTCGACATGAAAGCTATGAGAGAATCGTCCATTGCATTTAGAGACTGATGTTGTTGTACCTACTGCTGTGGCATGGGCTGCTGAGTGTTCTGCTGCGGCATGTTCTGGTTCTGATGCTAAAATCCAGGGGCTTGGGTAGTTGGATTTAAGGCATTGTTAGGGTTACTCCAAGAGAAGTTCGGATGCCTTTTTCAAGATGGGTTATAATTGTTGGACATCATTGGATTGTTTCTATTATAATTTCCAACATATAGGCCGGTCTCCTCATCTGGCATATAATCTGATGAGTTGATTGCCTTAACCTCATGTATACTTCTTTGGTTTTGCATATTCTAAACCATCTTGGTCAGAGAAGCCAATTGTGCTGCCACCGAACTTGATGTGTCTAATTCATGGGCTATGGCATGACGTCTCATTCCTCCTCGCTGGGAAATTGGAAATCCTTTCTTGCGAGTTTGTTCAGAATTTCAATGGCTTCCGCGGGTGCTCTATCTAAAAGTGTCCCATTTATGGAGGCGTCTAGCATCATCCTTGTGGAGGCATTAGTAGCATTATAGAACATGGAAACTTGCGTCCACAAGGGAAAACCATGTAAGGGGCATTTGTTTAATAGTTCTCTGTAACGTTCCCATGCCTCGTACATCGATTCATCTTCATCTTGCCGGAATGATGTAATTTCATTACAAATGCGGTCATAAAGATTTGTTGGATTGAACCTCGTAATGAATTCTCGGCAAAGTTCCTCCTAAGATCCGATTGATCCTGCTGGGATTCCATTCAACCAAGTCTTCGCCCTATCCCTCAGTGAATAAGGGAACAGTTTTAAGCGCAAAATATCTTCATGGACTCCTTGAATCTTAAAAGAGTTGCACACTTCCATTAAGGATTTAAGATGCTGCCTTGCATCTTCGGTAGCAGACCCACAAATTGTCCAATTATGTTCAACATGTTGAACATCACTGGTTTAAGCTCAAAGTGAGTTGCTTCGTTCTCCGGGGTAACTACGGCAGGGTTTAGTCCATTCAGATCCTCCATCAGATAATCTCTGATAGTAGGCTGCCTCGGCAATAGATGCGGCATTGGCTGCTGTTGCATTACTGGCGGTAGTACATTATGATCAATAGGTCCTCTAGGTGGATTATCCATAGTTTGGAACAAATTTCGTCTTAGATTATGTCTTGTACGTTCAATCTCTGGATCCAACTCGTACAATGGTCCACTCGGATTTGCCCTGGTCATAAACCAAATAAAAGTTAGTAAAAACAAAAATAAAATAAAACTAAAGTAAAAGTTAGATAACTAATAATTAAAGAGCAAGAAAATTAAAGAAAACAAAATTCAGTTGTCAATCCTCGACAACGGCGCCAAAAACTTGATAGGCGTGGTATAAGCGTTATTTTGAGTGCAAGTGTATACGTCATCAAGTAATAAAATGATAACTATATCGTGTATCGTCTCCACAGGGATTGATATACTTAATATGTCTTCCTTCGTTCCCTTGCTCTTAAGAATAAAATAAAAACAAAAATAAGATAGTTTGTTTTATCTAACTAAATAATTAAATAACAAAACATAAAATAAAGAGTTGAGAACGATTATAGAGAAAACGGGTAAGATCCAGTTGTGTCAATTAGTGGATTCAATTGATCTCCTTCTTGTCCAATGCAATCGTACAACACTGCTTCGATAGTACTGCAGATACTGCCTCGGCAATGCTAGTGCTCCTCTACTGCGGCAATCTCTTGCTCATGGGTAGAAGTATCAAAGTTTAACAAAGTGTCCGTAAGTGACTCCGCTCATCTCTGAGTCAAAGTACTATCGATGCTCGGTCCTTGACGATACCTCTCGGCGTAAACCAAAGCTAACCACCAACCAATCCAACACTTCTTTTAGCTGCTGAAACTCTTAACCTACCCCTTAGTGCCTCCACAAGGGTATAGGCCGAGTTAGTTTCGCCGACACCGTACTTACCCCTTTCTTGAATCTACACCTTTCGATGATAGATAAATAGATTACTTGCAAACTTCCCTCTCGGGCTTGGATACAAGAACAAAGAATGGTAATAGGATAAGCAAACTCTGATATTATTGCATAAGAACAAGAATACAAGAATCAATCTCTTCTCACTAATATCAACAACCTTCACCTATCCCTAAGAAATTTAGAACATGTTATCGTAGAAGTACAATTCTTAGGGAGGAAGAGTTTTCTCTACAAATCCGCTCTCCTAGACAATGTAGCCGGCTAGTATATTTATAGTCTTAACCTAGGGCAAACCTTTCCTAAATAGACTTCAACTTGGGGTAGGGAACAAGTCTTCTTCAAGGATTCTGATATTTCCAAGTTTGCCGCCTTCTAGAAAGGGTTTCCCGCTTGGTCTTTGAATTGGGCTTTGAGCATGCTAGCCTGGTCCGATTGATGCACTGTTTCTTCCAAAATATTCTCTATATTTTTATCTTCTGTTGCACTTCCATTTTTGGTGCTTCCACACTAGATTCTTCCGCGGCCGGTCTTCTACCTCGGCCTCAACATAGCTTTTCTGCCGCTTCGGCTCTGGATATTCCTACATGTATAAAAATTGTAATAATATATGTATTCTCTATAAATATTAACTTTGTATGTGGTGATAATGGAATATCTAATATTTGAGCAAAGAGTATATGATTCGGTTCAAATAGGTGTATAATAAGTGCATAAAGCACCATAAGAAGGGTAGTAAATTACTTCCTTTTAGGCACTCATCAGTAAGAAATTAAGAGCTGCTGTTTCACTACTACAAGGCGAGGCACATCATTGGTAGAGATCGGAGCAAAGGTTGATGTCAATTGATCAAATGACGTGGGATACCTTTCGTCATGCCTTTTAGAATCGTTATATGGGTGAGCAGTATTTAGCTGATCGGCGTCAGGCTTTCATCGATGGTATCTATTGCCAGTGGAGGTAGGTTGTCAGCTTCCCGACCAATTTATTCTTTTTGTCATAAGAAACATGGAGGGGAATGTAGAAGGAAGGTCGATGCTTGTTTCAGGTGTGGATCTCTGGATCATTTTTTTAGTGCTTGTCCTGAACTGTCTACAGCTTCCTTCTTGAGAAAACAGTCACAGGATTCAGTTTAGACATCTGATGTGGGTAGAGGCGAAGGAAAGTTAGTCACCTCTGGTATAGGAGGTAAGAGAGGATCAGTTCAGAGTGCAGCTGCTTCGGGTGTTATGAAACCATGCATGGTTTATGCTACCAAGGCTCAGGATGATCGTGATCAACCAGATGTTATAACGGGTACTTTTTCTATCCATTCTTTGCCTTATTTTGCTTTGCTTGATAATGGGTCTACGCACTCTTATGTGGTAAGTGCAGTAGCGGGTGGTCTTGAAATCTCAGTAAGTGAAACCAACTTTTCTATAACTGTCCAAAGCCTCGTGGGTAACCCCGTTGATGTCAATATAATTTACCGTAATTATCCCCTTGAAGTTCAGGGAGAGATGTTCCTTGCAAACCTTATGGAACTCCCTTTTAATGAGTTTGACCTTATTCTTGTTATGGATTAGTTATCCAATCATCGGGTTAATTTGGATTGTGAGAAAAAGAGAGCTTTTCTGAAAATACCTGATAATCAAGTAATAATGTTAATAGGGGAACGAAGAGGATTTTTATCTAATGTGATATCATCTCTTAAAGCTGAAAGGTTGATTAAGAAAGACTCTGTACCCTATCTAGTGTACATTCTGGATCCGAGAAAGTCGGATTCTGGGATAGATAAGATTCGGGTTGTGAAAGATTTTCTAGATGTGTTCCCTGAGGAATTACCGGAGTGCCACCTAAGCATGATGAGATTGAGTTTGGTATTGAGGTTTATCCGGGTACAACTCCTGTATCGATGGAACCATATCGGATGGCACCCAAGGAACTTAAGGAATTAAAAATCTAGTTGCAAGAGCTTTTGGATAGAGGGTTTATTAGACCATGTATTTCACCCTGGGGGGCTCAGGTTCTTTTTCTCAAGAAGAAGGATGGGACGCTTCGTCTTTGTATTGATTATCGTAAACTGAACAAGTTGACGATAAAGAATAAATATCCTCTCCCTCGTATCAATGATCTTTTTGATCAGTTTCGAGGTGCTAAGGTTTTCTCGAAGATAGATTTGAGATCTGGGTACTACCAACTCAGAGTTAAGGATTGTAATGTTTTTAAGACAGCTTTCCGAACACGTTACGACCATTATGAATTTCTCGTAATGCCTTTCGGATTAACAAATACTCCTGCAGCATTCATGGATTTAATGAACAGGGTATTTCAGCCTTACCTTGATCAGTTTGTAGTTGTTTTTATCGACGACATTTTGGTTTTTTCTAAGTCTAAGGTCGAACATGAGAAACATCGTCGAATTGTTTTGCAAACTCTGAGAGAGAAACAATTATATGCTAAGTTTAGCAAGTGTGAATTTTGGCTGTGTGAAGTAATGTTTTTGGGACACATATTTTCTGCGGAAGTTGTTAAGGTGGATCCGAAAAAGATTGAGGCTATTATGGACTAGAAGCAACCCAAGAATAATTCTGAGATCCGTAGTTTCTTGGGTCTAGCTGGTTATTATCGGAGGTTTGTGGAAGGGTTTTCGATCATTGCAACACCTTTAACCAAACTTTTGAGGAAGAATACCCCTTATGTTTGGACTGAAGCCCAACAGTCCAGCTTTGAGAAATTAAAATCGGCATTAACCCAAGCCCATTTCTGATCCAACCTAAGTCTAGAAAACCATATACCGTTTACAGTGATGTTTCCCATACAGGTTTGGGTTGCGTACTTATGCAGGATGGTAGGGTGGTAGCTTATGCCTCCCGTCAGTTGAAACCGTATGAAGGTAACTACCCTACCCACGACCTTGAGCTAGCTGCTGCGGTGTTTGCTCTCAAAATCTGGAGACACTAACTCTACGGGGAGAAATGTTATATCTTTACCTACCATAAGAGTTTGAAATATTTACTTACTCAGAAAGAGCTTAATTTGAGACAACGTCGTTGGTTAGAACTTCTGAAGGACTATGACTGTGAGATTGAGTATCATCCTGGGAAAGCTAATATGGTGGCGGACGCCTTGAGCCGTTGTGTAATTGCAGATCTGAGAGATCTTTTTGCTCGTCTGAGTTTATATAAGGATGGTAGTATCTTAATGAAACTTCGGGTTATCCCTATTTTGATCTTTGAAATTCATTCGGAACAGTCTAATGACGTGTTCTTGTTGCATCGTAGGAAAGAGGTTGAGTAAGGTACTTCTAAAGATTTTACCATTAACCAGGATGGTATTCTTTGTTACCGAGGCTGGTATTGTGTTCCGAAGAATTCTGAGTTAAAGCAAACTATTCTTCGTGAAGCCCATGATAGTCCCTACTCTATGCATCCAGGTGGGGACAAGATGTATAAGAATCTTCGTGAGCGATATTGGTGGAAAGGACTTAAGAGAGATGTTGTAGATTATGTCTCTAAGTGCATAACTTGTCAGAAAGTGAAGGCTGAACATCAGAGACCATCTGGGTTGTTACAGCATATTGAGATTCCCCAATGGAAGTGAGAACGTGTGACTATAGACTTTGTTAGTGGTCTTCCTTTGACTCCATCGAAGAAAGACTCTATTTGGGTTATTGTGGATCATCTCACTAAGTCCGCATATTTCATTCCGGTACGAGTTGACTATTCTCTCAATAAGTTAGCTCGGTTATACATAACTGAGATAGTGCGACTACATGGAGTGCTAGTTTCTATAATTTCTAATCGTGATCCGAGGTTTACAGTCAAGTTCTAGAAATTTTTTCATACTGTTTTGGGCACTCGACTTAATTTCATTACTGCGTACCATCCTCAGACTGACGGTTAATCTGACCAGGTTATTCAGATCCTTAAGGATATGTTGAGGGGATGTGTTGTTGATTACCCGGGCAGTTGGGAGAATTTTCTACCCTTGACAGAGTTTGCGTATAATAACAGTTAGCAGGCTAGTATTCAGATGGCACCTTAGGAAGCTATGTATGGACGTAGGTGTCGTACACACATTGGTTGGACTGAGTTAACTGAGCATAGGATTTTGGGCCCATACATTACTTGAGAAGCTGAGGAAATAGTTAGATTGATCAGAGACTGACTTAAGGTTGCTTTTGACCGGCAAAAATCTTATACGGATCTGAAACGTCAAGATATTATGTATGATGTGGGTGATAGAGTCTTTTTGAAAGTATCTCCTTGCCGGAAGGTACTTCGTTTTGGCTGAAAGGGTAAATTGAGTCCCCGTTTCATTGGACCTTACCAGATCTTGCGAAGAGTGGGGCCAGTTGCCTTCCAGCTTGAGTTACCTCCAGAGTTGCAGCAGATACATGATGTATTTCACGTTTCTATGTTGAGACGATATAGATCCGACCCATCTCAAATCATTTCTGTTGATGATATTGAGGTTAGACCTGACGTGAGTTTTGAAGAGAAACCAGTTAAGATTCTTGAGGAAGACAAAAGGGCGTTAAAGAAAAAGACTATTAAGATGGTTAAAGTTTTATGGCGACATCATGGTTACAATGAGGCTATGTGGGAACTTAAGTCTGTTGTCAAGGCTCATTATCCGTATCTTTTTCCATCAGGTAAATTTCGAGGACGAAATTTCCTTCAGGGGGAGATTTGTAATAATCAAAATTTCTTAATTACGGAAAAATCCCTAATTTATGTCAAGCCCTAATTTTAGTTTTTCCCCAAATCTGAAATCCCTAATTCCATTTAATTTAGGATTCCTTGTGAGGGTGTTTTCGGAATTTTGTTTGAATCCTAAACTTAATGTGATTAAAATTATTTGTGGCTATATCAGAACACTCTCTCTCTGCCGTTATTTTATTCTCTTCCCATCTCTAACTCGTTTCCGAGCCCATATTTGTGTCCATCTCGTGGAAACGCTTCAGAAAAGGTTCACCTTTCCTTCATCAGACCACCACTCGCGGCGATGACCTTCATTGACCGGCAGCGACCTACGGTGGCTCTCCACCGGATGCTTCGAAGGATACAGAGAGAACTCTAAGGCTATTCTCTATCTTAGTTTGTGAGAGACATCAAATGAAATAAAAAAATAAAGGTCCATTTATAACACATCCAAAATGACATCGTTTTGGTGTCGGTTCATTGGGCCTAAAACGACACCATTTCAAGTATAGATACCCGAGACCAAATCGGTTTACCAGAACCGTACCCGCGCCTAACCCAAGAAAAGGGGAAAATCACTCCCGAGGTCCCTAAAGCCTTTGTATCTTTATTGCTCGGCCTTCCAATTCACATTTGATCTCAAATTAGCCACTGTTTTGGTAATTTTGGTTACATAATTTCTATTTATTTGCTTAATTTTGGTCATTAAGGATCTATGGCTAGGTTTCTCTCGAACACCTAGTGTGTATCAAAACAAAGGACACTCTCATGCCCCTTAAAATGTTTAAATGATTAAATATAATGACCAAAGAAAATAAATAAACACAAAATAGGCTAGAATATTCATAAAAAGATAAGTTAAATATATAAAAAAAACATCCACCAAAATAAAGCTAAACATGATGGTGTGAAAGAGTTTAAGAACAAGTATCATCCTTAAATCATCCATATAAAACCTATCAAGGATATAAAATTAAATCAAAGGAAGAGGATAGACGACACCCTTAGTGTGCATTACCGTTGGCCTCTTCGACCATCATGGGTTGCCTTAGCGTGCTAGCCCCTTTCGGGTTCTTAGCACACCACTCCCTTCAAGCTCTATCAATGGAGGAACCCTTACGAAGGTGGTTGGGGAAGAAAGGTGGAAGCTCTTTTTTCTCTCCTAGTGCCTCAAAATCTGCTCCCAAAAGGTTACAACGGTTGCTCTTTTATAAGGTCACCATGCTTTACCAAATATGGGGTGAAAACCCTAGGGTTTAGGGAAAATTTCCTTAGCACCCCTATTCATGTGATGATATTTCTGACATGGTGACAGTGGTCCCCTATTGTGGTGGTTGTGTCCAGCCTGTATCGCACCAGTTGACACTCCTCTCAAAATATCTTCTTATCTTTTAATGCAGCACTAGAGGTCTCCATATTTTCCATGATATTTTCCCATCGCTATCCTTTTGCGAATACCATGACAAATTCCCTTTGCTTCCCACTTTGCTTTACCTACACAACATCAACCAAAAGCACGACCTTTCCCGTAAAATAGTAACTATTACCACGCCATAAATATCAAGGCCTCACTTACCACTACATGCATTGTTATGATCTTAAATGCATCTAAATGCTCTTATATGAACTTTAAGACACTCAATAAATTAAGTAAAAAGCTCAAAATATAGCCTTTTTGCGGAGTTATCATCATCCAGGTAGTACTAAGATGTATCGAGATTTGATAGGAGAGTTTTTTCTGGGTTGGTTCAAAAAAGAAAGTGACTGAGTTTGTGAGTAAGTGTTTTGTGTGTAAGCGGGTTAAGGCTGAACATCAAGTTCCATCAAGTTTGTTGCAAACTTTGAAGATTCTGGAATGAAAGTGGAAAAGAGTTACTATGGACTTTGTGATAGGTTTACCTTTGACACTGTTCAAGAAGGATTTAGTATGGATTACGATTTATCAGTTTACGAAGTGTGCACATTTTGTTCCAGTGCATAGTAAGTATTCATTGGATAAGCTTGCTGATCTTTATGTGTTTAGTTTGGTGAGGCTGCATGGGGTGACGAAATTCATAGTATCTTATAGTGATCCGAGGATAACATCGAGGTTTTCAAAATTTTTGCAGAAAGCTCTTGGAACTAAGTTGAGTTTTAGTACCTCTTATCATCCGTAGACGGATGAACAGTCTGAGAAAGTTATCAAGAAGATTTACCTTTGAAAGTGATAAAATGGTTGCCTTGAATGAGGGAAAATAAAATTTGTTAAATAAATTAGGTTTTATAGGTTAAAAAAGGTTTTTGGATTAAAAGAAATTGTGTTTAATTAAGTTGTTTGAGTTAAAATAAGTTTTGGGCTTAACTAAATAAAATTTGGGAAGCCTAAACAACTAGAAATATAATTGGATCAAAGCCCCTTAAAGATTCAAAATTTTGTCTTATTTTATAAAATTATCTTCCAATTTTCAATTTTTACAACATAGTCACTAATTTCAAAATCTTAGGGATTCAGGGTAAATTTTCAAAATCGATTCAACCAAATTCAAATATGTATTAAATAATAATTTCAAGATATTTTTCATAATTTATTTCCATTGAAAAACATTTTTATGAATTTAATCCTGAACAAGGTTAAACAGACAAAACCTGTTTACTAAATTCTAAGCCCATTTTTGGGGAATTACTACTCTCACCCCTTAAAGAAATTTTGTCCTTGATGTTTTACAGTGGAAAGAGTTAGAGCAACTACTCCTCTTAACATCCTTTCACTCCCACGTGACCTCCCAATACCATGATGCCACTTGACATACTCCGACCTACATGATGACCTCAACACAAGGACTTTTACTCAAGATTAACAACCTACTTTCAGCAAAACGACTTCGAATTGATGCCATTATTCCCTACTTTCTTAAACCTATTCCAACATACTCAATATTAACAACCTATTCCAACATACTCAAAATTCTTTGTGTGTTGCATTTTGACTTTTAGTCTAATGCCGTGTGATAGGAGTAGTACTGTCACATTCAGGTTGATAGGGGTAGTACTGTCACTGGACACCATGGTGAGACTTATCATGTTGAGACTAGTATCAACATGCGCATACTCTAGGATAGTACTATCATGCGGTTGCCCATTTATCCTAACGATTTGGGGTAGTAGAAATCAGATCACTAGCTCCAATATAATTTATATATTTTATTTGAAATTGCAAATGTTATATTATATTAGGCTTTGCTAGATGAATGACATGTTAGCCTTGTTTTTTTCTAAAAAGAACGTGAAAACTTTTAAAGAGATTTATCAATAATTTATGTTGGCTTATGAGTCATGATTTCAGTTAACAATTGCTGATTTTACTGTTGGCATAGTAGTCCATGTGTTTACATTGTTTTTAAGGAAGCATGGAATGTTTTACTTTGAGATATTTGAATATATATGATATTTATTGCAAGTGTTATTTTTAAATGTTTTAATTATCCTGACTAAGCTTTAAGCTTAACCACCCTCTTTTCCCCTTGCAATGCAGATAAGTAAGAGCTGGAAGCAACCAGAAAGCAAAAGAGTGATACATGCCTATTTTTAGTATTTTCTTAGCTCAAGTATGTTTTTTCTTAAGTTATGAATGTAGGTAGTTGAGAGAAATAAAATATAAAACTTATGTGTTTGGGATTACGTTTTAGACATATTGGTTATTGAACTTGTTATTACATTGAGTTATTTGACAATTGTTATGACATTTTGAATTATGTAATGTCATGTTTATTGTTGTCATTTTATGCCTATGAGTTATGTGTTTTACTTATGGAATTAGGTAACCCTGCATCTAGAGACGATGTTTAAAGTGTGGATTATGCATATAGGGTCTTATATGCATCTAGAAAATCTTAGTTTTTAGGTTAAGGCATGAAACATGTGTGATCTGCATTTTCTGGGCAGTGGTTCCGATACTTGTTAATAGGTATCGATACCTAGGCAAAAATACAACGTTTTTTTGGAAAAATTAGTTTGAGTATTGAAACCACATGAACTTGTTTCGAAACAATATGAAGAACACAAGAAGATGTTTTGATACAATTGATCTTGGTATCGATACCGGTCTTAACAGTTTTTAATGGTATTGATACGGGGTCATCTTTGTAGCGTGGGCTTGTATCAAAACGCGGGCTTATTGCGCGGGGTATCGATCAAGTTATCAATGGAGTATCGATACACTAGCCGATGTTTCGATAACCTTAGATTTTATCATCAAACATCATACCAAAACATAGGTAATTCATGCATATTTTCAAACGAATCATGCCATTTCAACTCATAAAATCAAACCTTCAACCAAAACCTTATAGTGGCCATTTACAACTCCAAATTCAACATCAACAAAATACATAATAACCAAAAAGGAAAGTTTCCATCGATTGCTATTCATACTCTTAAAGGAAATACCAATGCTGGAGACTACACCTTGCTTGGTTGATCTTGGATTCCTTCTTGCCAAACGTGTTAACTCTTGAAATGATTTAATCTTCATTGTGACAATAAAAAGAGCGTAAGTTACAATTTTAGTGAGGTAATGCTTAAACTAAACATACACAATGCACCCGACAAAACTCATGCTTTAAACCATTTTCACTTGTCATGCTCATCAAATCATATGTCTTTGAACTTTATGCTTTCAAATCAATTTCATCACATCAAATGCCAATAAATCTCTAGCATCTCAATTCATTATATCTCAAGTCTTACATGAATGACAAGTGACAAGGCTTAACTATTCTCATGTACAAAAACCATGTAAAAATTTATTCATGCCGAAAACATCATAGGCATATTTCAAAACCATGACACATGAATTAAGCACATATATTGGTTTGCAAGTGACAACGGATGACATTACCTCATCCATATAAAACAAGTAAACATGTTCGAATATGCATGCACATGATGGTTTTACCCCCACCAAGCATCATGATAGAAGTATCCCTATCATTAAATCTCACATTTTTTGATCAACAAGATGTATGATTTTATTAACAAGAAGGGAATCATACATCGCCACACTTATTTCGACCTCATTAAAAACCTCCCCTAAGCCTATGTGGGAGGAAAAGAGTATCGAAGAAAGCAACACAAAGGGAAAACACCAACCAAATTCAACGAAACACCCATATCCACGACTTACGCCCAACACACCCTTTAGCGAAAACATCTGCTAGACTATTTCCCTCATGAAAGATATTAGAGAAACAAACATTAGACAAAACATCACAACAATGATCAATAGAGTCAAACCAATGTCTCAACCGCCACGGACGTTGTTCTACATTGAGCACCCATGAAATAGCAATCCAAGAATCAGACTCCACAATGAAAGAGAACATCTCCCCCCATGATGCCTCCATCAACATCAACAACGCATAATGAATAGCGAGTACCTCAACATCATTAGAATCCGCTATCCCAATTAGCCTAGAAAAGAATACTCGGATAAGATTATCCAAATCACGCAGAACACCCCCCACCCTGCCTCACATGGTTTACCTCTAGAAGCGTCATCCACATTAAATTTCATCACACCTAACGGAGGAGGCAACCATTCAACACGAAATCGAGGACCTTGCGAAAGCTTTTTTGAAGTATAAAATTGTGGTGAATCTCACCAAGGAACTTCCGCAACAGATTCAATCCCAACCATCGCTCTCACCCAATGGAATAATCGTAATTGCACCGAGAAGAAAACCGTCTGACTCTACTTTTTAACATCGTTAAAGACCACGTTATTGCGTGCTAACCAAAGTCACCATAACACAACTGCACAAACTAAATAACCAAAAAATCCGCAACTTACCAGAGAAAAACTACTCATGCATTGATGCGCAAACTCAACCACCGAATTAGGAAACACCATTGAGACATTCTACCATTGAAGAAAGAAACTCCATACCTAACATGCTAGCTCACAAGATAAAAACACATGATCCGGACAATTCTTGACCAACCCACACCAACAGCAACGCAAATCTTCAATGAAAATACCCCTATCTAACAACATTCGTAATATTGGAAGGCAATTTACACAAAATCCAAATGAAAGTCTACAACTTAGACGACAATTTTACCTTCCAAATTTCAAATAAATCTGGTGCCTCCGAAACCTCCATTTTTGACATCAGTCCATATAACTTTCGCTCCGAAAAATCTCCCACCAAACTTGGCTTCCACAATAGGCGATCTTGCACCAAAGGAAGTAATGAGAACTGCGATACACAACATTAAATCTCCCTCAAGTGTTTCAGCTCGAAAGAACGCAAACCTCGCTGAAAAAAACAATCCCAATTCCCCAATGGGAAAGATAAAACATCACACACAAAAGCCCACTTATCAGATATCAACAAAAATAAACGAGGAAAACATCGTAAAGTGGTTCTTCCAAACACCAATTAGCCTTCCAAGAAAGAATAAACTTGCCATTCTCCACCACACAAAGGAATTGCGACTCAACCAAAAATTGTTGCACATATTTATCCTTTTGCACAATTACTATTTTGTAACCCCGTCGACCCGGTCTAGACGCCACTTAACTCGAACGAGCTACACGGGGAATACTGAAGCTAATCCGAAGACTTTCCCCAATAAACAACACTAAATTATTCTCCTTTATCTTTTCTAAATACATTGATTAGATCCTACATGTTCATGCAAGGATTGAGTTTATTTGCAACGAAAATTAATAAGAAACGAGTCCTAATTAAACTAAACAAGTTTTAGGGACCTAATTGCAATTTTCTAGAAATTCATGATTTAACATACTTAGGCACAATCAATGTATGAATCAAATCTAAAAAAGACTTAATTAACATAAAAGAAAATATACCAATATGCAAGATTCGATATTCAAATAACCAACTTATATGTCATAAGGTTCCTCTTCACCATTGCTTCCTAAACTACGTAAGGTTCAAAATATAAAAGCAACAAACTAGAGCTATAATATGAATTAAAAAGCACAAAGAGTTTTCCTTGCTTTCCCGGATAAGTAACTTACTTCTTATCTGCATTACAAGGAAAAGAGAGAGGTTAAGCTTACACTTAGTGAGTGAATTATAAAATAATTTTACTTGTAATGCAGCCCATATTATATGAAAAAATAATTCAAAAACAAGTCATGCTCAAGAAAACCATTTGTGACTATCAAGTCACTAGTATAAAAATCAACAAGTTCTTAACACATGGCATACACCACATAATATGTCTTACATGCTTAATAAACAATGTTTCAAAACCTTTGGGCTCTTTTATAAAACATATACAATTTATAAATTGTACAAAAATCAATAAAACGTTTATACTTGTGTTTTTCACATGTTGGTTAAGTGAAACAAATGGAGTTACCTCCAAACATTGGGATAAATGAAAAAACATGCAAATAGAATCATACACCAATTCACACAGATTGACTATCACAATCTAAAAATCACACCTTGGTGTCCAGGATAGTTTGCCATACCCAAATGTGATAAGTTAACAATTATATCACACAACAGTAGGCTAACCTCTAATGCATCACTCAAGGAATTTATACACGTATGTATTTTAATTTATAGTGCATTCACATCCTATTGATCGATCAATCGGTATGTAAAAACTCATGTATCCCACTAAAACATGCATCAAATGTACAAACCGGTAAAAGCCACTTTACTCATGTTTTCAAAACAAAATCGTGGGAGCATCGTATGTATATAAATTTTTTTGCAAAAACATCTCATGAGCATTGAAAACATGCATATTCACATATGCACAATTAAATAACAAGCATGACTAGTCACATAGAAAAATAATATAATATGGGAAAACAGATTTACGAGAGAAAACGTAAACTTACTCCGGACTATAGGGAGGTTTCTCAAACCTACCCTACACTCTAAACACTTTGAAAACAAAGTTAAAACACTAACGAAGCAGCCCACTCTCAAATCCACTTACTGATAATCGAAACTTGTCTGACAAGTAACCAAAAACGTTATTCAACTTTCTGATCTCCCTTAAACTTGTTCCTGTATCTCTTAACCTAATTCAAGCATCAAAACCAGAGTTTTTAGTGCATTATAACACACCCATATATCCCTCAAGTCGGGCCAATACATGGTAGCCCCTAAAAACATTATAAAACCTAACCCAAACTCACCGAAAACCTCTCCAAACACCCCCTAAACCATATGTTCAGGATTAGATAATTAAAATTCATATTAATTACATATAAATACTTCAAGATTCATGTATTTAGGCATCAAAAATAGCCATGGAAAACCCTTGAACGAAAATCTAGAAAATAATGGAATTTTTATCAAGAAAATCGATTTTATTGGTTTAAGACTTTAAAGATTGTTTCAATCAGCCAAGAACTTAGGAATTTAATTAAAGAAGTTTAGGTTTCATATGTATGAATAATTCTCACCTCTAAAATTGATCCCACCCCTTCAAAGGTTTAAAAACTAGAAAACCCGTAGAAAAATGAAGAGATTTGATGAAGAAAAATATATAAAAATAAACCAATGAAATTTTATTAGAAAGATTGGATATTTACCTTGAAAAGATGATGAATAGGCTGCCTTAGAGAAGAAGAAATCAAAATTTAAAGAAGGGATATTTTTAAAAGTGAAATTTTGGGTGTTGGATCAAAATTAGAGAATTTTGATTACTTAGGTTAAAGAAAGTGGTTAAAGGTTGTTTATATAGGCTCTTGGAAGGTTTAGATCAACTAAGATTAGGATTATATCAAATTAACTTAAAGATTCAAAGTTTTGGCTTAGTTTATAAAATTTTCCTCAAGTTTTTAATTTTTACAAAATAGTCACAAATTTTAAAATCTTAGGGATTCAAGGGTCAATTTTCAAAATTGAATTGACTAAAGTCAAATATATTTTTAATAAGGATTTTAGGATATTTTTCCATAATTTATTTCAACCAAAAATCAAATTTTAAGAATTTAATCCTAAATTAGGCTAAACCGACAAACCCGATCCATTATACCTTTAAACTGGACTCTAAAATTCTAGGCCCAATTTTGGGGCATTACATATTTGCTTTCACATAACTGACATCTTGTTTTTCCTCCTTGTATTTACCCGCCGAGTAAAATCAGAATACCTATATTTTGCCACGATGATTCTTTTCCACAAAGACCCATCGAAAATGGCATAATGTCAAGACTATTTAGCCAACGGAGCAAGGTTCCGAAGATGTAGGTTCACCACTCCCAGCCCTCCAAATTTCTTCGGAGTTCAAGCAACCCTCCAATTCACCCTACTTAACTTCCGCCTCTCCTCCTTACATCCCCAAAGGAAGGTACGCCTAATTCTATCTAACTTCGTCACCACCTTCTTAGGGATCAAAAAGACTCCCATGTAAAACAACGACAAAGTGGATAGTACTGAATTAACCAACACAAGACACCCCGTAAATGAAAACAAATCATTTTTCCAACCTTGCAAAGTTTGGTGAAAACGTTGCACCAAAGGATCCCAAACCTCCATACCCCTTGGATTATCAATACCCACACCATAGACACATGATTTATCATAATTTATTTCCAAAACTGAAATATATTCAAAATATGCTGCAAATTACTAGCAATAGAAATTGAACCTCGAAAGAATAAAATTGTATCATCAGCAAATTACTACTCTCATTGCCCGAATGCGATAAAACTACCCTATTGCAAAACAGTAGAACTCCTATTGAGTCTGTGGAATTTAGTCTCACGTAAAAACTTTTGTATGTTTATAGTGCACTCTAGACCTTATTAACCGATCAATATATTCGACATTTCTAATCTTATCACTTAGTCAATATATAAGTTTCAAAATTAAAGTCATTTATTGTCCATCATGCATCAAAGCAACTCAAAAAGCATCCCCAAATCCCATGCATAAACCAATGGAATTATCAATACCAATGTAATTCTCAATACATAAACCGATGCTACAAAAGCGTTTCAAATCTATTGTTCTTATGGGATGTATCAATTCATAATTTTATTTCTAAAACAATTGACAACAATGAATGTACTATTATCAAAACACGAGAATAACAATGCATAACCATGGGATAAACAAGTCGATAAAAAAATTCAAGCCTCCAACTTACTTTCAAGCATAGGTTAGATTCTCACACCAAATCTATACTCCCAAACCTCTACAAATAAGCAATGACATGCATAAAACCACAATCCACTCACCGACTATGCTTCGCTTCCTTGCCGAAGCCTTTAATGCCTATATCGATACTCACGGATCACCTTCAACAATGTTCCCTTTTTTCAACAATAACAACAACAAAAAACAGAGGCATTAGTGCCCTCTTTCGGCACATAACCTATTCTTAACACTCCATAACATTCAGCTAAAACATAGCCCACTAAACCACATAGAAACAATATTAAAACATCAATCTTACTACCACAACTCCATTCTATACCCAACTCCTATGAGTTTAACAAGATGACACCCTAAACCACAACCAAAACCCTCGTTAAACCAATCTAAATCATCAGGTTTAACCCAACCCTATCAAAACATCAAGAGCACCAAGATTTATCCCTAGATCTTACGCTAGCAACCTAATTTTAGGATTATTATGATTTCATTAACCAAATAGCATTACAATTTATTTAATTCAACCTTAATTACAAAGATCTAACCCTTGAAATCAGGTTTGTACGAAAATTAACCAATTAACTTCAAAAATTTTACCAAAACATATTTAATCCATATTTAACCCATTGAAATTTTATAGAAAATCATGTAGAAGAGTCATTAACTTAGAAATTTCAATAAAGAACACTTAATTAGAGGAAAAGAATACATCCTTATATCTAATCTCAGAATCCACCTTCAACCATGATTAAAACATGTAAAAACAAAGGATTTTATTGACAAAACATTAAAAACAAATAGGAATCATTGTAAAAACCATAATAGTGAAATAAATCAGAGTTTTCTTGAAGAAGATGATTGAAAATTGAGATGGAATTGAGAGAATTCTTATTTGGTAAGTTCAGAGAAAATGCAGAAATGTGTTTTATGTAGAATGGAATTATTTTGGAGAATATTGTTACATTAACCAACTTTGGTTAGTATTGGTTGACGATAAAGATTTATACTTAGTGATGGAACAAAAATTAAGTTGAAAGATAAATTATAATTACTTATAAAGTGAGGAAAAATAAATATATAATCAATCGCTTTTTTTAAATCTATTTTTTTAAATCCTTTTGAGGTCTTCATCCTTCTTTTATTATACGAAAGAAAAGTCTCTCTGTCACTTTTATATCCTCCGTACTTTATGTGTTAATAGCAAATCATTAATTTAATTTCTTTTTATCTTTTATCCTCCTATTTTTATGTTTCAGAGGAAACCAAACATAAAATAAAAGTTAATTTGATATTATTTTTAAGAAGTGCATAAAAAAGTATAGATGATGTCAATTTTTAAAATTATTTTTAAAATATAAATAATAATGATAATTAAGAAAAAATGTGTAACTTCATTTAAAAATCATTCTGAAAAAGCTAAACCCTATAAATTTAAACTATTGAAAACAAAATAAAACCAATTTTTAAAAAATATTTGAAACTTTGAAAAGCTACATGTTCTGTTTTATTTTGTATATAATATTGCAGTGTTGATTGTTTTTGTATCTGTTTGTTGTCTTTTTTTCCCTCGATCGAGGCTTCAACAAATTAATTTAATTAATTTGGACAACTTAAAAGAGAATTTGTAGAGGAATGGGTCATTTATATTTGATTTTTCAAGAACATGATTATATTGCATGTAACACACATACAATCCCATTTTTATTATCAAATTTAAACAATTGCATAAGCTTGTATGCATAGTAGCTTATAAACTTATTGCAATTAATTGATAATGATCATTTATTCCTCGATAAATCATTAAGTTGTCTAAAAGGCGAAGACGAAGGCAACGACAAGGTCGAAGGCTGATGGAGGATCTGGAGTCCTATTGGTTCCACCTTTGTCAGATTATAGGATTTAAGATGTCAGTCCCATGAGGACTGTGTCGATTATACTACTTCTTTTAACTGCACTTAAGAAATTAAAAAAACAAGTATTTGGATTGATTTTTATTGCATTAACTAAACTATATCAAATTATAGAAAAGAATTAATTGAAAATAACAAGGCTAGATTGAATGCTTTGTAAGGAAGAATCCAGTTATATTGTTAATCCACTTATTAATGCAATAGAGTTGAACTGTCGCCTTGTCGGGTCGCACAAAGGGTCACCGCATTTGCCTAGGCAGGGTTATGCCTTGTCGGCAATTCAACTTTCTATAGTTCGACAGGGCAACCGTATATGTTTCTTCCTTATCCCTAAATGAAGAAAACTGTTGAAATCCTCGTGTCTTGATGATACCTCCCGACCTTAATCAAGGGTAGATCACAACCTCACATGCGTCTTGTTAGTCGCTTAAATATGACCCGGATTAGTCAATGCCCGTAAGCAAAGACCATATTTTCTCGTTTCATGAGACTAACTCTTTCAATATTAGACAAATAAATATTTCTTTATATACTTATCATCTCGAGCTCATATGCAAAGAAAGTTAAGTACCATAAAGAATAAACTATGAAATAAGAATTGCATTAATAAATATCAATAACAATGTAACATTCCTCTCCATCTACTCCAACAACCTAAACCTCCAAAGGAGTTTAGAACATAGTGTATTCGGCGGCTAAGGATTAGTTATGTGTGTAAACCCGACTTCTTCTCCCCTAAACCTAAACCTAATAAGTGCCTTATATAGGCCAAGTCCTAAGTTGATCTTTCCATGCAAGGAAAGAGTTCTAAACAGAAAAGAAGTTTAATTTCTAATTAAATTATATTAAATAAATCTTAATTCCTAAAATGTCTCTTCCCGCGGTTTGGTTTGGGTTCGACTTCCTAACTAAGTTGTTCTTCTTTCTTTGTCTTTCGGTATCTTTTCCTCTTCTTGTTGAGCATCACATATTGTCTTTCTACGCTATCGTGGCGGTCTTTAAAACGCTACCGTGGCAGATGCTTCTTCTGTAATTCAATATTTGTTTTCTTCTTTAGCTCTTTCTGTGATCTAGTTTCCTTTCTAAGAAAGAAAACTATCAAACATATATGTTTTATGCCAAATAAGGGATAAATTCATAATAATAGTATTCAGTGGCTGAGATGTGGAAAATAATCAAAAATATCTATTATTGTGTTTAATTTTGTCCTTATTAGCAATAAGTGAGTGGGGAAATAATGTGAAAATAGAGAACTTTTAGGCACTCATCAAACCCCCAAACTCAAACTATTGCTTGTCCTCAAGCAATGCAAAAGATAACTTTAAGTAGGGAATTTTAAAGCGATATATCGTCCTACCTACTGCGGCAAAATTCTTTTCTTGACTCGGCCTCTTCTGAGTTCTAGGAATTACTCGGAACTGGACTATGAGTCTTGGTGTGTGTATGCGTAGCTGTGTCAAAGCTTATTTTCTAAGTTCTAATCCTTTTTCTAACTCAAGACTTTCGACTAAGATTTCTTAATTCTTTTGCTTTCTTTCTCCCTGAAATTGATGTATAATTATATATTTCTATATAGTTATACTTGCTTGAGCCAGTCATGGGCACCTCAAGTGTTTAGCTACTTCTTACTAGAGCCAGTGATAGGCACCTCTAGTAATTGGGAGAATTCTAAGTCTTAGAGCCAGTCATGGGAACTTCTATGGACTAACTAGAGCCAGTAAAAGGCACCTCTAGTTTAAAATTTAAGCCTAAGTCCTTATTTCTTTTCAAAGAAAATAACTTTTAAAATCAACTAAGACTAGAAGCGTTTATGTATTTTCAGGCTCATAGTCTAATCCTAAGTACTAATCCTCAAATATCTTTCTGATTTCAAGTCTATTGAATGGTGCAAACTGCAACGACGGCTGGAAAATTATATCACTGCCGAGGCAATTCCAATAAAATTCAACAAACTTAAAATTTTTTTGTAGTAATACTTAAGTAACTACGACAATGTTTAAAGTATTAATTAGATACTTCGATTACTTCTATACATTGCATTTACAGATTACAAAATACAAACACACTCCCCTAAACTCAAGGGATGCATTGTCCTCAATGCATGTACATGGGTAGGTTGCTTAGATGAATCCTCAAAAAGATTTGGAGGATCCGAATGAATCCTCAAAATCACTACCGGTTATCAACTTTCGACAAGTGTTCGGTGTCTACTGGGTAGGTTGCTTCGGTGGTTGCTGGGCTGCTGCCTTTGGTGGATTTACCATCGGCTTCTTTAAAGATCGATGGGTTTGGACTCTGATGGGAGTTGGGTCTCGTGGCTGCTCCTCTTCTGGATCCAAGTCGATTGGGGATGAAGAGGTTGCCTTTCTCTTGTGCCCTCCTTGTGCTGCTTTGGGATAGATATTCTCCTTTATGATTTGCATGAAGGATTTCATGTCATCTGAAGAGTTGCTCCAGTCTAATGAATTAGAATCTGCTGGTGAGACAACTTTTTGAACAGAGTCTATAGCTGCTGAGGTGGCGGAGAATGGCTCTGTAGCGGCAACCTCAGTGGTAGCTACAGAAGATACTGATACTGTGGAGAAGGCAATATTTGTTTGGAAAGGATCAGATGGATACTGTTGTGGGGTTGAGATATCTATGTTGAATTTTTGAAAGATTGTTTCGCATGTTGGAAGTTCATTTATGATTGTGGCTATTATGGCATTGTTGAATTCTTTGACATAATTCATGAATGTCATCTGCCTTTAATCCATCCGTAGCAGAGTGTTCAGGACATCCCATGGTGTTGGTGCAACTTCTTCTTCTATGCTTGCTGGTTGTGCGGCATCGACGGATTCTATGTCGGGTGGAATGAATGCTTGTGGGATAGATTCTTCTACTTGTATTCTTTCGATGTACACGTCTCTGGTCCACCCCTTTTGCTCCAGTGTGTATGTGTCGAATGGCATCGTTGGTACACTTTCTAGTCTGGCCAAGGCAGTTATTAAGCATGGGAAAATGAGTATACCTTTGTGTTTGGTTGCGCACTCAAAGATTTGCTCACTGATGATGCGACCTATGTCTATTCTTTGATTGTAGATGATTGAATGAACTAGTGCTAAGCGTGGTCGATCTACTGTTTGATTATGAAATGTTGGCAGTAGATTCCTCTTTACAAATGTGTTTCACAATTTGGCTTCCGGTTTTAAGCCTTTGCGGCAAACAGAACCATGATGCTTACCTGTATTCCATTCGGTTCTCGGCATGCAGAGTTCTACTTTTATTGCTTTGCAATCTTCAACCGTCAAGGCGGCTTCGAACGCAACATATTCATTAGTTTTAATATCGAGGCCGAGTTAGGCATTGATAGTAACATCTTCTATAGGTATTGCTCTTCCCCTGAGGTAGGTGTAAGGATTTTCTGCCACTGGCCTGTGTGCATAGAATTCTCGTACCCATTCAATGTTTGTTGCTGGAGGTTGTTTTGAAAACATTTGCCATCTTTGAAAGGTGATCTTAGATAGAATGAATTTTTCTAACCCAAGATCATCATCACCTGTGTAGTAGAAGCCTTGTTCCTCCCATATTTGTCGATTTTGGAAAAGAAAAAGATATCCGTGCTCGACTTCTGGTGTGGAGAATCTTTTGAATTTTGCTGCTCTGGCCACTTTTGGTGGTTGATTTGCCATCAGGGTTTTGGGTTTATAGAGTAGAAGATGTAGCAGAATATTTAAGATTAACTATGGATTGAAGGATGAGAGATGGTTACCCCTTGCCCTTGCCTTTGTATTTAAAGGAGTGAAATAGCGCGAAGATTGAGTGAGCGAGCATAATTAATGCCTGCTAGCGTGCATGCGACGCTTGTACAACTGGTGTCCGTTGGCAGTGAAAACGACATAATTTTTAACGGGCGGTAAATTTTTCCGCCAAGAGTTAGGTCGTGTTTTGGGTTTTGTCATCTTTATTTCTTTATTTGACCTAAAAAGAACTGAATAATAATAGATGTAAAAAAAATGTAAAATTAAATTATGAGAATTAAAATTCTAGATCCTAAACAAAAAAATAATTTTCTAATTCTTAAAACTAATATTAGAGATTAATGAATTGAAAAAATTAGGTTACTGCAAAAGTGTAATAAATTGCATCTTCAGCAGCAACTATCTTTCCCTTTTTGTCTGGAGTAGAAGCTGATGTTCTAGTTATTGTCTCATCGTCTGGTGGTTTCTTACGAATGTATTATTGTTCAGGGGGCGTGCTGCCTCGGCAGAGATTGCCTTGGCAGATATTGTTCAGGCTATCTGCTTCTAGATTGAAGTTGAACTCAGTTTTAACTTCAATTATTTTATATTCATCTGATTCATCCTGATGCCTTAGATTTTTGAAAACATCGACCTTTACTTGTTGATCATTGACCCTTATGATCAATTCTCCATTCTCACATTCGATCAATATTCTTCCTGTGGCTAGGAACGACCTTCCTAATATGATCGGAGCGTGCTTATCTGCTTCACAATCAAGAATTAAGAAGTCATCAGGAAAAATAAATTTATCCACCCTTACCAAAATATCTTCAAATTTTCCTTCAGGATGTACGTAAGAGCGGTCTGCCAACTGTAGCATAATTGTTGTTGGCTTTGCTTGCCTGATGCCTAGCTTTTGAAACACTGACTTAGGCATGCGATTTATATTGGCGCCTAAGTCAAATAGTGCTTTACCCACGTATTGATCACCGATAGTACATGGTATGGTGAAGCTAACAGGATCTTTTCTTTTGGTGGTGATCTTGTTATGCAACATTGGCACACATCCTTCCGGTGCGACAACTGTTTCAAATTCCCTAATTTTTGTCCTTATGGATTTAATATCCTTAAGAAATTTAGCATAGTTGGGTATTTGCTTAATTACCTCTAATAAAGGTATATTTATGTATACATGTTTAAGTATATCCAGGAATTTCTTAAACTTGTTTTCCTAATTTTGCTGTTTTAGCCTTTGTGGAAAAGGTGGTGGTGGCCGCAAATCTTTGATCTTCTCATTGCACTGAAATCTTATTTGTGGTGCGGCTATGAGATCTACTATGGTAGTATTCTCTGCAGTGTTTGTTGGTTCCTTTGCCTTAGATTTTTCATCAGTAGTTTCTTCAGGGACTACTGTTTCAGGGGTCTTACCTACTATTTGAGTAGGTATTTCAGGGTCCTTCAGTATCTACTTATGGTTGATATGGTTTTACATTGTTCATGAGGACCAACTTTAGCAACTTCAGTATCGCTCGGGAGACCTCGTATGGGTCTACTTTTCATCTGTTGTGCCATTTGTCTTACTGTGGTTTCCAGCGCCTTGAGAGCAACTTTGTTACTCTGCATTCTCATTTATGTTCTGTCCATGAAAGTGTCATCTTTTTGGATAAATTTGTTTGTGTTTGCAATGTATGCGCCAGTCTGAGCCAAGAATGTTTGCCGAGTATTCTCCAAAGTTTGGACGTTTGTTGTTTGCTGCGGAGGTGGTACTTGCTGCAATATCTGTTGCTGAGCAAATATGTTATTTTGCTGGAATCCAATAGCTTGCATTGGTTGATGTTGAGGGTTAAGTGCATTATTGAGATTGCTCCATGAAAAATTAGGATGCTTTCTCCATGATGGATTATAGTTGTTGGACATGTTGTTTCTATTGAAATTTCCAACATAGAAGGAAGATTGTGGATTGTGTCATACATTCGAGTCATGATTGTCACCACATGTTTCGTAAAGAATGGTGACTGCTTTTACTTCTCGAACGTGACTTGGCTTTTGTAGATCCTTCACCATGTTTGTCAAGGCGGATAGTTGAGCTAGAATGGAATCCGAAGACTCTAAATTTGCCATGTTTCTTCTATTTATGCCTCTTTTGGTTCTAGGGTATTGATAGTCGTTCTTTGCTAGTCTATCCAGAATTTCTATACTCTCATGGGGTGGGTGGTCTAAGAGGGTGCCATTGGCGGAAGCATCAAGAATCATACTCATAAGGGTGTTCACTGCATAGTAGATGATGGATACTTGGTTCCCCTCAGACAGACCATGCATGGGGTATTTTCTGTATAATTCTCTATATCTTTCCCATGCCTCATACATTGATTCGTCTTCATCTTGCCTAAAGGATATTATATCGTTTCTAAGCTAGTCAGTCATATTGGTATAACTGGATCTGGAAAGGAAGCTTCGGCATAATTCTGTCTATGAATTCAACGATCCCGTTTGAAGATTATTTAACCATGCTTTTGCCCTATCCCTCAGTGAATAGGGAAATAATTTCAGCTTAAGGATGTCGGCTGAGACTTTCGGCAGCTTAAACGAATTACATATTTCCAAAAAGGACTTAAGATGCTACCGAGCATCTTCATTAGCCGAACCCCCAAACTATCCCAGGGTGTTGATCATGTTGAACATGATCGGTTTTAGTTCGAAATGCTCTAACTCTATATTAGGCATCACAACAGCAGGAGTTAACCCATCTAAATCTTCCTCTAAATAGTCTCGAACAGTTTGAGCACGTTTCTGTCTTGGAATTTTTACTGGATCAACTATTACGAAGGCACCTCGGTTGTCTGCCGCTGTGGCGTTCATACCCGTGTTGTTTTATTGTCCAGGGTCTACGCTCATTCTTAGGCGTGCCCTTCGTTTCAGATCTCGTGTTATTTTTTCGATTTCTGGGTCATAAGGGTAATGATCAATAGTAGTGTTGGACCTAGTCATGCACAAAACAACCTATGAAAGTTAAACTGAGCGCCAGTCCCCGGCAACAGGGCCAAATCTAATGGATGCTCGGAGTCCTATTGGTTCCACCTTTTTCAGATTGTAGTATTTAAGATTCCGGTCCCACGAGTACTGTGTTGATTCTACTACTTCTTATAATTGCACTTAAGGAATTAAAAACACAAGTAATTGGATTGATTTTAATTTTATTAACTAAACTATATCAAATTATAAAAAAGAATTAATTTAGAAGAACGAGACTAGATTGAATCCTTTGTAGAGGAGAATCCAGTTATATTATTAATCCACTTATTAATGCAATAGGGTTGAACTACCACCTTGGCGGATCGCAAAAAAAGGGTCGCCGCAGTTACCCAGGCAAGGTTATGCCTTGTCAACAATTCAACTTTCCATAGTTCGACAGAGTAGCCGTATATGTTTCTTCCTTATCCCTAAGCGAAGAAAACTATTGAAATCCCCGTGTCTTGATGATACCACCCGACGTTAATCAAGGGTAGATCACAATCTCACATGCGTCTTGTTAGTCGCTGAAATTCGATCCGGATTAGTCAATGCCCATAAGTAAAGATCGTATTCTCTCGTTTCATGAGCTCAACACTCCCATTATTAGAC
Organism: Abelmoschus esculentus; assembly: GCA_035048815.1. Classification (NCBI taxonomy): domain Eukaryota; kingdom Viridiplantae; phylum Streptophyta; class Magnoliopsida; order Malvales; family Malvaceae; genus Abelmoschus; species Abelmoschus esculentus. The sequence continues at coordinate 4,485,489 of JAUCBN010000021.1, forward strand.
AAATGAATATTTCTTTACATGCTTATCATCTTGAGCTCATATGCAAAGAAAGTTATGTACCCAGAAAGAATAAACTATGAAATAAGAATTGCATTAATAAATATCAATAACAATGTAACATTCCTCTCCATCTACTCCACAACAACCTAAACCTCCAAAGGAGTTTAGAATATAGTGTGGTCGGCGGCTAAGGATTAGTTATGTGTGTAAATCAGACTTCTTCTTCCCTAAACCTAAACCTAATGAGTGTCTTATATAGGCTAAGTCCTAAGTTGATCTTTCCATGCAAGGAAAGAGATCTAAACAAAAGAGAAGTCTAATTCCTAATTAAATTATATTAAATAAATCTTAATTCCTAAAATGTCTCTTCTAGCGTTTTGGCTTGGGTTCGACTTCCTAACTAATTTGTTCTTCTTTCTTTGTCTTTCTGGATCTTTTCCTCTTCCTGTTGAGCATCACTCTTCCTAAAATGTATCTATTCCTTGTAAAATAGGAAATGTTTTCATTAATCGTGTTATGTGCGATTTAGGATCTTCAATTAATATTATACCTTTTTCGGTTTATAAAACGATTACTAACGAGTCTTTGGAGGAAACAAGAGTCACTAGACAGTTGGCAGATCGTTCCATCATCTACCCAGAGGGAATACTTGAAATTTGATGAGTGCCTAAAAGGAAGTAATTTACTACCCTTCTTATTATACTTTATGCACCTATTATACACCCACTTAAACCGAATCATATACTTTTTGCTCAAATATTGGATATTCTGTTTTCACCACATGCAAAGTTAATATTTATAGAGAATGTAAATATTATTACAATTTATGTACATGCAGGAATATCCAGAGCCGAAGCGACAGAAAAGCTATATAGAGGCCGAGGCAGAAGACCGGCCGCGGCAGAATCCAGTGGGGCAGCACCAACAATGAAGGTGCATCAGAAGATAAAAATATGGAGAATATTCTGGAAGACACAGCGCATCAACTGGACCAGGCTAGCGTGCTTAAAGCCCAATTCAAAGACCAAGCGGGAAACCCTTTCTAGAAGGCGGCAAACTTGGAAATATCAGAATCCTTGAAAAGGACTTGTTCCCTACTCCAAGTTGAAGTCTATCTAGGAAAGGTTTACCCTAGGTTAAGACTATAAATATACTAGCCAACCACAATGTCTAGGAGAGCCGATTTGTAGAGAAAACCCTTCCTCCCTAAGAATTGTACTTCCACGATAACATGTTCTAAATTTCTTAGGGATAGGTGAAGGTTGTTGATATTAGTGAGAGGAGATTGATCCTTGTATTCTTATTCTTATACAATAAAATCAGAGTTCGCTTATCCTATTGCCATTCCTTATTCTTGTATCCAAGCCCGAGAGGGAAGTTTGCAAGTAATCTATTTATCTAGCATCAAGAGGTATAGATTCACGAAAGAGATATGTACGGTGTCGGCAATACTAACTCGGCCTGTACTCTTGTGGAGGCACTAAGAGATGGGTTAAGAGTTTCAATAGCTAAAAGAAGTGTTGGATTGGTTGGTGGTTATCTTTGGTTTACGCCGAGATGTATCGTCAAGGACCAAGCATCAACAATACTTTTACTCAGAGATGAGTGGAGGCACTTACGGACACTTTGCTGAACTTTGATACTTCTGCCCACGAGCAAGAGATTTCTGCGGTGACGGAGCACCAGCATTGCCGAGGCAGTATCTGCAGTTCTATCGAAGTAGTGTTGTGCGGTTGCATTGGACAAGAAGAAGATCAATTGAATCCACTAATTGACACAATTGGATCCTACTACTTTCCCTATAATCATTCTCAACTCTTTATTTTATGTTTTGTTAATTTCTTATTTAGTTAGATAAAACAAACCATCTTATTTGTGTTTTTATTTTATTCTCAGGAGCAAGGGAAAGAAGGAAGACATATTAAGTATACCAATCCCTGTGGAGACGATACACGATATACTTATCATTTTTTTACTTGACGACGTGTACACTTGCACTCAAAATAGCGCTTACACCACGCCTATCAAGTTTTTGGCGCCGTTGCCGGGGAATGGCAACTAAATTTTGTTTTCTTTAATTTTCTTGCTCTTTAATTATTAGTTATATAACTTTAACTTTAGTTTTATTTTATTTTTGTTTTTATTAATTTTTATTTATTTGGTTTATGACTAGGACAAATCCGAGTGGACTATTGTACGAGTTGGATCCAGAGATTGAACGTACAAGACATAATCTAAGACGAAATCTATTCCAATCTATGGATAATCCAGCTAGAGGACCTTTTTATCATAATGTCCTACCGCCAGCAATGCAACAGCAGCCAAAGCCGCATCCATTGTCGAGGCAGCCAACTGTCAGAGATTATCTAGTGGAGGATCTGAACGGACTTAACCCTAGCGTAGTTATCCCGGAGATCGAAGCAACTCACTTTGAGCTTAAAACATTAATGTTCAACATGTTGAACACAATTGGACAATTTGGTGGGTCTGCTACTGAAGATGCAAGGTAGCATCTTAAATCCTCATGGAAGTGTGCAACTCTTTTAAGATTCAAGGATTCCATGAGGATATTTTGCACTTAAAACTGTTCCCCTATTCACTGAGGGATAGGGAAAAGACTTGGTTGAATGGAATCCCAGCAGGATCAATTGGATCTTGGGAAGAACTTTGCCGAGAATTCATTACGAGGTTCAATCCAACAAATCTTTATGACCGTATTCGTAATAAAATTACATCATTCAGGCAAGATAAAGATGAACCGATGTACGAGGCATGAGAATGTTACAGAGAACTATTAAACAAAAGCCCCTTACATGGTTTTCCCTTGTGGACGCAAGTTTCCATGTTCTACAATGCTACTAATGCTTCCACAAGGATGATGCTAGACGCCTCCATAAATGTGACACATTTAGATAGAGCACCCGGGGAAGCCATTGAAATTCTGAACAAACTCGCAAGAAACGATTTCCAATTTCCCACATCGAGGCGAGGAGGAATGAGACGTCATGCCACAGCCCATGAATTAGACACATCAAGTTCGATGGTAGCACAATTGGCTTCTCTGACCAAGATGGTTCAGAATATGCAGAACCAAAGAAGTATACATGAGGTTAAGGCAGTCAACTCATCAGATTATATGCCAGATGAGGAGACCGACCTATATGTTAGAAATTATAATAAAAATAATCCAATGATGTACAACAATTATAACCCATCTTGGAAAATGCATCCGAACTTCTCTTGGAGTAACCCTAACAATGCCTTGAATCAAACTACCCAAGCCCCTGGATTTCAGCATCAGAACCAGAACCGGCCGCAGCAGAACACTGAGCATCACATGCCGCAACAGTAGGTACAACAACAACAGTCTGAATGCTCTAGCCGATTCTCTCACAGCTTTCATGTCGAAGACTGATGCCTACATGATTTAGAATAGCCGCTTCATGAAGCGTACTGATGACTTCATGAACAGAACAAAGATGAGACTGCAGAACCAGGAGGCTGCAATGAAATCCTTAGAAACCCAGGTTGGTCAATTTGTCCAATGCCAAAAATACTCGACCACCTGGAGGTTTACCTAGCAATACTGAAGTTGCTAAGGTATTAGGCCACGAGTAATGTAAAGTAATTATCACCAGAAGTGGCCTACAGCTGAAAAATAAATAGGGGACATCAACGGAAAGAGTCCAACCAGAACAACAACTATAGGAGGACTCAGAGGCTGAGCAAGACCCTGCCGAAAGCTCTGCCACGACAACAGAACTAGAAGTATCAGAACCATCTGTTGAGGCAGCTACAAAAAAATTCACCCCAGGTATAAAACTCAATATCCAAGAAAACCTGGAGGACATCAGACCACCACCTCCTTTTCCACAGAGGTTAAAAAAGCAAAAACAGGATCACCAATTTTAGAAGTTCCTAGACATCTTGAAACAGGTACATATTAACTTACCCCTAATTGAGGCGCTTGAACAAATGCCCAACTATGCCAAGCTTTTAAAGGACATGGTATCCAAACGACGAAGGCTAGGAGAATTTGAAACGGTGGCAGTTACTGAAGGTTGCATGACAATGCTACATAATCGCATGCCACCCAAACTAAAAGATCCTATCTGCTTCACAATTCCCTGTGCGATTAGAGATGGTTACCAAGGAAAGGCCCTATGCGACTTGGGAGCATACATCAACTTAATGCCCAAATCAGTTTTTCAGAAACTCGGAATTGGACGGGCGAAACCAACAACAGTACTGCTCCAACTTGCAGATCGATCTTACGTGCATCCTGAAGGAAAAATCGAGGACATTCTGGTGAAAGTGGACAAGTTCATTTTCCCTACCGATTTTCTTATCCTTGACTGTGAAGCTGATGACAATGCACCGATCATACTGGGTCGACCTTTCCTTGCTACTGGACGCACTATCATTAATATGGAGAATGGCGAGCTCACAATGCGAATAAATGATCAACAAATCAAGTTGAATGCCTTCCTCAACCTACCAAATTCGGACGCTCCAGCAGAATGTAAGGCTCTCCATACGCCTAATAAGGGTACTAAAATATCCTGTCTGGGCAGCACGCTCGGCAGACTATTCGGTAAAAGAATAAAACCCAAAGGAGAATTCGAATGCACCGAAAGGACTAGCCAACTTGTGCAGACAAACACGGGATAGAAAGAGATAGCGAAGATGGGAGATGCATTCACATGCACTCCACAAGTAACCTAATCTCTTCCCTTCACCTTTTATTATATTAGAATTAGTATATATAGTATTATTTTCAGCATTTGTTATTTTTAAGTATTTTTTTATTTTCAGTATTTTATTATTTTACTTCATGATCAACAATTTTTATTTTTAGTATTTTGGATTTAGTGTTTTTAATTTTTAATAAAGTGATGAGTGCAGGAAAAATTTGCCACAGCAGGAAGTCTGCTGTCGCATCAGTACTGTGTCAGAACCGTAGAAATTACCAACGGATAGAAACAGTGTAATGGTTATCTGCCGAGAAATCCGCCGTGACAGTAACTGTGCATCCAGGCAGTAAATGCCTAACGGCTAGTATTTTAACAGCCATATTTTTACAGCCTATATAAGCAGATTACCTCTGTGCATTATTTACTTTGCATTCTTGTTATCTTTACTTGATTTCATAATCTTGCTCTCACTACTTAGTGCAATTTTCAGAACAATATCTATTCACTCCAGAAATTCTCAAACCACTCTACACGAACAGTTCAAATGGCTTCTTACACAAGATTTGCCCCAGCCACTGTTGCTGAAAGATTCAACCGATCATTCGTTGCTCGACAACTATGGGAAGAGCGGGGATTTCAACAGAACAATGATATGAACTTCGGCATTGAACCATACTTATTCGACAAAATTCAGCATCAGGATTGGGAGGCTTTCTGCCTACAGCCTCAAGCATCAAATACCATAATTGTACGGGAGTTCTATGCACATGGGCCGAGCAAGGATACTCTCTTTGTCCACTACCGAGGCAAACTTGTACAACTTGATGCTAAAGTCATAAATGACTTTTATGGTCTCACACCCATACGAGATGATCATACCGACTATGTAGACAATATCACCACTCAAGACTATGAGGAAATAAAGGATGAGCTTCTTTACAACAACACTTCATGGGAAACCGGTACCTATAAGGGTTTAGTAACACGGTAGAGTATAATACCTGAGGCCAAGATGTGGTGTACGTTTGTCAAAAGACGACTTATCCCAACTTCCCACAACAGCACAGTGGATCGTAAAAGACTGGCACTGATCCAGTCCATCATCAAGAAGAGAAGCATCAACATTGGAAAGATCATCCTTCACGAAATCCATGAATGCGGTAAGAAGGAACGCAGACCATTGTACTTCCCCTGTTTAATCTCTGCCTTGTGCATTAATGTAGGAGTTCCAGTCGAAGATACGGATGAATACACGCCAACTAGGTAGGGATAGACAAGAGACTTCTGCCACCGAGTTATGCAGATAACACATGCAGAGCCTGTCCAGGCAACACCGCAGTAGTTCACTGCTGACTACACCACTGGAGGGCAGTATTCAACAGAAGCACCAGCCTCTGCCGAGCCGACTGCTAGAGCAGAGCCATACCAAGAGATTTTACAAAGGATGACAATCATGGACCTTCGTCAACAGCGCTATATGGAGTACCAACGTGACTTCAATGAGTCTCTAGCCAACATGATGATGCAGAGCTTTCCACATCAAGGGGCATAATTTCCTGAATTCCCAGCCAATATGTTCGTCACTGCCGCCCCTTATACTAATACAACACCTACCCCAGGACCGCAACCATCTTTCCAACCACGATCGTATCCACAGTTCTATGTTGCCGGAATATTATCTACTAGCCAAAGACCATCCAAGAGGTGGGCTGTCTTTAACTCTCCCCAAAGAGAACCAATTCCTATGCCTAGTCTAAGCAGGGATACACTATCTCGCGAGATTGATGAATACCACAGTTCATCCCACGAATCAGCAAGACCCACTGCCACGATAGGAGGAGGAACAGAAATCATGGACACTAACAATGAAGGGGATGAGGTTACAGCACCGACGTACCACACACCTCCAAGCAGAGTGCAACCGCATCGACAGGCCAAACAACAACAATCACCAGTTCAAGAATCCAGGAGAAAGGCACCAACAACAAGGCCTAGAAGAATGATTCGTACAAGCAACTCCTCGGAGTCATTATAAATAATGCCTTACTACTCTCATCTTTTTCTATATTTTAATTGTTGTTTATTTTATATATTTTGAGCATTGAGGATAATGCTCAGTTTGAGTTTGGGGGAGATTGAAGGTACAGAAGCACTGCCGAGGTTATCTAATGCCACCACAATACCATAAAAGGGAGTGATTTTTTTTCTCTGAATTTTTTTTCTTTTATCTCTTTTCTTGAATTTATGCTTGTAATCTTGTTTTGCCTTATGTCAGCTTTGCTTTAGTTTACTCCTTTAAGGCTATAGAAAATTTTCTCCTTACCATGGCCATGTACTGTTTTGAAGGGATAACCATAGGCAAGTGTACCCATTTTGATAGGCACCTAAGTTTTTCATTGTGGGGCGTGGCTATTGCTTCAACCCATTTTGACACATAATCCACTGCTACTAGAATGTAGAGATTTCTTTGAGATGAAGGGAATGGTCCCATAAAGTTTATTCCCCAAACATCGAATAATTCTACTTCTAGTATTGGCTTTTGTGACATCTCATTTTGTCTAGATATATTGCCTGTCCTTTGGCATCGGTCACAAGCCTTGCAATAGAGATGGGCGTCTTTGAAGAGCATTGGCCAATAAAATCCTAATTGCAACACTTTTATTGTTGTTTTGTTTCCGCCAAAATGTCCTCCACATGGTAGGTCCTGACATTGTTGAAGAATTGCTTGTTGCTCCTCCTCTAGGACACGTCGTCGAATAACTTGATCTGCACATTGTTGAAACAAGAGAGGCTCGTCCCAAAAATAATGCTTGGCATTATGTTGAAACCTCTTTTTTCGTTGTAGTTCAAGTTATACGGAGATATGCCACTAACTAGAAAATTAACAAGATTTGCGTACTAGGGAGTTGTCGTTACTGCTTGTATGTCTTCCTTGATGGATTCCGATATATATGCAAACAATGTCTCGGCCTCGGGATCAGGTACTACCGTGGATTTTGCCTTGTCAGCTAGGACTTCTTTTGTTGTGACATGGAATATTTGTTCATCTCGGAAAGTGTCTTGTATGTCCCCCAATTGATACCCTTCAGTCTCTAGTCTGGATAAGTGATCAACTACTTGATTTTTAGTACCCTTCCTATCTTTTATCTCCACATCGAACTCTTATAACAGAAGGATCCATCTTATCAATCTTGGTTTGGCATTCTTTTTGGCAAAAAGGTACTTGAGTGTCGAGTGGTCTGTATGAACGGTGACTTTAGTGCCAATGGGATAGGAACGAAACTTATCGAAGGCAAACACTACTGCAAGCAATTCTTTCTCAGTTGTAGTGTAATTTATCTGGGTATCATTGAGTGTGTTGCTAGCATAGTAGATCACATGGAAGATATTGTTTTTCCTTTGCCCAAGCGCTTCCCCAACAACATGGTCACGTGCATCACACATTACCTCGAAGGGTAGGGTCCAATCTGGTGGAACCACTATTGGTGTTGTTACTAACTTTTCTTTTAAAGTCTTGAATGCTTCAGTACAATCGTTAGTGAATTCAAATTTTCTATCCTGTTCTAGTAAGTTACAGAGAGGTTTAGAAATTGTAGAAAAGTTTGAGATAAACCTTCTGTAGAAACCTACATGTCCCAAGAAGCTTCGAATGTCTTTCACAGAGATGGGTGGTGGTAGATTTTTTATCACATCAACCTTTGTTTTGTCTACCTCAATTTCTTCAGATGATATTTTATGGCCCATTACGATTCCTTCGTTGACCATAAAATGACATTTTTCCTAATTGAGGACTAGGTTGGTTTTCTCGCATCTTTGTAGCACCTTCTCTAAATTGCTGAGACAGTGAGTAAAGTTGTCCCCTAAAACAAAAAAGTCATCCATGAATACTTCCATGAAATCTTCTATCATATCCGAAAAGATTGCCATCATGCATCTTTGAAAGGTGGCCGGGGCATTGTAAAGGCCGAACGACATTCTTTGAGAAGCATATGTTCCATACAGGCAGGTGAGTGTGGTTTTTTCTTGATCTTCTAGAGAGATAGCAATTTGGTTATAACCAGAATATCCATCAAGGAAGCAATAATAGGATTTCCCAGCCAATCTGTCGAGCATCTCATCAATAAAGGGTAGAGGAAAGTGGTCTTTCCTTGTTGCTTTGTTCAACTTTCGATAGTCCATACAATCTTTCCACCCTGTCACAGTTCTTGTTGGGATTAACTCATTGTTCTCATTGGTTATGACGGTCATACCTACCTTCTTTGGCACACATTGTACTGGGCTTACCCATTCACTGTCAGAGATAGGACAAATGATTCCGGTATCAAGCTACTTGATTATTTCTTTTCGAACCACTTCTTTCATGGAGTGATTAAGTCTCCTCTGGGCCTCCATAGTGGGTTTTTGACCTTCATCTAGTATGATTTTATGCATACAAACAATTGAGCTTATTCCCTTTATATCGTCAATTGTCCATCCCAATGCTGTCTTATGCTGCCGTAACACTTCTATTAAGCTTTGTTCCTGTTTTGTATGCAGCTTAGAAGAGATGATTACGAGCATCGTATGGTTGGGTCCCAAATAAACATATTTTAAATTAACAGATAATGGTTTTAGTTCTGTGATTACTGGTTCCGTATTACTAGGTTCCTTTCTTGGATAATTTAGAGGTTCAAAGTACTTACCTGGAAAGTGGGTTGTCTAGTTTGCATCCTCTATTTCCTATGCTTCCAGGCTATCATCTTCATGTTCTTTGTTCAGGGCATGCGTGTAGCAATCATCCTCTAAGATGCCGAGGCAAGGTTGCGTTGGATTGCTGATGGATCTGTCGAGGCAATTGTTTTCCAGACATGCTTGCATTAAGTCCTCATCAAAGATTTTTGTTTCTTGGCATTCCTCTAGATTATCGAGATTTTTCATCATTCGAAAAACGTTGAACTTGATTTGTTGGTCATTTATCCTCATAGTTAGTTCTCCGTTTTCCACATCTATTAGAGTACGGCCGGTAGCTAGGAAAGGTCGACCCAATATGATCGGTGCATTGTTGTCAGCTTCACAGTCAAGGACAAGAAAGTCGACAGGAAAGATGAACTTGTCAACTTTCACTAGAATGTCCTCGATTTTGCCTTCAAGATGTACGTAAGACCGACCCGCAAGTTGGAGCAGTACTGTTGTTGGTTTCGCCCGTCCAATTTTGAGTTTCAGAAAAACTGATTTGGGCATTAAGTTGATGCTTGCTCCCAAGTCTCATAGGGTCTTTCCTTTATAACCATCTCCAATCGCACAGGGAATTGTGAAGCAGCCAGGATCTTTTAGTTTGGGTGGCATGCGATTATGTAGCATTTCCATGCAGCCTTCAGTAACTGCCACCGTTACAAATTCTCCTAGCCTTCGTCGTTTGGATAATATGTCCTTTAAAAATTTGGCATAGTTGGGCATTTGTTCAATCGCCTCAACTAGGGGCAAGTTAATATGGACCTGTTTCAAGATGTCTAGGAACTTCTGAAATTAGTGGTCCTGTTTTTGCTTTTTTAACCTCTATGGAAAAGGAGGTAGTGGTCTGATGTCCTCCAGGTTTCCTTGGATATTGAGTTTTATACCTGGGTGAATTTTTCTACAGCTGCCTCCGCAGTAGGTTTTGATACTGCTGGTTCTGTGGTCGTGGCAGAGCTTTTGGTAGGGTCTTGCTTAGCCTCTGAGTCCTCATGTGGTTGTTTTTCTGGTTGGTTGAGGTCCCCTCTTTATTTTTCAGCTGTAGGCCACTTTTGGTGGTGATTACTTTACATTGCTCGTGACCTAATACCTTAGCAACTTCAGTATTGCTAGGTAAACCTCCAGGTGGTTGAGTATTTTGGCGTTGGGCAAATTGACCAACCTGGGTTTCTAAGGATTTTATTGTAGCCTCTTGTTTCTGCAGTCTCATCTGTGTTCTATTCTTGAAGTCATCAGTATGCTTCATGAAACGGATATTCTCCATCATGTAAGCATCAGTCTTTGACAAGAAAGCTATGAGAGAATCGGCCAGTGCATTCAGAGACTGTTGCTGTTGTACCTGCTGCTACGACATATACTGTTGAGTGTTCTGTTGCGGTAGGTTCTGGTTCTGATGTTGAAATCCAGGGGCTTGGGTAGTTGGATTCAAGGCATTGTTAGGGTTACTCCAAGAGAAGTTCGGATAGCTTTTCCAAGATGGGTTATAATTGTTGGACATCATTGGATTATTTCTGTTGTAATTTCCAGCATATAGGCCGGTCTCCTTATCTGGCATATAGTCTGATGAGTTGACTGTCTTAACCTCATGTATACTTCTTTGGTTCTGCATATTCTGAACCATCTGGGTTAGAGAAGCCAATTGTTCTGCCACCGAACTTGATGTGTCTAATTCATGGGCTGTGGCATGACGTCTCATTCCTCCTCGCCTTGATGTAGGAAATTGGAAATCGTTCCTTGCGAGTTTGTTCAGAATTTCAATGGCTTTCGCGAGTGCTCTATATAAAAGTGTCCCATTTGCAGAAGCGTCTAGCATCATCCTTGTGGAAGCATTGGTAGCATTGTAGAACATGGAAACTTGCATCCACAAGGGAAAACCATGTAAGGGGCATTTGTTTAATAGTTCTCTGTAACATTCCTATGCCTCATACATCGGTTCATCTTTATCTTGCCAGAATGATTTAATTTCATTACGAATGCAGTCATAAAGATTTGTTGGATTGAACCTCGTAATGAATTCTTGGCAAAGTTCTTCCCAAGATCCGATTGATCCTATTGGGATTCCATTCAACCAAGTCTTCGCCCTATCCCTAAGTGAATAGGGGAACAATTTTAAGCGCAAAATATCCTCATGGACTCCTTGAATCTTAAAAGAGTTACACACTTCCATGATGGATTTAAGATGCTACCTTGCATCTTCAGTAGCAGACCCACCAAATTGTCCAATTGTATTCAACATGTTGAACATTATTGGTTTAAGCTCAAAGTGAGTTGCTTCGATCTCCGGGATAACTACGCCAGGGTTAAGTTTGTTCAGATCCTCCACTAGATAATCTCTAACAGTTGGCTATCTCGGCAATGGATGTGGCATTGGCTGCTGTTGTATTACTGGCGGTAGGACATTATGATCAACAGGTCCTCTAGCTGGATTGTACATAGATTGGAACAGATTTCATCTTAGATTATGTCTTGTACGTTCAATCTCTGGATCAAACTTGTACAATGGTCCACTCGGTTTTGCCCTGTTCACAAACCAAATAAATAAAAATTAATAAAAAAAAAATAAAATAAAACTAAAGTTAAAGTTAAAGTTAGATAACTAATAATTAAAGAGCAAGAAAATTAAAAAAAACAAAATTTAGTTGCCAATCCCTGGCAACGGAACCAAAAACTTGATAGGCGTGGTATAAGCACTATTTTGAGTGCAAGTGTACACGTCGTCAAGTAATAAAATGATAAGTATATCGTGTATCGTGTCCACAGGGATTGGTATACTTAATATGTCTTCCTTCGTTCCTTTGCTCCTGAGGATAAAATAAAAACACAAATAAGATGGTTTGTTTTATCTAACTAAATAAGTAAATAACAAAACATAAAATAAAGAGTTGAGAACGATTATAGAGAAAGCGGGTAGGATCTAGTTGCGTCAATTAGTGGATTCAATTGATCTTCTTCTGGTCTAATGCAATCGCACAATACTGCTTCGATAGTACTGCAAATACTTCCTCGGCAATGCTGGTGCTCCTCCGCCACGACAATCTCTTGCTCGTGGGTAGAAGTATCAAAGTTCAGCAAAGTATCCGCAAGTGACTCCGCTCATCTCTGAGTCAAAGTACTGTTGATGCTCGGTCCTTGACGATACCTCTTGGTGTAAACCAAAGCTAACCACCAACCAATCCAACACTTCTTTTAGCTACTGAAACTCTTAACCCATCTCTTAGTGCTTCCATAAGAGTACAGGCCGAGTTAGTGTCGCCGACACTGTACTTATCCTTTTTGTGAATCTACACCTCTCGATGCTAGATAAATAGATTACTTGCAAACTTCCCTCTCGGGCTATTGCTTCAAAACAGTACAAGATATTTATAATGACTCAAAATGGGTTTTTGAACTTGATTGATTTAGGAGTTCTTTTAATAAACTTAGGTAAGAAAGACTTAGAATTTGTTGAAAAGATAACTAGAGGTGCCTATCAACGGCTCTAGTTTTGCTCTCCTTCGTACTAGAGGTGCCCGAAATTAGCTCTAGTATGCTAAATAGGTTCTACAAAAGAAAAAGAATAAATAAGAAAAAGAAGAAAATAGAAAACACATATCTTGAGGTGCCCGAAATTGGCTCAAGACTTGTTGTTTTAAGAAGATAGCTAATCCAAGATTCTACTTGTCTTGAACTTAGAGTTTATCTAAGAAAGCCTTGAATTAGCCTTGTCCATTAAATGCACACACTCACCTAGCCCTAGAGTTTGTTTCTTAGTAGAAGTCCTTGGGAAAACTAGTGGCTAAAACGGAGAGATAGACATGACCATGGTGGGGAGAATAGATGGAAGAGTAAGACCAAAGGGGAGTAAGGTTTAGTAATTTGATGTTTGGAATTGCTTGAGGACAAGAAATAGTTCGAGTTTGGGGGTATTTGATAAGTGCCTAAAAGGCAATAATTTACCATCCTTCTTATGATACTTTATGCACCTATTATACACCCACTTGAACCGAATCATATACTCTTTGCTCACATATTGGATATTCTGTTTTCACCATATAGAAAGTTAATATTTATAGAGAATGCAAATATTATTACAATTTTTGTACATGCAAGAATATCTAAAGCCGAAACGGCAGAAAAGCTACGTAGAGGCCGAAGGAGAAGACGGCCGCGGCAGAATCCAGTGGGGCAACACCAACAATGGAGGCGCATTAGAAGATAAAAATATGGAGAATATTCTAGAAGACACAGCGCATCAACTGGACTAGGCTAGCATGCTCAAAGCCCAATTCAAAGACCAAGCGGGAAACCCTTTCTAGAAGGCGGCAAACTTCGAAATATCAAAATCCTTGAAGAAGACTTGTTCCCTACTCTAAGTTTAAGTCTATTTAGGAAAGGTTTACCCTAGGTTAAGACTATAAATATACTAGACGACCACAATGTCTAGGAGAGCCGATTTTTAGAGAAAACCCTTCCTCCCTAAGAATTGTACTTCCACGATAACATGTTCTAAATTTCTTAGGGATAGGTGAAGGTTGTTGAAATTAGTGAGAGGAGATTGATCCTTGTATTCTTGTTCTTATGCAATAAAATCAGAGTTTGCTTATCCTATTGTCATTCCTTGTTCTTGTATCCAAGCCCGAGAGGGAAGTTTGCAAGTAATCTATTTATCTAGCATCGAGAGGTGTAGATTCACGAAAGGGATAAGTACGGTGTCGGCGACACTAACTCGGCCTGTACTCTTGCGGAGGCACTAAGAGATAGGTTAAGAGTTTCAGCATCTAAAACAAGTGTTGGATTGGTTGGTGGTTAGCTTTGGTTTACGCTGAGAGGTATCATCAAGGACCGAGCATTAACAATACTTTGAATCAGAGATGAGCGGAGTCAGTTACGGACACTTTGCTGAACTTTGATACTTCTACCCACGAGCAAGAGATTGCCGCGGCGGAGGAGCACCGGTATTGCCGAGGCAGTATCTGTAATACCATCGATGCAGTGTTGTGCGGTTGCATTGGACAAGAAGAAGATCAATTGAATCCACTAATTGACACAACTGGATCCTACCTACTTTCTCTATAATCGTTCTCAACTCTTTATTTTATGTTTTGTTAATTACTTATTTAGTTAGATAAAACAAACCATCTTATTTGTATTTTTATTTTATTCTCAAGAGCAAGGGAACGAAGGAAGACATATTAAGTATACCAATCCCTGTGGAGACGATACACGATATACTTATCATTTTATTACTTGACAACGTGTACACTTGCACTCAAAATAGTGCTTATACCACGCCTATCAAAAATGTTCTAGTAAAAGTCGATATTCTTATTTTTCTTGCTGATTTTTATATCATCGACATGGAAAGCGATACCAACACTTTTTCCGAAATTCTTTTGGGACGACCATTCCTGAGTACCGCTCATACAAAGATTGATGTAAGAAGCGGTATGTTAACAATGGAATTCGAAGGTGAGGTAGTAGAATTTGATGTTTACAAAGGAATGAGATATCCTGATCAAGTTGAAAGGATTAATTCTATTCATATTATTGATCCACTTGTTGATGCATTTTTAGAAACTAATTTTTTCAGGGATGAAGAAATTCGCTACGAAGAAGAAGAAAGGGAGTTTGAAAACATTTCTTTTGTTAATTCTATTTTTTCTCTAGCTCCTTCTAAAACTAAACTTTTACCTTTAATTTTGTAGGCACCTGAAGTTGAACTTAAGGAATTACCGGATCACCTAAAATATGCGATTTTAGGAAAAGATAATTCTTTGCCAGTAATTATTTCAAGTAAACTTTCAGAAGAAGAGGAAAACAGTTTGATAAGTGTATTGCGCGAACACAAGCAAGCTATTAGATGGACTGTTGGGATCTCCGACACACCCCAAGGCATAGCAGAAAAAAATTACGACGGTCTTTCCAGTGATTCATGTATGTTTAATCCAAAATCAGGAGGAAGAGATGCGATAACTTACATTGGGTTCCTTGATAAGCAGCAAAAATAACAATTGGATTTGTGACAATCACGATCGTTCGACAATTCGAATCTTTAGCCTCCATGAATATCGTATCGGCCACTACTCATTTCACCTGGTTGATAGAGCAAAATCTCGAAAACCTATTTTTTGTGATTCTAGGGTTTGGGAATTCGGAATTCTCGATTGTGACTGCTAGACCAAAGATCCTTTATATAGGTATAACCTTAGGTATAAGAGTTTGATTCCGAATATGTTTATAGGAAATAATTACTTTAATTATTTCCTTAAATTTTGGAATCTATATTTAATTCGAATTTAAAAGGGATATAATTATTTTAATATATCCTTTATTTAAAATTCGGGATTAAATATAATCTACTTATACTTATATATATTTTTGCTCCTTTTCAACCATTGGGTGTGACCCTGTAGGCTCATTGTAACGTTAGTAATAATATTAGAACAATTCTAATATTACAAACAATGAGTGACATCTACCAATATATCATTGTCATCTAAGTTACAAGAGATCATGATTTGATGTATCATGTCTGTGACCAACTATCTTAATGTATTATATCCTTTTGTCCTTTTGTATCTTTAATAGGCACAAATCTTGGAATAGTCACACTTGTATAGCCTATTTTAATGTTTCTTGATATCTAAAATGGACTACTTTTAATGAATAATTTGTGATATCTCATATCAACATATTCAAGCAAGGCCATGCATTTCTAGTCTCACTCAATCAAGTGGCCTTTGATATATTTTCCTATTATGTAGGAAGGACAAATCTTATCTTGATCATTCACATCTCACTACATACATTGTAATATGTCCAATATCAGTTTTTATAGTGTAACTAATTACAAGACAAGTTTAACTACATCAAAACATAAAATAACATATGTTGAGATAGTAATAATCTCAAGTCTAAGGATCATACATATAGTTGTCACTATGAGTAATATCGTGACCGTCACATAATAATCCAAGATATATGTTCATAGTGGGTCAATCCAATATATTATTCTCTACTAATATATTCATGTATTAATTCTGACATCTATGTGTCAATGACAACTCATTGTCATCAATTAATCACATGTTAGTCTTAAGCGTATTATTATTGTTCATACCCATAATAATACTTGACTGAGGATCTTTTAATAATATTACATATATTATTATATGAACCTTATTTTTTATTAGTTTATATTATACATTACCACATATATCTGAAAACAATAATGGCAATGCCTTTATTCAATAAAATTGGTAAATAAAAGTATCTCTACAATCATCATATGATTGGACTTTAGACATACTCTAACATGGACCATCACAAACATCAAAGGACTTAGTCCTTTGACTTGTATGCATAAGATGAAAATCGAGGAAAGAGCGAAACCATCTCGAGAAGGACAACATCGTTTGAATCCACCAATGATGGAAGTCGTGAAAAAGGAGATACAAAAGCTTCTTGATGCCGACATCATCTATCCGATATCAGAAAGTAATTGGGTAAGTCTGGTCCATGTGTTTCCAAAGAAAACTGGAGTAACGATAGTTAAAAATTCGGAAGGTGAGTTAGTTCCAATACGTGTGCAAAATGGATGGCACGTATGCATCGATTACAGGAAGTTGAATTCTTTAACTAAAAAAAGATCATTTTCCACTTCCGTTTATTGATCAAATGATAGAACGTTTAGCCGGAAAATCTCATTATTGTTCTCTTGATGGCTTTTCAGGTTTCTTTCAAATTCCTGTGGCGCTTGAAGATCAAGAAAAGACTAGCTTTACCTACCCATTCGACACGTTCGCCTATCGATGAATGCCGTCTGGACTATGTAACGCTCCAGTGACATTCCAAAGATGTATGGTAAGTATATTTTCCGACTACGTCGAGAATGAAATCGAGGTATTTATGGATGATTTCACGGTTTGTGGTAATTCTTTTGAAGAATGTTTATCGAATTTAACAATAGTCTTGAAAAGATGTCTTGATTTTAACCTTGTATTAAATTATGAAAAATGTCATTTTATGGTTGATAAAGGGTTAATATTAGGACATATTGTTTTGTCTAATGGGATTGTTGTAGATAAAGCTTAAATCTATATTATTCGTTCACTTTCTTACCCTAAAACTATGAAAGATACTCGTTCCTTTTTAGGCCATGTAGGATTCTATCGCCGGTTCATCAAAAATTTCTTAAAAGTGGCGCAACCTCTATGCAATTTGCTACAGAAAAATCAAATGTTCGACTTTGATAAAAAAAATGCATGAATGCTTTTGACGAATTAAAAGAAAAGCTTGTGTCAACCCCAATCGTTCAACCACCGAATTGGAACTACCCATTTAAACTCATGTATGACGCGTCAGATATGAGCGTAGGTGCTGTACTTGGACAAAAATTCGGAAAGAAACCCCATATGATAGCCAATACGTTTAAAACACTAGATGTCGCTCAACGAAATTACTCGAATACTGAAAAGGAACTTTTTGCTATTATCTTTACTTTAGAAAAATGATGAGTGCCTAAAAGGCAGTAATTTACTACCCTTCTTATGATACTTTATGCACCTATTATACACCCACTTGAACCAAATCATATACTCTTTGCTCAAATATTGGATATTCTGTTTTCACCATATACAAAGTTAATATTTATAGAGAATGCAAATATTATTATAATTTCTGTACATGCAGAAATATCCAGAGCCGAAGCGGCAGAAAAGCTATGTAGAGGCCGAAGCAGAAGATCGGCCGCAGTAGAATCCAGTGTGGCAGCACCAACAATGGAGGCGCATCAGAAGATAAAAATATGGAGAATATTCTGGAAGACACAGCGCATCAATTGGACCAGGCTAGCGTGCTCAAAGCCCAATTCAAAGACCAAGCGGGAAACCCTTTCTAGAAGGCGGCAAACTTGGAAATATCAGAATCCTTGAAGAAGACTTGTTCCCTACTCCAAATTTAAGTCTATTTAGGAAAGGTTTACCCTAGGTTAAGACTATAAATATACTAGCCGACCATATTGTCTAGGAGAGCCGATTTGTAGAGAAAACCCTTCCTCCCTAAGAATTATACTTCCACGATAACATGTTCTAAATTTCTTAGGGATAGGTGAAGATTATTGATATTAGTGAAAGGAGATTTATTCTTGTATTCTTGTTCTTATGCAATAAAATCAAAGTTTTCTTATCCTATTGCCATTCCTTGTTCTTGTATTCACACCCGAGAGGGAAGTTTGCAAGTAATCTATTTATCTAGTATCGAGAGGTATAGATTCACGAAAGAGGTAAGTACGGTGTCGGTGACACTAACTCGGCCTATACACCGGTGGAGGCATTCGGAGATGGGTTAAGAGTTTCAACAGCTAAAACAAGTGTTAGATTGGTTGGTGGTCAACTTTGGTTTACACCGAGAGGTATCGTCAAGAACCGAGCATCAACAATACTTTGAATCAGAGATGAGCGGAGGCACTTACGGACACTTTGCTGAACATTGATACTTCTACCCATGAGCAAGAGATTGCCGCAGTAGAGGAGCACTAGCATTGCCGAGGCAGTATCTGCAGTACTATCTAAGCAGTATTGTGCGATTGCATTGGACAAGAAGGAGATCAATTGAATCCACTAATTGACACAACTGGATCCTACCCGTTTTCTCTATAATCGTTCTCAACTCTTTATTTTATATTTTGTTAATTACTTACTTAGTTAGATAAAACAATCCATCTTAATTGTGTTTTTATTTTCAGGAGCAAGGGAACGAAGGAAGACATATTAAGTATATCAATCCCTATGGAGACGATACACGATATACTTATCATTTTATTACTTGACGACGTGTACCCTTGCACTCAAAATAACGCTTATACCACATCTAGAAGGATTGAACCTTGAAAGCTGATTACCGACGTAAAATCTCGAAGTGGAAATCTTTTTCCGATGATCTATTAAAGTCGAGTCAAAGCGAAAGCATAAGGCTATTTATTATTATTACTATTATTATTATTAAATCAATTTCTTTATTTTAATTTCTTCAATTATTTAGTTTTACTTTATTCAATAAACCCCTCCTTTTACTTAAAATATCATTCAATCATATTCTTGGATCACCAATCAAACAGAGCATAATCAGGAAGTTTGTAGTCCCTGTGGGATCGATCCTTACTTCTTCTTTACTATATTATTTTCCTATTTATTATTTGAGAGTAAGGAATTTATTTTTAACACTTTACGACACGTGTCAACTACAATGAACAACATTTAATTATGAGTTTGATGATTTTCTTTATAAACGTTAAAAATATATTTTTAGATTCTAATTATTTTAATGATTGAGGATTAAACTGATAAAATTATAAATGTTGAGCAATAAAAAGTTAAGACGACATTTTGTTAGAAAAATTATGAAATCATTACATTTGAGAGGACTTGAATCAAAAACTTCTCAGATGAGAGTTTTACACCAAACTGTCAATAACTAATTTAACTTAGAAATTTATTAATTATTCTTATTACTTTTGTTTTTATAGAGTGGAGCTTTTTAAAGTTAAGTTTGTTAAAGTATACAAACGAATAAATATATTGTAAGAAATACGAAAAAAACTTATTTTGGTGGCAATTGAAAGTGATCTTACAAAAGAAGTCGATATAGAAAGTGTTATGGTATTAGTTTGCTCCAAAACATGCAAAAAGAATGAAATTATAAAGTGAAAATGTTTGATTTTTAGATGTTTATAAGTTAATTTTTTGTTGGTTAAGAGAATAATTAATAATATCTTTCGAAATATGATATTTTTTAAAAAAATCTTATATATCTTACCGATTATAAATTAAGAACCTCATTTTAATAAATTATACATGACCCTCGAAATTTTTAAATCGCCCTTAGTTACGGGCTAAGCTTAAGATGTTGAGACCTATTCTAAAACTTGTTGCAGGATCAGTTAACTTGGAAAACTTAAACCAATTGTTACGTATATCTACACAATAAATTTTATGTGGTAGAAACTCTGAATGTTACTTTTACAACAAGCGATAACATTCATCTTTAAATTATTTTCATATTCAAACAATTATATAAGTTTTTATGCATTACTACGTCCCAAACTTATTACAATTAATTGATAATTTTTATTTCGTTCGTTTGTAATTCATCAGACTGTCTAAAATACAAAAACAAAGAAAAACGAAAAAAAACATACACTAGAAAATTTTGCTCATACAGTTTAAAATTTTTATATTATTCAGTAATAACAATTTATATATAAAATTGAATATACATTGAGTATGAGTGGAAACATTTTTAGAGTCCTAGGGACCCAAAAGAACAACAACAAGCACTTGATCTTATACCCTTTTAATCGCACCCAAGGTGACACAAAGGTGTGCCACATGTATCGAACAAACCTTTATACAATCGTGTGCGACGATGACTGCTTCGTGCCAATCATGTTTATCACCGTTGTTATCATCATCACCTTCATCCATGCACTTGCCATTCTTGTCTTCTTTTTGTAGAGTCGTCTTCAACCCTAAAAAGTTATTGGTTAGGGATAAAGATTTATACTTAGGGATGGAACAATAATTGAAAGTTGAAAGATAAAATATAATTTTAATAAAGTGAAGAAAAACTAAATATATAATAAATCGATTCTTTAAAAAAATTAATTTTTCAATCCTCTTGGGGTCTTCATCCTTATTTATTATTGGAAAATCATTAATTTACTTTTTTTCTCTTATTCTATCCGCCTTTTTTTATGTTTTAGATGGTATCAAACATAAACTAAGGGTTAATTTGACATTTATTTTAAGAAGCTCATGAAAAAGTATATACAATGTTTATTTTTAAAATTTCTTCTAAAATTTAAAAAATAATGATAATTATGAAAAAATGAGTAACTTTCTTTAAAAATCATACTCCAAAAGATAAACCTGATAAATTTAAAATTTTGAAAATAAAATAAAACCAATTTCAAAAAAAATATTTTTAACATGTCCCGTTTTATTTTGTATATAATATTGTAGTGTTGATTGTTTTTATATCTGCTTTGTTGTCTTTTTCCCCTCGCTCGAGGCTTCAACAAATTAATACAATTAATTTGGACAACTTAAAAGAGAATTTGAAGAGAAATGAGACATTTTTATTTGATTTTTCAAGAACATGATTATATTGCATATAACACACATACAATCCCTTTTTCATCATCAAATTTAAATAATTGCATAAGCTTGTATGCATAGTAGCTTATAAACTTATTGCAATTAATTGATAATGATCATTCATTCCTCGATAAATCATTAAGCTTTCTAATGAGAAAATAGATAAAATTTTTAATGGACTATTGTACTCTTTTTTTAATGATTTAAGGATCGTTTTGTCCATTTTGGTAGAGGAACTGGCGACAAAAATCACTATTATTTATTGGTGCCGTTTAAAAATGGATGTTTAAGGCCAACAACGAATTGTATAATATTAGAATTTTGTTACCATAAAATTTTTAGAATTTTAAACGATAAATTATATAAAATATCATTAAATTCTAATTTTTATTTAAAAATATCCTTAAATTATAAAACAATGTTATTATATTAGTTGATTTTATTTTTTCTACTTATATTGTTGAATTTTATTTTTACTTTAGTCAAAACAGTCAACCGCTAAAATTGTAATGAACTATTAATTTGTTAAGTTTGTTAAAGTATACATACGAATAAATATATTATAAGAAATACGAAAAAGGCTTATTTTGGTGGCAATTGAAAGTGATCTTACAAAAGAAGTCGATATGGAAAGTGTTATGGTATTAGTTTCCTCCAAAACATGCACAACGAATGAAATTATAAAGTGAAAATGTTTGATTTTTCTGATGTTTATAAGTTAATTTTTTGTTGTTTAAGAGAATAATTAATAATATCTTTTGAAATACGATATTTTTTGAAAAAATCTTATATCTCTAACCGATTATAAATTAAGAACCTCATTTTAATAAATTATACATGACCCTCAAAATTTTTAATTCGCCCTTGGTTACGGGCTAAGCTTCAGATGTTGTGACCTATTATAAAATTTGTTGCAGGGTCAGTTAACATGGAAAACTTAAACCATTTGTTACATATATCTACACAATAAATTTTATGTGGTAGAAACTCTGAATGTTACTTTTACAACAAGAGATAATATTCATCTTTAAATTATTTTCATATTCAAACAATTATATAAGTTTTTATGCATTACTAAGTCCCAAACTTATTATAATTAATTGATAACTTTTATTTCGTTCGTTTCTAACTCATCAGACTGTCTAAAATACAAAAACAAAGATAAATGAAAAAAACACACTTAAAAATTTTGCTCATACAATTTAAAATTTTTATATTATTTAGTAATAACAATTTATATATAAAATTGAATATACATCGAGTATGAGTGGAAACCATTTTAGAGTCCTAGGAACCAAAAAAAACACAAGCACTTGATCTTATACCCTTTCAATCGCACCCGAGGTGACACAAAGGTGTGCGACATGTATCGAACAGACCTTTATACAATCGTGTGCGAAGATGATCGCTTCGTGCAATTCATGTTTATCACTGTTGTTGTCATCATCACCTTCATCCATGCACCTGCCATTCTTGTCTTCTTTTTGTAGAGTCTTCTTCACCTTCATTCGTGCTTGCAGTCACGACGGCTTCGTGTCCAATCATACAGATCACCAGTGCTAGGGTAATCACCTTCATCCCTGCACTTGCCATTCCTCCCTTCTTGTTCTTCAACCTTGGACAGATATCGGTTTGGTTGTGTTGTATGTTTCTTGTCTAGTAGAATTTAAAGGCATGATTTTGCTATTTTTTGTGTTTGTATTTTTTCGTTCTGTTTTAAAATTTGTTTGACTTAAAAAAAATTGATTCTTGGTTGTTTTTGCTTTGTGTTATGTTGGGTATTTTTATTGTTAACCAAATGGACTTAGTTTGAGGAATTTAACAAATTATTTCTAAATTTAAGGAATTACTACATTGAACAACATTTAATTATGAGTTTGATGATTTTCTTTATAAAAGTTAAAAATATATTTTTTAGATTCTATGTATTTTAATGATTGAGGATTAAATTGATAAAATTATAAATGTTGAGCAATAAAAAGTATTGTATTATATGTTTATAATTTTAATTTGACAAGCGTTGTTTTTCAAGTCAAAATAAAATATTCTTCTTTAAATTAAATAAATAAAAGATAGTATAGTAAAGAGGATCGATCCAGAGAGAATTTGGAACTTCTGGCGTAATTCTGCACTGATTTCAGTCCAGGATGTTGCAAATAATTAATTAAAAGTGGGGTTTGATGAGATTGCGATGAAAAATAAATAAACTAAAATAACAAATAAAATAAAAAAAATTGAGAGAAAGAAATAATAGTTAAAAATGACAATGAAGAAATCGCCTCGAGCTAACTTTGTTTCAATTCTGTCGATCATTGAAAATGATTTTTACTTCGGGATTCATGTCGGTTACAGTGTACAAGGACCAACCCATTGTAACTTGCCTTTCTCTCTTGTAACCAATCTTCCCAAGCCTATCTTTGAAAGATGATTCTTGAGTGGATTAACCAGAGCTATCGTCGTTAAAACAATTAGATTAAGTATTGGAAAAGCCCGACTCGGATTATGTTGTCTCGTCGAGAATCGAATCCGATCTCATTTTTCCTTAGCGGACCGCCGCTAAGTGTGTTCACAGGAAGTCAAAATTGCCACAGGAAAATCCTTCCTCCCACTGTATATTAAAACAACATCCAGACCAACGAGCTCTTTTTGGTTTGAAAATATTTTAATTTTGTAAGTAAGGCCGATTGCCAAACAAATAAAACAGAAAAATAAGAATGTTTCCCGAAGGGAATTAAGTACTATTCAATTCTCACGCTTTGAATTGATTCATTGTTAGCTCTCGGCTTAAAAGAAATTAGCTAAGCATGATATCAATTGTCATACTTAGAATATTTTTGCAAAATATTAAAAAGACTAAAAATAAAGAAATGAAAAGAAATTTTATAGAATAAAGAAACAAGACAAGAATTCCAAGACAAAGTGATGGATGATCTAAAGCCTTACCCATAGAGGGTATTTATAGGCTACAAATAACCTAAAATAATAAACTAATTCAAAACTAAAATAAAAGATAAAAAGATAATTCTTAAGTTTAAAATTTAAAAACAAAATATCTTATCCTAAAAATATTCTCAAATCTTGTTGCTAAACCATCTCCAGAATTCTCTCAAATCTCGCTGACTGGACTATCTCCAGAATCTTTTAGAATCTTCTAGAAAATGCAGAAATTATCTTTTTTAATCACCAATTATAGAAACAGGTCATTGCACATAAAATATACAAAATTCACTCAAATTAGCAGTGATAAATTCATGAAAATAAGATAATTAACAATTAAAAAGTAACAATTTAAATCACCAATCAAATTCCCCCACACTTGTCTTATACTTACCCTCAAGTATGCCTTAATCAAATCAATCAAACACCTAGTTTGCAATCCTCCAATTCATCTCATACTTAAACAATTTATGAAAATCAATACTCTTAATAACTAATTGAACCAAAACATCGATCAAGGAGAATAAACATAAGTAAAAATAAATCAAACATCCTTGTAACTTCCTATCCTTCATCAATCAAAAATTCAACCTAGCTCAATTCCTCACAAGGTTTCACTCAAATCGCTCAAATGTGTTTCGGGTACAAAGTTTCTCTCAAAGTCGCAATCAAACAGGGATTTCCATAAGCTTGTGACATAATCAATTCTCCACTACTTAGAAGAAATAAGATGCAAGATCAATGGGTCTTTCAAAAGAGTGTAACGGGGCTTAGGTAAAGGTAGGGAAAAAGGCTTAAAATGAGGCTTGTGATCAAGACAAAGAATTCATAACCATCATCCACAATCAAATAAGGTGCATGAAATAAATAAGAACATTTACATCAAAAAATAAAACCAAAATCGAGAAAATTCTTTTTTTTTTCTTTTTTTTCTACTTCCTTTTTTCGTTTTCTTTTTTTATTCTTCTTTTTTCTTTTTTTTTCTCTTTGTTTTTTTCTTTTTCGCATTTTCCTCCCTTTTTTCATTTTTTCCTTCTTCTTTCTTTTATTTTCTCATAGAACAAGACGTTGATACACTTCAATTCTTTGTCCTGAAAAAGGGCAAGAAAAAACAATGATAAAAAGATATTCATAGCATGCTTAAGATATTTGATGAAAAGGAAAGAAATTAACTAAGCATTCAACCAATTCAATCAAGTCATCCAATCAAGCAAATTATAAAACAAGTAAGATGGAATTTGATTCAATCTTTACTCCCCCTCACTTAAATCATATTGTCTCAATATTAAAATTAAAGTATAAGAGAATGAATAGAGATACTCCCCGTGTCTAAGGTGAGTTTTGTTGTAGGTTTATGGGGAGAATGACGTCTTTTGAGGCTTTAAGGAGTATACAATTCTTCATTTGCATTTTTCAAGTTTCGTGCACAACCAAGTCATTTGAATCTGAGAAAAAATATATGTGCAAATTTATTTGAAAATAAATTAGATAAAAATATAAAAATGAATGAAAATAAATAAATAAATAAATAAAAAGAAAATAGGTTGTCTCCCATTTAGCGCTTCGTTTAACGTCATTAGCTTGACGACCTAATTCAGACTATAGGTTCTGTGAGAAGTTCTTTTTCCAATTCACGTGCTTTGTCCAACTGAGAATTTCTCTATGAGAAATTTTTCAACCATGACGTTCCTTCAACTTTTTCAACAAAATGTCTTCTTCAATATGCAACTTATCCGGTGGTAACTTTATCTCCATCTTTGATGCCTGCAAGATTGATGGAAAAGATTTAATTTTTGAAGGCACTAAATGAAAATTAGAAGTAGAATAAATTGTAGAAAATATTTCTTCAAACTTCATATCTTTAAATTCCTCTTTTTCTAATTCCCTACAAAAATCAAATATCAAATTAGTCTCCAAAAATTCATTAGCAAATGGATCAACAATATCAATAAAATTCAAGCTTGCCACATTATCTGGATATTTCATGGCTTTATATACATCAAACTTGACAACTTCTCCATCAAATTCCATAGTTAAAACGCCACTACGAACATCAATCTTCGCGTGTGCTATGATCAAGAACGGTCGCCCAAGAAGTATTTCAGATCCAATATTACTGCGATCATTTTCCATGTCAATTATATAAAAATCAGCAGGAAATATTAAATCCTTTACCTTCACTAAAATATTTTCTAGAACTCCTTCGGGTAGATAATTGATCGATCAGCGAGTTGAACTGTAACCCTTGTCTCTTTCAAAGTTTCATTGGATATTTTGTTGTAGACGGAAAGGGGCATTATATTGATGGATGCGCGTAAGTCGCACATTGCACGCTTAATTCCAGCATTACCAATTTTGCACGGTATAGCAAACATACCTTGATCTTTATATTTGGGAGGTAGCTTCCTTTGAAAAATTGTCGATATATTCTCACCCAGGTTTACTTTTTAATGACCAGTCAATCATCGTCGGTTTGTGCAGAGGTCTTTGAGAAACTTCTCATACTTTGGTATTTTTCGAATTGCATCGAGAAGAGGAATATTTATCTCCACCTTTCTGAAGACGTCAAGAATTTCCTTCTCTTCTGCTTTCTTGTCATGCTTCACAAGCCTAGAAGGAAAAGGAGACAAAGTGTCGTAAGTAAAAGGAAAAGACGAGGGAGAAACAACTTTACCAGAATTATTTGAAGGTGAAGATTCTTTTTCTGAGTCCTTTGGTGGTGCATCCTCTTTTTGTTTGTCGGTCTCTTTGGCGGACTTGTTCGGTTGATCAGGTGAGATGATGGTGCCACTTCGCAAAGTAATTGAACTCACATTTTCTCTCGGATTTGATTCGGTTTGCGAAGGCAACTGACCCTGCGATTCTAGGCGGCCTACTGTCTTAGCTAATTGTGTTAATTGCTTTCCAAGTTCTTGAATTTCTCGTTGGGTTTGAGATTGGAACTTCTCTTGGGATGTGGCTAACTTTTCAACAATTGACTCAAGGGAAGATTTCTTTGGGGCTTGAGTTGGGAAACGAGGGGGCCTCGCTTGATAATTCTGATTGTTACCGTAAAATTTCCTATGGCATTAATATTTGCTTTGGATACATCTTGTAACAATAGACAACAGTCTGTCGGATGATCTGTCATTGTGCAAATTCCACAAGCTTTCGCTATTCCAATTTTTCCTGAAACAAGCGAATTAACAATGCCAGTTAATTTGTCGAGTTTATTTTCAATTGAAACAGAACTTACCTCGTGAACCCGTCGGCTAGGTTCACTTGAGCCAAATTGTTGTGAGTTTTCCGTCATAGTGCAAATTAACGTTCTTGCCGCCGTGGTTGTCATGTTAATGAGAGCGCCTCCACTAGCGGCATCAACCATTTTTCTATCAACTGGAAGCATTCCTTCATAAAGGTATTACAAGAGTGTTTGCTCAGAAAGACCATGCTGCGGACAACTTGCGCATAATTTTTTAAACCTCTCCCAGTAATCATAAAGAGTTTCGTATTCTTTTTGTTGAATTCCCAAAATACAACCTTAACTCACTTGCTTTTGCCACTGGGAAAAACCCGTCAAGGAAAACACGTGATAGTTCAGCCTAAGTAGTAATTGAATTAGGCGGTAAATAAAATAGTCACTCCTTAGCCGTTCCGGCTAAAGAAAAAGGAAATGCTCTCAGTTTGATTTGATCCTCGGAAACTCCTTGAGGCTTCATACTGCTGCACACCATATGAAATTCTGCGAGATGCTTATGTGGGCTTTCACTAGGCAGGCCATTATAGGTAGGAAGGAGATGGATCAATCCTGTCTTAAGTTGAAACGGGGTTTCGCCATTAGGAAATGTGATGCAAAGAGGTTATTGTATCTCGGGGGTTGCATTTAACTCTCTAATCGTTTGGTTGGTCATCTGTCTTGGTTCAAAATTTGCGTTTAATAAGGTAGGATATATGTTCGGATTCGACTCTCCGTAGGATTGGGTATGAGATAATGGTTCAGAATTAGATTCTGAACTAGCTTGCTTGTCTTGATCTCTTTGTTGTTTCTTCTTGTGAAGCGTTTCGCCGTGAGTTCTACGAGCTCTTGCTTCGATTTCCGGGTCAAGTTCAACAAGATTTCCTGGTTGCTCCTGGTCATAAAAATAAAACAAAATTTAATCAGTAATTTGCTGAAAACTCCCCGGCAACGATACCAATTTTGATAAGCGTCGTTTTTCAAGTCAAAATAAAATATTACTCTTTAAATTAAATAAATAAAAGATAGTATAGTAAAAAGGGTCAATCCACAGAGAATTTGGAACTTCTAACGTAATTTTGTACTGATTTCAGTCCAGGATGCTGCAAATAATTAATTAAAAGGGGGGGTTTGATGAGATTGCGATGAAAAATAAATAAACTAAAATAAAAAATAAAATATAAAAATAAAAATTGAGAGAAAGAAATAATAGTTAAAAATGACAATGAAGAAATCGTCTCGAGCTAACTTTGTTTCAATTCTGTCGATCATTGAAAATGATTTTTACTTCAGGATTCATGTCGGTTACAGTCTACAAGGACCAACCCATTGTAAATTGCCTTTCTCTCTTGTAACCAATCTTCCCAAGCCTATCTTTGAAAGATGATTCTTGAGTGGATTAACCAGAGCTATCGTCATTAAAACAATCAGATTAAGTATTGGAAAAGCCTGACTCGGATTATGTTATCTCGTCGAGAATCGAATTCGATCTCATTTTTCCTTAGCGGACCGCCGCTAAGTGTGTTCACAGGAAGTCAAAATTGCCACAGGTAAATCCTTCCTCCCACTATATATTAAAACAACATCCAAACCAACGAGCACTTTTTGGTTTGAAAATGTTTTAATTTTGTAAGTAAGGCCGATTGTCAAACTAATAAAACAGAAAAATAAGAATGTTTCCCAAAGGGAATTAAGTACTATTCAATTCTCACGCTTTGAATTGATTCATTGTTAGCTCTCGGCTTAAAAGAAATTAGCTAAGCATGATATCAATTGTTATACTTAGCATATTTTTGCAAAATATTAAAAAGACTAAAAATAAAGAAATAAAAAGAAATTTTATAGAATAAAGAAACAAGACAAGAATTCCAAGACAAAGTGATGGGTGATCTAAAGCCTTACCCATAGAGGGTATTTATAGGCTACAAATAACCTAAAAATAATAAACTAATTCAAAACTAAAATAAAAGATAAAGAGATAATTCTTGAGTTTAAAATTTAAAAAAAAATATCTTATCCTAAAAATATTCTCAAATCTTGTTGCTAAACCGTCTCCAGAACTCTCTCAAATCTCGCTGATTGGACTATCTCCAGAATCTTCTAGAATCTTCTAGAAAATGCAAAAATTGTCTTTTTTAATCACCAATTATAGAAACAGTTCACTGCACATAAAACATAAAAAATTCACTCAAATTAGCAGGGATAAATTCATGAAAATAAGATAATTAGCAATTAAAAAGTAACAATTTAAATCACCAATCATAATTCCATCACCTAACGAGAAAATAGATAATTTTTTCAATGGAGGGACTATTGTACTCTTTTTTTAATGATTTAAGGATTGTTTTGTCCATTTTGATAGAGGAACTGGCGACAAAAATCACTATAATTTATTGGTGACGTTTAAAAATGGATGTTTAAGGCCAACAACCAATTATATAATCTTAGAATTTTCTTACCATAATATTTTTAGAATTTTAAACGATAAATTATATAAAATATCATTAAATTCTAATTTTTATTTAAAAAAATCTTTAAATTATAAAACAATGTTATTATATTAGATGATTTTATTTTTACTACTTATATTGTTGAATTTTATCTTTACTTTAGTCAAAACAGTCAACCGCTAAAATTGTAATGAACTATTGATTAAAAACGATATTTTTTTTATATCTAGAACAAGTTAAAATGACGTTTTCTTAGAAAAATTATGAAATCATTACATTTGAGAAGGCTTGAATCAAAAACTTCTCAGATGATAGTTTTAAACCAAACCGTCAATGACTAATCTACCTTAAAAATTTATTAATTATTCTTATTACTTTTGTTCTTATAGAGTGAAGCTTTTTAAAATTAATTTCGTTAAAGTATACATACGAATAAATATATTGTAAGAAATACAAACAAGACTTATTTTGGTGGCAATTGAAAGTGATCTTACAAAAGAAGTCGATATGGAAAGTGTATGGTATTAGTTTGCTCCAAAACTTGCACAAAGAATGAAATTATAAAGTGAAAATGTTTGATTTTTTGATGTTTATAAGTTAATTTTTTGTTGTTTAAGAGAATAATTAACAATATCTTTTGAAATACGATATTTTTTGAAAACATCTTATATCTCTAACCGATTATAAATTAAGAACCTCATTTTAATAAATTATACATGACCCTCAAAATTTTTAATTCGCCCTTGGTTACGGGCTAAGCTTCAGATGTTGAGACCTATTCTAAAACTTGTTGCAGGGTCAGTTAACATGGAAAAATTAAACCAATTGTTACATATATCTACACAATAAATTTTATGTGGTAGGAACTCTGAATGTTACTTTTACAACAAGAGATAATATTCATCTTTAAATTATTGTCATATTCAAACAATTATATAAGTTTTTATGCATTACTAAGTCCCAAACTTATTACAATTAATTGATAATTTTTATTTCGTTTGTTTCTAACTCATCAGACTGTCTAAAATACAAAAACAAAGATAAATGAAAAAAAACTTACACTTAAAAATTTTGCTCATACAATTTAAATTTTTTATATTATTCAATAATAACAATTTATATATAAAATTGAATATACATCGAGTATGAGTGGAAACCATTTTATAGTCCTAAGGACCAAAAAAAACAAGTACTTGATCTTATACCCTTTCAATCGCACCCGAGGTGACACAAAGGTGTGCCACATGTATCGAACAGACCTTTATACAATCGTGTGCGACGATGACCGCTTCGTGCCATTCATGTTTATCACCGTTGTTATCATCATCACCTTCATCCATGCACCTGCCATTCTTGTCTTCTTTTTGTAGAGTCTTCTTCAACCCTAAAAATTTATTGGTTAGGGATAAAGATTTTTACTAACGGATGGAACAATAATTGAGAGTTGAAAGATAGAATAGAATTTCTTATAAAGTGAAGAAAAAATAAATATATAATCAATCGATTCTTTTAAAAAAATTCAATTTTTCAATCCTCTTGGGGTCTTCATCCTTCTTTTATTACTGGAAAATCATTAATTTTCTTCCTTTCTATTTTTCAATCCCCCTTTTTTTAACTTTTAGATAGTACCAAACATAAACTAAGGGTTAATTTGACATTTATTTTAAGAAGTTCATGAAAAAGTATATACGATGTCTATTTTTAAAATTTCTTTTAAAATATAAAAAATAGTGATAATTATGGAAAAATGAGTAACTCTATTTAAAAAATCATCCTGCAAAAGTTAAACACTATAAATTTAAACTTTTGAAAACAAAATAAAATAAATTTCAAAAAAAATATTTTTAACATGTTCCGTTTTATTTCGTACATAATATTGAAGTGTAGATTGTTTTTCTATCTGCTTTGTTGTCTTTTTCCCCTCGATCCAGGCTTCAATAAATTAATACAATTAATTTGGACAACTTAAAATAGAATTTGTAGAGGAATGGGCCATTTTTATTTGATTTTTCAAGAACATGATTGATTATATTGCATATAACACACATGCAATCCCTTTTTCATCATCAAATTTAAACAATTGCATAAGCTTGTATGCATAGTAGATTATAAACTTATTGCAATTAATTGATAATGATCATTCATTCCTCGATAAATCATTAAGCTTTCTAAAAGGAGAAGACGAAGGCAACGACAAGGTCGAAGGCGAGAGCGGATGAGGAACACCTACACGAAGAAAATGTATTTCATTATATGATCAGCCTTTAATTTCATAAACTCTAAAAATTTTATTTTCTTCGAAAAATAAAATACCTCGGCCATGAACGGAATTCATTTTCGAATTTAGGGTGCCAAAGGATCCAGCAACGCTCAATCCCGAACAAACATGGTCGCACGCGGCTTCACACGCACCCGAATCACATGTACGATAACAATCCTTTAGGCAATTGCTTGCAGTCACGACGGCTTCGTGTCCAATCATGCAGATCACCAGTGCTAGGGTAATCACCTTCATCCCTGCACTTGCCATTCCTCCCTTCTTGTTCTTCAACCTTGGACAGATATCGGTTTGGTTGTATTGTATGTTTCTTGTCTAGTAGAATTTAAAGGCACGATTTTGCTATTTTTTGTGTTTGTATTTTTAGGTTCTGTTTTAAAATTTGTTGGACTTCCAAAAAATTGATTCTTGGTTGTTTTTGCTTTGTGTTATGTTGGGTGTTTTTATTGTTAACCAAATGGACTTAGTTTGAGGAATTTATTAACAAATTATTTCTAAATTTAAGGAATTACTACATTGAACAATATTTAATTATGAGTTTGATGATTTTCTTTATAAACGTTAAAAATATATTTTTTTAGATTCTATGTATTTTAATGATTGAAGATTAAATTGATAAAATTATAAATCTTGAGAAATAAAAACTATTGTCTTATATGTTTATAATTTTAATTCTATCACCTAATGAGAAAATAGATAATTTTTTTAATGGAGGGACTATTGTACTCTTTTTTTAATGATTTAAGGATTGTTTTGTCCATTTTGGTAGAGGAACTGGCGACAAAAATCACTATTATTTATTGGTGACGTTTAAAAATGGATGTTTAAGGCCAACAGCGAATTATATAATCTTAGAATTTTCTTACCATAAAATTTTTAGAATTTTAAACGATAAATTATATAAAATATCATTAAATTCTAATTTTTATTTAAAAATATCTTTAAATTATAAAACAATATTATTATATTAGATCATTTTATTTTTACTACTTATATTGTTGAATTTTATCTTTACTTTAGTCAAAACAGTCAACCGCTAAAATTGTAATGAATTATTGATTAAAAACGATATTTTTTTATATCTAGAACAAGTTAAAACGACGTTTTCTTAGAAAAATTATGAAATCATTACATTTGAGAAGGCTTGAATCAAAAACTTCTCAGATGACACTTTTACACCAAACCGTCAATGACTAATCTACCTTAAAATTTTCTTAATTATTCCTATTACTTTTGTTCTTATAGAGTGAAGCTTTTTAAAATTAAGTTTGTTAAAGTATACATACGAATAAATATATTGTAAGAAATACGAACAAGACTTATTTTGGTGGCAATTGAAAGTGATCTTACAAAAGAAGTCGATATGGAAAGTGTATGATATTAGTTTGCTCCAAAACTTGCACAAAGAATGAAATTATAAAGTGAAAATGTTTGATTTTTTTGATGTTTATAAGTTAATTTTTTGTTGTTTAAGGGAATAATTAACAATATCTTTTGAAATACGATATTTTTTGAAAACATCTTATATCTCTAACCGATTATAAATTAAGAACCTCATTTTAATAAATTATACATGACCCTCAAAATTTTTAATTCGCCCTTGGTTACGGGCTAAGCTTCAGATGTTGAGACCTATTCTAAAACTTGTTGCAGGTCAGTTAACATGGAAAAATTAAACCAATTGTTACATATATCTACACAATAAATTTTATGTGGTAGAAACTCTGAATGTTACTTTTACAACAAGAGATAATATTCATCTTTAAATTATTGTCATATTCAAACAATTATATAAGTTTTTATGCATTACTAAGTCCCAAACTTATTACAATTAATTGATAATTTTTATTTCGTTCGTTTCTAACTCATCAGACTGTCTAAAATAGAAAAACAAAGATAAATGAAAAAAACTTACACTTAAAAATTTTGCTCATACAATTTAAATTTTTTATATTATTCAATAATAATAATTTATATATAAAATTGAATATACATCGAGTATGAGTGGAAACCATTTTATAGTCCTAAGGACCAAAAAAAACAAGAAGCACTTGATCTTATACCCTTTCAATCGCAGCCGAGGTGACACAAAGGTGTGCCACATGTATCGAACAGACCTTTATACAATCGTGTGCGACGATGACCGCTTCGTGCCATTCATGTTTATCACCGTTGTTATCTTCATCACCTTCATCCATGCACCTGCCATTCTTGTCTTCTTTTTGTAGAGTCTTCTTCAACCCTAAAAATTTATTGGTTAGGGATAAAGATTTTTACTAACGGATGGAACAATAATTGAGAGTTGAAAGATAGAATAGAATTTCTTATAAAGTGAAGAAAAAATAAATATATAATCAATCGATTCTTTTAAAAAAATTCAATTTTTCAATCCTCTTGGGGTCTTCATCCTTCTTTTATTACTGGAAAATCATTAATTTTCTTCCTTTCTATTTTTCAATCCCCCTTTTTTTAACTTTTAGACAGTACCAAACATAAACTAAGGGTTAATTTGATATTTATTTTAAGAAGTTCATGAAAAAGTATATACGATGTCTATTTTTAAAATTTCTTTTAAAATATAAAAAATAGTGATAATTATGGAAAAATGAGTAACTCTATTTAAAAAATCAACCTGAAAAAGTTAAACACTATAAATTTAAACTTTTGAAAACAAAATAAAATAAATTTCAAAAAAAATATTTTTAACATGTTCCGTTTTATTTCGTACATAATATTGAAGTGTAGATTGTTTTTCTATCTGCTTTGTTGTCTTTTTCCCCTCGATCCAGGCTTCAATAAATTAATACAATTAATTTGGACAACTTAAAATAGAATTTGAAGAGGAATGGGCCATTTTTATTTGATTTTTCAAGAACATGATTGATTATATTGCATATAACACACATGCAATCCCTTTTTCATCATCAAATTTAAACAATTGCATAAGCTTGTATGCATAGTAGATTATAAACTTATTGCAATTAATTGATAATGATCATTCATTCCTCGATAAATCATTAAGCTTTCTAAAAGGAGAAGACGAAGGCAACGGCAAGGTCGAAGGCGAGAGCGGATGAGGAACACCTACACGAAGAAAATGTATTTCATTATATGATCAGCCTTTAATTTCATAAACTCTAAAAATTTTATTTTCTTCGAAAAATAAAATACCTCGGCCATGAACGGAATTCATTTTCGAATTTAGGGTGCCAAAGGATCCAGCAACGCTCAATCCCGAACAAACATGGTCGCACGCGGCTTCACACGCACCCGAATCACATGTACGATAACAATCCTTTAGGCAATTGCTTGCAGTCACGACGGCTTCGTGTCCAATCATGCAGATCACCAGTGCTAGGGTAATCACATTCATCCCTGCACTTGCCATTCCTCCCTTCTTGTTCTTCAACCTTGGACAGATATCGGTTTGGTTGTGTTGTATGTTTCTTGTCTAGTAGAATTTAAAGGCACGATTTTGCTATTTTTTGTGTTTGTATTTTTAGGTTTTGTTTTAAAATTTGTTGGACTTCCAAAAAATTGATTCTTGGTTGTTTTTGCTTTGTGTTATGTTGGGTGTTTTTATTGTTAACCAAATGGACTTAGTTTGAGGAATTTATTAACAAATTATTTCTACATTTAAGGAATTGCTACATTGAACAACATTTAATTATGAGTTTGATGATTTTCTTTATAAACGTTAAAAATATATTTTTTAGATTCTATGTATTTTAAAGATTGAAGATTAAATTGATAAAATTATAAATGTTGAGAAATAAAAACTATTGTCTTATATGTTTATAATTTTAATTCCGTCACCTAATGAGAAAATAGATAATTTTTTTAATGGAGGGACTATTGTACAATTTTTTTAATGATTTAAGGATTGTTTTGTCCATTTTGGTAGAGGAACTGGCGACAAAAATCACTATTATTTATTGGTGACGTTTAAAAATGGATGTTTAAGGCCAACAACGAATTATATAATCTTAGAATTTTCTTACCATAAAATTTTTAGAATTTTAAACGATAAATTATATAAAATATCATTAAATTCTAATTTTTATTTAAAAATATCTTTAAATTATAAAACAATATTATTATATTAGATGATTTTATTTTTACTACTTATATTGTTGAATTTTATCTTTACTTTAGTCAAAACAGTCAACCGCTAAAATTGTAATGAACTATTGATTAAAAACGATATTTTTTTATATCCAGAACAAGTTAAAACGACATTCTCTTAGAAAAATTATGAAATCATTACATTTGAGAAGGCTTGAATCAAAAACTTCTCAGATGACACTTTTACACCAAACCGTCAATGACTAATCTACCTTAAAATTTTTTTTTTAATTATTCTTATTACTTTTGTTCTTATAGAGTGAAGCTTTTTAAAATTAAGTTTGTTAAAGTATACATACGAATAAATATATTGTAAGAAATACGAACAAGACTTATTTTGGTGGCAATTGAAAGTGATCTTACAAAAGAAGTCGATATGGAAAGTGTATGGTATTAGTTTGCTCCAAAACTTGCACAAAGAATGAAATTATAAAGTGAAAATGTTTGATTTTTTGATGTTTATAAGTTAATTTTTTGTTGTTTAAGAGAATAATTAACAATATCTTTTGAAATACGATATTTTTTGAAAACATCTTATATCTCGAACCGATTATAAATTAAGAACCTCATTTTAATAAATTATACATGACCCTCAAAATTTTTAATTCGCCCTTGGTTACGGGCTAAGCTCCAGATGTTGAGACCTATTCTAAAACTTGTTGCAGGGTCAGTTAACTTGGAAAACTTAAACCAATTGTTACATATATCTACACAATAAATTTTATGTGGTAGAAACTCTGAATGTTACTTTTACAACAAGAGATAATATTCATCTTTAAATTATTTTCATATTCAAACAATTATATAAGTTTTTATGCATTACTAAGTACCAAACTTATTACAATTAATTGATAATTTTTATTTCGTTCGTTTCTAACTCATCAGACTGTCTAAAATACAAAAACAAAGATAAATGAAAAAAACTTACATTTAAAAATTTTGCTCATACAATTTAATTTTTTTATATTATTCAATAATAACAATTTATATATAAAATTGAATATACATCGAGTATGAGTGGAAACCATTTTATAGTCCTAAGGACCAAAAAAAACGAGAAGCACTTGATCTTATACCCTTTCAATCGCACCCGAGGTGACACAAAGGTGTGCCACATGTATCGAACAGACCTTTATACAATCGTGTGCGACGATGACCGCTTCGTGCGATTCATGTTTATCACCGTTGTTATCATCATCACCTTCATCCATGCACCTGCCATTCTTGTCTTCTTTTTTTAGAGTCTTCTTCAACCCTAAAAATTTATTGGTTAGGGATAAATATTTTTACTAACGGATGGAAAAATAATTGAGAGTTGAAAGATAGAATAAAATTTCTTATAAAGTGAAGAAAAAATAAATATATAATCAATCGGTTCTTTTAAAAAATTCAATTTTTCAATCCTCTTGGGGTCTTCATCCTTCTTTTATTACTAGAAAATCAATAATTTTCTTCCTTTCTATTTTTGACTTTTAGATTGTACCAAACATAAACTAAGGGTTAATTTTACATTTATTTTAAGAAGCTCATGAAAAAGTATATACGATGTCTATTTTTAAAATTTCTTTTAAAATATAAAAAATAGTGATAATTATGGAAAAATGAGTAACTTTCTTTAAAAATCATCCTGCAAAAGATAAACCCTATAAATTTAAACTTTTGAAAACAAAATAAAACCAATTTCAAAAAAAAAAATATTTTTAACATGTTCCGTTTTATTTTGTACATAATATTGAAGTGTAGATTGTTTTTCTATCTGCTTTGTTGTCTTTTTCCCCTCGATCCAGGCTTCAATAAATTAATACAATTAATTTTGACAACGTAAAATAGAAGTTGTAGAGGAATGGGCCATTTTTATTTGATTTTTCAAAAACATGATTATATTGCATATAACACACATGCAATCCCTTTTTCATCATCAAATTTAAACAATTGCATAAGCTTGTATGCAGTAGATTATAAACTTATTGCAATTAATTGATAATGATCATTCATTCCTCGATAAATCATTAAGCTTTCTTAAAGGAGAAGACGAAGGCAACGGCAAGGTCGAAGGCGAGAGCGGATGAGGAACACCTACACGAAGAAAATGTATGATCAGCCTTTAATTTCACAAACTCTAAAAATTTTATTTTCTTCGAAAAATAAAATACCTCGGCCATGAACGGAATTCATTTTCGAATTTAGGGTGCCAAAGGATCCAACAACGCTCAATCCCGAACAAACATGGTCGCACGCGGCTTCACACGCACCCGAATCACATGTACGATAACAATCCTTTAGGCAATTGCTTGCAGTCACGACGGCTTCGTGTCCAATCATGCAAATCACCAGTGCTAGGGTAATCACCTTCATCCCTGCACTTGCCATTCCTCCCTTCTTGTTCTTCAACCTTGGACAGATATCGGTTTGGTTGTGTTGAATGTTTCTAGTCTAGTAGAATTTAAAGGCATGATTTTGCTATTTTTTGTGTTTGTATTTTTAGTTTCTGTTTTAAAATTTGTTGGACTTCAAAAAAATTGATTCTTGGTTGTTTTTGCTTTGTGTTATGTTGGGTATTTTTATTGTTTACCAAATGGACTTAGTTTGAGGAATTTATTAACAAATTATTTCTAAATTTAAGGAATTACTACATTGAACAACATTTAATTATGAGTTTGATGATTTTCTTTATAAACGTTAAAAATATATTTTTTAGATTCTATGTATTTTAATGATTGAGGATTAAATTGATAAAATTATAAATGTTGAGCAAAAAAAGTATTGTATTATATGTTTATAATTTTAATTCCATCACCTAATGAGAAAATAGATGAAATTTTTAATGGAAGGACTATTATACTCTTTTTTTAATGATTTAAGGATTGTTTTGTCCATTTTGGTAGAGGAACTGGCGACAAAAATCACTATTATTTATTGGTGACGTTTATAATGGATGTTTAAGGCCAAGAACGAATTATATAATCTTAGAATTTTCTTACCATAAAATTTTTAGAATTTTAAACGATAAATTATATAAAATATCATTAAATTCTAATTTTTCTTTAAAAACATCTTTAAATTATAAAACAATGTTATTATATTAGATGATTTTATTTCTTCTACTTATATTGTTGAATTTTATTTTTACTTTAGTCAAAACAGTCAACCGCTAAAATTATAATGAACTATTAATTAAAAACGATATTTTTTTATATCTAGAACAAGTTAAAAAGACGTTTTCTTAGAAAAATTATGAAATCATTACATTTGAGAAGGCTTGAATCAAAAACTTCTCAGATGACAGTTTTACACCAAACCGTCAATGACTAATCTACCTTAAAAATTTATTAATTATTCTTATTACTTTTGTTCTTATAGTGTGAATCTTTTTAAAATTTTGTTAAAGTATACATACGAATAAATATATTGTAAGAAATACGAAAAAGGCTTATTTTGGTGGCAATTGAAAGTGATCTTACAGAAGAAGTCGATATGGAAAGTGTTATGGTATTAGTTTGCTCCGAAACATGCACAAAGAATGAAATTATAATGTGAAAATGTTTGATTTTTTGATGTTTATAAGTTAATTTGTTGTTGTTTAAGAGAATAATTAATAATATCTTTTGAAATACGATATTTTTTGAAAAAATCTTATATCTCTAACCGGTTATAAATTAAGAACCTCATTTTAATAAATTATACATGACCCTCAAAATTTTTAATTCGCCCTTGGTTACGGGCTAAGCTTCAGATGTTGAGACCTATTCTAAAACTTGTTGCAGGGTCAGTTAACTTGGAAAACTTAAACCAATTGTTACATATATCTACACAATAAATTTTATGTGGTAGAAACTCTGAATGTTACTTTTACAACAAGAGATAATATTCATCTTTAAACTATTTTCATATTCAAACAATTATATAAGTTTTTATGCATTACTAAGTCCCAAACTTATTAAAATTAATTGATAATTTTTATTTCGTTCGTTTCTAACTCATCAGACTGTCTAAAATATAAAAACAAAGATAAATGAAAAAAACTAACACTTAAAAATTTTGCTCAAACAATTTAAAATTTTTATATTATTCGGTAATAATAATTTATATATAAAATTGAATATACATCGAGTATGAGTGGAAACCAGTTTAGAGTCCTAGGGACCAAAAAAAACAACAAGCACTTGATCTTATACCCTTTCACTCGCACCCGAGGTGACACAAAGGTGTGCCACATGTATCGAACAGACCTTTACACAATCGTGTGCGACGATGACCGCTTCGTGCGATTCATGTTTATCACCGTTGTTATCATCATCACCTTCATCCATGCACTGGCCATTCTTGTCTTCTTTTTGTAGAGTCTTCTTCTACCCTAAAAATTTATTGGTTAGGGATAAAGATTTTTCCTAACGGATGGAACAATAATTGAAAGTTGAAAGATAGAATGTAATTTCTTATAAATTGAAGAAAAAATAAATATATAATCAAACGGTTCTTTAAAAAAAATTCAATTTTTCAATCCTCTTGGGGTCTTCATCCTTCTTTTATTACTGGAAAATCAATAATTTTCTTTCTTTGTATTTTTCTATCCGCCTTTTTTAAAGTTTTAGATGGTACCACACATAAACTAAGGGTTAATTTGACATTAATTTTAAGAAGCTCATGAAAAAGTATATACAATGTCTATTTTTAAAATTTCTTTTAAAATATAAAAAATAATGATAATTATGGAAAAATGAGTAACTTTCTTTAAAAATCATCCTGCAAAAGATAAACCCTATAAATTTAAACTTTTGAAAACAAAATAAAACCAATTTCAAAAAAAAAATAATTTTAACATGTTCCGTTTTATTTTGTACATAATATTGAAGTGTAGATTGTTTTTCTATCTGCTTTGTTGTCTTTTTCCCCTCGATCCAGGCTTCAATAAATTAATACAATTAATTTGGACAACTTAAAATAGAAGTTGTAGAGGAATAGGCCATTTTTATTTCATTTTTCAAGAACATGATTATATTGCATATAACACACATGCAATCCCTTTTTCATCATCAAATTTAAACAATTGCATAAGCTTGTATGCATAGTAGCTTATAAACTTATTGCAATTAATTGATAATGATCATTCATTCCTCGATTAATCATGAAGCTTTCTAAAAGGAGAAGACGAAGGCAACGACAAGGTCGAAGGCGAGAGCGGATGAGGAACACCTACACGAAGAAAATGTATGATCAGCCTTTAATTTCACAAACTCTAAAAATTTTATTTTCTTCGAAAAATAAAATACCTCGGCCATGAACGGAATTCATTTTTGAATTTAGGGTGCCAAAGGATCCAGCAACGCTCAATCCCGAACAAACATGGTCGCGCGCGGCTTCACACACACCCGAATCACATGTACGATAACAATCCTTTAGGCAATTGCTTGCAGTCACGACGGCTTCGTGTCCGATCATGCAGATCACCAGTGCTAGGGTAATCACCTTCATCCCTGCACTTTCCATTCCTCCCTTCTTGTTCTTCAACCTTGGACAGATATCGGTTTGGTTGTGTTGTATGTTTCTTGTCTAGTAGAATTTAAAGGCATGATTTTGATATTTTTTGTGTTTGTATTTTTAGTTTCTGTTTTAAAATTTGTTGGACTTCAAAAAAATTGATTCTTGGTTGTTTTTGCTTTGTGTTATGTTGGGTATTTTTATTGTTTACCAAATGGACTTAGTTTGAGGAATTTATTAACAAATTATTTCTAAATTTAAGGAATTACTATATTGAACAACATTTAATTATGAGTTTGATAATTTTCTTTATAAACGTTAAAAATATATTTTTTTAGATTCTATGTATTTTAATGATTGAAGATTAAATTGATAAAATTATAAATGTTGAGCAATAAAAACTATTGTATTATATGTTTATAATTTTAATTCCATCACCTAAAGAGAAAATAGATAAATTTTTTAATGGAGGGACTATTGTACTCTTTTTTAATGATTTAAGGATTGTTTTGTCCATTTTGGTAGAGGAACTGGCGACAAAAATCACTATTATTTATTGGTGACGTTTAAAAATGGATGTTTAAGGCCAAGAACGAATTATATAATCTTAGAATTTTCTTACCATAAAATTTTTAGAATTTTAAACGATAAATTATATAAAATATCATTAAATTCTAATTTTTATTTAAAAATATCTTTAAATTATAAAACAATGTTATTATATTAGATGATTTTATTTTTACTACTTATATTGTTGAATTTTATCTTTACTTTAGTCAAAACAGTCAACCGCTAAAATTGTAATGAACTATTGATTAAAAACGATATTTTTTTTATATCTAGAACAAGTTAAAACGACGTTTTCTTAGAAAAATTATGAAATCATTACAGTTGAGAAGGCTTGAATCAAAAACTTCTCAGATGACAGTTTTACACCAAACCCTCAATGACTAATCTACCTTAAATTTTTTTTTAATTATTCTTATTACTTTTGTTCTTATAGAGTGAAGCTTTTTAAAATTAAGTTTGTTAAAGTATACATACGAATAAATATATTGTAAGAAATACGAACAAGACTTATTTTGGTGGCAATTGAAAGTGATTTTACAAAAGAAGTCGATATGGAAAGTGTATGGTATTAGTTTGTTCCAAAACTTGCACAAAGAATGAAATTATAAAGTGAAAATGTTTGATTTTTTGATGTTTATAAGTTAATTTTTTGTTGTTTAAGAGAATAATTAACAATATCTTTTGAAATACGATATTTTTTGAAAACATCTTATATCTCTAACCGATTATAAATTAAGAACCTCATTTTAATAAATTATACATGATCCTCAAAATTTTTAATTCGCCCTTGGTTACCGGCTAAGCTCCAGATGTTGAGACCTATTCTAAAACTTGTTGCAGGGTCAGTTAACATGGAAAACTTAAACCAATTGTTACATATATCTACACAATAAATTTTATGTGGTAGAAACTCTGAATGTTACTTTTACAACAAGAGATAATATTCATCTTTAAATTATTTTCATATTCAAACAATTATATAAGTTTTTATGCATTACTAAGTCCCAAACTTATTAAAATTAATTGATAATTTTTATTTCGTTCGTTTCTAACTCATCAGACTGTCTAAAATATAAAAACAAAGATAAATGAAAAAAACTTACACTTAAAAATTTTGCTCAAACAATTTAAAATTTTTATATTATTCGGTAATAACAATTTATATATAAAATTGAATATACATCGAGTATGAGTGGAAACCATTTTAGAGTCCTAGGGACCAAAAAAAACAACAAGCACTTGATCTTATACCCTTTCAATCGCACCCGAGGTGACACAAAGGTGTGCCACATGTATCGAACAGACCTTTACACAATCGTGTGCGACGATGACCGCTTCGTGCGATTCATGTTTATCACCGTTGTTATCATCATCACCTTCATCCATGCACTGGCCATTCTTGTCTTCTTTTTGTAGAGTCTTCTTCTACCCTAAAAATTTATTGGTTAGGGATAAAGATTTTTCCTAACGGATGGAACAATAATTGAAAGTCGAAAGATAGAATATAATTTCTTATAAATTGAAGAAAAAATAAATATATAATCAATCGGTTCTTTAAAAAAAATTCAATTTTTCAATCCTCTTGCGGTCTTCATCCTTCTTTTATTACTGGAAAATCAATAATTTTCTTTCTTTGTATTTTTCTATCCGC
The DNA here is from genome assembly GCA_035048815.1 of Abelmoschus esculentus. Classification (NCBI taxonomy): domain Eukaryota; kingdom Viridiplantae; phylum Streptophyta; class Magnoliopsida; order Malvales; family Malvaceae; genus Abelmoschus; species Abelmoschus esculentus. The sequence continues at coordinate 4,529,730 of JAUCBN010000021.1, forward strand.
CTTTTTTAAAGTTTTAGATGGTACCACACATAAACTAAGGGTTAATTTGACATTAATTTTAAGAAGCTCATGAAAAAGTATATACAATGTCTATTTTTAAAATTTCTTTTAAAATATAAAAAATAATGATAATTATGGAAAAATGAGTAACTTTCTTTAAAAATCATCCTGCAAAAGATAAACCCTATAAATTTAAACTTTTGAAAACAAAATAAAACCAATTTCAAAAAAAAAAATATTTTTAACATGTTCCGTTTTATTTTGTACATAATATTGAAGTGTAGATTGTTTTTCTATCTGCTTTGTTGTCTTTTTCCCCTCGATCCAAGCTTCAATAAATTAATACAATTAATTTGGATAACTTAAAATAGAAGTTGTAAAGGAATGGGCCATTTTTATTTGATTTTTCAAGAACATGATTATATTGTATATAACACACATGCAATCCCTTTTTCATCATCAAATTTAAACAATTGCATAAGCTTGTATGCATAGTAGCTTATAAACTTATTGCAATTAATTGATAATGATCATTCATTCCTCGATTAATCATGAAGCTTTCTAAAAGGAGAAGACGAAGGCAACGGCAAGGTCGAAGGCGAGAGCGGATGAGGAACACCTACACGAAGAAAATGTATGATCAGCCTTTAATTTCACAAACTCTAAAAATTTTATTTTCTTCGAAAAATAAAATACCTCGGCCATGAACGGAATTCATTTATGAATTTAGGGTGCCAAAGGATCCAGCAACGCTCAATCCCGAACAAACATGGTCGCACGCGGCTTCACACGCACCCGAATCACATGTACGATAACAATCCTTTAGGCAATTGCTTGCAGTCACGACGGCTTCGTGTCCAATCATGCAGATCACCAGTGCTAGGGTAATCACCTTCATCCCTGCACTTGCCATTCCTCCCTTCTTGTTCTTCAACCTTGGACAGATATCGGTTTGGTTGTGTTGTATGTTTCTTGTCTAGTAGGATTTAAAAGCATGATTTTTCTATTTTTTGTGTTTGTATTTTTAGTTTCTGTTTTAAAATTTGTTGGACTTCAAAAAAATTGATTCTTGGCTGTTTTTGCTTTGTGTTATGTTGGGTATTTTTATTGTTTACCAAATGGACTTAGTTTGAGGAATTTATTAACAAATTATTTCTAAATTTAAGGAATTACTACATTGAACAACATTTAATTATGAGTTTAATGATTTTCTTTATAAACGTTAAAAATATATTTTTTAGATTCTATGTATTTTAATGATTGAGGATTAAATTGATAAAATTATAAATGTTGAGCAAAAAAAAGTATTGTATTATATGTTTATAATTTTAATTCCATCACATAATGAGAAAATAGATGAAATTTTTAATGGAGGGACTATTGTACTCTTTTTTTAATGATTTAAGGATTGTTTTGTACATTTTGGTAGAGGAACTGGCGACAAAAATCACTATTATTTATTGGTGACGTTTATAATGGATGTTTAAGGCCAAGAACGAATTATATAATCTTAGAATTTTCTTACCATAAAATTTTTAGAATTTTAAACGATAAATTATATAAAATATCATTAAATTCTAATTTTTCTTTAAAAACATCTTTAAATTATAAAACAATGTTATTATATTAGATGATTTTATTTTTTCTACTTATATTGTTGAATTTTATTTTTACTTTAGTCAAAACAGTCAACCGCTAAAATTGTAATGAACTATTAATTAAAAACGATATTTTTTTATATCTAGAACAAGTTAAAACGACGTTTTCTTAGAAAAATTATGAAATCATTACATTTGAGAAGGCCTGAATCAAAAACTTCTCAGATGACAGTTTTACACCAAACCGTCAATGACTAATCTACCTTAATAATTTATTAATTATTCTTATTACTTTTGTTCTTATAGAGTGAAGCTTTTTAAAATTAAGTTTGTTAAAGTATACATATGAATAAATATATTGTAAGAAATACGAAAAAGGCTTATTTTGGTGGCAATTGAAAGTGATCTTACAGAAGAAGTCGATATGGAAAGTGTTATGGTATTAGTTTGCTCCGAAACATGCACAAAGAATGAAATTATAAAGTGAAAATGTTTGATTTTTTGATGTTTATAAGTTAATTTTTTGTTGTTTAAGAGAATAATTAATAATATCTTTTGAAATACGATATTTTTTGAAAAAATCTTATATCTTTAACCGATTATAAATTAAGAACCTCATTTTAATAAATTATACATGACCCTCAAAATTTTTAATTCACCCTTGGTTACAGGCTAAGCTTCAGATGTTGAGACCTATTCTAAAATTTGTTGTAGGGTCATTTAACTTGGAAAACTTAAACCAATTGTTACATATATCTACACAATAAATTTTGTGGTAGAAACTGTAACCCCCTAGACCGGCCTATGCGAAAAGCCCGACCTAGAGTAGTCACATTTTTTCCAAGCGAATATATAACAAATACAAGTTTCGAATGAAATCAAGATAACCTGTAAAGATGACACTTCCTTCAAAATCATAACTTCGACCCTAAATCAATATGACCATATAAAACCGTCAATCTCAAAAAGTAATATACGTTTAAAACGTTGTTCATAAAATAATCCATATTACAATGACAAAATATGATAAATTTAAACCAATCAGTAACAAAATATAGGCACATCAGTAGCAAAATAGTGGCACATGTGTAATACCCTAAACATAGTCTAGAAATTAAGGACTAAATAAATTAAATTAGAGCTTAATAAAATTTAAAATTTAGTGACTAAATTAAAAGAATTTGAAAATTATAGGCCAAATTGAAAAAGGACCAAAAAGTGAAAACTCAAGAAAGGATAGATTGCATGTAAATTTTTAAGTAATTGGTGGCCTTGGACACATGGCAAGACACCATATGGCCGGGCCCCCTTGTCCCCTAATTAAAGTTTTGTTTGAATTAAAAAAAATAAGAAAAAAGGGTAAATAATAAAATATGAGATTGTGGGAGAGAGAAAGTTCTAATTGTCATCCTCTTCACCCATTTCTTTCCTCTTGGCCGGCCATGGGAGAGAGTTTGAGAGAAAAAGTTTGCTTGCCTTGCATGTGAGATTTTAAGTGAGATTTTGAAGGTTTGAAGCAAGATTCTTGATTAGGGAGGTCAAACAAGCAAGGTAAAGTATTTTTCTTCTTCTAAGCTTAGTTAAAATGAAGTTGAAGGTTGTTAGCTTAAATTCCATGGCTGAAAATTTAATATAGTGTTCATAGTTAGTTTATTTTTAAGTTAGAAGTTGAATACATGTTGCTGGAAAATTTATGTTGTTACATTTGTTAAGTTTTTGAGCTTAAGGACTAAGTTGCATGGGTTTGGAAATTATAGGGACTGATTTATGGTTAAATTTAGGGAGGGTTTTGATATTAGGATGATTAAAATATTCATATGTGGATTGATTTGGGGTGAAAAGAAGTATGAGAAACTTGTTGCTAGGAAATTAAGTGATAAATATGATTTTGGACTGTTTTGCAAGAATTGAGAAATTGGTGGACTTATTTGTTTTGGTTGAATCTTTAAATTTAATATTTAATTCATAGGATAATGATTTAAGAGTAAGGAAATTAAATCGTAGGTGTTTTGGTTGAAAAGATGAAGGAAAGGAAGTGTTAGAATTGGTAAAGTGCTTTGGACTAGCTTATAGGTGATATTTTAGTAGCTTCATGGATTGAGCTGAAAACTCTATTCAAATGCCAAAATAAAAATGTTTGTATAGGTAAAATGTGATTGAAATTGAGTATACTAAAGTTTACAAGTGTTGGATGAGTTGAATTGGTGATTAGGTCGATGAATCTTGAGCTAGAATTGATGTAGGTGAAATCTGTCCAGAATAGGCCCTGTTCTGGACAGTAACTTCAAAAAATTCCCTAAACTAATTTACAAGGAATTTAGGGATGGAATTGAGCAGTCTAGAACTTGGATGAGTCTAGTTTAATTATAAAAAAACCTCACCTCGTTTGCCCTTGTAAATTAGGAGATATAAGAGAAACAAAAAGATTGGTCCAGACTGTCCTGAAACAGCACTTCCTTGTCTTTAAATTGAAAACTGGTATTGATGGGTTCGTATGAAAAATTCAAGCTTTATATGGTTCAAAAAATGGTTTCGTTAGCTTTCCAACGAGGTAAAGTGGTCAATTTTTGGACATGTGGATCAAAAGATAAAATTAGTTTAGTGAGCATTGTACAATCTGTCCAGGAATGTAACCTTACTGTTTTGGTTGTTTTGGAGTTGTTAATTATGAAATGTGTAGTTCAAATGTATTTTGATGATGTGTCAGTGCTTTTGTGTATTTTAGAGGCTTCTAAAGAATTGGATAGTGAGGAAGAGTTGAGGCAAGAGCTTGCCAAAAGAAGGAGCAAGGGGCCAATCATCCATAATCCCTAGGAGTTTCGCTTGGATTGTTTGTGAGTGTGACTTTCTTTGGGGTTGGGACTAGGTCCTAACCCAATTCTGATTTCTTTTTAATTGTTTATGATTAAACCGGTATGAAATATGACTTAATACAAACTTAGCTAATCTTTAAGGGGAGAGTGAAATGCTATGAAAACTTGCTTGATGCCGTGTTATTTGTTAGCATGTTGATTGAATATGAATTGCTTGTTAAGTATTTGTTTTGGTTTGTTCATACCCATGCATTGCATATGCCGAGGTATGAATGGCATGCTTAAGCTTGGGATGCAAGGTACGTGTACATGCATTTGTTCCATGCAATTAAAGTTCTGATTTTGCTTGTGCTTAGCATGTTTAATGTAATGTATATGAAATGACATGAAATGAATTCTTATGAGCCTAGGCACAATGGCCTAGAGGCTTGGTCTATGAGGACCGTGTTATTGAAATGATATTGAATATTAGATTGATATGCTTAAATTGATAATCGACAACCTTGGTAGCTAGTTAGTTAGATAGGAAGGCATGCCTGAGAATCTAGAGCTCATTGTATCGGGTAGGATTTCGGTCTGGGGCAATTGGCCCTTATTGGCGACAGACGGAGGCTACGTTTTTGGTCATTGGCGATAGTAGGAGGGTATGACTAGCACTGTAGGTGCATATTGTGGCGATAGTTGGTTGGAGATTCGATTATCTTCTAGCTAAATACCAAGGTGGTTGTAATGATTTAATTAACTTGAATTTAAATTGCACTATAATTGTTAGTTAAAAAGCAAGCATGATTACTTGTTATGAAAATGTACTTGTTATTGTCATATAGTAAATATTAAGTTGATACGTGTAATCGGATTGTCACATGTTGAACCTTGGATTGAATTGTTATACATTGAATTTGGTAAATGTGTACTTGAACTTGGTATGTTATGGTATATGTGAACTTAACTTGGCATATGATACATGTTTGGATTGTCTTGGATTGTTTTGATTTCTTTTTTTGTTACCTCACTAAGTACCTTATGTACTTACCCCCGGTCCCTTCGCTCTTCCCAAACATTTCAGGTCGATCGGTTAATAGCTCGGTCCCGGATTCCCGTCGTTCGGATCAGCAGCAGCACAAGCCATGTATGTTTTTGTTTTTTTTTGAAATCTCCTAGTGGTAGCTAGTCTTGTTTTGTTAGATCATGCATTTTGATTACTTTAGACGGTTTGTATATAGTGAATCATTTTGTTAGCTTGGGGCTTAGTTTTGTATAACTTAAGAATGATGACACATTTGATACGTTTAATATGTATGTATATTTTGCAATGGATTGCATGTTATGGAATGAAATGGAACGAACTATTGATATTGTTATATGGAATGGATAAATGAATTATAGAATTATTGAATGAACAATGGATTTCGGGAATGTTTAGCAGTGAATATAAGTTGCTAAGTGATCTTTAGGCCTAATAATAGGAAAAGTTTTAATTTACCCCTAAAATCGGTACTTTCAGGTTAAGTTAAGTTGGTAAACCATTGTTCGGGACGGGTTATCGAAGTGCTCAAGGACCGGTGACGCCCCTTTCCTACCGGCCCGGGGTGGGGGTGTCACAACATATCACCCTAACTGAAATCTGGAAAATAAAAACATTACATCACTAAATAATCCGGAAGGTGTAGATCCTCCGAGTTCCAAATCCGGGATGCCTATCTACGATTATCTAAAAGGGGGAGGAAAACGGGTATGAGCTATAGAGCCCAGTGTGTTCCAATAGTACATACAAAACACAAGTATAAACAAATACACAATAATATCAGAAAAATAGATCATGAATATGCGTGACATGATATGCTACCCTCCAAACGATCTCCTGGATACAATTCCCCAGAACAGTATCTAATACAGGCATTAACCTATGCCCGATGTGGAAAAGGTATCGGCCTAAGGAATTTCCTTAGAGAACAGGCGGAATTACCCCGGCTGTAGCACGAAAATCGATATCAGGATAGAATTACCCTATTCGTAGCTAGGAACCGTAAACAGGACGAAATTACCAGCTGGATCAAGGCTGAACCGAATATAAAGCACTACACATTATCCCAACCCTAAAGTGACAGACATGCAATAATAGCAGGACTAATGATGGCAGTGACAATAAATAATATGATATCATGCAATACTAAATCAGGAAATATTATACAGAATATATCAGGCATACAGTAAAACAGAATATGATCAGGTTCAAAATATATGTCTATGTAAAATCCAGAAAATAGTCATATGCACATGCTTGGTTTGTTTAAAACGGGAAAACAATAATATACAATCATATAACGCACAAGGAAACACACCTCAAAAGGGCAGAATCAAACATGTGGCTTACTAGGCGGTCGAGCCTCGCTCTGTAGCAGTACAGGACCCTATGGGTACACGATAAAATTTTATATCAATACAGGAATCTAGATACTGGATTTATTCACTATAGTTTAAAATACATACGGGTCACGATCGGATCACGAGACTGTTCGAAACGGAAGGAGCCGGGTTGAGTCGGTACTCGATAGGGAGGACTATGAGATCCTACAATTAAACAGGTATCGATATTAGGCTTAAATTAAAAGTCTGAACTTAACTTAGAAGAAAAGTTTGACTCAAGACTTTAAAGTCCAATTTGGAGGCTTTCGGGATTGAATTTCAAAAAACTGACTTCACGGATGGACTCAAGACATCGAAAAACATAAAATAGGGTTTTTTGAGAATTTTGACATTTTGGTCAAAGTCAACGCTGACGTTAGCAAAGTTAACACTGACGTCAGCTGCCATGTCAATAGCCACATCAACTGCCACATCAGCAGTTAACGCTGATGTCACTGGTTAACGAGTTGGGTCGGTCAACGGGTCGATCAACGGGTCAGGTTGACCGGTTCGATTCGGGTTAGACCAATTCGGTCAGATTCAGTTTGTCTGATTCAAGATCGGTTTGACTCATGCTGGACCGATTCGGACCGGCTGGTTCCCGGTAGCTGTCCACGGTGGCCGGATATTGCCTCTGACAGCGCGTGAAGGCCATGCACAGCCTAAAACGGCTGAAAACAGCCCCTGAACTCAAAAATAACCAAATTTCAACCTGAAACAACCTATAACATTAAGAAATCCCAAAAAATAGATTAAATTGGGGTTTATCTCACCCAACTTACCAAACCCGAATCAACTCCGGTGAAGAGCTGAACGACGACGAGATCGGAGGCGGCTTGTTCGCCTCGCCAAGGAGAACACGGTGAGGCTAGTAACGTGCTGGAATGGCTCTAGGAACGGCTTGAATTAGCCAAAAACTGAAAGGTTTTTACCCTAACCCTGATGAAGCTTTGAGCTTCGATTCACGGCGGAGGCGACGACGGTCGTGTGCGTCGGTAGAGGGGTTTTGCTCGAGAGGTTGCAGCGGGCACAACAATGGCGGCAGTGTAAGACACGGACCGACAATTAGGGAGATTGGCCGGTTATCGAAAAGGTAGGTGAGAAAGGAGTTTTGGTTCGAATAAGGATTAGATTCAGATCTGGTATGGGTAACCAACATGGTAAGGGTATATTATTATTCGAATATGATATTTTTAATTTATCAGAACTAATACAGGTGCAAGTTAAGTGTAGGGAGAGGGAGTTCAAGACACAAGAGCTTGATAGCTCGATTGGCTGGGTACTCGGGCTAAAACCATGAGGTTGTGGTTCAAAACCCTACAACCACACTTTTTACTCTTTTATTTTGTTTTCATTTTAAGGGTGTTACAACTCTTCCCCTCTAAAAAGAAATTTCGTCCTCGAAATTTACCTGAACTTAATAGATGCGGGAACTGCTCCCTCATAGATTCCTCGATCTCCTAGTTAGCATCAGAAGGGTTACGGTTTCTCCACTGAACTTTAACCATAGGGATACGTCTCCTTTTCAGAACTCACTCATCAAACTCTAAGATCTGAATAGGTTCCTCCTCATAAGACAAGTTTGAACGTAACTCAACATCTTGAACCCGAATGATATGACTCGGATCCGGATGATACTGTCTCAACATGTATATATGAAATATATCATGGATACGGCTAAGCTGAGGAGGCAACTCAAGCTGATATACAACAAGCCCGATTCTTTTTAGAATACGATATGATCCAATATATCTCGGGCTCAACTTTCCCTTACGCCCAAATCTCAAAACTTTCTTCCATGGAGAAACTTTCAAGAAAACCTAATCACCAACCTCAAATTCAATATCCTTTCTCCTCCGATCAGCATACGATTTTTGTCTATCAAAAGCTTCCTTCAAGCTATCTTGGATCAATCTGACAGTCTCCTCGGTTTCCTAAATCAACTCGGGACCTAGAGTCTTCCGATCATACAACTCTATCTAACAGATGGGGGTACGACACTTACGACCATACAAAGCCTCGTAAGGTGCCATACGGATGCTAGCCTGATAACTGTTATTATATGCAAACTCTGCCAAGGGCAAGAAATCTTCCCAATTGCCTCTGAATTCTAGTACACAACCCCGTAACATATCCTCTAGGATCTGTATTACTCTCTTAGATTGACCGTCTGTTTGAGGATGAAAAGATATACTGAAATTCAGACGGGTACCCAAAGCATACTGTAAAGCTATCCAGAAACGGGAAGTAAACCTCGGATCTCGGTCAGAAATGATAGACAAGGGCACCCCATACAATTTGACAATCTCAGAAATATATAGTTTAGCCAAGTTTTCCAGAGAATAAGTGACCCGAACAGGAATAAAGTGAGCTGACTTTATGAGTCTATCAACAACCCAGACAGAATATTTCCTAGATGGGGTCAGAGGCAAACCAATAACAAAGTCTATCGTGATTCGATACCATTTCCGTTCTAGAATCTTGATAGGTTGCAAGAGACCAGAAGGATGTTGATGTTCTTCTTTCACTTGCTGACAAGTCAAGCATCGGGATACATAATTTGAGATATCCTTTTTCATACCTACCCAACGGTAACTCTATTTTAGGTTCTGATACATCTTATCTCCTCCGGGATGCATAGCATAAGGACTACTATGAACCTCTCTAAGAATGATCTATCTCAACTCAGTATCATTGGCTACGTAGTATCGACCATTAAAGAAAAGAACTCCATCCTGATCGAAAGAATAAATAGAAGTAGATCCTTTCTCAACTTGCTAAATAACAGGAAGTAAAGAGTCATTTAACCGCTACTTGGCCTTAATCTGCTCGACCAAGGTCGGTTTAACCTGTAACTCAGCCAGTAGGCTACCATCATCATATATACTCATCTTGTCAAATAGAGATCTCAGGTCTGATATGGTCTTACGACTCAAAGCATCAACCACAACATTAGCTTTACCCGGATGATACTCAATCTCGCAATCATAGTCCTTAAGAAGCTCCAACCAACGATGTTGTCTCAGATTAAGCTCCTTCTGGGTAAGGAGGTACTTCAGGCTCTTATGATTGGTAAAGATATAACACTACTCTCCATAGAGATAGTGTCTCCTGATTTTCAGAACAAAAACCACTGCAGCAAGCTCAAGATCATGGGTGAGATAGTTACACTCATATGGTGTAACCCCCTTAGCCCGGCCTAGACAAAACCGGCACAAATGGGTTACACGGGGAATATCAAACCAAACCCGCGAAGGTTCGATTCGATAAACAACCCTAAGAAAACTTATGATCCAACAAACGATTGATCCAACAACCCTTATAAGAAAACTCCATACCATCGATAGAACTTACTACCAAACTTATGATGATTCTTTCCGACTACATTCGTGGTACCTTTACTACTAATAATAACCCAAAGAAAACTGACACTCAAGCTTACCTTATCAGCATGACAAACATTTACATATGATTCAAACACAATCCAAACCAGCTTAGTCGAAAACACATGTTTTTCCCCAACTCCAACCACAACACTTACCACCAAACTCATGGGAAAAGATTACCATAAGCCCTACTCAAGATACCACTCCATCTCGACGCTTTCCGTAACAACCATGCGGTTAACATAACACAAAAAGATTCTCAACACAAAACTAAACCTTACCAAGAACATATCCTTCACTAGACCCTCAACAAACACTTTGCCACGACTTGTCCCTAATCAACTTTACCAAGGTTGAATTTCGCTCATAGATCCACCATATAAATAGGTCTCCCTATAAGTTAACCGAACATCTTCCCTTGTAACTCCACAACAACCCAGACTTATCTCACACAACAAACTCCCATTGCAAGCATCATTACATAAGCCAAGTCATTCCCGGTTGCTAACATCCTACAAATATATCATACAAGAAACTTACCAACTTTGTGTCAACCTCAGCATTATACTCATCACAACAACAATATCTCCAACTTAAGGTTTAGCCACCACAACCTACTCAACACCATGGTTCAAATTTTAAAATCTACACATCATTAAGTGCCTTGATACTTAACCCAAAACTTTTTTTTTCATTATCAACTCATCAACAAACCAACTCCTACATTAACTATACCACAACAAAATCCAAACTTATAGAATCATTCCTTCCACTTGCTCCAACATCTCTTATTTTATAACCTTGCCAAAGCGGTAACCATATTGATGAAACATCCACAACCACGAACCCACTGAACATAAAACCTCAAAACACTTTTAGATAAAAACAAACCCATAAGACTGAACAATTTCTACAAACCATAAATTGTCCAGCGATCCATATTACACCACTCAAACATCATCAAAAACTAACTTCACCCTAAGTATATCCAACTCAACATCCGGCAAACACAACGTGTACACTTTCCTCTTTTATATTATAACCAAACATCTCAAGGTCACAATAATCTATGATTCAAACCCCCGATTTAACTACAAATTCACCATACTACAAAGAATTCCATATAATTTCCATAAAATAACTTCACATCACTTAGAGTAACATCAACCCGCCTTTCTCTACAAAATATGCTGCAACCTTGTTACAACCTCCAGATCTTAACTAGAAAGAATCCGCAAAACTCAGCCCTTTTTTTAGTAATGACCAACTCAAACTAACAATAACACAGGGTATTTACCTCGGTTACAAACATTCACAACTCTAAGACCAACCACTCATTGTTCATCCAAGACTATTCCCTAACCAAAAGGGTAGCTTGCCCAGTACACACTCAACTTAACACCACAAGAAAGTTCTTTTAACTTCTTCTTTTTTTTATACCTTCACCTTAAAAGAACTAACCACTCTCCACTTACACCCTCAAGGAGCTACTCGCAAGTGTGAACAAATGTATGTATGATTTCTTGTATGCCCTCATAAATGCCTATGCAAATGCATGTGCATGTAAATGCAATTTCTAATGTCATGCTCAAAGATGCATGCATGTCCTACATTATCTATAGATATATACATATATGTGCTCTTATTCTATGCATGATTGTTGTTCACACTCACAAATAACATCCTCAATTCCAACAACCTCAACTACCATCTTGTTGACAACTCCCAAGTCAGATTAGCAACAGCCGTACTAGCTTCAACAGACTAAAACACAACTGAAAGAACAGTGCAACACCACAACTAACCTTCCGGCCTAACCGAAGGCACACTCACAGAGGAGGAAGAATTTACTCTATCCTAGCAGTCATTTCATCTTCAATCTTGACCTTCGAAATTCATACCACAGTGTCCAGTGTCTCAAAAATATATTCAAAAACTTTAATCATGCAGTTTAAAACATAATGTTCAAATAAAAAAAACTTACATTCGGGCAAGATCCAAGGGGAAACTAAGAGCATCTGAAAATATGTTGGCATTGGCAATGTGTAACCGATAACCCCATTTTAACCATCATTAATCAAAGTAAAATCATCAAGAATAGATTTTCACACTCCAATAACATATCATGCTCAATCACACATATCATGATCAATCGCACATTTAAGCACACAACTTAGCAATCCTATACATGCTTTAACCAACCAACTACACACTTTACAAATCAACTACACATTCTTACAAATCTTACAACACATTTTTCAAACCAACCATATATTTTACAAACCTGGCTCTGATACCATCAAATGTAACCCCCTTAGCCCAGCCTAGACGAAATCGGCACTAATGGGTTACACGGAGAATATCAAACCAAACCCGCGAAGGTTCGATTGGATAAACAACCCTAAAACCATTATTTTTTTTTATTTTATCTTAGCTAGATGCATAACCTGATTCCTACGTGACAAGGTCTCATACAAAGCATTGTCGGTAACACATTAATTAAAAGCAAACATCCGATTAAACACTAACATAGATTAGGGACTAAAACGTAAAACTTTTAAATTCTATTAGTAAAGTAGAAATTCTTTCCATCAATAATCAATTAAACATACAAGAGTTCCTCATAGCAAATTTCAACTCAAACGGATCATTCTAACATCATCAATTGCATGTTTCTTGAATTTAGGGACCAAAATGTAAATTTCCCAAAGTACAAGGACTTCATCTAAATTAAGTTAACCATCTTGAAATTAAATCAAATTTAAGCATGCATGCAAAATTTAAGCTCAAAATAACATCTACAAGTACCTTAATCGAACAAAGAAAGATAACCGGGACTAAATTGTAATTTCCAGCAACTTTCAATTCTAAACATGATTAACAACATATGGAACATAATTAACTACGTCATGGAAATCATTCAAGCTATAGGCATGCTCCCTAAGAAGAGATTAACAACATAGCAATCATGATGGTACATGCTTCAACAACTTAACCAAAACAAAAGTTCAACAATTAATAACCAACAATGATGGTCTTATTACAATATGAAACAAAGCCTAAAAGCTCACTCCTCTCATAGATTGTGTTACACATTGCCTTGCCCAATTTATTTTCCAAAAACATACCAAATTCAATGTAACCTTCCCCTTGGTTTCCTTGCCCCGAACGAAGCTCCAAGGGCCCTTATTTTTTTACAAAGATGAAAAGAGAGCTTAAGCAAACTTGCTTAGTGAGGTGGCTCCACAAATAATCATCAATGCATTTATTTTAAACCATGAAGAAAACATAATTTGCAATTCATAGTTAAATCATGCATGCTAAAATCCCATTGTCCAAGTTCTTCAAATCATATGCATCCTTGAGTATACATAACCTTATCAAAACAATTTATAAATGATGCTCAAACCTTTTCTCAATTTCATATATGTATATTGGCTTTCTAGTGAACACTTAATGTGAACCTTGAGCTCACCGAATACACGGATCTTGGGATATTCGTCCCGTCAGGACACAAAGTCCCCATCATGACACAAAGTCAACTTTAACATGACACTAAGTCAACTTTAGCATTACCACGCTCGTTTAGACACAAAGTCCCCTTGTTACGCGTGTAGGCGGCTCTATCACGCACGTTAGACACAAAGTCCCCTTGTTACGCGTGTAGGCAAATATTCCGTACGGTTCTATCACGCTCGTTAGACACAAAGTCCCCTTGTTACGCGTGTAGACAAATTCAATATTCTCTTTATTTTATAGTGCACTCAATCCTAATGACATGTCATTCATATTCGAAGCTAAAGTTAGTGTCACTAAGCCAATATCATAATCAAATGTGCATGATAACTTGCTGCTCATAATGCATGCATAAAATGTTCAACAAATGAACCTAAGCCATGCCCAAAGGCACCATCATGTATAAGGTAATTAACCATATTGTATTTCAAATCATATAACTTGCTGCTCATAAAGCATGCATAATATGTTCAACAAATGAACCAAAGCCATGCCCAAAGGCACCATCATATAATAGGCAAATAACTATATTGTATTCCAAAACATTTCTCATAATTTTCCATAATTATGGATGCTAAATAAGCTATGCATTTCAGCAAGTATCTCTCATGTATGCATCAATTCAAAACATGCTCATGCACTTCCATAAATCCCATTGCATTACCAACATAATGCCTTTATAAAATGTAGCCGAATCTTATACCGGTTTAACAAAACAAATACTTTACTTACTCTTGAACTATGGAAGATTTTCACACTCTTCCATAGCCCCCCAAAACAGAACGTACCAAACGTGATTCGCTTTAAATCCGAAAACCACTCACCAACAAGCGAAACAAGCTTTCGCCGCTTTCCGATGATCGCACCAAACGCACCAGCAATCAAGCTTCTTCTTGTACCTCTTCTACAACATTAAAAACAGAGCATTCTCACATCATAACATGCTCAAACCAATAGCCATATCCGATCACCATAAAACTACCGAAAACTTAGCCGAAAAGACCGAAAACTAAGCCGAAACGCATCCGAACAACATCAGCCCAAAACCTAATGAATCTAACATCTAATCCACCTCAAATATGATCCAAAAACACATCAAAACCGTCCTTATATCTCCAGCAACATTTAAGCATCTAAAACAGCCCATAAAACAATCGAAACGCACCTTAAAACTACACCGATTGCATTATTCCGGGATTAAATTAATGTGATACCAAATCAAGATTCAATTAATCATTAAATCATCATAAAAACATGATTGAAATCATATAATTTTCAGCATTAAACAAGATCTAAAAAGATCTCACAAAAACATTAGATCTAACTTTAGAAACATAGAATCAAGTGTTTATTCAAAGATTAGCAAGCTAATACTTGGGAATTTCAATAAAGAACCTTAGAAAATAATAAAAATCCAGAAAATTACCTTCAAGATCTATTCACCAAAAATATGAGATTTTCCTCTTCTTGATTCCTTGCAATTTGATGTAGATTTGATGAAATCAATGCATAGGTTTTGTAAAGGATGGAAAGATGATGCAAGTGATGTAAATCTTTGTGGAAAAAGATGCAAAAATCAGCAAGGAATTGAAGAGAAAAGATGAAGAGAAAATGAGAGAAAAAGATGAGAAAAGTGGTTTTGAGAGAAAATGATTAAAAACCCAAATTAAAGTAATTAAAAATATATTTTGGTGAATAAATCATCATCAAAAATTAGAAATGGGTTTATGGCCCTCTAAGGATTCTAAGTTTAGCTTGCTTTTCAATTTAGTCACTAAAACATCATATTTTCGAAAATCACCAAATCGGTCCTCCAAATTTTTCCAAAAATTACAAATTGGCCATTTATGCATAATTATGCATAATTAAAAATCATTACAAAATCCAAATTATTTTCTTTTAAATTTGAAACATATTTTTAATATTTCAAACCATATTCCAAATTATTAATTTTCTTAATTAAAAATTTCCATATTTTATTTTTCCCGGAATTAATGAACCGGAGAACCCGATTCGCCCCGAATCGAATTCCCCTAACTAAGCCTAACTAACAACCCCAAAAACGGGATGTTACATGTGGTCTCAACTGGCGTGATGCATAAGCGATCACCTTATCATCCTACATCAAAACACAACCAAGTCCAGAATGCGAGGCATCACTGTAAACTGTAAAGTCATTTCCTGACTCAGGTTGTGCCAAAACTAGAGCTTGAGTCAAAGCTGATTTCAACTGGTCAAAACTAGACTGCTGGGCCTCAGACCATACAAATGGAACATCTTTCCTCAGAATCTTTGTCAAAGGGGCATGGATGATGGAAAAACCCTCGACAAAGCGTCGGTTATACCCAGCTAAACCCAGAAAACTACGGATCTCAAACACGTTTCTAGGAGGCTTCCAACTGGTGATTGCATCAATTTTACTCGGATCCACCTGGATACCTTTTGCTGAAACAACATGTCCCAGAAAAGCCACCTCACTAAGCCAAAAATCACATTTACTTAGCTTGGCATATAACCGATGTTCTCTGAGAGTTTGCAACACAACCCTCGGATGCCCCACATGCTCGTCCTTAGAGCGAGAGTAAACCAGAATATCATCAATGGACACCACAATAAACTGGTCCAGATAGGGTCGGAAGATACGATTCATCAGGTCCATGAAGGCAGCAGGAGCATTAGTCAACCCGAAAGGCATCACTAAAAACTCGTAATGCCCATACCTGGTGCAGATAGAAGCCTTAGCAACATCCGAGTCCTTAATCTTTAACTGATAGTACCTAGATCGAAGATCAATCTTCGAGAAAACTGTAGATCCCCGAAACTGGTCAAACAAGTCATTAATCCTGGGTAAAGGGTACTTGTTTTTCACTGTTAGCTTATTCAGCTTCCGGTAGTCGATGCACAACCGAAGGGAACCATCCTTCTTTTTAACAAAGAGTACTAGACCTCCCTAAGGTGAAGAGCTAGGTCGGATGAACCCTCGGTCAAGTAGTTCCTGTAAATAAACTTTTAACTCCTTCAGCTCTTTCGGAGCCATATGGTATGGGGCCATAGAAATTGGTGCTGACCCAAGATAAGTCTTAATGTCAAACTCAACCTTCCTGTCTAGAGGGAGACCCGGTAACTCCTCTAGGAAAATATCAAGAAACTCGCTAACCGTGCAAATCTCTTCGATCTTAGATAGAGACCCTTTTGTGTTAAGGAAACAGACAATAAAGGTCTCAAATCCCTTACGGATCATCCTGTCAGTAGACAAAACTGATACAACATTGGTCAGATAGCCTCGTCGTTCACCAACCAAAACTACATATCGTCCATCCTGAGTCTTTAAAGTGACCCTTTTGGCCTCACAGTCCAGACTAACATGATGCTCAAATAACCAATCCATTCCTAGGATGAGATCGAACTCCTATAAAGGAAGTTCCATAAGATTCGCCAGAAACACTACCCCTTCCACAACAAGTGGACATCTTCGAAACACCTTATTCATAGATAAAGATTGCCCTATAGGGCTCATAACGGTAACAACACTCTCGGTGTCCTCAACAGAGATCGAAAGATCACCAAATACTGACTTGGATATATAGGAGTGGGTGGAGCCATTGTCAAGAAAGGCAAAGTACGGAACAAAAAAGATGGTAAAAGTACCTGCGATAACATATGTCTTGTCTCGGTCATCTCGACGTCTGGTGGCATATACTAGCGTTGGCTGACGAGCCTTAGAAACAGATGGTCCACCACTCTGGTGGCCTCGGCCCCAGGTATCGGATCTAGCAACAGACCCAAAAGCTCTAACCTGAAAATACCCCAAAGTAGGTGTCTGAACAGATGTTTGAGATCGGGAAAGAGTCTGAGTGTGTAAAGGGGTATGGGTCGATGGTCGACCAGCAGAAGGTGGATGAGGGCAGTCTCTCAGAAAATGCTCGGAAGATCCACATCGAAAACATGATTCAGTCTTCTTCCTACACTCGCCCTTATGCAGGTTGCCACAATAGTCACATGTTGGTACAGACGGGAACCCAGAAGAACCACCTTGGCTAACAGCAGTCTTGAGGTGCCGCGGGCCGATGATAGGAACCACCTCTTTGACTCGGTGTAGATTAAGCCCTCTTATCAAGGCAACTATAAGACTTACCATGGTTATGTCCACCAGATCAGTTACGGTCCTTCTTGCGGTCCCTATCTCTGCCCTTATCCCAGTCCTGATCTCTGATAATCTAGATATCAGAAAGCTTCTCCAAATCCTCAATTGTCTTTGCACGGTTCACGATATCCTCAAATACCGCATCATGGTGTGTGGCTACTCTGTCTCGAATACCAATATAGAGACCCTCAAGAAACTTATCACACTTATCCTTTTTTGTAGCCACTAACCTAGTACCATAACTCATCGGATCTAGAAACTGTAGCTCATACTCGGCCACTGTCATGGTACCCTGAATCAATTCCTTGAAGACCTGACGCCTATCTCTCAGATATCACTCGCCTAGGAAACAATTCTTGAACCGTTCCTTGAAAAAGTCCCAAGTCAACATGTTAGGGGATACACTGCTAACCCCAGACTCCCACCAGATGTGGGCACTGCCATCGAGCATAGACATAGCTCCTAAATATCTCTTAGCTGGCTCCAAACCCAGCTGATTTATACGTCTCTCAATATCATACAACCATGACTCAGCATCAGAAGGTGCACCAGTCAAGGATCCATAAAAAGTCCTCACTCCGTTGGCAATCAAGATCTGAGAGATAGGAGTATATGGCATAGCACTTGAAGCTCTGACAGCTCCTTGTATCAGTTGAAGGAATTGTCTACTAAGGGTCTCGTCTGTCATAGTGGTAGCAGGCTCAATGCTCAGTTTTGATGCCCCTCTGACCGGGGTAGACATATCTATGCCCGTAGGAGGATGTGGGTTAGACGGTACGGTGGTACTAGTAGGAATGGGAGGGTCTATAGGAGTGATAGGCGGAGGGTCACTGATAGGCTCCTTTACAGGATTAGAGAAACTAGTCGCTCGACCACACCCTCGGGTGGTCCTACAAGCTCTACGGACACTCATGAGTCTTAGGTAATTTACAAGAATAAAGTTTATGGGATTAGAATTGGCACTGGAGAATCATACACAATACAAAAAGATATAGGTGACATGGCCTTTCAGATATTAATTAATAACGGTTTAACAGAAAACATTTTATTTAGGACCCATCACAGTCTGAGAATTTTAAAACCAAAAGCTCTGATACCAACTAAATGTAATCCTTAGACCGGCCTATGCGGAAAGCCCAAACTATAGAGTAGTCACATCTTTTTCCAAGCAAATATAAAATAAATACAAGTTTCGAATGAAATCAAGATAACCTGTAAAGATGACACTTCCTTCAAAATCATAATTTCGACTGTAAATCAATATGACCATATAAAACTATCAATCTCAGAAAGTAATATGCGTTTAAAACGTTGTTCATAAAATAATCCATATTACAATGATAAAATATGATAAATTTAAACCAATCAGTAACAAAACATAGGCACATCAGTAGCAAAATAGTGGCACATGCCATCCTAACTGAAATCTGGAAAATAAAAACATTACATCACTATATAATCGGGAAGGTGTAGATCCTTAGAGTGCCAAATTTGGGATGTCTATCTATGGTTATCTGAAAGGGGAAGGAAAACGGGTATGAGCTATAGAGCCCAGTATGCTCCAACAGTGCATACAAAACACAAGTATAAACAAATATACAGTAATATTAGAAAAATAGATCATGAATATGCGTGATATGATATGCTACCCTCCAATCGATCTCCTGGATACAGTTCCTAGAACAGTATCTAATACAGGCATTAACCTATACCCGATGGGGCAAAGGTACCAGCCTAAGGAATTAACTCGGGGAATAGGCATAATTACCCCGGCTGTAGCATGGGAACTGATATCAGGACAGAATTATCCTAGCCATAGCTAGGAACCGTAAACAGGACGGAATTACCAGTTGGATCAAGCCTGAACCAAATATCAGGCACTACACATTATCTCAACCCTAAAGTGACAGACATGACTAATGATGGTAGTGATAGTAAATAATCTGATATCATGCAATACTAAATCAGGAAATATTATACAGAATATATCAGGCATATAGTAAAACAAAATATGATCAGGTTCAAAATATATGTATATATAAAATTCGGTAAAGATATAACACTTCTCCCCGTAGAGATAGTGTCTCAAATTAAGCTCTTTCTGAGTGAGTAAATATTTCAAACTCTTATGGTCGGTAAAGATATAACACTTCTCCCTGTAGAGATAGTGTCTCCAAATTTTAAGAGCAAAGACCACAACAACTAACTCAAGATCATGGGTGGGTAGTTACCTTCATGTGGTTTTAACTGACGGGAGGCATAAGCTACTACCCTACCATCCTGCATAAGTACGCAACCCAAACCTGTATGGGAAGCATCACTGTAAACGGTATATGGCTTCCCAGACTCAGGTTGGATCAAAATTGGGGCTTGGGTTATCACCAATTTTAATTTCTCAAAGCTGGACTGTTGGGTCCCAATCCAAACATAAGGGGTATTCTTCCTTAAAAGCTTAGTTAAAGGAGCTGCAATGATCGAAAACCCTTCCATAAACCTCCGATAATAACCAGCTAAACCCAAGAAACTACGAATCTCAGAAATATTCTTGGGTTGTTTCCAGCCCATAATATCCTCAATCTTTTTCGGATCTAATTTAACACCTTCCGTAGACACTATGTGTCCTAAAAACATCACTTTACACAGCCAAAATTCGCAATTGCTAAACTTAGCATATAACTGTTTATCTCTCAGAGTTTGTAAAAAAATTCGAAGATGTCTCTCATGTTCGTCCTTAGACTTAGAAAAAAAACAAAATATCGTCAATAAAAACAAACACAAATTGATCAAGGTAGGGCTGAAATACTCTGTTCATTAAATCCATGAATGCTGTAGGAGCATTTTTTAATCCGAAAGGCATTACGAGAAATTCATAATGATCGTAATGTGTTCGGAAGGCTGTCTTAAAAACATCAGAATCCTTAACTCTGAGTTGGTAGTACCCAGATCTCAAATCTATCTTTGAGAAAAACTTAGCACCCCTAAACTGATCAAAAAGATCATCGATGTGTGGGAGGGGATATTTATTCTTTATCGTCAACTTGTTTAGTTTACGATAATCAATACATAGGCGAAGCGTCCCATCCTTCTTCTTGACAAAAAGAACCGGAGCTCCCCAAGGTGAAACACTTGGTCTAATAAACCCTCTATCCAAAAGCTCTTGCAACTGGATTTTTAATTCCTTAAGTTCCTTGGGTGCCATCCGATATGGTGCCATCGATACAGGAGTTGTACCAGGATAAACCTCAATACCAAACTCGATCTCATCATGCTTAGGTGGCACTCCTGGTAATTCCTCAGGGAACACATCTGGAAAATCTTTCACAACCTGAATCTTATCTATCCCAGAATCCGACTGTCTAGGATCCAAAATGTACGCTAGATAGGCTACAAAACCTTCCTAATCAACTTTTCAGCTTTAAGAGTTGATATCACATTAGATAAGAAACCTCTTCGTTCCCCTACTAACATTATTACTCGATTATTAGGTATTTTCAAAAAAGCTCTCTTTCTCTCATAATCCAAATTAACTCGGTGTTTGGATAACTAATCCATACCAAGAATAAGGTCAAACTCATTAAAAGGGAGTTCTATAAGGTTTGCAGGGAACATCTCTCCCTGAACTTCAAGAGGACAATTACAGTAAATGCTATTGACATCAACGGGGTTAGCCACGGGGCTTTGGACTGTCACAACCCAAATTTAAGAGTCAAAATTTCCAAAATAAAGTCAAAATCACTAATTGAACCCTAAATTATTGGGATTAAAATTTTTGAAATTGAAGACTAAATTGAAATTTTTTTAAAACTTAAGGGTCAAAGTGTAAGAGTTCAGAAAGATCAAGCCCTTATTCGGTAATTAGAGCATTTTCTTTTGAAACATTTTCTTCCTCCTTCCCCTAACTGCCGATTCTGAATTTAATGAGAAATTGATTTCCCCTTTATTGTTTTGGATTAAAATCTGGATTATCATCCATTTCCTTATTTTGAATCACCCTCTTACCTCTGTTTTCTGTCGAATTACCTTGGGAGTCTTCTTCTTCTTTGGATTATGTTAAGTGAGGTAAGAGTTTTGTTTTGCTCATTTTTTTTTAATCTATTATGAGGTTAAGAGTTGTTGGTTTGAATGGTTTATTTAGTTTTGGTTGTTGTTTGAAACGTCCTTAGTGTGGTTGAAATGTTTGTTTCGGTTGAATAAGGAAAAACAGAGGGGAAAATTTTGGTACTTTTAAATCTGTTTTAGAGTGTTGTTGATGCTGTTTTGGTGTTGAATCGATTAAAGGTTAGATTAGGATATGTTTGGATCGAATCTAGAGTCGAATCAAGGCTAAAAAGGGGGTTTAAATCGAAAAATATAGGTGTTTGGCAACCGAGAAAATCTGGAAATTCCAAATTTTCCTGGGAAACAAACACCCCAGAGAAACCCAGGCAGAACCCGACCCAGACCCGAACCGCAACTCGAACCCGGCCCAAACCCGACCCGACCGATCGTCCGACCCGACCTGATCTCTGACCCGACAACCGATCCGGTTGACATCATCGATGACATCATTGCTGACGTCACTGCTGACTGATAACGTCACTGCTAACGTCAGCGTTGACCAATGCTGACGTCAGCAGTTGACTTTTTCGACCCGGGCCCGCTTTATGTTTTTCGACGTCCTGAATCCAACGGCACTGTCCATTTTTCGAAATTTGATCCCAAAGTGTCGTTTTTGGCAGTTTTACGTTCGATAAGTTATCTAGAAATTATCTATAAAGGTTTCTGAATCAATTTCTGTTTGCTTCAAGTGATGAGGATTCCGACCCCGAGCACTTGCCTCCTCCTCATCCTGTACGAGGTTCGATTCATCCGCATTCGGGATCTTCACGTGAGTAACAAATTATTTCTGTTTAGTTTATTTTTCGATATTGTGGCATAGTAGGATGTCTAATATGTTCTGTTAATTGTAGACTCTACTCCTGCTTAGCCTAGTGGTAGAGCCGAGTCTAGTTGACATCAGGGTCATCGTTGAGTCTTTTGATACAGGTGTGTTGTCTCCCGTTCATCCTATAAATCTGTTATTCTGTATATTCGATTCCTGTTAACCGTATGATCATGCATCATTCTGATATATCATTTCTGATTCTGATATCTGTCATGCTTGCCTCCTGTTAGACTTTAAGGCATGCATTTTGATTCTGTATCTGCATATAACATGGCATCTGGTATATTATCTGTGTACGGGGAAGTTAGTGATTTATCACTTCTGTTCAGTGGCTCTACCTTCGGGTCGAGATACCACTTCTGTTGGTGTGATGGTGTTAGAGTGGTCTGGGGACCTACTCTTCTATAGTGTTCGGAGATGGGTGCATTTCATGCATACTATGTATTTTCTGCATATTTCTGTTTTGTTATTCCTTTTATCTGTTCGAGAGACACACTAGGCTCCCTAGCTTACACCCTCTCAGATTTTTGTTTCAGATCTCAGTCCTAGGCTTGGTACGGTACTTGGAGGTTTCTGATTCAGTTTCTGATTTATAGTATGTATTCAATTTCGGATTTTGGACTATTTTTATATTTGAATAATATTTCTGTATATCGAATATTCAGACTTTTATTGGCTTTAGGACATTTACTGTTTATAAAAATTATAGGTTGAACTTTATTTTGTAAATGTTTAATTTTCATTATTATTTTAATTTATTAATTATTTAATAAATTATCCAAATATTTTATTTTTATAAAAACCCTAACTTGTGATACAAGTTTTCAGTCTTTAAACCCTAACTTGTAATCTAAGAAATTAGGTTAATTTTAGGGGTTACACGGACAGTTACAAAAAAACCAGTTTTACATACTGGGATTTCAAGACCACCCGCTACCGCACTCGCCACATAAGAGTGCGTAGACCCATTATCAAGCAAAGCAAAATAAGGTAAAGAATGGATAGAAAAGGTATCCGCTCTAACATCTGGTTGGTCACGATCATCCTGAGCCCTGGTAGCATAAATCAGGCCTGGTTTCTTAACACCCAAAGCAGCTCAACTCTGAACTGATCCTCTCTTACCCCCTATACCAGAGGTGACTGACTTTTCTTGGCCTTTACCCACACCAGATGTCTGAACTGGATCCTGTGACTGTTTCCTTAAGAAGGAAGCTGTAGGCGGTTCAGGACAAGCACTAAAGAAATGATCGAGGGATCCACACCTGAAACAAGCGTCGACTTTCCTTCTGCATTCCCCTCCATGCTTCTTGTGACAGAAAGAATAGATTGGTCGGGAAGCTGACGACCCATCTCCACTGGCAGTAGATACCATCGGTTTTATCCTCTGATTATTCTGTTGGACTGATTACTCCCTAGCTCTCTTACCAGCATAACTCGGGGTACCCTTTTGGTAACCCGACCCATAATATCTCTTACCTCGATCCTTCTCATATTTTGACTAACTCCTAGAGATGGTTTCCATTCTTTCCACTGTCTTGGCACGATAAACCAAAGAACTAAAAGAATTATCTTGAAAATGAGCTACCTTCTCTCGGATCGGAAAGCGAAGACCTTTTAGAAATTCTCAGCACTTATCCTTTTTAGTGTCCATTAAACCAGGTGCATACTGGGATAATTCCACAAAACTGATCTCATACCTGGATACTGTCATATTCTCCTGTTTTAAATCAATCAAAGCCTGACGCCGATCAGCTAGGTACTGCTCTCCCATATAACGGTTTTGAAAGGCCTGACGAAAGGTATCCCAGGTTATTTGATCAACCGACACAAGCCTCTATTCCGGTCTCTACCAACGTTGTGTCTCGCCTTGCAGTAATGAAACGGAAGCTCTTAATTTCTTACTAGTGGGGTATTCCATTTCCTCAAAAAGTCTCTCAAAATCCTCCATCCACAGCTCAACATCCGATGGGTGCTCATCTGAAACACCTGCAAAGACCCTCATTCTTGAACTTAGGAAAATAGCTGACACTGGCGGCTTTCTAGCACTTTCCGACTGTTCACGGAAGTATTTCAGTAACTTCAGGTTAACCGCAACACTATCAAGTTCCACCGTCTCATCATCGTCAAAATCTATCAGCTCTTCCTCCTGAGGTGGTTGTTCATGTGTTTCCCTATCCCTACATTGTCGGCTCACAGTTTGTTGCATATCAGGTTGAGGATCAACTTCCTGATCTTGTATCTCAGCTTGATCATTAACAGTATGATCAACAAGTGGCGGCTCACTCGCAGCCGCAACAGTGCGACCGCGGCTTCGATCTTTGGTAACAACAAGTCTAACACTCCTACGAGGTGGCATAGTGCCTATCTATAAGGATAAAGCTTATATTAGATTTGGTACCGGAATCTCAATTTCAAAACACGAGTAAAATACTTTATATTCAGAAATTCTCATATACCAAAATATTTAATGCATGCATGCCTTTCAAACAAAAGTAAAACATCAGTTACGGGCCGCACAGTCCGAGTGTTGAACTCGACTCTGATACCAAAAATATAATCCCCTTAATTTTTATCTTGAAGAGTACGATAGGTTAATTAATTATATTATATAACTTGTTCGATAAGTAAAACGGAAAGCATTTTCCAAAATATTAAATACTTAATGCAATGGTATAATATAATAATTAAGACGCTGAATAATATTATTATATTAATAAACAAAATAACCAATTAATACATGTAACTTAAAACATCTCGATCGCTAATATTCCCAAAACAAAGAAAAAGTAAAATCCTTAGTAACTAACGTACTGAAAATAGTAATTGAAAATAAGCTTCTAGTTGAGATCTCCGGGTACCAACTCCTAAGGCCGAGTATCTGAAACATTAAATAAACAGAGTGAGACATAAAGCCTAGTGTGTCCCTATAGTGCCATCTCAAGTCACAAGTGCATTCAGTTCACTTAAATATAACATGGAAATAATCACAGTAATGTCTCAATGAGCGTTGAATGTAATGTCATAGAGAATGCAGTCCCATACTCCGAACGCCAAACAGAGTGGTGGCAAAGCCATCTGACCACAGTGTAGGTAGTTCCCCAGAACCCCTCACCCCTTATTTCTCCAAAACACAGTATGGTAAAAACCATCTTTCTCCGTATAATCCACCCCATGCACATGTTATGCAATGAATACAAATGTACTCAATGTCTCAACACAACTAATGATATAAAATATAAAGCGCACTATCTACATGATCTGATCTCAATATTACAGAATATCACAAGAGTTCAGTTTCATAGTAAATAATCAATCACAGTAAACAATCTAGCATAAGAAGAGAATACACCTCTCAACAGCACAAGTACTACTACTGACACGGACGTTTACCATGGTCTGAGATAGGTCCTGCTCTAGTTGAGTTAGAGTACGAATCACGAGCGGTGCTCGTAGGAGTCGATCGAACATGAGGTAGAGGCGGAGGAGGTAATACGTTCTCTTCACAGTCTACTTCCTCTATCCAAAACTCACAAAATAAACACTACCGAACGAAACCCCGGGCAGATATGGTTTCCGGCGAGGGTGACGCAACTCCGGAAGAACAGGGATTGTAAAACATCGACTAAAGCAAAGGTAAACTGAAGGAGGAGACAGAGATGGGGAGAACGGAAAAGGGAGAATTTTAGATATATCTAAAGGAGATAAACATAGTCTTAGTAGGGTTAGGATTCAACTTAAATCTCGAAAATACCCTTATTAAGAATCCCAAATTAAAAAGAATTAGGGTTTTAGAATTGGGGATTTGACTCAAATTAGGATTATGCCTAATTAAAATTCTAGAGTGTTACAAATTGAAAGTGATCTTACAAAAGAAGTCGATATGGAAAATGTTATGGTATTAGTTTGCTCCAAAACATGCACAAAGAATGAAATTATAAAGTGAAAATGTTTGATTTTTTTATGTTTATAAGTTAATTTTTTGTTGTTTAAGAGAATAATTAATAATATCTTTTGAAATACGATATTTATTGAAAAAATCTTATATCTCTAACCGATTAAAAATTAAGAACCTCATTTTAATAAATTATATATGACCTTTAAAATTTTTAATTCGCCCTTGGTTATGGGCTAAGCTTTAGATATGGAGATCTATTCTAAAACTTGTTGTAGGATCAGTTAACTTGGAAAAGTTAAACCAATTGTTACATATATCTACACAATAAATTTTATGTGGTAGAAACTCTGAATGTTACTTTTACAACAAGAGATAATATTCATCTTTAAATTATTTTCATATTCAAACAATTATATAAGTTTTTATGCATTACTATGTCCCAAACTTATTACAATTAATTGATAATTTTTATTTCGTTCGTTTCTAACTCATCAGACTGTCTAAAATACAAAAACAAAGATAAATGAAAAAACTTACACTTAAAAATTTTGCTCATACAATTTAAAATTTTTATATTATTCGGTAATAACAATTTATATATAAAATTGAATATACATCGAGTATGAGTTGAAACATTTTAGAGTCCTAGGGACCAAAAACAACAACAAGCACTTGATCTTATACCCTTTCAATCGCACCCAAGGTTACACAAAGGTGTGCCACATGTATCGGATAGACCTTTATACAATCGTGTGCGACGATGACCGCTTCGTGCCAATCATGTTTATCACCGTTATTATCATCATCACCTTCATCTATGCACTTTCCATTCTTGTCTTCTTTTTGTAGAGTCGTCTTCAACCCTAAAAAGTTATTGGTTATGGATAAAGATTTATACTTAGGGATGGAACAATAATTGAAAGTTGAAAGATAAAATATAATTTATTATAATGTGAAGAAAAAATAAATATATAATCAATTGGTTCTTTAAAAAAAATTCAATTTTTCAATCTTCTTGGGATCTTCATCCTTCTTTTATTACTGGAAAATCATTAATTTACTTTCTTTCTATTTTTCTATCCGCCTTTTTTTAAGTTTTAGATGGTATCAAACATAAATTAAGAGTTAATTTGACATTTATTTTAAGAATCTCATGAAAAAGTATATACAATGCCTATTTTTAAAATTTCTTTTAAAATATAAAAATAATGATAATTATGGAAAAATAAGTAACTTTCTTTAAAAATCATCCTGCAAAAGTTAAAACCTATAAGTCTGACTCTCTTTTTCTATTCTTCCAGATTCTAACATGGTATCAGTCGCCGAGAAGATCCGCGCTGTGCTTCGTTTCGCCTGAGTCCTTCTGTCAGGTTCTGTGTTTCTGGTTTCTCGTCTTTCTCTTTGTTTACTGGTTTCTTTATCTCTTGGATTCTAGCTTCGCCGTGCTTCTTTTGTCCTTCGTTGTGATATGTTCTGCTTCTTCTGGTTTGTGTTCGAAGTGCTTTGATCGTCGGTGCGTTTATTTTGAGGTCATTGTTTGGTTACAGAACTAAATTGTGGTTGTGTGTTCTGGTAGTTTGGTTTTCTCCTCGATAGCTTGATTTCAGATCATTCACTTGCAAACACACTTTTTGATCATCAGCATGTTTGATTCGTAATGATTCATAGGTTTAAGAACAAACTAGTGATCCTTAAGTGTTTTTGTGATCTGAGTCGATCCTCTTTAAAATTTTTTAGTTTCTCTGAGGTAGTGTCTTTGTGCTCAGAAGGTGTTTGTGGTTTTGTCTGAGTAACCTTCTCAATGGCTCCAGATGTAGTCTCTGATACGAGTAATGATACATCCTCAACTATTACCTCTGTATCTACTGTTCAACATATTCCTAAACATGATATTTTAAAACTATGTTATTCAACGTTTCTTCTTTGGAAACAACAAGTGATGCTTATTGTTGATGGCTATGGCTTATTAGACTATTTGCTTGATCGTTCTACTCCCCCTTCTAGGATGGTTCGAACTAAGTCAGGAGTTGAAGTAGTAAATCCTGATTTTCTATTGTATAACAGGAAAGACAAGCTTCTAGTCTCGTGGTTATTAACCACTGTTAGTGCAGGGGTTCTTCCTCTGCTAATTAGTTGTAATACTTCTCAGTCCATTTGGTGAACCATTATTAGAATGTTTACTGCTAAGTCTGCTACAAAAGTATCATCCCTTAGACATAGCTTACATACTTAGAAGAAATGTGGTCTTTCTGTGAGTGCTTACCTTGCCAAGATTAGAATGTTGTGTGACTCATTAAGTGCTGCTGGTAGTGTTATTACAGAACAAGAACAGGTGAGTATCGTTTTGGTAGGGTTGTCTATGGAGTTCGAATCAGTAATTATTGTTGCCTCTCAGAAATTAATGTCTCTTGAAAAGCTTACCGAAATACTTCTTGATTGTGAAGCTTGTCAGCATATGTTCCTCCAAGAGAATTTACATGCTCAAGCAAACATGGTTGTACAAAAGTCTGATCATAGTCCTTCTAATGATGTTGTATCTCCACAACAATTTTCTTCTTATCAAAATTTCCAACATTCTAATCTTGGAAGTTGTCGTGGTGGCTCATATAATCGGGGTCGTGTTCGTGGTCGTCAAGGATACACAAATAATCGACCACAATGTTAATTCTGTGGTCGAATAGGCCATACTGTTCACAAATGTTGGTATATGTTTAACCATGACTTTACTGCTGATAGTGACAGAGAGCAACAGGAGGAATGTTATCAACCTTTTCTTACCAACAATGTTAGTACTGGTGGTTACTCTTCTAGTGAAACTCCTATGCAGGTCTACACCTATGTTGTTTCAGCCCCATACAATTCTGGTTTTAGCTCGTCTCTTCCAGGGAGTCAAGGGCATTCTGTCTCTAACAATGACTTGCCTAGAAATTCTTCAACTCTGCCTTCTGGACAGATGGTTCCCTCCACCACTTCTATGTCCTCTGTTGTAACTTCTGCTCCTCTCTCTGGTCCTTCTGATGGTGTCTGGTATCCCGATTCTGGTGTCACTCACCATATCACTCATGATCAAGTGAATCTTCATGCTGCCACTCCTTACATAGGTACTAATATGGTTCTCATGGGAAATGGTGCTACTGTTCCCATTTCTCATATAGGTAAGGGTGCTTTAACTACCTATTCTAAGCCCTTAACATTGCAAAGTCTATTACATGTTCCCTCCATTCAAAAGAATTTATTGTTTGTTTCTCAATCAAAGATAATGTTGTCATTTTTTAGTTTAATACTAATGGGTGTTGTGTAAAGGACTCCCAGACTCAGAGTGTACTGCTCGAAGGAAAGCTCACTCCTGAAAGCCTTTATCAGCTTCTACCTCTAAATGTTGCTGACACTCAGTTTATTAAAGTTGTAGCAACTTATAGTATTTCTAATGATTCCAATAATTCTAGTTCTTCACAATTGTTTGATTTGTGGCATAGGCGATTAGGACACCCTTCTATTAGTGTTCTTAAGATGGTTTTCAAACTATGTAATATTAGCTCACAGGACAATCATATGTCAAAAGGGAATTAAATACTATTCAATTCTCACGCTTTGAATTGATTCATTGTTAGCTCTAGGCTTAAAAGAAATTAGCTAAGCATGATATCAATTATCATACTTAGCATATTTTTGCAAAATATTAAAAAGAATAAAAATAAAGAAATGAAAAAAAAATATAGAATAGAGAAGTAAGACAAGAATTCAAAGACAAAGTGATCGTTCTAAAGCCTTACCCATAGAGGGTATTTATAGGCTACTAATAACCTAAAAATAATAAACTAATTCAAAAATAAAATAAAAGATAAAAAGATAATTCTTGAGTTTAAAATTTAAAAACAAAATATCTTATCCTAAAAATTTTCTCAAATCTCGCTGATTGGACCGTCTCCAGAATTCTCTCAAATCTCGCTGACTGGACTGTCTCTAGAATCTTCTAGAATCTCGTTGACTAGACTGTCTCCAGAATCTTCTAGAATCTTCTAGAAACTGCCACATCAGTATTTCTTCATGCCCGGCGTCGTGCCCATGTCTCCTGTCGCGAAGAAAAATGCAGAAATTGTCTTTTTTAATCATAAATTATAGAAACAGGTAACTGCACATAAAACATACAAAATTCGCTCAAATTAGCAGTGACAAATTCACGAAAATAAGATAGTTACAATTAAAAAGTAACTATTTAAATCACCAATCACAAACGATTAGAGAATTAAATGCAGCCCCTGAGATACAACAACTACTTTGCATTACCTTTCCTAATTGAGAAACCCCATTTCAACTTAAGACAAGATTAATCCACCTCCTTCCCACCTATAACGGTAGATGCCGCCAGTGGCGGAGCTCTCATTAACATGACACCCACGGTAGCAAGAACTTTGATTTTTACTATGGTGACAAACTCATAACAATTTGGCTCGAGTGAACCTAGCCGACGGTTTTACGTGGTAAGTGTTCTTTCAATTGAAAACAAACCCGACAAATTAACGGACATAGTTAATTCGTTTGTTTCAAAAAAATTGGAATAAAAAAAATGTGTAGAGTTTGCACAATGATAGTTCATCTGACAGATTGTTGTCCATTGCTACAAGATGTATCCGAAGCACATGTTAATACCGTAGAAAATTTTCCAGGACCCCCTCAAAAATACCGAAGTATGCAAATATTCCAAGTACAAAGATCAAGGTATGTTTGTCATACTGTGCAAAATTGGTAATGTTGGAATTGAGCGTGCAATGTGCGACTTAAGCGCATCCATCAATGTAATGCTTCTATCCGTCTATAATAAAATTTCCAATAAAGCTTTGAAAGAGACAAGGATTACAATTTAACTCGCCGATTGATAAATCATCTACCCCAAAGGAGTTCTAGAAAACGTTTTGGTAAAGGTAAAAGATTTAATATTTCTTGCTGATTTTTATGTAATTGATATGGAAAATGATCGCAGTAATACTGGATCCGAAATACTTCTTGGATGACCCTTCCTAAGTACGAAGCAAACAAAAATTGATGTCCGAAGTATCATCTTAATTATGAAATTCGACGGGAAAGTTGTTATATTCGATGTATACAAAGTAATAAAATACCCATATAATATGGCGATTTTGAATTTCGTAGACATTATTGATCCTTTAATTTATTTCTTGATGTTTGTAGGGAAATGGAACAGAGGAGTTACATGAAAAGGAGCCTAAAGATATTTTTTTCCTTTAATTTTTCTCTGTCTAATTTTTGTTTAACACCTTCAAAAACTAAAATTCTTTCGTCAATATTGCAGTCGCCGAAACTCGAATTGAAGCAGTTATCGTCACACCATAAATATGCCTTTCTAGGAGAAAAAGATGCCTTGCCGGTCATTATTTCAAGCGAGCTATCAATGGTGGAGGAAAATGAATTGGTTTCTATTTTACGCAGGTATAGGGAAGCAACCGATTGGACCATTGCTGATATTAAAGGTTTAAATCCATCCACATGCATGCACAAAATTAAGACGGAGGAAGGAGCAAAACCAACTAGGGAAGGACAAAGACGGTTGAACACGCCAATGATAGAGGTTGTAAAAGAAGAAATCCAAAAACTCCTTGACGTCGACATTATTTATCCAATCTCTAATAGTAATTGGTTATGTCTAGTTCATGTCGTCCCAAAGAAAACTGGAGTGACAGTAGTTCAGAATACTGAAGGCGAAATGGTACCGGCAAGAGTACAGAATGGATAAAGTGTTTGTATTGATTACAGGAAGCTTAATTCCTTAACCTGAAAAGACCATTTCCTATTACTTTTTATTGATCAGATGATAGAAAGATTAGCTGGAAAGTCTCACTATTATTGCCTTGATGGATTTTCAGGATTTTTCTAGATTTTGGTGGCACCCAAAGACTAGGAAAAGACAAATTTTACTTGCCCTTTCGGAACATTTGCTTACCGAAGAATGCCCTTCAGATTGTGCAACGCTCTTGTAACATTTCAAAGGTGCACGATAAGTATTTTTTCTGACCACATCGAAAAAGGTATCGAAGTATTTATGAATGATTTACCGTGTACGGTAGCTCCTTTAATGAATGTCTTTCCAACCTTTCTTATGTTCCAAAATGATGCATTGAGTTTAAATTAGTTCTTAATTATAAGAAATGTCATTTTACGATAACTAAAGATTTGGTTCTTGGGAATATCATTTCATCTAAAGGAATTACCGTTGATAAGGAAATGATTAGTGCTTAAAATAAACATTATTTTATTAATAATTTCTCCTTGATTGATTGTTATAAATTGCTAATTTATATCATTTCGTACATTTTCCATGCAGGACATTGAAGATAAGAAATTCAACATAAAAGGTAAAAGTTCTACAAATTTCTCAATTTTCTGGATTCATGGTTGGATTCATGGGCATGATCTCCGGAATGACTGCTAGCACGATAACGATCGGCATCTTTTGGATCGGATAGCTGGAAAATCTGTATGGATAAGGTCAACTAGGCAAATATAGTGAATTCCGGGATGTGTCTTCAATTTACAAACTTAATTTTCGGGATTTTGTCTTTTTGTATTTGTTATCTTTGTGATTCCTAAGCCTATAAATACCCACTCTTGGGAAAGGCTGAATCATCATCCATCATCTTTCATCTTTTTATTTTGTGTTTTGCTTAGTTTGTTTTAGGTACTTTTGTTCTAAATAAAGTTTTATTTTCACTTCCACTTTTATTTTCTTTTATTCTATGTTTACAAGTTATTTTCAAAACATGTCAAGCATGATCAACAATATCATGCTTGGCTAATTTTCTCAAGCCAAAGAGCTAGCAATAAAAGGATTCGATCATGAGATTCGAACAAAACACTAAATTCCCTTCCGGGATATATTCTCTTTTAAACGTAAAAGCTTGGCAATCGGCCTCGCTTATATTTTTTAAAGTACTTCTTATCAAAACTTTGTCGTTGGTTTGTAAGTTATTTAAAAATATAGTTGGGAGAAAGGATCGGCCTGTGGCATTTTTTTGACTTCTTGTGAACACACTTAGCGGCGGTCCGCTAAGGAAAAACGAAATCAGAAACGATTCTCGATGAGACAAATTCCGAGTCAGTCTTTTCCAGTTTTAAAACTAATTATTTTAACGGTGATAGACGTGGTAATTTATTTAAGAATCGGTTTTCAAAGATAGACTTGGGAAGATCGGTTACATGTGAGAAAAGCAAGTTGTAATGGGTTGGGCCTTGCAGACTGTAACCGACATTAATCCCGAAGGAAAATACATTTCAATGATCAAAAGAATCCAATCAAAGCTATCTCGAAGCGATTTTATTATTTGTGATATCTCAACTTATTTTCTTCTTTAATTTGGTTCTACATTTTAATTAATTGCTTGATTCGACTATCACCCCCTTTTTATTTATTGTCGTAGATCCTGGATTAAAAACATGTTTAATTGGATTAGGAAATACGAAATTCTCTGTGGATCGATCCTCTTCCACTATTCTACCTTTCTTTTATTCATTTATTTTCGAAGAGGCTTTATTTTATTTTGACAAGTAAAAATGACGCTTGTTAAAATTGGCATCATTGTCGGGGAACTTCGGCAATTTACTAATTAAATTTCTTTTTTTTTATGAATAGGAAAAACCTAGGAACTTTAGTGGAGTACAACCCGGAAATCGAAGCAAGTGCTCGTAGAAATAACGGTCAAAAGCTTCGACGAACGAAACAACAGAAGGAACAACAATCTATTTCCGTAACACCATCTCGTAATCAACCCTTTCAAGAACCATCAATTGATGCCCCTCAAGCAATACCAAACGTTAATCCTACACTTGAACTGGAACGAATGGTGAATCAAACAATAAGAGAATTAGCTATCGTGCCTACTGTGCAACAACCACTTTGCATCGCTTTTCCTCATGGTGATACCCTTTTCAACTCAAAGCGGGGTTAATCCATCTTCTCCCAACCTTTAACGGTCTTCCTAGTGAGAGCCCGCACAAACACCTTGCCGAATTCCATATGGTGTGTAGTAGCATGAAGCCGTAAGGAGTTTTGGAATATCAAATCAAATTAAGGGTGTTTCCTTTTTCTTTAGCTGGAATAGTCAAAGAATGGTTATTTCATCTTCCGCCTAATTCGATTACTACTTGGACTGAACTATCTCGTCTTTTTCTTTATAGATACTTTCCTGCGGAAAAAGCAAGCGAACTTAGGCGAAGCATTTTGGGAATCCAACAAAGGAACGACGAAACTCTTTATGAGTATTTGGAGAGATTTAAGAAGCTATGTGCCAGTTGCCCGCAACATGGCTTATCCGAGTAAACTCTTCTTCAATATCTCTACGAAGGGATATTTCCGATGGATAAGAAGATGGTAGACGCTGCAAGTGGGGGAGCCCTCGTTTACATGACGCCAGAAAATGCGAGAACTCTAATTTCTACCATGGCCGCAAACTCGCAACAATTTGGCTCTTCGAGTGAACCTAACGGACGGGTTCATGAAGTAAGTACCGTTTCGCTAGAAAATAAAATATACAAGTTAACTAACATCGTCAATTCTCTTGTTTCAGACAAAATTAGAGTTGCAAAAGTTTGTGGAAAAAAGAAAAAAGAAAGTGAAAATTAATATTCAAGAAAGAAAAAAATATTCCACTACTTGATATTATCCGAAAGGTACTCAAATATGCGAAATTTTTGAAGGACTTATGCACAAATCAAAGGCGATTGTCCGATACCAAAAGGTAAATCTTGGCAAAAATGTTTCGGCCATTTTTAGAGGCATTTACCACCCAGGTATAAAGATCAAGGAATGTTCTTAATTCCATGCAAAATCGGAAATGTCGAAATCAAGAGAGCAATATGCGATCTAGGCGCATCTATTAATGTCATGCCATTAAGCGTCTACAACAAAATTTCGATTGAACCATTGAAGAAGACGCGGGTAACAGTTCAACTTGCTGATCGATCGGTCATTTATCCCGAGGGAGTATTAAAAAATGTGTTGGTAAAGGTAAATGATCTAATTTTTTACTCTGATTTTTACATTATTGACATAGAAAATGACCGCAGCAACACCGGATCGAAAATTCTACTTGGGCGCCCTTTCTTATCAACAGCACATACCAAGATCGATGTCCGTAGCGGAATCTTAACTATGGAATTTGATGGGGAAGTGGTAAAATTTGACGTATATAAAGCCATGAAATATCCTGATTCGGTTGCAAGTTTGAATTTTGTTGATATTATTGATCCTTTAGCCGATGATATTATTGAGACTAATTTGTTTTTTGATTTTTGTAGGGAACTTGCGGTCTCGACAATAATGACTTAGGCGAAATGATTTATTTCCTTTCATCTATTTTTAATTTTTGCCTAACAGCTTCCAAATCTAAACTGCTTCCTTTAATTTTGCAGGCACCAAAATTAGAATTAAATCAACTTCATGCGCACATGAAGTATGCATTCTTGGGCGATAATGAAACCTTTTCAATCATTGTCTCAAGTGAATTATCAATGGAAGAAGAAGATGCATTGATGGAAGTTGCATGCACACCAAACCCGACATTAAAGGCTTGAGTCAATCCACTTGCATGCACAAAATCAAAATGGATGAAGGCGCGAAACCAATAAGAGAAGGCCAACGACGTTTAAATCCACCAATGATGGAAGTTGTAAAAGGTGAAATCTAAAAATTACTTGATGCCGATATAATTTATCTAATCTCAGATAACAAATGGGTAAGTCCAGTCCATGTCGTTCCAAAGAAGACCGGAGTTACGGTGGTCAAAAATATAGAAGGTGAAATGATTCCAACAAGAGTACAAAACGTTTGGAGAGTGTGCATTTATTATAGAAAACTTAACTATCAAACCCGAAAAGATTATTTCCACTTACCTTTCATTGACCAAATGGTCGAAAGACTTGCACGAAAATCGCATTATTGTTGTCTTGATGGATTTTCTGGATTTTTTGAGATACTAGTTGCACCTGAGGATCAAGAAAAGACGAATTTACTTGTCCTTTCGGAACATTTGCCTATCGGGGAATGCCTTTCGGACTTTGCAACGCACCCACGACATTCTAACAATGTATGCAGAGTATATTTTCCGACTACGTTGAGCGAGGTATTGAGGTATTTATGGACGATTTTACCGTCTATGGTAATTCTTTCAACCAATGTCTTTTTAATCTTTCTTATGTCTTGAATCGTTGTATTGAATTTAATTTGGTTTTAAATTATGAAAAATGCCATTTCAGGGTAAGTAAAGGATTAGTTCTTGGGCATATTGTTTCATCAAAGGGAATTGTCGTTGATAAAGCAAAAACTGACATAATACTCTCACTTCCATACCCCACTTCAGTGAGGGAGATTCGATCTTTTCTTGATCATGCAGGATTTTATCGACTCTTCATAAAGAATTTTTCTAAGTTGGCGCAAACATTGTGTCGTTTGTTACAAAAACATGATGAATTCAACTTAGATGATTCTTGCAAGAAGTCATTTGACACACTAAAAGAAAAGCTTGTGTCTGCGTCAATTGATCAACCACCAGATTGAAGTTTGCCGTTCGAAATAATGTGTGATGCATCCGATTTAAGCGTGGGAGCGGTACTCGGCCAAAGAAAAGGAAAAGATCCACATGTTATTGCTTATGCTTTTAGAACCCTTGATTCGGCTCAACGAAACTATTCAACCACAAAAAAAGAATTATTTGCCGTTATTTTCGCTTTAGAAAAATTTCGATCATACTTACTCGGCACTAAAATTCTTGTTTTCTTTGACCATGAAGCATTGAAATATTTGATGAATAAGAAGGAAGCGAAACCGAGGTTGATTCATTGAATTCTTTTACTTCAAGAGTTCGACCTTGAAATAAAAGATAAAAAGGGAAGTGAGAATTTGGTAGCAGACCATCTTAGTCGGTTGTCTATACCCATAATCGAACCTTCCATCCAAGAGAAATTTTCGGACGAAAATATGATGGAAGTACGCACTTTATTTTCTTGGTTTGCCGATATGGCAAATTTCTTAACAACAGGTAAGCTTCCGAATAATTTACCTTTGTCCGAAATTAAACGCATAAAGAGAGAATCTCGCCTTTACATATGGGACGACCCATACTTATGGAAAATTTGCTCGGATCAACTTATCCGATGATACATAAGCGAAAACGAGGTAAAATCGATTCTTGAATTTTGTCATTTATATGAATTCGGAGGACATTTTGGCCCAAAACGTATAGCACATAAAATTTTAGAGTGTGGATTCTTTTGGCCAACATTATTTAAAGATACTTATAATTTTTTCAAAACTTGTGATAGGTGCCAAAGAGTCGGAAACTTAAGCCGAAGAAGTGAAATGCCATTTAATCCAATACATATTTGTGAGATTTTCGATGTGTGGGGACCTGACTACATTGGTCCATTTACCTCATCTTTCGGAGATTCTTAAATTATTTTGGCAGTAGATTATGTTTCAGAATGGTTCGAGGCGAAAGCCACCCGAGAAAATGATGCAAAAACAACAACTAATTTCTTGCGTGATTTTATTTTTTCCAATTTCGGAACTCTAAGAGAAATTATTTGTGATATAGGAACTCACTTGGTTAACCGAGTCGTTGAAGCGTTAATGAAAAAATATGGAGTGACTCAGTGAATATCAACATCTTATCATCCGCAAACAAACGGACAAGTGGAGGTTTTGAATCGCGAAATTAAATACATTCGAGAAAAGATCGTCAAACCAAACCGGAAGGATTGGATCTTGAAATTAGTTGATGAGTTATGGGCATATCGCACAACATATAAGGGACCAATTGACATGTCACCGTATCGACTTATTTTTGGCAAGACTTGCCATTTACCGATTGAACTCGAAGATAAAACATTTTGGGCGATCAAAGAGTGCAACATGGAAATGAATGCGGTGGGCGAAACACGAAAGCTGTAGATCCAAGAGTGCGAAGAAATACGTCGGAATGCTTATGATAGTGCAAAAATTTATAAAAGAAAATTAAACAATTTCATGATCAAAAGATTTCTTTTAAATCTTTCACTATCGGTCAAAAAGTTTTATTGTTTAACTCAAAACTTAAACTTTTTGCAGGAAAACTTCGATCGAAATGGCTCGGACCTTAGACCGTCACTCAAACATTCCCTCATAGAGCGGTTGAAATTGAAGAAAACTTCGATACCTGATTCAAAGTTAACGGCCAGCGATTGAAGCCGTATTACTCGAGTACACCAATCGGATTAATCGAAGAAGTTGATCCTGTAGAACCAAAAATTTAATTCGAAAGGTCGTCAAGCTAACGATGTTAAAAAAAGCGCTTGATGGGAGGCAACCCATTTTATTTTTCTTAAAACTTGTGTGGTTTGTTTTTATTTTCCATTTTTTATTTCATATTTGCAATTTGAATTTTATAGGTACCTCGTTGATCACAATAAAATAAGTACGAAGCCAGGAATTAAAGCAAAGATCAACCAAAGTCAAGTCCTTTTTGAAGCAAAAATCATGAAATTGAGGAGTATTTTCACCCTCTCTTTTGCATCGTATTTTATTTGTTCATATTGGGACAATATGATTTTAACTGAGCGGGTGGAATTAGAAATAAATTAACTCTTGCTTATGATTTGTGATTGAAATTGAGCTATTCTTGGTTAGAATTGTTGATAATCTTGGTTGTTAATTTTTTAGTTTGATTTAATTTCCTTGTATTTCTTTGTGAATTCATTCTTGTTCTTGTTGAATTTAGGATGCATGATAGCATGACATGACTAAATTATGAAAATTCTCCTTGGTAATTTCATGAATTTTTCGATTGAATTAGATGCATGACTTAGTTCAATAAACCTTTCATGTGAGTTTTGAGCCTAATGAGCATATTTTTATTCTTGCTCTTTGTTTTATTTGAGTGTGCTAAACTAATTGATTGCATTCTAGAACTTGAAACTCGATACTTGTTGAGACTACACATTTTGAATATGATGCTCTAATATGATAGAGGCATTAGGATTAAAATCATTTTTCTTCCTGAATAAAATAGCCTACCCATTTCATTTGTTTAGCCCTTAGTGAACCATTTTTGAGCCTTAGTCTTTTCTTTGTTCACCATGTTTTTAAATCAAACCAATTTTATTATATTTCCCTCTTTTTGTTCCCTTTTTCAAGACAAAGGTGAAGCTATTTCAAAAGAAAAAAAACGTTGTGCAGAATCGAACAAAACATTCTAGAAATAATTACATTGTTCGAACAAAAAAAAAGAAAGAAAAAAAGAAAAAAAAGTGCAAAAAAAAAGTTTGATTCAAATAGTGTAGAAAAATAGAGCAGAATTATTTGAACAAACTTTCTAAAAAAAAGATTCTTTCTTCTCTTTCATTTTTATTTTCCTTTGAATAAATCTTTGGAGTAATTTTCTCTTTGTCTTGAATTTTTAAACCCCATTTTCGGCCTTTATCCTACCCGAACCTTAACCCCATTACAACCCATATTAAAGTCCTCTTGATTTTTGCATCATTTTCATATTAAGTAGTGGAAACTAGATTGGGTTACAAGCTTATGGTAATGGATTGATTAGTTTAGGCTTCAGCGATTTTTCACCCGAAATACTTGAGTGAAATAAGTAAATCAATGTGAGGAACTAAGTCTTGTATTCTTTGAAATTGATAGACGATTGATATGCCTTGGTAGATACACACTTAATTGACTATGCCTTGCTTAATTGATCTTGAGTATCAATATTTATTTGATTTAGTTTACTTAAGAAATCTTGGAAATTCTATGAAATTGAAGTTGACAACTTAAGGTTTTTAGCATGATAATTGAGAAAATGCTTGAGGACAAGCATTGAATAAGTGAGGGGGAATTTGATTAGTGTTTAAAATAAACACTATTTTATTAAAAATTGCTCCTTGATTGATTGTTATAAATTGTTAATTTATATTATTTTGTACATTTTCCATGCAGGACAGTGAAGATAAGAAATCCAGCATAAAAGATAAAAATTTTGCAAATTTCTCAATTTTCTAGATTCATGGCTGGATTCATAGGCATGATCTCCGGGATGACTGCTGGCATGATAACGATCAACATCTTTTGGATTGAATAGCTGGAAAATCTGTATGGATAAGGTCAACTAGGCAAATAGAGTAAATTCCGGGATGTGTCTTTAATTTACAAACTTAATTTTCGGGATTTTGTCTTTTTGTCTTTGTTATCTTTGTAATTCCTAAGCCTATAAATACCCACTCTTGGGAGAGGCTGAATCATCATCCATTATGTTTCATGTCTTCATTTTGTGTTTTACTTAGTTTGTTTTAAGTACTTTTGTTCTAAATAAAGTTTTATTTTCACTTTCACTTTTATTCTCTTTTATTTTATGTTTACAATTTATTTTCAAAACATGTCAAGCATGATAAACAACATCATGCTTCGCTAATTTTCTCAAGCCAAAGAACTAGCAATGAAAGGATTTGATCGTGAGATTCGAACAAAGCACTAAATTCCCTTTTGGGATACATTCTCGTTTTTCTAAACATAAAAGCTTGACAATCGGCCTCGCTTATATTTTTTAAATTACTTCTTATCAAAAAGACGTCGTTGGTTTGTAAGTTGTTTAAAAATATAGTTAGGAGGAAGGATCGACCTCTGGCATTTTTTCGACTTCTTGTGAACACATTTAGCGGCGGTCCACTAAGGAAAAATAAGATCGGAAACGATTCTCGGTGAGACAACTTTCGAGTCGGGCTTTTCCAGTTTTAAAACTAAGTATTTTAACGGTGATAGAAGTGGCTAATTTACTTAAGAATCGGTTTTTGAAGATAGACTTGGGAAGATCAGTTACATGTGAGAAAAGCAAGTTGCAATGGGTTGGGCCTTGCAGACTATAACCGACATGAATCCCGAAGGAAAATACATTTCAATGATCGAAAGAATCTAATCAAAGCTAGCTCGAGGCGATTTTATTATTTATGATATCTCAACTTATTTTCTTCTTTAATTTGCTTCTACATTTTAATTAATTGCTTGATTCGACTAGCACCGCCTTTTTATTTATTGTCGCAGATCTTGGATTAAAAACGACGATCAGTTGGATTAGGAAATACGAAATTCTCTTTACATCAATCCTCTTCCACTATTCTACCTTTCTTTTATTCATTTATTTTCGAAGAGGCTTTATTTTATTTTGACGAGTTAAAACGATGCTTATCAAGAAAAATTGACGTAATTCATTCACTTCCATACCCCACTTTAGTGAGGGAGATTAGATCATTTCTTGGTCATGTAGGTTTCTACAGGCGATACATAAAGGAATTTTCCAAAGTTTCACAACCATTGTGTATGCTCCTATAAGATGTTTTTGATTTCGATCAAGATTGTAAAAATTCTTTCGACACATTAAAAGAAAATTAGCTAATTTCCGCATCAATTGTGCAACCACCGGATTGGAGTCTACCTTTCGAAATAATGTGCGATGCTTTATATTTAAGCGTTGGAGTTGTTCTCGGCCAAAGAAATAGGAAAGAATCTCACGTCATCTCTTATGCATCAAAAATGCTTCACCCGGCTCAGCGTAATAATTCCACCACCGAAAAAGAATTGTTTGCTGTTATTTTTGCATTAGAGAAATTTCGCTCTTATTTACTTGGAACTCTAATTTATGTTTTTTCTGATCATGTAGCCTTAAAGCACTTGATGAACAAGAAAGAGGCAAAACCAAGGTTGACTCGCTAGATCCTATTGCTCCAGGAATTTAATCTCGAAATTAAAGATAAAAAGGGAAGTGAAAACTTTGTTGCTGACCATTTAAGTCGATTGTCGATCGCTACAATTGATCCACCTATTCATGAGCAATTTCCCGACGAAAGCTTAATAGTAGCACAAGTCTCCCATCCTTGGTTTGCCAATATAGCGAATTTCTTAGCTACAGGTAAACTACCGACTGGTTTCCCAAAATCTGCGATTAAGAAAATAAAAAGGGAATCTCGCTATTATATCTGGGATGATCCTTACTTGTGGAAGCACTGTTCGGATTTAATTCTTAGACGTTGTGTTAGTGAAAGTGAGATAAAATCGATACTTACTTTTTTTCATTGTTATTCATGTAGAGGTCACTTTGGACCTAAGCGAACTGCTCATAAAATTATGGAATATGGTTTCTTTTGGCCTATTTTATTTCGTGACATTTATGTTTTCTGTAAAGCATGTGACAGATACCAACGAGTAGGCAATTTAAGGCGTAAAAGTGAAATACCGCTCAACCCAATTCACACTTGTGAAATATTTGAGATTTGGGGATTAGACTACATAGGGCCCTTTACTTCTTTTGGAAATTTATATATTATCCTTGCAGTCGATTATGTCTCTAAGTGGGTAGAGGCAAAAGCTACCCGAAACAATGATGCTAAGACAATGACTAATTTTCTCCGTGATACTATTTTTCCAAGTTTAGCACTCCAAGGGAAATTATATACGATAGGGGAACACATTTCGTCAATTGATTCATGGAAGCACGGATATCTATCGCCTACCATCCACAAACAAATGGGCAAGCGGAGGTGTCGAATCGAGAGATTAATACAATCCTTGAAAAAATAGTTAAACCAAATCGAAAAAATTGGAGTTTGAAGTTAGTCGATGCTTTGTGGGCATATCGCACGGCATATAAAGGACCTATAGGAATGTCACCATACCGACTTATATTTGACAAACCATACCACTTACCGGTTAAGTTGGAACACAAGGCGTATTGGGCAGTAAAAGAATGTAACATGGAGATGGATAGAGTTGGCGAAGCACGGAAATTGAACATCCAAGAGATTGAGGAAATTCGTAAAAATACATATGATA
Source organism: Abelmoschus esculentus (assembly GCA_035048815.1). NCBI lineage: Eukaryota > Viridiplantae > Streptophyta > Magnoliopsida > Malvales > Malvaceae > Abelmoschus > Abelmoschus esculentus. The sequence goes on from JAUCBN010000021.1 coordinate 4,573,270, forward strand.
ACGTACAAATTATTAAAGAAAAGAAAAGCGTTTCATGATCAAAGAATTTCGTTTAAGTCTTTTTTAGTTAGGCAAAAAGTATTATTGTTTAATTTGAAATTGAAAATTTTTGCAGGAAAGCTTAAGTCGAAATGGCTCGGACCATTGACGGTTACCAACGTTTTTCCACATGGAGTCATAGAAGTTGAAGATAATTTCGGTGCTCGCTTCAAAGTGAATGGTCAAAGACTAAAACCTTTCTACGAAAATGCTCCGATCGATTTAATTGAAATGCTAAATTTGGAAGAAGCAAAATTCTAAAGAAAATTCGTCGAGCTTAAACGATTTTAAACAAAGCGCTTTTGGGAGACAACCCATTTAATTATTTATTTATTTCCATTATTTAATTTTTTCCTTTTACTTATTTATTTATTTATTTTAAAATAAATTTCACGATTTTATTTGCTTCTGAACTTCTTAGATTCGTGAGAATCATCCAACAGAGAACCAAAACAAATGCAACACATTATATGATGATGGAGTATTTTATTAATGGTGCACGTTAGCAAAGCCCAAAACAAGTAAAGAGCACGGTAGCAAAACCCATGGTAGAACGGTTTGACCAATATCATACTTTTGAAATTCAAAACCCACTTATCCCTTATCACTTTCACATGATTTTAGCTTTCCCTTATTTTTATAAACAATCTATTTCCTTCTACTTTTTCCCTCCCAACCCTCAACCGTCAATCTATTGCCTCCACTCCACCATGGTTAGAATGCATAACCAGCAAAAACAAGAGCCACATGTTCCTCCGGTTGTGCTTAATGGTCGTCACCGTTTTGCTGCTCCGATGGCATTTGTGGAGGTTCCTAGTGACTCCGTACCAGCCCCATCACTCCCTCCGTCACGTGGTAGACATCAACAACCAGTCCGATCACCACCACACGTGGATCCAACCCCACAACAACCTCCTTCACGGGGTGTCCATCGACATCCAGCAAGGTCGCCTTCACACGAAGATCTAAGGCCACAACCACCTCCATCTCCTCTCAGCTGAAATCTACAGCAGCAATACGTTGCCTGACCGAGTAGCGGGAATTATCGAACGTGTTCTCCATCCTTGCATTCTATGCCTACAGTAATGTCTTCATCTTCTTCCCGGTATCACCCACACACGTCTCGACCAAGGCAAACGGCAACCCCTTCTTCTTCCACGATGCAATCTGTCGCGGAAGACTATAATCCCGAGGTAATTTCTCCTCAAGTTTCTATTCAACCATTACTAATGTACCATCCATCATTTGGTTTTACAGAGGATTTTACGGTGAATTACTTTCCGGAACAACCACCAAGAGAACCATCGCTTCAATATCAGTCGCCACAACAATCATCTCCGTTTCATGCATCAAGCTCGACTTCTATTCTAACACCACCAGGCAGTCCATTGTTCACGCCTGTGAACCCTAAACGAAACAAACGTGGTGTTCGTATGCTGTCCTGAACAAGGAAAACTTGAGAGGTTTTCTTTACTTTGACAATGAACAACTTGTACGTTTTCAAGATATCCATCATCGCCCATTCCGAGTTTGTAATTTTATTCCTTAAAGCACTCTCAAAAATTTACATATTGAAGATGTTGTAAATTCTTATTTTGATGCAATTGGTTGGACACAATTTTCTCAGATTGATAACGACACCTTCTATGAAATTGTTTTTGAGTTCTATTCCACTTTCACATTTTCACATTCTCGATTTATCAATGTCGAATCTCCTGATGTTTTCATTTAGATTATGCGGACAACACTTTCACATGTCTATTTTGCAATTTAATGTTGCAATAGGATTCGTGATAGACGTCACGAATCTAGAATATTTAACTGCTTTGATTGAAATTCCTCAGGATTTTGATGTGGACTTAATTATTTTTCCTCTGTTGCCTGTTCATTGGTAAGAAAGTAAACATTGGTTTTTGGTTTGCACGACAATTTGAGATCGTTATATGATCTAATCTTCCTTTAATCCTTGGTCCTTACATTACTAATTTAGCCGCTCGTATAGCTAATTTTAATGTCATTAATTACATTTATGCATTTTCTTTTGATGGCTTAGATGTGCATTGCTTGGAAACAATGGGTTTACTTGGTGGTACACCTGTTACACCACACTTTGTTCCATTTGGGGTAATAACACTTAGAACTGAATAAGTTTTTAGTCACAGACGTGCCCCTCCATGTTCTCCACATCCACCGCAGCCGAATGAACAAGAGCAAATGCATGATGTTACAGAACGAATCTATTCTATTGAAGAAAACATTAGCGAGATCTTTTCTTACCTGCGACCTAGCCGTGGTCGTGGCCACGGACGCTGGTGATCATGGGGAGTATTCTTTACCCTTATTCTTTTATGCTTTAATTTCCATTTTGTATTGGGACAATAAAATTGAGTGAGGGGGGGTAAAGATTGAATTAAGTTCCATCTTACTTGTTTTATCATTTGCTTGACTGAATTCTTTGATTGAATTGGTCGAATGCCTAGTTAAATTTATTTCCTTTTCATCAAATATCTTAAGCATGCTATGATTATCTAAGCTCTTTTAATTATTTTGGATTTAGAACATTCCTGATAGTTGGATTGTATGAGTAGGAATTTAATTTGACTTCTTTGTAACATGCCTTGATTCTGTCTATTAAACTTTCACCTAACTTGATTAATGAAACACACTTTGGTAAGGTATTGAGCCTTGAGCATGTTTTCTCTATTTTATGCTCGTTTTTCTTGCTTGAGTGTGTCAAATTAGATATTGAAAATCTAGAACTTGTAGCATGAGTACATTTTGAGACTATACATGAAATATGATGTTTTGATATGATTTGGGCATAAGAGTTACCCCATTTTTACCCAAGCAAAAAAATCTAACCTTTTGATTTCCCATTAGTGAACCAATTTTGAACCTACATCCATTTTTTTGTTTCACCTTAATTTTAAGCCTTTAAGCCTTTTTATTTTATCATTCCCTTTTCTAACCCCTTGTCAGGACAGATAATTGAAGCATATGAACATTTTTTCCACGAAAAAGAAAAAAAAGAAAAAAGAGGAACAAAAAAATATGAAAAAAATGAAAAAAAGTAGAAAAAAAATAGTTTGCTTAATTTTAATTTTATTTTTGATGTAAATATTCTAATTTATTTCGTGCATCTTATTTTGCTCCTGTACATTGGTTATGTTATTTAAGAATTCTTTGTCTTGATTACAAGCCTCATTTTAAGCCTTTTTTCCCTACCTTTACCTAAGCCCCGTTACACCCTTTTTAAAGACCCATTGATCTTGCATCTTATTTCTTCTAAGTAGTACAAAATTGATTATGTCACAAACTTATGAAAATCTTTGTTTAATTACGACTTTGAGCGAAACTTTGCACCCGAAACACATTTGAGTGAATTGAGTAATACATTGTGAGGAATTGAGTTAGGTTGAATTTTTGATTGATGAAAGATGAGAAGTTACAAGGATGTTTGATTTATTTTTACTCATGTTTATTCTCTTGATTGATGTTTTGGTTCAATTAATTACTATGAGCTTTGGATTTCATAAATTGGTTAAGTTTGAGATGGATTGGTGGATTGCAAACTAGGTATTTGATTGGTTTAAGGCATACTTTTGGGCAAGTATGAGACAAGTGAGGGGGAATTTGATTGGTGATTTAAATAGTTACTTTTTAATTACTAATTATCTTATTCTCATGAACTTATCACTGCTAATTTGAGTTATTTCGTTTGTTTTGTGTGCGGTGAACTATTTACTACAATTGGTGATTAAAAAGACATTTTTTGCATTTTTCGTGACTGGAGACATGGGCACGACGCTGGGCATGACAAAATGCTGATGTAGCTGGTTCTAGAAGATTCGAGAATATTCTGGATGTAGTCCAGTCAGCAAAATCTGAGGAAATTCTGGAGGCGGTTCTGTGAACAAAATTTGAGAAGATCTTTAGGACAAGATATCTTGTTTTTAAATTTTAAACTCAAGAATTGTCTTTTATTTCTTTCCTTTTATTTTGAGTTAGTTTGTTATTTTAAGGTTATTAGTGGCCTATAAATACCCGCCATGGGTAAGGCTTTAGATCATCCATCATTTCGTCTTTGAATTCTTGTCTTGTTCCTTTGTTATTCTATAAAATTTCTTTTCTTTTCTTTATTTTAAGTCTTTTTATATTTTCAAAAATATGCTAAGTATGATAATTGATATCATGCTTAATTAATTTCTTTTAAGACGAGAGCTAACAATGAATCAATTCTATGCGTGAGTGTTGAAAAGTACTTAATTCCCTTCGGGAAACATTCTTATTTTTCTGTTTTATTAGTTTGGCAATCGGTCTTACCTACAAAATTAAAACATTTTCAAACCAAAAAAAGCTCGTTGGTCTGGATGTTGTTTTAATATACAGTGGGAGGAAGGATTTTCCTGTGGCAATTTTGACTTCCTTTGAACACACTTAACGTCGGTCCGCTAAGAAAAAATACGATCGAATTCGATTCTCGATGAGACAACATGATCCAAGTCGGGCCTTTCCAGTACTTAATCTGACTGTTATAACGGCAAAAGCTCAAGTTAATCCATTCAAGAATCAGTTACAAGAGAGAAGAGTAAGTTACAATGGGTTGGTCCTTGTAGACTGTAACCGACATAAATCCTGGAGTAAAAATCCATTTCAATAATCGACATAATTGAGACAAATATAGCTCGAGGCGATTTCTTCATTGTCATTTCCAACTACAATTTACTTTTCTCAATCTTTATTTTTATTTTTAATTTGTTATTTTAGTTTCTTAATTTTTAGAATTTTTGACACGCATCGTAAAGTGTCAAAAATAATTCTTTATTCTCAAATAAATAAATATGAAATTAAATATAGTAAAGGAGATATAATGGTCGATCCCATAAGGACTAGAAACTTCCTGATTATATTCGTTCGATTGATGATTCAAGAATACGATTTTGAGTAAAAGGGGGTGTTTGTCGAATGTAATGAAACTAAATAATTAAAGAAAATAAAATAAATAAATTGATTTAAATATAATAAAAACTAGCCTTAGGCTTTTGTTTTGACTCAATTTTTATAGATCATCGAAAAAAGTTTTTCACTTCGGGATTTTAAGTCAGTAATTAATTTTCAAGGTTCAATCCTTGAAGTAAAACTTCTAAACCGAATACCCAAGTCTATCTTTGATATTGGTTTTATGGATTAATCCACCAACTAAATATTTGTAAAAAAAATCATTTAAATCATTAAAATCGACTTGGATTATGTTATTTTATTAACAATTGATCCAATCTTTATTTTTTGCTTTAGCAACCTATTTGCTATGTGTGTTCTCAGGAAGTCAGATTACTTCAATAGCCGATCCTTCTTCATACATAAGTGATCAAATCAAAATTTTGACCAAAGTCAATCTTTAGTTTTGAAATCAATTTGAAAAAAATAAGTTATAAAAGAAAACTTTAAGAAATAAAAAGACGAAGTTGTTGTTGTGCTTTTCAATCCTCACGTTTGGATCGAGTCATCACTTAAGCCCTTGGCTAATAAAAAATTAGCCGAGCATAATTATGGAAGAAATTATGCTCGATATAAAAATAAAGTAAAAAATATGAACAAGAAAAATAAAGAAATAAAGTTTTATAAAACTTGAAACCTATAACAAAAGATGGAATATGAGAGATGAAGAACGAACGATGTTCTAGGCTTACCCAAGGTGGGTATTTATAGCCTTTTACAGACCCTAAAAATAAGAGATAAATCTAAGATAATTCTACAAATATTTAAATTCAAATTAAAAAGATATAAATCCTAATTTGAAGTTCAAAACGCGAATGATAAGCTATCTAGAATGCTTATAAGCTATCACACACTTGCTGATGTCATCTTCTAGAAGTTGCTGACGAAAGGCCGCGTCAGATTTCAAGCCCAAAGTCGAGCCCAAGAATCCATACTCGATCTAGTAAATAAAAAAACTTCAGAAATCAGCCATTTAAGTGTATTTTCTAGATTCATAGTCCTGCACAAAAATATACGAAAAACACCAAGATGAGTAACTTAATTCATCAAATCAAAGAGTAATTAAGCATAAAATATTCACTATTTCGAACAGTTATCAAATTCTCCCTCACTTATTCAATGCTTGTCTTTAAGTATTCCTCAACTAACATACCAAAATCACAAGTTTCCAAATTTTAGTTCACTACAATTGTCAATCTCCTTAATTAAAGAAGATCAAAGCAATCATTGTAGCTAAGAAACAATCAAGCATGTGGAAGACTAGAAACAATTTCAAAAGAAACAAGACATCCCAATTCTTAGCTAATCTAATGATGTTAAACTTAATACCCTCACAAGGATTCGCTCATTTCGCTCAAAGTGTTTAGGTTCAAAAATAATTGCTCTAGCCGAATATGATTAAAGCATTACCATAAGCCTATAAATAAATCTAATCTCCACTACTAAAATTTGAACATGATGCAAAAGTCAAGAGGTCTTTAATAAGGTTGTAACGGGGTAAGGTAAAGGTAAGGAAAAAGACCGAAAGAGATGGGCTAAGTGTTAAGACAAAAGAAATTAAACATAAGAAACAAACCATGATATAAATCAAACATAAAGAGATGTAAAAAGTGAAACAATCAACCAAATTTTTTTCAAGAGTTCGAAACTTTTTCTTCTTTTTTTTACCTTTTGATTTTCTTTTTTTCAAAAGTATACATTGATACTTTTTCAAAAAAAATCGATTTTTTTTGATTTTTTCATTCGAATGCATTTTTTTCTTTCTTTTTTTTCGAACACAACTTTCACTATTTCGAATCCATTTTTTATTTTTCGTGGAACAAATATAATATCATGTCTTGACAGGGTACAAAAATATGGAAAAATGAAAAAAAATAAAGGTTTTGGTTTGCATTAATAAGGTGAAACAAAAAATGGGTGTAAGCTCAAAGTGGTTCACTAAGGGATATAATCATAGGGTAGGCTATTTAGGAAGTGAAGTGGTTAGACCTAAGTTCCTCTATCATTCCAAAGCATCAAATTCATGTATGTAATCTCAAAAAGTATTGCACCACAGGTTCTAGAATGCTAAAAACCAATTCGGCGCACAGAAATAAAAACAAAGAGCAAGAATGAAAAATATATGCTCATTAAGCTGAAGATCTCACCTAAAAAGGGTAAATGTATCAAGAAGCATCATTTCAACTAACCAATAATGAAACATCAATGTATCTTAATCAAAAGTAACTAATCATGCCAACACACTATCATGCATCCTAGGTTCTAACAAAAGCAAGATCAAATATCACCAAGAAAATTTAAGAGATGTGACAAATTAAATGAATGGTAACAAGAGATTTCAAGCATATTAACATCAAAATGTCCCAATTCCAAGCATAAAATAAGCAAGGTGAAATTGACATGCAATATTCCCCTCCCCTCACTTAAATCGTTTTATCCCAAAACAAGATAAAAATTAAAGAGAGGGAAAAGGAATACTCCCCCGTGACCGCTTTCATGTGTAATTCCTCAAAATTTTGCAAAAAAAAAATCGGTGTCGGATGCAAAGTTTAGATTTTGATCAAAACCGTGGTATTGCATAAATAGATTGGTTTCATTAAAACTTTCAAAGGCATCTGTAAAACCAAAAATAGAATATTAATAAGGGTGCAACAAAAATGGATTCAGAATTATCTCAGGTTTGGAATGTCCCCAAAAATTTCGAGAAGTTGGAGTTTTGGAATTCGACATTGACTGGGCTGAATCGGCAGTGAATTGAAGGTTGATACAGAGGAATGTATTCACCGAGGAACTCAACATTGTCGAAAGATGCATGGCAGTGACCAACGATTTTTTTGTTGCGACAAGGAAAGAGATTGGCATGGGATTTGTTCTCGATAAGAATTGGTCGATGGAGAATTGAAGTTTTGCTGTCGGACGGTATGTGAGGAGTGGTCGGGTGCGTTTTCTTCTGCTTTGGTTCAGTCGAGGGTGAACTTCGGTTGTTATGGTTTGGTTTCTCACCATGGTATAGATCGACAAGATTATAGGATGAGGGTGTTCGGTTGTGTGAGAAAAAGAAGAATATGACGGCTGTGTGAGAAAAATAAAAGAACGGGTGAGGGAAAAATAGGTCTTACCAAGATAATGGTCAAGGTGGGGTCCATGGTTTGAATTTTGAAACAAAAAATTATCTCTTGAGTTTGAACCTATAAAATAGATAAATAAAATAATTAAAATCAAGATAAGAATAATTTAAAACATAAAAAGAAGATAAAGATTTATTTAAAATAATTTAAAATACGAAAGAATAAAAAACTTAATCCAAATAAATTATTATTGTGTAAAAAATTATTCTAATCCTAAATAAACAAATAAAATAAAATATATTGAAAATAAAAAAATAAAAATGGGTTACCTCCCATTAAGCGCATTAGCTTGATGACTTGATTCAGACTACATGCATTTCTAGTAATTCTTTAAATTTTTTCATTTCATCCAACTTAGAGCTTCCCGATGTGAAATTTTATAGTCATCAATTTTTTCAATTTTTCTTGATGAAATATGGTCTTTTCTTTTCTATTTATCCGACGGTAACTTTAGTTCAAAATTTGGTTCCTGCAAGATGGAAAGTGAAGTTTTAAATTTTAAAGGAGTAAAATACAAATCAAAATGAATCGAACAAATATCTTTCGAATCTTTATTTTCTTTGTCGCAATTTTCTAATTCCATGCACAAATCATTAGATACGTTAGTATTCAAAGAATCGTCAACAATAGGTTCATAATTACCAACGAAACTAACATTTTCCATAGAATCAGAATGTGTTCGTCTGCTTTGGTTCAGTTGAGGGTGAACTTTGGCTGTTATGGTTTGGGTTCTCACCATGGTATAGATCGACAAGATTATAGGATGGGGGTGTTCGGTTTTGTGAGAAAAAAAGAAGATGACGTCTGTGTGAGAAAATAAAAGAATGGGTGAGGGAAAAATAGGTCTTACCGAGATGATGGTCAAGGTGGGGTCCATGGTTTGAATTTTGAAAAAAAAAAATATCTCTTGAGTTTGAATTTATCCTAACCTATAACATAGGTAAATAAAATAATTAAAATCAAGATAAGAATAATTTAAAACATAAAAAGAAGATAAAGATTTATTTAAAATAATTTAAAATACAAAAGAATAAAAAACTTAATCCAAATAAATTATTATTATGTAAAAAAAATTTTAATCCTAAATAAACAAATAAAATAAAATAAAATATACTGAAAAAAATAAAAATAAAAATGGGTTGTCTCCCATTAAGCGCATTTTTTTAACATTGTTAGCTCGTCGACCTGATTCAGACTACAAGCGTTTCCATTACTTCTTTAAATTTTTTCATTTCATCCAACTTAGAGCTTCCCGATGTGAAATTTTATGGTCATCAATTTTTTCATTTTTTCCTGACGAAATATGATCTTTGGTTTTCTATTTTTTCGGCGGTAACTTTGGTTTAAAATTTGGTTCCTACAAGATGGAAAATGATGTTTTAGATTTTAAAGGAGTAAAATTCAAATCAAAATGAATCGAACAAATGTCTTTTGACTCCTTATTTTTTTTATCGCAATTTTCTAATTCCATGCACAAATCATTAGAAACGTTAGTATTCAAAGAATCATCAACAATAGGTTCATAATTACCAACGAAACTAGCATTTTCCATAAAATCAGAATGTGTTACATCTTTATAAACATCAAATTCCACGACCTCACCATCAAATTCCATACTTAATAAACCACTTCCCATATCGATCTTTGTGTTTGCGGTGCTTAATGATGGTCGGCCCAAAAGTATCTCTGAACATGTATTCGAATGATCATTATCCATATCGATGATGTAGAAATCAACAGGAACGATAAGATCTTCAACTTTTACTAACACATTTTCAAGCACTCCCTTTGGACAAATAATAGATCGATCCGCCAACTGAATTGTGACTTTTGTTTCCTTCAAAGACTTGTTAGTAATCGTTTTATAAACTGAAAAAAGGCATAAAATTAATTGAAACTCCTAGGTATAAGAGTTTTATTCCAAATTTGTTTAGAAAATAATTAATTTTATTATTTTCTTAAATTTTGGAATTTATATTTAATTTAAATTTCAAAAGGAATATAATTACTTTAATTACATCCTTTATATTTAAAATTCGAGATTAAATATAATCTACTTATACATGTATATTTTTGCTCCTTTTCAACCATTGGGTGTGACCTATAGGCTTATTGTAACGTTAGTAATAATATTAGAACAATTCTAATATTACAAACAATGAGTGACATATAAAAATATATCATTGTCATATAAGTTACAAGAGATCATGATTAGATGTATGAGGTCCGTGACCAACTATCTTAATGTATTATATCCTTTTGTCCTTTTATATCTTAAATAGACACAAGTCTTGGAATAGTCACACTTGTATAGCCTATTTTAATGTTTCTTGATATCTAGAGTGAACTACTTTTAATGAATAATTTGTAATATCTCATATCAACATATTCAAGCATGGCCATGCATTTCTAGTCTCACTCAATCAAGTGGCCTTTGATATATTTTCCTATTATGTAGGAAGGACAAATCCTATCTTGATCATTCAAATCTTACTACATACATTGTAATATGTCCAATGTCATTTTTTATAGTGTAACTAATTACGAGACACGTTTAACTGCATCAAAACATAAAACAACATATGTTGAGATAGTAATAATCTCAAGTATAAAGATCATACATATAGTTGTCACTATGAGCAATATCGTGACCGTCATATAATAATCCAAGAAACATAGTCAAAGTGGGTCAATCCAATATCTTATTCTCTTCTAATATATTCATGTATTAATTTTGACATCTCTATGTCAATGAGAACTAATTGTCATCAATTAATTACATGTTAGTCTTAAGCGTATTATTATTGTTCATACCCATAATAATACTTGACTAAGGATCTTTTAATAATAATGCATATATTATTATATGGACCTTATTATTTCTCAGTTTATGTTATACATTGACACATATATCTGAAAACAATAATGACAATGCCTTATTCAATAAAATTGGTAAATAAAAGTATCCTTACAATCATCATATGATGGGTCTTTGGGTATACTCTAACAATAACCTTGCTTAGTTCTGATGGGTTATCGCTATTATATTATGCGGGAGACCAACTAGGACCTTGCTTAGTGATGATGGGTTCCTTAACGGATTATGTAGAGTGGCATGTCACAGACCTTTCTTAGTATTGACGGGTCTTTTACTTCTATACTACTATGAGGTGATAGAGACACCTTTATATATATATGAGATATAACTAAGGGATAAGAACTTGAGATACTGTGTGGTCTTCTCTTGTCATGCATATGCTCTTTGCCGATATATGTCATCATGATATCATATGATTAGGCGGTTATGGTAGCGCCATCGTACTCATGCCATGTCATCATTCATGCTAATTATGCTTATTTATGTTATGCTTGATGTGGACCGGTTGGTCGAGTACCCACTGAGCTTTAGCAGCTCAACGTTCGAAATGTGTTTTCATGCGTAGTTTAAGGGAAGTTGTTCAGAGGAGCATCATCATGGTGGATTCAGCATCGACATCTGTTTTCAGAGTACTGTTATTAGGCATAGTGGGTTATGTACTTAGGACCCTATATGTGTAATTTGTAACTCTATTTTATTTTATTTGTCAAATGTTTCTATAACGGGTTGTAATATTTTGGAGCTCCGCTACTTTAACTTAGATTTTATGTTTTAAATGGATTGGATTGCTAACTTATGATGAAAATGGATTTGGACTTATCACTTGTACTTTTGAAAAGAAATTTTGAAATACAGGTTTTAGGCCGGAGGCCCAATGTGACACTGGGTCAAGGGTGTTACATCGTACGTGTTTTAAAATTACTTGAGTGATGCATTAAAGGTTAGGCTAGTGTTATGTGATATAACTGTTACCTTATCATATTTGGGTATGACGAACTATCCCGAACACCAAGGTAGGATCTTTCAATTGTGATAGTCAATATGTGTGATTTGGTGTACGATGTCATTCATATGTTTTCTGTTTATCCTGACATTTGGATGTAAATCCATTCGTTTCACTTTACCAACATGTGAATAACGCAAGTGTAAATGATTTACTGTTTTTGTGCAATTTGTAAATTCATGTGATGAATACTTACTGATTTTTTATTTTATTAATGTCATAATAGGCACTAGTGATATTCTTTAAGCATGACTTATTTTTAAAATTGTTCTACCATATAATATGGGTTGCATTACACGTAGTTATAACTTGTTTTACAATTCACTCAATAAGCGTAAGCTTAATCTCTCTCTTTTCCTTGTCGTATTTTAAGCTCAAGTATGTTGCTACTAAGTTCGAACCTTAGGTAGTTAGGGAGAAATGATAATGAGGGATCTTACCGCATATAAGTTTGCATATTGAATTTTGTATATTGGTTTGCTTTTATGATTATGAAGTTTTGGTTTGATTCACACTTTTATTGTGCTTAAACATGTTGAATTATGACTGATTAATGTTGGTCTCAACTTGTGTTAAGAGCATGAAACTAGGATAATTAGCATCTAGAACTCTTGTTGAACTATGTGAATTATACCTATAGGTGAAAATATGCATCTAGTATACACTTGATCACATTTAAGGCATGAAATTTGGGTAATTTGATGTTTCTGGGCAGATGGTTTCGATACCTAATCATATAGTATCGATACCTAGGTAAAAATATAACGATTTTCTAGGAAAATAAGCTTGGATATCGAAACTACGTGAACTGTTTCAAAATATTAACATGAAAATCATAGGGCGTATCGATAAGCTTCAAACTAGTTTTGATACCAACCTTTACAGTAAAAAATGGTATCGGAACGGTCCTTCAGGCGTATCGAAACGCGGCCTTATCGCGTAAGCAAGCGTCTGAGTTATCGATGGTATATCGAAACCCTTAATACCTGTATCGATACCGCTTTTTCATTTACTTCAGTATCGATACTGGGGAAAGATGTTTCAAAATTCCAGTTAGGTAATATCGCTAAAAGCTAAAATATAGCTTTAAAATCTTATGTTTTAGTCACTAAGCATCGAGTAAACAATTAAGTGACTTGTAGACCTCATTTTAACATGAAAATTTGCGTGCAAGCATGAAATATACTTAATTAAGGATTTGTATCCTCATTTCGCTTTTAAATTATAATTATTTGAAAAATTACAATTAGTTCCTGAAACTTGCTTGTTCAAATTAGGACTCGATTCTCATTAATTTTTGCTGCAAATGAACTTAGTTCTTGCATCAACATACATGATCTAATTAATACATTTAGAAAAGATAAAAAATATTAGGGTTGTTTATCAGGGTGAGTCTCTTGATTAGCCTAGGTATTCCTCGTGTAGCTCGTTCGAGTCGGATGACGTCTAGACCTGTTCGAGGGGGTTACAGTCATGAATGAAAGATTGACCAATGTTAAAAAGTCCCAAAAGAACATCGAGGATCGTTTGGATAACATTAAGGAAAATATCGAGAAGTCTCAGAAAGAAATGCTTACTCAACTCATCGCTTTGTTTGGAAAGCTTGACCATTGAAATGCCAAGGTTGACGATGAGCATTCTAATATGAACGAGTTAAATGGTAATACTCCCCACACTAGGATTTAACCCGAGGGATCAATTCGGAAGAATGTTCACATTATTGGAACATCTGTTAACAACCCAGTTGGAGTGACTAAAGGTCTTGAAAATGAAGTCAATGTAGACGTGGAATATAAGGTTTTCAGGATTGAACTTAAGATCATATATTTATTAAAATTAAAGCGATAATTTTTATTTTTTTAATTTAAATTAAAATATTTATTATTGATAATAATAATTAATTCTCTTGCCACATCTCTCACTAAAAAGTAAGAATAATACCTTCCCATACTATAGTATAGAAAAGTAATAAAATTAAACCCCAGGATAGTAACGATGTCTCCATTGTGCTCAGGCGCGGAATATAGGGTTTTTGAGACTAATCTCCGTTAATTATTGTTTTTATATATTAAATAGAGTTAGTTTTTTAAAAACATATATAATTTACTCTAAAATAATTATTTTTATCTCACTAATTAAAAAATTAAAATATATATTTTAATTCCTTTATAAAAAATTTCTAATTCCACTCAGGTACCAATTCTTATGAGAGTGATTTAGACAGTGAAGCGGACACTATTTAGACAGTGAAACAGACACTATTTTCAATCCTATCCTTTTTCAAGTGTCATGGTTTTTGAAAAGGGAATTGAACTATTATTTTTAAAAATAATAATTACAAATGAAAAGATATTAAATAAATTAATAAAATATGAAAAGAAAATTAATGGGGAATAAACAAGAGATCGGTTAAAAAGAATAGAATATGTTTTTACTTAACAATAGATGTGGTTGAAAGAAACATATTTATTTTAAAAAATACTTTTAAAAAATTTGCTGAATGTTATTTTTATGATTATTTTGACATAACACAATAAATTAGTGTAAAATTTGTTGAAGAATTTTAAAATAATTCTTTAATATATTTTCATATAAAAATAATGGTCAAGTATTTTGACTTGATTCTTAACTGTAATAAATTAAAATCATTTGGAAAATATGATTTCCTGGATTAGTATTTCGAAACTCGAAGGAAAGTTTTGAAACTTTACATAAAAATTTAAAAGGGATAAAGATAATTTTAACCCTTAACGTTTATAGTTCTTGTCGTTTTGGCCCTTATTTTTTTTATGGGATAAATTTAGCCCTTAACCTATATCTTTTTGACAAATAGCTTAATTTTTAACTAGCTTGATGACTGGACCGTTAAAAATTTAATGATGAGATATATATGGAATATAATTTTAAATGACATAGAATGTAACCTATCAAATATATATATATATATGAAATAAAATTTTATTCTAATATAAAATATAAAACAATTAAAATTCAAATAAAATATTAAAAATTAATTAATTTTAAAATAAAAGATTATTAAACATTCTTAACCCTAACTACGATAAAATCAAAATCTTATTCGAATTGTGTTTATATTTATTTATTATTATAATAAATAAATATAAACACAATTCGAATAAGATTTTGATTTTATCGTAGTTAGGGTTAAGAATGTTTAATAATCTTTTATTTTAGAATTAATTAATTTTTAATATTTTATTTGAATTTTAAATGTTTTATATTTTATATTACAATAAAATTATATTCCATATATATATATATAAAAATATAAACACAATTCGAATAAGATTTTGATTTTATCGTAGTTAGGGTTAAGAATGTTTAATAATCTTTTATTTTAGAATTAATTAATTTTTAATATTTTATTTGAATTTTAATTGTTTTATATTTTATATTAGAATAAAATTATATTATATATATATGTATTTGATAGGTTACATTCCATGTCATTTGAAATATATTATCATATTCATATGACATGTCATCATTGTTAAATTTTTAACGGTCCAGTCATCAAGCTAGTTAAAAAATAAGCTATTTGTCAAAAAGATATATGTTAAGGGCTAAATTTATCCAAAAAAAAGAATAAGGGCCAAAACGACAAAAACTATAAACATTAGGAGTTAAAATCATCTTTATGTCAATTTAAAACTATATCAACGGTTTCAATTCTAGACAAAACATAAATATTTTAAGTTTCAAAACTACTGAAAATTTTCAAAATTTATGCAAGAGTTTTGAAATTGTTGTGCAAATTTAAAATTATTGGCTTAACTGTTATATTTATGAATTTCACTCAAATAGTTTCGAAACTGTTTGACAAGTTTTGAAATTACTGCGTAGGTGAACATTAAATTTAAGATTTAATGACACTCAACAATTAATATAGAGTCTCATCTCTATCCAAGGTTTCATAACCGAGAATAAAGATCCATCATTCCAAAAAAAAGACTATCGAGCCTATAATGACAAATTTTAAAGGTCTCTCTACCTCATGTTCTCTTCTCTTCGAAGGAGTTTCATACTCGCATTGGAGAAATTTAATGAAATATTTAATCAAAGCATTTGATTTTGATGTTTAGAATATTATCGAAGAAAATATTAAAAAATTCCTAAGAAGAAGAGAAAAAAATTAAATGAGAAAAGAGGATACAACTGAATGATAAGGTTATGCACACTCTTGCCTTTGAAGAAACAATGTTAAATATCACGTAGTTTATCTGATCTTCGAGTGATAAAGTCACTAAAATGCGTGAGAATGATTATTGATGGATTCATCAATTCCGTCTAACACTCGTCCTCTCATTGTTCGTATTATCTTTAATGGGATAGTTTGTAACACCTCAAAATTGGGCCTATAAATTTTGTGTCCGGTTTAGAGGTCTAACGGACCTGTTTTGTCGGTTTAGTATAGTTCAGGATTAAATATTTAAAAATTAGTTTTAAATCAAAATAAATTATGGAAAATATTATAAAATTTTTAATTGACTTATATTTGACTTAGGTAAACTCAATTTCGAAATTAGTGATTATTTTGTAAAAATTAAAAACTTAAGGACAATTTTATAAACTAAGTTAAAACTTTGAATTTTTAAGGTAATTTGATATAATCCTAATCCTAGTTGATCTAAGCCTTCCAAGAGTCTACATAAACAACCTTTAATCCTTTATTTTAACCTAAATAATCAAAATTTTCTAATTTTGACCCAAAAATTCACTTTTTAAAAATATCCCTTCTTTAAATTTTGATTTCTTCTTCTCCAATGCAGCCTCTTCGTCATCTTTCCAAGATAAATATTAATTCTTTTTAATAAAGTTTTGTTGGTTTATTTTCCTACATTTTTTTCTTCAAAATCTCTTCGTTTTTCTACGGGTTTTATAATTTTTAAACCTTGGAAGGGGTGAGATCAATTTTGGAGGTGAAAATCATTCAAAACTCTGAAACCTAAAATTCTTTAATGAAATTCCTAAGTTCTTGGCTGATTGCAATAATCTTTAAAGTCTTGAATCAATAAAATCGGTTCTTTTGATAAAAATCTTTAATTAAGATGGATTTTAAGTATGTAATCTCGAAACTAAGGTTTTGGTGGTGTTTAGTGAGGTTGTCGGTGAGTTTCGGTTAAGCTTTATGGTGTTTTTAGGGGCTACCATGTATTGGTCCGACTTGAGGTATGTTTGGATGTGTTATAATGCATTAAACCCTCTGGTTTTGATGTTTGAATTAGGTCTAAAGATAGAGGAACAAGTTTGATGGAGATCAGAAATCCGAATCACATTTTCGAATGATTTGTCGAGCAAGTTTCGGTAAATTGGTGAGTGGATTATGAGGGCAACCAATTTGGCGTAGTTTTAAATGTGTTTTCAATGTTTGGGGGTGTAAGAAATGTGTGAAAAAACTCCCTATACTCGTAAGTAAGTTTAAAGTATTGTTTTCTTAAATGTGTTTTAGTCATGCTCTTGTTATACTTGTGCATATGTGAATATGCATGTGTTTCAATGCCAATGAGATGTTTTTACAGAAAAATTTATATACATATGATGCTCCCACGGTTTTATTTTGAAAGCATGAAAAATGTGGTTTTTATAGGTTTATGCATTTGATGCATGTGTTAGTGGGATGCATGTGTTTACATATTGTTTTAATTGGAAAACTTGAGAATTGGTTTTGGTTTTGTGTTGGATATTAAAGAGGATGAAACGTAGATAAGTTGATCGATCAATAGGATATGAGGATACTATAATTATAAAATTCGTATACGTGGGTAAATTTCATAGTTATGCGTTAAAGTTATTGCTTGAATTGTGATATATGTGTTGTATTACATTTAAGCTTAGTTTATCCTAAAAGCTAAGGTGGGAAACATAATTGGATTTAATTTATTCGTATGCATGAGTTTAGCTTGTGCGTGGTATGAGTAGGTGATAGAGCCTTCATACGCGGTATGATGACGGTATAGTCCCATACGTGGCATGACTTGACATTTATGTCTTCATGCAAGTTTCTGTTTATCCTAATGGTTAGAAGTGAGGCTAAATGGTTCACTAATATTCCAACACAAGAAAAATGTAAGTGTAAAGTAATTACTATTTTTAGTGCAAATTGAGTTGCATGTGTTTTGATATTGAGCTCAAATGATTTATAAGCCTTGCTATATGTAGCATATTAGACTTGGTTTTGGTTACAAAGCATGTGATTTCAAAAAGGTATTTTTAAAAGGTTTTGTGGCTTATGAGCTATAACCCCCTTAGCCCGGCCTAAACGAAACCGACTCTAATGGATTACATGGGGAATACCAAACAAAACCCGCAAAGACTCGATAAGATAAACAACCCTGAAAATCCATTATATACTTTTTTTATCTAGAGGCATAATTAAGTTCTTGCATGTGTCGATTTTATGTAAAACAAGAACGAAAGCAATTCAATCACAAGCGAGCACTCGGTTAAACACATGAGTATGATAAGGACTAAAACATAAATCTCTTAAATTCTATTGTCAAGGTAGAAATTCATTCCATGAAATTTCAATTAAACATACAAATAACACTCATGATAAATTTCAAACCAAAGAGAGCATTCTAACATCATCAATTACATGCCTCACTAACTAGGGACCAAAATGTAAATATTTCAATTTCTAGGGACTACATCCAATTTAAGTTAGCCAACTTCAAATTAAGTCAACTTTATACATCAAGTGAAATTTCAACTCAAAATAACATTCGAAGCTACCATAACTAAACATAGAAAGATATCTGGGACTAAAACACAATTTCCAACAACTATCAACTCATAGCAGCCAAAGGTTTCGAAACCTCCCCTAAGGTTTCGAAACTTTTCGTGTCCAGTAAGGTTCTAGAATCAAATTAGCCCGCAAGGTTTCGAAACCTACCTTGAAGTTTCAAAACTATATGATAAAGGTTTCGAAACTTCCATTGAAGTTTCGATACCTTAGTGCCCAGAATCATAAAATCAATCATGTTAAGTTGATATAACCGACACGAGACACAACCATTGACCATCATCAATTATATGCATAATTCCTAGGCACCGAGAACAAATTAAACATCCAATTGAAACCATCAAATACCCCGTAACTCCTATAAGTATGCTTTCTAACTATTTCAAAAAATTCATAAAAATACAAGACAACACAGTTTCTTTAGATGCTTTTACTTAAAAGACAACTACATTGTTCAATATCCAATACATACTCAAGTTCATACAACCAAAGTAATTCTCATCAACCAAAAACCAATTTTTGCAACAATGAAACTATACCCCCATTGCTCTCTTGCTACTACTAATCTTTAGAATACATACTTGAGCTTTTCATCGACACACACTTGGAATTTTGCTTCTCTTGGCTACCTCGGTTATTATCTCTTCATTGCAAGCTAAAAGAGAGGGTAATCATAAGCTTAGTGAGGGGTAAAACATAGAAATACCACCTTTTCAATGTAGCCCATAAGTCCATCAATAAAACACTTTAAATCATGCCATATCATGGTCAATATAAATGTCTCAACAATGTTTACAAAACCAAAAACAATTTCCTTACCAAGTGTCCATTATCTCATGCAATACAAAACTAAAATTCTCAAGACTTTCATGCTTTCAAAATAATAACAAAACATATGGCCTTTTTAATACGTATGCATCTCTATGCACCATCTCAAGTCTTACATGATATTCACCCCGCAAAGTTTAAACCATATGCACTTTAATATGCAAGGTACAAGCCTTATATGTTAAACACATAGCAACGCTTAGGCCATTCTCTCGTGCTCATATCCTTTCACAAAACTTAGTCAAGAGCACAAGCTTGTGAAACTCATGACTTTAAAACATTATATTTTCTATATAATTCTAAATCAACATGTTCCACAATCTCATGCTTTACAATACACAAAAGTCTCAATCATAAATCATGCATATTGAAAACTAAGTGACTAGCTTTGTTCAAACCTTATACCCATCGAATACACGGATTCCTTATTCCTTATCTAGAGACACTTGGTCTCAACATGCATCGGTTGGACACGAAGTCACCCTTGTATACATGTTACTCCCGCTACGTACGGTCGGACAAAAAGTCACCATTGTTTACGTATGGGTCAACTATATGCACGGTAGGACACAAAGTCACCCTTTTTTACATATATACAAGCTCTACACGCACGGTCGGACACAAAGTCACCCTTATTTACGTGTAGGCAAGACAACATACTAACTCAATATTATAGTGCACTTAATCCTAATGACATGTCATTTGTATTCATGGTCTTAAATAGTGTCACTAAGCCAATATCATTCTCATTATGCATGATAGCTTGTTGTTTTACAATGCACTCAACATATGTTCATCAAAGTGAACTTAAATCATGCTTAACGACTTTATTCGGGGAAAAAGGTAATAACCATACTTTAATCCAAATCATTCTCATGCTTTAAAAAGTCATGGAAACCATCATTAACCGTGCATATACAACTGCTAACACATGCACACACCATATTCAAATTGAATTCATGCATTGGAAACCATTTCTTTATATACTTCTTTCATAAAATCAATACAACATTATCAATCATTGGATATGTTACCAAAAGCATAGATATTAATGAAACTCATGAAATATTCAATTGCCAAAACATATTTGATATCAATGGACAATAATAAAAAACATCTTTTAACCAAAGTACTTATCATTTCTCATGCATAAATCATATAAGCAAAAACTACATTAAGAGCATGTCTAAAGTATGACAATTATGGAACAATATGGGAACCATTAAGAGAGAGAAACCATTAAACTTACTTCTGAGTGTGGGGAAGTTTTTCACACCATCCCTACACTCTCAAACCTTTGATAAAACAAGTAAAACCTTGCCGATGTGGCAACCCACTCACCACTTGTCCGAAACTAGCTTGTCAAAGCCAATCGACATTCTCGCCTTTTCCGAAACACTTATAACACTTCGATCAACATCTTGCCTTGTTTTAACACAACAAAAACAGAGGGATTAATGCACATTAATTCATTCAATCAACCTACCACACTTCCCAACCAAATAGCCCCCCAAAACAGAAAAACATATCCGAAACTCATCCCAATAACCTTCAGCCCTTAGCCAACGAAAACCACAACCTCTCAGCAAAAAAAACCCCAATAACCATGATCTAATCATCTTAAACAACCAACAAACATTCAGCCACCCAAACAAGCAATAAACCAAAGATCTAAGCCATTTAACACTACAAAAACCTAAGATCCGAGTTTACCCATCCAAGAACCATTAATTCCATGTTAAAAAACATCAAAATTAATTGATTTAACCATTGAAAACTATCAGGTATCACCTTATTATGGGATTGCATTAATTCAATCAAAACTAACCGATAAAAACCAAAAATCATCAATTAAAACCATAAAGCAAATCAAGAACTCAATGTAATGGATCAAACACTTGGGAATTTCAATAAAGAACTCAAAGTTCATAGGTTTGAATGGTTTCTTACCTCCAAACAAGATCCAACCTCCTTCCAATTGAAAAACCCATGAAAAATAAGTTGTATTTGAAATTATGATTTTGGTGAAAAATGGTAAATATGCATCAATTAAATCTTAATGGTGATTAAAAGAAGTTATAAAAGTTCTTTTTAAAAGGTTATATATTATGAGAAAGATTGGATAAGTATCCCCTTAAAGATTCTATGTTTTGACCCAATTATATTTTAGTCACCAAAATAGTCATTTTTTATAAAATAGTTACTACTTTCCAAAATGTCAAGGTCATAGTGTAATTTTACAAAATTGTATTTACCAAATTCAAATAGAATCCAAATAAGAATTTTAAAGTATTTTTCCATATTTTATTTCCTTTGAAAACCATTTATAAAAATAAATTCCCGAATTTAGGCTAATTGGCCTAATCGGTTCAATCGAACCCTTAATCCAACCTTGATAATATCTAAGCCCATTTTTGGGATGTTACAACTCTCCCCCACTTAAGAAATTTCACCCTCAAAATTTATATACCGAGAAGACATAAGGAAACGACTCCTTTCCCAACTCCTTTCACTTCTATACAACTCCTTCCACACCTTGCCACCACCAAAAGCACTCCAACCCACATAAAAAACTTGCCACACAACCCTTGATCCTAGAAAATAAGATCTCATCAAACCTTCTACACTCGAAGGTAAAAATCGATTCTGACCAAACATTTATCCTCTTCGGACAAACAATAGATTTGTCCCTTATAAAGCAACAATAGATTTGTCCCTTATAATAAAGCAACAATGCACAAACCACTACACCATCTCAACTCTCACAGAAAAAATAACTTAAAATAGAAAGCCTTTTTCTTGTTTAAGATCGATAATTATCTCCTGGTAACCATAACGGTTTCCATACCGCAACTGTTGAACTAACCCTCTTCTTCAACATCCTCCAATATACTAGGTAACCATATGAGCCTTTCATCAACCTTTAGTCCATACAACGACGCTCAACTAACAAGCCTCAAACTAACTTAACACAAAACCGTTAAGCAAAGTCTTAAGCAAACTACATCAATGACAACACCTTCACTAAGAGACATGGTAACAATACCATAATATCTCAACATACCATCCATACACCTATGGATGATAAAACCCAACACTCAAACAGAAACCAACATCGGTCTCAAAAACCTTAAATATTGACATGCTAGCAATATACCACTCATCCAACCTATCCGATGGAACTTAGGAACCCAAAAGAATCGTACTTGATGGAGGCTATGGATTCCTGTTAATTCCACCTTTTTCAAATTGTAGTATTTAAGATGTCGGTTCCACGAGAACTGAGTCAACCTTGATACTTCTTATGACTACACTAGTGAAACTAAAAACACAAATAAATTGAAGGGTTGAATTATGACTAAGATAACTATAAAAGCATAAAATTAAAAAATGAAATAATAAGATAAAAGAGAGGCTAGATTGAGTGTTTTGTAGAGGAGAATCCAGTTATGTCAATTATCCACTTATTAATGCAATGGGTTGAACTGTCGCCTTGACAGATCGCACAAAGGGACGCCGCAGATGCCTAGGAGGGGTTATGCCTTATCGACAATTCAACATTCCATAGTTCGACAGAGCATCCTTGAATGTCTTCTTCCTTATCCCTAAGCAAAAAGAACTGTTGAAACCCACGTCTTGATGATACCTCCCGACGTATATCAAGGGCAGACAACAACCAAACAGATGCGTCTTGTTAGTCGATGAAATCCTTAACGGATTATTCAATGCCCATGAGCAAAGACCGTATTCTCTCGTTTCGTGAACCTATATCTCCCGATGCTAGGCAAATGTTTTTTTCTCACATACTTATCTTTCGAGCTCATATGCAAGAAGAGTAACTACCTAGAAAGAATAGACTATAAAATCGGTTTTGCATTAATAAATATAAAACATAACATAACCTTCATCTCCGACTACTCTACAAATAATCTAAACTTCCAAAAGACTTAGAACATGATGGAGGCGGCGGCTAAAGGTATAATAAAGCGAGAATCCGTCTCGGCTCAACACTAAACTTAAACCTAATAAGTGTCTTATATAGGTCAAGCCCTAAGTTGATATTTCCATGCAAGAAAAGAGTTCTAAGTGGGAAACAAATTTAATTCCTAATTAATCTGTATTAATTTAATCTTATTTCGTAAAATATCTCTTCTTTCCCGTGGTTGGCTTTGACATGGGCTTGACCTTCTAACTGAGCTTCTTATTTCTCTTGATCTTTATCCATTGAGATCGGTATCTTTTCGTCTTTCTGTTGAGCACCATTTGTTATCTTTTAAGCTGCTACGACGACCTCTAGAATACTGCCATGGCGGGTGCTTCATCTGCAATTCAGCATCTATTTTCTCCTCTTGCTATCTCTATGATATAGTTTCCTGTCTAAGAGAGAAAACTATCAACCATATATGTTTTATGCCAATTAATAGATAAATTCATAAAGTTAAAGATCAGATGCTGAGATATAGAAAATAACAAGAAATATCTATTATCGCCTTTAATTCTATCTTTATTGAAAATAAACAAGTGGGGGAATGATATGAAAAATGAGGAATTTTGAGTGCTCATCACCCCCCAAACTCGAACTATTGCTTTTTCTCAAGCAATGCACAAAATAATTTTTAGGTCTAGAATTTTAAAGTAATATATTGTCCTGCCTACCGCAGCAGAGTTCCTTTCTCAACTCGACCTCTTCTAGGTTCTAGGCGTTCCTCAAAATTGGACTATAAGTCTTAGTGTGTGTGTGCGTAGCTATGTCAAGGCTGATTTTCTAAGTTCTAATCCTTTTTCTAGATCAAGACCTCCAACTAAGATTTTTCTTAATCCTTTTCCTTCTTTCTCCCTAAAATTGATGTTTAAATATATACTACTATATATTTACACTGCTTGAGCCAGTTTTGGGGCACCTTAAGTATTTAGCTATTTCTTACTAGAGCCAATTTCAGGCATTTCTAGTAAGTGTGAGAAAAGCTAAGTCCTAGAGCCAGTCATGAGTACCTCTATAGACTAACTAGAGTCAGTAATATGCACCTCTAGTTTAAAATCTAAGCTTAAGTCCTTATTGCTTTTCAAAGAAAAGAACTTTTAAAATCAACTAAGATTAGTAGTGTTTATATGATTTTAGGCTCATAGTCTAGTCCTAAGTAATAAGCCTAGTAGACATTTCTGAATTCAAGTCTGGTGAATGGTGTGAACTGCAGCGGCGACTGGAGAATATTTTACTACCGAGACAGTTTCAATAAAATTCACAGTCTAAAAATATTAATTGCATTTATATAAGGTAGAATATTAAGTAGAATTTTTAAGTCAATAACAAGGTACTCTGATTACTTCCATACAATTGTAGACATATTACAAAATTGGACAAATGCTCCCCTAGACTCGAGAGATGCATTATCCTCAATGCATGGTTAAGTAATAGAGAAAAAAGAAAAAGAAATAACTGAAAATCAAAAGAAAAAAAAAGAAAAAGAAAAAATAAAACTACCACCCTTAAAATTTTGTGGACCCGAAGGAATCTTCAGAGTCACTATAGATGAGTAGTTTGCGGTGGGTTTTGGGCGGCTACTCGACGACTGGTTTCGGTGGGCTTACCATTGCTTTCTTTGCCGAGCGTGGTGGTTGGATACGAATAGGAGTGTGGAATGGGGTCTTGTTGTGATTCCTTTGTATCTAGATTGATCGGAGAAGAAGATGTTGCTTTTGTTTTCTGCCCACCATGTGCTGTCTCTAGTAGATTCTCGTAGGCCTTTAGTTTGCTTGTTAGTTCATCTTCGGAGTCACTCCAGATGAAGGTGGTAGATTGGTCTGGAGTGGCTTCTAGGGTTGCCGAAAGAGCTTCTATAGCTGCGACGGCGACGGTCGATGCTGTTGGAGATAGAGGGACGATTGCTAAGGCTGGTGCAGAGTGATCATGTGTGGATGGAGGCTGAGGTGTGGAGAGATCGACTGGGAAGTTTGGGAAGACCGTCGAGCTTGTTGGGATTGCAATATGTATGGTTGCGATAATGGCGTTGTTGAATTCTCGGATGTACTTCATGAAGTCTAATTGCCTTCTCTCTATCCTTTGTAGGATCTCTAGGAGTCATATTGTTGTTTGTTCAGCTGGGTTTGTCTGCTGAGAGGCCTCGGTGGGTGCTTGTTCTGTGGTTGGAGGGATATATACCTATGGGGTAGCTTCCTCCACTTGCATTCTTCTCATATATATTTCCCGTGTTTAGCCTTTACTCGTCAGCGTCTATGTGTCGAACGATAATGAAGGAAGTCGTTCGAGGTGGTATATATTTGAAATAAGACAAGGGAAATATAGCACACCTCTGTCTTTCTCGGTACAATCGAATATTTGTTCGCTGATGATTCAGCCAACGTTGATCCGCCTATTGTGAATTATTGAGTGAATCAGAGAAAGTCTCAGGCGGTCTACCGTTTGGTTCTAGGATGTCGGCATTAAGTTTCTCTTGACGAATGTATTCTAGAGCTTTGCCTCTGGTTTGAGATCTTGACGGCTGACAGAGCCGTGTTGTTTTCCTGTATTCCATTACATTTTGTGCACGCAAAGCTCTATCTTCATTGATTTGAAATCAGCTGAGGTTAGGTCAAAAGAAAAAGTGGCGTGTTCATCGTCTTCGATATCCAGGCCAAAGATCGCATTAATGGTGATGTCTGCTATTGGAATGGCTCTGCCGTGAACATAAATAAAGGGATTGTTTGGCAATGGTCTGTGGGCATAGAATTCTCGGACCCATTCAATATTCGCTGGATTTTGTTTCTTAGTGAACTGCTCCCATCTCTGGAAACTTATTTTGGACAAAATGAAGGCTTTCAACCCTAAATCTTCTTTTTATTCGGTATATTGGAAGCCTTATTCTTCCCAGATTGATCATACCTTAAAATTATAGTTATAATCTCTCTCTACATCCATGGTTGCAAATCTCTTGAATATCTCTGCTCCGATAGAGGTTGGTCTTGCGGTTGCCATGTTTTAGTTGAAGAGGAATTTTGACAGAGTAAAGGTAGTGTAGAAGAAGTATGGAAAAGATGAAGCTTCCTTATCTATTTATAGGCGAAGGCGGTCAACCGTTGGAAGCGACAGTAGTGTCATTATTATTCTTGGCATGCACGCTACGCAGATCCAGCTGGCATGCATTGTACGGAAGAAATGATACGGCTTCGACTTGGGCGGCAAGTTTCCCGCCGAGATATTTTTTCTTTGAGTTGGGCTGCGTTTTTGGACTTGGTTATCTTTTTATTTTGTTTTCTTTATTAGGCCTAAAAGCTGAATTTAAAATTAAAGTTGTGAGAAAATTTAAAATTTTAAAACTAATATACGAAAATTAAAATCTAAATCCTAAAACTAAAACTAAAAATAATACTTTAATTCCTAAAGAATAAAATAAATTAGGAACTAAGAGATAAAAATTTAGGTTACTACGAAGTGCAATAAATTGCATATTCGGCAGCAACCATCTTCCCTTTTTTGGATGGAGGAGAAGGTGATGTCCTAGTTTTTGTCTCCTCATCAGGTGGTTTCTTTCGATTGTAATGTTGTTCAAGGGGCATGCTGTCTCGACAGAGGTTGCCTTGACAGGTTTTGTTCAGGCAATTTGTTTCTGGATTGAAGTTAAACTCAGCTTTAGCTTCAATTCCTTTGCATTCATCTGGTTCATCCTGATACCTTAGAGTTTTAAACACATTGATCTTTACTTGTTGATCATTAACCCTTATGATCAATTCTCCTTGCTCGCAATCAATCAATGTTCTTACTGTGGCTAGGAATGGCCTTCATAATATGATTGGTGCATGTTCATCTGCTTCACAATCAAGAATTAAGAAGTCAACAGGAAAAATAAATTTATCTACCCTTACCAAAATATCTTCAATTTTTCCTTCTAGTTGTACCTAAGAGCGATCTGCCAGCTGCAACATCATTGTTGTTGGTTTTGCTTGTTCAATGTCTAGCTTTTGAAATACTGACTTAGGCGTGAGATTTATGCGACGCCTTAGTCACAATGTGTCTTGCCAACGTATTGATCACCGATAGCGCATGGTATTGTGAAACTACCAAGATCTTTTCTTTTGGCTATGGCCTTGTTGTACAGCATTGCCACACATACTTCTGTTGCGGCAACTATTTTAAATTCCCTAATTTTTGTCCTTTTAGATATAATATCTTTAAAGAACTTGGCATAGTTGGGCATTTTCTTTATTGCCTCTACCAAAGGTATGTTTATATGTACATGTTTAAGTATGTCCAGGAATTTCTTAAACTTGTACCCCTATTTTTCTATTTCAACCTTTGAGGAAGAGGTGATGGTAAACGCAGATCCCCGATCTTTTCATCACGCTGGAATCTTATCTGCGGTGCAACTATGACATCATCCGCTGCGGTAGTATCATCGGCAGTGTCTGCTGGTTCCTTTGCCTTTAGATGTTTCATCAGTAGCTTCTTTTGGGGCTACTGTTTTAGGGGTCTTACCTACTGTTTGAGCAGGTATTTCAGGGTCCTTTAGTTGTAATGCACTTCTGGTAGATATGGCTTTGCATTGTTCATGAGGACCAATTCTAGCGACTTTAGTATCGCTAGGTAGACCTCCTATGGGTCTTCTTTTCATCTGTTGTGCCGATTATCCTACTCTGGTTTCCAGCGATTTGAGAGCAGCTTTGTTATTCTGCATTCTCATCTCTGTTCTATCCATGAACATGTCGGCTCTTTAAATGAACTTGTTGGCGTTTGCATTGTATGCACCAATCTGAGCCATAAAGGTTTGTAGTGTGTTCTACAGGGTCTGGATATCTGTTGTCTACTATTGCGTCGGTGCCTGCTGTGGCATCTGCTGCTGAGCAAATCTATTGTTTTGCTGGAATCCCGTAGATTGCACTAGTTGATGTTGCGTGTTAACTGCATTATTAGGATTGCTCCATGAGAAATTAGGGTGCTTCCTCTATGATGGGTTGTAATTGTGGTGCCAAAAACTTGTTGCGTGCAAAAAGTGTGCAATTAGTGCAAGTGTACACGTTGCAGTAATAAAGTGATACGTATTATCGAATATCATCTCCACAGGGACTGGTCTACTCAATATGCCTTCTTTCGTCTCCTTGCTCTGTAAAAGAAATAAAAACATAGATGAAGTTGGGTATTCTGGAGTGAACTAAATAACTTGAATAATAAAGAAAATTAAATAATGAGAAAATAATCAGATTAAGAAAGTGGCCAGGATCCAGTTGTATTGTGGATTCAATTGACTTGTTTCTGTCCAATGCAATCACATAACACTGCCTCGACAACACTGTAGTTTTACTGCCTCGACAGTGATGATGTTCGTCTGCCGCGGTAATCCTTTTCTCTTGGATGGACTTTACCAAGATTCAACAAAGTGTCCTTTGATGACTCCGCTTATCCCTAAGTCGAAGTACTATTAATGACTAGTCCTTGATGATACCTCCCGACGTGAATCAATTATAATCACCAACCAATCTCATACTTCTTTTAGCCGCTGAAACTCTAACCTATCCCTAGGCCAAGTTAGTATTTTTCGACTAAAAAATACCGTACTTATTCCTTTCGTGACTATAACTCTCCTGATATTAGATAAATGGATTTCTCACAAACTTTTCTCCTGAGATTGAATGCAAGAACAATGAATGGCAAAGAATAAGAAAACCTTGATATTTTATTACATTGAAACAAGAAAACAAAGTTCAATCTCTTCTCACAAATACTCTACAACTTTCACCTAAGCCTAATGAAATTAGAACATAATTGAAAAAAAAAAGAAAACTCTAAAATCTAAGGTGAATTCTTCTCTCTCGTCCGACTCTCCATGTGTCTCTTGTCCTTGGCCGGCACCTGCTTTATATAGTCTTGGCCTAGGGCAAACCTTTCCAAATTAGAAATAAAACTTGGAGTAAAACACAAGTTATGTACATAAATAAAAAATAGTTGTTTTATTTCCTAATTTATTCCCACAAAGATTCTTTTCCCGTGTAGCCTTTGACTTTTCCATGTGCTTTCCAGCTCTGATTCTTGTGTTGCTTGTCTACAAACGTCCACCTTATTTTTCTCTTCAGATCGCCTACAATATCGGTACTTGTTCCTCAGGTGCTGTCGCGGCCCTCAGATATTGTCGAGGCCTCAGATGTTGCCGAGGCATCAGCTCTACCTGAAAATGAACAAAGGTGCTTTAAAGTTTGTATTTTCTATAAATATCATCTTTATCTATCTCTAAAGAAAAATATCTAATGTCACACATTGAGTTCATGCTTTAGCCCAAATAGGTGTAGATTGAGTGATTATTGCCCATGAAAAGTGTAAAAAGTGAATGTGAATTGTGCACTTATCACACCCCCAAACTCGAACTATTGCTTGTCCTCAAGAAAAGCAAACCATAAAATTGCCAAACCTTATTCTTTATTGGTCTTACGTTTTCATCTGTTCTCTCCACCATAACTAAGCCTATTCTTAAGCCTTAACCTTTCGGTTACCCAAGGATTTTACCCGGAAATAAGCTATAAGATTTTGTGAGTGTGTGAGTTCTTGTGGACAAGTTTGATTAAAGGCTTTCTTAGAAAAACTCTAAGTTCAAGACAAGTAGACTTGGAATTAATCTTCTTAAAACAACAACTACTTGAGTCACTTTCGGGCACCTCAAGGATTATGTTTTCTCATCAAGATTTCCTTCTTTTTACTTGTTCATTTTTTAGCATACTAGAGCCAATTTTGGGCACCTCTAGCATGAAGAAGAGTGATTCCTAGAGCCGGTGATAGGCACCTCTAGTGATATTCCAAAAATCTAAGTCTTTATCACCTAAGTTCATTAAAAGAATTCCTATAATCAAACAAGTCCCAAAAGTGTTTTTAGTATCAATATTATAGCAAGCTTCTAAGCTTTCTTCCTTAAGTATCCTAAAGTTAAGCCTTCTAAACAGGACCTAACCATGGTAAGGAGAAAGATTTCTATAGCCTAAAAAGAATAAACTAAGGCAATACTGATGTAGTGCATTGCAAAAGTATGGATAATATTTCAAGTAAGGTGGTGGACATAAAAAAATTGAAAAACAACTTAAATACTTCCTTTCATGACAAGGTCGTGCCAGTGAATTACCTCGGTAGTGAGTCTACACCCCCAAACTCGAACCAAGCATTATCCTCAATGCTTATAACCACGGCACACACCAGGAAACAAATAAGAAAATGAAACAAGTAAAGATATAAAAGTAACATAAACATATAAAGATTAAATGGACACCAAAGAGCTACTGGTATCAATCAGTTTTTGAGGCCTTGCTGTTATGAAATGCTTCACCTTGATCCTTGATTCTCGTCCTAAAATAAACAACAAGAAAATATTAAAATAGAATAAATATCTAAACTAGAACTGATCCTAAAAAAAATGAAGATAAGATAAAAGAATTCAGTCACGATAGGAACACATGCAAGTGCATCTCCTAAAGTGATGGTCTCTATAGCTCTCAAATCATGTTGGCCAGAATAGTGCTTCAAACGTTGGCCATTCACATTGAATTCATGCCCATATTTTTATGATTTGATTGTTACTACACAATGTGGGTAGGTTTGAACAACTTCAAATGGGCCTGACCATCTGGACCTGAGTTTTCTTGGGAATAGTTTGAGTCTGGAATTAAAAAGGAGGACTTGCTTCCCTGGCAGGAACTGCCTCAACAATAGCTTACGACCATGCCATCGTTTAGTCTTTTCTTTGTAGATGTTAGCATCTTCATATGTTGTTGCTCTGAATTCTTCTATCTCATTAAGGTCTAGCAGTCTTTTCTGGCCAGCTTTCTCTCATTCCATGTTCAAATTCTTTATTACCCAATAGGCTTTGTGCCCAATTTTCACGGGCAAATGACATGTTTTTCCAAATACATGCCTGTATGTATATGTTCCTAATGGGGTCTTGTAGGTTGTCCTATATGCCCACAGGGTATCGTCGAGAGGATGAGACCAATCATTTCTAGATGGGTTTACCACCTTTTCAAGGATTTTCTTTAATTCCATGTTTGATATTTCAACCTGTCCATTTGTCTGTGGGTGGTAGGCCGTAGCAATTATGTGTGTGACACCTAATTTTTTCAGGGTTGCGGCAATAAGTCTATTGTCGAAGTGTTCACCTTCATCATTGATTATTGCTCTAGGGACTCCAAATTTGGTGAATATGTTTTTCTTTAGAATTTTCTGAATAGTCTTTGAATCATTATATGGTGTGGTAATTGCTTTGACCCATTTTGATACATAATCCATCGCTACTAGGATGTAGAGATTGCCTTAGAGATAATAGGAATGGTCCCATGAAATCTATACCCCAAACATCAAATAATTCTACTTCCAATATGGGTTGCAATTGCATATCATTACGCCTTGAGATATTATCCGTTCGTCGGCATCGGTCACAGTTATTGTAATAAAGTTGGGCATCTTTGAATAATGTGGGCCAATACAGGCCTAATTGAAGCACTTTGGTGGTTATTCTGTTTCCTCCAAAATGTTCTCCACAAGGTAAATCGTGACAGTGCTGGAGCACTTCTTTTTGCTCGCCCTCTGGAACATTTCTTCTTATAACCTGATCTGTATATTTCTTGAACAAAAGAGGGTCGTCCCAAAAATAGTGCTTCGTATTATTCTGAAACCTCTTCTTTTCATTATAGTTAAGGTTGTAAGGCAGAATACCACTAGCTAAATAATTGACAAGATCAACATACCAGGGAATGGCTGTGACTGCAGCAAGGTCTTCTGTCATTGTTGCCGAAATGTATTCAGTCAGTGCCTCGGCGGCACAGTCATATACGGCCACAGTCTTTGTCTCGGTAGTATCCTCTACTATTACCGCGATATACAAGATGTGTTCATTCGGGAATGCATCTTGTGTTTCTTCTAGTGGGTTGTTATTATCTTTAGCTTTTAATCTGGAGAGATGACCGACTACCTGATTTTTCGTACCTCTTCTATCCTTGATTTCTACATCAAATTCTTGCAAAAGAAGGACCCATCTAATCAGTTTGGTCTTGGCATCCTTCTTTGAGAACAGGTATTTGATTGTCGAATGGTCAGTGTGGACAGTCACTTTTGTTCCGATATGGTATGAGCGGAACTTGTCAAAGACAAAGACTACTAGTAATTCCTTCTCTGTGGTGGTGTAATTGATCTGGGCATCATTAAGGGTTTTACTAGCATAGTAAATGACATGGAACAGGTTGTTCTTTCTCTACCCAAGTGTTGCCCCGACAGCATGATCACTTACGTCACACATTAATTCGAATGGCAGGGACTAATCTGGTGGAACTACAATTGGTACGGTGATCAACTTCTCTTTAAGGGCTTCGAATGCTTCAGTGCATTCCTTGTTAAATTCAAAATTTTTTGTCTTGTTCAAGCAAGTTACAAAGAGGATTAGAAATTTTAGAAAAATTAGAAATAAATTTCCTGTAAAAACCTGTATGACCCAAGAAACTTCAGACTCCTTTCGCAGAAATTGGTGGATGCAAATTCTTTATCACATCTATCTTGGCTTTATCAACTTCGATTCTCATGAATGATATTTTATGGCCCAATACTATACCTTCATTAACCATAAAGTGACATTTTTTTCAATTGAGGACTAAATTGGATTCTTTACATCTTTGTAGCACCTTTTTTCTAAATTACCGAGGCAATGAGTAAAGATGTCTCCGAAGATAAAAAAATATTCATGAATACCTCCAAGAAGTCCTCTATCATGTCAGAAAAATTTGCCATCATGCATCTTTGAAAAGTTGTCGAGGCATTGCAGAGACCGAACAACATTCTTCTAAATTCATATATCCCATAGGGTAGGTGAAGGTGGTTTTTGTCTGGTCTTCTGGATCTTTGGCAATCTGATTATATCTTGAGTATCCATCAAGAAAATAGTAAAAAGGCTTACCAACAAGTCTATCAAGAATTTCATCAATAAAGGGCAATGGAAAATGATCTTTCTTTGTTGCCTTATTTAACATACGGTAATCCATATAAACCCTACAACAGGTCCTAATCCTGGTTGGGATTAGCTCATTGTTCTCGTTAGTTATGACAGTCATACCACCTTTCTTGGGTACACATTGTACCAAGCTTACCCATGCACTATCATAAATAGGATAAATAATTCCTGCATCAAGCCATTTGATTATTTCCTTACGTACTACCTCCTTCATGGCATGGTTAAGTCTCCTTTGAGCCTCAACAGTGGGCTTATGATCTTCCTCTAAAAGGATTTTGTGCATGCACACTGTTGGACTTATTCCCTTCAAGTCATCAATTGACCACCCAATTGCCTTCTTGTGCTGCCGCAGCAATTCTATCAAGCTTTGTTCCTGTTCTGGTTGCAACTCAAAAGAAATAATTACAGACATTGTGTGATTGGTTCCCAAATAAGCATATTTTAATTTGTCAGGTAGGAGTTTTAATTCCATAACTAATGGCTTCTTACTTACAGATTTTTCATCCTTACCTGGGTAATCTAAGTGTTCAAAGTACTTACCTGGAAGGTGTTCTGTCCAGTTAGCTTCCTCAATCTCAGGTGCTTCAACACTTTCCAAAACTCTGCTATAGCAATCATCAATATTACTGTCGAGGCACATCTGTGGTATATTATCAAGATTTCTGTCAAGGTAGTGGTTGTTGAGACAGGGTATTTGCATCTGCATTGTAAAGCATCTGGCATTCTTCTGGAACATCATGTCTTTTCAGAATTTGGAAAACATTGAGTTTGATTTGCTAGTCAGTAATCCTCATTGTCAATTCCCCTTTTTCCACATCTATAAGAGTGCGTCTAGTAGCTAGAAAAGGTCTCCCCAAGATGATCGGTGCATTATAATTTGTTTCACAATCAAGAACAAAGAAGTTGATAAGTGCTCAACTCACTATCACTTTCTACACTTTTCATGGGAACTTATCATTAATTGTACACCTACTTGAACCGATGCTTGAGCTTAATGTGATATATTTAGCGATTATACTTTTAAAGATCATATTTGTAGAAAAGGTGTACTTTACTGCATTCTCTTACCTGTGCATGAATAAGTATTGCCGAGGCAGTAGAATGAGGCCGAGGCATGACCTGATGCCGAGGCAGTAGAGAAGAAAAAGGCAATATGGCTGACAGCTAAAAGAGAAAAATGAGGAGAGCATTACTGAGCAAAAAGCCCAAGATTCGGAGCTGAACAACACAAGAAAAGCCCAAGGACAAGGCCACGCGGGATGAAACCTTCTAGAAGATCAAACTTGGAAATATTTAACCTATGTGCATAACTTGTTCCCTACTCCAAGTTGTACTCTAATTAGGAAAGGTTTACCCTAGGCCAACCCTATATAAGGCATAGCCGTCCTAGGGTTTAGGGAGACAAAAAATATAGAGAGATTTAGATAGTCGAATTTTAAGAGTGTCTTAGGAACAATTCTTTCCATCATGTTCTAAGCTCTCTTAGGGTGTTGGTGAAGGTTGTTAAGTATTTGTGAGAAGACATTGTATTTTGATTCTTATTTCAATGCAATGAAATATAAAAGTTTGCTTACTCCTTGCCATTCTTTGTTCTTGCATCCAAGCCCGGGAGAGAAGTTTGTAAGTAATCTATATGTCTAGACTCGGGAGAGTTAGACTCACGAAAGGAGTAAGTGCGGTATTCAACTTGATTGGAGGATACTAACTCGACCTATGGATAGGTTAAGAGTTTCAGCGGCTAAAAGAAGTGTGAGATTGGTTGTTGGTTATAATTGATTAACGCCGGGAGGTATCATCAAGGATTGACCTTCAATAGTGTTTCGACTTAGGGATAAGCGGAGCCATACAAGGACACTTTGCCGAACTTTGATAAATCTGCCCAAGAACAAGGGATTGTCGCTACAGAGAACACTATCGCTGCCGAGACAGTATTTGTAGTACTACCGAAGCAGATCAATCGAATCTACAATACAACACAACTGGAATCTACCCTCTCTCTCTCACATATTTGATATTACCTTAGTTAGTTTAGTTTATTTGTTAATTCGATATGAAACTAGATTGTGTTTTTAATTTTATTTTACAGAAGCAAGAAGACTGAAGGAAGCATATTAAGTACACTAATCCCTGAGGAGACGATACTCGATAAATTGATTATCACTTTATTACTTTACGTGTACACTTGCACTAATTGCGCATTTTTTACATGCATCAAGTTTTTGGTGTCGTTGCCGGGAATTGACAACTAAATTTTGTTTTCTTTATATTCTTGCTTTTATATTTTAGTTATTTTTCTTATTTAATTTGGTTTTTGGTGTATGACTAGGACTAAACCTAGCAATCCACTACACGAATTTGACCTAGAAATCGAGAGAACTTATCAAAGGCTCAGAAGACAGATCCAATGAGCCATGGCAGTAAATCCAGGAAATCAGAACTTACCTGAAGGCATTGGAGGCCATCAACAGCAACAACTGCCGCAACCACTATCGCGACAGCTAATTGTTACAGACTTTCTGGTAGAAGATTTAAATGGATTGAACCTTGAAGTTGTTACATCAGAGATTGAGGCAACCCACTTTGAACTTAAACCTGTAATGTTCAATATGCTTAATACTATTGGATAATTCAGTGGGTCTGCAACAGAAGATGCTAGACAGCATCTCAAATCCTTCATGGAAGTATTTAACACATTCAAAATCCAAGGAGTTCATGAAGATATTTTGAGGCTGAAACTTTTCCCCTATTCACTGAGGGATAGGGCCAAAACCTGGTTGAACAACATTCAGGCAGGATCAATTGGATCTTAGAGTGAACTCTGCCGAGAATTTATTACAAGATTTAATCCTACAAATCTATATGATCGAATCTGTAATTAGATTACTTCGTTTAGACAGGCTGATGATGAGCCTATGTACGAGGCTTGGGAACGCTACAGAGAGTTACTGAACAGATGTCCACTACATGGATTCCTATTACGGATGCAAGTAACCATATTCTATAATGCCACCAATACCCCGACAAGGATTATGTTGGATGCCTCAGCAAATGACACACTCCTTGACAAGGCCCCGGAAGAAGCTATAGAGATTCTGAACAAGCTCGCAAGGAACGATTTCCAATTTTCTACTTCTAGGTGAGGAGGATTAAGACGCCATGCCACAGTAAATGAACTAGAAACCAATAACTCAGTGGCAGCACAGTTGGCATCTTTAACAAAAGTGGTTCAAAACATGCAAGTACAACAGAATGTTCATGAAGTGAAAGATATAAACTCTTCCGAGTATATGCAAGACGAGGAAATTGGCTTTTATGTGGGTAACTACAACCAGAATAACAACCTGATGTCAAATACATACAATCCGGCATGGAAAAGGCACCCGAACTTTTCATGGAGCAACCCTAACAATGCCTTAAACCCCACCAACCAGACCTCTAGTTATCAACATCTACTACCGCAGCAGCAAGTGCAGCAGTCACTGCCGCAGCAGCAGATGCATCAACAACAACAACCTATGAACTCACTGGAAAATACTCTCAAGGCCTTTATTATGAAAATTGAATCATATAGGGCTGAAAATAGCAGTTTCATGAACAGAACTGATGACTTCATGAATAGAACAGAGATGAGGTTGCAAAACCAGGAAACTGCTATAAAATCACTAGAAAAACAAGTTGGTCAATTTGCTCAAAGACAAAATACAAGAGCACAGGGGGATTACCTAGCAATACTGAATTTGCTAAAGAAATGGGCCATGAACAGTACAAAGCAATCACATCAAGAAGTGGCCTACAACTGAAGGAAACACTGGGCAAGTCAGCAACCAAATTTCCACCAACAATACAAAAGGACACAGACAAGGAGGAATTGGTTGTTGAACAATTGGAAGAAAAAGACGATGCCCCAGCAGAGAGCTCGACAGCACCTGCACTTCTTGCCGAGACAGCGAGACAAACAGTGGTCCCAGGTATTAAATTCCAATCTAATGAAACCCTGGATGAAATGCGACCACCACCACCTTTCCCACAAAGGTTGAAAAAACAGAAACAAGACCACCAGTTTAAGAAATCCTTGATATACTAAAGCAAGTCCACATCAACTTGCCATTTGTTGAGGCAATTTAATAGATGTCCAACTACGCTAAATTCTTGAAAGAAATTGTGTCTAAGAGAAAGAAGCTAGGTGAGTTTGAGACAGTGGCAGCAACTGAAGGATGCATGACAATGCTGCATAATCGCATGCCACCCAAACTGAAGGATCCTGGATGCTTTACCATACCTTGTGCGATTGGTAACAATTATGAAGGAAAGGCACTATGTGACTTAGGAGCAAACATAAATCTTATACCTAAATTAGTTTTTCAGAAACTTGGCATAGGGAGGGCAAAACCCACGACAGTACTGCTCCAACTTGCGGATAAATCCTATGTGCACCCAAAAGGAAAAATTGAGGACATCTTGGTAAGGGTTGAAAAGTTTATTTTCCCTGTCGACTTCCTTGTCCTTGATTGTGAAGCAGACAAAAATGTACCGATCATCCTAGGAAGACCTTTCCTTGCTAATGGGCGAACCTTAATAGATGTGAAAAAGGGAGAGTTAACAATGAGGGTAAATGATTAGCAAATCAAACTCAATGCATTCCACAAATTAAAAAAGCATGATGGTCCAGAAGAATGCAAAGCCCTCCAAATAACAGAAACTAATGCCAAAATATCCTGCCTAGACAGCACACGTGGCAAACTATTTGGTAAGAAAATTAAAACAAATGCAGAGGCAGAAAATAAAGAAGGGATTGGCCAGCAACTATAGAGAAAACCAGGCCAATAAGAGACGAGCAATTTGGGAGATGCATTTACATGCACTTCAATCTCTTCCCTTCTATTCTACTTTATTATATTAGGATTAGTTTTACTTTAAAAGTTATATGCTTATCTTATTTTTAGTAATTTTTAAGTGATATTTTTCTTTTATTATTAACGTGCTTATTTAAGTTTTTTTAGAACAATAAAATCAAGAATAAAAGAGAAGTAGTTCAGAGCAAAAACTCTGTCAAGGGTAGTAAACAGTATCAGATACCGCAGGAATCTCAACGGGCAAAAATAGTATAACGGCTATTTGCCGAGTTTTCCGCCGTGGTAGTAAATGCTAACGGGCAGTAAATTCAAAACGGCTACAAAATGGCTAGTGGTTAAAATGGTCACACTGTTGAGGCTTATATAAGCAACATTCATCTCTTGAACTATTCACTCTTGCATTCTTGAATTTCTTTAGCATTCTATTCTTGCTCTCACAATACTCTCACAATTATTCTTTAAATTTTTCAGAACTCTCGATCAAAAGTCTCAATCCTAAAATCATCAATGGTAGCATACAACAGATTTGCCACGCCACTGTTGCAGAAAGATTTAACAGTTCTTTTATCGCTCAACAGCTGTGGGAAGGAAAAAGATTTCAACAATCTGAGGAAGAAAATCTCGGCATTGAACACTATTTGTTCAACAAGATTTAACATTAAAAGTGGCAACTCTTCTGCCTCCAACCGGAGCAAGCCAATGCAACCATAGTGCGTGAGTTTTATGCATATGGACCAAGCAAGGACAATCTCTTTGTCCACTACCGAGGCAGACCTATATGCCTTGATGCTGAAACAATTAATGCATTCTACGGCCTAGCTCCAAGACAAGATAGACATGCTGAATTTATGAACGACATTACTACTCAGGATTACGAGCAAATTAAGGACGACCTCTATTACAACAATACTCCATTGGAAACCGGTGCCCATAAAGGTTCTGTAACGAGGCAAAGCCTCAAAACCGAGCCAAAATTGTGGTACACATTCGTCAAAAGACGCCTCATCCCTACCTCCCACAATAGCACAGTGGACCGCAAGAGATTGGTGTTTATCCAATCAATTATCAACAAGAGGAGCATTAATGTTGAAGAGATCATTCTTCGAGAAATTCATGATTGTGGTAAGAAGAAATGTGGACCTTTATATTTCCCCTATTTAATATCCGGTTTATTCATTGTTGCAAGAGTACCAGTAGAAGACACTAACGAATACACACCAACAAGGCAAAGATGGATGAGATAATTCTGACAAAGAGTGATGCAGATCACATAGGTAGAACCTGTCTAGGCAACGCTACAGCAATTTACTGTTGACTTCACTGTCGAAGCTCAATACACGAAAAAGATGCCAGGAACTACCGAAGCCCCTGCCGCAGTAAACCCCTACCAGGAAATTCTTCAGAGGATGTATGCCATGGACCTCCGCCAGCAAAGATACATGGAATACCAATGAGACTTCAACAACACCCTTTCTCAGATGATGATGCAGAACTTCCCCAACCAAGGAGTGCAATTTCCAGAATACCCTACAAACATATTTGTAACGGCAACACCTTACACATAGACCACTCCAGCCCCAGGGCCGAGACCATTCTTTACCTCCAGACCGCAGTAGCAATTCTATGCAGCTGGCCCATATAGGGCACACTGCCGCAGCAGCATCCCTAAGCAGAAGGCATTCGAAGAGAAGGGGAGTTTTCAGCACCCCTAAGATCGTCGATACCAATGGACAGTCTATCGGTTGAGATAGACGCCTACGTTCATCAGAGCTCATCAACTGCCGAACCCAGCATCTAACATGTTGGGGTAGGTCCGGAAAACGAAGGAGGCATAGAGATCATGGATACAGACGATGAAGAAGGAGAAGAAATCAATGCCCCAATAAAAAGGGCTACACCTACGAGAGTTCAGCCGCCGAGAAGAGCAAAGCCATCACCATCACCAAGGGTACTGCCATCAGCAACAAGACCGAGGAGACAAATTATGAAAGAGAGTTCTTCCTTATTGTTACCTATATAAACTATTTTTTTTGCTTATATATTTTTTTACTGTCTGCCCATAAATTAAGCATTGAGGACAATGCTTAGTTTGAGTTTGGGGGTGTAGAGCCATTGCCGAGGCAATCTACTGCCGCAGCCTTTCCATGAAAAGGAAGTTTTTAGTGATAATTTTTTTTTTGTTTTATATCCACCACTGTACTTAAAACTGTTGCCAAACTTTTGCACTTCCCTTCATTAGTACTGTCTTAGTTTATTCTTAAAGGCAATAGAAATATTTCTCCTTAACATAGTTAGGATCTGTTTTGAAGACTTGATTCTAGGATACTTAAGGAGAAAAACTTGGAAGTTTTCTATAAGGTTGAACTTTAAAAACACTTTTGGGACTTGTTTGGCTATAGGAATTCTTTTAATAAACTTAGGTGATAAAGACTTAGAATTTGTAAAAGTGACTAGAAGTGCCTATGACTAGCTCCAGGAAAAACTCTTCTTCATGCTAGAGGTGCCCGAAATTGGCTCTAGTATGCATCAAGGAATAGCAAAAGAAATAAGAAAATACAAATACTTGAGGTGCCCGAAATTGGCTCAAGGAATTGTTGTTATAAGAAGAGTACACTAAAACCAAGTATACTTGTCTTGAGCTTAGAGTTTATCTAAGAAGACCTTTATTCAAACTTGTCCACAAAACACACACAAACACTAGCCTTATAGCTTGTCTTCTAAGTATACCCTTAGGGAACCAGAAAAGTTGAGTCCAAAGGATAGACATAGTTATGGTGGGGAGAATAGATGGAAACATAAGACCAAGAGAGAATAGAGTTTGACAAAATAATGGATTGCATTGCTTGAGGACAAGTAATAGTTCGAGTTTGGGGGTGTGATAAGTGCTCAACTCACTATCACTTTCTACAATTTTCATGGGTACTTATCATTAATTCTACACCTACTTGAACCAATGCTTGAGCTTAATGTGATATATTTAGCGATTATACTTTTA
The DNA here is from genome assembly GCA_035048815.1 of Abelmoschus esculentus. NCBI lineage: Eukaryota > Viridiplantae > Streptophyta > Magnoliopsida > Malvales > Malvaceae > Abelmoschus > Abelmoschus esculentus. Next base: position 4,614,719 of record JAUCBN010000021.1, read on the forward strand.
AAGATCATATTTGTAGAAAAGGTGTACTTTACTGCATTCTCTTACCTGTGCATGAATAAGTATTGTCGAGGCAGTAGAATGAGGCCGAGGCATGACCTGATGCCGAGGCAGCAAAGAAGAAATGACAATATGGCTGGCAGCTGAAAGAGAAAAATGAGGAGAGCATTGCTGAGCAAGAAGCCTAAGATTCGGAGCTGAACAACACAAGAAAAGCCCAAGGACAAGGCCACGCGGGATGAAACTTTCTAGAAGATCAAACTTGGAAATATTTAACCTATGTGCATAACTTGTTCCCTACTCCAAGTTGTACTCTAATTACGAAAGGTTTGGCCTAGGACAAGCCTATATAAGGCATAACCATCCTAGGATTTAGGGAGACAAAAAATATAGAGAGATTTAGATAGCCGAATTTTGAGAGAGTCTTAGGAACAATTCTTTCCATCATGTTTTAAGCTTTCTTAGGGTGTTGGTGAAGGCTGTTAAGTATTTGTGAGAAGATATTGTATTTTGATTCTTATTTTAATGCAATAAAATATCAAAGTTTACTTACTCTTTTCCATTCTTTGTTCTTGCATCCAAGCCCTGGAGGGAAATTTGTAAGTAATCTATTTGTCTAGACTCGGGAGAGTTAGACTCACAAAAGGAGTAAGTGTGGTATTCAACATGATGGAGGATACTAACTGGGACTAGGGATAGGTTAAGTGTTTCATTGGCTAAAAGAAGTGTGGGATTGTTTGCTGGTTATAATTGATTAACGCCGGGAGGTACCATCAAGGACTGACCTTCAACAGTGTTTACAAGGATACTTTGCCGAACTTTGGTAAATCTGCCCAAGAGCAAGGGATTGCCTCGACAGAGAACACTGTCGTTGCCGAGACAGTATCTGCAGTACTGCCGAGGCAGTGTAGTGCAATTGCATTGGAATAGAAGCAGATCAATCGAATCCACAATACAATACAACTGCATCCTACCCTCTTTCTCTCATATTTGATATTACCTTAGTTTAGTTTATTAGTTAATTCAATATCAAACTAGATTGTGTTTTTACTTTTATTTTAAAGAAGCAAGAAGACTGAAGGAAGCATATTAAGTACATCAATCCCTAAGGAGACGATACTCGATAAATTGCTTATCCCTTTATTACTTGACGTGTACACTTGCACTAATTGCGCATCTTTTTAAATGCATCAAAAGTCAGCTGGAAAAATAAATTTATCCACCCTTACCAATATGTCCTCGATCTTTCCTTCAGGTGGTATATATGATCTATCCGTTAATTGGAGCATCATTGTTGTAGGTTTTACCCTTCCTATTCAAAGCTTTTGGAAAACAGATTTCGGCATCAAGTTTATGTTTGCTCGAAGGTCACATAAGGTCTTTCCTTCATAGTGGTTTCCTATCGCACAAGGTATAGTGAAGCATCCAGGATCCTTCAATTTAAGAGGCATACGATTATGAAGCATTACCATGCACCCTTCAGTTGCACCAACTGTTTCAAACTCACCTAGCCTTTTTCTTTTAGACACAGTGTCTTTTAAGAACTTAGCATGATTTTGCATTTTTTATTGCCTCAACAAATGGCAAGTTAATGTGGACTTGCTTCAAGATGTCTAAGAACATTTTAAATTGATAGTCCTATTTATGCCTTTTCAAACATTATGGGAAAGGTGGTGGGGGTCGCATTTCCCCTATTATCTCAATGGTCTGGAATTTAATACCTGGCACCACTATTTCTTTTGCTGTCTCGACGGCTTGTCGAACCCATTTCTCTGCCGAGGCAGTGCTTTTTTCTTGGATTGTTGTGGCATGATCATTTAGTTCAGCATCCAAGTCCTCTTTATCTGTTTCTTTTTGTTCCACTGGTGGTACTTTATCAGCTGGACTGCTAGAATCTCTTTAAGTTGTAGGCCACTAGTGGTAGTAATTGCCTTACATTTCTCATGGCCCATTCCCTTACCAACTCCAGTATTGCTGGGTAGTCCTCCTTGTGGTCTAGTGTTTAGATTTTGAGCAAACTGCCCAACTTGAGTTTTCAGTGATTTAATTGTTATCTCTTGATTTTGCAACCTCATCTCAGTTCTGTTTATGAATTCATCAGTTCTTTTAATGAAGTTACTATTCTCTGCCATGTATGATTTTGTTTTCATCATAAAGGCCTTTAGAGAATTTTCCAGTGAACTTGCAGGCTGCTGCTGATGCATCTACTGCTGCGACAGTGATTGTCGTACCTGCTACTGCGACAATGATTATCGTACCTACACATAAATTACAGAAAAAATCTATTGCCTTAACCTCATGGGTATTATGCTGCATTTGCATATTTTGCACCATCTTAGTAAGAGAGGCCAATTATGCTTCCATTGAATTGGATATTTCCAACTCATTCTCTGTAGCTTGGCGTCTTACTCCTCCTCGCCTAGATATAGGCAATTGAAAGTCATTCTTTGTGAGTTTGTTCAAAATTTCGATAGCATCCTTCGGTGCTTTGTCAAGGAGTGTTCCATTGGCAGAGGCATCTAACATCATTCTTGTTGGGGCATTGGTGGCATTGTAAAACATGGTCACTTATGTCCACAATGGAAATCCATGCAAAGGACACTTATGCAATAGCTCCCTATAGCGCTCTCATGCCTCATACATTGGTTCATCATCTGTCTGCCGAAAAGAAGTAATTTCATTACGTATACAATCATATAAATTAGTAGGATTAAAACGTGTAATGAAATCACAATATAGTTTACTCCGAAATCCTATAGATCCTGCTGCAATTCTATTTAATCAGGTTTTTGCTCAATCCCTCAATGAATAGGAAAAAAAATTCAATCTCAACGCATCTTCATGGAATCCTTGGATTTTGAATGAATTATAAATCTCCATGAATGAATTGAGATGTTGCCTGACATCTTCAGTTAAAGACCAACCAAACTGTCCAATAGTGTTGAGCATATTAAACATGACAGGTTTCAGTTCAAAGTGGGTTGCTTCGATTATTGGTGTAACAACTCCTGGATTTAACACGTTGATGCATGCTATATATGTGCAATTATAGTGAAATTGTACACGTCAAGTAATAAAGTGATAAGTATTATCGTGTATCATCTCTACAGGTATTGGTGTACTTAATATGTCTTCTTTGATCTTCTTGTTCTATAAAAGAAAAATAAAAACACAAGTGAATTTGAGTTGTGATTTAACTAAATAAAGCAGATAAAGAAAACTAAATAGAATAAGATCAAATTGAGAAAGAGGGTAGGATCCAATTGTGTCGTATAATAGATTTGATTGATCCGTTTCTGTCCAATGCAATTATACTACACTACCTCGGCAGTACTGTAGATTACTACCTTCGGCAGTGGTAGTGTTGTCTGCCACGACAATCCCTTGCTCTTGGGCAGATTTACCAAAGTTTGAAAAAGTTTCTTTTAATGGATCTACTTATCCCTAAGTTGAAACACTGTTGATGATTAATCCTTGATGATACCTCCCGACGTTGATCAATTATAACCAACAACCAATCTCACACTTCTTTTAGTCGCTGAAACTCCAACCTATCCCTAGGCTGAGTTAGTATTCTCCAATCAAGTCGAATACCGCGCTAACTCTTTTCGTGAGTCTAACTCTCCCAAGTGTAGACAAATAGATTACTTACAAACTTCTCTCCCCAGCTTGGATGCAAGAACAAAGAATGACAAAGAGTAAGCAAACTTTGATATTTTATTGCATTGAAACAAGAAACAAGATACAATCTCTTCTCACAAATACTCAAAATCTTTCACCTAACCCTAAGAAAGTTTAGAACATGATGGGAAAAAATTATTCCTATGGTGAACTCTCTCAAATTCGACTCCCCTAGTCCCTTGGACGGCTATGTCTTATATATGCTTGGTATAGGGAAAACCTTTCCTAAATAGAGTATAACTTGGAGTAGGGAACAAGTTATGTACATAGGTTAAATATTTCCAAGTTTGATCCTTCTAGAAGGCTTTTCTGCGTGGCCTTGTCTTAAAAATGCCTCGTCCTCAGGTCCTGCCTCGGTCTCGGTTTGCTGCCGCGGCAATACTTTTCCTGCAAAGACTTAAAAATTCTGTAAAGTATGCCTTTTCTATAAATATTCTCTTTAATCGCATAATCCCTAAATATATCATATTAAGTACATGCATTGGTTTAAGTAGGTGTAGAATTGATGATAAGTGCTAATGAAAAGTATAAAAAGTGATAATGAGTTGAGCACTTATCACACCCCCAAACTCGAACTATTGCTTGTCCTGAAGCGAAGCAAACCATCAATTTTTCAAATTCTATTCTCCTTTGATCTTAATTTTTCGTCTATTCTCCTCACCATAACTATGTCTATTCTTTCGACTTAACCTTTCGGTTACCTAACGGTGTACCTAGTAGACAAACTTTAAGGTTTAGTGTGTTTGTGCGTTTTTATGGACAAGTTTGATTAAGGGCCTTCTTAAATAAACTCTAAGTTCAATACAAATAGACTAAGATTTAGTGTACTCTTCTTAAAACAACAATTTCTTGAGCCAATTTTGGGCACCTCAAGTATTATGTTTTCTCCTTCTTATTTTCTTATTTCTTTTGCTATTCTTTTAAGCATACTAGAGCCAATTTTGGGCACCTCTAGCATGAAGAAGAGTATTTCCTAGTGTCGGTTATAAGCACCTCTAGTCACCTTTCCAAAGATCTAAGTTTTTATCACCTAAGTTTATTAAAAGAATTACTATAGCCAAACAAGTCCCAAAGTGTTTTTAAGTCTAACCTTATAGTAAGCTTCTAAGTTTTTCTCCTTAAGTATCCTAGAATTAAGCCTTCAAAACAGAACCTAACTATGGTAAGGAGAAAGATTTCTATTGCCTTAAAGAATAAACTAAAACAATACTGATGATGGACAGTGCAAGAGTGTGGGCAACAATTTCAAGTAAATTGGTGGACATAAGAAAAAAAAATTATCAATAAAAACTCCCTTCTCATGGTAAGGTCGCGGCAGTAGATTGCCTCGGTAGTGGCTTTACACCCCCAAACTCAAACCAAACATTGTCCTCAATGCATAAATTAAGGGTAGGCAGTAGGCACAAAATATAAAAAAGAAAAACATGCAATTAAAAAAAATCATAGTAACTTCGAGGAGCTACTGGTGATCATCAGTTACTTTAGAATTGTTGAGCGACTTCACGTTTGATCCCTTATTCTTATCCTAAAATAAACGAAAAGAAAATTAATAATAAAATTCTAAATTAAAACTAATCCTAAAATACAAATAAAGATATGATGAAACAATTAGTTCACAATAGGGATGCATGTAAGTGCATCTCCTAAAGTTATGGTCTCTATAGTTCTCATCTCTTGTTGACCAGAATAGTGCTTCAATCGTTGGCCATTCACTTTGAATCATGCCCATCCCTGTGTGACTTGATCATGACTGCTCCATATGGATAAACCAATACAACTTCAAATGGGCCTGACCATCTGGACTTTAGTTTACCTGGGAACAGTTTTAGTCTGGAGTTGAAAAGGAGAAATTCTTTCCCTAGCAGGAACTGTCGTGGCAATAGCTTGCTATCATGCCATCGTTTCGTCTTTTCCTTGTATATCTTCGTATTTTCATAAGTTGTTGCTCTGAATTCTTCAATTTCATTGAGGTCTAACAGTCATTTTTGCCAGCTTTCTCCCATTCCATGTTCAAATTCTTTACTGCCCAATAAGCTTTGTGCTCAATTTCTATTGGCAAATGACATGTGACGCGTGTATAAAAAGTGTATTTAAGTGCAAGTTTACACGTCAAGTAATATAATGATAAGTATTTATCGAATATCATTCTCCACGGGGACTGGTGTACTTAATATGCCTCCTTCTCCTTCCTTGCTCCTGAACTTAATAAAAAAAAACACAATTAATAAGATTTGCTGAATAACTAAAGAACAAAATCTTAAACAAAAGGTTGGGAATGAATAGTTAGAATGGGTAGGATCCAATTATATCATATAGTGGATTCGATTGATCTGTTCTTGTTCAATACAATGTCACTGCACTGCCTCAGCAGTACTGCAGATACTATCTCGACAGTGATAATGTTCTCTGCCGCGGAAATCTCTTGCTCTTGGGCAAAATTAACAAAGTTCGGCAAAGTGTCTTTGAATGATTTTGCTTATCTCTAAGTCGAAATACTGTTGATAACTAGTCCTTGATGATACCTCTCAGTGTGAATCAATTATAATCACCAATCAATTCCACACTTCTTTTAGTCGCTGAAACTCTTAACCTACCTTTAGGTCGAGTTAGTGTCTACAATACCGCACTTACCCCTTTCGTGAATCTAACTCTCTCGATATTAGATAAATGGATTACTTACAAGCTCCTCTCTCGAGTTTGAATGTAAGAACAAAGAATGGCAATAGGATAAGCAAACTTTGATATTCTTATTATACTGAAACAAAGAAACAAAATACAATCTTCACACTAATATTCAACAACCTTCACCTAACCCTAAGAAAGCTTAGAACATATTGTATTGAAGAACACAATTCTTAGGGTCAAGATTTCTCTCTAATTCGGCTCTCTTCTATACATTGGACGGCTTATGTATTTATAGTCTAGACCTAGGGTAACTTTTCCTAAGTAGAATATAACTTGGAGTAGAAAACAAGTAATAAAAATATAATATTTCTAAGTTCAATTCTATCTAGAAGACTTTTCCCGCGTGGCCTTTGACTTGGTCTTTTCTCGTGCTAATCAGCTCCAATCTAAACGCTTCAATTCCAGGCATTCTCAGCTCATTTTTCTCTTTCAATCGCCCCATATCAATACTGGAACTCTTGTTGCCGCAACATTGCTTCTGCCTTTGGCAACCCTATTGCCTCGGTAGTGGTTCTGTCCTCGGCACTGCTGCTTCCTCGGAAGGTAGTTCCTGCGACTATACAAAAACAAGCCATAAAGCCTTCTTTTCTTACAAATATCATCTTTATATGCTGCGGTAAGAAAATGTCGATTATTGAACAAGAAGTCTATGTATCAGCTCAAATTAGTGGGCAATGAGTACATATTGTTGAGGAAAAGAATAGTAAATAATAGCCATTTTAAAAACTCATCAAATACCCCCAAACTCAAACTATTGTTTGTCCTCAAGTAATGCAAAACATCAAATTGTCGAACCTTATTCTTCCTTGGTCTTATTTTTCCAGCTATTCTCCCCACCATAACTATGTCTATCTTTCAATCCTAGCCTTTAGTTTACTCAAGGATTTCTACTCAGAAACAAACTCTAAGATTACGTGAGTGTGTGGGTTTTTGTGGACAAGGTTGATTAAAGGCTTTATTAGATAAACTCTAAGTTCAAGACAAGTAGATTTGGAATGGTTATTACTCTTCTAAAAAACATCAATCACTTGAGCATGTTTTGGGAACCTCAAGAGTTGTGCTTCCTTTTGTTTTTCTTTCGTTTTCTTAGGCATACTAGAGCCGATTTTGGGCACCTCTAGCATAAAGAAGAGTAATTTCCTAGAGCCAGTGATAGTCACCTTTAATCATATTCCTTAGATTCTAAGTCTTTATCACCTAAGTTTATTAAAAGAACTCCTAAATCAAACAAGTCCCAAAAGTGTTTGTTGATTCTAACCTTATAGTAAGCTTCTAAGTTCTATTCCTTAAGTATTCCAAGGTTATTTCTTCAAAACAGAACCTAGTCATGGTAAGCAGAAAGATTTTAAAGCCTTAAAAGAATAAACTAAGGCAAAGCTGATGTAAGGCGGTGTAAAAGTAAAGACAATTATTTCACGTAAAGGCAAGTATATAAAAAAATTGAATTAAGGCATCAAATTAGTTCCTATTCTGGTATTGTTGCACGACAGTAGGCTGCCCTTGGCAGTGCAATCATACCCCCAAACTCAAACTAAGCATTGTCCTCAATGCTCTAATCTCACAGTAATTAAAAGAAAATAGATAAAAACAAAGACAGTAATTTTATTCTGATTCTGAAGAGCTACTGGAAATAGTTGCTCTTATAGGTTTTCCTGTCGATGCTTTTATTCTGGACCCTTTTCCTGGTGAGTTTTGTATATTTGCTTGTCTAGGCGGCTGCACTCTTTTGGGTGTTGGCTTCAGCCTTGGGGCAGTGACTTCTTCTCCTTCTTCTTCGTCACTGAGTACTTTTGTTTGATTCATGTGCGTTCTTCCTTCTGCCTCGGCATATGGGACTCTTTGTTGATGGTGTGGTGAGTTGTGATGGACATACTCATCAATCTCCCTAGAGAGACTGTCCCTAGAGAGGCTGGCCATTGGGATGGGGCGTTTTGGTGGGGAGTTGTAAACAACTCTCCTTTTTGATTGTCACCTGCTGATGGATGATATCGCGGCAATGTCTGCTGGTCTGGATGGTCCAGTAGCGTGGAATTGTTGTTGTGGTCTTACAACGAAGAATGGTCTTGGCCCTGGGGCAGGGTTAGTTTTTGTGTAGGGTGTGGCAGTGACAAATATATTTGCTGGGAATTCTGGAAATTGCATTCCATGAGAGGGGAAATTTTGTGTCATCATGTGTGCGAGAGTGTTGTTGAAGTCTCTCTAATACTCTATGTATCGTTGTTGTCGGAGGTCCATGTCTATCATCTTCTGTAGAATCTCCTGGTATGGATCTGCTGTGGCAAGGGCTTCGACAGTGCCTTGTACGTCTTCTGTGTACTACCCTCCGGCAGTGTAGTCGGCAGTGAACTATTGGGGTGTTGCTTGTACTGGTTCTGCTTGAGTTATCTGCATTATTCTATGGCAGAATTCTCTGGTCTAGCCTTGTCTTTGATTTGTGTATTCATTTGTTTCTTCTATTGGAACACCTGCAGCAATGCACAAGGCAGAAATTAAACAAGGAAAATATAAAGGACCTCGTTCTTTCTTACCGCAATCATAAATTTCTTGAAGGATGATCTCTCCAACATTGATGCTTCTCTTGTTGATAATTGAGTGGATCAACACTAATCTTTTCCGGTCCACTGTGTTATTGTGGGAAGTAGGCATAAGGCGTTTCTTAACAAATGTGCACCACATTTTTTCCTCGGGCTTGAGGCTTTGCCTTGTCATCGAACCTCTATGGGAACCGGTTTCCCATGGAGTGTTATTGTAACAGAGGTCATCCTTGATTAGCTCGTAGTCTTGGATGGTGATTCCTTCCATGAATTCGGCATGTCGATTACTGATGGGGATGATTTTATAAAAGTCATTAATTACTTCTGCGTTAAGACGGACAGGCTTTCCTTGGCAGTGGCCAAATAGGTTGCCCTCGTGTAACCCCCTTAGCCCAAGCCTAGACGGAACCGGCACTAACGGGTTACACGGGGAATATCAAACCAAACCTGCGAAGGTTCGATTCGATAAACAACCCTAAAACTGCTTTATTTTTTTTGTTTTATCTTACTAGATGCACAATCTTATTCCTAGTGACAAGGTCTCATACAAAGCATTGTCGGTAACACATTAATTAAAAACAACCATCCGATTAAACACTAACATAGATTAAGGACTAAAACGTAAAACTTTTAAATCCTAATAACAAAATATAAATTCTCTTCATCAAAGTTCAATTAAACATACAAGAGTTCCTCATAGCAAATTTCAACTCAAACGGATCATTCTAACATCATCAATTACATGTTCTAATTTAGGGACCAAAATGAAAATCTTCCAAAATACAAGGACTTCATCCAAATTAGGATTACCATCTTGAAATTAAATCAACTTTATAATTGCATGCAAAATTTCAGCTCAAAATAACATCGGTAAGCACCTTAATCGAACAAAGAAAGATATCTGGGACTAAAGTTTAATTTCTAACAACTTTCAATTCTTGGTGATCAAAGGTTTCGAAACTTTGGGTCTGGAACCAAAAGTTTCGTTACACTAAGTGTATTCCAAATACTCCATACTCAACCATTAATTAGATCCACTAAATGCATCAATCCTAGGCATATTTAGTAACATATGGCACATAATCAACAACGACACGGACATCAATCAAACTATAGGCATGCTCCCTAGGAAATGATTAACAACATATCAATCATGCTAGTACATGCTTCAACAATCCAAACAATTCCAAAGTTCAACAATTAACAATCAAACAATAATGATCTTATTACAACATAAACCAAAGTCTAAGTACACACTCCTCACATAGGTTGGGTTACACATTGCCATACCCAATTTGTTTGCCAAAAACATACCAAATTTAAAGTGATTCTTCCCCTTGGCTTCCTTGCCTCGAACGAAGCTCCAAGTGCCTTTATTTCTCTGCATGGATGAAAAGAGAGCTTAAGCAAACATGCTTAGTGAGGAAGCTCTACACAAATCATCAATGCATCTATTTAAAATCATGATGAAACCATAGTTTGTAATACATTGTTAAATCATGCATGCTAACATTTCATGCTCATGTTCTTTAAATCATATGCATCCTTGAGTTCACATAATCTTATCAAAACAATTTATAAATGATGTACAATGTCCATTTCAAATTCATGTATGTATATTGTCTTTCTAGTGACCACTTAATGTGAACCTTGAGTTCATCGAATACACGGATCCATTTTCTCATAACCGGAGACTCTTGGTCTCAACATGCCGCGGTCGGACACTTAGTCACCCATGTATACATGTTATCGCCCACTATGCACGGTTGGACACAAAGTCACCCTTGTTTACGTATGGGTCAACTATATGCACGGTTGGACACAAAGTCACCCTTGTTTACGTGTAGGCGGCTCTACCACGCACGGTTGGACACAAAGTCACCCTTGTTTACGTGTAGGCAATATTCTGTATTCTCAATTTTGTTTATAGTGCACTTAAGACAATCTTAATGACATGTCATTAGGATTCGAATCTAAAGTTAGTGTCACTAAGCCAATATCATAATTAAATATGCATGATAACTTGCTGCTCACAATGCATGCATAATATGTTCAAAAAATGAACCAAAACCATACTCAAAGGCACCATCATGTATAAGGCAATTAACCATAACTTGTTGCTCATAATGCATGCATAATATGTTCAACAAATGAACCAAAAGCCATGCCCAAAGGCACCATCATATAATAGGCAAATAACCATATTGTATCCCAAATCATTTCTCATAATTTTTCATAATCATGGATGCTAAATAAGCTATGCATTTCTGCAAGAAATTCTCATGTATGCACCATTTCAAATCATGCTCATGCATTTCCATAAATCTCATGCATTATCAACATAATGCCTTTATCAAATGTAGCCGAAACTTATATCGGTTTATCAAAAACAATTTCTTTACTTACTCTTGAACTATGGAAGGTTTTCACACTCTTCCATAGTCCCCCAAACTGAACCGTACCAAACGCGGTTAGCTTTATGTCCGAAAACACTCACCAACAAGCGAAACGAGCTTTCGCCGCTATCCGATGATCGCACCAATGCACCAGCAATCAAGCTTTTTCTTGTACCTCTTCTACAACATTAAAAACAGAGTATTCTCACATCATAACATGCTCAAACCAAAAACCATATCCGATCACCATTAAACTACCAAAAACTTAGCCGAAAAGACCAAAAACTAAGCCGAAACGCATCCGAACAACATCAGCACAAAACCTAATGAATCTAACATCTAATCCACCTCAATTATGATCCAAAAACACATCCAAACCATCCTTATACCTCCAGCAACATTTAAGCATCTAAAACAGCCCATAAAACAACCGAAGAGCACCTTAAAACTACACCGATTGCATTATTCCGGGATTAAATTAATGTGCTATCAAAAGAAGACTCAATTAATCATTAAATCGACATGAAAACATGATTGAATTCATCTAATTTCCAGCATTAAATGAGATCCAAAAAGATTTTACAAAAACATCACAAAATCACTAGATCTAACATTAAAAACATAGAATCAAGTTTTTATTCAAAGATTAGCAAGCTAATACTTGGGAATTTCAATAAAGAACCTTAGAAAAGAATAAAAATCTAGAAAATTACCTTCAAGATCTATTCAACAAAAATATGTAATTTTCCCCTTCTTGATTCCTTGCAATTTGATGTAGATTTGATGAAATTGATGCTTAGGTTTTGTAAAGGATGGAAAGATGATGCAAGTGATGTAATCTTTGTGGGAAAAGATGCAAAAATCAACATGGAATTGAAGAGAAAAGATGAAGAGAAAGTGAAGAGAAAATGAGAGAAAAGTGATTTTTGAGAAAAATGATTAAAAATCCAATTAAAGTCATTAAAAACACTTTTTGGTGAATAAATCATTATTAAAAATTAGAAATGGGTTTATGGCCCTCTAAGGATTCTAAGTTTAGCTTGCTTTTCAATTTAGTCACTAAAATAACATAATTTCCGAAAATCCAATCCAAAAATTACAAATTGGTCATTTATGCATAATTCAGCATAATTAAAAATCATTATAAAATCCAAATTATTTTTATTTTAATTTTGAAACATATTTTTAATATTTCAAACCACATTCCAAATTATTATTTTTATTAATTAAAAATATCCTTATTTTATTTTTCCCGAAATTAATGAACCGAAGAACCCGATTCGACCCGAATCGATTTCACCTAACTAAGCCTAAACTAATAACCCCAAAAACGGGATGTTACACCTCACTCGGTAGATGTGCGTAAAATTCTCGCACTATTGTTGCATTAGCCGGTCGTGGTTGTGTGCAGAAGAATTCTTATTCTTGGTATGTAATTTTGTCCATCAAGTAGCTGTCGTGGCCGAAATTCTCCTTTTTCCTGATTTGAAATCCTTGTTCTTCCCACAACTGTCAAGTGGCAAAAGAACGGTTGAATCTTTCAGCAACAGCGGCAGGAGAAAAGCGATTGTAAGTGGCATGGATGATTCTTGAATATTTAGGATGTTGGTGAGAGATTATTTGAAAATTGATCTGAAAAGATGCAAGAATGCAGGTAAAATTGCATAGAGTATTATGAGGAAGATTTGGCAAGATTAACAAAGAATGCAAAGTGAATAGTTTCAGCAAGGAAGTTGCTTATATAGGCCTCGACAGATATAGCCATTTGAATTTCTAGCTGTTTGGCTTTTCTGCCGTTTCAAATATTAACTATTGACATTAACTTTCGCGGCAGAAAATTCGACAAATAACCGTACCTTCATAGTGATTACCTATCGCATAGGGTATTGTAAAGCATCCAGGATCCTTCAACTTTGGTGGCATGCGGTGTTGTAGTATTGCCATGCATCCTTCAGTTGTTGTCACTGTTTCAAACTCATCAAGCCTCTTTCTTTTAGATATGATGCCTTTCAAGAATTTAGCATTGTTGGGCATCTGCTCAATTGCCTCAACAAAGGGTAAATTGATGTGGACTTGCTTTAGGATGTTTAGGAATTTCTTGAATTGATGGTCCTGTTTTTACTTTTTCAACCATTGTGAGAAAGGTGATGCTGGCCTCATCTCTTTCAGGGTCTTACTGGTTTGAAATTTAATACATGAAACCATTGTGTTTCTTACTATCTCGGTAGGTTGTTCAAGTGCTGCCGAGCTCTCCGCTGGGGTAGTATTCTCATGATCAGTTTGTTCAGCATCCAAGTCTTCTCTGTCTGATTCCTCATGGATTGCTGGCGGAACTTTGTTTGCTAGACTGTGATGCATGCTGAATATGCACAATTGAAGTGCAAGTGTACATGTCAAGTAATAAGTGATAAGTATTTATCGAGTTATCGTCTCCTTAGGGATTGGTGTACTTAATATGCTTTCTTCGGTCTTCTTGCTTCTGTAAAATGAAAGTAAAAATACAAATAAGTTGAGTGTTGCTTAAACTAAATAAACTAAACTAAATAAAGTGAGATCAAATATGATAGAGAGAGGATAGGATCCAGTTGTGTTGTATAGTGGATTTGATTGATCTGTTTTTTTTCAATACAATTATATTGCACTGCCTCGGCAGTACTGCAGATACTGTCTTCGGCAGCGACAATTTTCTCTGCTGCAACAATCCCTTGCTCCTGGGCAGATTTACCAAAGTTCGGCAAAGTGTCCTTGAATGGCTCAGCATATCCCTAAGTTGAAACACTGTTGAAGGTCATTCCTTGAAGATACCTCTCGGTGTTAATCAATTATAACCAACAACCAATCACACACTTCTTTTAGCTCTTGAAACTCTAATCTATTCCTAGGCCGAGTTAGTATCCTCCAACCAAGTCGAATATCACACTTACTCCTTTCGTGAGTTTAACTCTCCCGAGTCTAGACAAATTGATTACTTACAAACTTCCTTCCCGGGCTTGGATGCAAGAACAAATAATGGCAAAGAGTAAGGAAACTTTGATATTTTATTGCATAGAAACAAGAAACAAAGTACAATCTCCTCTCAAAAATATTCGACAACCTTCACCAAAACCCTAAGAGAACTTAGAACATGATGGGAAAATTTTTACCTAAGGTAAAAGCTCTCAAAATTCGGCTCTCCAAGTCGTCTTCTAACCCCTAGGATGGCTATGCCTTATATAGGTTTGGCCTAGGGCAAATCTTTCCTAAAGAGTAAGCAAACTTTGATATTTTCTTGTGTTGTTCAGCTCTGATTCTTGGGCTTCTTGTTCAGCAACCTTTTCCTCATATTTCTCATTCCATTGCCAACCATATTGTTTTTCTCCTTTGCTGCCTCAGCATCAGGTTCTACCTCGGCCTCATTCTGCTGCCTCGGCAATACTTGTTCTTGTAAAGATATGAAAATGCAGTAAAGTATGCCTTTTCTACAAATATAGTCTTTAAGGGTACAATCCCTAAATATGTCATATTAAGTACATGTATTGGTTCAAGTAGGTGTAAATTTGATGATAAGTGCCCATGAAAAGAGTAGAAAGTGATAGTGAGTTGAGCACTTATCACACCCTCAAACTCGAACTATTGTCTGTCCTCAAGCAATACAAACCATCAATTTTTCGAACTCTACTCTCTCTTGGTCTTACGTTTCCATCTATTCTCCCCACCATAACTATATCTCTCTTTTAGGATTAACCTTTCGGTTACCTAAGGGTGTACCTAGAAGACAAACTATAAGGTTAGTGTGTGTGTGCGTTTTTGTAGACAAGTTTGACTAAAATGCCTTCTTAAATAAACTCTAAGTTCAAGACAAGTAGACTTGGATTTAGTGTACTCTTCTTATAACAACAATTCTTTGAGCTAATTTCGGGCACCTCAAGTATTGTGTTTTCTATTTCTAACTCCTTATTCCTTTTTCTATTCTTTTATGCATTCTAGAGCCAATTTTGGGCACCTCTAGCATGAAGAAGAGTATTTCCTAGAGCCGATTATAGGCACCTCTAGTCACCTTTCCAAAGATCTAAGTCTTTATCACCTAAGTTCATTAAAAGAATTCTTATAGCCAAACAAGTCCCAAAAGTGTTTTAAAGTTTAATCATATAGTACGGAGAAAAATTTCTATTGCCTTAAAGAATAAACTAAGATAAAACTGATGAAGAGCAGTGCAAGAGTATGGAAACAGTTTCAAGTAAAGTGGTGGACATACTGTACTTGCATGTTCTGAATCATCTTAGTTAAAGATGCCAATTGTGCTGCCACGGAATTGTTGATTTCTAGTTCATTCATAGTGGCTTGGCGTCTTACTCCTTCTCGCCTAGAAGTAGGGAACTGAAAATTGTTCCTTGCGAGTTTGTTCAAAATTTCTATAGCTTCTCCCGGAGCTTTGTCAAGGAGTATACCATTTGCCGAGGCATCTAACATCATCCTTGTCGGGGCATTGGTAGCATTGTAGAACATGATTACTTGTGTCCATAGTGGAAATCTATGTAGTGGACATTTGTTTAGTAACTCTCTATAGCGTTCCCATGCCTCGTACACAAGTTCATCATCAGCCTATCGAAAAGAAGTAATTTTATTATGGATTTCATCATATAAGTTGGTAGGATTAAATCACATAATGAATTCTCGACATAGTTCACTCCAAGATCCTATAGATCCTGCCAGAATGCTATTTAATCAGGTCTTGGCCCTATCTCTCAGTGAATAGAGAAAAAGTTTTAATCTCAGGATATCTTTATGGATTACTAGAATTTTAAATGAGTTGTAGACTTCCATGAAGGACTTGAGATGTTGCTTGCCATCTTTAGTTGCAGACCCACTAAATTGTCCAATGGTATTAAGCATATTGAACATCATTAGTTTGAGTTTAAAGTGGGTTGCTTCTATCTTTGGTGTAACAACTCCAGGGTTCAATCCATTCAGATCTTGCACCAGAAAATCTCTAACAGTTAGTTGTCGCGGCAGTGGTTGCTATGTAAGGCTTCCATTGCCGACAGGTAAGTTCTGGTTTCCTTGATTTACTACCATGACTTCTTGGATCTATCTTCTCAACCCTTGGTAGGTTCCCTCGATTTCTGGATCAATCTAGTACAATGGATTGCTTGGGTTGGCCCTACTCTACACATAAAACAAAATAAATAAAATAAAATAAATAAAAGAACAAGAAAATAAAGAAAATAAAATTTAATTGTCAATCCCCAACAATGGTGCCAAAAACTTGATGCGTTCTATATATGTGCAATTTTAGTGTAAATGTACACATCAAGTAATAAAGTGATAAGCATTATCGTGTATCATCTCCAGAGGGATTGGTGTACTTAATATGTCTTATTTAATCTTATTGTTCTGTAAAAGTAAAATAAAAACACAAGTGAATTGGAGTTACGATTTAACTAAATAAAGCAATTAAAGAAAACTAAATAGATTGAGATCAAATTGAGAAAGAGGGCAGAATCCAGTTGTGTCGTATAGTGGATTTGATTTATCTATTTTTGTCCAATGCAATTTAACTATACTACCTCGGCAGTACTGCAGATTACTGTCTTCGGCAGCAGTAGTATTGTCTGCCACGACAATCCCTTGCTCTTGGACAGATTTACCAAAGTTTGGCAAAGTTTCCTTTAATGGCTCCGCTTATCCCTAAGTCGAAATACTGTTGATGATTAATCCTTGCTGATACCTTCCGGCGTTAATCAAATATAGCCAACAACCAATCCTACACTTCCTTTAGCTGTTGAAACTCCAACTATCCCTACGCCGAGTTAGTACTCTCCAATCAAGTCGAATACCGCACTTACTCCTTTCGTGAGTCTAACTCTCTCAAGTCTAGACAAATAGATTACTTACAAACTTCTCTCCCGAGCTTGGATACAAGAACAAAGAATGGAAAAGAGTAAGCAAACTTTGATATTTTATTGCATTGAAACAAGAAACAATATACAACCTCTTCTCACTAATACTCAACAACTTTCACCTAACCCTAAGAAAGCTTAGAACATGATGGGAAGAATTATTCCTAGGGTGAACTCTCTCAAATTCGGCTCCCATAGTCCCTTGGACAGCTATGCCTTATATAGGCTTGGCCTAGGCTAAACCTTTCCTAAATAGAGTGCAACCTGGAGTAGGGAACAAGTTATTTAGATAGGTTAAATATTTCCAAGTTTGATTCTTCTAGAAGGCTTTTCCACGCGGCCTTGTCTTTGGGCATTCCTTGTGTTGTCCAATTCAGATCCTTAGGCTTCTTGTCCAGCAACGTTCTCCTTATTTTTCTCCTCAGTTTGCCTACCATATTGCTATATTTATCCTCTGCTGCCTCGGCATCAGGTCGTGGCAATACTTTTCCTACAAAAACATAAAAATGCAGTAAAAGCATGCCTTTTCTACAAATATCATCTTTAATAGCATAATAATCCCTAAATATATCATATTAAGTACATGCATTGGTTCAAGTAGGTGTAGAATTGATGATAAGTGCCATTGAAAATTGTAGAAAGTGATAGTGAGTTGAGCACTTATCACCCGTTCAAATCCTCTTCTAGGAAATCTCTGATTGTGAGCTGCCGCGGCAGTGGTGGCGGTGGAAGGCCTCCATTGCCGGCAGGTAAATTATGTCCAGTTGGATTATCTATCGTAACTACTCGGATTTGTCTTCTCAACCTTCAACGTGTACGTTCAATCTCTAGATCTATCTCGTACAAAGGATTGTTGGGGTTTCCCTGGTCATACACCAATAAAACCAAAGTAAAATAAAAATAAAACTAACTAAAAGCAAGAATATAAAGAAAACAGAATTTAGTTGCTAATCCCTGGTAATGGCGTTAAAAACTTATTGCGTGTAAAAAGTGTGTAATTAGTGCAAGTGTACACGTCGTAAGTAATAAAGTGATAAGTATTATCGAATATTGTCTCCACATGGATTGGTCTACTCAATATGCCTTCTTTCACCTTCTTGCTCAGTAAAAGAAATAAAAACACAGATGAAGTTGGATATTCTGGAGTGAACTAAATAACTCGAATAATAAAGAAAACTAAATAATGAGAAAATAATCAGATTAAGAAAGTGGCCAGTATCTAATTGTGTTGTATTGTGGATTCAATTGACTTGTTTTTGTCCAATGCAATCACATAACACTGTAGTTTTACTGCCTCGACAGTGATGATGTTCGTCCGCCGCGACAATCCCTTGCTCTTGGGTGGACTTTACCAATATTCGGCAAACAGTCCTTTGATGACTCTGTTTATACCTAAATCAAAGTACTGTTGATGGCTAGTCCTTGATGATACCTCCCAACGTGAATCAATTATAATCACCAACCAATCTCAGACATCTTTTAGCCGCTGAAACTCTAACCTATCCCTAGGATGAGTTAATATTTTCCGGCTAGAAAAATACCGTACTTATTTCTTTCGTGAATCTAACTCTCCCAATATTAGATAAATAGATTTCTCACAAATTTCTCTCCCGAGATTGAATGCAAGAATAATGAATGGCAAAGAATCAACAAACCTTGATATTTTATTATATTGAAACAAGAAAATAAAGTTCAATCTCTTTTCAAAAATACTCTACAACTTTCACCTAAGCCTAAAGAAATTAGAATATAACGGAAAACAAAGAAAACTCTAAAATCTAAGGTGAATTGTTCTCTCACGTCCGACTCTCTATGTGTCTCTTGTCCTTGGGCGACACCTCCTTTATATTGGCTTGGCCTAGGGCAAACCTTTCTAAAGTAGGAATACAACTTGGAGTAAAACACAAGTTATGCAGATAATTAAAAAAGATAGTTGTTCTACTTCCTAGTTTATTCCCACAAGGATTTTTTTCCCGCGTGGCCTTTGACTTTGACTTTCTATGTGCTTTCCAGCTCCGATTCTTTTGTTGCTTGTCTACAAACGTCCACCTTATTTTTCTCTTCAGATCACCTAAAATATCGGTAGTTGTTCCTCAAGAGATGTCGCGGCCATCAGATATTATCGAGGCCTAAGATGCTACCGAGGCATCGGCTCTACCTGCAAATGCACAAAGGTGCATTAAAGCTTGTATTTTCTATAAATACCATCATTATCTATCTCAAAAGAAAAATATCTAATATCACACATTGAGTTCATGCTTTAGTCCAAGTAGTTGTAGATTGAGTGATTATTGCCCATGAAAGGTGTAAAAAGTGATAGTGAATTAGGCACTTATCATAATTTCAGCTTAAGGTTATCGGTTGAGACTCCCGATAGCTTAAACGAATTACAAATTTCCAAAAAGGATTTAAGATGTTGTCAAGCATCTTTATTGGCCGAACCCCAAACTGGCCTAGGGTGTTGATCCTATTGAACATAATTGGTTTTAGTTCGTAGTGCTCTTCATCTATGTTAGGCATCAAAACATCATGAGTTAATCCATCTAAATTTTCTACTAAATAATCTCTAACGGTTCGAGCGCATTCCTGTCTTAGAATATTTACTGGATCAACAACTGCAAAAGCACCTCGATTGTTTGCCGCGGCGATATTCATTCCTGCGTTGTTTTGTCTGCCAGGTTCTACGTTCATTCTTTGGCGTGCCCCACAATGCATGTAATAAAAGTACAATTAAGTGAAAGTGTACACATCGTCAAGTAATAAAGTGATAAGTATATCGTGTATCGTCTCCACAGAGATTAGTATACTTAATATGTCTCCCCTTGTTCCCTTGCTCATGAAAAATAAAGTAAAAACACAGATAAGTGGATTTGTTTAACTAACTAAATAATTAAATAACAAAACATAAAATAAAGGATTGAGAACGATATAGAGAAAGTGGGTAGGATCCAGCTACGTCAATTAGTGGATTCGATTGATCTTCTTTTTGTCCAATGTAATTACACAATACTGCTTCGGCAGTACTGCAGATACAACCTCGTCAGTACTGCAGATACAACCTCGGCAGCGTTAGTGTTCTCTACCGCGGCAATCTCTTGCTCTTAGGCAGATGCATCAAAGTTCAGCAAAGCGTGCGTAGTTGACTCCGCTTATCTCTAAGTCAGAGTGCTGTTGATGACTGGTCCTTGACGATACCTCTCGGCAAAAATCAACGATAATCACCAACCAATCCAACACTTCTTTTAGCTGCTGAAACTCTTAACCTATCTATAGGCCGAGTTAGTGTCTGCAACACCGTACTTATCCTTTTCGTGAATCTACACCTCTCGATGCTAGATAAGTATATTACTTACAAACTTCTCTCTCGAGCTTGAATGCAAGAACAAGGAATAGAAATAGGATAAAGAAACTTTGATATTATTATTGCATTAGAACAAGTAACAAAAAACAATCTCCTCTCAGTAATATCTACAACCTTCACCTATACCTAAGAATAATGTCGATAGGTACAATTCTTAGGGGGAATGGTTTATCTAAAATCGGCTCTCTAAACAATATGGAAGGCTAGGTTATATATAGTCTTAACCTAGTGCAAACTTTTCCTAAATAGATTCTAACTTGGAGTAAGGAACAAGTCTTCTTCAAGAGATCTGATATTTTCAAGTTTGTCGCCTTCTAGAAGGATTTTCCCGTTTGGTCTTTGACTTGGGCTTTTAGTGCGCTAGCTGATGAGTGCCTAAAAGGTAGTAATTTACTACCCTTCTTATGGTACTCTATGCACCTATTATATACCCCTTTGAACCGAATCATGTACTCTGCGCTCAAATATTGGATATTCCATTATCACCACATACAAAGCTAATATTTATAGAGAATGCAGATATTATTACAATTTCTATACATGCAGGAATATCCAGAGCCGAAGCAGCAGAAAAGCTATATTGAGGCCGAGGCAAAAGACCGTCCGTTGTAGAATTCAGTGTGGCAACACCAACAATGGAGGCGCATCAGAAGATAAAAATATAAAGAATATTCTGGAAGACACAGCGCATCAATCGGACTAGGCTAGCGTGCTCAAAGCCCAATTCAAAGACCAAGCGGGAAACCCTTTCTAGAAGGCGATAAACTTGGAAATATCAGAATCCTTGAAGAAGACGTATTCCCTACTCCAAGTTGAAGTCTATTTAGAAAAGGTTTGCCCTAGGTTAAGACTATAAATATACTAGCCGCCCATATTGTCTAGGAGAGACGATTTGTGGAGAAAACCTTTCCTCCCTAAGAATTGTACTTCCACGATAACATGTTCTAAAGTTCTTAGGGATAGGTGAAGGTTGTTGATATTAGTGAGAGGAGATTGATTCTTGTATTCTTGTTCTTATGCAATAAAATCAGAGTTTGCTTATCCTATTGTCATTCCTTGTTCTTGTATCCAAGCCCGAGAGGAAAGTTTGCAAGTAATCTATTTATCTAGAATCGAGAGGTGTAGATTCACGAAAGGGGTAAGTATGGTGTCGACGACACTAACTCGGCCTATACCCTTGTGGAGGCACTAAGGGGTAGGTTAAGAGTTTCAGAAGCTAAAAAAAGTGTTGGATTTGTTGGTGGTTAGTTTTGGTTTACGCTGAGAGGTATAGTCAAGGACCGAGCATCAACAGTACTTTGACTCAGAGATGAGCGGAGTCATTTACGGAAACTTTACTGAAATTTGATACTTCTACCCACGAGCAAGAGATTGCCGCGACAGAGGAGCACTAGCATTGCCGAGGCAGTATCTGCAGTACTATCAAAGAAGTGTTGTGGGATTGCATTAGACAAGAAGGAGATCAATTGAATCCACTACATTGATACAACTAGATCCTACCCGCTTTCTCTATAATCGTTCTCAACTCTTTATTTTATGTTTTGTTATTTACTTATTTAGTTAGATAAAACAAACCATCTTGTTTGTGTTTTTATTTTATTCTCAGGAGCAAGGGAACGAAGGAAGACATATTAAGTATACCAATCCCTGAGGAGACGATACACGATATACTTATCATTTTATTACTTGACGACGTGTACACTTGTACTCAAAATAGCGCTTATACAACGTCTATCAAGTTTTTGACGCCGTTGACGGGGTTTGGCAACTGAATTATGTTTTCTTTAATTTTCTTGCTCTTTAATTATTAGTTATCTAACTTTAACTTTAGTTTTATTCTATTTTTGTTTTTATTAATTTTTATTTATGTGGTTTATGACCAGGGCAAATCCGAGTGAACCATTGTACGAGTTGGATCCAGAGATTGAACGTACAAGACAAAATCTAAGACGAAATTTGTTCCAAACTATGGACAATCCAGTTAGAGGACCTGTTGATCATAATGTCCTACCGCCAGCAATGCAACAGCAGGCAATGCCGCATCTATTGCCGAGGCAGCCAACTGTAAGAGATTATCTAGTGGAAGATCTGAATGGACTAAACCCTGGCGTAGTTACCCCGGAGATCAAAGCAACTCACTTTGAGCTTAAACCAGTGATGTTCAACATGTTGAACACAATTGCACAATTTGGTGGGTCTGCTACAGAAGATGCAAGGCAGCATCTTAAATCCTTCATGGAAGTGTGCAACTCGTTTAAGATTCAAGGAGTCCATGAAGATATTTTGCGCTTAAAATTGTTCCCCTATTCACTGAGGGATAGGGCGAAGACTTTGTTGAATGGAATCCCAGCAGGATCAATTGGATCTTAGGAAGAACTTTTCCGAGAATTCATTACGAGGTTCAGTCCAACAAATCTTTATGACCGCATTCTTAATGAAATTACATCATTCCGGCAAGATGAAGATGAACCGATGTACGAAGGAATGGGAACGTTACAGAGAACTATTAAATAAATTCCCCTTACATGTTTTTCCCTTGTGGACGCAAGTTTCCATGTTCTACAATGCTACTAATGCTTCCACAAAGATGATGCTAGACGCTTTCGCAAATCGGACACTTTTAGATAGAGCACCCGCTGAAGCCATTGAAATTCTGAACAAACTCGCAAGGAACGATTTCCAATTTCCCACATCACGACAAGGAGGAATGAGACGTCATGCCACAGACCATGAATTAGAGACATCAAGTTCCGTGGCACCACAATTGGTTTCTCTGACCAAGATGGTTTAGAATATGCAGAACCAAAGAAGTATACATGAGGTTAAGCCAGTCAACTCATCATATTTTATGCTAGATGAGGAGACCGGACTATATGTTAGAAATTATAATAGAAACAATCCAATGATATCCAACAATTATAACCCATCTTGGAAAAGGCATCCGAACTTCTCTTGAAGTAACCCTAAAAATACCTTGAATCTAACTACCCAAACCCCTAGATTTTAGCATCAGAACCAGAACCTGCCGCAGCAGAACACTCAGCAGCCCATGTCGCAGCAGCAGGTACAACAACAACAATCTCTGAATGCACTGGCCGATTCTCTCACAACATTCATGACAAAAACTGATGCCTACATGATGGAGAATAGCCGCTTCATGAAGCGTACTGATGACTTCATGAACAGAACGAAGATGAGACTGCAGAACCAGGAGGCTGCAATAAAATCCCTAGAAACCCAGGTTTGTCAATTTGCCCAATGGCAAAATACTCGACCACCTGGAGGTTTACCTAGAAATATTGAAGTTGCTAAGGTATTAGGCCACGAGCAATGTAAAGTAATCATCACCAGAAGTGGCCTACAGTTGAAAAATAAAGAGGGAACCTCAACTGAAAGAGTCCAACCAGAACAACAACTACAGGAGGACTCAGAGGCTGAGCAAGACCCTACCGAAAGCTCTGCCACGGCAAAAGAACCAGCAGTATCAAAACCCACTGCCAAGGCAACTGCAAAAAAATTCAACCCAAGTATAAAACTCAATATCCAAGGAAACCTGGAGAACATCAGACCACCACCTCCTTTTTCACAAAAGTTAAAGAAGCAAAAACAGGACCACTAATTTCAGAAGTTCCTAGATATCTTGAAACAGGTCCATATTAACTTGCCCCTAGTTGAGGCAATTGAACAAATGCCCAACTACGCCAAGTTTTTAAATGACATAGAATCCAAACGACGACGGCTAGGTGAATTTGAAACGGTGGAAGCTACTGAAGGCTGCATGGCAATGTTACATAATCACATGCCACCTAAACTAAAAGATCCTGGCTATTTCACAATTCCTATACAATTGGAGATGGTTATAGAGGAAAGGCCCTATGCGACTTGGGAGCAAGCATTAACTTAATGCCCTAATCAGTTTTTTAGAAACTCGGAATTGGACGGGAGAAACCAACAACAGTATTGCTCCAACTTACGGATCGGTCTTACGTGCATCTTGAAGGCAAAATCGAGGATATTCTGGTGAAAGTTGATAAGTTCATCTTCCCTGCCGACTTTCTTGTCCTTGACTGTGAAGCTGACGACAATGCACCGATCATATTGGGTCGACCTTTCCTTTCTACTGGATGCACTATCATTGATGTGGAGAATGGCGAACTCACAATGCGAAAAAATGATCAAAAAATCAAGTTGAATGCCTTCCACAATCTGCCAAATTTAGACGCTCGAGCAGAATGTAAGGCTCTCCATACACCTAATAAGGGTACTAAAATATCCTACCTGGGCAGCAGGCTCGGCAGACTATTCGGTAAAAAAATGAAACCCAAAGGAGAAGCCGAATTCACCAAAGGAATTGGCCAACTCATGTAGACAAACACGGGCCAGAAAGAGATAGCAAAAATAGGAGATACATTCACATGCACTCCACAAGTAACCTAATCTCTTCCCTTCAGTTTTAATTATTATATTAGGATTAGTATATACAATATTATTTTCAGCATTATCTATTTTTAAGTATTATATTATTTTCAGTATTTTGTTATTTTACTTTATGATCAGCAAATTGTTATTTTTAGTATTTTGGATTCAGTGTTTTTAATTTTTAATAAAGTGATTAATGTAGGAAAATTTTGCCACAGTAGGAAGTCTGCTGCCGCGGTAGCACTGTGTAAGAGTCGCAGAATTACCAATGGGCAGAAACAGTGTAACGGCTATCTACCGAGAAATCCGCCGCGCCAGTAACTGTGCATCCAGGAAGTAAATGCCTAACGACTAATATTTTAACAGTCATATTTTTACAGCCTATATAAGTAGATTCACTGCTGAGCATTATTTACTTTGCATTCTTGTTATCCTTACTTACTTTCACAATCTTGCTCTCACTACTTCGTGCAATTTTCAGAATAATCTCGATTCACTCCAGAAATTCTCAAACCACCGTAAACGAATAGTTCTATGGCTTATTACACAAGATTTTCTCCATCCACTGTTGCTGAAAGATTCAACCGATCATTTGTTGCTCGACAACTATGGGAAGAGCAGGGATTTCAATAGAACAATGAAATGAACTTCGGCATTGAACCATACTTATTTGACAAGATTCAACATCAGGATTGGGAGGTTTTTTGTCTACAGCCTCAAGCAGAAAATGCCATAATTGTACGGGAATTCTATGCACGTGGGCCGAGCAAGGACACTTTTTTTGTCCACTGCCGAGGCAAACCTGTACAACTTGATGCCAAAGTCATCAATGACTTTTACGATCTCACACCCACACGAGATGATCATGCCGACTACGCAGATAGTATCACCACTCAAGACTATGAGGAGATTAAGGATGAGCTTTGTTATAGCAACACTTCATGGAAAACTGGTGCCCACAAGGGTTTAGTAACATGGCAGAGTTTAATACCCGAAGCCAAGATATGGTGTACGTTTGTCAAAAGACGACTTATCCCAACTTCCCACAATAGCACAGTGGATCGCAAAAGACTGGCACTGATCCAGTCCATCATCAAGAAGAGAAGCATCAAAATAGGAGAGATCATCCTTCACGAAATCCATGAATACGGTAAGAAGGAACGCAAACCACTATACCCTGTTTAATCTCTGCCTTGTGCATTAATGTAGGAGTTCCAATCGAAGATACGGACGAATACACGCCAACTAAGCAAGGGTGGACAAGAGATTTCTGCCATCGAGTTATGCAGATAACACATGTAGAGCCTGTTCAGGCAACACCGCAGCAATTCACTACCGACTTCACCACCGAAGGGCAGTATTCAACAGAAGCCCCAACATCTGCCGAACTGACTGCCGGAGCAGACCCATACCAAGAGATTTTACAAAAGATGGCAGCCATAGACCTTCGCCAACAACGATATATGGAATACCAATGCGATTTTCAACACGTCTCTAGCCAACATGATGATGCAGAGCTTTCCACAGCAAGGGGCACAATTTCCTGAATTCCCAGCCAATATGTTCATCACCATCGCCCCTTATATTGATAGAACACCTGCCCCAAGACTGCAACCATCTTTCCAGCCACGGTCGCACCAACAGTACTATGCTACCGGACCGTCCAGACCAACAAGGTCTGCCGGAGTATCATCTACTATCCAAAGGCCATCCAAGAGGCGGGTTTTCCTCAACTCTCCCCAAAGAGAATCAATTCCTATGCGCAGTCTCAACAGGGATACGTTATCTCGCGAGATTGATGAATACCACAGTTCATCCTATGAATTAGTAATACCCACTGCCACAGAAGGAGACGGAACAAAAATCATGGACACTAACGAAGAAGGGAATGAGGTTATAGCGTCGACACACCGTACACCACCCAACAGAGTGCAGCCGTATCGGCAGGCAAAATAACATCAATCACCGGGACAAGAATCCAGGAGAAAGGCACCAACAGCAAGGCCTAGGAGAATGATCCATACAAGCAGCTCCTCGGAGTCATTATAAATAATGCCTTACTGCTCTCATCTTTTTAAATATTTAATTGTTGTTTGCTTTATATTTTGAGCATTGAGGATAATGCTCGGTTTGAGTTTGAGGGAGATTGAAGGTGCAGAAGCACTGTCGAGGTTATCCAATGCCGCGGCAATACCATAAAAGGGAGTAAACTTTTACCGATTTTTTTTCTCTTTTCTTGAATTTAAGTTTGTAATCTTGTACTGCCTTATGTCAGCTTTGCTTTAGTTTACTCCTTTAAGGCTATAGAAATTTTTCTCCTTACCATGGCCAAGTACTGTTTTGAAGGTATAACCATAGGATACTCATAGAATAAAACTTAGAAGCTTACTTTAGGGTTAGACAAAAAAAATAAACACTTTTTGGACTTGTTTGATTTAGGAGTTCTTTTAATAAACTTAGGTGATAAAGACTTAGAACTTATTGGAAAGATAACTAGAGGTACCTATCACCGGCTCTAGTTTTTCTCTACTTCGTACTAGAGGTGTTCGAAATTGGCTTTAGTATGCTAAATAGGAGCTACGAAAGAAAAAGAATAAATAAGAAAAAGAAGAAAATAAAAAACACATATCTTGAGGTGCCCGAAATTTGCTCAAGACTTGTTGTTTTAAGAAGATAGCTAATTCAAGATTCTACTTATCTTGAACTTAGAATTTATCTAAGAAAGTCTTGAATCAGCCTTGGCCATTAAACGCACATACTCACCTAGCCCTAGAGTTTGTTTCTTAGTAGAAGTCCTTGGGTAAACTAGTGGCTAACACGGAGAGATAGACATGACCATGGTGGGGAGATTCGATGGAAGAGTAAGTGTAACATCCCGTTTTAGGGGGTTATTAGTTAGGCTTTAGTTAGGAGAATTCGATTCGGGTTGAATCGGGTTCTCCGGTTCATTATTCCGGGGAAAATAAAATAAGAATATTTTATTTTGGGAAAAATAATAATTTTTAGAATATGGCTTAAAGAATATTAAAATATGTTTCAAAAAAATTAAAAGAAAGTAATTTGAATTTTTATATTGAATTTTAATTATGCTTAATTATGTATAAATGACCAATTTGTAATTTTTGGAAAAATTGGAGGACTTATTTTGTAATTTTCGAAAAAATTGTGATTTTAGTGATTAAATTGAAAAGCAAGTTAAACTTAGAATCCTTAGAGGGCCATAAACCTATTTTAATTTTTAATAATGATTTATTCACCAAAATGTTTTTTAATTACTTTAATTAAAGATGATAAATCATTTTCTCTCAAAACTACTTTTTTCTCTCATCTTTTTCTCTCATTTTCTCTCCATTTTCCTTCATCTTTTCTCTTCAATTCCTTGCTGATTTTTGCATCTTTTTCCACAAAGATTACATCATTTTAATCATCTTTCCATCCTTTACAAAACCTAACCATCAATTTTATCAAATCAACATCAAATTGCAAGGAATCAAGAAGGGGAAATTCTATCTTTTTGGTGAATAGATCTTAAAGGTAATTTTCTGGATTTTTGATTCTTTTCTAAGGTTTTTTATTAAAATTCCCAAGTATTAGCTTGCTAATCTTTGAATAAAAACTTAATTCTATGTTTTCAATGTTAGATCTAGTGATTTTGTGAATGTTTTTTTGAAATCTTTTTGGATCTCATTAAATACTGGAGTTAGATGGATTCAATTATGTTTTTATGTTAATTAAATGATTAATTGAGTCTTCATTTAATAGCACATTAATTTAATCCCAGAATAATGCAATCGGTGTTGTTTTAAGGTGTTTTTCGGTTATTTTAGGGGCTGTTTTAGGTGCTTAAATGTTGCTGGAGATATAAGGATGGTTTGGATGTGTCAGATGTTAGATTCATTAGGTTTTGGGTTGATGTTGTTCGGATGCATTTCGGCTTAGTTTACGGTCTTTTTGGCTAAGTTTTCGGTAGTTTTATGGTGATCGAATATGGCTGTTGGTTTGAGCATGTTATGATGTGACAATGCTCTGTTTTTAATGTTGTAGAAGAGGTACAACAAGGTGCTTGAGTGCTGGTGTGTTGGCGCGATCATCGGATATCGACAAAAGCTCATTTCGTTTGTCGATGAGTGTTTTTAGGACTTAAAGCGAATCGTATTGGTATGGTTCTGTTTGGGAGACTATGGAAGAGTGTGAAAACTTTCTATAGTTCAAGAGTAAGTGAAGTAAATGTTTTTGATATTTTAACATGAGCTTCGGCTACATTCGATAAAGACATTGATGTTGGTAATGCAATGAGATTTTTTGGAAATGCATAAACATGATTTTCAATTTGTGCATGCATGAGATAATTGCTGAAAATGCATGGTCTAAAATGACATACATTGTTGAGGAAAACATGGAAAATGAATTTGAAATATATGTGGTTATTTACCTTCAAATTAAGGGTGCCATTGGGAATGAGTTTCGGTTCATTGTTGAGCATATTATGGATGCATTATGAGCTGAAAATGAATTGGAATATTATGTGGTTATTTGCCTTGAAATTGATGGTGCCGTTGGGCATGACATTTGGTTCATTTGTGAACATATTATGCATGCATTATGAGCAGCAAATTATCATGCACATTTGATTATGATATTGGCTTAGTGGCACTAACTTTAGATTCGAATACGAATGACATGTCATTAGGATTGTCTTAAGTGCACTATAAACATTATTGAGAATAAAGAATATTGCCTACACATAACAAGGGTGACTTTGTGTCCAATTGTGCGCGGTAGAGCCGCCTACACGTAAGAAGGGTGACTATGTGTCTAATCGTGCGTGGTAGTGCTATAATGGTGACTTCGTGTCATGTCAATGGTGACTTCGTGTCATGTTAATGGTGACTTGGTGTCATGTCAATGGTGACTTGGTGTCATGACGAGACTAATGGTTTCTAACAATGGATCCGTGTATTCGGTGAACTTAAGGTTCACAATAAGTGATCACTAGAAGCCAATATGCATACATGGATTAAAAGAGAACATTGTGTATCATTCATGAAATGTATTGATAATGTTGAACATACTCAAGAAAGTGATTTAATATTATAGACATGGACGTGAAATGTGAGGCATGCATGTTTTTAATGATGCATTGCAAACTATGGTTTCATTATGGTTTTAAAAAGATGCATTGATGATCTTGTGTAGATCTTTCTCACTAAGCATGTTTGCTTAGGCTCTCTTTTCATCTTTGCAGAAAAATAAAGGCACTTGGGGCTTTGTTCGAGGCAAGGAAACCAAGGGGAAAGATTACTACAATTTGGTATGTTATTGGCAAATAAATTGGGGCATGGCAATGTGTAACCCAACCTATGTGAGGAGTGTGTACTTAAACTTTGGTTTATGTTGTAATAAGATCTTTGTTGCTTGTTTGTTAATTGTTGGACTACGGAATTGTTTGGATTGTTGAAGCATGTACTTGCATGATTGTTATGTTTTAATCATCTTCTAGGAAGCATGCCTATAGTTTGGATGATGACCGTGACGTTGTAAATCATATGTTATAATTTGATAATTATGCATAGGATTTATGCATTTAGTTGGAAGTGATTAATGGTTGTGTATCGTATTGTTAGTATTCACTTAGTGTAACGGAACTTTAGGTTCCAGACCCAAAGTTTCGAAACCTCTGGGAAGGTTCCGAATCCATTGTCAAATAGTTTCTAAACCTTCAAGAAGTTTTGAAACCTTGCGGGCAGTTTCAAATCTGGAAAGATACTAGACGCGAAAAGTTTCGAAACTTTCCAGGAAAGTTTCGAAACCCTTTTCAAAAAGTTTCAAAACCTTCTAGAAGGTTTCGAAACCTTTGACTACCAAATATTGAAAGATGCTGGAAATTATATTTTAGTCCCGAATATCTTCCTTTGTTCGATTAGGGTACCTACAGATGTTATTTTGAGCTGAAATTTTGCATGCATGCATAAAGTTGATTTAATTACAAGATGGTTAACCTAATTTGGATAAATTCCTTGTATTTTGGAAGATTTATATTTTGGTCCCTAAATTAGAGAAACATTCAATTGATGATGTTAGAATGATCCGTTTGAGTTGAAATTTATCGAGAAGGACACTTGAGGGTTTAATTCAAATTTGATGAAAAGAATTCATACTTTATTAATGGAATTTAAAAGTTTTACGTTTTAGTCCTTAGTTTACTTAAGTGTTTAATCGGATGATCGTTTATGATTGGTTTGTTTCCGTTAATGCCTCGTATGAGACCTTGACATATAGGAATAAGATTATCCATCTAGAAAAGATAAAATAAAAAAATATAACGGTTTTAGGGTTGTTTATCAAATCGGACCTTTGCAGGTTTGGTTTGATATTCCCCGTGTAACCTATTAGTGTCGGTTCCGTCTAGGCCAGGCTAAGGGGGTTACATTTGATGGTATCATAGTTAGGTTTGTAAAGTGTGTAGTTGGTTGTTTAAAGCATGTATAAGATTGCTAAGTTATATGTTTAAATATGCGATTGATCATGATATGTGTGATTAAGCATGATATGTTGTTGGAGTGTAAAAATCTATTCGTGATGATTGTACTTTGATTAATGATGGTTAAAATAGGGTTATCGGTTACACATTGCCAATGCCAACACATTTTCAGGTGCTCTATAGTTTTTCCCTTGGATCTTTCCCGAATGTAAGTCTAATATGTATTGATACCATATGTTTAATTTCATATTTAAATTTTTTGGAATATGTTTATGAGACGTAAGTCACGAGCTACTGTTGGTATGAACATTGATGGTCAAGAATTGAGGATGAAACGACTGCTAGGGAAGAGTAAATTCTTCCTCATCGGTGAGTGTGCCTCCGGTTATACGAGAAGGCCAGTTTAGGATGTTGCACCGTTCGTTCGGGTGTATTTAGTTTGCTGAAGTCGGTACGGCTGTTGTTAATCTAACTAAGGAGTAGATAACAAGTTGGTAGTTGAAGTTGTTGGAATTGAGGATGTTATTCGTGAGTGTGAACAATAATCATGCATAGAGTAAGAGCACATATATGTATATATCTATAGATAATGTATGACATGCATGCATTCTTGAGCATGACATTAAAAATTGTATTTACATGCACATGCACTTGCGTAGGCATTTATAAGGGCATACAGGAAATTATGCATATATTTGTTCACACTTGCGAGTAGCTCATTGAGGGTGTAAGTGGAGTGTGGATGTTTCTTTTAGGGTGAAGGTGTGGAAAAAAAAAAGGTTTTCTTTTGGTGTTGAGCTGAATGTGTAGTGAGCAAACTACCCTTTTGGTTAGAGAATAGTCTTGGATGAAGAATGAGTGGTTGGTCTCAGAGTTGTGAATGTTTGAAACCGAGGTAAATACCCTGAGTTATGGTTAGTTTGAGTTGGTCAATAATAAAGGTAAGGCTGAGTTTTGCGGATTCTTTCTAGTTAAGATTTGGAGGTTGTAAGAAGGTTGCAGCATGTTTTGTAGAGAAAGGCGGGTTGATGTTATTCTGAGTGATGTGAAATTATTTTGTGGAAATTATATGAATTCTTGTAATGTGGTTAATGTGCAGTTAGATCGGGGGTTGTGATCGATCTTGTATGGTCAGGATGAAAGTAAAATATGAGATATGTATTGGTATGAGAGTTATGATATTGGGGGTTTAAATCATGGGTTGTTGTGACCTTGAGGGGTTTGGTTGTAATATAAAGGAGGAAAATGTACATGTTGGGTTTACAGGATGTTAAGTTGGATGTACCTCGAGTAAAGTTAGTTTTTGATGATGTTTGAAGTGGTGTATCGAGGACTGCTGAACAATTTATGGTATGTATCGATTGTTTAGTCTTATGGGTTTGCTTTTACCGAAAAGTATTTTGAGGTTTTGTGTTCGGTGGGTTCGTGTTTGTGGATATTTCATCAATATGGTTACCACTTTGGCAAGGTTATAAAATAAGAGATGTTGGAGCTAGTGGAAGGACTAGTTTTACAAGTTTGGATTTTGTTATGGTATAGTTAATGTAAGAGTTGGTTTATCGATGAGTTGATAATGGGAAGGAGATTTGGGTTAAGTGTCAAGGCACTTAATGGTATGTAGATTTTAAAGTTTGAACCATGGTGTTGAGTTGATTATGGTGGCTAAACCTTAAGTTGGTAAGTTTCTTGTATGTTATGTTTTGTGGAATGTTAGCAATCAGGGATGACTTGGCTTACATAAGAATGCTTGCAATGAGAGTTTGTTATGTGGGGTAATCCAGGGTTGTTGTAAAGTTACGAGGGAAGATGTTCGGTTAACCTATAGGGAGACCTAGTTAAATGGTGGATTTATGAGGGAACTCTACCTTTGTAAAGTTGATCGGGGACAAGTCATGGCAAAGTGTTTGTTGAGGGTCTAGTGAAGGATATGTTCTTGGCAAGGTTTAGTTTTGTGTTGAGAAT
The DNA here is from genome assembly GCA_035048815.1 of Abelmoschus esculentus. NCBI lineage: Eukaryota > Viridiplantae > Streptophyta > Magnoliopsida > Malvales > Malvaceae > Abelmoschus > Abelmoschus esculentus. The sequence goes on from JAUCBN010000021.1 coordinate 4,648,114, forward strand.
CTTTTTGTGTTATGTGAACCGCATGGTTGTTTCGAAAGTGTCGAGCTGGAATGGTATCTTGATCAGGGCTTATGGTAATCTTTTTCCATGGGTTGGTGGTAAGTGTTGTGGTAGGAGTTGGGAAAACATGTGTTTTTGACTAAGCTTGTTTGGATTATGTTTGAATCATATGTAAATGTTTATCTTGCTGATAAGGTAAGAGTGAGTATCAATTTTCTTTGGGTTATTATTAGTATTAAAGGTGCCAAGTTTGAAGTCGAAAAGAATCATCATAAGTTTAGTAGTAAGTTCTATGGATGGTATGGAGTTTTCTTATGAGGGTTGTTGGATCAATCGTTTGTTTGAGTACGGTTTTCTTGGGTTTCTAAGTCCCATTGGAAAGATGAGCGAGTGGTGTATCTATAATATGTTAAGATTTGAGAGTTTTAAGACCGACATAGGTTGTCGTTTGGATGTTGGGTTTTATCATTCATACGTAAATGGATGATATGTTGTGATGTTATGATATGGTTTATATGACTCATAATGAAGTTGTTGTTGTTGTTGGGGTTTGCTTAAGATAATGTTAACAATTTTGTGCAAGTTAGTTTGAAGTTTGTTGTGTGGAGTGGAGGTTGGTGAAAGGCTTAGTTGGTTACCTGGTATGTGGGAGGATGTCAAAATTAAGGTTTGTAATCCCCTTAGCCTGGCCTAGACGAAACCGGCACTAATGGGTTACACGGGGAATGTCAAACCAAACCCGCGTAGGTTCGATTCGATAAACAACCCTAAAACCGTTACAATTTTTTTTATTTTATCTTGCCTAGATGCGCAATCTTATACCTACGTGTCAAGGTCTCATACAAAGCATTATCGGTAACACATCAACTAACAACAAACATCCGATTAAACACTAGCATAGATTAAGGACTAAAACGTAAAACTTTTAAGTTCAATTAGTAAAGTAGAAATTCTTTCCATCAATGATCAATTAAACATACAAGAGTTCCTCACAGCAAATTTCAACTTAAACGGGTTATTTTAACATCATCAATTACATGTTTCTCTAATTTAGGGACCAAAACGTAAATCTACTAAAATACAAGGACTTCATCCAATTCAGGTTAACTATCTTGAAATTTAATCAACTATATGCATTCATGCAAAATTTCAGCTCAAAATAACATCTATAAGTATTTTAATCGAGCAAAGGAAGATATTCAGGACTAAAATATAATTTCTAGCAACTTTCACTTCTTGGTGATCAAAGGTTTCGAAACCTTCCCAGAGGTTCCGAAACTTTTTGTAAAAGGTTTCGAAACTTTCCTGGAAAGTTTTGAAACTTATCGGGTCCAGTAGCTTCCTAGAATTGAAACTGCCCGCAAGGTTTTGAAACCTCATGAAGGTTCCGAAACTATTTGACAAAGGTTTCGGAACCTTCATCCAAAGATTTCGAAACTTTGGGTCTGGAACCAAAAGTTTCATTGCACCAAATGCACACCAACTACTCAATACTCACCCATTAAATACCATCACTAGACGCATCAGTCCTAGGCATAATTAGCAACATAAAGCACATAATCAACGTTACGGACACCAATCAAGCTATGGGCATGCTCCCTAGGAAAATATTAACAACATATCAATCATGCTAATACATGCTTCAACAACTCAAACGATTCCAAAGTTCAACAATTAACAACCAAACGATAATGGTCTTATTACAACATAAACCAAAGCCTAAGTACACACTCCTCACATAGGTTGGGTTACACATTGTCTTGCCCAATTTATTTGCCAAAAACATACCAAATTCAAGTGAATCTTCCCCTTGGTTTCCTTGCCTCAAACGAAGCCCCAAGCGCCTTTATTTTTCTGCAGGGATGAAAAGAGAGCTTAAGCAAACATGCTTAATGAGGAAGCTCTACACAAATAATCAATGCATCTTTTTAAAATCATGATGAAACCATAGTTTGTAATACATTGTTAAATCATGCATGCTAACATCTCATACTCATGTTCTTTAAATCATATGCATCCTTGAGTTTACATAACCTTGTCAAAACAATTTATAAATGATGCGCAATCTTCTTCTCAAGTTCATGTATGTATATTGGCATTCTAGTGACCACTTAATGTGAACCTTGAGTTCACCGAATACACGGATCCATTAATAGAGACCATTGTCTCGACATGACACGAAGTCACCATTGACATGACCCAAAGTCACCATTAACATGACACGATGTCGCCTTCAGCACTACCACGTACGATCGGACACATAGTCACTCTTGTTACGTGTAGGCGGCTCTACCACGCACGGTTGGACACAAAGTCACTCTTGTTACGTGTAGGCAATATTCTATATTCTCAATTTTATTTATAGTACACTTAAGACAATCCTAATGACATATCATTCGTATTCAAATCTAAAGTTAATGTCACTAAGCCAATATCATAATCAAATGTGCATGATAACTTGTTGCTCACAATGCATGCATAATATGTTCAATAAATGAACCAAAACCCATGCCCAAGGCACCATCATATATAAGGCAATTAACCATATTGTATTCCAAATCATTTCGTATAATTTTCCATAATCAAGGATGCTAAATAAGCTATGCATTTCAACAAGTATCTCTCATGTATGCATCAATTCAAAACATGCTCATGCATTTCCATCAATCTCATTGCATTACCAACATAATACCTTTGTCGAAAGTAGCCGAAACTCATATCGGTTTATCAAAAACATTTACTTTACTTACTCTTGAACTATGGAAGGTTTTCACACTCTTCCATAGTCCCCAAAATAGAACCATACCAAACGCGATTCCCTTTAAATCCGTAATCACTCACCAACAAGCGAAACGAGCCTTCGCCGCTATCCGATGATCGCACCAACGCACCAGCAATCAAGCACCTTCTTGTACCTCTTCTACAACATTAAAAATAGAGCATGCTCAAACCAACAGTCATATCCGATCACCGTTAAACTACCGAAAACTTAGCCGAAAAGACCGTAAACTAAGCCGAAACGCATCCGAACAACATCAGCCCAAAACCTAATGAATCTAACATCTAATCCACTTCAATTATGAACCAAAAACACATCCAAACCATCCTTATATCTCCAGCAACATAAAAGCATCTAAAACAGCCCCTAAAACAACCGAAAAGCACCTTAAAACTATACCGATTGCATTATTCTGGGATTAAATTAATGTACAATCAAATGAAGATTCAATTAATCATTTAATTAACATAAATACACAATTGAATCCATCTAATTCCAGCATTGAATGAGATCCAAAAAGATTTCATAAAAACTTTCACAACAACACTAGATCTAACATTAAAAACATAGAATCAAGTTTTTATTCAAAGATTAGCAAGCTAATACTTGGGAATTTCAATAAAGAACCTTAGAAAAGAATAAAAATCCAGAAAATTACCTTCAAGATCTATTCACCAAAAAGATGTAATTTTCCCCTTCTTGATTCCTTGCAATTTGATGTAGATTTGATGAAATTGATACTTAGGTTTTGTAAAGGATGGAAAGATGATGCAAATGATATAATCTTTGTTGAAAAAGATGCAAAAATCAGCAAGGAAATGAAGAGGAAAGATGAAGAGAAAGTGGAGAGAAAATGAGAGAAAAAGATGAGAGAAAATGAAAGAAAAGTGGTTTTGAGAGAAAATGATTAAAAATCTAATTAAAGTAGTTAAAAATACATTTTGGTGAATAAATCATTATTAAAAATTATAAATGGGTTTATGGCCCTCTAAGGATTCTAAGTTTAGCTTGCTTTTCAATTTAGTCACTAAAACATTGATTTTTCCGAAAATTACAAAATAGTCCTCCAATTTTCCAAAAATTACAAATTGGTCATTTATGCATAATTAAGCATAATTAAAAATCAATATAAAGTCCAAAGTATTTCCTTTTTAATCTTGAAACACATTTTCAATATTTCAAACCATATTCTAAAATTATTATTTTTCTTAATTAAAAATATTCTTATTTTATCTTTCCCGGAATAATGAACCGGAGAATCCGATTCGACCCGAATCTAATCCCCCTAACTAAGCCTAAACTAATAACCCCAAAAACAGGATGTTACAACTCTCCCCCTCTTAAGAAAATTTCGTCCTCGAAATTTACCTGAAGTAAACAAGTGAGGAAACTGCTCCTCCATGTTTTTCTTTGTCTCCCAAGTTACTTCTTCCACACCTCGGTGTTTCCAAAGCACTTTAACCAAATCTATAGTCTTCCCTCGAAGAACCTTTGTATCCACATCCAAAATCCTCACCGGTTCTTCCTCATAACTCATATCCTCTCTTAACTCAATCTCCTCAACCGGAACAACATGAGAAGGATCCGATCTATATCTACGAAGCATTGATACATGAAAAACATCTTGCATCTTACTCAACTCCTCCGACAACCTCAACCTATAAGCAACAGGACCAACACGCTCTAACACCTCATATGGTCCAATAAAATGAGGACTCAACTTACCCTTACGTCCAAATCTCATTACCTTCTTCCATGGAGAAACCTTAAGAAACACTTTGTCCCCAACATCATACTCTATCTCTCTACGCTTTAAATCGGCGTAGGACTTCTGCCTATCTGAAGCTTCCTTAAGTTTAGCACATATCAACTTAACTTTCTCATCCGTATCCTTCAACACTTGAGGCAAAGAGACATACTTCTGTCCAACTTCCTTCCAACACAAAGGTGTACGACACTTACGCCCATATAACGCCTCAAACGGTGCCATCTGTATACTTGTCTGAAAACTATTATTATAAGCAAACTCTACCAACGGCAATTGCTTCTCCCAAGAACCTTGAAACTCGATGACACAACACCTCAACATATCTTCTTAAGTCTGAATAACACGCTCAGACTATCCATCCGTCTATGGATGATAAGCTATACTAAAGCTAAGCCTCGTACACAAAGTAACCTACAAACTCCTCCAAAACTTGGATGTAAACCGCGGATCTCTATCCGATATGATCGACTTAGGCACACCATGCAACCTTACCACCTCAGAAACATACAAATCCACCAACTTATCCATGGAGTACATCGTATGCACGGCAAGAAAATGTGCACACTTCGTAAACCTGTCAACAATCACCCATATAGAATCCTTTTAGGACGGTGTTAAAGGTAATCCCGTCACAAAATCCATGGTGATTCTCTCCCATTTCCATTCCGGAACTTGAACCGGTTGCAACAAACCTGCAAGGAACTGATGTTCAGCTTTCACCCGCTGACATACCATACAACGAGAAACAAACTCCATCACATCTCTCTTTAAACCAACCCAAAAGTATACACTTTTGAGATCTCTATACATCTTCACACTACCCGGATGCATAGCAAACGGACTAGTATGAGCTTCCACCAAGATAACTTGCCTCAACTCCTGATCATCCGGCACCATAATCCGATCTCTAAAACACAACACCACATCATCATCAAAAGGATACTCGGTCGGTCTACCCTCCGCAATATCCTCCACAAAAGGTACCAAAGCCTCATCCTCTAACTGTTTCACCTTGATCATCTCAACCAAAACAGGTTTTACTTGCAACTCCGCCACTAAACCACCTTCCTTAGAAATACTCAATTTAGCAAACATTGCTCTCAACTCAACAGCCGCTTTACGGCTCAAAGCATCGGCCACTATATTGGCTTTCCCCGGATGATACTCAATAGATAAATCATAATCCTTTAGCAACTCCATCCACCTTCGTTGCCTAAGATTCAAATCCTTTTGTGACATGAGATACTTCAAACTCTTATGATCCGTATATATAGTACACTTCTCTCCATACAAATAATGTCTCCAAATCTTCAAAGCAAAAACCACCACCGCCAGTTCCAAATCATGAGTCGGATAGTTCTTTTCATGAATCCTCAACTATCTAGAAGTATAAGCTACAACTTTCCCCTCTTGCATCAAAACACACCCAAGACCAACGTATGATGCATCACTATAAACCACGAAATCCTTACCGGATTCAGGTTGAACCAACACCGGTGCACTAGTTAACACTTCTTTCAACTTCTCAAAACTCTTTTTTTGACTTTTTTTCCACTCAAAAGGAACTTTCTTTTGCAACAACTTGGTCATAGGAGCAGCAATGCTCGAAAAACCCTCAACGAATCTACGATAATACCCAGCCAAGCCTAGGAAACTCCGAACCTCCGACACCGATCTCGGTTGCTTCCAACCCATAACAGCCTCTATCTTCTTTGGGTCAACACTAATACCCTTTTCCGATACCACATGACCAAGAAACACCACCTCTTTTAACCAAAACTCACATTTACTTAACTTAGCATACAACTGGTTCTCTTTCAACGCTTGCAACACTATCAGCAAATGTCGATCATGATCTTCCTCGGTATGTGAATATACGAGGATATCATCTATGAACACCACTACAAACTAATCCAAATACTCATGAAACACTCGGTTCATCATATCCATAAAAGCAGCATGGGCATTTGTCAAACCAAACGGCATCACCAAAAACTCATAATGATCATACCTTGTCCGAAAAGTCGTTTTCAACACATCCTCCTCTTTCACTTTCACCTGGTAGTACCCCGATCTCAAATCAATCTTCGAGAACACACTTGCTCCTCGAAACTGATCAAACAAATCATCAATCCTTGGTAACGGATACTTATTCTTCACGGTCAACTTATTCAGTTGCCGATAATCTATACATATCCTCATTGTACCATCTTTCTTCTTCACAAACAACACCAGTGCACCCCAAGGCGATACACTCGGTCGTATAAAACCATGGTCAAGCAACTCCTGCATCTTTAACTCTTTTAACTCCTTAGGTGCCATGCGGTAAGGAGCAATAGACACCAGATTAGTATCAGCATAAGTCTCGATACTAAACTCCACATCACGATCGGGAGGTAATCCTGGCAACTCCTCAGGAAAAACTTCCAGAAAGTCACATACTGTTCGAATGTCCTGCACCCGAACCTCTCCTATCCCCGGGTTCGTCACATATGCTAGATATGCTACACCTCCATGTTGCATCAACCTTTCCGCTTGTAAGGCCAAAACCATATTGGATAAGAATCCGGTATACTCACTATTAACCACTGTAACCCCCTTAGCCCGGCCTGGATAAAACCGGCACTAATGGGTCACACGGGGAATATCAAACCAAACCCGCGAAGGTTCGATTCGATAAACAACCCTAAAAACCGTTATGTTTTTTTTATCTTACTAGATGCACGATTAATCTCCTATATGTAATTAACTCAAGTAAAACAGGGACGGACCCAGTTCATCCATTATTTGTAATTCGATTAAACACATACATGATTAGGAACCAAAAACGTAAGAAACTAATTTACATCACCATATTCATAATCAATCCACCGGATAACAAATAAACAAGCTTAACACATTCAACATGCAATTCAGATCAAACGAGGTATTCTAATTAATTGATTTTACGTTCTAGCATTTAAGGACTAATCCCTATGTTTCATGCTTTCAAAACTCTTAAATTTCCCTTTCTAGGTCAGGTGTTTCGAAACAGCCCTTGAGGTGTTTCGGAACACGTCACCTGTTTCGAAACAGGCCATAAGGTGTTTCGGAATGGACCATTCCAGTAGCATTTGGTACCGAACACTAGTTCGATACAAGCATGTCCAATAGCATAGGGGTATTGATACTGCCACAGGGTGTTTCGATACCCCCTGTGTTCGGTACTGGGATATGACGATTCAAGCTCATTTAAGCCACCCAAGCATAAACATTAATAACTCGAAACTATATGAAACATTCCTAGGCATATTCATCAACATAAACACACCTTAAACCATTTGTAAAGATCACAAGGAGACCTATAGGCATGCTTCCTAAAGATTGAATAGCAACATAACAAACATGCTAAGCCATGCTTCACAATTCAAACATATCCAAAGTTCAACAAATAACAATCAATTAATAATGGTCTTATTACAACATGAAACAAAGCCTAAAAGCTCACTCTTCTCGTAGATTGTGTTACACATTGCCTTGCCCAATTTATTTGCCAAAAACATACCAAATTTAAAGTGATCTTTCCCTTGGTTTCCTTTCCTCGAACGAAGCTCCAAGTGCCCTTATTTTTCAGCAAGGATGAAAAGAGAGCTTAAGCAAACTTGCTTAGTGAGGTAGCTCCACAAAAGATCATCAATGCATCTATTTAAAACCATGTTGAAACCATAATTTGCAATACTTTGTCAAATCATACATGCCAATATTTCATGTCCAAATTCATTAAATCATATGCATCCTTGAGTTCACATAACCTTATCAAAACAAATTATAAATGATGCTCAAACCTTTTCTCAATTTCATGTATGTATATTGGCTTTCTAGTGACCACTTGATGTGAACCTTAGGGTCACCGAATACACGGATCCTTTTCTCAACATGCATCGATCAGACACTTAGTCACCCTTGTATACATGTTATCCCCCACTACGCACGGTTGGACACAAAGTCATCCTTGTTTATGTATGGGTCAACTATATGCACAGTCGGACACAAAGTCACCCTTGTCTACATATAGGCAAGCTCTACACGCACGGTCGGACACAAAGTCACCCTTGTTTACGTGTAGGCGGCACTACCACGCACGGTTGGACATAAACTCACCCTTGTTTACGTGTAGACAATATCAATATTCTCTTTATTTTATAGTGCACTCAATCCTAATGATATGTCACTCGTATTCGAATCTAAAGTTAGTGTCACTAAGACAATATAATAATCAAATGTGCATGATAACTTGCTGCTCATAATACATGCATAATATGTTCAACAAATGAACCAAAGCCATGCCCAAAGGCACCATCATGTATAAGGCAATTAACCACATTGTATTCCAAATCATTTCTCATAATTTTCCATAATCATGGATGCTAAATAAGCTATGCATTTCAGCAAGTAATTCTCATGTATGCATCATTTCAAATCATGCTCATGCATTTGCATAAATCTCATTGCATTACCAACATAATGCCTTTATAAAATTTAGCCGAAACTCATATCGGTTTAACAAAACAAATACTTTACTTACTCTTGAACCATAGAAGGTTTTCACACACTTCCATAGTCCCCAAAAACTGAACGTACCAAATGTGATTTGCTTTAAAATCTGTAACCACTCACCAACAAGCGAAACGAGCTTTCGCCGCTCTCCGATGATCGCACCAATGCACCAGCAATCAAGATTCTTCTTGTACCTCTTCTAAAACATTAAAAACAGAGCATTCTCACATCATTACATGCTCAAACCAACAGCCATATCCGAACACCGTTAAACTACCGAAAACTTAGCTGAAAAGACCAAAAACTAAACCGAAACGCAACCGAACAACATCAGCCCAAAACCTAATGAATCTAACATCTAATCCACTTCAATTATGATCCAAAAACACATCCAAACCATCCTTATATCTCCAGCAACATTTAAGCATCTAAAACAGCCTATAAAACAACCGAAAAACACCTTAAAACTACATCGATTGCATTATTCCGGGATTAAATTAATGTGATATCAAATCAAGACTCAATTAATCATTAAATCAACATAAAAACATGATTGAACTCATCTAATCTTCAGCATTAAATGAGATCCAAGAAGATTTCACAAAAACATCACAAAAACATTAGATCTAACATTAAAAACATAGAATCAAGTGTTTATTCAAAGAATAGCAAGCTAATACTTGGGAATTTCAATAAAGAACCTTAGAAAAGAATAAAAATCCAGAAAATTACCTTCAAGATCTATTCACCAAAAATATGAGATTTTCCCCTTCTTGATTCCTTGCAATTTGATGTAGATTTGATGAAAGCAATGCTTAGGTTTTGTAAAGGATGGAAAGATGATGCAAGTGATATAATCTTTGTGAAAAAAGATGCAAAAATCAGCAAGGAATTGAAGAGAAAAGATGAAGAGAAAGTGGAGAGAAGATGAGAGAAAAAGATGAGAAAAGTGGTTTTGAGAGAAAATGATTAAAAACCAAATTAAAGTAATTAAAAATACCTTTTTGGTGAATAAATCATCATTAAAAATTAGAAATGGGTTTATGGCCCTCTAAGGATTCTAAGTTTAGCAGAATCCTAACTCACATTAGGGATAAGGGAGAGTTTCAACGACTAAAAGGGGTAGAACTTCATCAACATTAGAAGTATTAGGGTTAAGACCGAGAGATAATACCTTAGCATTTTTCGAGTGTTAAGCCTTCTGACGAGGGATAGTGAAGGAATTTTTAGTAAACTCGGTCAAGCACTTGTTAAACCAGTAGATCAGTAAGCTTTCAGGATAACAGTGAAGTCTTTTCCATAGCAAGCCTAGCTAGTCTTAAGCTTGAATACTCCTCTTTGTTGTGTTTGTGTTTGTGCAGTTGTATCTCTTTCTCCATTCTCAATTTTATTTTTGATGTAGTATTTTGGTGACACTTATGCAATTGCTTTAGCAAATGTCTATACAAAGGATTTATTTATATTTTGTGTATGTTAACTATTTTTAAAATTTTCTACTCAATCCTCGTGGGAACGATCTCACTCACACACTTTATTACTCGTTCGATGTGTATACTTGTACAAGAATATATCATATTTTAACCACAACACGACACTCAACAGTTACACTCTCTCATAGACTCGATATTGTATACCCATGCTCGGGACATCTTATTGATTAACTTTGAATGAGACCTGGTGTTACATAACCTCAAGAATATACATTCAACATCTCTAACCTTGTTTTTACAACTCTATTTCTTTGGATATCCAAATACCACCAATCAAGGATGACTCTACCAAATAAGTACTCATACTATGCATACAACATTACTTCATCCATCAAAGATTCCCATGGTTACTATCATAAATAATCATTCAAGGTTTTCCAGGCTATTATACATTATGCTCAATACGTATGGGTTAAATCTCGATTTTCTAGTTTTATTATGTATTATGTATTATACCACATTAAAAGCCCATGAGTCATATTCATTGAATTATAAGCCCTTTAAACTCTAAAATTAATTTTCGTGCAAATTATCCAGTGAGTACTAATACTCAATCATGAGTATCATTATGCATCACTAGGTATTGATGCCACCTTATGTGTACCAATACTCAAATTTATACAAAAAGGCAGTTTAATCGATTATGACCCCGTATACTGATACCTTTTCGATACCAATGTGTCCTCTATCGCGTACCAATATTGAATTTCACTATTGGAATTTTGATAAAATGAGGAGTACCGAAATCTGCCCTATAAGTACCGATATGTACTTTAAGGATTGCTTCTGTTCATAATTTAAAATATAGGATATCGATACACTAATCCGTAGTGATACTCAAACCCAAAATTCATCTTTTACGGTTTGTAAATCACTTTTCTTGCTTTCAAACCCCAAAACAAGACCTAAAATAGATCTACCCGTCATGAAAGGTGTTTTAGGTGGTTTCCTACCATTTTCTACATTCTTTCAATAACCCAACCGAGTTTTTCCATGATGAAGGCTCTAAGTAATTAAAAACCAAAAATTCACTCAAGCACACAAAGTAATCAAATTTAGAATGTCCATAAAGATATAAAGTTATTACTTTACTAACATTGATTCAGAAGTTGAAATGAAGCTACTAAACGAAATCCTTCAAGCCTTTTGCTTTCCAAGCTCAAATTCATGCATTATTACTTTGAATTTATTCTCATATTCATTTTGTATACATATATATTTTTCTTTATGAGCTAATTATTATTATTATTATTATTATTATTATTATTATTATTATTATTATATATGTATGTATGTATATAATGTTTGGAATACATTATTTTATTATGGTATATTATTTCATGCATATTAAATATTTTTTTACTATTTGTTACGTCTTATTATATATTCGTTTTTGCGTTATTAGTTTATCATGTACATATATTTATTATTCTTGTTTTTACCATTTTAATATATATCAACTAACATCGTTTTATTTGATATATTTATTTTTCTTTTAAGTTATATTTCTATAGATATTTTTATATACTATATTTTAGGTATGAGTATATGTATCGTTTCCATCTTCTTACTATTTCTATATATTTTATTATATATGTTTACTAAATTTTTTCTTTGATGTATTTTCATAATGTTTTTACTATTACGTGTATATATAATATATATATATATGTAAGCCGTATAGTATGTATTGTTGGAAAAATAATGAGAAATGATCAACTTTGAGACATGTTTTGAAATTGTAAAGATGAGGATTTAAATAAGAAATTTATTGACTTTTATTCTACTCCGTTAGATCTTTATAACGGTATCTCATATGTTCAAAAAGGTTGAGTGATGAATGAGAAATTGATTCTCAAAGCAAGAAAGTCGTAAATAAAGTAAAATGAAACCTCCATTATCCCACATGAATGAAGTAAGTGAAGTGGGAATTGTTTATATAAATTTATCCGCATAATTATTAATGAATGACTTGACTTTTGGATTATGGTATATAATGTGAGTGAGGCAAATATTTTGATTAATTAATCTTTTTGTGGGCAAAGTTTGTATTTTACTAATTTAGTGTTTAATTTTTAAATTAAATTGAAATTAATTTTTTCTTGGAAAATATGATATATATACTTAAATATTAATTTTTTGAATATAGTGGGAGTGTGAACCCTTATCCACGTATAATTGATTCTCAAAACTAAATTATATTTTCTTAGATGTTTTCTTTGTTTGGTTAACCTTGTCAAAGTGACTTGTACTCAATTAGACTCTAATCAAAAGCGATTTGAACTAAAAAGAAATATAAATGTAACTTATCCAAATTTAATCTGATCATCAACTTAATTTTAAGCCGATAATTTATTTAAAATAATATATATTTTATTCCCATTCTACATTATACTACTAGTTAACCATCATCTTTAATAATAGTTTAGTGGTACAATTTCATTTTCAACTTTTTAAAAGAATATCTGCATATTTATCTTATAATTTTTAATTTTCAAAATATTTTTTACAAGAATTAAACTCATGTTCATTTAACTTGAATTATCGTGAAGATTTAAAGTTTGATTCAAATTTAAAATCAGTTGATTTGATATTGACAAGAAGATCCAATATTTACTTGACCTCAAATTAATATTTTAGTATTGACCTTATTTGAAAATCAATTAATCCGATATTGCCCCTGCTACAAAACTCGAATATAATTAATATTGTTTTTATAATCATAAGTAATCGAATTATCTATTGATTAATCTAAATTGAATATTATAGAGACGGTGATAAAATATCTAACATAAAAGAAGTGAAATAGGATCCGAGTAAACTCATTTCAATTCAAGTTTTAGCTTTGATGTTGTCAGATTCTTCCCCCTAATTCAGTGTCTGAAAACACAACAGCGTAAATAAGTGTCCGATCTTAGATTAGGCTTTGCCCGAAACAAAGTTAAAGCTCCCCTTTTTTTCTGGTCAAAATATTCTAAAAAGTAAGTCCAATAACATAATAATTACTTTGTACTACCAACACAATTCTGAAAAATAAAATAAAATTTGATGTATTGTTACGTAATTATTAGATGATGTTTAATTTTAATTTAAATATTTATGAATGTTTTAGAGGTCTACAGTACATTATTTTAATTTAAGATTAAAAATATTAAATTTTAAAATAATATAAAAATATAACAGTTTAGATATTTTCTTAGACATAAATTAAGTTGTTATACTAAAGAATCACTTTTTTTTAATTATTTTAAGATACAGTAAAATGAGAGAATATATCATGAACTCTTTTTATCACGTCATTCATGATCATACAATCAGGTTTGTTCATCTTTAGATAACTGTTCGATAACTACTTATTCATTAATTATATGTAGAAAAAAAATGATGATTTCCCTTAAAAAATATAAAATAAATAAATCTAATCGATTAAAACCACGAATGACGTGATAAAAGACTCGTAATATAATTTCTCCCCCCTAGTGCTATCAATTTGTACGGACTGTTCGTGTTATAAAGAATCTAATTTATAGGACTGGGTTTGTTTTTCAATGGTCCGTACAATGATGACAAGCAAAAGAGGCTGAGCTATAGAGTCTTCAACCATGTCCTCAGGGAAACATGGTGTCATAATTAAACATGATTAAAAAAACCTTTCAAGTCATTTTGTTTGTACTTTTTGGTAAAATCAAAACAATACAAAACATTTTCGAATATCGGCTTACAATAACTCCCCGATTTTAGTTATAGAAGATAAATGAGTTAAGATTATACGGTTTAAAATAATTGGTTAAATAGTTTTAAAAATAATTTAAAATAATTAATGTTTAACTAAAATAAAATTAGTAAAAATAGGCTAAAATGTTTAATTAATGCATTAAATATTTTAGAGTTATGAATTGGATAAAATGAATTCAAATTAAAAGATACTTTGGGTTAGTGTCTAAAATGTAATATTTTTAAAGTATTTTGGTAACTAAATTAAAAAGGAGACAAAGCTTAGAATCTTTAGAGAACTTTAATTTCATTGATTTTAATCTGGCTTCTCCATTAATTTTAAATATTTAAAAAATTATCAATAATTAAAAAAGAATTAAAAATTTTAATCATAAATCATTTCTTCATTTTTCTTACGTAAGTATTTTTTTCTCTATTTTTTCTTCTGTCAAACTAAGATTTCTTTCAAAGATTTCAAGAAAACATGTTGATTTTCGTTATCCTTTAATTTTTTTCCTTAATCTTTTCTCTCAAATCTCTACTATTTTTTTTAAGATTTTCAAGCTAAATAAGTTAATTAAGTGAAGGAGTTAATCTTAAAGGTAATTTTCATTCTTCTAAACCAATTAATGTTCTTTAATGAATTTCCCAGGTGTTTGGCTCTTTACTATGATTTTCTAGTATGTTTTTGTTGATTAATTACATATTAATAGATTAAATTGAGTTTTAATTAAAAAAATTGTTACGTATGGAATTGCCTGAGATTGTAATTGATTTAGATCATATTAATAATGTGATTCGATGTTATGAAGAGAGTTACAAAATAAATCCTAAAATTATTTGATTGGTTAATAAAACGTCTCGATGCCTTCAATCATATTTGGCTTTAAGGATAGGATGTGGGTTTAATTTAGAGTTGAGAAAACTAGAACCGAAAATAAGATGAACAATAGACACGATCGATTTCAGAATGGTTTGATCTTCTAATTAAACTCTACATCTATTACCTTAGCATACCACTAAAGATTTTTTAATTTATTAAAAATGAATTCTTCCTTTTTATAGGTTCAAAGGTCAACATTTACATCTATATCTTTTATCGGGTTAAGACAAAACCATCTTTCTAGTTTTTAGAAGATCAACTAGAACATATTCCACAACATTAAGGTCTTGACGTTATAGACTTAATTACTCTTTAAGTGGGTGTTTGCACAATTTAACATAAAAGATTGGATTAAATTACAAGAGATTACAAAATAGACAATGAAAAACTATACTCTTTAGGTCTTTAACCTTAGATGTCCCTAATCTTTTTCTTTTAGTGTCGTGTATTTATAGTGTGAAATAAGATTTTAATCGTTTATGATCATTAGAGATAAGTCATAGTTGTTACTTAGAAAAATTTAACACTTATAACTTGAGGGATCGATCCTTTGAAAAAAAAATTATTCTTTTTTCATAAAATATGACCGTTACAGTGAAGGGGTCAATCTCTTAAACATACGATGATTGATCCTTTTACACTTGGAGACTAAATATAAAAATAAATTTGATTCTTCCCATAATGGTATTGATCCCTTGCTTTAGGGGATTGATTTTTTTCTTTGAAGTCTGAAAAAATAGATTTTGTAGTGCAAAAATGGATCATATTTATTTTGGAAAGGTCAGCTAAATTGAAAATCATTCAAAACAATTTTTTAAAGTTGTTTGGATTTTAAATAATTTTATAATATTTCAAACAAGTCTAAAAATATTTTTAATTAAATTATATCAAAATAAAAATCTCAATAATCTTCCTCTTTATAATATAATGAAATTACTTGAAATTTTTAGTGATTCTCCCTTCGATAAAAGTTTTTTTTTTACTCCTCCCTTTGATAAAAGTTCCTTTTGAATAAAAGAATATATTTTGAAATATTAAAAAAAATTCTTATTCATTTGAAAAATTATTTTCTAAAATATTTTCCCAGTTTTTTTATATAAAAAATTGTTAAAAAAATTTGAAAAACTTTAAAGTAAAGTAACAAGGAATAGTTAGAAAAAAAAAACAGAAATAAGAATTTTATTTTAAAAAATTTGTTCACTTTACCAAATGCATTTCATTTGAATTTTTTCCTCAAAATATTTTGACACTTCAAAAAATTATTAAATTTCAAATATGATGAAAAAATTTAAAATCTCTTAAAATTTAATTTATCCAACTCTTTTTAAAATAAATTAAAATACATGTGCGCAAAGACTCAAAGAATATTATGCATTAAAATAGTCTATAATAAGTACTTTTACATAAACATTCAAAAAATAATTAAAAATAAATAACCAAATTAAATAATATAAATTTAAAAGTTATTCATCTTTAATTTGTGAGTATTCCACCATTTAATTGAAGAGGAGAATTGATGGTTCATCTTACTTTCTTGAGCTTGTTGTCAATGTTATAGCTCTTCAAGCTAGATTGATGGAAGATATGGATCGGGGACTGCAAGGACTTCTTCAAAGGTTGTTAGGTAGTCGATTTGAGTTTGATTCTGATACCAATTAAAAAGTATCAATATCTTTTTTTTTTAGTTTTAATGATAGGATGTAGGGTTTAATTTAGAGTTGAGAAAAATAATATAAAAAGTAAGATGAACAATGGACACATTCAATTTTAAAGTGTTGTTAACTTCTAATCAAGTTTTATATCCACTATTTTAACACATTATTAAGGATTTTTTAATTTATTAAAAATAAATTTCGTTTTACATGTTCAAGAGCCAACTTTTACATCCTTATTTTTTATCAGGCTAAGAAAGAATCATCTCCCTAGGAGGATCAACTAGAACTTATTCCTAAATAATGTGGTCTTGAGGTTGTAAACTTAATTAATTCTTTAAGTGGGTGTATACAATTTAGCTAACTAAAAATTGACTAAATTACAAAAGATTACAAAATAGACGATTAAGAACTTACTTTTTGATCTTTAAATTTAAATGTTCATTTTGTTTTTCAAGTGTTTTTGGTTTGTATTTATAGCGTAGAATGAGTTTTTAACTATTTATTTTATTTTGGATGCAAAATAGTCATTACTTAAAAAAATCATCATTAATAACTTAAGGATTGACCCTTTGAATTAAGGGATTTATCATTTTTCATAAAATATGATTAGTACAATGAATTGATCGATCCCTTAAATTTAGGGATCGATCTTTATGAACTTAAAGGCTAGAAGCAAAAGTAAATTTGATTCTTGTAAATCTATCTTGTCGCCTTGCTTTAGGGAAGTTAAGCCAGCCTCGGCTCGGCTTGGAAATAGTGTTATTAAACTCGGCTCGTATTTGTGACTCGACAAGTTCGGAATTTTAAGCTCAATCTCGGCTTGAAAATAATATTATAGGGCTTGGCTAAGGCTTAAAGCTCGTCAGACTTGGCTCGGGCTTGTCAGGCTCGACTCAGAATAGATAATTTTGTTATATTTTTCTATAAAAGATAAGATCTCGTTAAAAACTCTTTTTATAGCCAACAACAAAACGAAATTCAATATTAAGAAAGTAAAAAAATAATCAATTTATTTTTAGTAGAGTTTTTTATTTAATTTTATTGTTTTTCTTTTGCTAAAAAGATTACTTTTAATGTATATGTAGCATATATATATATATAATATAATTATTCCGAGCCTATTCACAAGCTTTTCGAGCCAAACTTGAGTAGATTCGGTTCGATTCGTTAAGGTCTCGAACCGAATTCGAGCCTGAATCGAGATCACCTAAACCGAACTTTGACTGAGTTTTGACCGAATCGATTCCGAATAGCTCGCAAGCTTGTTAGGCTCATTATCACCCCTACATAAGATTATCGATTGTTAGTGTTTTGAATGCGTAATAATACTTTTTCCTCTTGTTTTGTGTAGCCGAAATAGGGGAGAGTAATTCATGGCTGATCGGTGAGATTTTGGAAGCTTCGAAAGTTTAATTTCCATATCGGCAAGAAAGGATTTGTTAATCGGGTAGTGGATACGTGTTTTGGAGCTCTTAAAATTTAGGAAAGTTGTTTCGGGAATTTAGTTTAAGTCTAAAAAGCTTAACTACACTCAGAATTAAGTATACGATAGTTTGCTCTCAATTTTTCAGTTTTAACATATGTTTTGTAATATACCAAACTTTTGTCTTAAATTAAAATCTAATATTAGTTAAATCCTAAATTTCAAAATTTTAGATTTTTCAAAAAAATCTACAGAAACTTAGATTTTTCCGGGCTTTAAATCATCAGATTTTTCAATACAACCTCTTCTGATTCGATTCAACCCGGTTATTAAACTTAAAAACTATCTAGACACGAATATAAACCTTTTAAGCATCCTTTTATCCCCACAAATCGATCAAAACAAAAATCATATATATATACATAGTATATATTAATGTATATTATATACATATATACATCTACTATATTATATAGACTATAATATATATTAATGTATACATATATTAATATATTATATGTCTAATATATGCATATTGTCACGGGTCGAATCCTTAAGATAAACAACTAACTAAGCCTTAATTCTCACTTTGGAGATCAAACTCCTAAGTATTCAAGAACTCAAGATCGTTCTAAGCGGAAGCTAACTATAGAAAATTAACTCGCAAACCCAAAGAGAAGAAAACAAGAACATGAAGAACAACACAGAGAGTTTAAAGTGAATGCCTTGATTACTCTAGATTTTTTACTCGTAAATCAAAAGATATTGAATATTTAATCATATTTGATCTGACATTCCTAAAGTATTGTATCAATGATACTACAAATCAAACTAAACTCAAATGATTCAAACTCGTACTTTTATATATTATAAATTTAAATATATAAATGAAGTAATTTGTTTTGAAAGTGTTCAGTATAGGGATGGATATTCGATCTAATCAAGTCAGTCAAGTTAATCATATTTTGTAACTCGAATTTTAGTTATTTTTAATTGAATCGGGTTTATAAAATTTTAAGTTGAGTTTGAATTTTTATTCATTTAATTATAAACGTTTATAATATTATGATATTTATTAATTTCAATTTAAACTAATTTCTATAATCTCATACGTAATATAGATATATATCAGGTAGAATTGAAACTCAACTCTAATAAAAATACTGATCAAATAATTATTAAAGTTTTTATATTTTTTAAAATTTTATTTTATAATTTATCTTTTTAATCAAATCGAATTAAATTATTTAATTTTTTAAAGTAAATTCTACGTATAAAACCCATTTCCATTTCTTTTATGCAGTCTACATCTTTGCTTAGTGTGTGTACATACTTTGATTCTTTCATGTCCCTTTCAAAAATGTCTCTTAGATTAACCTCATAGTTGTGGACATAATATATTCCCATCAGGTAGGTCTCACAGTGAATTATTTATCTTTTCCAATTGCCAATACCTGAAGTGATAGGTTGGTAAACCCGGTCATTATTTGAGCCTAACCGACTCTATAAAGATATTTCATGATGACCACATATTTCCAATACTGCAGTCGAATCTAGAGGGGAATTATGTAAGATGGAAAAGGGAAAAAAAAAACGTTTCGAGGACTGTTATAATTTAAAAAAGAATTTACGGTAAATTTTAGAAATTATATTTTAAAAGTGATAGTGGGATAATAGTAGAATTTAGGGTTAGGGTACTTGATAGCTTATCACTTGTGTTCGAGATAATTTATCGACTATGATTTAGATTTTAAATTTAAAAATTATCTTTTTTATTTAAATTTAAATATTTTAGATTTATTTTTTCACTTAGGATTCATCTCTTGTAATTTTTAGTTTTTTTAGGAGATTATAAATATTCACCTTAAGTAAGCCTAGAATACATCTCTAATCTCTCCTCCCTTGTTTTAAGTTTCTTCTGATTTTTATTAGTATTATAAAATCTCTCTACTTTCTTGTTCTTAATTTAATGTTTTATTTTATTTTTAATATTTTGAGCATGATTCTTTCCATAATCATGTTCGGCTATATTTTCTATAGCCAAAGGTTTAAGCAATGACTCGATCCAACTGTAAGGATTAAAAAATGCTTCATTAACATCGAATTTATTTCTTTTAGTTTTCTAAAAGTTTATTTCTAAAATTAAGACGATTTCAAAAACCAAATATTGACCTTGATCAGTTATAAGCAGGTAAAAATCCTATATTTTATACCACTTTTTAATCAACGATTGCTAGTATTAATAGACTTTTATGACAATAATAGATAACTCTACATATTTTCTACATTTCAGTAACCAAGTGCTTAATTATTGTTTTTATACAATATTTGGTAGAAAATAGGTATGGTTATGGTTTTTTTTCTTATACAGAGAATAAATCGCCCAATGATATCATATATCATTAATAGATATTGAATGAAGAAGAATGCAGATCAGATCAGATGCAGTGAAACACCCGTTAATGCAGCAATCTGGTTACCGCGATAGGGAAGTAACAAAGACATATGGTGTGCGATAGAAAGAGAATAAAGAGTCGAACTTATTAAACCAAATTAGAGAAGAAACAATGCAAAGGAACGCAAGGCAAACTATGGTCAAAGCTATGAGAATTCAAGAGTCCAAGAGGAGTAAAATTAGGAAATAAAGTTGTATTTTATTCTAATTAATACTCCCACTACTTATGAAAAGTTTTTACCTGGGCTTGACCAATATATATTGACCCCTAGGTATAGTAGAGAACAACTCATTTTCACTTATTAGAATCCTAGCCTTCACCACCATTATCTTGTTCTAAATTCTTCCATGGGCTTAGGTTATTTTGTGGAAGAAGATTGTACTTTTATTTGAGTTTTATTAATGCAATTTTAGAATTCATATTTTATTCACTCTGAGTATTTGCTCTTTCTTGCATATGAGCTCAAAAGATAAGTTTTTGAGGAAAAAACTATTTGTCTAGACTAGAGATAGTTGGGCTCATGAAACAAGTGAATACGGTCTTTACTCTTGGGCATTGGCTAATCCAGTTTAGGGATAAGTTTCGATTTTAGTGACTAAAAGGAAGCGTATCATCGGTTGTTACTCACGCCGGGACTTATCATCAAGATGTGGCCTTCAATAGTAATCCAAATTAGGGATAAGGAGGAGACAATAAAGGATGCTCTATCAAACTATGAGTTGTTGATTTATCCATGAAGCATAACCCGCCAAGGTAGCTAAGGCGACCCTTCAGCGACCCGCTGAGGCGGTACTTCAACCTTTCGTATTAATAAGAGAAAAATATTATGCAATTGGATTCTACACTACGAAGCAATCTAATCTAGAATTTCCATCATATCGTGAATTATAATTAATTGTTTTAGTTGTTTAGTTATTCTAGTTAATCATACTTTAATAATTATTTGTGTTTTTACTTTTCTTAGTGTAGGAATTATAAGTTGCGAAGGTATTCAATCCCGTAGGATAGATATCAAAATACTATAACTTGTCAAAGGTGTGTGCTTGCACTATACAGGTGTAAGACTTATTACACGCAAAAGTGTTGGTGTTGTTTTAAGGGACTGACACTCCAACTTATCATCCTATTAATTATCTTGCTCCCTCTTTTTATTTTTATTCCATTTATTTTTAAATATTTTTTTATTTTCAATATAATCGGGTTTGTTCCATAGTATGATCAGGTCAAACCCATCAGTTAAAGAATACCCCTTTGATCCAGAAATCGAGCGAACAATACGTAGACTTCAACAAAGGTTAAGAGCAATGAATCACTGTATATGCTATCGCTTGTTCATTGAGGGATAGGGCAAAATCATGGTTAAACAACTTAAAACCATACTGACTTAGTTTGTGGACAAAATTTTGTCGAAGTTTTCTTCTCGTTTTAACTGAACAAACATGAAAGATAAACTCAGGAACAATATTACATCATTCATGCAAGAAGACGAAAAATCTATGTATGAGGCATAGAAAAGATACAAAGAACTCTATAATAAATTATCAATGCATGGATTAATTGAATAGACTCATGTATCATTCTTTTACAATACAGTAAACACACCAAAAAGAATGATGTTTTATACTTCGGTAAAAGATACTCTTCTAGACCACCCACTGTATGAAAGTTTGAAAATTTTGGATAAATACGCCAAAAATGACTATCTACATCCTACAACAAGGAGAGAAGCAGCAAGACGAGGAATGACAAATCTAAACTCTTAAGATTCGATGTTGGCCCAATTATCAACACGCATGGTCAATGATCTACAAAAGCTCAACAACGTTCATGAAGTCAAGGTAATCTCCCCCTTCTATGAATTATGTGTCAAAAACCATGATTCAAGTGAATGTCCTTAGAATCTAGAATCTAGCTTCTTTGTTGTAAATTTCAACCAAAACAATTTGTCCAACATATATAATTCAGCATAGAGGAAACACCCAAATTTTTCATGGAGCAACCCTAACAATGCGCTTAATACGCAACAATAGAATATGCAAACTACGGGATTTCAGTAGAATATCAAACCAGCCCAACAGTAGTCGTCGCAGCAGGCAAAGCCGCAGCAATAACCCGCAGACCTACGAACCCTGGAGAATACTTTGAACCTTTTCATGGCTCAAAATGATGTCTACATATCCAACACGGATAAATTCATTCAACGAGCCCACATATTTATGGATAGAATAGAGATGTGGATGCAGAACAACGAAGCTGCTCTAAAAACACAGAAATCACAATATGAAAAATTACACATTAGATGAATAATCGACCTATTGGATGTCTACCAATCGATATTGAAGTCGCTAGAATATGTATGCATAAACAATGTAAAGCTATAACAACCAGAAATGAATTATAGTTAAAAGACCCTAAAATACCTATTAAGGCAGAGGGTCAAAAATTTGAGATGGCAGATAACGAGGAGTTAAATACAAAAAAATATAAGGAGAAGAAACCAGTAGAAGTAGATGCTAAAGAAGATGTCATAGTGGATAATGTCGAGGTAGCACTACATATCCGGTTCCAATGTTCTAAAAAGATTGAAGATCTAAGGTTGCCACCACCATTGGTACAAAGGTTAAAACAATAAAAGCAAGAGTATTAGTTCAAGAAATTTCTAGACATATTAAAACAAGTACACATAAATATACCTTTAGTGGAGACAATCAAATTGATCCCCAATTATGTCAAGTTCCTTAAAAATATTATCTCAAATATGAGAGTTTGAAAATGCTGCTACAATCGAGGGATGCGTGGCAAAGCTACATAACAAAGCTACAACAAAGAGAAACGATCTTGATAGTTTTATGCTACAATATTCCATAGGGGATCAGTACATCAGTAACACATTATGCGACTTAAGTGCAAGCATAAATTTGGTGCCTAAGTCAGTATTTTAGAGCTGCTCCAATATTCCTTCTAGGGTGGGAATTGTTCTTTCTACTAGGCTTGGAGGTTGTGCTGCTTCGGCAGAAGCTCCTTCAGCAGTAGGAGGGATGTATGTTTGTAGAATAACTTCCTCCACTTGTATTATTTTTATGTAGACATCCCTGGTCCAACCCTTTCTCTCTGGTATGTATAAGTCGGTTGGCAGTGTTGGTACTCTTACTAAATTTGCCAAAGTAGTGATTAAAAAAGGGAAATAAATAATACCTCTATCCTTTGTTTCACACTCAAATATTTGTTCGTTGATGATATGGTCAATATCGATCCTGCGTTGTGAATGATTGAGTGAATGAGCGTCAGGCGTGGACGATCTACCGTTTGATTATACAAAGTCGGCAACAAGTTTCTCTTTACGAACGTGTTCCATAATTTGGCTTTCGATCGTAAGTCTCGACGGCTGATAGAGCCGCGGTGTTTCCCTGTATTCCATTCTGCTCTAGGCATATAGAATTCTGCCTTCATCATCTCATAATCGTTGGCGATCAGGGCAACAATGAACTCAGCATGTTCGTCTGTTTCGATGTGTAGGCCAAAGTCTATATTGATAGTGATGTCTACAATAGGGATTGTCCTTCCTCGAAGTTATGAGTAAGGATTATTTACCATTGGTCTGTGCGCATAGAATTCCCTCACCCATTCAATGTTTGCTGGAATTTGTTGCTTGGCGAACTTTTATCATCTTTGAAACGTGATCCTAGACAAGATGAAATTATCTAGTCCAAGATTTTCATCGTCTGTGTAATAGAATCCTTATTCTTCCCAAACTTGTTAATTCTGAAATACACGTTGATATTCATACTCGATTGCTTTTTTTGAAAATTTGTGGTACTTCGTCACTCCAACGGGTTTTTGTTGTTAGTTTGCTGTTTGTGTTTGTGGAGAGAAAGATGAAAGAAAGTTAAGAGAACAAAAGTCAAAATGAAGAGTGAGAATGGTTACCCTTTTTCTCGTGTATTTAAAGGCGAAGATCGGCGCGACGTTAGAGCAACCGACGTGATTATTGCCTTTAGCGTACAAGAGACGCAAATCACAACTGTTAGCCATAAACAGCGAAATCGATGCAATCTTCAAATTCTGGCGGCATAATTCCTCCCTGAAATTTTTTCGCTTCTTTGATTGGTTCGTTAACCATATTTTATTCTTCATTAATGTTACCTAAATAACTGAAAAAATAGTACTAATAAAAAACTTAGAAATATTGAAAATTCTGAAAACTAAATTGCAAAATTTAAAATCTAATTCCTAAATTTGAAAACTAAAAATCTAATTCCTAAAACATAAAATTAAAATAGGGATAGTAAGATAGAAATTAGGTTACTGGTGAAGTGTAATAGAATGTATCCCTAGAAGCAACCATCTTCCCCTTTTTAAATGGAGGAGAAGTTGATGTCCTAGTTGTTGTCTCCTCGTCAGATAGTTTCTTTCTTGTGTACTTCTGATCAGGGGGTATGTTGCTTCGGTAGAGGTCATCTTGGGGGATCTTGTTCAGGCAGTCTATTTCTACATCGAAGTTAAATTTAGTTTTAACTTCGATTTCTTAACATTCGTCTGGTTCTTTTGGATGCCTTAAAGCATTGAACACATTGATCTTCACTTGTTGATTATTAACTTGTATGATCAATTCTCCTTTTTCACAGTCGATCAATATTTTGCTTATGGCTAGTAACGACCTTCCCAAGTTGATTGGGGCAATTTCATCTGCTTCACAATCTAAAATCAAGAAAACAGTAGGAAATATGAATTTATCTACTCTTACCAGATACCCTCTATTTTTCCGTCTGGTTGTACGTAAGAGCGGTTTGCCAGTTACAGTAGCACCGTGGTTGGTTTTGCCTTCTTGATGCCTAGCTTTTGGAAAACTGACTTAGGCATAAGATTGATGCTGGCACTTAAGTCATACAACGCCTTACCTACAAATTGACCTTCTGTCGCGGCAACAGTTTCAAATTCTCCAATTTTTGTCCTCTTGGATATGATATCCTTAAGGAACTTAGCGTAGTTGGGTATTTGTTTAATTGCCTCCACCAAAGGTATATTAATATGTACCTATTTAAGGATGTCTAAGAACTTCTTAAACTGATATTTTTGCTTTTGTTGTTTCATCCTTTGTGGGAATAGTTGTGGTAATAGCAGATCTTCAATATTTTCAAAGCACTAAAATCTTATATGTGGTTCGGGTACGACATCAGCGTCGACAACTTTTGCTGGTTCCTCTGCCTCAGGTTTTTCTTCAGTAACTTCTTTTGGGGTTATTGTCTCAAAATTCTTACCTACTGTACTAGCAGGAATCTCAGGGTCATTCAGTTATAATCCACTTGTGGATCAGTTCTAACGACTTTAGTATCGCTAGATAAACCTCTTATAGGTCGACTTTTCATTTGTTGTGTCATCTATCCTACTGCGATTTCCAGTGTTTTGAGAGCAGATTCATTATTTTGCATTCTCATCTATGCTCTATCCATGAATGTGTCAGCCCTTTGAATGAATTTATTTTTGTTGGCGATGTAATCACCAATATGAACCATGAACGTTTGTAGCGTATTCTCTAAAGTTTAGATATCTATCATTTTCTACTGCGGAAGCGCCTGCTACGACATCGACTGCTGAACACTTCTATTGTTCTGTTGGAGTTCGGTATTTTGCACAAGTTGATATTGCAGGTTTAGTGCATTGTTAGGGTTACTCAATGAGAAGTTCGGGTATTTTCTCTATGCTGAATTGTAATTGTTGGACATATTATTCTGATTAAAATTTCCAACATAGAAAGTGAACTTTGAATTTTGCGGATATTCGTTTGAGTTATGATTGTCACCACATGTTTCATAGAAAATAGTGATTGCCTTTACTTTTCGAACATGACTTGACTTATGCAGATCCTTTACCATATTTGTCAAAGTTGACAGTTGAGCTAGGATAGAATCTGAAGGGTTGGGATTTGTCATACCTCGCCTTGTTATTCCTCGACTAGTGGTTGCGTGTTGATAGTCATTCTTTTCTAATCTGTCCAGAATCTCTAGACTCTCATGGTATGGGTGGTCTAATAGGGTGCCATTGGCAGAAGTATCAAGCATCATTCTCGTGGGAGTGTTAACTGCATTGTAAAATATTGACACTTGTGTTCATTCGGGCAATCTATGCATGGGGCATTTTTTATATAATTCTCGGTATCTTTCTCATGCCTCATACATAGACTCATCATCTTCCTATCTAAATAATGTTATATTGTTTCTCAATTTATCTATTATATTGGTATAACTGAAACGTTCCAGGAAGCTTCAGCATAGTTCTGTCCATGAGTTCAACGATACAGGCTGAAGGTTGTTTAGCCAAGATTTTGCCCTATCCCTTAGTAAATAGGGAAACAATTTTAATTTCAGTATGTTGGCAGAAACTCCCGGCAGCTTAAATGAGTTACAAATTTCTAAGGACTTAAGATTTTGCCAAACATCTTTATTAGTTGATCCCTCAAACTGACCTAGGGTGTTGATAATGCTGAACATGACCGGTTTAAGCTCAAAGTGTTCTACCTCGATATTAGGCATAACGACGGCAAGAGTCAATCCATCCATGTCTTCCTCCAATAATCATGTACGGTGCATACACACTCTTGTCTTAGAAGGTTTACTGGATCAACAATTGCAAATGCTTTGCGGTTTTCAGCCTCGAGGGCATTCATGCCAGCGTTGTTTTGTTGGCTAGGTGCATGATTTATTCTTTCTCTTACCCTTTATTTTAGATGCCTCATTGTTCTTTCGGTTTTTGGATCGTAAGGGTATTGGTCTTTAGACGGACTAGACCTGGTCATGGACAGAATAACCCTAGTTAATTAAAAAAAACTAAAATAAAAATAAAAGTGTGCAGAAATAATTAAAAGTAAAGTTGAATGTCAGTCCCGGCAACGACGCCAAATTTGGTCATGGCTAAGAAGTCCTATGCTTTTACACTTTTCACCAAATTATAATATTTTAGATTGTCGAACCCATAGGGACTGGATCGACCTTACTACTCTTTAAACTTGCACTTTGTAAAAATAAAAAAGACAAGTATTTGAATGGTTGAGATAACTAAAGTAACTAAATTAAGAACTAGATAAAGAATTAAAAAGAATAATGAATGAAGTATGGCCAGGGTGAATGTTTTGTAGAGGGGAATCCAATTGCACTTATTATCCCTTAGGTATAGGAGAGAACAACTCATTTTCACTGATTAGAATCCTTGTCGCCACCACCATTATCATGTTCTAAATTCTTTCATAGGCTTAGGTTATTTTATAGAGTAGTTATAGAATAAGATTGTTCTTTTATTTGAGTTCTAATAATGCAATTTTAGAATTCATTGTTTATTCACTCTGGTATTTACTACTTCTTACATACAAGCTCGGAAGATAAGTTTGCAAGAAAAAACTTATTTGTTCAGACTAGGGATAGACAAGCTCACGAAATGAGTGGATATTATCTTTGCTCTTGGGCATTGGCTAATTCGGCTTAGGGATAAGTTTGGATTTTATCGACTAAAATGAATTATATCATCTATTATTGTTCACCATTGATTCATGCCGGGAGATATCATCAAGACATAGCCTTCAATAATACTCTAAATTAAGGGTAAGAAGGAGACAATAAAGGATACTCTGTCGAACTATGAGTTATTGATTTATCAACGAAACCTAACCCATCAAGGCAGCTAAGGCAACCCACCGAGGAAACACTTTAACCTTTCGCATTAATAAGATGAGAATATTGTGCAATTGGATTCAACACTACGAAGCAATCTAACCTAGTTTTTCCATCATATAATGAATTCTAATTAATTGTTTTAGTTATTTAGTCTAGTTAATCATACTTCAACAATTATTTGTGTTTTAACTTTTTTTAGTTCATGAACAATAAGTTGTGTAGGTATATAGTCCTTGTGGGATCGATATCTAAAATACTATAACTTGGAAAAGGTGTGCACTTGTACCATAAAGGTGTAAGACTTCCTACGTGCGACAGTCAGGATATTGTTTTGATTATTTGTGTGTGGGAAGGATCGGCTACTAAAGTGAATTCCACTTTCAATGAACACACTTATCAAAATTTTTGTTAAGAGAAAACTAAGAACGGATTGTTATTATTACAATAGCATAATCCGAGTCATTCTTAATAATCTTAAAAGTTTTATCTACAAACATTGTGTTAGTGGATCAATCTATAAAATCAATATCAAAGATAGCACTTGGGTACTCAATTTGCAAGTTTTGCTACAAAGGTTGAACCTTGAAGTCTATTACTGATGTAAAGTCCCAAAGTAAAAAAAAAAATCCTTTTTTCGATGATTCAAAAAACAAGTCAAAGCAAGATCCTATGGCTAGGTATCATTATATTTAATCACTCTTTTTACTCTTTACGATTGCTCAATTTTATTTGACAAACCCCTTTTTTACTCAAATATCATTCAACTCTCTTCTTGGAACAATGATTGAACAACTAATAGTCAGGAAGTTTCTTAGTCCCTATGAGATCGATCCTTAGTTCTCTTTTATTACGTTTAATTTCCTTTATTATTTGAGAATAAGGCATTTTAATTTTGACATTATACGACGCGTGTCAAGGTACAAACTGAGTATAAAAGACGTTTTCGGTTGCTGTAACTTGTGGTTGGTACCCCTTTAACTCTCAATGCATCATACATCTCATGAAAGTAGGATGCATTGCTTATAGATTTCTTATTTGGTTTGCTTGGTAGCTTGAAAAAGCCCTTTAATGGTGAATTATGGTTTGAGATGATTGATATCTTAAAATTGGTAACAACACACTCTAAACTACTTTAATAATCTATAGAAACGAATTGGGAATCACTGATATATTTTAGGCAAGTGTTCTTAGCGAATTTCAAGTCCAAGCCTGCATTTTTGCGCAAGAATAGCGGTATGGGTTATGTATGTACCGGTACTCTAGAGTATAATTGAAGAGTAATATTAGTGGGCGTATCAGTATGGAAAACAGTGTATCGATACCCCTTGCGTATTTTGAATCTCAATAGCGTTTTTTGGTATTGATACGCTGAGACATATCAATACCACTATTGCATTGATTTACAATAAGTAAGCGTATTGGTATGCCATATATTCATATCAATATGGGTACGAATCGATATCAATACGGGGTTTGATCGATACTTGTTGGGTAGCGTACCGATATACCATATAGGCGTACCGGTACTTGCTGGGCAATCTATCCAAAAATTAGTGTTTGAATACGAATGCTCTATAATTCGTGATAATGGGTTCTAAGGGTATCTTATGGTACAAAAATATTAAAATCAATAAACTGATAAATTAAACCCCCTATGTGAATAATTAGACTAAAGGCTTGATAAATTTAAAATGGGTTTAATTGGGTGATAGAAACCATAGGAATGCTTGATGGACTTTGATGTTATGTTTTAGCTAGAACCTTGTTATGGGTTGATAGGTTGCTTAGCTTAGGAAAAACCCTTGTGTGATGAGAATCTGAATACCCAAAAAATATTGTTGCAATACTATTAAGACCATCGAATGTGAGATTCCTGGTGATATATTGAAAACTATTCTGAATGAAGGATCCTGATGTTATGTGTTAGTTAGGACCTCTACTTTGTGATTTTTGTTTGATATGTATATGTTGTATGCAATAGAATACATTCATGATATCATGTGTTTAGGTGATTAAGATAGTGTCATCATACCATGCATGATATCACATGTGTTTCATTGCTTTAATCATTATATGTACGATCTTTGGTCGAGTGACGGTATACTCACTGAGCTTCTGTAGCTCAGTGTTTCAGAATATATTTTCTTGCTTAGGTTAGGTGGCGACGCGGATCGGAGGAGCACCATCGCGAATGATTTTCAGCTTCGACTTTGTATCAGAGTACAATCACTTGATGTAATTGGGCTATGTACTTGTAGAACCTATATGTGGCAATATTTCTTTATATTTTTTATATGTGACAATATTTCTTTATATTTTTGTATATTGGTATATATATCATAATTTTAGGGACTTATCTTTAACTTAAAAATATATCCTCTAATTACTAAAATATTTGAGTTATTTGAATTTTTATTTTTTAACTTAAAATTTATTTAAAATTTTTTAGTAGATTCGAATTTATGAATTTTGAATCAAATTAAGACAAATTGAGTATTTTTTTTCCTTTAGTTGAGTCGAGCTATTCGATTTTTTGAGTCACTTCAAGTTTTACTCACTCTAATGCTAGTGATTTAGATTTAAAAAATATAATTAATAATTAATAAAATGATCAATTAAATATCAAATATAAAATACGGAGAGTAAATCCCTAATAAATTATATAAGAACCGAATCTTAGGAATTTTGGTTATTTGAAGTATTTGTAATTAACTCATGCAAATAGAAACCTTATGTTTCTTTTGTTTTTTTTTTTATGTATATTTTAACATTAAAATTTAGGTTTATATTTAGAATTAGCGTTTATTTTTTAAGATTTATAGTTTATGATCTAAAATTTAGGGTTAGAAATTAAAGTTTAAATATTTTTAGTGTTGGAGCACACATAAAAGAGTAAAAATCATTTGCCCCTTAGTTATACATCCTTCTATGTTTTATACTAAAAATTACTAAAAAAATAAATTCTAAACTATAACCCTAATTTTTATATTCTAAACCCTATAACCAAAAAATGCACATTATCTCTAATTCTCTAAACCCTAATCACAATCCTTAAACTTAAACTCTAAATTTTAAATTCACTATTTTAAAGTGAAGACATCAATGAAGATACAATAAATAGACAGACGATTTGCCTCCTACGTAAAAACACCAAAAAGTATAGATGGATGCAAATTATTATGCTATAAGTGAATCTATAAAATTAAAAAAAAAAACGAAAATAAATATTTATTTTAAAAAATTTAAATTATACGAGAATTTTAAATTTTCGGATGTCTTTTAAGATCCCTCGGTCCATTCTTAACAGAAAAGAGAGAATATTTTCAAAAATTCATGCAAATGGCAATTTGAAAATTGATAAGTAATATATGATAAATGTTAGTAAAGCCAATTCAAAGGAATCCAAAGTGATTTCAACTGTGCACTTATCCATATTTGGAAAAACATATATATCCAAATAATTTTACATTATATATTATTTAAAGCTATTAAAAAAAATATAGAATACTATATTAACAAAATTAAAATTATGAAATATTCTTTTGTAAAATTAACGATTTATTATTATGAAAGAACATAATCACACTATGTATTTAATTTTTACTATTACACCAAACACTTAAATATTACAAATATAATACTTTAAAAACTCAGTACTAAAAAATAGTACCTAAGTTAACACCAGAAGGTGCTTACAAGCTAACTAAAATGTTGAAATATATTATTATTATTGTTGTTTCACTTTTTTATAATTAAAGTATATTTTAGATCTATTTACGGTTTGCAGAGACTATCACTTTTGTAGTTCGCGGTTAGTCCATAACAATTACTCATTTCGTCTCATAAATATTGTTTTTATTAACTTTTTAAAAGTAAATTTTTTAAAATTTTAAATATAATTATATTATATATTTTAAATAATTTAAATTTATAAAATATATACTTTAATTAAATCTATTTAATTATAAGTTTTTAAAATATATTTTTTATATTTTTATTAATAATAATTTTTCAATAATCATGAGTAAAATTTATAAAAATTTAACTCAAAAATCAATAAGAGACAATATTTATATGACAGAAGGAGTAATACTTTTAATATTTTTTACAACGGGAGTAGGGTTGTAAATCAACCGAA
This sequence comes from Abelmoschus esculentus, assembly GCA_035048815.1. Taxonomy (NCBI): domain Eukaryota; kingdom Viridiplantae; phylum Streptophyta; class Magnoliopsida; order Malvales; family Malvaceae; genus Abelmoschus; species Abelmoschus esculentus. The sequence continues at coordinate 4,680,620 of JAUCBN010000021.1, forward strand.
CAAACATGAACGAGGTTGTGTTCATGTTCGTTCGTTTAATTTTAACCAGACAAATGAACGAACACGAACATAAACGAACATAAATTTTCTTGTTTGTATTCATCCGTTAAAGATTGTAACTTGTACATGTTCGTTTATGTTTATTCGTTTGAATGATAAACGAACGTGAACGAACGAACATAAATGAACATAAACGAACGTAAACAAACGAACATAAATGAACATAAACGAACGTAAATGAACGGACATAAATGAATGTAAACGAACGTAAACGAACAAACATAAATAAACGTAAACGAATATAAAAGAACAAACATAAATAACTTATAATATTAAATAAAACCTAAAATTTAGCTGATTAACCAATTTTATTTTGGTTCGATTTGTTAACTTGGTCTAACAGAATAATATTTCTTTTATATGTGGCAATCACTTGATTGGTTTTTATTTTTCATATTTTTTTACATGTGTCAATATTTCTTTATATTTTTTTATATTGGTTACAAAATTTATACTAACAATCCAATTGTTTAGAGGAATAAAATTTTAATTTTAAATAAAATTAATAATTTAAATTTTGATATTAATTAAATAAATTAGATTAAAACTTCTATTTTTATAATAGATAATATTTCATCCAAATTAATCAAATAATAGATTAAACATCAATAATTATATTAAAACATTATAAGATGAGGTTTTGAACTGTCTTTTAGACATTATATTTGCCAAATTTAGTACTTCAGTTCAATCCCACTTGTCTTGGATTAAATAAGAAACTGAATAAAAAAGATAGACATCAAATTAAGCAAGTTAACTCTGCTTTATCATTCTAATTTTGGCTTCCTTTCTGCCATTCACATGCTCAGTAACCAAATACAAGAAAAATGAATAATTTTGATTTTTGTCTAGAAGATGAAATTTGGAATTAATTTTATTATATAATATTATGAATAATAATTCTAAATAAAAAAAAACTCATTAACTAATCTTAATAAAAAACTATTATTATTTTTAAAATATTTAAATTCAAATAAAAATATTTAATCGCTTAAAAATATTAAAAATATTCGAATAAAATGTATCAATGTTATGAAGGGGATATGGTGGTACAAAAGAACATAAAGAGCCATCAGTTCTTGTAGAAAAGTCTTACACAACACAACAACAGATCTGAGAGAATATTTTGCAGTATTATTCTCTCACATCTCAGTCTTTGGACCAACAACAGATAAAACAACCAAACTGTTGCCTGAGACACTTCATCATCACATTTGACATTGAAATTTCACACACTGTTTATTACAAAACAACAAATTTCATTCAGAAAGTAATAAAAACATAATTTTAGAGTAAATGTTAAATAAAATCGATTCAACTTGACTCGATCGAGTACGGGTATGATATTCCAGATATCGAGGAAAGTCTAAAACAGCTCAGGAGGGATAGACAAGGAAGGAGAAGAAGAGTGAGAAACACTGGACCGGGTCTTACAAGGTCAAGAAAAGGTCTTACAAGGTCAAGAAGATTAAAATTAGAAAAATATATAAACAACTTTGAAAAATCAAAAGAAAAAAATCAAAGCTCAGGTAGGATAGCACCAAATTAAGATGAATAAACATCGTCTATAGAATTATCGGCACCGTAACCGGATTCATCGATAGATTCATTCTTCGTTGTAATTATTTCATACACCGACAGTAAAATATCTGCACGCATACATGTATAAAAATCCGATCATGAAATGTTAGAATTGAAGCAACTGAAAGTGGAAAAGCAGATGTTAAGGTGGGAAGAAATGATGAGAATTTTCTTACCGTGGGGAAGCTTGTGCTTTGTTTTCTTGTTTGAGAGCTTTTCATTTTCCTCCATATTTTTTTTTTCTCGGGAAAATTATAAGCACATGGAAAGTTGAAATGTTCTGTGTAAGGGAAAAAACTTAAAAGTGAGAGCTGTGGAAATCAGGCTTATAAAGCCGGCCAGAAGGCGACTTTGAGATTGAGGGGAGAAAAACGAAGAGATTTCATAGCCTGCCCTGGACCTGAAAGCAACCTATGCACACCCATAAAACAGAAAATTATAATTATAATTCAAATATACTCTTTTTTAAGAGATGTGTGATGTTTTTCTTTTAAATAAGAGTTTAAAGTTTTATTTTGTTAATATTTAAATAGAATGATAATAAAAATTTATTTAACTTGAAAATAAGTGTTTAAATTATATATTTTTTAAGTTATGTGTATAATAATTTTTTAATAAAAATAAATATTTAAAATTTTATTTCGTTAATTTTTAAGATATCACTATAAAAAAATTATCAATCAATCAAAATTTAACTTGTGTTTATTTTAATTTTTTAAATAAAATGAAAAATTATTTAAAAACAATCTAAAATCTTTAAAAAATCTTAAATTCTTAAAACTTTAAATCTCAACATTGACACAATTACTATCATTGATAGCCTTGTTGAATTTCTCTGTCGCTAAGACCGTCACTTTTTTTTTATAACTCTATCAATAACTGACAAGATACATCGTAATCGAAAGTTAAACGAGTAAAGTCTTTCACGTTCGTTGTTCAAAATCTAATTAAAACGTTGCATGCCAGATATTAACGATGCTTGATTGAAGAAAGTCGGTGGTGGCCTAAGACGATTACGATTATATGGTTTGACAAGACTATTAACGATAATAGTGGCTTCAATTTTGGTTTTAAGTTTTAGGAATTTTAAATATTTTGTGATTATTTTATTATTTATAAAAATTTTAAAATATTGTTTAAATTTATTTTGAAAATAAATAAAAATAAAATCCACATGTCAATTTATTATTAGGTGATGATTTTTTTAACGGTGTTAACTTAAAACACTAACGAAATAAAATTTTAATCATTTATCTCAACTAAAAAATATTAGACACTTATCTTAAAAAAATTATAATTTAAACATTTATTTATAAGTTAAACATTTTTAACGCTATTACTATAAAACAATAACAGAATAAAACTTTAGACACTTATTTTAATAAAGAAATATTAAATACCTATTTTTAAAAATATATAATTTAAATATTTATTCTAAATTAAAGAAATTTAAACATTATTTAAATCAATATATTTTTATTATAATCATTATCAAAATAAGGATGGAAGTTTTTCACCGTATTCTTAGTTTCTATATATTTTTATTATCGGCTAAGGTTTAGTATTGGATTGATTGTTGGCCACTGATTTTTTTGTTATCATTTTTCTCTTGTCTCTTTTAATTTATATTATTTTATTTTATATTATGTTTTTTAATAATATTTTTAATTCATGTATAAAAATATTTTTGTTTTATTCTTATTTTATCTTTAAGTGATTAGTATTTATACCCTAATAATTAAAAAATATATATTTTAACTCATCTTTATTATTTTATAAGTTCTTGTATTACTAAAATATTTTTTATGTTCAATAACATTAGCTACTATTATTTATTAAGAAATTGTTCTTATCTCTTTCTATATTTATTATTTAAAATATTTTTACTTTTACGTATGATAAATATTTTTTTAATTTAGGTATAAATTATATAAATCTGATCGTTTTTTCGAATAAAAGTTTCGGATATTCAAATCACTACAAATTTTACTTTTAAAAAAAATTACTTCTATTTTTTTCTTATTAAATTTAAATATCTAACAAAGAGTTTATTTTGTTTAAATTCATTTTTGAGAAATTATAAAAGTAAATGTAGATATCATAAAAACTACAAACATTGAACTCTGCAATCAATATTGAGCGTCTTGCATGATTGGTGCAGGACAGAGCAAAACTCTAATTAGTTTGAAAAAAATCAAATAATTTAATTTGGTTTTTTTAAAAAATACTTGATTTATTTTGATTCGATTTAAAATTTTATAAATTCGACTCAAAAAATTTTAAATAAAGTTTGAGTTGTAAAATAGAACTCGAATAACTCTAAAATTTTAGTAATTAGAGAATTTTTTTTAAGTTTGAGACGAGTCCTCAAATTTTTATTATATATGTACTGATATATAAAAATATAAAAAAATATTATCATATGAAAAAATATAAAATATATATCATATAATTAGTAAAAGTCGTTTAGATTAAATCAACTCGTATTATAACATAATAAATAATTATAATTTTATTTTTATAAAATCTCAAAAACTTGACGCGATTTGATGCAACTAGACTCAAATTTCTTCAACTCGAATCGAATCAAAAAAATTTAATGAAAGTTCAAATAAACAAATTAGATTCTTCAACTTGAATAATTTAAAAATTTTTAACTCCAGTCGATCGAACTTTGTCCCCTAACCGAAGCACGTTTTGTAAAAGCTTCAAGATACCGGTATGTACGATAAAATACTTGTTTTATTAAATGTTATTAAAAATTGTATATATATTTGATTTATATCTGTTTTAAAATATACTCTCAACCATTGGATATTAATCATTCAATCACTGATACTTTGAGTTAAGCATTATTTTAAATGAATATAGAATTTTAAAATAAATAAATAATATACGAACGGTTTATATAAATTAAAATGTTCTATTTATTTATAATTATAGATTTGATTTTTTGGAAAACTATAAATATAATCTCTATGCATTGACCAATGGCATCACGGTCTCCTACGACTGAAGTGGTCAAAATAATTAGAACTTGACTGGATCACCTTGGCCTGCGGTTTTCATTAATTAATCTTTATTTTACGACTGCCTTTCCTCACTTTCACGGTCAACACTAAATCACAATTAATCGTGTTAGTCCAATAAAACTATACTTGTAATACTGTCTTATTCGTTCACAAAGTCTATGAATTTCAAACCCTTGAAGTTTCCATCACAACCTTGACATCAATATATAATATAACTGAGGAGAAATTATTATATGAAACTGTTTTATTATTTAGGATATGATTCTTAATTAATTAAATTAAAATATATGATATATTTTTTTATATCATATTTATATATAAGTATTGTTTAAATCATCTAATTTAATGTCTTTGATTTAAAAAAATATTACCAAAGATTTATTGTGTCATCTTTCTCTTTGTTCTTTAAAATTTTTTTAATTAATTTTTTATATAGATCTGGGGTTTAGGATTTAGAGTTTAGGGTTTAGGGTTAAGGTTTAGGGTTTAGAATTTATATAGGGTTTACTATTTAGGGTTAGGGTTATTGTTTAGGTTTAGGGTTTATGGTTTAAGGTTAGGATTAGGGTTAGAATTTAAGGTTAAAGTTAAGGTTTAGGGTTTAAGGGTTAGGGTAAAAAAATTAATTAAAAAGTTGAACAATAAAGAGGAAGACAACATAAAAAATCTTTGGTAATATATTTTTTCCTTTTTTAAATCAAAGGAATTAAAGTGAATGATTTGGATGATGCTTATGTGTGAATATGATATGGAAAAATACATTATTTATCTTAATTTAATTGGTTAGGACCATATCCTAGGTGGTGAAACGGGTTTATGTAATAATTTCTCTATAACTGAGACAGGATAATTTTTGTTTCACTCTTATTTTTAACGTTGTGTTCTAATTAATATGAATCGGTCCATGTCATACTTCAAATTTTAGTCGATGATTTTTTAAATAATTTTTTATATATACAAGAATATAATCTTAAATTTTTTTTAAATTATATCAAATTACTTATCATTTAAACTATAAATAAATAATTAATTAAGATTAACATTAAAAAGTAAAACATATTTATTAAAAAAAAGAAATGAAAATTTTTGGCTATTCGTTTATTATCCTCCAACAAACGTAAAAGTATAAAATTAAATAATTTTTTATTATAAAAACGGTTTAAAGATTTTGAGGTCATATATAATTTATTAAAATGATACTCTTACTTTATAATTAATAAGATATATATATTTTTTAAATAGCTTAATAAAAGATTTATTAGATTATCCTTTTAAACAATAAAAAATTAAATATTAAACATTTTAAAATCAAACATTTTCAATTTTTTATCTAAAAAATAATATTTTTTTATGTATTAAGTTATATATAATTAAATTTATATTTTTTTTTTAATTTTTATAAAATTTCTTTTAAACTTGGCATAAAGATAACTTTAACCCTTAACGTTTACGTTTTTTGTCGTTTTGGCCCTTATTCTTTTGTGGGATAAATTTAGCCCTTAACCTAGATCTTTTTGACAAATATCTTATTTTTTAATTAGTTTGATGACTGGACCGTTAAAAATTTAACAATGATATATATATGTGGAATATAATTTTATTCTGATATAAAATATAAAACAATTAAAATTCAAATAAAATATTAAAAATTAATTAATTTTAAAATAAAATATTATTAAACATTCTTAACCCTAACTACGATAGAATCAGAATCTTATCTTAAAAAATAGAAACACAATTTGAATAAGATTTTGATTTTATAGTAGTTAAGGTTAAAGATGTTTAATAATCTTTTATTTTAAAATTAATTAATTTTTAATATTTTATTTGAACTTTAATTGTTTTATATTTTATATTAGAATAAAATTACATTCATCTATATGCATTTGATAGGTTACATACCATATCATTTAAAATTATATTTCATATATATCATTGTTAAATTTTTAACGGTCCAATCATCAAGCTAGTTAAAAAATAAGATATTTGTCAAAAAGATATATGTTAAGGGTTAAATTTATCCCAAAGAAGAATAAGAGCCAAAACAAAAAAAAACTATAAACGTTAAGGGTTAAAATTATCTTTATACCTTTAAATTTTTGTACAGTCGTTTTAATTGCGTATTTTTAAACCCTATAATCCTTACCCATTTTCCTTTTGTGTTTTTCTTTCCACCACCTGCAAGCATCTTTCTCGCGCATAGACTTTTGCATTGACTTCATAAATAAAAGTTTAGTTTTCAATGATGAAAAAAAAATTTTAACAAAGGTTTAGTGTTATTGCTGAAATATGAATTCTGATTTGAATCTCAGAGGGGACTACAATATTCATTAGGCGGGAGGGGCTGTAGCCTAACCCAATAAAACTTAACCTTCATTTATATAATAAATTTATTTTTATGAGAAAATTATATATGAAATATATTTTAATACATGAGGTTTATATTAATCTTTTTATTTTAGGGTTTTAAATTTTTGGTCAAGGTTTAAGGTTTTAATATATTGATTTTAAGGTTTAAAATTTAATTTTTAAAAATGGATTATATAAATTTTTCTACATAACTTATATATCGGACTATAATCTATTATATGTTACTCCTTAAATTTTAAAAGATATTTTTTAAGTTGATATTTTAACTTCATCTCTATCCTTATATTTGGCTAATTATAAGAAAAATATTCTTTTTTTTTGTTTTTTTTTAAATTTCATCAATAATTCTAATAAGTTTATTAATGTTTTTTTTATTATTTTTTAGTTATTTATATTTTATTGATCATACATGCGATATAAAATTATTAATAAGACGTAAAAATATGAGTAAAGTCGTTTAACATTGAAGTTGAGTCGGGGGACTAAATTATATATTTTATATACATGGAATGTGAGTGTGTGTTAATGATTTATTCGAGACATGACTATGAGTTGAAAAAAAAATGAAGTCTAGTCTCTGTGGCCGCTTTCTTGACTCAATGGAACCCCATTCCGTTGCATGTTGTCCGGGAGGATGTGTCTCGAGATATAGCGGAGTAGCCGCTTGTGGACCTCTCAGTGCAGTGCCCCATGCCATGGGTTACAGAATTAGCCCTCTTACCCTTAGGTGGAGGGCCTTAGTCCTCACATTTTTAGGTGACTAAATCGTGCAACACTTGAAAAGGAACACAACCTATATAAGTCAACCTTCAACACACATCCTTCAACAAAGATTTATCACGGAAGCGTCAATATTAAGGTCACATGAGTCACTTCTCGTCCGCTACACTAGTCTTTAAGCTACAGCCGATATCATGAGGCATAACGAATGCACCAAGTCGACCTCGACTTTCTTTGTAGAAAAAATAAAAGTGGTCTTATTAAATAAAGTGTTTGGGATTACAAGAAAGACTCATGCACATCATCGGGGTGACTCCATCGTCTCAACGGTAGGGGCCGCCCCGATGATGTGTAAGAATTCACCTATGCCTAAGCAGTCCATTCAACTGTCCACCCCCTACATATATACGAATAAAATATTATGAAAATACCCCGAGTATACATTCATTTGCTCGAATATGGAACACTTTTTCCTAACCGAAAGAAAAATACTTAAAAACATGAAACAAAACTAAAACAAGAACCTTATTCCTAAAATATTACAATATTCAAAAGAAAGATACTTAAACTTGGCTAAGCTTTGAGACATCACACTCAGTCAGATCTAACGCAATTTATTTGATTATGGCCGAGGAAAGGGAATGGCCATAACATTCCCTTGCCTGCTTGTTCACTCTACGCAATATTTCTGCCATAATATACAAGTATAAAATAAAAAAAAAATAAAAAAAATATACATGCAATGCTTAATAGAATACTAATTTTAATTTTTTTTACATGAATTTTCTTACCTCAGTAGTTAAGAAAATAATCGTTATTCTTTGAAATCACAAGTTCGAGCACTAGTAATATTAGCACAGTAATTAAGTGATTAAAGTCTAATGATTGAGAGTATACTATAAAATAGATACTACTATAACACTGTAGCTAGGGATGACAACAAGTCGGATCCATCTGGATACAAATCCAGATCCATTTTTATATCATAGATCCAGATCCGTCCCAGATTCATGGGTCTAGAAAATTGAAACCTAGACCCAAATCCAATGATCCTATGGATCCGAGTCCAAAATGGATTTATTAAAGATGATCATTCGACCTATTTTTTTAACTCAATAAAACTACCACTAATTAATTTCACATCACAACTTTAATGGAGGAAAGATTAATTTTAATTAACTAGTATCATAATAAAAAACGATAAACAAAAATCTTCAAAAATTCAATAATTACACAAATATCTTTTAAATAACACAAACATTAAGAAATGTGGATCATGAAATATTTCATTGTCGTAAACTGAGTATCGTACTTCTACCTCTCAGAGTGCTAGTATTCATCACTACTTAAATCATAAACATCATAAAACAAATAAAAAACAAATGAACAAAGAGAAAAAAATGTTTTATAAAAATAATATTTGTGAAATTTAAATATTAATATTAAGATTATGTAATATAATAATTTTTTATATAACATGTTAATGTTATTCTCCATTTTTGCATCATTATTATAATTTTCATTACTAAAGCAATAAGCCTGTATTCCTTTAAAAAGTTTTTTATTATAAATAAATAAATAAATAAAAATTACATTAAAAAATAATGTAAAATATAAAACCTACTATTATATATTTATATGTATTTTAAAAACTATTGGTGGGTTTTTAATAAATAGTAAACATGTTCAGATTTTAGTGTCAGATCCGGATCCAAATCCCTATTTTAATCAGAAGATCCCTATCCGACCTAGATCCTTCGGGTCTAAAATTTTAAGATCTAGACCCTATAAAACAGATATAAATCTACGGATTTGGTCAGGTCCAAGATCCACTTCTGCCCTTAACTATAGCTAATTAAAAAAAATATTTTTGAATAATTTAATTATTAACATTTTATTTTGTGTTGAAATGAAATTTATCAGTCAATTAATAATAAATGAATAAAAATAAGGTGATAACTTATATGATAGTGCATACTGATATAGTATTGTTATATAGATAAATTATCAGTCAATTAATAATAAATGAATAAAAATAAGTATATTAACTAAAATAATTATTTAATCAAACAAAGGTATTTTTTGAATTTATGTTTAATATATATTATAATCATTTTAGAGTCTTCGAAGCATCGTTATCAAACGATTTTCTCATAAACACCTCACTAAATACGATTTTGTCTAATATGTTAGTTTGTTCATATATGTAATACTTTTGTAGGTATTTTTTTTTCTCTATTTAGGATTAGGAAGATTTTTAATGAGGCTCATAATAGCATTACCATTTTTTATTAAAAAAAAAAAATAATATTGTGTTCCCGAAATATTTGTAGTCGATTTTAGTCTCCAAATTACCTCTCTATACCTTTTATTTTATATCATGTATAGGGTTGGCTAATAAGGGGAGCACAGTGAACAAATGCTTTGTCTAGCATCTTAAAAAATAAGTATTTTTATTTTTAATTTATTAAATAAATTATTTTTAATAATAAAAAACAATTATCAATAATCAATTAAACCATTGAAATGTGACATTAGATCCGTTAAATAAGATTAGAGTTTTATATCCTGATGTTCTAAATTTAACAAATAGGGTTGAGAAATTAACCTTTAAGTCTCTATATTACCTAATACGAGTTAATCAACAAAATAATTAGATATCGATGGTTAAGAAAAATAAAAAATAATTTTCTACCCTAATATTTAATTCTCTTTTCTAAATCTCATTTTTTTAAGTTTAATTATTTTTAATATTATTCAATCTAATGAAAATAAATAAATAAATAATGTAATATTCTTATTTCTTATACTTATCGTCAAAATCAAGCTTCATATAACATTCGACACAAGATTCAGTTCCTTCAAATTTTCTTAACAAAACAGTACAAATAATTTATTTTATAAAATTTAATATGATTTTATGATTTATTAATAAATATTAAATTAATTATTTAAAATATTTGAATATGCTTTCTTTTTATAAGAATTCATTTTTGAATTTTTGCACAAAGACACAAAAATATTCACTATATTATTAGCCGTGATCAATGTGATTTGAGTAAAAAAAAAATCAAATTACTCGAATTTATGAATTTTATTTTGTGATTTAAATTTTATTAAAAAAATTTAGATCCTGATCGAGTTTTTGAGTCGCTATATACATTTAATTATAATTATTTATAAATATAATAGAATAAATTGATTTCAATTTTAATATTCTTTTATATTTATATACGATATACATATATATTTTTTTAGACTAGTTTTGTTGGCCTCCAATGTTATCTGTGCCAGTGAGTCCAAGACTGTAGCTGTTCTGTTCTGGTCCATTTCGTAGAAGCAAGGGAACAAAACCCCTGCAAAGATTCTTTCAGACAAAAGACTGATTGATTGTTCAAAATTCTTTGCTGGTTGGACCACACTTTGACAGGAGAAATCATTACAACACATGTTTTTAATGATCCGAAATCAAAACTAATTCCAAATATAACTGAACAAAACAGGAACTTATAGAAATAATATAAACATTTTTTATGTTGATCGCTAATGATATTTTTTTTCTACTCCAATCATTCAATTATTATTTTTCTGTGAGTTTACGAAGAGTGATAAAATAAAAAAATGTAAAATTAATGATAATTTTATCAAATAATAATAATAGAGTTTAACGAACAACAAGAGTACAATTAAAAAATAATAAATTTTAAAATTTGTCAAAAAAATTTATATTTTAAAATGATTTTTTTTCAAACTTTTGACAAATTTCAAAACTTTTTTATAACCTTTCAAGCTTTTTAGATAAAAGTTTTAAAAAATTTATCAAAAATCACGGAAAAATTAACCTAAAATATAATAAAAATTCTAACATAAGTATTTGATGAATCTTTAATAAGTTTCAAATTTTTTTAGGACCACCGATTATTTTAGATCCCTAAATTAAGATTTTTTTAGCTATAATAGTTACAGTAATATTTATTCTAAAGTAGATATACTCTCAACCATTAGACATTGATCGCTCAATCACTGTACTGACATTATTGGTACTCGAATCAGTGATCTCCAAGAACAACAGTTCCTTCAACCGATGAGGCTAGATGGTTCATGCCTAAATTAAGAATTATTCTTACTTTTAAAAGTTATTTTTTAATTTATTAAATAAATAAATTTTACAATAAAAAAATTATCAACAATCAATAAATCTAGTGAAATGAGACATTAAATCTTTTAAACAAAATAGATGTACAGATCTCTAATACTATTTATAAAAATATTTTGAACAATCAATCAATTATTTATAAAATCAATTATTTTAATCACTAAATTAAGAATTATTCTTACTTTTAAAAGTTATTTTTAAATTTATTATTTTATAATAAACAAAATAGATGTACGGATCTCTAACACTATTTATAAAAATATTTTGAATAATAAATCTAGTGAGATAAAACATTAAATCTTTTAAACAAAATAGATGTACGATCTCTAACGATATAAATAAAAACAAGTTGAATTAAAAAGTTCAATCTCATAATGATTTCTACAATACCCTCCAAATTAATTAACCAACAGATTAAATAACAACAATTAAACAAAAATAAAATAAAAAATAATTCCCTATCCTAATATTTAATTTTCTTTTCCAAATCTCAAAATTTAATAATGATCTCTACGGTGCCTATTTTCCCTTTATAAAAAATTAATTTAAAATTTTCATACAAAACCATAAAAATACCCCCAAATGCCCCAATGTTACCTTCAGACTCACCCAAAAATAATAATTTTATGCCTTTGAATTTGTTCACAGGTCCACCAAAACCCACTCATTGCAGTTGTGCAGTATTGAATGTGACTTTTCATTCTCTTTACTTTATCAAGACTCTTTCTCTCTACTTTACTTGGCTGAGAAAAACGTCAACTTTATGTGGTTGACTCTGGAGAGAGGAGGGAAGAGAAATGAAACTCTTTTGTCGATTGCTTTGAAAAGGTTCGTATAAATCAAAAAGGCACAAGAATTGCAGAGGGACAAAACAGATAAAGCGATGCAACAGACGGGGAATTGGGACATTGGAAGCCGATGATCTATCAGTATGGAAGTCTAATATCAACACTAGGTTTTGAGTATAAATCGTCTACCCTTTCTCTATGTCTTCATTTATATCTTCACTTCAAATTAGAGGATTTAGGGTTTAGAGTTTTAATTTATGAGTTTTGGTTAGGGTATAGGGAATTAGGGATAGGGTATATTTTTTGGTATAAAGTTTAGAGTTTAAGATATAAAAAATAAGAATTAAGGACTAAAATTTAATATTTTTTTAATAAATTTACAAAGGAGACATAAAAAAAGTTAAAAGATTTTTTCTCCTAAGCTTCATGCCTAATCCTATTTTGTATGTTATTTATAAGGATAAGAGTTTTATTAAAATTAAATTTTGTGAATTATTTAAATTTTATTTAAAATAAAATTTATTAATTAAAGAATATTATCATAACAATATGTTAATTAAAAAATATTTTATCTTTCTAATTTTAAATTATTTAAAAGATTATATTTAAATTTTAAGATAATATATTATCATTTTATTTGAGATACTAAAAATCACCTCGTAATATGTTAAAATATCAACAAACACATAAAGGGCTAAAGTAGTCTAAACATTTATATCTCATATCATATCAATTTAAATTATTCAACATCTATTAAATAAAGTCTTGTATATAAACATATTCCACACTTGATAACCCAGATTAAGCTTTTTCTTTTTTCTTAACTAAATTTATAATTAGCATATTTTGAACATCAATTTCTCATTCATCACTCTCCGATTTGAGCATATAAAATATCGCTGTAAAAGTCTCATGCAGTAAAATATGACTATTAACTTTATTATTCGAATCTTCACTTTTATCCATAGAAAATATGCCTCAAAATTTTTACTTTATCATGTTTTTTTCAACAACCTCGCATTAATAAAATTTATTTAATCAAAAATATTTTACTCGATGTGATGATACATTTTACAATAGATAACTGCATAGGATAAGTAAAATTTCACTCTTGAACCTTCCATTGTAAAAACATTACCAGTTGACTAATAGACTTGAAGTTCTTGAACTATTTTGTCATTTTTGTAAATGATAATATACTTCATATAATTATTTTCTGGCAAGAATATTAGTTCTCATGAGTATGTCTATATAACCATGGACATTTCCAAGTTCGATAAAAATTTGAGAGAACTATGCTCAATAATTTTTTAAAGTTGTCTCACTTCATTTTCACATAGGTAAATTATGTTATTCGGCATATTAAAACACACAGTGATCATTAAATACATTGTCTATCTATTTTATTTTTAATAATTGTTAACATTATAGGAACAAATTTGGAAGGAGAACCCTCATGGTGACCATACAAGGTCTGTACAAGTAAGTTCTCTGTTTGAACATAGATCTTGAGATCTCTAATTAATTAAGTAGATTTTTTCTTCTCAAATCGCCTTAAAACTTTTTGAGCTTTAGTCATATTTTTTTTGATCTTTTCTTAATTTAATCTTAATTTAATCTTTTTATTTAGTAGATCTATGAAGTTTATCCTTTTATCTTACAATATCAATATAGATAATCGTATTTAAGATTTATTGTTTAACAGTATTATATCGATGACAGATATATCTTGACTCTTCTTTATACATAGAGTTTTGGCTTTTACTAATTTTTGCTTGTTTATCACAATATATGCATATTGTGGCTATATGTTTTAGCCATTTAAAAATTATCTTCTGAGAAAAACTTAAAGCGATTTAATTTTTTCTCTAAACTTTTTTAGAATCAAAAACTCATATTACATTGTGGATATGGTTATAATTTGTTTATCTACAAGATTTTCATCAACTTATGACTTTGATATCATAAATATCAAATATTCAACTGATATTAAAGTATCTTTTTAAATAGTCTCCTCTCAATTACATGTGCTACCTTATGAAGAGAAAACTATGAGAAAATATAAATCATATATATTTTGATTTAGGAAATCAATCCCAAATTTTTTAGTGTACACTCAATCTTGGTGACATGCGACAAGGGGAGGACTCAATCACTGTTACCTCAAAATTATTGATTTTCGTGACTATTTTGATATGCTTTTACTTGTTTATGATTTCATTTAGTTGCATTAGTTACTTATAATCATGCATTTGCATCAAGGAGTTAGTGGTCATCTTTTTTTTAAAAGATTATGTTTTATGGTTATTTTGTATGAAGCTTGGCGGAAAAAAGAGACAATAGTGAGTAGGGAACTAATTTAAAATGTCAAGAGAATGTCAAATGTCGTTGACACAGAAGAACCAAAAGTATGCCAAGCATCTGCTGGTATGAGGTGTACCATCAGTCACGTCAAGAGAAGATGAACCCTTAAAAAATAGGAGCACAAAAAATATAAAAGATGATCAAGACTATCATTTGGAAAACCTCCGAAAAAATAAGAGAAAATTTCATGTCAAGAGAAATATCAAGACATTTGTCAATGCAACGATGACATGATAATGCCAACTTTAGTATGATAAACTATCACACTAACTTGATAAATTATCAAGGAGATCGAATAGATCCTTATCTCTTATCCCTTGATCAACTTGAATTTGAATCTTAAAGTGGCATATTTTATCTCAATTCTTTCCCGCACACCTCTATATAAACAACCCACCGATCAAGCATTAAGGACATTGGTAGATCACGAACGGATGAAAGAAGAGTGAAGATACATTATCAGAGATAGTCGGTACAACTGAGGAAGTGTGGTTCAACTTCTTGGCCGAGAGTCTGACGTGGTTTCTTGTACCGAGAGACCTCTCCACAAATTCCCCTCGGCACAAGTTGTTTATTTTAGTTTTTATTTTAATGATGATGTTTAAAACAATTTATGGTTTATTGGTTAACCGCTACACCATGAATTAATTTATTAGTTGGTCGGGGATGTTTAGATTGTAAAAATTGACTTCATGTCTTAATATTCTATAGCAATCTTACCGTTGACAAAGTTTTTCTATCGACATGCTTTTAAACTTTTAAACTATATAAGATCATGCGAGATCGATCATTATCGTTTTATTGAATACTCTGTCAAGCAAGAGCTTACATAGTTGGACCATTGTTTTCCAATATCTTAATAGACATGAGATGCAACAATAAATTTGTTAGATACTTGGGAGAAAATATTCAAGAGAAGTCATTCAAGTAGAGGAACTTACTTCGAGAGTGAAATATACCTCACGAAGTTAGGATTGATTTTAATCAAATTGGTTTAAAAAAAGGCACGCGTTATAGAGATATAAGTGTTTTTACTTAGCCAATTTAGGGCATCGACCATCGAGAGAGGTTTTTCTACAATAGAATCTGCTCGTTAAACAAAGCCAAGATATTCTTATGTTGAAACTCCAACATACCTAAATTGATATCATTCTCAATACAAAAATTAATAGAAAGATAATAGCATCTGATAAGTGCTCAACTCACTATCACTTTCTACACTTTTCATGGACACTTATCATCAAATCTACACCTACTTGAACCAAAGCATGTACTTAATGTGATATATTTAGGGATTGTACCATTAAAGATTATATTTGTAGAAAAGGCATACTTTACTGCATTTTCATATTTGTGCAGGAACAAGTATTGCCGAGGCAGCAGAATGAGGCCGTAGTAGGACTTGATGCCGAGGCGGCAGTGGATAAAAGGCAATATGGCAGGAAACTTGAAGAGGAAAATTTAAAGAACGTTGGTGAACAAGAAGCCAAAGGATCGGAGCTGAACAACATCAGAAAAGCCCAAGGACAAGGCCACGCGAGAAAGAAACCTTCTAGAAGTTCAAACTTGGAAATATTTAACCTATATACATAACTTGTTCCCTACTCCAAGTTGCAATCTAATTAAGAAAGATTTACGCTAGGCCAAACCTATATAAGGCATAGCCGTCCTAGGGATTAGGGAGAGACACATACCTAGAGAGCATACCTAAACATATACCTAGAGAGCTGAATTTTGAGAGAGTTTTTAGGAACAATTCTTCCCATCATGTTCTAAGTTCTCTTAGGGTTTTGGTGAAGGTTGTCGAGTATTTGTGAGAGGAGATTGTATTTTGTTTCTTATTTCTATGCAATAAAATATTAAAGTTTGCTTACTCTTTGCCATTTTTTGTTCTTGCATCCAAGCCCGGGAGAGAAGTTTGTAAGTTATCTATTTGTCTAGACTTGGGAGAGTAAGACTCACAAAAGGAGTAAGTGCGGCATTCGACTTGGTTGGAGGATACTAACTCAGCCTAGGAATAAGTTAGAGTTTCAACGGCTAAAAGAAGTGTAGGATTGGTTGTTGGTTATAATTGATTAACGCCGGGAGGTATTATCAAGGACTGACCTTCAATAGTGTTTCGACTTAGGGATAAATGGAGCCATTCAAGGACACTTTGCCGAACTTTGGTAAATTTGCCCAAGAGCAAGGGATTGCCGCGGTAGAGAACATTGTCGCTGCCGAAGATAGTATCTGCAGTACTACCGAGGTAGTGTAGTGCAATTGTATTGGACAAAAACAGATCAATCAAATCCACTATACAACACAACTGGATCCTACCCTCTTTCTCAATATTTGATCTCACCTTAATTAGTTTAGTTTATTTA
Organism: Abelmoschus esculentus; assembly: GCA_035048815.1. Lineage (NCBI taxonomy): Eukaryota > Viridiplantae > Streptophyta > Magnoliopsida > Malvales > Malvaceae > Abelmoschus > Abelmoschus esculentus. The sequence continues at coordinate 4,698,057 of JAUCBN010000021.1, forward strand.
GTTTAAGCCACACCAAACTTATCTGTGTTTTTATTTTTGTTTTATAGGGCAAGAAGATTAAAGGAAGCATATTAAGTACACCAATCTCTGAAGAGACGATAACTCGATAAATACTTATCACTTATTACTTGACGTGTACACTTGCACTCTAATTGCGCATATTCAGCACGCATCAAGTTTTTGGTACCGTTACCGGGGATTGACAACTAAATTTTGTTTTCTTTATTTTTAGTTATTTTTATTTTTTTTATTTGATTTGATTTTTGGTGTATGACGAGGGCCAACCCTAGAAATCCACTGTACGAGATAGACCCAGAAATCGAAAGAACCTACCAAGGGTTAAGAAGATAAATCCAAGGAGCCATGGTAGTGAATCAAGGAAATCAGAATCTACCTGCAGGCAATGGAGGCCATCAACAACAACACTGTCGCAACCACTGCCACGGTATTTAATTGTCAAAGATTTTCTGGTGGAAGATCTGAATGGACTGAACCCTGGAGTTGTCACACCAGAGATTGAGGTAACCCACTTTGAACTTAAACCTGTGATGTTAAATATGCTTAATACTATTGGACAATTTAGTGGGGGTGCAACTGAAGTTTCCAGGCAGCATCTCAAATCCTTCGTGGAAGTATGCAACTCTTTCAAAATTCAAGGAGTCTATGAAGACATATTGAGATTGAAACTTTTTCCCTATTCACTGAGGGATAGGGTCAAAACCTGGTTGAATAGCATTCCGGTAAGATCAATTGGATCTTGGAGAGAACTCTGCTGAGAATTCATTATGCGATTTAATCCTACAAATTTATATGATTGAATCCGTAATGAGATTACTTCTTTTAGACAGGCTGATGACGAACCTATATACGAGGCTTGGGAACGCTATAGAAAGTTACTGAACAAATGTCCACTACATGGATTTCCACTATGGACGCAAGTAACCATGTTCTATAATGCTACCAATACCCCGACAAGGATGATGTTGGATGCCTCGGCAAATGGCACACTCCTTGAAAAAGCTTTGGAAGAAGCTATTGAAATTCTGAACAAACTCGCAAGGAATAATTTCCAATTTCCTACTTCTAGACGAGGAGGACTAAGAAGCTACGCCACAGTGAATGAACTAGAAACCAATAATTCAGTGGCAGAACAGTTGGCATCTTTAACCAAAATGGTTCAGAACATGCAAGTACAACAAAATACGTATGAGGTAAAAATGATAAATTCTTCTGAGTATATGCAAGATGAGGAATCTGGTTTCTATGTGGGAAACTACAACCAGAACAACAACAATATATTGTCAAACACATACAATCCGACATGGAAAAGGCACCTAAACTTTTCATGAAGCAATCCCAATAATGCCTTAAACCCCACTAACCAAGCCTTAGGATATCAGCATACACTGCCGCAACAGCAGATACAATAGTCACTGCCGCAGCAACAGATGCAACAGCAGCAGCCTATGAACTCATCAGAAAATACTCTCAAGGCCTTCATCATGAAAACAAAATCATATATGGCTAAGAACAACAATTTCATGAAGAGGATCGATGACTTCATGAATAGAATAGAGGCTGCAAAACAAGGAAGCTTCCATAAAATCATTGGAAACCCAAGTTGGTCAATTTGCTCAAAGACAAAATACTATACCACAAGGGGATTACCTAGAAATACTGAAGTTGCTAAAGGAATGGGCAATGAACAATGCAAAGCAATCACTACAAGAAGTGGCCTACAACTTAAGGAAACAATGGGCAAGTCAGCAACCAAAGCTCCACCAGCAACACATGAAGAAACAGACAAGGCGGACTTGGATGCTGAGCAGACTAAACATGAGAACACTACCCCAGCAGAGAGCTCGGCAGAACCTACACTTTCCGCCGAGACAACAAGAAACACAGTGGTTTCAGGTATTAAATTCCAAACCAATGAGACCTTGGATGAGATGCGACCACCACCACCTTTCCCACAAAGGTTGAAAAAACAGAAACAAGATCACCAGTTTAAGAAGTTCCTGGATATTTTAAAGCAAGTCCAAATCAACTTGCCATTTATTGAGGCAATTGAACAGATGCCCAACTATGCTAAATTCTTGAAAGAAATTGTGTTTAAGAGAAAAAAGCTAGGTGAGTTTGAGATAGTGACAGAAACTGAAGGATGTATGTCAATGTTGCACAATCGCATGCCATCTTAACTGAAGGATCCTGGATGCTTTACCATACCTTGTGCGATTGGTAATAATTATGAAGGAAAAGCACTATGTGACTTAGGAGCAAGCATCAATCCCATGCCCAAATTGTTTTTTCAAAAGCTTGGGATAGGAAGGGAAAAGCCTACAACAGTGCTGCTCCAACTTGCGGATAGATCCTATGTGCATCCTGAAGGAAAAATAGAGGACATAAAGGGTAGACAAATTTATTTTCCCTACCGACTTCCTTGTCCTCGATTGTGAAGCCAACGATAATGCACCGATCATCCTAGGAAGACCTTTTCTTGCTACTGGACGAACTTTAATAGATGTGGAGAATGGAAAGTTGACAATGAGGCTCAATGACCAACAAGTCAAACTCAATGCATTCCACAAGTTGAAAATTTTGATGGTCCAGAAGAGTGCAAAGCCCTCCATACAACAGATGAAGACACCAAAGTATCCTACCTAGGTAGTACGCTCGATAGATTATTTGGTAAGAAAATTAAACCCATGGTGGAAGCAGAAAATATAGAAGGGACTGGCTAACACTTGAAGAAAAATCTAGGCCAGCAAGAGATGAGAAAATTGGGAGATGCATTTACATGCACTCCACAAGTAACATAATCTCTTTCCTTTATCCATTATATTAGGATTAGTTTTAATTTAAGATTTATGTATTTATTTTATTATTTTTCTTTATTAATATTTTTATTTTTTGGATAATAAAATCAAAAATAAAGGAGAAATAGTTCATAAAAGGAATTCTGCCGAGACAGTAAACAGTGTCAGAAGCCCTAGCAATCCCAATGGGCAGAAATAGTGTAACGGTTATCTGCCGAGTTTTCTGTCGCGGCAGTAAATACTAACGACTAGTAAATTCAAAATAGCTAGTTGTTAAAACAGTCACACTGCCGAGGCTTATATTAGCAGCATCCTTGTTTTGAATTATTCATTTTTGCATTCTTGATTTCTTTAGCATTCTACTTCAGTCTTGCTCTCACAATACTCTCTATCAATCTTCTTGAAAATTTTCAGAATCTTTCCCAAACCCTCAAGCCTTACAACTCATCAATGGCAGCATATACTAGATTTGCCCCTGCCACTGTTGTAGACCGATTCAACAGATCGTTTGTCGCTCGGTAGTTGTGGGAGGAGCAAGGATTTCAACAATCTGAAGAGGAAAACTTCCGCATTGAACGTTACTTGTTCAACAAGATTCAATACCAAGAATGAGAGATCTTCTGTCTACAACCTCCACAGGCAAATTCATCATAGTGCGAGAATTTTATGTATATGCGCCGAGCAAGGACAATCTCTTTGTCCACTACCGAGGCAAGCCTGTTCGACTTGACACCGAGGCAATTAATGATTTTTATGGCCTCATCCCCATCCGTGACATTCACGTCGAGTTCATGGATGACATCACCACCCAAGACTATGAACTGATTAAAGATGACCTTTGTTACAACAACACTTCATGAGAAACCGATGCCCATAGAGGTTCTGTAACAAGGCAAAGCCTCAAGCCCGAGGCCAAATTGTGGTGCACATTTGTCAAGAGACAACTCATCCCTACCTCTCACAATAGCATATTGGACCGAAAAAGATTAGTGTTGATCCAGTCCATCATCAACAAGAGGAGCATAAATGTTGGAGAGATCATTCTAAGAGAAATTCATGATTGTGGTAAGAAAGAACGTGGACCTTTATTCTTCCCTTGTTTAATATCTGGTTTGTGTATTGCTGCAGGAGTACCAATCGAAAACACGGATGAATACACTTCAACTAGGAAAGGATAGATAAGAGAATTCTGTCACAAAGTCATGCAGATCACATAGGCAGAACCTGTCTAGGCAACACCTCAGTAGTTCACTGCTGACTTCACTGTCGGTGCCCAGTACACGGCAGATATGCCTAGCACTACCAAGAAATTCTTCAGAGGATGACAGCTATGGACCTTCGCCAGCAAAGATATATGGAATACCAAAGAGACTTCAATAATACTCCTACCAGATGATGATGCAGAACTTTCCCAACCAAGGGGTGCAATTTCCAGAATTCTCTGCCAACATATTCATCATGTCAGCGCCCTACAAAGAGACTACTCTAGCCCCAGGGCCGACACCATTTTTCACCTCCAGACCGTAAGTAGTTCAACGCATTTGGCCCATCTAGGGCAGAAGACGCTGCCGCGATATCATCAGCAAGCAGAAGACCTTCCAAGCGAAGGGCGACCTTCAGCACTCCCCAAGATCTCCAATCCCAATGCGTAGTCTATCAGCTGAGATAGATGCCTATATCCATCAGAGCTCATCCATTACCGAGCCCAACATCCAGCATGCTGGAGCAGATCCACAAAATGAACGAGGCATAGAGATAATGAACACAAACGATGAAGGAGGAGAAGAAGTCAATGCCCCAATGCAACGAGCAACACCAACGAGAGTTCAGCCACCACGACGAGCAAAGCCATCACCATCACCAAGGGCACAACAATCAGCAGCTAGACAGAGGAAACAAATTGTGGAAGAAAGCTCTTCCGAATCTTTATAATTTCTCTTCTTTCTTTTCATTGTTATTCATATAATTGTTTTTATTTACTGCTTATATTTTTTACCTACTACCTACCCCTAAATTAAGCATTGAGGACAATGCTTGGTTTGAGTTTGAGGGTGTAGAGTCACTGCCGAGGCAATCTACTGTCGCGACCTTACCATGAAAAGAAAGTTTTCAGTGATAAAATTTTTTCTTTATGTCCACCACTTTACTTGAAACTGCTGCCATACTCTTGCACTGCTCTTCATTAGTTTTGTCTTAGTTTATTCTTGAAGGCAATAGAAATCTTTCTCCTTACCATAGTTAGGATCTGTTTTGAAGGTTTAATTCTAGGATACTTAAGGAGAAAAACTTAAGAGCTTGCTATAAGGTTCAACTTTAAAACACTTTTGGGACTTGTTTGGCTATAGGAATTCTTTTAATGAACTTAGGTGATAAAGACTTAGATCTTTGGAAAGGTGACTAGAGGTTCCTATGACCGGCTCTAGGAAATACTCTTCTTCATGCTGGAGGTGCCCGAAATTGGCTTTAGTATGCATAAAAGAATAGCAAAAGAAACAAGGAGTTAAGAAATAAAAAACACAATACTTGAGGTGCCCAAAATTGGCTCAATGAATTGCTATTATAAGAAGAGTACACTAAATCCAAGTCCATTTGTCTTGAACTTAAAGTTTATCTAAGAAGGCCTTTATTCAAACTTGTCCATAAAAACACACACATACACTAACCTTATAGCAATATGGCAGGTAAGATGAGGAGAAAAATGAGAAGAACGTTGCTGGACAAGAAGCCTAAGGATCGGAGATGGATAACATGAGGAAAGCCCAAAGACAAGGCCACACGGGAAACCTTCTAGAAAGAAATAAACTTGGAAATATTTTATTTATATACATGACTTGTTCCCTACTCCAAGTTGTATTCTACTTAGGAAAAGTTTTCCTTAGGCCAAGCCTATATAAGGCATAGTCGTCCAAGGAAAGAGCATAACTTAGAATATAGAATTAGATTCAGAACCTTTAGTTTTTCTTTTCTACATTATGTTCTAATTTTGTTTAGGCTTAGGTGAAGGTTGTAAAGTATTAGTGTGAGAAAGTCAAACTTTATTTCTTGTTTCTAATACAATAAAATATCAAAGTTTTCTTATTCTTTGTCATTCCTTGTTCTTACATTCAAGCTCAGAAAAGAAGTTTGTAAGTCATCCATTTATCTAATATCGGGAGAGTTAGATTTACGAAAGGAATAAGTATTGTATTTTTGCCATAGAACACTAACTCGGACTAGGGATATGTTTAGAGTTTCAGCGGCTAATAGAAGTGTGAGATTGGTTGGTGATTATAATTGATTCACGTCGAGAGGTATCATCAAAGACTGGTCATCAACAATACTTCGACTTAGGGATAAGTGAAGTCATCTAAGGATACTTTGTCGAACTCTGGTAAAGTCTGCCCAGAGCAAGGGATTGCCACGGCAGACGAGTATCTTCGCTGTTGAGGCAGTAATTTGCAGTTCTGCCAAGGCAGTGTTGTACAATTACATTGAATAAGAACAAGGTGATCAATTCCATTATACAACACAACTGGATCCTAGTCACCTTCTTTATCTAATTTTCTATCTTTATTTAGTTTTTATTATTTAGATTAATCACAACCCAATCACTTGTGTTTTTATTTTATTTTCTTTACATAGCAAGAAGATCAAAGGAAGCATATTAAGTATAACAATCCATGAGGAGACGATACTTGATAGTCATCACTTTATTATTTAGCGACGTGTTCACTTGCACTGAAATTGCGCATATCTAACATGCATCAATAATTAAAGAATGATGTGACCACTCTAGGTCGGGCTTTCCGCATAGGCCGATCTAGGGGGTTACAATATCTCTTTATTCGATTATAACGAGCCCAGTATCAGGTGTAATGGTAGCAGTGTATGCGTTTATCTTCGAATAAAGAGACTATTAAAATATATTTGAATTGTTAAATAAATATTAATTTAATGTCACTTTAACTCGGAAAATTCAGAATTAATTAAGAGGTAATTTTGTAAAGGTGTCAATTTTGGACGGTTTTAAACGTTGACACCGTTTTTAATCGTAACTGACTCTCGAACCTAATTTATTTTAAATCTCTGATTTTACGGTGTACGATCTACCAAAGTGACCGGTGGCGACTCCATTTATTTTCAAATTATTTTTCTACATTTTTAATTTGTTTTCTAAAACCTCTTTTAATTTTTTTTCAATTGTCAAATTCCACTTTTAAAATTAGTGACCCTTTTTACTTTTTCTCCACAATTTTAATTCTCTTTTTATTTTAGGAATTTTCAAACCCTAATTTTCCTTTTTGCATGTTTTCCAATTCTCCAATTTTATATTAAAATCCCTAGCTTTCAAATTTCAAAACCTAATTTCTAATTTTTCATCTTTTCAAAATAACGATATTTTATTACACCTATCGTATTTTTTTAAAAGGGTTCACTATAGTTGGCGACACCGCTGAGGACGTTTTTTTTAATAAATGAGTCAAGTGTTGTTTTTAAAATATCGCTTAATTAATTTTAGAAGTTGTGAAGTAAAATGAAAATTAAATTGTTATTTATAAATGTAATTTTATTTTAACGCATTTTAATTTAACATTCAAACCCGTTTCATTAAGTTGGGGAAATGCTAGTACTTTCGTAAGGATATTGTTCCTTTGTATGAGGCTCGTAAGTACCTTTGGGGCTCGACTACCCTATGCTTTCATAAGAATATTATTCCTTCATACGTGCATAGCGAAGGGACCCTAAATTGAACTTGATTGAAATGAGCTTATAGTGGGTGTTGATCGGGGGCCTTGCTACTCTTAGAGAATGACAACGAAGATAATTTCATCAAAATCATTTAGCCCTGGTTCATTCCAAAACTGAATTTCAAGTTGACAACAACCGTCGTAAATGTTACGGCTTTGAAGAGAACGGCTAACCGCGACAGCCCCATAACCTAGATATTGAATTAAGAATTGAACGCCTAGTGACTTTTGAAACGGAATAATTTTCTTCACTGACCCATAAGGTGAAAAAACCTGATGCAACACTTCCTGAGTGATAGGGAAAATCACATTATAGATTGTAACCAGTAGCGTCCGATTCGCGAAATACCTATCGACCACCGCTTTTAGTTTATCGTGGAATGAGACGTAACCTCCATCCATGGTCAGGAATATGGTTTTGGATGTTGGATTAAAATTCAATAATAGTGGGCACATATGTATAATGTATATTGCTATTATAAAATTTAACACGTAATTAAGTGACCAATTATGCTACACGTGTTATAGGTATTAAATTATCATGGAATTAAAAGTGTAGATACCATAAGGTGTATTTATAATTTGATGAGGGGCAGAGTTATAAATACTTCAGAGTTGGTTATTAAATCAACTACTAGTTGGTTTTAAATCAACTATATAAAGGGGTTATGGTCCCCAAGAATTAGGTCAACTTGCATATCTTTTTTCCCCGTCTGAGAGTTGTGCCGCAAGAGAAAACCTAACTTCTTGGAAGATCAAACCTTCTGGAAAAACTCTATCGATTAATTCAGGTACGCTTCCGCATTCAATTTATTTATTTTATTGTTCTTGATGATTTGACATGTATAGATCTTGGGTTTATATTCGTATCGGATATATTTTAATTCTAACATTGGATACCTTTGTAAGGGCTCATATTAAAAAGAAAAAATTATAAGGGTAAAGAAGCAAATGAAGCAGAGATGAGAAAGCAGAAATAAAGAATTTAGGGAAAGAAAAAGTTCATTTCATTCATTCATTTGATCGATGACTCCTAAACAAACCACCCGACTATGCTTTTAACCTAAAAACAAATAATTAAAAATGACACCGTTTTATTTTTCAATAAAAGAACACCGTTTCGAATAATTCCTAAACGGTGAGTTACAATATCAGTAGTTTCCATTTTAGAGAGATGAATTCAATTGTTCGTTTTCTCTCTCACACCGTCGAGGCCACTACCTTAAGCTGCTCTGCGACGGCGACTACCACGCAGTGAAGGCTCTGCCCTTTCCTCCCTTCTTTTCGTTTCTGTTACTCTCTGATGTTACAAAGAATATGTTATTTCTGTTAATCAGCTAAATTTTCTCAAAGAATATATTTTTAAATATCTTATGTAATAAAATCTTTACAACAATAAAATTGTAGCCTAGTGATTTAGATGTTTATTTTTCACCCTTCCGCGTAGGTTCAATCCCACCAAGCTCACATTCTTATTTTTTTTTCTTTTCTTTCTCAAAAATATATTAAGTATTAAATAAAAATAAATTAAAATAAAATAAATCATACAGGTAACGTGCCTCCTTATTCGTTATAGAGATTAAATTTATAATTTTATAAATTTTACTTAACTGTCACGTTACCTTAGTTGTTAAGATTTTAACGATAATAGTTAGAAATATGTCGATTTAATATGTTGAATGATCTGATTGACGAGGTTAATAGTTCGGTTATCAAAATAAGTATCTCCAATTATTTATGTGATCATTGGAGTAATTTATTCTTTTTTAAAATACGTTAATTTTGCATGATTAAAATATCTCACGTTAGACAATCATTTACGATATAATAACACAATAATTTAATTGTTAAAATTAGGGATGTAAATAATGTAGTCAGATGGATTTCAGATCGAATCCGTTAGGTCAAATCAAATCAGATACAATTCATTTTGGATAGATTTGATATTTTAACTCAATTCAGGTATGATGCAGGACAGTTTCAAGTCAAATTCATTTTAGGTTAGGTTCTTTCAAGTCAAGTCAAAACAATTTAGATTTCAATTAGTTAATTGATGGGTTAATTTAGGTTCAGGTCGACTTCAGATCGGGTTCATTTAAGGCCGAATTCAGTTCAAACCGGGTTCAAGTTTAAGCCAATGAAAAATATTAGAGTAAATTAAAAAAATAGAAATTAATAATGATCAATTGCGGTGAAAAATAAAATATTAAGGACAAATATGAATAAAAATTTCGTCATAAACTTATATTTAAAATACTGAACAAAATTACGAAATATGTATATAGATCAATTTGAAATAAAATAAAGTTTTAGGGACTATAATAAATAAAAAAATATTTTACTAAATTGTAAAAAAAATGAAAATGGGTCAATTTAGATTAAAAAAATATGTAGGAACTATAATGATAAAAATATCTTCTTATTAAAAATATTAAACTAGATTATAAACATCGAACAAGTTAAAAGCAGTATTCACTACTAAGTAATAAATAAATTATAAACTTAATTCCGTAATCCCAACCCCTAATCCCTAATCTAACCTCTTTAAATGTGAAATCCTAAAGAAATGCGATGCTTGGAAGAAGATTTCAGACATGCAATAAAAAAATCAATTGTAATATCTTACCAATTTCGCGAATTTCCTCGATCCAAACTCAAATTCGATTTCTTAAATTTAAATATTAAATAAATTACATTATACATATAATCTCTAAACTAATTCTCTAAATTAAATATATGAATAATTCTTAAACCCAAGCACAAGAACAACTAAATCAATTATTAAATAAATTAAATATATAATACTAAATTTAAATATTAATCCCTAAATAAGTTGTTTGAAGTCCAAATGCAATTTTTATTACGTAAGTTAAATCCCAATCCCCTAATTTGTAAGCCCAATTCTATAATCCTTAGACTAATTCTTTGAGTTTAATTCCAATTTTAATTCTCTAAACCTATTAAAAATTATGCTAAATCTTAATTCCTAAATTAATTATTTAAACTCATGCTCAATTCCTAATTTCTAAACTAATTTCTTAAACATAATTTTAATTTCGTAAGTTCAAGTCCAATTCTATAACCACCAAACTAATTCCCTAAGCACAACTTCAATTCTAAACTAGAGTAAACATAGTTCATTTTTAAAAAATATTTTTATCTAAATATTTTTTATTTTAATCTTATAAAATAAAACTCTTTTATTTTTTAAAAAATATTTTTATCTAAATATTTTTTATTTTAATCTTATAAAATAAAATTCTAAAATCTTGGTTCAATTTCTTTAAAAATTATTGTCTTAAGGGTGAATGAGGCCCATAATTTTTTTTTTTAAAAAAAAATCAATTAAGCCCCTAAATTTTTTATATCCAATTAAGTCTCGAAACTAATAATTTAATTAATTAAGTTATTTAAAAATTTTAATCATTAATTTTAATTACATAAGAAAAATTTTAATTTTCTAAGATCAATTTAAATGTATAATTTAAACAAATTAAATAATAGTAATTTTAGTTAAATATTAATTTAATTAAAATTAGAATAGTTTGAATATTAAATATTAATTTAAATTTAAAATTTATAATTTATAATTAAATAATAATTTAAATTTAAAAATTATAATTTTTAATTAAATATTAATTTAAAATTAAGTATATAATAACTAAATTAAATATTTAATAAATTAAGTATATAATTCTAAATTTAAATATTAATCCTTAAACTAATTTCCTATGTTCAAGCCAAATTCCAATTCTTAAAGCTCAATTCGAATTTCTTAAGTTCAATTCTCTAATCCGAACACCTAATTTTAAAACTAATTCTCTAAGTTCAATTCTCTCATCCCTAAATAGATTCCTTAAGCCCAAACATAATTTGAATTTCTTAAGCCCAGTTCCAATTCTTTAAATCCAATTAAAAATTATCCTAACCTCTAAGATAATTCCTTAAGTTCAAAACTAATTTCATTTATTTAAGTCCAAAGCTCAATTCACTAATTATAACTCTTAATCACAACTCTTAATCCTAAACTAATTATTAAGCCTAATTTCAATTCCTTAAACACAAATAAAGTAATAATTAAAGTAAAAAATCAATTCCGTAAGTTTAATTTAAATTTATAACTTAAATAAATTAAATATTAAAAAAATTAATTAAATATATTATAATTAAATATCAATTTAATTAAAGTTAAAATAATTTAAATATTAAATAAAATAAAATATATAATTTTAATTTAAAATGAAAACTAAAATTATACACACAACAACTAAATGAAATATTAAATAAACTAAACTAAGTTTAAATATTAACTAATAAACTAATTTCCTAAGTCCAAGCCCATTTTAGATTCTCTAAGGTTAATTTCAATTTTCTAAGCTCAATTCTGTGAGAAAGGATACATTAGTGAAGTATATTTATTTTTTATTAAACATAGATTAATGAGGATGATTTAACCTACTATAAATATTAGGCTTAGATAGCCCACAGTTAGCAATTAATTGCTAACAAACCATATGATTTTACAAACTGATCTAAAATCTCAAGTAATTATAATAACATTTTAACAACTAATTGGTTATTCATTCAACATTCACCTTGTTTTCTTTTTTTTTTCTCCTTAAACTTCTTCAATCTTCTTCCTTGAGTCAAGTTCTTGAGTTGTTAACCATTGTAACCGGTGGAAACAATGAGCTCTAAAGGATCGTTCGAAGAACTAAAAACACACACATATTTCTTATTTGGTGATTTTTCGAGAAACGAATGTGTTATTCATCATTTTATTCTACTTTAATCACTTTTCTGTTATACAGTTTATTTTCATTTGAAATTCTTTTTGAAAACTTTCATCTTTCATCTTCATTGTCTTCTTTCACCCCTTATTTGATCTTTCTTTTTGTTGAGAGCAAGGCGGTTAAGCTATGGACTCTTGAATTTAATTTGAAACCCTCTTTTGAGCAAGAAAACACCTCCTAATTTTGATCTAACAAAAATTGGATAATTAAATAAACTTAAATTTTTATTTAATCTTTCTCAAATTAAGGGGAGTTTTTTAAAATGAAATAAAAATTTAACATGATTTTGTTATATCAAAAAATAGATGATTTTAAAAAGTAAAGTTTGATTTTAATATAACAGAGTGCATAGGGACTAAATTAAAAAACAAAATAAAATTTCAAGTATTTTAAAGTCTCACAAAATGAAAAGGATTTTAAATCTATAATGTTTTTAAATAAAAAATTAAACCTCAAAAAGTTGTCTAAATGTTTTCAAGCCTATCTTAAAATTTTTTACAAGCGTTTTGATACACCTAGAGGGTCTTTGGATATGGCCTAATAAAAAAAGGCTACTTTAAGAATCCATTATGATACATTTTTAAAGGTTTCAATATGTGTTCTTCAAACCGTTTTGATATGTGTTCTTCTAGTTTCAAAACATGTTTTTCATAGCATTTTGATACGTCGTCAGTCATTTTGATACAAGGGTTTGAGATATTTAAAATCTTGAAAATCAGTTAACTTGGATCAATACTCCCTTGAGGTGTATTGAACCGGTTTTTGGCAATGATGTGTTTACTTGTCCTATTTTATGTTCTCTTTCTTCAATCCATGAACTTAATAGATCTTGATAAGTATTTAATAGTCTTATTTTATGTTCTCTTTTTACTATGAATATTTTTAGTTTGAGGCTTATTTGAGAGGCAACAACCAGTCATTTCTGCATATTTTCTCTAGTTTAACATTAGCATAATTTATTATCGAATTTATGCAATATTTGATAAAAAAAGTATTACTATTAATTTTAAGTGGTGACAAGAAATTTTTCACCCGGGCGAACCAATGTTGCAATGGACAAGAAGGGAAGCTACAAACAAAATTTATCATCATATATTACCAAGACATGTTAAGCTGAGAAATGAGTACATCAATCTAGACCCAAAGAATTGTACTGATGTGGTTTCAAGGTGAGACAAAGCATTGCACTCGCTAAGGCGGCACACTATGCCCGTCGAGACAACACCTAGAAGATGTTGATAAGGTGTGCGATTTAAAGAGAATAAAAGGTTGAATCTTTCAAGGCATGCTACATAAAGAATAGAGAAGAGAAAATTTTGGAAAGACAAGGTTAAAGCCATGTGAAAAAAGTCAAACGGGAGTCAATTGAGAATTAAAATAAAATAATTTATTTTTTTAATAAAATTGTATTTGATTCTAAGTTGTACTCCTATTTTTAGAAGAACTTTACCTAAGATAAGTTTATAAATATCATACCCTATAAGTAGAACAAAGCATCAAATCATCGTACGACCCTAGAATCAAACCCTTTGTCTTTTACCATCCTCGTCATGTTCTAAATACCCTTAGGGCTAAGATTAATTTAGGGAGTAATTATGAGAAAAAGTTTGTAATTTATTTGTATTTGTTAATGCAAAATTAATTTTCAAAGTTTTTTATTCTTGGGTTCTACTATTTCTTGCACTCAAGAGAAGGAGAGAAGTTTGTGAGGAAAAATATATTTGTCTAATATCGGGAGAGTTAGACTTAAAATGAATAAACACGGTTTTTATCTACTTCGATAAAGACTAATTCGGCTTAGAGATAAGTTTGAATTTCTGCGACTAGAAGGAACATAACATTGGTTGGTGTTCATCCTTGATACATGTAATCCCTCGACCCGATGTAGACAAAACCTGACTTAAACGAGTTACACGATGAATATCGACACAAGTCCAAAGAGATTTTCACCAATAAACGACAATATTTTTTCTTTTATCTTGCCTAAATGATTTAGAGTCCTACATGTACATGCACTCCTCCAGTAACACATCGTTCCAAATGGATGATAAAACAAGCATCGATTGAGCAATATACATAAACAGGGACCTAATCATAAATTTCATAAATTCAAGGAACAAATGATAAAATAAGTTTATCAATCTTCAATTAAGTCCATTACAAGCTTGGGTATAAATTTTCAACTTAAAATAAGGCCTACAACTCATTTAGTTGCATGCTCAAATTTTAGGGACTAAAATGTAAGGAATCCAAACTTACTTTTCAGCCTTTAACTAACTTAAAGACTAAGGGTATAGAAACCCCTTAGACCCGTTTCGAAAACATTGTCTTCTGCCAAAATTGGTTTCGGAATGTTGATCAAGTGTTTCAATACTAAGTCTATCCCTCGCCCGATGCCATGCGTAACAATCTCGCGTTTCGATACGACTAGAACCCTTTTTCTGATACGGTTGAGCATTGTCAAAAAAGGTTTTGAAAGCCTATCCAAGTGTATCGAGACGCCTTCTTGATTTCAGTTGTTGTTCCGGAACATGTTCATACAGTTTCAGTACCCAGGCTTAATTTTTCAGGTTTTCTTTCGTGTTCTTGCTTGCGTTTCGAATCCCTATAGAACTATTCTAATACCATCTACCCAGAAACCATATATTACCAGTTTTCTATGACTCTAACGGGTCTAAACCAACTTCTATATGTATATTCTTCTAAGGGCCATTAACCACATAAAATATCATACTTACTAGATGCATTTCAACCTGTGTAACAACAACATCAAATTCATATAAACCAAAACCATGCATCTCGTAACTTCAAACCTAAAATTAACAATAGCTCATGTCAACGTGTCAAACCAAATAATTCAAACCAAAAGGCCATTTACATCACTTAACATCAACATGTAACTTATGATTGGTCTCTACCCATTGCCTATTAAATTACTAATAAAAATGTGTAATGCTTGAAATTAACCTTGAGAAAGTGAGCTCGGATTCTTCTTGTCGGTCGGGATGTGACGACCTCAACAATTAATCTGCATTGACAAACACTCAATGCAACCCATAAAACAAAAGTTATAAACCCTTTTCAAATCATGCTCATCAATCTTATATCCTCAAAACATCATGTTTACATAAACAAACACAAACCATCATGTGCCACAATGTCATGAATCTCTATGCAATTAAAACCTCAAGCCTTATATGCGTTAAACCATGCAATGCTTACCAAATCTCATGTAACAATCTCCCATGTACTAATAATATATCTCATGCTCATTAGCAATTTATAAAACTGTGGCACATGGTATAATTACATATATTTACTTACAAGTGACACCGGATGACACTACTCTCATCCATATAAAAACAAATGACTCATTTATTGATAGCCTCATGGGATATTTAACATATAAATCTCATTTATAAAATCATTTGACAGGAATGAATGCATAGGTATAAACATGAGCATGACAATGCAATACTATGGGTTAAAGAAAACCGATAGAAAGTGATTTCGTTCTAATTACTTACTTCCGAGCATAGGATGGTTTTTTAGACCAATTTATACTCCTAAACCTCAGAACATCACACTAAAGTGTACTAAAACCATTGTCCACTCACTGACGAATGCTTGTCTTCTTTGTCGAAGCCCTTTTCTCCAAAGCCAACGATCACGGCTTGATCTCAACGATGTCCCTTGTTTTTCATACACCAAAAATAGAGGAATTAGTGAACTCTTACACACAACTCCTCACCTAAACACAACCTATACCAACAATCATCACAAACCTCTCAAAACACTACCCAAACACCTCCTAACCCCCTCTCCCATCGACCTCAGCCAAAAACATCTAGATCACACATTAAACATGATCAAGACACAACACTAAACCTCCCTAAAACATTCATACACATCCAAGTTAAACTATCCCTCTCACAATACCAAAAACAATCCATAAACAACCTAGATCATAAGCTAGAATCTTAATTTCGGGACTACCTTGATATTACTCATCAATTAAGTTCTTAATTGACCATAATTATTATATTAATTATTAACCAAAGCCATGAAAATAGATCAATACGAAAGTGATAAAGAAATCACAAGATTTCACCAAATCTTGATTAAATTCATCAATTAATTAACAAAACACTTTAGAAAACAATGTATAAGAACCATCAACTTGAGAATTTCAATAAAGAACTTACAGTTAGAGGAGAAGAATGAATCCTTACCTCTAATCTCAGGATCCATCCTCAATCTTGTTGAAATCCATGAAAAAACAAAGATTCTCAATGAGAAATCATTAAAATTGAAAAGGAGAAGTTAAAGAGAATTGGAATCTTGCTTACCTGATTCAAAGTGATAAAAAATTGAGAGAATTTTGTGAGAATTTTGGTTTGAAAAGAAAAGGAAAAGAGAAAAATCAATTACACGTAAAATGGCTCTTGTAGAAAATTATGGTTAATAACCACCTAATGTGATTAATTAACAGCTTAAAATCACTTAAAAAGATGTTGATTGACAGGTGAAACCTTTTGGAAGAAGATTTAATGCCCTCTAAATATTTAAAGTTATGACCCTTTTACAGAAAACGATCACTAGTTTTTAAAATGTCACCCTTTGAGGTACAATTTTTCAAAATTGATTTGACAAAAAAGTCAAATATAGATCATTTAATGATTTTTAGATATTTTCCAAGATTTTATCAAGCCTAAAAATATTCGTTATCAATTAAATCACGAAACTAGTCTAACTTGTCTAGATATCATTATATATATGACAAAATAATCCAAATCTAATCCGAATACGATTCAATTCCAAGAAAAAATTTTGATCCAAATACGATTAAAAAAAGTTCAGATTTGAATAAAAAGGCTCTAAGTACTGATAGGTGGTGGATCGGATATGGATATTGCCATGATCCGATCTGAATTCAATATGAATCAATATCCGATATGACTCCGGTAAATATATAAATTCAAATAAAAATATTTAAAATTCTTAGAGTTAAAAATATAGATATATTAAAATACTAATTAATTTTATATAAAATTAATATTAGATGATTAATATCTTCTACAATTCTATTTATGTTTTCCCCTTATTTTAATTTATGTTTGAGTAGTTACTTTAATTTGTTTTCTACTGGATTGTAATATTTGTTCAGATTTATTTGTGTTATTAATCTAAATATATTTGTTTGATGAAAATTATTATTTTAATTAAAGATATTTGTTCAAGTTATTACTTTAAAAATAATTGAATTTGGATTTTAGATATTTTATTGGATCTGGACTTGAATTTTTTTCAAAGTCTGATTATTAATTGGATTGGAATTAGACTTTATAAAATCAAATCCATGTTCGATCTATTGCCGTCCATATATCATTAAGACGTGGGCATCAAGGTAATAAAACCTATTTGTGAATTATCTGCATCAAAGACATTCGAGAGCTTACTGCGATGGAAAGTTAAGGGGGAATTTCATTTCCGATGACACCTTTTGCCACTTCAAAAATATTATCAAGGTTAATGGGATTGAAACCTATTTCTATCTCTTTTATCTTTTTCAATCACGTGAACTTTAATAATAATATAAAAAATAGATTATCACGTGAACTTTAATAATAATATAAAAAATAGATTAATGAACTTCTTGAACCAATAAGATAATTGATTTAACAATTGATGTGACCATATTAGTACGATTGATTGTTAAAATTTAAAAAATTTGAGTATTTTATTTATAAAGTGTTACGTTTCATCATTTGAGAGCTTATTGCGATGGAAAGAGGTTTTGTCTTTGATGGTGGAATGGGGTTTCGAGAAATCAACAAATTAAAAAATCTTTTTTTATATAGTTTTTGGTTCGACCATGATCCAATTAATCAAATACGCACTCTTATATGTGGTAACTTGAAGATACAATTACTTCTCTACAAGATAATCGAGAGATTAACGAAATAGACTGATTATAGTAGAAACAATTATTTTAATGGTGGGATTTTTAAATATGAGGGGTAAATTTTATTAAATTATTTTGATTACAGGAACGATGAAAGGAAAGGAAAAAAAAAACATATTTTTCTACTAGCATTTATGTATGCTACGCGAAGATTCCCTAATGGAAATTAGCAAGAGTGACCCTAATAAAAATAGATTAAAAATTCAATGATCATACTGTAAATTTTAAAATTCGGTAATGATTTATGAAGATTTACCTAGTAAATAGTATTGAGTTTTGTCATTGCTAAAATTCGGTAATGATCATACTATAAATTTTAAAATTCGGTAATCTCCCCTAAATCGGGAGAAATTATTACATAAACCCTTTCTACTACCTAAGATATGGTACCAACCAATTAAAATAATACATATAATATATTTTTTCATACCATATTTACACATAAATACCATCTAAATCATCCATTTTAATACATTTAATTTAAAAATGGAAAAATATTACCAAAGATTTTTTATGTTATCCTCCTCTTTATTGTTCATTTTTTTAATTATTTTTTTCTAATCTCTAACCCTAAACCATAACCCTAAATCCTAAACCTTAAACCCCATACCTTAATTCTAAACCCTAAATCTAAACCCTGACCCTAACCTTAAACCCCATACCTCAATTCTAAACCCTGAATCTAAACCCTAAACCATGACCCTAACCTTAAACCCTAAACTATAACCCGAACCCTAAACCCTAAACCCTAAACCTAACTCTAACCCTAACTTTTACCCTAACCCTAACCATAAACCCCAAACCCTAACCCTAACCCTAAACAATAACATATAACCCTAAACCCTAAACCCTAACTCTAACCCTAAACCTTAAACCTAAACCACATAAACCCTAAACCCTAAACATAAACCACACAAACCCTAAATCACATAAACCCTAAATCACTAATCCCTAAACCACTAATCTCTAACCCTAAACCCTGAACTCTAAATCCTAAACCCCAAATCTATATAAAAAATAATTAGAAAAATTTTAAAGAACAAAGAGAAAGATGATACAATAAATCTTTGATAATATTTTTTTCTTTTTTTAAATCAAATACATTAAATTAGATGATTTGACCAATGCTTATGTGTAAATTTGATATAGAAAAAATATATTATGTATCTTAATTTAATTGGTTGGGATTATATCTTAAGTGCTTGAAAGGGTTCATGTAATAATTTTTCCTAAATCAGGGTTCATGAATAAGTCGAATACAAGGTCAGATTCGGTAATGATCATACTGAAATTATGATGGCTTGTTTTCACACAAATTTGATTGAGAAACTTGAACGTGAAACTCGTTTTGGTTGTGGATCATAATTTTATAATTTATTATTATTATTAAAATTTCATATATATAATAAAATTAATCAAATTTTTGGATGCAAATCGTCTACCTCTTTCGCATGCCTCTGTTTATACATTTTTTTAAATTAAAGGGGTTATGGTATATGGTTTAAGGTTTAGGGTTGTGGTTGTGGTTAGAGTTTAAAGAATGTATTTTTAGGGTGTAGGGTTTAAGGTTTAGGTTTAGGAAATGAGGTGCAGGGCGTAGGGTGTGATTTTTACTCCAAATCTTTTTATGTTTACCAATGATTTGTGCTTTGAAGTAGGGGGCAAAAATCATCTGCCTTTTTATCATGCCTCCAACCATGCCACAAGATAAAAAATTTTAGAAAAATGAATTTAAACCCTAACTCTTATTTTATATATTTTAAACCTTAAACTCTATACCCTAAAATTATACCCTACCTTTAATTCTCTAAACCCTAAATATAACCTCTAACTTTAAATTCTACGCTCTAAATCCTATAATTTAAAAGGAAAGAACGAATGAAGGCACAAAAAAGATAGAAGGATTTGCCCCTTGAAGTAGTCCAAAACTATAGGACGTGAGACTTCAAACATCACGCTGACTCACACAAAGTGTTGCATGAAAATCATGTTAACTATTTCTAGAGAATTATTCTATTTCACAACTAGAAAATGGCTCGCCCGACATGCGTCCATAATTATTAAAAATTATACTACTACTAAAATTAAAAGGAGTTTTAATTAAAGTAAATATTTATGTATGTATATATTTTTCTACTAAAAAATTTAATTTATTACAGGAACGATGAGAAGAAAGGAAAGAAAAATATTTTTCTACTGGCACTCATGTATGCTCCGCCAAGATTCTCTAATGGAAGTTAGCGAGAGTTACCCTAATAAAAATAGATTAAAAATGCAATGATCATACTATAAATTTTAAAATTTCGGTAATGATCATACTATAAAAAGTTTTACCTAATAAATTTATGTAAAAGACATTCGACTTTGAAGATTGCATATATAAACATCAACTTTTATGAATTAAACAATTAATCTCAATGGAAAAGCATATAATATTTATTATAGAAGACTCAAATTCAATTATATTGTCTAAAAAATATATAGATTGACTTTTAATTACCTTTAAACTATTAAAATTATCTTTTATGGACACTATAGAAACTCGTTTCAGCTGTTGATATTATTTCATAGTTTTATTATTATTTTTTTATTATTTTATATATAGTAAATAGTAACATAAAATCAAATCTTTCTACCTTTACCAATGATTCGTGCTTCGAAGTAGGGCCAAAAATATAGGACATGCGACTGCAAGCATCACGTTGACTCACACAAAGTGTTGCAGGCAAATCATGTTAGAAGTATTCGATTTCACAACTAGAAAATGGTTCGCCCCACATGCGTCCAAGCAAAAACAAAAATCGTACTGATAGCGCAATCTCCAACCATTTTTCATGACGTCACTATGTTTGACCTAGTTTATCAATATGCAAACCAGCCGGATATCAGATATGCATGCATGCAGATTTTTAGGTTACGCTTCCAAATATCTTGCGATAACTAACAAAGATGGTTACGAAAATACCTTGGCACGATATAACATTCGACTTGGAACATTGTCGGAAGATCTAAGCCTTGCTCGCCATATATTTGTTTAATCGAGTAACTAAAGCAGGTTCTTCATCACTCTATATAAACCAAATTCGTCTCTAACTTCACAAACACAGAAAGCTTGATAAGTGAAATCAGAAATCAGAAATGGAAGAGATATTCGCACTCCCTCTTGCAAGAAACAATGAACAAAGATTGAGGTTTCATCATAGTGGCGGCAAACTCCCCGGTGTTCTGAAGGTTAGAGACGAGAGTGGAGGATCATGGAACTTTAACTGCAAGAGTGACGGTGGCGGCTACTTCACCATCAGCGGCTCTGAGTGGAGGGGTTTTGCTATATCCAGGATTAATGAAATGGTCACTCTTTTTAAACAAGAAGACGTTGACTTCTACACTATTAGGGTGGGATACTGAGCTGCTACAAAGGAATATAATGCATCAAACTCTTCAGTTTACAAGTTATTTGGAACCAGTTTGTAAATTGTAACCGTATACAAGGATATGTTTTCGAAGTAATTGTTTGGTTTTGTGTGCTAATTGATTACTAAGTATTAATAAACTATTTTTTTTATAAGTATTGTTTTTATACAAGATTTAACGGTTAAATGAGTATTCAAATTATATATTTTTTAGATAGAAGTCTTAACTATATTTTAGATCAAATAGATGATTAACGTTTTATTCTGTGACCCATATAAGGTTTTTTTGTCAAACCGTTAAAATATTTATCATCCAATCAAAACATGACACGTGACGTATTTTTTATTTTTTTTCAATCAAACTCTCAAATCATATCTCTCTCACCGTCAAGCATCCTCCAGATGTCAGTGGTTCACCATTCACGGTCTAAATATTGAGTATATTACCTTTCGATATTCCCCACACTTTAGTCATTTATCAAAACCCAATGCACCTATTTTTCTTCATTGTTGGATGTTCGTTGACGATAAAATCAACGGTTCATATGTTATTTTTTTTTACAACGATATGATGGAACTTTTGGTAAAAAATGTTTGACGAAAACAAGAGTATGGGGTGGTGGTTAAATTGATGGTTAGGTTGAAACAATTTAGAGCTATTTTTTAAAGAAAATAAATATAAATAGGTTAATTAATATATTTTATTTTTCTATTTTTAAATTTTAATTTTAAAAATAATAAACCATTTCACGCGCTTTAATTTCATTGAATAATAAGTTCTGGTGGGAATGTAATTTAATTCGTATCGCTTACTAGACTTGGCTTGGTCCTAAATCAGGGTTCATAAATAAGTCGAATACAAGGTCAAATGTAATAGCGGGATGTTTGACCTCACGTTAGCATGCAAAACCAAATATACATGCAATGCAATAACTAACCAAGATCTGGAACATGTCGGATGATGAAGCCTTTGATCGAGACACATCATATTTTATTTTATTTTATTTTTTCAATTATAAAACTTTGATCGAGTGATAAAATTTGCTTCTTGGCATTATATAACACCCCTGCCCCCTTGGACTCTCAAGTTAGGGAGTCATCCTTTGAACTCGATTGTTTCATTCACAAAGTTAAAAAGTCGAACATTTTATTTTCTTTAAAAAATTTAATATTTCATCCCATTAAACTATTTGGTAGTCGGCAAAACTATTTATATTTTTTATGCGAAAAAAGTCTAATTAAATAAATAAAAGTACGCAACCCATAAATGCAAAAACAAAACATTGACTTATAAAAAAGAAATTTGATAGTTATAGAAATTTAGCTTTCTTTTTATCGATTACTAATACTAGGATGTGTTTGGTGTGAGACTCTAGAATTCGCGAAACTACAGTGTTTACATAGATAAGAAGGCAAATGAAAATAGGAAGACTGGAAGGGGTTTCTGTCTTTGATGGTGAAAATTAATGAAATTTTCTATCTACTTTTTAGTTCGGTTATAGATCAAAATAACCGAAAACACGTCCCTAAATGTAATTGCTTGAAGATATAATCACTTTTTTATTAGAAAGTTGAGAGATTAACGATATAGACTCATTATGTTCTTTATGTCGCATGTTAGTAACTACAATTACTTCAATTGTGGAATTTTTAAATATGAGGACAAAGTTTATTAAGTTATTTTAAATTAGTACCAAATTAATATAACCTGTAAGTTTTGGGTACTGAAATTATGATGGCTTGTTTTCACATAAATTTGATTGAGAAACTTGAACGTAAAACTCGTTTTGGTTGTCGATCATAATTTTATAATTTATTATTATTATTAAAATTTCATATATATAATAAAATTAATCAAATTTTTGGTGCAAATCGTCTACCTCTTTCGCATGCCTCTGTTTGTATATCTTTTTTAAATTAGAGGGGTTAGGGTATATGGTTTAAGGGTTAGGGTTAGGGTTAGGGTTTAGAGAATGTATTTTTTAGGGCGTAGGGTTTATTAAGGTTTAGGTAGGAAATGAGGTGTAGGGTGTGATTTTTACTCTAAATCTTTCTACGTTTACCAATGATTTGTGCTTTAAAGTAGGGGGTAAAAATCATCTGCCTCTTTATCATGCCTCCAACCATGCCGCAAGATAAAAAAATTTTAAAAAAATGAATTTAAACCCTAACTCTTATTTTATATATTCTAAACCCTAAACTTTATGCCCTAAAATTGCACCTTACCTCTAATTGTCTAAACCCTAACCTCTAACTTTAAACCCTACGTTTTAAATATTTTAATTTAAAACGCACGAATTACGAAAAAAATTTAAAGGATTTTTCACTTGAAGTAGTCCAAAACTATAGGACGTGAGACTTCAAACATCACGCTGACTCACACAAAGTGTTGCAAGAAAATCATGTTAACAATTTTTAGAGAATTATTCTATTTCACAACTAGAAAATGCCTCGCCCGACAGATGCATGCATGCAAACCAGCCGGATAGATATGCATGCAGATTTTTAAGTTGCGCTTCCAAGTATCTTGCGATAACTAACAAAGATGTTTAAGAAAATACGTTGGCGCGATACAACAATCAACTTCGAACATTGTCAGAAGATCTAAGCCTTGCCCATATATTTGTTTAGTCGAGTAAGTAAAGCGGGTTCTTCATCACTCTATATAAACCACATTCGTCTATAACTTCACAAACACAGAGAGCTTGATAAGTAAAATCTGAGAGCAGAAATGGCAGAGATATTCGCTGTCCCTCTTGCAAGAAACAATGAACAAAGATTGAGGTTTCATCATAATGGCGGCGAACTCCCCGGTGTTCTGAAGGTTAGAGACGAGAGTGGAGGATCATGGAGCTTTAACTGCAAGAGTGACGGTGGCTGCTACTTCACCATCAGCGGCTCTGAGTGGAGGTGTTTCGCTATATCCAGGATTAATGAAATGGTCACTCTTTTTAAACAAGAAGATGTTGACTTCTACACTATTAGGGTGGGATACTGAGCTGCTACATATGCCTACAACGCATCAAAATCGTCAGTTTACAAGTTATTTGGAACCAGTTTGTAACCGTACACGAGGATATGTTTTCGAAGTAATTATTTGGTTATTGTGTATTAAGTATTAGATATTAATAATCTAGTTGTTTGTATTGTTTATAATTATTATTTTTATACAAGGATCAAGGGTTAAATAAGTGTTTAAACTATACATTTTTAAATAGAGGTTTGAACTATATTTTGGATTAAATAAGTGATTAACGTTTTATACCGTGATTCATTTAATGTTTTTTGTCAAAATGTTAAAAAATTTCTCTTCCAATTTGTAGTGACCCCTTTTAAAAAAAATTCGATAGGTGTAATAAAATGTCACTAATTTGAAAAGATAGAAAATATAAATTAAGTTTCGAAATTTGTAAGCTAGGGATTTTAATCTAAAATTGGAGAATTGAAAAACAAACAAAAAGGAAAATTAGGGTTTGAAAATTCTTAAAAGGAATTAAAATTGAGGAGAAGAAAAGGGTCACTAATTTTAAAAATATAATTTGACAATTGAAAATAATTCTAAAAGAGGTCCGGATACCGTAAAATTAAATATTCGAAATAAATTAGTTTCGAGAGTGTTAAAAATAAAACGGTGTTAGCGTTTAAAACCGCCCAAAACTGATACCTTTACAAAATTACCGCTTAATTAATTTTAAATTTTCAGAATTAAAGTGGGATTAACTTTCTATTTGTTTAACAATTCGAATATATTTTAATTGTTTCTTTATTTAAAGGTAAAACGCATACACCGCTACCATTACATCTGGTATCGGACACATTACAATCGAATAAAGAGATATAGTATTTAATTAATTAACGTCAAATTTAATTTATCAATATAAACAAGGACAAGAAGGATACAAATATTTACAAAATAAAACAATATTAAGGCATATAAAAAAATCAAAACAATAGTATATGAATCAAAATATGCATGCAACAAGATAGTATAAATGAAACACAAAATAAAGAATAAATAAATAAACAGCCCAGTAATTATTAAATAAATAAAAAGAAACGGATTTTAAAACTGTAAATAGGACTGAAATGAAAGAAAATCGAAACAAAAGGGACAAATTAGAAAGGAAAAAAGGACAAGTCACAACAAAGACCAAAATAAAAAGAATAAATTAAAATAGATGATTGAAAACAAATAAAAAAAATTGTAAAGGTCAAATCAAAATAGAAAAAACTTTATTTAAGAAAATAGTGACCTGATTGAAAAAATAAGCAAAGATTCGAGGACTGAGGAAGAGATTTAACAAACATAGAGGATTTTAATGAATAAATATCCCATTTTAAAAATATGTTGAGAATATAAAACACAAACAAGTCATCAATATCAACCACTTTTATTATTTTGAACCGAAAAAAACCCTATAAGAGAGAGATACTCTTAACATTCTTCTGTAAAATCCAGATTTATTAAAAACATTTCAATGTTTTTCTAGGTTTTCAAGAAAATACCCCATTTTTAAAAATTGTTGTATACTAGACGCCGCTAGCAACAACTAGCGAACCTCAAATTACCAAAATAACTTTTTTAAACAGTTATGGTTGTTATAAACGACTGAAAATATCTATGCAACCAATTCAAAATACTTGTTATATATTCTACTTGAGAAATTTTACACCCACATAAAACAAGGGCATCGCAAACTTCTTTAATACGTGATAGATAAAGCATCATGCTCTCATCTTTCCCTTTTTTGATGGACCTCATCTAATAATAAAGACACATCGTACTTGTATCGTGATCACAAGATGCAAAGATGACATCTCTAAACAAAAATATACAACTATAGCTCATGAAAACGACTGTTGAAACAATTCAAAAAACTCTTGAGGATGATGATTGAAGGATGACGATTCTAGCTGAGTATGAAGCTCTCGTAAGCAATGAAACATGGGAGTTGATAGAATTATCAAGTGAAAGGAAAGTTGTGGGTTGAAAATAGTTATTTCAGATAAAAAAATGTTGATGGTTCGATAGAAAGACTCAAGGCGATACTTATAGTCAAAGGATACTCTCAAGTGCCTGAGTATAAATTTGTTTACATCTACAGTCCTGTAGTTCGTTTTGCAACTATAGACCTTCTACTCTCACTAAAAGTCACTCATAAATGACAAGTTAGACAAGTGAATGTCAACAACGTCTTTTTAAAATAAAAAATCAGAGATAATAAATTTCTAAGTTTTGAACAGTGTTTTCAAAACACAATATGCAAGCTCAAGAAAGCTTTGTAAGGACTCAAGCAGGTACCAAAAAACTAATTCCTTTAACTTGAAGAGTTCTTATTCTAGTTAGAATTCTTTTTCTCCAAAGGTGATTCATCATTGTTCATCCTCAAAGGTGACAGGTTTGTAACGTATCTGGTAGTATATGTAGATGATATTCTCATCACTGAAATCTCAACAATTTTTATTACCAAGGTTTAGAAGAGCTCCATAACAAGTTTTTTTCATGAGGATCTTGGGGAAATAAAATTCTTTCTAGGCATCGAAGCAAGAAGGTCTGAAGCTGGGTTATTTATTTCGTAAAGAAAGTTCATCATTAAATTTCAAAAAATGTTCAACATCAAGATTCTAATGCTGCCAATACACATATGGCTACAAACTGCAATCTGAACAAATTTGATGGTGAACCAGTTAAAAGTGTGCAACTCTACAAAAATTGATAGGAGCTCTACAATACATTTCACACACTCGACCTAATATCTCATTTGCTGTAAACAAAATAGCTCAGTTTCTTCAAGACCCTAAATAAATTTATTGACTGGCTGTTAAAAGGATATTAAGATATCTAAGAGAAACTATAAATTATGGACTATGGTTTACTACTCATATTCCAAGCTTAATATGCATAAATGCATTCTCAAATGTCGATTGAAAAGAAGACATTGACAATCATAGATCTATCTCAGGGTACTGTGTTTTTAGTGATAATCATCTACTTATATGAAGTTCGAAGAAGAAACGAGCTTTGTTAATATCCACAAAGTTGAAGCAGAATATATAAGTATGAAAGATACAACTACTGAGGTAACATAGATCACAGTTATATTAGATGAAATGGAAGTTGTAGCTAAAGATACACCACGAATTTGGTGTGAAAACACTAATGCAGTGTCCATGGTTGCTAATCCCATACTTCACACAAAAAACAAATACATTAAGCTTGATTTACGCTTTATAAGAGAAAATTGAATCTAATAAATTACAAATCAATCATGTCCCAGCTGACAACCAAGCTGCAAACACTCTCACCAAACCCATTGCTTCTAACAAGTTTGATGACTTCAAAAAAAAATAATTATGATGATAGATACATTGAGGATTTTTTATAACTAAAAAGGTCAGGTGAATGTTAAACAATTTATGATGGAAGATCATATTTGCCTCTGTAAATTCCTAGTTTATCAAACTCAAAGTCGACTGTCACTGAACCCCACGTCAATATCACAACTTCTTAATGGCAAAATCAAAAATCAGCCTGAAACTCCTCCTCTTGTATCTCCCAAAGAACAACTTTACATAGCCCTAGAGTCTCCATCAAGTTATCGTTAGTTACTGTAACCAATACATTATTGTTCTGCATGATTGACAGGGTTGTCTGCTTTACCAAGGATCAGTCTATAAAATTATGGGTGCTTCCAGAGTCTACCAGAGCCACCCATTCCCTTTATTTGATCATCACCGCCAATCTCATAGTTTTAAATTGAGGTCCTCCCATATTGCTTGCAGAGACAACACTGGACCATCCCTTTATTTCCCCCTAACTCTTTCACCTCCTTATAGTCTAGAAACTTCTCTTACTCACCTTCTTTTTTAGTCCTTTTATCGAAATTTGATATAACTGACTCTTTTCACACCTACGGTTAGGGGAGTACTTTGCCGCATACCAAAAATATAGGCTCTTTTTTTTCTTCTTTCATCTATCCCAGCAAGAGTTAACAACTTTCCCTTTCCAGAGCCATTACCTCTAGGCTTGTTGTTTCTTGGTGTAGTCTGACCAGGAGTCGTACTTTTGACCTTGATGAGGGTAGAATGGTGCTAAAAAAATTCTAATGGTACTTAAAGTCCTAGAAAGGAAAGATAAAGTTGAAGGTGGATTAGATTTTGTTACCAAGGTGTTATTCCCTCTAGGGTTGGAGATGAAGATGTTCTCCAACTATTTTGTCATATGAAAAGCCTCTACCAATGTCTACGGTTATAGCAATTTAAGGGATTGACTAATTTCTAACCTTAGATGGTTTTTAACATGCTCAAAACATATTGTTCAGGGATCCTTACCTGGTTCAATAAGGTCACAAACACATCATAGAACTTCTCCACAGTTTCACTCTGCCTCAAGGCCATCATTCTCCAAACGGGTCATCAAATTCAGAAGTTAAGAAGCAAGATTTCATTAATCCCAAATATTAGTTCCAAGGTAGTTGTCGTAGGTCTTCATAGTCCCTAGTGGCAGACTAATGCCATTGTAGGACCCTTCCCTCCAAATGCTACATCACCAACCTAACTCAAGTTTCTTGGGATATGTGTTCCGCCTCAATGAACTATTTCAATTTGGCCAACCACCCCCGAAAATCATCCTCATCGAATTTAGGGTACATGAGTCAATATGCATAATTATTGAGAGATTGTTGTGGTTCCATCAAACCCTGGATTTTCATTTTTCTTGGCTAAATCCAGAGTTCCTCCTCGTTGACTGGTTGATGCTCCTAACACTAGCAGCGGTGCCGCCCCCATCATCCCTGGTGCTATCAATAGTCTTTCCTTCCCCACATCTTCTTCTAGGACCATTCGTTTTCCCAAAGCTCTTTCAAAGACTTTTTATAAATCAGACATCAACGATAATCTCAGGTCCTTTATTTTCGTTTCCATGACCGCCTCCATGTCCGCCTTCAGATTTTGTAACTTGCCATCGATAGAACCATTCACCATAGCGATCTCGGCTTGTAGATTCACCATCTCCATTTATGTAGCTTAACTCCGAGTCATTGAATCAAGATCGAGCAAGCTCTGATACCTCTGTCAGGGTTCCAATTTAAACCATTTGTAACCAAAAAAATCCCTAGCCGAAAATAGATTCAAATAAGAAGAGAAATTTGCATAGAAATTAGATGATAGAGAGAAGAAAAATATTTATTTCATCGATAGCCTCCAAACACTGTTCGGAAGGGTCTAAAAACCCTAAACACACAACAGCCAAAACGTTGCATTTCATTAATCCCTCTAATGGTTATAAAATAAAATAAAAAATTTAAAAGAAAAAATTGTTTCTAATGTATGGCCTGACAGATTACAGTGGCTACACTGAGGTCGAGACTTTTTGGATACAGTTTTAATAACAAAGGCAATTTCAAGAACTGATTTGGTAAAAGCAAGGGATTTTTTATTCTTTTCTTGAATAACTCAAGAAAAGACCTTGTTGAGAGGAGAAAAAGGGTAGTCAACAGTATCTGACCACACACATGATAATATGATTTATTTAGACCCATCAAAAACTACATTATTTGTTCCTTCTGTTGATCATCCAACATCTTATGAACACCTCCACAAATACAGTGTAAACACGAATAAATTGGCTTAATAGATGATAACTCATCTCAAAGAATCGTGAGTCGAGTGTAATAGACTGTTATACATAAACGCCTTTCTCTAACTCATTTATCTTTTTCTTCAGATGAAGCAATCCGAGGGCCATTCATTTACCGGAAGTCATGTTAAATTTTTATGTCATTTTAAAAAACTTCGCTTAATTTGAGAAAGATTTAAAAAAAAAATTAAGATTAATTGATTATCCAATTTTTGTTAGATCAAAATTAAAATAAAAGGAATAAGGGAAACCAAGTAAAGCAAACAACATAGATATTTTGGTAAAAAGATTTTCCAGAAATCGTTTAAAAATTATATGGTATAATTTTATTTTTAAATAAAAATTATATTTTATAAAAATTTTATAAAAACTTGAAAACCTATAGTATATATATGTATGTTAGAAACATGAAAAAGTATAGAGACTAACAAAAATTCAACAATTCATTAATGAAATCCGTCCTTTTTCTCAGATTAAGAGGAAACCTTCAAAATCGATAAAGTTTTCTACTTATTTGGGTGTTAGTTGTACAAATAAAACTTATAACCGTTTGGGTGGCTGGTTGTATTAATAAAATTTATAATGTTTTATGGTTATGTAAAATAAAATTATATGTTAAAATATTACAATATTCAGTATTTATCTGCCTTTTTTAATATGATATTATTCATATGTTATTAATTAGAATATGATTGCTTTTATCTAAAATTTAGCCTTATAATTTTTGTATAGTCTATACATTTTAGTAATTTTTATCTATAAATTATATATATATTTTTAAATAAAATATTTAAAATAATATATTAATATTATAACATTCAAACATTATTGTAAAATGTGTACATTTATAGTATTTTAGAAAAATTATACTTTTTTAAAATTAATCATGACCATATCAAACATTATGCTTTATATAATAACTACAGTGCTTGTAACAATAACCGCAATTACAATTTAATAATATGGGTGGTTGGATGTTTAATATCGGTATCGATATAGTTTGACGAATCAACTAGTAATGGTAGGTTTATTTCGGTAAGAGATGGTAGTAGTAACTAGTAAGGTTTCGTGAAAGCTTAGGCATTGCGTAGAAAAGGTGCATAAGCAATCCTATTTTTTTCAATAGGTGTAGTGGCGGATCCATGTTTTGAATAGGGTGGGCCTGTGTTCACCCTGAATTTTTTGAAGTTTACATGTTTACCTTTAATTTTTTTTAGTTTTTATGAATTAGTTCTTAAGTTTTATAATATTTAAGCTTTTTGTCCACCTAAGATTTTAAAATTTCATACGTGCCTACCCTCAAATAAATTTCTGGATCCGCCACTGGGCGGTCGTGTTTTTTTTTAATAGGATCAATGTTTTTATATATTAAAATAAAATTTCATATCCTTTAATTATGTCTTTTATATGTTTTATTTTAAAAAATCTTTTAAAATTAAATTTTAAACTCTAATTCTAACTTCTATATTTTAAATCCTAAAAAATACACTCTAACCTTAATTCGCTAAACTCTAACCACAACCTCTAACCTTAAACTCTAAAACCTAAATTTACTATTTTAATATACGACGTTAAAAAAAATATAATAAATAAATAAAAGATTTACGGCCTTATTTATTGTAATTACGTAGCTTTTTTTAGGAATAGATTCTTGCCTAAGTGAAGAAGTACTATTTCATTTAAATTATGAAAGTTTTATTATTATTATTATTATTATTATTATTATTATTATTATTATTATTATTATTGACACTTTAGAAACTCGTTTCGGCCATTGATCATTATTTCATATTATTATTATTATTATTTTATATGTATAATAACATAAAATCAAATATTATCAATGATTTGTGCTTTGAAGTAGAGCCAAAAATATAGGACGTGTGATCGCGAGCATCACGTTGACTTACACAAAGTTTTGCATAGCAAATCACAGGTCAGAAGTAGTCTATTTCACAACTAGAAAATGGTTCGCCCCACGTGCGTACAAGCAAAAAAATTCTGTCTTTCAAGAAAAAAAATTGTACTGATAGCGCAATCTCCAACCATATTTCATGACGTCATTATGTTTGACCTAGTTTATCAGTTTGCAAACCAGCCGGATATCAGATATGCATGCATGCAGATTTTTAGGTTGCGCTTCCAAGTATCTTGCGATAACTAACAAAGATGGTTACGAAAATACATTGGCGCGATACAACATTCGACTTGGAACATTGTCGGAAGATCTAAGCCTTGCTCGCCATATATTTGTTTAATCGAGTAACTAAAGCAGGTTCTTCATCACTCTATATAAACAAATTCGTCTCTAACTTCACAGACACAGAAAGCTTGATAAGTGAAATCAGAAATCAGAAATGGAAGAGATATTCGCACTCCCTCTTGCAAGAAACAATGAACAAAGATTGAGGTTTCATCATAGTGGCGGCGAACTCCCCGGTGTTCTGAAGGTTAGAGACGAGAGTGGGGGATCATGGAGCTTTAACTGCAAGAGTGACGGTGGCGGCTACTTCATCATCAGCGGCTCTGAGTGGAGGGGTTTTGCTATATCCAGGATTAATGAAATGGTCACTCTTTTTAAACAAGAAGACGTTGACTTCTACACTATTAGGGTGGGATACTGAGCTGCTACAAAGGAATATAATGCATCAAACTCTTCAGTTTACAAGTTATTTGGAACCAGTTTGTAACCATATACAAGGATATGTTTTCGAAGTAATTGTTTGGTTATTGTGTGATAAGTACTAAGTATTAATAAACTAGTTATTCTTTTTTGTTTATAAATATTGTTTTTATACGATTAACGGTTGAATAAGTATTCAAATTACATATTTTTTAGATAGATGTCTTAACTATATTTTAGATCAAATAGATGATTAACGTTTTATTCTGTGATCCATATAAGGTTTTTTTGTCAAACCGTTAAAATATTTATCATCCAATCAAAACATGACACATGACGTATTTTTTATTTTTTTTCAATCAAACTCTCAAATCATATCTCTCTCACCGTCAAGCATCCTCCAGATGTCAGTGGTTCACCATTCACGGTCTAAATATTGAGTATATTACCTTTTGATATTCCCCACACTTTAGTCATTTATCAAAACCCAATGCACCTATTTTTCTTCATTGTTGGGTGTTCGTTGACGATAAAATCAACTGTTCATATGTTATTTTTTTTTACAACGATATGATGGAACTTTTGGTAAAAAATGTTTGACGAAAACAAGAGTACGGGGTGGTGGTTAAATTGATGGTTAGGTTGAAACAATTTAGAGCTATTTTTTAAAGAAAATAAATATAAATAGGTTAATTAATATATTTTATTTTTCTATTTTTAAATTTTAATTTTAAAAATAATAAACCATGTCACGCGCTTTAATTTCATTGAATAATAAGTTCTGGTGGGAATGTAATTTAATTCGTATCGCTTACTAGACTTGGAAAAATTATACAATGAACCTTGTTCACCACGTCATCAATGGTCCCAAGCAATCAGGATCGTTGATCTTAATTTTTTTCTGAGTGAATCATCACCTCTTTCCTACATGGACTTAGTGGATGGGTAGTTATTTAAAGATCAACGGTCCTGATTACTTGGACCATAGATGACGTGGTACCGTATAATCTCTCCTAGACTTGGCTTGGTCCTAAATCAGGGTTCATAAATAAGTCGAATACAAGGTCAAATGTAATAGCGGGATGTTTGACCTCACGTGATCATGCAAAACCAGATATACATGCAATGCAATAACTAACCAAGATTTAGAACATGTCGGATAATATATATATATAATTCAACTATTTCATTCGTAAAGTTAAAAAATCGAACATTTGATTTTATTTAAAAAATTTAATATTTCATTCCATTAAACTATTTAGTAGTCGATAAAATTATCTATAATTTTTATGAAAAAAAAAAGTATATAAATAAAATAAAATTACGCACCTCATAAATGCAAAAACAAAACATTGACTTACATCAAAGAAATTTGGTAGTTATAAAAATTTAGCGTTTTTTCCTCTAGTACTAGGATGTGTTTGGTGTGAGACTCTAGGATTCATGAAACTACAGTGGTTACATAGATAGGAAGCAAATGAAAATAGGAAGAGCGAAAGGGTTTCTGTCTTTGACGGTGAAATGGGGCTTCAAGGAATCAACGAATTGAATTTTTTAGTCGACTATCAACCAAATTAACTAAATGTATATCTTTAGATATGATAGTTTAAAAACACAATCACTTCTCAGTTACTTTAATAGTGAAATTTTTAAATCTGAGAAGTAAAACTTATCGATTTATTTTGAATTAATATTAAATTAATAAAATTTATAAGCTTTAGAGACTAAATTTATGATTACTATAACGTGAGACAAGAAAAAAAAAACATCCATATCGTGCCGCCATTTTTTTTATCCTCATAGTCAAATTCCAAGTGTTCTATTTTTCTGTTTGTTATGATATTCAGGTAAAAGAGTTTAGAGTATTTTGTATGGTGTGTTTTTGGTTTAGAATAGAATGAACGCATGTTTTAATTCTATGTGCTGCATCGTTCTTTAAGGATTGAAAGAGTTGGTTAAAGAGTATGCAGTTAGAAGTTTGTTAGTTCTGTTACTAAACCTCTCTTCTCAACTTTCTTTGTATAAATAGCCAGTTCTCTTTCTGAGAATATTACGATTTATAATCAATAAAATAACAACGAGTGTGCAGCCTCTCTTTTGCCATTCTTCCTCTATCTCTCCTTCACCATTCTTCCTTTCTACATACTGAGATTTATCTCAGACCCTAACATGGTATCAATCTCTCGGAGTCCTAGTGATTTCGTTTTTGTTTTCTTCCATTGTGATTCTGATTTTTGGATGTCTCTCAGGTTCTGTTATCGTCTCCTCTTCTTCGTTCTGTTGTTTTGTGTAATATTATAGAACAAGAATTAGGGATTTCAGAATAGAAGATAAGGTTTCAAAAGAGATAAAAATTTATTTTCATTCATAAAGCATAAAAACTGTTTCCTTGTCTACAATCTTAATAAGCTAGTACTATTCTTGTTACCACAACTGACATAACTAAAAGGCTAATGGACTGCTTAAATAAACTATTGGGCCAGTAACCACTCAAACCCATTTCCCTTTTTTCTCCTGTCCGGATCCGTGCTCAGCTGGAGCCCCATTGGCTTGGTTGAAACGCTCTCGTTTCTTCTTACTCAAAACGCACCCGTTTCTCCTGGCATGCTTAGTCTCACGTGCAGGGTTAAGATTAGACAATATACTTTCCCTTGTCTTCTCCTTTGACTCACTTTAGGTCAAAATCCCCAAATTCTCTCCGATCGTTCCTTTCTTCTTCGATTTCCCATCCATAACCATGACATCTCCCCCTTCTCTAGAGGATCCTTGTCCTCAAGAATCAAAATCTGGAAACTGTGACTTGAGAATAGTGTAGTCTTCCTAAGTGGCATTCTCCGATCCCAGATTCGACCACTAGATGATTAGTTGAGTTACAACCTAATTCTGACGCTTCACCATCATCTTGTCAAGGACCACAACAGGATAAACCTTCACCTGCCCATCTTCAGTCGTCTCTGGTGGCTCTAATGAGGTAACGTTTTTCTACCCGATCTTTTTCTTTAGCAAACTTACATGAAAAAACGGATGAAGCTTCGATTCTGGTGGTAGGGCCAGCTTATATGCTACTAACCCCACTCTCTGTATTACTTTGTAAGGACCATAAAATTTGGTCGCAAGTTTCAAGTTCTTCCTCAACGTGATGGATGTCTGGCGATAGGGCTACAACTTAAGGTACACCTCATCACCCACATTGAATGCCCTCTCAGATCTTCTCTTGTCTTCATAATGCTTCATTCGTTTTTATGCCTTAGTTGCTCCTGTAGGATTTTTTTTAGTTGTTCTCTCTATGCTCTTTCTTCTTGTATGCTAGGTACTAGAGTGTTTAGATTCCAGGATAAGATAAAGGTCTTGTATCCGTACAAAGCCTCAAAGGGGGTGACCCTAATTGTAGTGTGATAAATGGTATTATACCACCACTCTACCTGGGACAAGAATTTGGCCCAATGGTTTGGTTTAAGAAAACACATTCCCCTGAGATACTGTTCCAAACATGGGTTCAGTCTTTCGGATTGACCATCCAACTCAAGGTGATAGGCCGTACTAAAGTGGGTCGAAGTCTCAACCTGCTTTATCATTTCTTTCCAAAATAGGCTAGTAAAAATCTTATCCCGGTCTGAAATAGCAATCATATGTGGTCCATGGAGTTTCTAAACCTGATCCAAGTATGCTCTAACCACCTCAAGGGCAGTGTATGGGTGTGATAGGCTGAGGAAATGTCCATACTTGGTAAACTTGTCGATCACCACCAACACACAGTTATACTTAAGTGAAGTAGGAAGCTCTTCAATGAAGTCCATGGTGACTACTTTCCAAGCCTTACTAGGGAATAGGTATAGGTTATAGCAACCCTGGTTTGGCTAAGTGTTCACTTTTAGTTTTTGACACACCTCACATTACTGGATATATTCAGCCACCCTATATTCTTCATTCTTGGCAAGTAAAATTGAGCTCTAAGCCTCTGATAAGTAGATTAGATCCTAGAATGACCTCCCTAAAGGGAGTCATGCAATTCTTGCAGTACCTGCTCTCTTAAGTCATCATTGGACCCCAAATACACCTTCTGCTCATATTTCAATATTCTTTTACTGAAACTCCATTCAGATTTAGCTCTCTTATCTATGTTAGTGCAGTAATAAGGTCCTGAGCAAATTTATCCCCAGTATAACTCTGCTCCACTTCTTGCACCCACTTAGGAATAAGTGAAGTAACAATTAGGGCCATTAGTTTCATCTCCTCCTCTCCTTGCCTAGATAAAGCATCTGCTATCACATTGGTCCTCCCCCTTTTGTAATTGATTGTATAATCCAATCCCAGTAGTTTGGTAAGTCCCCTTTTTTTAATGGTGGTAGTAAGTTTTTGCTCTAGGAGTTGTTTTAATGACTCATGGTCAGTCTTGATCACAAATGAGTTTCCTTCTCGATAGTGCCTCCATTTAGATATGGCTAAAAGGGATGGCTAAATATTCTTTTTCATAGATAGATAAGTCCACTTCTTTAGTGTTCATTGTCTTGCTTAGATAAGCCAATGACTTCCTTTCCTGATATAGGACAGCCCCAACTCCTTTTGCATTAGCATCAGTCTCCAAATAAAACACCTTGTTGAAATCTGGTAAGGCCAGAACTGAAGCCTGGCATATTGCTTGTTTCAACTACTCCCAAGCTAGTCTAGACTCACTGTTCCATACAAACCCATCCTTCTTCAACTTATTTGTCAAGGGCTTACTGTTCTCACCATAACCCTTTATGAATTTTTTGTAAAAGCTTGCCAGTCCTATAAAACCCCTCAATGACTTAAGGGTCTTAGGCAAAGGCCATTGTTTCATTGCTTCCACCTTGGCAGGGTCAGTAGATAACACTTGGGCTGAGATGATGTGACTCAAGTACTCTACATGATCCTGCCCAAAGAAACATTACATTCTTTTAGCAAAAAGTTGGTTCTTCCTGAGTACTTCTAAGACCATCCTCAAATTTTTTCCATGGTCCTCTAGGCTTGTACTGTAAACCAAAATGTCATCAAAAAATACTAACACAAATTTCCTCAAGTATGACCCAATTAACTCATTCATGAGTGCTTGAAAAGTAGTTGGGGCATTGGTCAGACCAAAGGGCATAACTCTCAACTCATAATGCCTTTGGCGTGTTGTAAATACTATCTTAGGAGGGTCTTCTGGTTTGGCCCTTATCTGCCAATAACATAACCTTAAATCCACCTTTGAAAAATATTCTACCCCCTTCAATTCATCCAAAAGATCTTTTACCACGGGTATAGGAAATTTATTTTTCTCAGTAGCAACATTAAGTTGCCTGTAATCCACATAAAACCTCCAGCTTTCATCTTTTTTTCTCACCATCAAGCAATGGACAACAAAGGGACTCTTGCTAGTTTGGATTACTAACTGGGCCAACATATCTGTAACTTGTTTTTTTATCTCATTTTTTTGGTGGTAAGGGTATCTATAGGGTCTGAGGTTGATAGGGTTTATTCCAGGTTTTAGTACAATACCATGGTCATGATTCCTAACTGGGGGCAGTCCCTTAGGTTCAGTGAAAACATCCTCATACTCTTTAAGGATTGAAATCGAAGAGTCTAAAATTTTTGTTCCTTCCTCCTCTAAAGACAGTAGATCTCCCCAAAACACTCAGGTTATTTCTCTTACAGCTTCTCCATCTTCTTCTCTGGAATTAATTTAATTCCCTGTACCCTTTTTCCTCCTTGCAGCACTATGACTTGTCTTTCCTTCTCAAACTGTAGGGTCATCTTCTTTAAGTCCATGAGTATAGGACTGTCCTTGCTCATCCAATCTACTCCTAGAACCATGTCACTTCCCCCAAAATTTAGTACTCTAAAGTTGTACTCATATTCTTGACCCTACATCTTCCATTTCAACTAATTGCTCTTGGCAATACTGTAGAATTTTTCTCCATTGGCTACAGTTATTGCTAAGGGCTGAGTATTTACCAATTCCACTCCTTCCTTTGCCCATACAGTAGTAATGAAACTGTGTGTACTCCCACTGTCAATGAGGATGCTCAATATTTTGTCTCTGATCACTCTTGGTATCCTCAGGGTATTAAATCATACATTCCCAGTAAGGGCATTCATTGAAATTTTTAGTTCCTCCTCCTTGTTCTTCTCACCCTCAGATTCCTTCTCTTCTTCCTGCTCCTCAACTTCTGAATCTTCTCCTTCCTCCTCCATCAGATGCAACTGTCTGCCCTTACATTGATGTCCTGGACTGTACTTCTCTCCACACTTGAAGCAAAGGTTGTAGGATCTCCTATAATCCATTAATGCTTGTTTGTTGTTTTGCGGATTGTTCACTGTTCTAGCTACTGGATTGGCCTTTTGTGTCTTCTGGTGGCTTTGCTGAGAAGTAGAAAATAGGCCCATGGAAAAATGTATTTATCTTTTATTTTCAATCTCTTTTGATAGTTCCAGCAACTTGGCCTTTCCAAAGGCTTCTGACAGGTCTTTAGGAGGGTGAACCTTAATTTTGTGTCTAAGGTCCTCACCCAGTCTACTTATGAAGTTGGAAACGAAATAATCTTCTCCCAAGGAGGATTTCATCTACAGTATATGAGGTTTAAGTTCCTCAAACTTATCCTGGTACTTCTCAACTGTTGTTGATGCGTGTAATAAAAGCGCAATTAAGTGCAAGTGTACACGTCAAGGAATATAATGATAAGTATTTATCGAATATCGTTCTCCACAGGGACTGGTGTACTTAATATGCCTCCTTCTATTTCCTTGCTCCTGAAGTTAGTAAAATAAAAACACAAGTAAAAAGATTTATTAGATAACTAAATAAAAAAAGCTTAAATAAAAGGTTGAGAACGAATAGAGAGAATTGGTAGGATCTATTTATTTCATATAGTGGATTTAATTGATTTGTCCTTGTTCAATACAATGGCACAACACTATCTCGGCAGTACTGTAGATACTGCCTCGGTAACATTAATATTCTCTTCTGCGACAATCTCTTGCTCTTGGGCAGATTTACCAAAGTTCGGCAAAGTATTCTTGAATGATTCCGCTTATCTCTGAGTCGAAATACTGTTGATGACCAGTCCTTGATGATACCTCTCAGCGTAAATCAATTATAATCACTAACCAATCTCACACTTCATTTAGCCGCTAAAACTCTTAACCTATCTCTAGACCGAGTTAGTGTCTATAACACCGCACTTATCTCTTTTGTGAATCTAACTCTCTCGATATTAGATAAATAAATTACTTATAAACTTCTCTCTCGGGTTTGAATGCAAGAACAAAGAATGACAATAGGATAAGCAAACTTTGATATTTTTATTGTATTGAAACGAAGAAACAAAATACAATCTTCTCGCGCTAATATTCTACAACCTTCACCTAACCCTAAGAAAGCTTAGAACATATTGTAAAAGAATAACACAAGTCTTAGGGTAAAGCTTTCTCTCTAATTCGGCTCCCTCTTATACATTGGACGGCTCATGTATTTATAGTCTTGACCTAGGGTAACTTTTCTTAAGTAGAATATAACTTGGAGTAGGGAACAAGTAATAAAAATATAATATTTCCAAGTTTAATTCCATCTAGAAGACTATTCTTGCGTGGCCTTTAACTTGTTCTTTTCACGTGCTTATCTGCTCCAATCCAAATGCTTTAAGTCTAGGAATTCTCAGCTCATTTTTCTCTTTCAATCGCCTAGCATCAATACTGAAGCTTTTGCTACTGCGGTATTGCTTCTGCCTTTGGCACTACTGCTGCCTCGGAAATGGTTCTACCTTCAGCACTACTGCTGTCTCGGCAGGTATTTCCTGCAACTACACAAAAACATGCCATAAAGCTCTCTTTTCTCACAAATATCATCTTTATATGTTGTGGCAGCAAAATGTCAGTTATTAAACAATAAGTATATGTATCAGCTCAAATCAGTGGGTAATGAGTATATATTGTTTAGGAAAAGAACAATAAATAATAGCCTTTTTAGGCACTCATCAGTTATCTTCTGCACTAGCTTGTTGAATTCTTCAATTACCTCACTAAAGTCCTTATCACCAAACCTGTGACTTAGGTCAACCACAAATTCATGCCAGTTGATTCTGTTTTTCTGCATTACATATCCATCAAACCATACCTCTTCCTTTCCACTCAAGTGCATGGCTACAAGTTCCATCCTCTGTTGCATAGGAATGTTAAAAATGGAGAAGTATTCCTAACATTTCCTGACCCAACTCCTGAGATTTTCACCCTCAAACATGGGCATCTCAATCTTTGGTTTCAAGTTTAGGGTGGCCCAGAAACTATCTTGACTGACCTTTTCTACCTTATGTATCTCCTGTAACATCGAAGTTCTCCTCTTTAAGACCAATGTCTCACAAGTTTCAATTTTTCGTTTGACATTCTGTTGGTTTGCAGTTTTTGAGCTAATACTCCTAGTTCATCTAATCTCATCGAATATCTTTCTTCATCATCGAGAAAGGTAACTTGACTTGACCTTTTTCCTTCCTGCTTTGTCTGGTTATTCACAGTTGGTGTTCTTTCCTTTCCAGGTGTCTCTGCTCCCAGGTTCTCTACCTCCCTTGTGAGTAATCCGATGATCTTCTTTAAGTCTGAATGTGTTTCATCGAGTCTCTCCTTGATCTGGCTCATTCTGTTTTCACGTAAACTTTTATCAGTCTTCAAGTCATTCAGCTGCTGTTGAAGACCTGCCATTTTAGTTGTAGTGTCCATCATTTGTACCTTCCTTGTTTTTCCCAGCTTATTGGATCCGATTAAACCTGGCTCTATCTACCAATTGTAATACTATAGAACAATAATTAGGGATTTTAGAATAGAAGATGAGGTTTTAGAAAAGAGAAAAAATTATTTTCATTCATAAAGCATAAGAACCGTTTTCTTGTCTATAATCTTAATAAGCTGGTACTATTCTTGTTACCACATCTAGCATAACTAAAAGGCTAATGGACTGCTTAAATAAACTATTGGGTCGGTAACCACTCAAAACTGTCTCCCTTTTTTCTCCTTCCCAAATCCGTGCTCAGCTAGAGCCTCATTGGCTTGGTTGAGACGCTCACGTTTTGTCTTACTCAAAACGCACCCGTTTCACCTAGCATGCTTATCCTCACGTGTAGGGTTAAGATAAGACAATACACTTTCCCTTGTCTTCTCCTTTGACTCACTTTTGCTCAAAATCTCCAAATCCACTTTGACCATTCCTTTCTTCTTCGATTTCCTATCCATGACCATGACATCTTGCTCACGCCTTTGATTCAACACCAATCGATTGTGACTTAGTCTATAAATCAGTTCTTTTAATCTTCTGATTCCCATTCTTGTTGTTTTGATCGTATGCTTCTCATATAGGATTATCAGTGTTAGTCATAAGAATGTTT
This sequence comes from Abelmoschus esculentus, assembly GCA_035048815.1. NCBI lineage: Eukaryota > Viridiplantae > Streptophyta > Magnoliopsida > Malvales > Malvaceae > Abelmoschus > Abelmoschus esculentus. The sequence goes on from JAUCBN010000021.1 coordinate 4,740,403, forward strand.
ACTCAAAAAACTTAAGTAGATTACAGAGTACAACTAGTGAATGTTTGAGATATCCTAAGTTCATCGATTAAGTTTTCAGTGAATATTTTGTGTTTTTCTCTGAAAGCATCGTTGTGTCTTGAATCATCTAGTGTGAGGCTCTTTGTAGTTTTCTGGTTCTCGTGAATTTGCTCCTAGTTGTGTTCTCTCATTATGATAACTAGTAGCTTTTTTCTGTGCACTCTAGCTGTTTGTGGTTTTGTCTCACTCAACATGTCTCATAATGGATCGGATATTATGGGCTCCAGTTCTGGTCAAGTGTTGAATGTGTGAAACATGAGTTCAATTCAACAATTGTCTAAGATTGACATAGTCAAGCTATCCGTAAGTACTTATGTGTTGTGGAAACATCAAATTTCCTTAATCATCGATGGTTATAGATTGTTAAATTACATCTCTGATAATGTTACACCTCTTGCTAAATTTGTGACTGATCAAGATGGTACAATAAAATCAAATTCTGAGTATGTGCACTATTATAGACAGGATAAGTTGCTTGCTTCCTGGATGTTGTCGACTATTAGTTCTGAAATCTTACCTCATTTGACTGGTTGTACTACTACTAGGGCAGTTTGGATCACTGTTATACGCATATTTGGTGCTTGTTCAACTACTAAAATAACATCGTTAAGACATAGTTTGCACACTCAGAAAAAGGGAGGTTTATTTGTTAGGGAATATTTGAAAAATATATATTAAACATATTTGTGATACTCTTACTGCTTCAGGGAATAAAATCTCCAAACAAGAGCACGTAAGTGTTGTTCTTGCAGGTTTGAGTTTAGAATTTGAATCAGTAATTGTTGTGGCTTCGAGGGAGTTTTTTTCACTTGGTAAGCTCTTTGAGATGTTAATTGACTGTGAGACTCGGATGCAAATGTTTCAGCACGACTCTTTGCCAATCCAGGCCAATTTAGTGGTGCAACAGGACGCATGGACAGGTACTGGACAACCATTTTCTCATAATTCTACTAATTTCTCGCAGCAGCAAGGAGGTCAATTTTATTATAGAGGTCTTCGTGGAGGTTATAACAACAACAGAAACAAAGGTCGTGTTGGTAGAAATTGAAATGGTTCCAACAGACCTCAATGTTAGTTAGGTGGTAGGATGGATCATATAGCTCAAAAATATTACTATAGGTTTGATTTGAGGTTTTGGGGTATTCTACTAACGAAAATGACTCATCTGAAATTCAATATACCATGGTTTTTTAGGTCAAGGTCGAACTCATGCTTACAATCACACAATATGATTTTCACCATAAATGTCTGCTACTATTTTTTTTGCTTTTGCAAATACTATGCTTATGTTTGTTGCTCAGATACTGGTGCTTCTAGAATACTAGTACCTCTGGAAGTGCTGGTTTTTTGTTACCTCATGTCCAAGGCCAGTCCACCTCTTTGAATCTGTCAAATGCACATTAGATGCATCTTGTTCCAGAGGTTGATTCTACTAATTTGTTTTTTCAACCTACTGTGCAGATTGCTTCAACATCAAGGACTCCTCAGATTTGTGCTCCAATGGTTGTTGGTATATAGGGCCCTAATTCTGGAGCATTACATCATGTGACAACAGATTCATCGATTCTTCAAAATGGCATGTCTTACTCAGGTAGTAGTTCGGTTCTTATGGGAAATGGTAGTTGTTTTCCTATTAAGTATATTGATCAAGGTCTTTTATCTACATCTGTCAGACCTGTACTTCTCACAAATTTGCTACATGTTCCTGCAATAATGAAGAATTTATTATCTGTTTCTCAATTAGCTAAAGATAATAATATTTATTTTGAGTTTTTTGTTGATGGATTCTATGTTAAGGATATACAGACTCGAAAAATACTCCTAAAGAGAAGCTCACTGCTGAGGGCTTATAACAATTGTTGTTTCCTCCTTTTCATTCTGATTTGCAGTCCAACAAGTGTAATGCTCATGTTAATGTTGCTTCTACATCAGCCGAGGTTTTTGAGCTCTTGCACAAAAGACTTGGTCATCCCTCTAGTCGTATTGTTACTTGTCTTTTGCGTTTTTGCAATATTGTTTCTCCTTTAAATAAGCTTTCTCATATTTTTTATCCATGCTTGCAAGGGAAAGCTCATAAGCTTCCTTTTTCAGCTTCAGTAAATGAATATAATGAGTTGTTTGAGCTTGTTGTATCATATGTGTAGGGTCCTGCTTCAGTTAGCTCTGATGGTTATAGATATTATGTTACTTTTATTGATGTCTGTAGTCGTATACCTAGATGTATTTAGTTCACAAAAAGTTTGATGTTGCTCAGTGTTTTCTTAACTCTCACAAGTTAGTAGTTCAATTTAATAGGAAAATTAAAGCCTTAAAGACTGATGGTGGAACAAAGTATGTTGCCTTGAAAAATGGTTATTAACAAATGGTATTCAACATAGGATCTCTTGTCCTTGTACTTCAAAACAAAATGGTAAGGCCGAAAGGAAGCATAGGCATATAGTAGAGACTGGATTAGCATTGTTGGCTCAAGATGGTTTGGAATTAAAATTCTAGAATCATGCTTTTATAATTGTTGTGTATCTAATAAATCGACAGCCGACTGATGTGTTATAAGGGATATCTCTATTTGAAAAATTTTATGGCCAGGTTCCAGAGTATACTCTCTTGAAAGTTTTCGGATGTGCACGTTACTCGTATATGAGACATTACAATCATCATAAATTAGATTTTAGAACAATGTAGTGTGTCTTTGGGAGGTATAGTCCCTCTCATAAAGGATACAAGTGTTTAAATGACAAGGGAAAAATTATGGTTTCTAGACATGTGGTGTTTGATGAAAGTATTTTTCCTCTTCTCAAGGATGAATCAACACTCAAGAATGTTGTCGACACTGATATACATGATCTCACTATTATTTCTTTTTTGTAAAATCAGTCTTCAGATCCATGTGTTACATATCCAGCACATTGTAGTGGTGATCATAGAAATGGTGATGTTCATGGATTATCTACTGATTATGTTCCAACTCAGAATCATGGCTTTTCTACAGAACCTGCACCAGCTCAGAATTTTGCTCATATCTCGTCTATAGGGATTTTTTCAATACAAATTCATCATGTTCTATCTCGGTTCAGCACCATGGAGATATTTCACCTGCAATATCAGACCATGTTAATCAGTTCAAAGATAATTCACCTCAGGTATCTAATTTAGATCACAATTTGGGATCACCTCAGCATGTCCATTTTAGATCACCTGAGAAGTCAATTTCAGAATAGTCTCATGAAAATAGTATACATGAGTCTCATGAGTCTGGGAATGTTCATAATTATGCTACTAGTCCTAGTCAAGGTTTAGGCCTGCCTATATCTTCTGAGCCTGCAGATCCATCGAATGTTTTTGAGAATTATGTGCATGATCAGTTTGGTAGTTTTACAGATCGTATTTCTTTTTCTAATGAAAGTCAAGAGTACATTCCAGTCTCTTTTGATAATCGTTTGTCTTCTGAAATTAATAAACAAGAGGTGGAGGATCAGCCTTCTTTTGTACCTCAAGCATCTATACGAGGTGGTCATATGATAACTAGAAGCAAGAATGACATTTATAAACCTAAAATTTATCATGTATTGAAAGGTGTATCTACTGAAGTTGAGCCTAGAAATTTCGAAGCAGTTTAAAATCCTCTATGGCAAGCAGCTATTCAAGCAGAATATGATGCTCTTGTCAAGAATAATACTTGGCCATTAGTGTCTCTACTTCCAAATAGGAAGGTAGTTAATTGTAAATGGTTGTTTAAAATCAAAAGACATCTGGATGGTTCGATCGAATGATATAAAGCTAAGTTAGTTGCCAAAAGATATCTTCAAAAGGTTGGTATCGATTTTCATGAGGTTTTCAATCCTGTGGTCAAGCCTGTCTCGGTACGTACAATTCTCTCATTAGCTATTAAAAAGGGTTGGGAGTTAAGACAAGTTGATATAAATAATGTCTTTCTCAATGGATTTTTATAATGAGTGTACATGACTCAACCTCCTGGCTATGAATATGGTAATTCTAGTGAAAACATAGTTTGTAAGCTTAATAAGGCTATATATAGCCTTAAGCAAGCTCCTAGAGCATGGTTTGAGAGACTAAAAAAATATTTACTTGTGGAAGGTTTTTGTTTGACGAAGTCTAATGCCTCATTATTTGTGAAAGCTCAGGGGTCTGATATGTGTCGCGACCGTTTTAAAACCGAAACGCATGAAAAAATAGTCTGGCGAATTGATTTAGAAAGGCGAGTTTATTTACTTTTTATCATGAAAAACCAAATTTTATTAAGAACATATATTATTTTAATTTTTAAAAATGATTTGGAGTCGTCACTGGCCGCTTTGGTAGGCCAAACACCATAAAATAAACCAGAGATTCATTTTAAAATATTTGGGTTCGGGAGTCGGTTACGTGTAAGGACGACCCTTACAAACGCCCAAAATTGGTACCTTATTAATTACACGTGGCATTTCGGTACCTTATTATCTTGTTCATTTTTAAGTCCTAACCTAAAAAGGCTCCATTAATTAAGTATTTAAACCCTATTTAAATTATTAATTTCACCAAGTGTATGATAACATCCAAATGCTCGGACACTACCATCTTGCCACTTAACAAAATTAATAATACTATTAATGTCATTAATTATTTACCTTACCTAATCAATTTTATTTAACTCTAAACCTAAATTAATGAGTCAATTTCTAGGTTTCGATAGCACGTCACTTCGATATCAAGGTACACTCTTTAAGTCAACGTCATGATACGTCAAACCACCGACCGTTTAGTGTATTCGAGATATATGATTAAAATGCCATCATTACTAAATTATCTCCCCTATATAATTAATTATTTAATTAAAGTGACTTATCCTAAAAAGGCTCTAATTATTTAACTAAGTGCGAATTAAAGATTTTCCTAAACAATTATGCTACATAGATTTAAAATATGTATACAAATAAATTAAACTAATAATTAAAGCACTAAAGCCAAATTAAGCTTCTGATTATCTTAATCACAAATGTTGATTTGGCAATAGCATGGTGCAATTTGTTCTTTCATTCAAACGATATAGGAAATATCAATAATAGACCACTTGCATCGAATATTAAAAAACAAATAGAACCAATGACAAGAAAAAGAAAAATAAATAAAAAATAAAAAGCCACCATATCTTCGAGAAAAAGGTTTATTAATATAAAGACCAAACAGTAGACTTACTATGTCAACTGGAATCATCCGAACACCTTTTGATTTTGGTAATGTAATTCAATTTCGGGGTAATCATAATCAATGCCAGCAGCCTCTATCTCTTTCTACTCTTTATATCTTGTTTTAGGCAACTCTAGAAAATCCATGATCAAGTCTTCATGTGTCGACAACAAAAAATTAGACCATGCATTGGATCATCAACATTTGTCACCATGGAACAAGAAATAAGGCAAGACAATGTGTTGTTTAATGTCGAGCATTGAAGACCATATGCAAAAACACCGGGAAAAGCAGACATGAACAAGATAACCCACGGCGGCAACCATATCGAAGATACTGCAACATCAACCAAAATCTCCTCCCATGTTTGAGATGACGGACAAGTAATTCCCTTAAACGAGTGATATCCCGAGAACCGATTTAAACGTGGAAGAGTCCTTGAACTCGTCCTTGCCGAATTTGTCTCTTCCCTACAATCTCCAAGCTTGGTGATGGGTTAATCCACAAGGATAATATTTGTCTCCAGGATTTGATCTTCAGTGGGTCGATGAGTTTCCTATAACCTCTTCGGACACTCTTAGAACGGTGACTCGTGAGCGGTGCAAGTGCTTCGATCCTCTCAGCCTTGGTCACACATCATCATTGCAAGCTCCATGGAGGTCATTAGTAGTCCGAGATTAAAGAAGACAAAATGATATCTCTTAGATTTAATGCATCAATCTTCAGTGAAGATCCAATAGTCGGTTTTGGTGTTTCTTTTACTTGGGGTAGCCTCCTATCAAATTTGGCCATCCAACCCTTAAAATGCTCCATGATCTCAACATCATTAACTTCCCCCTAAAATTATGGTAACCGAACAACCTTATTCATTTTTTATATTGTGTATTTTTATTATTTTATTTCATCTATTATCCATTTTATTTATTTATTTTATTATTATTATCTATATTATTTATATATTTACGTAGGCCTTATTTTATACGTATACCCGGACGAAATTCAAGTATTACAGCTGCCCCTCTTTGCTCAATGTTGTGGAACAGGAGACGAGCAAAGAATGAAAAGACGCGAATTTTGTCTAAGCTTCTTGGCCTCTGTTACGCTAACAGAGCTTGAAGTTGTTCTTCACATTGCGAAATTCTTCAAGCAAAACCTGTGATGGAACCTGAGGCTGCTCTTCTTATTATGAAATTCCTCACCCCGGGAAATCTAGAGTTGTTCTTCTTATTACGAAATTCTTCAAATAGAATTCTTTAAACTCATCAAGTGATGGAGCTCGGGGTTGTTCTTTTTATTATGAAATTCCTCGTCTCCGGGAAATCTAGAGTTGTTCTTCTTATTACAAAATTCTCCAGAAAAAAGTGATGAAATCCGAGGCTGTTCTTCTTATTACGAAATTCCTCGTATCTAGGAAATCTGGAGTTGTTCTTCTTATTACGAAATTCTCCAGATCAAAGTGATGAAATCTGAGGTTGTTCTTCTTATTATGAAATTCCTCGTATCTCATGGAATTTGAAGTTGTTCTTCTTATTACGAAATTCTCCAAACTTATCAAGTGACGGAAATCAAGGTCGTTCTTCTTATTACGAAATTCCTCGTCTCCGGGAAATCTGGAGTTGTTCTTCTTATTACGAAATTCTCCAGATCAAAGTGATGTAATTTGAGGTTGTTCTTCTTATTACGAAATTCCTCATATTACACCATGTCTTTCGAGACTCACGCTGAGAAGGCTGCCAATAATATTTAAATCGGGACTCACGCTAAGAAGGCTGCCAATAATATTTGAATCAGGACTCACGCCGAGAAGGCTACCAATAGTGTTTGAATCAGGACTCACGTCGAGAAGGCTGCCAATTTTGTTTGAATCAAGACTCACGCCGAGGAGAGCTTCCAATTTTTGTTTGAATTGTTGCTTGGTTTCTTTCTCAATGATTCTTGAACTTTTTTTTGCAAAAAAAAGAAGCCATCAATTAATACAAATTCAAAATGGATTAAATTGAAAAACTATCTTTTCATTTGTCATCATCGCTTCCCTATTCAAGATTGAACATTTTCGTCCAAACTCATTGTTGGTTTAACTTGATTGATGTTGCTCAAGGTTTTATTTCCCTATCATGGAACTCATGCTCCATTCTCCTTATGCACGAATTGATATGCATGATCTATTCTCTAAGTGCTCGAATAGATAAGCAGGTTCAAAAAAGGGTTCCATTCTCCGTATGCACGTATGGATATACAGGTTCTATTCTCCAAGTGCTCGAATAGATAAGCAAGTTCTATTCTCCAAGTGCTCGAATAGATAAGAAGGTTCTATTATTCAAGTGCTCGAATAGATAAGAAGGTTCTATTCTCCAAGTGCTCGAATAGATAAGCAGGTTCTATTCTCCAAGTGCTCGAATAGATAAGCATATTTAGTAAACAATTGGTCTTTGTTGACCTTCTAAAATGTTTTTTCTCGAATTTCCTTCCTCTAAAATATTTGTTTGTCCTGATCTAGATTTCTTTGTTGATCTTGTAAATTCCTGTTAAAATTAACAACAAAAAAAATATCTTGAATGCATGAGTTAGCATGTTTTACCATGTGGATGCCTAACCATATGATGCATGAATGTTAATTGAAGATCACTTGGATAAACTTTCAGCTTCAATGAAAGCTCATAACTTCTTGTTTTATCTCTCAACATATTTTGTTTGACTGATATAGAAATTCATCTCAAACTCAAGTTCAATTTTCAAGATCTTTATTTTTTGCTCTAAAGCGCATTTTCAGGTTTTCACTTTAGATTTTTCCTTTCTTTCCTTTCTTTTTTGTCTTTTTCAACATTTTCTTTTCTTTTTCTCTTTTTCTCTCTCTCTTTTTTTGCAACAAATGAAGTTTATCACGATTTTAATGACACTTGTTCTTATCTTTCCTAAATTCAACATATTCCTTTCTTTGTATTTTCAATCTTTGAACACCATGGAAGATCTATTCTGGGGAAAGTTGTTCTCTGCTCTGAAGGAATTCACCATTTCTATTCGGTTTTCGAATTTCTCATGATAGTATGTTTTTCTGACACACTTTTGTAGCATTGCCCCCACTCGAACTTGAGCATAATTGTCCTGTTTTCTCATTTTTGATATTCACCCTGTAGAGATTCTTTGTCTTGTGATGTCGAAATTGTAACAATTTTCACACGTTGATGAATTGATCCGGCTATATTTTGCCCCAAATAATGGTCATTGCTCTCTTTTTTCCCAAAATTTACTTGCGTCATTTTTGTTGCTCTTGCTCAAATACTTTGACATTTGGAGCTCTACTGTTCCTCGTCATATTTTCATCAACAATTGAGTACTAAGGTCACCTTCTACTCTGTCCGCACTTAAAGGGTTAGTACATCATAGTAATGCCCATGAAATCCTTTGCTTTTCTTGTATATAATCAATTTATCTATAAAATGTTTGTTAAACGATAAGCAAAAATGCTCAAAATAGTATTTTGAAAATATTAAAAAATTTTGACTGTCATGGCATACAAAAAACAAAAAATTAGGCCTCTAAATACCAAGTGCAACAAAGCCTTCGAACAAATTTGCAAAGATAAACTCTGATGTGACCATTTTCCAATTTATTAGACTTTCAGGAGAAACATTCCCATTTTCCTAATTCTACCCCGTTTAGGTGGCACTTCTTTTCTCACTAGCTCACCACACCCAATTTTCTTATTTTCTTTATTTATTTTCTTTCTTTGAGAAGGGAGATCAAGGAATGTCAAATATCATCCCATACTCGGATATCTTTAAAGAAAAGCAGACTTCAATTGGACGATGTTTTGGGTTATCACTTCATTCAAAGACCTTAGCCAACAATGCTTGAGGGGAAATTCACTTAAAATTTAGGATTTGGGATTTTTCATAATTCCTGAACACTCATTAATGTCATCCTTTTGGCCTAAGTAGAGTGGTAACGAGTCACATTATTGAAGTTGATCTCCGAATTCGATTTAAGGTCAATCCTGTAATTAGTATTCAAGACCTAAAAAGAAAGATGTCAGTAATGATATATACATATATGTATGGGTGATCAAAACTTAACCCATAATAAAGAATAAAAGAATTAAAGAATCAAAGAATATGAAATGTTTGCCACTTGAGAAAAATATATATATGAAACAAGCATCATGAGGAAAGAGATTGAAATAACCTCCCTTACAAAGGACCTCCAGACCTCCAGTGCTCGCGGGCAAAAACAATTGGGATGATTCAGGACATTACTCCGTAACACTCTAAAAATGCAATAGATCTTATGTAATTCATCTGTCTATCATCCATTAAAGAAAACCAAAGTGAATTTCAACCACCCCAATTTACCATCGAATTTACTCTTTCTTGCTTCCGTTTTGGAGTTGAATTCTCGAATTTTGAAGCATCAATGTAACTTCTCCTTTGATTGCCCCATGTTTGGTCTGATCTTCACAAGTAAATTCATGACTCAACATAATTTGCCCCACTTACATCATTTGGGGTGAACAAATTCCCAAAGTCTTGTCAATTTGTTATCATGATCGAACATTTTATTATTGTTTTCATAGCTCAAATCCTGATCTTTTGGATTTTCAACAGATGTCCCAATTATTAAACTCGACCGCTTTTCTCTTTTGACTTCTTTTTGAGTTTTTCTCTTTCTTTTTTCTCCTTTTTTTGCAAAAAGAATCTTTCGAAACTGAACCCTTGTGTAAGATAAATTTCCATTCAGTTCTCTTTCATCTGCATTTCATCTTGATGACTTCCTTTCTCGATCTCATTGACTCCAAACAATGTGAAAATCGATATTTTGATTCTGAGATCAGATGATATTTTCATATTACCCAAGTGATCTTCAAAAACTTTATATATTTCTTAATCTTAACATTAATTTATGCAATGTTAGTTAAAAAATAATATTTAAAACAAAATGCAACGACCTTTATTTTGTTCTCCTAAAAATGCAATATTTAAATGATACAATGTATGAATGCAAGAGATATCAATTTCAAGAACTAGTCATTAAACAACACTCATCTAACTAAAAGATCGAATACAAGGAGAAGCCAATTTGTTGATAGAAGACAGTTGGCTCGAACTTTTTAGTTGATCACCTCGTTCAGTCTGGTTCGGCAACTGTACTGGTATGTCAATAAAAATCTGTTGATAGATCTACAACTTTATCAGGCAAAACCTACACATATCTGACAGTTCCCGTACTTGGTTCTGAAGCTGATCCTCAATTCTATCTTTGATCAAAATTCAAAATCCCCTACCCACCCACCTAAAATCTAAATTTTCCCCCTAAAATAAAAAATTCCCCCTAGAATAAAAAAAAATCTCAAAATTTTAATTTTAAATTTACTTGAAATATATATATATTAGATGTATACATTAATATATGTATATTTACTTTTTATATATATGTATATATACTATGTATATAATATACATTAATATATAATATAATTTAATACATATATAATATACTTTAATATATATGATATACGTATATATATTATATTTTATGTATTAATATATTATATATATACTTAAATGTATACTAATATATATTTAATTTGTTTATGAGTTAATGTATGTATATTACTAATATAATGTATATATTTAATTTAAAATTAAAATTAAATACATTAAAACTAAATAAAATAATAAATTAATTAATTTAATTAAATATATAATATTATATTGAAATATTAATCCTAAATTAATTTTCATGTCTAATTCTATTTTTTAAACCTAATTATATTTAACAATATTTTAAATTCATAAAATTATAGTATATTTAATTATATGTCACGTAAATATTAAGTTTTGTTATATTAGTTCAGGTCAATAATAGGTAGGGTACAAAACAAATCGGGTCATTTATTAGGTCGGGTTCAAAACAGGTCGAGTTCAAAATAGATCAGGTAAAATCAGGTCTCGGATCGATTCAGTCGGGTAATATCGGTTATTTGCCAGGTCAGACTCGGGTTCGGGTTTGTTTTAGTCGGATACAGGTCGGGTTTCAAGTCTACAATAACAAGTTGAAATCGGGTTCAGGTCATTCTTGGTCGGATACAGTTCTGGTTCGGTTACTACAGTAACAGGTTCAACTCGGGTTCGGGTCAACAACAGTTGGATACAGATTAGGTTCGGGTCATTACATCCTCAGGTCAAAACAAGTTATGATTCGAACAGGTTTCAGGCGGGTTTCCAGGTCGAGTCAGCTTTTTACATCCCTAGCTGAGGCTACCGATCTGACGGTGGTAGATGAATGGAACTCTCCATGAACGTTCAAATACTAGGTTATTTTGAAATTTTTGGTTTGAGATATATGTGTTTAATATTATTGTCAAAAAGTTTGGTGAAAAAGTATAGTGAAAAAGTTTTTTTGAAATTTTTGGTTTGAGATATATATGTTTAGTATTACCGTAAAAAAGTGCTTTTGACAAATTAAATAAATATTCTAGACATTATATTATAAGTTAAAAAATGTATATATTTAAACGATAACCAAATTCTTTCGTATTATAATTTTAAATTAAATTATGATAAAATATAAAAATATTAATAAATGAATACATAAATTATTTCTGAATATTGTTTTTCAGATGTGCTTTCGAAATTTTAAAAAGTGCTTTTTTAGAAATTTGACATGAATATATATAATTTTTAAACTAAAAAATAATTTATGTTAAATATAATTATATATTTTTAAAAATTAAATTATAATAAAAGCAATGTTAAACGCAACCTAAACAGGGATTCGTGAGTCATGTTTTAATAAAAATAATAAAAAGTAAAAAATATTCTTTTATCCCTAAAATATATATTTATTATTGACCTACTAAATTTTAAAAAATATATTATTTATTAATTTTAAAATATAATAATTAACCATTAGTATCACTAAATGGGATTAGTGAGTCATGGACTTTCATGATATTTTCAATTTAACCATCAAACTTTAAAAACTTGCAATGTGGTCATTGAACTTTTAAATCGTTTCATTATGATCATTCCATCAAGTTCTTGATGGAGGCTCAGAAGTCCTTTTGATTCTACCTTTGTCAGATTGTAATACTTTAGGTTGTTGAACCCACAAGGAATGTGTTGACTTCACTACTTCTTACGAATGCACTACGGAAAAAAAGAACACAAGTAAATTAAGGAGTTTGAAGTATAACTAAGAAAACTATTAAACATAAAACTAATTAACAAAGAAATAAAGATGATAGAAGCGAGGCTAAATTGAGTGCTTTGTAGAGGAGAATCTAGTTATATCAAGTATCCACTTATTAATGCAATGGGTTGAATTGCCGCCTCGGCGGGTCGCACAAAAGGTCGTCGTAGATGCCTAGGCGGGGTTATGTTTTATCGACAATTCAACATTCCATAGTTTGACAAAGCATCCTTTTATGTCTTCTTCCTTATCCCTAAACGAAGAGAACTGTTGAAGACAATATCTTGATGATACCTCCAGGCGTGAATCAAGGGCGGACAACAACCAAACACATGCGTTTTGTTAGTTGCTAAAATCCTAGGCGGTTAATCTCTAAACCGGATTAGTCAATACCTATGAGCAAAGACCATATTCTCTCGTTTCGTGAACCTACATCTCCCGATGCTAGGCAAATAGGTTTTTCTGCATTAAATACCATAACCTATGTGAGAAGAGAGAATAAACTATGAAATAAGTTTTGCATTAATAAGTATCAAAAATAACATAACCTTTTCCCAACTACTCCACAAACAACTTAAACCTTCGAAAAAGTTTAGAACATGATGTAGTCGGTGGCTAAAGATATATGATAGAGAGAATCCGACTCAACTCCCCACTTAAACCTAAACCTAATAAGTTCTTTATATAGGCCAAGCATTAAGTTAATTTTTCCATTTAAGGAATGAGTTCTAAAGGGAAAGAAATATAACTCCTAATTAAACTGTATTATTCGATTCTTATTTCCTAAAATATATTTTCTTTTCCACGGTTGACTTTGACAAGGGCTTGACCTCTTAAATAGGCTTTGTCTTTCTCTCGTTCTTTGTCCGTTAAGATCAGCATCTTTTTCTCTCTATATCGAGTACCAGTTGTTAACTTCACGCTGCTACTGCGGCCTTCAAAGTACTACCGTGGCGGGTGCTTCGTCTGCAATTCAGCATCTATCTTCTCAATTGGCCATCTCTATGATGTAGTTTCCTTTCTAAGAACGAAAACTATCAAACGCGTATGTTTTATGCCAAATAATAGATAAATTCATAAAATTAGTGTTCGGATGCTGAAGTATGGAAAATAACTGAAAATATCCATTATCGCTTTTAAATTTGTCTTTATTAGCAATAAATGAGTGGGAAAAAGATATAAAAGTGAGGACTTTTGAGTACTCATAACTTCTCTTATAAAAAATTGAAGCCTTTTTAGTTGTAAAATGGTTAGAAGTAATTAATATGTAATTCGACCATGTTGATTTTTTATGTGTATGGAAAAGAATAACAAAGGGAAACAAGAAAGATTGTATAGAATCATTATTTTATTCAATGTGAAACGCTCAAATTATAAAACTATTTTTTAACATAAAAATCTATCTTAACAAAAAACTATTTTGATCTTTGACAATTTCTAAGTCATATTTCAAACTTAGAAGATGTAATCTTCAGACTTTTTTCGTGAAACTTAATCCTTTTCTTGGGAAGGACCTTGATGAGTACTCAAAAGTCCTCATTTTTATATAATTTTCACACTCGATTATTGCTAATAATGGACAGATTTAACGATAATATTGGATAAATCTGCTTATTTTCCATTTTCCAGCATCTCAATACGGATTTCATGAATTTACCTATATTTAGCATAAAACAGATGCATTTAATGGTTTTCTTTCTTAGACAGGAAACTACATCACAAGAGTTGCCAAGCAAAAAGACGGATGCTGGAAACCTGTCACCCCAAATTTCGATCTAATCTCTTAGATCGAAACTTAGGAATCAAGTTACGAAAACTTTCCCCTCAAGTAAGTAATTTAGGTTAAATAATTTTGAAATTAGGGTTACCTTGACAAATTGGGAAAAAAAACAAGTTGGGAATTTCAATTATAAAAATTCAATTACTTAAAACATAATTTGAATATCTTATAAAACATCTGAAATAATTTCATAAAACATGCATCCAATAAATCCAAGTCAAAATATCATATAGTCCGAAAATATAACATACTCTATAACAGATTAAAACATATAAAAGAATCATACTGAAAAATAATTATCTAAATATCGTGTGAGATGCTCTAAGTACCGGTTCGCCTAAACTGGTCTAAGAATCTGAAAAGCAGATTAAAAGGGTGTAAGCTAAAGAGCTTAGTGTGTCTCCAAAATGCTAACAGTCACAAACAAAATATATCTTATATTTCTGAAAAGTTTCTGAAAATATTTCTGGATTAAAGAAAAACTAGAGCATGATATGCTATGATGACGGATGCATGATAGAAAATCAGAGGGACCGATATCAGAAATCATACAGAGTGGAGGATTATCCTCGCCATAGTGGAGGTTTCCCTCATGTTACAGATTTTAAATCCAAAAAAAATATTTCAGATGACAGAACATGATATTATTCGTAAAATCATAAATTAGAACTCTTACGAGTAACAATTTTTCAGAAAATCAGATGTTTGATTTGAAAATAGAATGCACATGTCATGCATGATGATATCATGTATAAATAGATAACAGTCTCAAATATTAAATCAAGTAGTGTACAGATGATATTTCAGAAATACACACAGAATATATCATAATATAGTATAAGCACAGAAACATGTAGCACAGGAAGAGACACACCTTAAGCAACTGAAGCTCTAACTCAGAGATGGACACATCTCGCGTTCTGGTCTAGCTGAAACAGGACCTATGAAGTAACAGAATTATATTACTATTTATTGCTAATTCTAAGCCACCAACTATGACAAACTCAGATCCGAAGCTTACTCACGTGATGGTCTTGAAGAACATGCCCGATCGGTATGAATAATAGGAGGTACACCAGAGGCTTCAGGAATATTGACACCTGAACGGAAGAAGATTCTGAATTAGATTCCTCAAAGCACCCTTTCTAGACTCTAAGAACAAATCAGATGAAAAACACTTAAAACAAGACTTTGGGTTTGAATTTGACAAAACAGACAGCGGATTCGAACTCAGAATGTCGAAAAAGGTCAAGGAGAAGGTTGTCCGGAAAAGTCAACTTTTGGTCAAAAGTCAAGTCTGGTCAAAGTCAAAGTCAACGGTCAAATCAAAAGTCAAAGTCAAATTAAAGTCAAGTCTGGTCAAAGACAACGGTCAACTCAAAAATCAAAGTCAAACTTTGACCGATCAAGCTCAAAAGTCAAAGTCAAACTTTTGACTGGTCAAAAGTCAAAGTCAAACTTTGACTGGTCAAAGGTCAAACGTTCAAAGTCAAACTTGGTCAAAGCTGGTCAAACCAAGTCAAGGTCAAACATAGATCGGGTCGGGTCAACTTAGTCAAAACGGGTCGGGACAACTTAGTCAAAACGTGTCAAGTCCATCAAACAGTTCAGGTCACTCTAACATATATGATTCAATCAAAACCATGGGCTCACTCAAACAACACCCTTACAACACAACAACCCATTAACCGAAACCCACATCCAAAAGACTCAAACACAAGCCCAACTCTTCACTACACCCACCACCATTTAAAAACCCAAGCCCAACTATTAACCAAAACACAACCGACAACAAAACTTAACACAAGGAAACACTAGGGTTTCCAGCAACTCCCAAGACAACAAGGAGAAGGGCGGCGACGGTAACAACCTTCCAGCAAACACTCCAATGACAACTCCGGTGACCACTCCGACAATGCCACGTAAAAATACTTTCCGATGTAACACCCCTAAACAAAATTGATTTTAAAAATAAAACCCATTCAATAATGTTACACCAGAAACAGATCTGAAACAAACTTTACTCACAAACAAAACTACCACCACAATAAGGCTTACCTTTACTTCACCGGTTGGAGATAACGATAGAACCGTGATAACTAGATTTTCCCAGTGACCATAATAACCAGTTTACTCGTGAGTCCAAGAAGCTTCAGATGAGAGAGTCTAACACCGATCTCGAAGTAGTGGTTGGAGACATGGGAGGCTTGGCCTAACTGAAAAGCAAATGAAAGGGAAAAGAAACATTGAAGGAAGCTTGAGAGAAAGACGTGTGCGGCTAAACATGAGAAGGAACCAAAAATGGGTTTTCAAATCTGGAAACAGATTTATGATTACCCTAATAAAAAGGGTAAATTACACTCATGGTCACTAGACTCAAAAGGATTTATAAAAAAACCATACCAACTTTAATTTTTAAACAGAATGGTCACTAAACTTCCATAATAAGGCCTTAAAATTTCCAATTAAAATAATTTGTCCCAACTCAAAAATTCCCAAATTATTAGGGTTTCAGAATTAGGAATTTCAAGATTTAAATTTGAATTCGGGCAAAAATTTAGGGTGTTACAAAACCAAAGCCAGAATGCAGATGAGCACTCGTCACAACATCACTTTAGAGGCTGCAGCAACCGATGTCGCGGCAGTACCTGAAGAATAAATATCGATATGATAGGCGATCTAAAGAGAAAAATAAGGTGGACGTTTTAAGACAAGCGATATAGAAATCAAAGGTGGGAAACATACGAAAAGTCAAGGTCAAAGACCACACGGGAAAAGAGTCCTTATAGGAATAAACTAGAAAATAAAATAAAGATCTTTTATTTATGTACTTAACTTGTGTTTTACTCCAAGTTGTATTCCTACTTTGGAAAGGTTTGCCCTTGGCCAAGCCTATATAAACCATAGCCTATTTAGAGAGGAGATATCTCGAAATTAAGTGTTCATACAAAAACCCTAAACTCCTTCATCGTTCCCTAGGGTTTAGGTTAGTTTGTGGAGTAGTTGTGGGAGAAAGTTTGTAATTTGTTTAGTTCTTATTAATATAATTTCAGAATTCATAGTTTATTCTATCTTGATATTCACTTTTTTTGTATATGAGCTCGAGATGATAAGTATGTAAAGAAATATCAATTTGTCTAATATCGAGAGAGTTAGGCTCATGAAACGAGAGAATACGGTCTTTGCTTAAGGGCATTGACTAATCCGGTTAGGATTTCAATGACTAACAAGACGCATGTGTGGTTGTTATCCGCTCTTGATTAACGTCGGGAGGTATCATCAAGACACTAGGGTTTCAACAGTTCTCTTCGATTAGGGATAAGGAAGAAGACATATAAGAAGGCTCTGTCGAACTATGAGTTGTTGAATTGTCGACAAGGCATAACCCTGCCTAGGTAGTTGCGGCGACCTTTGTGCGAACCCGCTGAGGAGGCAGTTCAACCTTATTGCATTATAAGAATGAGACAATTACATTATGATTCCACACTACGAAACACTCTAACCTGCCCTACTTTTCCATCCTTGATTTCTTGATCATTTATCTTTATTACTATAATTAGTTTCCTTAGTTATGCTTCAAACTCAATTATATGTGTCTTTAGTTTTCCATTATGCAAGAAGAATAAATTGCGTAAGTAACGTCAATCGTCGTGGGATCGACATCTTAAATACTACAATTTGACAAAGGTGTAACCAATAGGACTTTCGAGCCTCCATCAGACCTCAACTTGCTCTTCCTTCATTCTTCTCCTCGCATTGTTCAATTGCCGCATCTTGCTACAACCTTAGTTTTAAAAGGCGCGAGGCGCTCTAAAGCGAAAAAGGTCCTTAAAGCTGAGGCGTATGGTGTGAGGTGAAGGTGCTAGCCTTTCGTAGGTGAAGCGCAATATTATTTTTAAAAAATTATAAATTAACTCCCAAGGTCACTACAGCAAAATAATTCAACAGTGGCATTTTTTTAAGTCTATACCAGCATTTATAAGCGTCGTTAAAAGAATCAGCAGCGTATAAAAAAGCGCCACAAGAAACACCGATAAAACAAGTGCCATACATGACAGCGACGTTTTTTTCTATAAAATACCGCAATAGTACATTATCTTTGGCAGCATTTGGTATATCAAACGCCGCTATAGGATATTATCTTTAGTGGCATTTTATGCAAAAACGTTTTTGTTTATCTTTATCTATAGTGGCATTTGTTTAAGAAACGGCGTTGTTTGTCTTTATCTATAGTTGTGTTTGTTTAAGAAACGTCGCTATAAATAATGTACTATAGCGGCATTTTAAATAGAAACGTTGCAATTGTCATGCACTATAGCGGGGTTTATTTCTATAAATACCTCAATATGTCCTATATTAGTGGCGTTTGTTTTTGAAAAACGCCATTGTTGGTACTATATTACCCAAATTTTTTTACTATTTTATGCTCAAAAAATTTTCCCTGATATAATCCAATATAAAACTGAAAAATAATAACAATACCTTAAATTATAACAAAGAGTCTAGAACATTAATATAAAATAAAGTTACAAGTCTAGATCCTTAATTTCAAACAAAATTAAATATTAAAGTGAAATAAAGTAGAAACCACAACCTGACTGAACTTAAAATCAATTAAGGTGGCTATAAAGCTTCTCTTACTGCTTCCCTTGCTTATCTCTCAACTTCTCTCCTTTCTCTCTCAGCTTCATTGGCTTCTATCTCGGCTTGAAATTGAGTTAATTATTGTTTTAAACGATTAACTTCGCCTATAGAAGAATGGCTTTGAGATGGTGATGTGTGTCAAATATGCGCAATTAGTGCAAGTGAACACGTCGCAAGTAATAAGTGATAAGTATTATCGAATATCGCCTCCATAGGGCAATTATACTTAATATGTCCTCTTCGGTCTTCTTGTTCTATAAAAAGGAATAAAAACACAAGTAGATGAGTTTTTGACTAAATAAAATAATTAAGGAAAACTAAATAAAAAGAGGTCAAATTGAGAAAGAGTGCAGGGTCCAATTGTGTTTGTATAGTGGATTTGATTGATCTGTTTTTTTCCAATGCAGTTGCACTATACTACCTCGGCAGTACTGCAGATT
Source organism: Abelmoschus esculentus (assembly GCA_035048815.1). Taxonomy (NCBI): domain Eukaryota; kingdom Viridiplantae; phylum Streptophyta; class Magnoliopsida; order Malvales; family Malvaceae; genus Abelmoschus; species Abelmoschus esculentus. Next base: position 4,759,699 of record JAUCBN010000021.1, read on the forward strand.
ACTGTCTTTAGCAGCGATAGTGTTCTCTGATGCAGCAATCCCTTGCTCTTGGGTAGATTTACCAAAGTTCGGCAAAGTATCATTTAATGGCTCCACTTATTTTTAAGTCAAAACATTGTTGATAATTAGTCCTTGATGATACCTCCCGGCGTTAATCAACTATAACCAACAACCAATCCCATACTTCTTTTAGCCACTGAAACTTCAACTTATCCCTAGGCCGAGTTAGTATTTTCCAATTAAGTTAAATATCGTACTTACTCCTTTCGTGAGTCTAACTCTCTCGAGTCTAGACAAATAAATTACTTACAAACTTATATCCCAAGATTGAATGTAAGAACAAAGAATGACAAAGAGTAAGCAAACTTTGATATTTTATTTCATTGAAACAAGAAACAATATGCAATCTCTTCTCACTAATACTTAACAACTTTCCCCTAAACCCAAAGAAAGCTTAGAACATAATGGAAAGAAGAACAATGGTTCTTAGGGTGAACTCTCTCAATTCGGCTCTCTTATTCCCTTGGACGACTATGCCTTATATAGGCTTGGCCTAGGGCAAACCTTTCCTAAATATAATACAACTTGGAGTAGGGAACAAGTTATGTACATAGGTTAAATATTTTCAAGTTTAATTCTTCTAGAAGGCTTTTTCCCCCGTGGCCTTGTCCTTCGACTTTTATCCTGTTGTCCAACTCCGATTCATGGGCTTCTTTTCCAGCAACGTTCTTCTCATTTTTCTTCTCAGTTTGCCTGCCATATTGCTATTTGTCCTCTGCTGCCTCGGCATCAGGTCCTACCTCAGCCTCAGTTTGCTATCGCAACAATACTTTTTCCTACACAAACATAAAAATGCAATAAATTATGTTTTTTCTGTAAATATTATTTTTAACAGCACAATCCCTAAATATATCACATTAAGTATATGTATTGGTCCAAGTAGGTGTAGAATTGATGATTAATGCCCATTAAAAGTGTAGAAAGTGATAGTGAGTTGAGCACTTATCAGATGGCATGTATTGAGATAAGTTTGTTCCAAAATATTTGGTTGGGGTAACAAATGATGCTTAACACAGCACCCTACCATATCTTTCAGGACCCAGAACATCAGCAAAATCTTGATTGTCAATATCATCCATATTAGCAGAACCATTAGTTGAAATCGTTGCTTCATACTCTGTCTTTTTTTTTCTTCATTTTCATTTGATAATTATTTAAAAGAATGTATATGGCATGAAATTAAATATTTAAAAGAATATATAATCTAATTTATATGTGCAATAAATATACCATAATTTATCTTTTTTGGCCAATATGAATGAGTCGAGAGAAATTCACCATTATAAAACCAAATTTATCTTTTTTGTGCAATTTTGTGTAATCTAGTTAATTTCGTATGAAACCTATATCCGTTAATGAGATAGGCATTATATCTCTTCACAATTATATTTGGGCCTTGACAAAGCCATTTGACCTCCTCACTAACTTCTCTTCCAGCCCAAACCTATTATACATGAAATTCAAATTTGGTTAACTTTCATATTGATATATTAAAATAATAAAATGTATACATTAAATCATTGTCATACAAAGATCTAGTTACTTACCATCTTCCCTAAACATTCATGAAAATTTTTTGCAAACAATTTATGACTCTCGCGTTGATGTAATCTTCGGGAGCGTACACGAGATTTTAACTCTTCTTTAAACTCATTATAAAAAAAAATTATATGGTTAAAGAATGAGAAATAGAAAAGCTAAAGTAAATACTTTATACTTAAAAATATAAACTTACGAGCGTAATGGCTCTATTGAGTCATGATGGAAAAGAACATATCGATGTGCTTGTACCAAAGACTTATTATCTAACTGTGCAATTTCAACTTTGCCGAGTGGTTCACCATAGCTTCCAAACAAATAAGTTTCAACGTTATTAGTATTGCACACATCATTTCTATTTGGTCTATTAAATCTCATTTCAACATCTTTCAAATATCTAGAGTAAAAAGTCATACATTCTTTTGCTAGATATCCTTCAGTAATTGATCATTTCGGATAACGCTTATTACGGCAATAAGACTTCAATTTGAACAAATACCTAGATACGTAATGAACACAATATTATATACAATTCTATCAACTTGTACCAACTTTATGGCATTTGTGTAATAAACGTCACTACTATTGAGTATGGGTCAATTTGGGGATGGGGTAATTTAAATAACTTGGGTCAAAACGGTAAGCAATCATACGTTTTGGAATAAAATGTGCGACGTTTGTTTCTAAAAACGCTACTAATAGACAAGTAATTGTAGCGTTTTACACCACAATTTACTAGTAATTTATGGCGTTTACAGGAGAAAACTCCACTAAAAGTTTGGTGTGTTGCGGCGTTTGCCAAAAGCGCCACTAATATACAGCATTGTTGCAGCGTTTATATAGAAAAACACCACCAGTATTATCTCTTTGTAGCATTTCCTAAACAAACGCCATAATTTACCAGATATTTGTGGCATTTCCTCTACAAACGCTGGTAGTATTGTCGTTATATGCCAACTTTGCTGTAGTGGATCCATGATATATTTTATATTAAAAACATGATAATTATATTATAGATATTAAATATTTTAATTATATTTAAAATTTAAAATTAATAAAAATAAAAATATTAAATTATTAATGAATTATATTATTTAAATATATAATTTTAATATTTTATTTAAATAAATTAATATTTAAAAAATATTTTAATATATTAATTTATATTAATATTAATATTATTTTTATCTAAAAAAAATATTTTAGTAACAAAATTATTAATAATAATAATAATAAACAAAATATTAATAAAAATATTAATAACAAGAAAATAATCTTAAATTTATTTTAAATTAGAATACATTTTACGTTGTATATCATGGTTATTTCACCCTTTGGTCAAATGAATAAAGATATTTTAGTAAATTAAAATGAATCAAATTTTCTAACTTTTTTGTTGTTAGTCTGCCATAAATAAAAATTAAAATAAACATAAAGGTTCCAACTTCTCAAGTATAAATAAAAAAAATAAAAATAAAAATGATCTTCTTCGATAAGCATCTCCTTGTCTCCTTCTTCATCCATGTACGTGTTCTTCTTGAACATCCAACTCTCCCATTTCATTAGTTCATCTTGTTTTTATATTTTTTAATTTATTTTCTGAGTAAAAGCCTCAACGAGAAAAGGCGCTTGAGGAACTCTTCTCTCACCTCCGGCGACCTCGTTGCGTGTCTTTTGTTTTGATACGTTGGAAATAGCTATATAAATTAAGGATTTCATATCGAATAAAATCATATTCGCACACAACTTATTTGGTTTCTTTTTGTTATTCTTTTTTATATATTTCAAAAATCAACAATTGTTATCATAAAACTCTTTATTTTAAGGGACTTATCAAAAATAAAAGAGATAAAATTTACAATGGCACCACCAGCCTTCAATGGATAAAACTATTAATCATAATCTATTAAGATGGGTATTCACATGTAAGATCTTAATGTCTGGGATGTAGTAGAAAAAGATTTTGAAAATACTCCACTTCTGGCGAATCCAACGGTGACTCAAATGAAGAATCATAGAGACAAAAAACAAGAAAAGACTAAAGTCAAGTCATGCCTATTTTTCGTGGTTTCATGATCAATTTTCACGAAAATAATACACTTCAATTTTGCTGCAGAGCGAAGAACACGAAGGTAATGAATTTACTTCGTGAATTTAAAATAAAGAAAATGAAATAGTCCGAATTAGTAAAATATTATGCTGAAGAACTCGTCAAAATTATAAACAAGGTGAAAATGTTAGGTAAAAAATTATCTGATAAAAAATTATTGAAAAATTCTGATTACACTTCCTGAAAAGTTTGAACATGTAATATCTTCATTGAAGAATACTAAAGATCTTTCAAGTATTACTTTGGAAGAATTTTTAACATTATTGCAGGTTTCTAAAATCGAAAGACACATAAGGCAAAAGAATTATATAGAAGGAGCATTTCAAGCCCATAGATACAAGAAGATTCTAAACAACAAGTAAAAAATAGATCATGTTCATCATGTCTTCACTGAAAAAAAAATAATCATCATCAGCAGAAATGTTGGTGGAGACTAAATGTAAAATGCAACAAATATGATACGCAAGGACATGTAGAAAAGATATGTAGAACTCAGTTGCAACCATTGTTTTAAAAGAAAATAAAAGAAACTAAAAATAACTAATTGGTATTATCATACAATTATAGTGATTAAAAATAAATGAAAAAATATAAGAAGATAAATACAAGGGTGGTTAGTTATTGAGTGGGTTTTAATGAGCAAGAGTCCAAAAAATTTTATTGTAACCCCACTTTGTCTTGTTTTGCTTCACTTTCTTCTTCTTTCTCAAACTTACGAAGCCATTGGAGAGTAAAACAGCTTGAGTTTTCTTCATTTTTCTATCTTCCTTTGAGATTTAAGAAGCTTAAGGGTGAGTTATAAACAACTAAGGAAGCTTAAGGAGGCCATTAGAGCTTATATATCAAGATAGAAGAAGCTTTGAATTGTTTTGAACATAGTAAGTTATCTTGATTTTCTTGGATATTTGAGGCTGGTTTTTGCTTGATTTATAATCTATAACACTTGGTTAAGGTGTTAATAACATTAATTTGTGGTTTAGTAATCTAGGGTTAATGGTTTAATGCAAGAAAATGAAGTATGAACCAAAATAACCCATTGATAGTGCTGGAAATCGAAACTGGTTTGTTGCTCGAATTTGGGTCTATTAGAGGAGAAATTTGAAGACAGTATAGTCAAGATGTGTTCTATAATGAGTTAACTATATGGTTGAAGCTTTGAATGAGTGAAAATAGTGGTCTAGGTGAGGCAATAAATGAAGGATACACATTCTGTCCAGAATGTCATGTTCTGGAGATTGTGTTTAAACGTGTCTCATTTATTGTGTGTAAGGTATTTAGGGCTGAAAATTTGCATGAATGTACCCTTATGAGTCTAGTTTAATTGAAAAAAACAGTTTATTATTTGGAGTAATAGGGTCAGGACCTACGAGAATCTAGAAAATGTAACTTTATTGAATAAACAGCTTTAATTGGCTAGGATGTATAATGCAAGGCTATTATGGTCATTTAGGTGGATTTGATATATTTCCAATGGTATATGGTAATCACAATTCCGACCTACGAATTGTGAGATATGCCCGATTTAGTGAATGGTAGTCAATAGGGTTTTAATTGCAAGCTGATTATTTATTCTCTAGCTTCAATTGAGCACTTCAAATGATTTCACTAAACTCTTATTTAATTTAATTGAACCTTAAATTCCTATACGATATTCTTCATTATTTTAATTTATCTTAATTCAAGCCGTAATCAATCTAACGAGATTCATTTTCAAAAAATGCACTTAAAACATCATTTTACAATTAGCTTAATTTCCAATTGCTCACCTACTTATTTATGCTTTCTAACTAGGCCCGATTGAGGATATTACAGGCACTTAATCAAGGGGGTGTACTTTAGACTGTGTGAGCTAGTACGTCCGACGTATCTACAAGCTATGTGATCTTGATGCGGTTTGAACCTTTTCGTGGCTATGATGATCCGAATAAGGAAATACAACTTGATGGATTGTGTGAGCATCAAGAAATTGATAGGCTATGTGAGCATCAAGCAACTCGAAGGGATATGTGAACTTGAGTAACTTGATGAGCTATATGACCTCAGTGATGAACTGGTTGTGGCTATATTGATCCAAGTATATTCCGAACGTATGTATGGCTATGTTGATCTAGATATGGTCCGACTTGATAGCCATGTGATCATGGAAAAACCCAACGGCTATGTGAGCACGGGTTTAATAGGGATACGGTTGGCCAATAATTATGGATGTTGTATGCATGTATGAATGTTGTATGGATTAAAGGTTAATGACTTTTACACCCTAAGGTTATGTGATTTGGGGTACATTGCTTATAAATTGGTGGGTTGTGTGACCTCGAGTAACTCGATGGACTGGGTGATAACGAGTAAGTAAGCCTGATATGGTGATTGATCTTCTTATACATTGATATTTTAAGATGAATAAATTGAGAACTCTAGCTAAGGTAGGCTAAGAAATGAACCTTACTTTAGAAGGTTTTTTATGCACTCTTAATTATCTTATCATGCATGTTGTTTATGATATTCATGATTTACGATAGAGTAGAAATGTATCACTAAGCTTTGTTAGTTAAATGTGCGGAATTGTAGTGTTTTCCATGCATAGGGGACAGGTAGCTTTGAAGGACGACTTCCCAGCATCGGAGCCATGAAAGAGTATAGTGCTTGATCTTTTAGTTTAAACTTTATTGTATTCATAGGACCTTACCATAAATCGAGTTTGTATCTTTATTTTGGATTTTATTTTAAATTGGTTGATGTATTTTAAATGGAGCTCCGATTACTATTTTGAATTACTTTGGGTTTTATGTTATTTCAAAGGTTTGGACTCATTTTACAAATCTTTGAATTTTTTTTAAAGATGATTTTTTTAAGCAAAAAATTATAAAATGAGTTTTGGATCGGAGGCCCAATGTGACATTCGGGTTGAGAGTGTTACATTAAAATTTTTAAAATAAAGTATGAATGATAATAATAGAAATTGGCAATTAAATTAATTTTAAAAAATCAAGTCAGTCGAATACTCACCCTAATTATTAAGAATCAAATTTTATCTGTGATGTTTCCTTTATATCAAGATTGAATTACTGAGAAACCATATTTATTCATTTATTGATCTACAATTATTATTTATTAACAATAATTATTAATTTTATCCGAGTTTTTTAATCCAATTAACATTACTTTATTTTTAACATTATTATTATATTACATTACTAAAAAATTAAATATAAAAAATATTATTAATTAATTTAAATAAACAACCCATTTAACTTTAAAAATAATCTGTTAACATTTAAAACTCAATATATATATATTGTAATTCCCTAAAACCGACCTAGAAAAAATAAGTCAAATTTAAGAAGTCACGTCCGAAAATTTTGCTCTCGAAAAAACTAATTTTAAAAAGTATTTATTCATTTAAAAACATAATAATTTAATAAATATGTTATAATAAATAAAATATTTAAATATTATAATAAAAATTTCAAATATTTACAAAATAATTAAAATAAAATCATATTAAAAGAATTCCTAAATAATCCAAAAAATATAAATATCTCAATCACCTCAATGTTTCCAAAATAATAAATAATAGAATGAATATCTAAAAATAGTTTTGTATTAATGATGAAGTAACTGAATAAAATCTGAGATCTCCAAGCATAGCCTAAATTCTAAAGATTTGTAAGATAAAACTAAGATGGAGTAGGCTAAAGAGTTTAATGTATCTCTAAGGTATAGATAAAAATAACAAAAAGCAGTTTACAAAATTATTTCTCAAGATTAATATTTTAGAAAATAATGCAAAACATGATGTATGAATAATATCATACACACAACACAAATCCCAACTACATACTACAATCACAGTCTAATCTAAAATCATAATTTATCTAAAATCTCAATTTATCTAAAAAGACAAATTCACAGAATATAAAACTTATAATTACTCTAAAAAGTGAGATATCTTAAAATCTGAAAAATTTCAAATTGTTCTCAAATCAAAATAACATGTATACATGGTAACACAAGTATGCAATTAAAGTCACAATATCAAAATTAGATATACCAACAAAACACAAATATTTTTGAAAGCATAAAATATTAAGCATGTCATAGAAAAATATATTTTTCGAGAAAACTATATAGCACTAGTAAGAGAATACACCTTATTCAAAGCGAATAAATTTACTGAATAATGTGGTTATGAACTCGAACATAATTCAAGAATAAAACACAAGCTTTAAAGAATCTTGATGAAGAATAACAATTTGTGGTTTTCTCTTAGACCATAATATGTATATATAGAAAAAATAATTGATTCCAATTAGAATTAGAACTATATTAGATCAAAATATAAATATAATAGATATTAATAAAAAGGTTATAGAATTTCAAAGAGGTTTTCTTTCTTTATTTGAGATTATATATAATATATACAATATATTATAATAATAAATAAAGTGTATTGATAAAACAATAATTAAAATAAAGCAATATTTTTAATAAAATAATAATAAAATTTAAGAAATAATTTTAATTAAGAAAATAACTAATTTAAGTGAAAAATAGAATTCTCTTTAAAAATAAATTAGTTCCTTAAAAGTTATCAAACTTCAAAAATTATATTATAATAATAAATTATATAATAATTTTATTTAAAAAAATAAAAACAACGTAAAGAAGGAAAATTATTTTAAAAAATATATCAAATTACTTAATTAACCGTTAATCTTTTTAGGAATTTCAAAACATTACTTTAACTTTTAGAATTTTAATTTACACTCTAAATTTTTAAAACTTTACAATCTTATCCTAAATTTTCACTTGAATTCAGAAAAACAATTTAAAATCTCAAAAAAAATTATGTTTCAAAAATTGAAAATCTAAAAATTAGGGGTTTTAATTGAGGATTTCAAAATTAAGGTTTTAAAAATTAAGAATATTATTTTGGGTGTTACATATATATATATATATAATATATTATCTATAGGGGTGTTCAAAATACACTATCCGACTCGATTACCCGACTACTCGAACATAAAAAAATTGGGTGTTTACTCGATTTTTTGTCTAGGTCGGGTATCCAGCCCGTCAGTTTCCGTTCATAAAATTAAAAATTTATGGATACTCGATTCCTTTTAAAAAAATTATTTTAAATATATTATTATTTAAACAAATATCATTATATTCATAATATTTTCAAATCAAACATGTAATGACCCAGATTTCCCGTATTCGAGTGTCAGGTTAATCCGAGGTGTTGGGTCTTGGTTTTAGGCTCGGGTTTGTGTAGTTTGGGCCTTGTTGGGCCATAGGCTTGTTGGGCTTTAGGAGTTTTGAGATGGGGGCATTTCGGTAAATGTCTTTTGGGATGGAAGTGGGGAGAAGGGGAGGGTTTATTTTTCTGCAGAGGATGATCTCACCCTTCTATCTCTTCTACTCCCTTCACCATCTTCTTTGAGCAAGGAAAAAGAAATAGGAAAGATGTAAACTTTGCTGGATTGTTGTGGTTTCTCATTTTTTGCTAGAAGGATAAGTTGTAGAGGGGTTTCGGATCTTTAAAAAGAGGTAAAAAGTATTGTTTTGGTAAGGATGAAGGTTTTGGTGGGGGTTTAGGGTGTAATCCAAGTTTGGGTTTTGAAAGCTTAAAAATCTGAGTTTCTTGCTGCTTTTAGGCTTTAAAAACCATCCCCAAACCGTCCTTAATCATTGCTCATCTTCCCCTTTTAGAGAAACAAGTGGAGGATCCATCTTTAAGCTTGGGTAGAGGAAGAGCTTGACTAGAGGAGAGCTCGGGTTTTATGGTTGTTGCTTTCTAAGGTTAGTACTCTCAACTCTCTCTTTCATCATCCATTCATGGTAGAATGCATAGCATATAGAGAAATCATGTATGTGTGTTGGCTTGCTTGGTTTGCTTGAAAAGGGGGTCATTAATGGTGAAATCCGAGTTAATGTGTTAAATGACTGGGAATTGATGCTAAAACATTCTAATCACCCTTAAAAACGAGTAGGAAGACTTTGGAATCGATTAGATTAAGTTTGAGGCTGAAACTCTAGAATTTCTAAGTACAGACCTACATTTCGTGTAGGGGATATCGATACTCGGGCTACCGGTATCGATACCCATGAGTGTATTTTGGCTTGTCGTTCAGGGGTATCGAACCATGGTTCGATACTGAGGCTTCCAGTAATTTTTTGTATCGATACCTGTATCGAAATGGTCCTTTCCCCTTTGTTGACTTTTGAAGTGGTCAAAGAGTATTGATACTGGCATCGATACCCCTGTTTCAATATCCTCTTTGGGTGGGCATCGATGTTGAGTGTTTCGATACCCCATATAAGGGTATCGATACCCCTGTGTATTTTGGGTAAATTTGAGTAGAGTTTTGGGGCCGGTGATCTTAATAAATAATTCCATTAATCTATAAGCTATGAAATGAACCAATAAACTAAGATTGATGTTTATAACCCCAAGAAACTTAAGTATGATAAGCCTTAATATACCTTGTTGTGGTAAGATCCTAGGTGGATCGCTTGTGTGGTTCGAGTCTTTATGTGTTGGAAATCTAGATATCCATTAGTGTTGCAACACAGCGAAGGCCATCCAATGTAACATTCTGAATGATGATTTGCCGACTATCCCGAGTGTAGGATCCCGGTGCTGTGTGGACGCGGGCCTCATTCAAAGATACTCGATATGACATTTCGAGTATGGGATTTGGAGGATCCTGATGCTGTGTGGACACGGGACTCAATCCCGGATGTAGGATCTCGATGTTGTGTGGACGCGAGCCTCATCCTTGAGTATGGGATCCCGATGCTGTGTGGATGCGGGCCATACTCGTAGTATAGGATCCCGATGTTGTGTGGACACGGGCCTCACTACCTTGTGTGATCTGGTTGATTTGTATATCTGTGTGCGATAATATACATCTCATTTATGTCATGTGTTAGGCAAGCATGCTAGACCATCATACCATGCATGTGATTTATATGCCATGCCTTACTGCTTTGGTATGCATGATGTTGGTCGAGTTCGACGTATCCACTGAGCTTGTGTGGCTCAGCGTTCGAAATGTGTTTTCTTGCGTAAGTTAGGTGAAGCGAGTTCCGTGGAGCATCATCAAGGTTTAGACTTCAGCATCGATCGTGTTGTTAGAGTATATTTATTAGATAGTGGGCTAGTACTATATTGAACCCTAATTGTAATTTGTAACTCTGTTATTTTAATTTGGGTCGAATGTTTTAAATGGTTTGTAATATTTTGGAGCTCCGATTTCTTTAAACTATTTTGGGCATGTTTAACTCGTTTTGAATTTTATGAATTACATTGGACTTGAATTTTGTTTTATTTGTTGGACTATGAAAGGAAATTTTGAAATACGGGTTTTGGGCTAGAGGCCCAATGTGACATCCGGGTCGGGGTGTTACAAAACAACTTAATTTCTAAATCTCGAACCCTTAAACTTTATTTTAAAAAAAAAAATTTAAGGACTCATTGTAAAAAAGTAAATTAGGATTTATTATAAAATAATAAATGTAGATTTTCGAGTTGACAAGTTCGAACTTTACTCGTTTAGATATAAACTATTTTTGCATGTGCATTAACCAAGATAAAAATCAACTCAAGATTATTTATATAATTCACTCGTCATGTTGAGATTCTTTATATAACTCAATATTAGTATTATTGGGGAGTCGAAACTATAAAACTAATACAATTTTATATTTTTAAACTTATGTTGTTTAGAAATAAATTATACAATTTAGATCTTAAATTTTATGTATAGTTTACGTAACTAGGATTTTAAAATTTTGTGTTTGGATATTAAATTATATAATTCGATTACTCGAATTTATGGGTACCTAAATATTCTGATAGTCGTAGTACCAGGTATCTAGAAAATCCAAGTCTGAACATAGACCAAATTTAAATAAAAACCTAGCATATTACACAAAAAATTATATCATGGGTCAGTCCCACCATGTATCCATAGGACCAACCACTAAAAACTACTTACTTCAGCAACTTTGTCATGTCATATTTTTTTCCAAGTGAATCTTCACTTGAAAAATTAAAAATTGCTCAGATGGATAATTTTTAGTGGTTGGTCTTATGAATTACGTGATAAGACTAACCCATGATATAATTTCTCGTATTACACATATTAAAACAATAATGTGTTTTTTATCTCACCGTAGATCAAACAGGATTTGATGATCCAGATCGTTCCGTTGAAGGAAACTCGGGCAACCTTTCTTTGTTCTGGTGCCGTACCCATAGCCGTCTCTAGGTCTAGGTAACAAGGGCGATGACCTAGAGTATCAGTGCGATAAGGCTTATTAGTCATTAAAATTAAAATAATTATTATAAAATTAAAAAATTTTACGTTAAACTACACTAAATATTAAGAGTTGAAAAAGTAATGGTTCTGAGTAGGGTGTTAAAAATATCTGATCCGAACTATTCGATCCGTTGATTCGTTTATCCAATTAAAAATTATTGGGTATTTATAATAAAATGTTCAATTTTTTAGGGTCAGGTACACGACCTGTATTTTTCCAAATAGTCGGACTAAGTCAGGACCAAATGTTTTTAAAATCGGGTACCCGACCCAAGTCGATAATTTTAATAATTATATATTTTTAAATTTTAAATTATATTTTTATTATATATTTTTTATTTTTTTTCCTAAAATTAATTTTAAATCCTTAATTTTTTTTATAAATGTATTATATACTTTTTAAGTTTTGAACTTTTCATAAATATTTATATTAATTTGTCAATATGAGATTTGAAAGAAAAATCATGATTAAGAATAATACATTCTTTTATCGATAAACTTTAATATATACATATATATCTAAATATTTATCTTTAAAACCAATCTCAAATCAATACTTTTGTGTTAGAAATATATATAATGAAATTTTAAGTATTTTTTATATATATTTTTAAAAAATAAATTTAAAAATATATATAAAAAATTAAATCAGGTACCCGGTATACGATTTTGCGAGTACACAATTTACGGGTACCCGATTCTTATGGGCTAGGTCATAGGTCGACGTCTTGGTACCCAAAATCCCGAGTACCCGGATATAAACACCCCTAGTTCTAAGAAACTTCAAATTAAATAGCTTATTCACTTTAATTAATTTTTTAAATTTAATTAAATCTTTATTATAATATTTTAAGAAATTGATAATTTTCATAATTAATTATAAATTATTGATATCTAATTAATTTAGGTATTAGTATATTATTGGGTCATAAATAAGATTATAATAATATTTTTTAAATTTTAGATTTAGATAAAATAACTCTTATACACCTATAAATAATATTTTTATTGTTCTTATTCTTCAAATATTAATTTCTAATTATTCATCTCTTTTTATGTTATTTTCCATAATTGATTTTGAAATTTTTATTTATAATTTTTTGTTCGATATTTTAAGAAGATAAAGATTAATTTATTCAAAATATTATGATTTATAAGACTTAAATTAAAAATATTTAAATATGAAAAGAACTTTGATACGAAAAATGTCTTCCATTTTTAATATAGAGTTTTCGGAGTGTATTTTTTAAAAAAAAATTATCAAAACGATGTGGTTCCTAATTATTTTAAACCTTAAAATCATTAAACGTAGTTTCTTATTTAATCTATGTTATTAATATACCATTAAATTTAGTTATTGACTTCAATCCAAGTATTTTGTTGTTATAAAAATAATATTTTATAAATATTATATATTAATTATAAAATATTATAAAATTATATCTTCAAATAAATAAAATAAACTTCAACTATAATTATATATATTATTAATGTTGAAATCATAATAAGATTTTAAGTTAGGTCGGTGGTTAGATGCTAGCTTTTTATACTTGAAGAATTTTATTTGTCTCTTTAAATGTAAATTTTTAAGAATTTTTTATCAAATAACGTGGTTTTAGATTATCTTAAGCCTTAAAACAATTATTTTAAAATGAGGTTGTTTTAATTTAATGTTTTATTACATAATTAACACTAGGATGCTTGAATTAAAATAAAATTTTAAATTTAGTAGTATAATAATATTAATTTATAATTTAATAATATTTTTAATTTTTAATATAAATATTGTTTCCTTCGTCCTAAATTTAATGTTTATTGTTGACTTTTTTGTCAATTTTTTTACTTTAACTCATAATTATTTAAAATTTATTATTGATAAAAATATATATTTTTAAAAAATCAAAAAAAAAATTAAATATATATCTGATAAAAAATAATTATTTAAAATATTTAATATAAAATCAAACATTAAAAATTTTAATTTTTAAAAACTAACAATATAAATCTTAAATAGAACAAAGTAAATAATATTTAATAATATTCCGTATAGTTTACTTCCACTTTATTAGCTTTTAGATGGAATTGGGGGTGATAATGAGATTGGCAGGTAGGGGTGAACGTTCGAGCGAGTCGAGTCGAGTCGAGTCGAGTTAAAAATTTTTGAGTTATTCGAGTTGAGTCAACATATTTTCAACTTGAACTTTTTTTGAAATTTTTTTGATTTGAGTCGGTTTTATCGAGTTCGAGTCGAGTTCGAGTCGAGTCAAATTTTCGAGTTTTTGTATAAATTTAATTATACTATTTATAATACTATAATACATTTTGATTCTAATTTAAAACTCTCTCTTTATATCTACATACATATTTTTTCATATTATTTTTTACATATACAAATAAGATTTTGAATTATTATTATTAATATTATTATTATTATTATTATTATTATTATTATTATTATTATCAAATACCTTAGGTATGAATATTTTATTTTATTAAATTACGAGCCTCTTTAAAAAATTTTATTTTTATCTAGAAAAGACCAAAACGAGATAAAAATAATGATAAATTAAATAGAATAATATAAATATATAAATTAAAAATATAAAATAATTAATATAATTTAAATAATATAAAAAATATAAATAAAAAATATATTTAAAAAATAAAAAATAAATATGAAAAGTGACCATATTGTAAGGAAAAGAAAACTAAAATGTAAAAATAATAAGAAAGAGAAGATATGACTGAAATAAAACTGAAAATAAAACTACATGGACTAAGTGTGTAATTAGACCTGGAAATTTTCGAGTTATTCGATTTTTCAAGTAACTCGAATTTTGGAAATTGAACTCGACTCAAAATTGAAATTTTTTCGAGTTATTCGATTCGACTCGAATAACTCGAAATTGAAAAAAAATCTACTTTTTTGAGTCGAGTTTTGCTCACCCCTATAATGGAAGGCACGCGAGTTACTCGAGCTCGGCTCGGTCAAAACTCGGCTCGAGTAAACTCGACTCGGGCTCAAGTTCGGTTCAATATTTAAACGAGTCGAACCGAGCTTACCCAAACTCAACTCGAAAAGCTCGTGAACAATCTCGGAATAATTATATATAAACATACATTTATATATACATTAAAAATAATTTGTTTACCAAAAAATAATAAAATAATTGAAAGTAAATCCACTAAAAATAAATAAAATAAATTAAATTAAATATTTTTGACTAAAATAAATTTACAAAACTATAAATAATAAATAAAAAAACTATAAATAAATAAATAAAATAAATATTATCGACTAAAATAAATTTTCAAAACTACAAATAATAAATAAAAAAAACTATAAATAAATAAATAAATAATATAGAAAATTGTCCATTTCGAGTCAAATCAAGCTGAGCCGAGTCTAACGAGTTTTGAGCCCGAGCCGAGCCCAATAATATTATTTTTGAGCCGATCTCGAGCCTGAAATTCCGAACTCAACGAGCCTCGAGCTAAGTCGAACCCAAATATGTCTGTTTTCGAAACGAGCCTGGCCTGATTCGAGTTCGGCTCGTTATCACCCATAGATGGAATAGTTTATAAATGGGCTTTTGGATGTGGGCATTACGTAACAAAATAAGCAGATTCAACCCATCTGTTAGAATCACCCAAGAAATGCCTTAAATCCATTCTTTTTTATCCATAAATTCCATCTATTTAAGAGAGAAATGCTATTATCCCTGCATTTTCAAGTTCCTGCAATGGAGTCCCTCCTAAACTCTTCTGCAAGAATTGTCGCTTCAAGGCCACCGACACCCAAAATAAAAACTGGGTTCTTTGCAAACCAATACCCTGTCTTCAAATTAACGCCAGATAACTATCACCATGGCCGTAGAAAGCTTTTAATTGTGGAGTCAAAGAAGAGCAAAAACAATGAAAATGATAAGCCAGACACTCACAGTTTCATACCCAAAGAAGATGAAACAACTGGATTTTTCCCTGAAGCTGTTCTCCTCAAAGAGGTCACTTTCTCTACAAACCCTTAGTTTTTTTTTCCTCATGTTTTGTTATCTTTGTTCAAAATCTTACAATTTTGCAATATCTACTGGGCTTATGTTTCTGGATTTAGTAAAGATTGGATTTTTACTCTTTCCTTGGCATATTCACTGTTTGTGTGTTTCATGAGAGGAATTTTAGCTGCTTAATCCTTTTTCTTTTTCATGGAATTTGAGATATGGGGTTTGGTGTTTGAATTGCAGAAGAAAGTTCAGGAAGATGGTAGACTTCTCCCTGAGTTTGCTGATGAAGAAGAACGTAAGTCGCCTATGGCCATTTTTTGTATACTGTATTTTTATATTCTTGATGAATAGATATAGTTGTGATGTTGAATCCATCAAAATTGTTTGTAATTTTGCAGAAGAATTGTATGAATCTCTCAACCTTGAGCTGCAAAGCGCCTTGAATGTTGAACGCTGTGAGTTTGCTTCTTGATTGTTACTTTGTAGTTTGTGCTAGTATCATAGGATTAAACATGACTGAATGTATGGTTGTTTCTTGAAATCAAGCTTTTGAATTGGTCTTCACAACTTTATCTTTTTTTTTCTTTGCTTGTCTATACCTTCGAAAACATTTCATCAGATCCTCGTATGTGTTAAATGGATCGAGGTTTCGTAGTTCATTAGTTATAGGATGAACTTGTGTCACTGCAAGCAAAGACCAAAGTTGCATTTGGTGTCTCTGTCCTTGCTTCTTGCCTTTTTAAAAGAATGAAATAATGTTATAGGAAGTTTCATTATCTCCTCGTATATATCGAGTGGATCTTGTTGTTTCGAAAATTTTCTTAATTCATGAGACTAAGATGAACATATGTCACCACAAACAAAGACTAACGTAAGTGTTGGATTCAAAGCTGGTTTTAAAAAGTATAAGTTTGCTTATTATACCCTTGAATATGTCACCAAAGATACTGAAATCTTAATCTGGAAGCCCACCCGAGGAAATGGAATATGGACATCTTAAATGGCTGTTAAATTGTTCAAGGAAAGTCGTGGTTTTAGTAGCCATTGTGTAATACCAATGTTGCATTTGGTGTCTGATTTAATCAAACTTTTTTTATCATTGTATAGACAACATGGATTTTCTCTTTTCAATGTTGTCGCGATTCATTATTCTCCTTGTTTACCCAGTGCGGCACTACGAGGTTGTTTATTTAATTCACGAGAAGCATGACGAAGAGGTTGAAAAAGTCACTGAGAAAGTTCAAGGTAATCCTTCTCCATTCCTTATTATTATTGTTATTTTTCCCAAGTAAATTCTATGCTTGTTTTCATTTCGGGGGATTAGTATCCTTCCATCGAGTTTCCGGCATATTCTTTGAGTGTGGGTATAGATTATTTCCTTTGCCAATTCTGAAGAAAACCTGGCAAAGTTTTTTTCATAATTCATATCCATGAAATGCTTTCTGCAGTTTTCTTGATGGAGAAGAAAGGCAGGGTATGGAGATTGAATGATTGGGGTCTTCGGAAACTAGCATACAAGATAAAGAAGGCGACGAACGCCCACTACTTCTTGATGAACTTTGAGTTGGAAGCTAGATGGATCAATGACTTCAAGACCATGTTAGACCAAGATGAAAGAGTTATTCGGCATCTGGTGATAAAAAGAGACGAGGCGATCACCGACGATTGTCCGCCTCCACCCGAGTGGCACACTCTTCGTGCCGGTGGAAATGATGAAGATGAAGATGAAGATGATGATGATGATGAGTATGAAGTTGAAGATGATGAAGACCTTGAGGAGGATTGGGATGGAGAGGATGACGATGACAGCATCGTTGCCGAGGAAGATGATTTGTTTTCTGAAGAAGATGATCACATAGAAGATCCGAATCGCAAAAAGTCGTCTAGTGTTGGTAACACAGGTAGAAGAAATCTTAAAGCCCAGCCAGTTGCTAAATAGGTAACCATCTTCTGAATGTATTCAAGTTTTTATTAGATGAAGATATTATAATTTTGTTATGAAGAATGGAAATCATCCACGAAACCTGAAGAGCCCCACTTTTAATGGTAGTCCATGTCTACTTATAAGCCAAAGCTTGTCGCGTAAATCACGGCTTTGGTCCTTGAATTTATATGTTTTATAAAAAATTTTAAAAAAATTAAATTTTAAACTATAATTCTTATTATTTTATATATCTTATATCTTAAATTCTACGCTTTAAAAAATATATCATACTCCTAAATTTTTTACACCTTAACTATAACTTTAAATTTTAAATCATTTATTTTAAAGCGGAGGCACGAATGAAGATATAAAAAAAAGACCGACTATTTTCACCTTTAAATTTGTTGGGAGTTTTTATTGAATAGGGAAGATTTAACGATTAAATAAATTATAATTTTTTCGGTTAGATTTTTATATTTTATTTTAGAACAAACACGTATAACATTTTTAATATTACTTAAGTAAATGTTACGTTGTTATTGTTAGTTAATTTTTATTATTTGATGTTTATATCTTCTTAAATTTTTAAATAATATTTTAGAACAGATACTACTGTAATCACTATTTAACTAATTTAAAAATAAAAAAATTTCTTCAGCGCATTTATTTTACATGTTTAGATCAATAATTTATTTCATTAAAAGTATATTTTAACTAGAATACTAAACATTTAATATTCAAATGAAAAATTAAATCTCAAAGTTGGATCCTTGTATGTGCATGCATGTGTTCTTTTAGGTAGCTGCAGCATGGAGTTAAAAGCGTATATAAGAAAAGGTTAAATTGTTGAATTTTGAATTATAAAAATTTATTAGATATTTAAATTTAAAATTAAAATATAAGATTTTTAAATTTATAAGATGTTAAATCGACATTTAAATTTAAATTATTTTAGAGAATGTAATTAAAAATAATTTTATAAATAATATTTAATATAAATTTTTAAAAATTTAAAGTGCTTTTAGTTTAGGAAATTAAAGGTAAGATGTATATTTAGTATATGGGGTTTAAAGTTTAAGATATAAAAAATTAAGGTTAAGGTTTCGAATTTAAACTTTTAATTTTTTTAACAGAGAAATAAAAGAAGATACGATTAGGGGCAAATGATTTTTACTACTCTATTGCAACCCGTGAACTAGGGGTGGGCAAGACTGGGTACCTGACCAATTTGAATAGAATTGATCCCGGTCCCAGTAACCACCGGTTTCTGAAAATTGGAACTAATCTCGGTCCTGATCATACCGAATCCTAAATTTTAAAAACCGATCTCGTTACTGGTGAGAACCGGTACCAATATCAAGTACCTTGTTAATTAGTTTATTCTTAAGAAAAATTGAGTGAGAGAAAAAAATTAGCCACCAATAATATATTAAATAATAAAATTAGAATATTGTAGGTTTGAAAATGAAAGTTTTAAAATTAGTTATACCCGCAATATTCATACACACAAAAAAAAAGTTTGATAAGAAAAATAAACAAAAGAAAATCAATATCGGTTATATGGTATTGATCTCAGTCCTATTAGGTACCCACCGGGTACCGGATCAAAAAAATCAAGATTCAGTCTTGATCCTAGTTATAATCAGGACCTAAATTTTGAATTCAATCACGGTCTCACCGGAATCAATATCAAATAAAAATCTACCGAATCTTATCGGGGTTGAGATCAAAATTAAGTAATCGGGTTTTTTTCCAATCCCTACCGTGAACAACCACAACACTATCTCTTCTTATATACATCAATACCATTACCTAAAACCACCATTAAAATCTCTTTCACCTTCATTGTCAAAAATAAAACCCAAATCAAAATCACCATCGGACATTAAACTCCAAAACAAAACACCAAAAAGGGAGAACTTTTTATTTTCAATGGATATTTTTTTCATGGTCAAAAAATTATTTAATGGTCAAAAAAAATATTTTCATTCGACTGACGTTTCTATCCTTAAAAACAATAACAAAATAAAATTAAGAATAACATTTAATTTTAGTTCAATTAATAATGGTGGAGAGACGTAAAAGATACGAAAATTAAAATGGTGTCTAGGGTGTTGAACTTTGATCCTTCTGTTTATCACTTTTACTACCGCTGCTTTTCTTTTGCTCACTTGTATCTCCTACTTTACCATTATCAGAGCTAATCACAATATCGTTCGGTGCATCTGTCAATGCACCATTACTCCTCATTCTATTCAAGAAATTTGCTACACTGCGCTTCTTTAAACTTGTAATCTCTTACTCTTTACTTAAGATATACGATAGATTGAGAATAATATTTCATAACTTAGTCGTTAAGTAAAACGACAAGTAACTTCAAAATACAAAATTTACATCATAATCGGTAAAATACGGTTTAAAAATAACCACTCTAACTAATATTATTATAATTAAATATCTTAAACAATGCATGAAACGTAACATATTTTAATCCCTAATAACCCTAAAACAATTGAAGTAAAAATCTCTGAAACTAAACATACTGAAAATATTAGAAAAGACAAATATCCGATTGAGAGCTTTGAGTACTAACTCCTAGGACCGAGTATCTGAAATATTAAATTAAAAGGGTGAGTTATAAAGCCCAGTGTGTCTCAAAAGTGCATTATCACAATATCACTCAATTCACAATCTCATATAAGTATTCGCAAAATTTTAACACAATGAGTGATATGCAATATCACAGAGAATACAGTCCCATACTCCGAACGCCAATCACAGTGGTGGCAAAGCCAACCGATCACAGTGGAGGTAGTTCCCCAGAACCCCTCACCCCTTATTTCGCCAAACACAGTTATGGTAAAAACCACCTTCCTCCGTACAATCCATCCCATGCACATGTAACGTTATGAATACAAATGATCTCACTGTCACACCATAATTAATCGCATAAAATATAAATCACACAGTTCAAGTAGTATGCTCACAGTAACACAGGGAATCTCAAGTTCACAGTATCACAATAACAGTTAAACACATAACACAAATTTAGCACAAAAAGAGAACACACCTTTCAAAGAACACGTATTATTGTCGTCACGGACGTTTCCCACATTCAGATCTAGGTTCTGTTCTTGCTGAGTTAGAGTCTCGAGCGGTGCTCGCCAGAGTCGGTTGAACCCGAGGTGAAGGTAAAACGTCCTCCTCAGAGTCTGCGTTGTCTAAAAAAGTCTACAAAATTCCAATTAAACTCTTATCTAAGTCCACTAACCCAAACTATACTTAAAATGGCCAAAACAGAGCTTTCAGGTTCAAATTTGACAAAACGGACGTCGAAAAAGGTCAAAATATAGTCTTTCAAAAAAAGTCAACTTAGGTCAAAAAGTCAACGGTCAACGGGTCAAAGTCAACTGTCAACGGTCAATGGGTCAAAGTCAATGATCAACGGTGATGTCATGCTGACATCATCGATGACGTCATCACAGGTCACTAATCGGGTCAAACCGGGTCAGGTTTGGGTCACGGGTCGGGTACGGGTTACAACTCGAGTCAGGTTTTTGGGGTCATGATAGGTTGGTTTGGTTCAGCTGGCCGGTTCGGTTTACTCTTATAATCGGTTCGATTCGGGTCCTCTCCCCTAAACAGAATCGGTCCAGTTCAGACACAACTCGCACACTACCCTAACTTTCCCCTCTTCGATCCACAGCCGCCACCGCCCACAAAAATTTCCTGTCGACGATCAGCTCCGACGGCGTGCTGAACCCCGACGACGGTTTGACTTCCTGACTAACACAGAACCTACCCAAACCTCCAAATTCCTCCGACAGAACCACCCCGAGACCCCGACACACTATCACCCACCACACCAACCTTAAACCAAAGACCACCTCACCGACGAAGGCCATCTATTCCCCCTTCAAACACCGGCAAACCACCAACCTGAAGACTCAAACTCACCAACAACCTTACACAACCCCTAAAAAACTTAACCAAACCAGACAACTCAGTCTCACATACCTCTCAACGATCGATCAGAGATCACCACAGGCGACGTGAGACAAGACTGGAGGCTTACCGCGACTCGGAGGAAGGTTCGATTACTGTGGAATTCCACTTACCCAAATCGGATGAGGAACGAGGAGTAGAGGCAAAGAACGTAAGAGTGAAAGGGGCTGACAACTAATAAGGAGAAAAAGAACCCTAATTCAACAAGGATTAGGGAATATAAATATTCTATCGCATTCCCAAAATTACACATAGGTCTTAAATTCCCAAATGATTCAATTTAGGGCACAAATTGATTAAGAATTTCACATAATTGAACTCTTATCCTTACCCTAATTTTGTGGGTGTTACAAAACTCACATTTGTGTTGGTATTCTCCTTCCCACCCTTGGATTCCGAGAATCCGAGTTCTCATTCGATGATCCGCCTTTGCTCGAAATGACAACAATGGTTTTTAAATCTGAATTCTTCTTCGTGTTTGAAAGGAGGTTGAGGTGAGTGTAACGAAGAGAGTGAATAATTTATAGGTTTTAATCGAATTATTTAGAAATAAGATTTTTATGATTAAGTTAAAGAAAAAAATATTAGGTACTTATCTAAAAAAATATAGTTTGAGTACCTATTTATAAGTTAAACAATTTGTTTTAGTGGTGTTACTTTAAAACACTAACGGAATGAAACTTTAGGCACCTATTTCAACAAAAAAAATTAGGCACCTATTTCAGAAAAAATATACTATAGTTTAGGCACTTATTTCTGAAAAAAAAAACATTAGACACCTATTTCAGAAAAAGTGTATAGTTTAGACACTTATTTCTAGGTTAAGCCTTTTTTAATATAAATACTTTACATGATATTTTGTTTTAAGTAATTAAAAGTTATAAATATTTTGATTCGAATTCAGATCAGATTTAGAAGACTTGGACTTGGATAGATTCTGATTCAGATCAGATCTTGAAAATATTCATATCCACCCATGGAGTCAGATTCTTTTCGGAATCATATTCATATTTTTTTAATTGAATTTGAATCGAATTCAGATTAAATTGTCATCCGGCAAATCTTATGATAAAATTCAAGCTTCAATGATAAACGATAGTGATCGAAAACGATGATCGCAAAAAATAAAGAATATTTCAAGAAATATAAATTTTTATTTCAAGTTATAATTATAATTAAAGATCATTAAAAACAATTTATTTTATTTAAATTATTTTTATATTTAATAATAAAAAAATATATCAAGTCATATTAAAATAATGTTAAATAATCAAAATATATTAATGTATAAAATTAAGTGAATAATTTGATATTTTAGAAATCTAATGATTAAAATAATTAAGAGAATAAAATTTATTTTTTATATATATAATTTACGCTTTTGAAAGAAACTAAATGACTTGGTAACTTTTTTAAATTCTCTAAAGACCGATCCCTGAATCCTTGTTATGGTGGATCCGTGCTGAAAAAGGTCGGGCTATATAAGACGAACGGTGAGTGTAAATGAATTGTACCGTAGATTTCTCTTTTTATTTTGATGAATGGCTTACTATAATAACATAAACGAACAAACCACAAGTTTCGTATTAGAATGAGATATGTTTTTTAAAGAAAAATCTGATAATTCTGATATTATAAATGAAAAAAAATTAAGAGAATCGTCCTTATAATTATCCCGTAAAGTTTGATTTAGATTATTGACCAATAAATACAATATCAATAATTATAAAAAATTACAAAAACATTGTTTTTTTTTTATTATTTTGATGGATTTTTTGTAATATAGAAAAAAATAATGGGGATATAATGAAATTTAATAAATGGTTGGTGATATAAAAGAAATAACTAAAATTAAAACAATTTTTTTAATTGATAATTATCTTTCTTTCAAGTTATGTCTGGACATACAGATTCAAGGTCATCCAACAATAAATCAAGTGAAGTTGCGGATGATGTACCAACTTTTAGGGCAGACACTTTGCAAAATAACATGAAAGTTATACATCACATTTAGTTTAGATGTTGAAATTCTGAGTCGAAAATCAATATTTTAAGCATTGCTTTCCCGGATAGTTTTGTCGGGGTTAATGCTGTGATTTTAGGGCTCAAAGGTTTTGTGGGTTTCATCTTCTATTTTGTTATCATGCCAATGACTTCAATTAGACTCATAATCCAGGCATGATTACAAGGAATCGAGTTTGAAGTCATTCATCCTAATTTCTTTAACATGAATAGATTGGCCTAAGATATTTGTGCACATTTTTCTGAGGTACTATCTGCTAGAATAATATGGTCTCGGCTGGAAAAGTTAGAATAAAATGTTCAAAACACATACTAATTAAAGGCGATTTTTATCTGATAAGATGAATGTAATGCAAGGCAACATGACTTTGTTTTAGACATGGTAATGAATCAATGTAATTAACTATATTGTAGTGTTCGAAGAAAAAAAAATCATAAAGAACAAAACTAACATACCTCAAATTGGAGGCTCTATAATGAATTTAAATCCAGCTCTTATGTATTACAAGATTCCCCATGATCATCAACAAAACGAGGACTCCTCAGACCGAGTTCTGCTATTTTGTATACACTTCCAATGGCACAGTGATCAACAAGATTGTCGTGGCAGCCTTCTAGTATTTCTAGATATAATTCTCACACCTGCAAATTACAATATAATGAAGGTTGCTGAATCGGACATTTGAACTTCCAAGTATTATGTTCTCTAAGGGAGAATTTGTGTTTTAAAATTATCGACTTTTCAAGTTCAAGTTATTGTGTTTTGGCTTCTATTTCAGGCCATTTTGGTTTGAATCAGTTGGGTTTGCTAATCAAGTCATTTTTGAGTTCGGATCATTTAAGGTTTTGTCATTTGAGTTTGACACTCAAGCTCAAATCATTTTGGTTTACTTGTTTGGGTCATTTCGGGTTTGTCATTTTGGATTCATGCTCAGCTGGCATGGATTGTTAAACTCATACACAA
Source organism: Abelmoschus esculentus (assembly GCA_035048815.1). NCBI lineage: Eukaryota > Viridiplantae > Streptophyta > Magnoliopsida > Malvales > Malvaceae > Abelmoschus > Abelmoschus esculentus. The sequence continues at coordinate 4,784,654 of JAUCBN010000021.1, forward strand.
ATTAGATAGGGTACGGTTCAGATTCCATTAATTGGGTTAAGTTTTCATGTTCGAATAAAAATTGACAGGTCTACACTCAGTGAAAAAATTGAAAAAAAATTGAAGAAATAAATCTTACCAACATCTGAGGGATTCTGAGGAACACGAAAGATAACGTGTATAAGATGCTGAAGATTACAACACCGGTAATCAAGTTGTGGACGAGGCGTTTGTTGTCTTTGGTAGGCACGAAAGCTGATTTCAGTATATTTGTCAAGTCAAAAAGTCTGTAAGATATCTGCAGGCAAAAGAAAATGTCAGTCGATGACTAAAGAAATACTTGAAGTTCCCAAAGATGATACCAGTTTACTTACCGCAAGGTATATGGAAGTAGTAAGCATGAAATTCAACATCGGGTAGTCTGGGATCAGAGAAAGCAGCAGCTTAGGCTGACCATCAGGAACCCCGGATCTGCACATTGATCGATATTAAGGTATTGTATGCTATGATATAAAAGTGTGAATTAAGGGATTAGCTCATTGCAAACAGTCAAAACACCAAGAATTCTCATGATGTCAACCTCAACTTACCTTAGCCAGATGTGGATCTGCGAGATATAGGTCTCCAGTGTAATCTTTCCAAGCCATCTGGAAAACAGAAGACAAATATTAGTTTGAACACATTGATCGTCGGAAAGTAAAACAATAAAACAAGAGATGAGTTAAAGGCTCTACTTACGCAAAAAGGGTTAAACTGTAGCTTCTCAAGGACTGGGTAACATTTCTTAAACATATATACACACTGATGAAAATAAGGAACAAGAGTTGATCAGTAAATGCCAAAACATTCAGATACGTCAAATATTAACACATTCGGTATGAGGACCTACATTATTGGGATCCATGAGGTATAAGGATGGTACTTGTTGTAAGTGATCTTGTCAAGCTTGTAAATGTGCTTGAACCAGAAAAATCCAACCTACAAGTTTTATTAGAACTTCATGAATAATAGATGGAAATACAAGGAAAAGGAATGCAAATCAAAAGGCATATATATATGATACCGTAAGGGCAATTATTGACACAGCTATTTTGATTGATACTCTCCTCTTAACCTCTGTTTCCTCGAGTTTTTCCATCCACCGTTCAACCTGCAACAGTAAATCACAATACAATTACCAAGTATGTTATTCCTAAATAAATTGTATTGATTCATAGCAAGAAGATACAATGAAAAGATGGAAAATATTTGCATAAGAACTTACAGTTGGATGGTAATATGCATATATCATTCCAATAATCCAAATGTAACGATCAAGGCCGGAACGGAAATGCCACTCATGCATGCGAGGAAGGTTTGGCTTTGCGGGATCAGTATATCCTGAAATGTTTTTTGTTTATAAAATTCCCATCAATATGACCTAAAATTGCTTAAATATATATTATGCTTTAGAAAGATACCCACCAAGGAAAAAGGTAAATGGGCTCCAGAGGAGTTCAAACACTCCAGGCACTTCCCAAACTAGGATCACTACCAAGAAGCAGGCAATGATTTTTATAGCAATGACTGATCCTTTCTCATTGTACTTGTTCAGAATGCCAAGTGCCCCATAAACCATAAGAGTGAATAGAGTATGCATGGGACATATATAGTACAACATATAACTATTATTGAGGACGACACAGCAAAAGAATACCAAGAAATTGAGCCGCCACATCATCTGTTCAGCCAAAAAAGTCAATGTTGGAACTTGGAACATGGAGAAATTATCGTAAGTTCATATATCCTTCAGTTTAGGGGAACTCATAAGCCATACCTGTGCAAACCTAGCAAGACTGAAATCTTTGCGTACATAATAATATGAGAAATTCCCAAATCCAGTCATCCACACATAAGCAGCAATGAAAATTCGGATAGCATTATAAATCTCTGTAGCTGCAAAGTAATGGTACATCAAAAATAGTACCTGTAAAATAAAAGGAGGTAAAAGTAAGCACAAGTATACCAATCTTTGTGTAGCAATGCTAGAACATCTGAAGCAAAAGCAGGCATCAGACAAGTGTTTCCCGTATCTACACAATCATAATCTATCATAACTAGACAGATCTCTCAAGAAGAAGATTTTGCAGATTTACTACATCATTTCAAAGAATTACAAACCTGCATCCAACCTTTCCACTCCTCAGTTTGATGTCTGTTCAAATAAAGTATAGCTTTCCCGGAAAATGGGGACTTATCATGGTGTATCGTGAATGAAGTTATTGCCGAAACTATGATGAGAAGAAAGTAGAGGAACAAGAAAAGATCCCGATTGTAATTCTGCATAGACACATAATGAAAGAGAAAACTTAACTAGCAAGCAATAACATCATTTTAAACAATTAGTTATTGCAATGAAACTAAATTTGAAATGCAGTTGATAAATTTTCACATTTTCATCATTTCCTCCTACAGGTTGAAACAATATAACTATGAAATATAATGAAGTAATCATCTTCACCTTCTGTGAAGAAGCAAACACATCAGTGCGGTCACATATGTAATAGTATGCCAAGAGAACACCGAATTCAGATCTACAATATGATGAACACCAAAACAATTAACAAAGGGAGATCAAGTTAAATTCCATACAATTATTTCTAGGAAATAAATGATTCATATGTTAACCAACAAATAGAAAGTTCACTTACATAGCTCGAAGTGTCAACCGATTTTCAACCAAGAAAATCTCATCCATCATAAGAAACCTTAACAAAATCGAAGCATATGAATTCAGTAACTGGTTTAAATCGAAATACATGAAAAGGAAAAGAATAAAAAAAAAAATCAAGGCTCCGATGACAAACTTTAGAATTGGAGAAAAGGAAGATGTTGAAGACCGCGCTTTAGGAGAACCAGATTGAAGACCTCCGCCTTCCAATAAAACCGCTCTATCTTCCTCCTTAACGACACCATTTCCAATTTCGACTAAATTCACATCAGAGTGCTTACTAACAGAAATACGAAGAAAAACAAACATTTTCACCAATAAGTTACATTAATCAATTGTAAAAATAAAACATTACAAAAGTAGGAAATAGAGCTCACTCTTTGGACGCGAGTGAATTTTTCTTGTATTGTAAATATTCGGCGTAGATCCAAGCTGAAATCACCGGAAATATGCCGAGAAAAAACGAAACCTAGAAAACAATTCACAAAGCAACATTTTATAATTATTTGAGAAAAACAAACTTTGAAATGCAAGATCTGAGAGCTGCGGAACTGCTGAAGTGAGTGGAAACGTACCTGACCGGGAGTGATTGGGCCGACGATCGCCATTATTAGGAACTTCCAGCAAACGAGAAAACAAAATGGAAAAGCGAAGTTACGCCGCCAAACGAAGGCGCATTTGAGCGTAAAGAGTTGAATTTATGAAAGAAAAATTACAGATCTGATAGAAATCTGTTTTTTTAAGCCAGTGAAAAAAAAGGAAGGAAGAAAGAAAAAATAAGACCGCATGTGGAGATCCAAAAATAAATAAATAAATAAATAAATAAATAAAATGGGAAGAAACAGAGTTGAGAAATGAGAGGTTAGGGATGATAATTTGATTTGTTTCCTTAGTTTTAATCTGATTCGATAGGGGGAGAATTTTTATTTAAAAAATAGGTTTGGGTTCAAATGTGGTTATTTTAAAAAAAAGTTGGGTCAGAATTGTGTTTAGAGTAAAAAAGATTTGATCCAACACGACCGATTATTTTTATATATTTTTATATATAATATTTAATATTTTTGAATTTTTTTATTAATATGTTGGGTTGAGCTAGGAAAAATATATATTAAGATAAATCGGGATAGATGCCTTAGTTTTCGTGTCGGAATTAGGGCGATCAAAAGTTATGATCGGATTTATTGTCATCCCTATGAGAGGTTTATTTGTTTGGGAAATTTGGGTTAACAATGAGGTTAAAAAAATATTGAGTTATTGATTATGTTTAAAAAATATTTAGAAAATATAAAGATTAATATTTTTTTAGACCTTGTTACCGTAGATGGCGAAGTACTTAGACCTAATTAATTATAGACGACGAGATCTAAAAAAGTCGTTGGATTTAAATAAAAAGTAATGATTTTTGTGTCTAAAAATATTTAAAGAATATGTCAAAAGGAATAATATTCTTTTAACCTATTTCTCAAATATTTTAACCTATTATTTTATTTTCTCTATTTATATTTTATGTAAATTACAGTTAATTAAATGAATGTTCAAAGTTGAATTTTTTTTGAAAAGGTGAAAAAACTTGGTTGTGTTTTAGCTGTCAGATGTTGAAGGGAGAATGGGAATAGGAATCCTTGTGTTTTCGGTGTTGGTTTATGAAAGTTAAGATGTTGATGGTGGAAAAATAAATAAATATCGGATGTAATGATAGAATAATATATTATTAGAACATAAAAATCTTAAGATTTTAAGAAATATAAATGATTATGGGCTGAATATTTATATTTTAAATTATTAAAATTTGAATTTATAAATTTATCTAAAATTCTAAATGCATTTTTATTTGTAAATTATTCTGTATTACTGATTAAATAAGAATTTAAAATTTTAAATAATATATTGAAGCTTTAAATCTGAATCTACTAAAATTAGAAAGAAGGTTAAAATTTTCTTAGAAACAAACTAGATATTGCTTATCCTAAGAAATATGAATTCAATAATTTTATCTGCAATATATATACTTTGTCAAACAGTTAAAAATATGTATCAATTTAGTGAGTTAATAATTCCTATAGAATATTTAGGTTTTGGAGAAATTAAAATTAGAGGCTAAATAAAAATAAAAAATAAAAGTTTAAGTTTGAGTTTTCAGATAGTTTAAAGGCCTTTTGTGTAGTTTGTCCATTGGTTGTTGGTGGACATTAAATTGGTCAGATTTTGGCATGGAGAGGGAGAAAATTCAGAATAATAATGGGTGAAATAAGATGTTAAAAAGAAGGGAAAAAAAGTTTTGAAAGTGATTCGACCATCGTAAAATCTTATTAATCAGTATTGTTGAATTGTGTTCGTCAAGAAGAATAAATCAATGATCGTTTTATTATTATTGTCGTTATTTATTCTTTAAAATGAAAAAAAAAATAATCTAGCTTAAAATATCAAGTTTTAGCATTCTACACCGAAAAATCGTTGTATCTTTGCATCTACCGGTCAAAATAATATAGAACTAAAGATTATTAATATCGTTGTCCGACCACCAAACCTCACCTGGAGCGTACATTCATAAGGTTATAATATGAGACTTGATTTTCGATTAGGATGTTGACTTTTTCTAAGTGATCTTATCCTGAGAGTTTTTTGATGTTCTGAGTTTATTGGCGTAGTCTGTTTCGCAAAATTCAAACTCGATAAACTATTTGTATACATTTAATTTTATGGATTAGCTAATGAGTAAGATTAATTATTATTTATGATATCTGTATATTTATGAGGATTGTTCAATATCAAATACTAGATCAAGAGGAGCATTTGAAGAGCTCAAGGAAAAACTTATCGATATTGTTTAAAATTAGTATACCTCGATCTCCTATTGCTTTATAAGCATCATAAATATAATTACTTTGTATTTCAAAATCTACAAAACTAGTAGAGGATAAACATGCATTTTTACAGATTGATAGTTTGAGACTTGATATCATTAGGAAGCATATATGAAATCATATTTGTGAAACTCTCTCTTTAATATTATAATAATAGTAATTATTAAATTTAGATGTATATATTAATTTTTATTCTATGAAATTATATTTTAAATATAATTATATTAATTATTAAATTTATATTTATTTTTATATATTAATTTGTTATTTATGAAATTATTTTTTAAATTTTATTAATTAATAAATTTATGTTATTTAAAGAAACTTTATTTATAATTATCAAGGACTTGATAATCTTTACAAGTCTTTCATCTAAATCTCGGAAAGCTCTATGAACATTTTTAAAATGAGAGTTTTCACATCAATCGGCCACTATAATCGTATATTTATTAAATATTTAAATTAATAAATTTAATTAATTAAACTTTTAAAAATATTTAAAAATTTTAATTTTATTTTAAAAAATTATTTATCAAATAAGATCTTAACCTTTTCGAAGTGAATCCAACAAATAATTTCCCCTCTTTTTGACGCTTGACTACAATGAGAAGGATGAACTTACACCTTGTTTAAAAGAAATTATATTATGGGTAAGTTTCACCACGTATCTATGAAATCAACCACTAAAAATTACTTATCTCATCAATTTTTTTATATCATATTTTTTCAATTAAATCTTTACTTGAAAATTTGTTTTTAAAATAAATTAACAGTAAATATGAGTGAAGATTCACTTAAAAAATAAAAAATAAAAACTCAAAACATCCAAAAATTATCGATACCCATTATCCATTCACTAATCACATACTACCCACACTTTCATTATAATTTTATTAGTTAACCCCTCGTGTTTTTTTGGATAAATTTAGCCCTTAATGTATGTCTCATTTTAACTAACATGATGATTAGATCGTTAAAAACTTAATGATATGATATGTAATATATATGTAGAATAAAATTAATTTTACGTGTATATATTTTCTATTATGATTAAAAATGAGATACATTTAACTTTATTCTACACATATATGATATATCATTATCGTTAAATTTTTAACAGTTTAGTCGTCATATTAATTAAAAATGATATATTAGTAAAAAAATATAAATTAAAAATTAAATTTATTCAAAAATAAATAAAAACTAAAATTATAAAATTATAAATATTTAAAATTAGAATTATCTTTACGCAAATTAATTTCTACTCAAAAAGATTTTCTTCGAGCTCTCTTCACCCTCCAAAGTGAATAAAAATATTGATCCGCTGAGTCTCATAATTGCCGACCCCCTCAATCCATCGTTTTTTAGTAATTGTCTTCATTAAAGTAAACATTGGATCGTGATATTTAGTCTTATATTTATGGGTAAATTATATAAATGGTTTTTATTATATTCTAATTTTTTTATTAATTATCAAAAATTATAAATTGATTTTTTTATTTTAAAATTATAATAAATTAGTCTATTATTATTATAAATTTAATATCAGATGATGTAAAAATTAATATAAATTAATATAATTGAATAATTATCCATCAAAATTTGATATTTATTTTAATTTAACCTTAATTTTAAAAAATTAATTTAATTAATTTTAATAATCTATCAATTTTTTAATGTTTTTCATCTCTTTTAATTCTTCGATCCAAACCGAGTATTCCTACCATTATTGGATAGCAATGGTTGTTTCGTGGTTTGTGTAAGGATATTGGAATCTATTCAATCAATGTCAGAGATTAGAAGATTTGTTGAATTGAAAGGGTAGTTTTAGAAAACGGCCGTTAAAAGTGGACTAAAAAGAGATTGAACGGTTTACTCGATCATTTATGTACATAATTGGTTATAAATTATGTACATAATTTTTTAAAAAACTGTAAACAAAAAGATATATACATAAATTATTACAAATATAAAGATTTGTGTACATACACAAATTCTTACAAATATTGTAAGAAAAACGGTATATACATAAAATGTTAAAACGTAAGAATATGTACATACACAGTTTATTACGAAAATACATAAATTGGTACAAAAATATAAGGATTTGTGTATATACACAAATTCTTACAAAATATATACAAATGCTTACGAAAATCGTAAGGATAAATGCATGTACACAAATCCTTACAACTTCGAAACCATGAGCTAAAGGGGGTCATCCAAGGGTAAGGATTTGTGTATATACACAATTGTCAAGGAGTATACATAATATGACACAAAAATGGTAAGGATTTGTGTATGTACACAATTCCTTACAAAATATACACAATGACTTACAAAAATCGTAAGAAAAAAAATATGTACACAAATTCTTATAACTTTTCACCAAGAGCTAAAGGAGGCCATTTAAGGGTAAGAATTTATGTACATACACAATTGACTACGAGTATACATAATATGATAAAAAAATGGTAAGGATTTGTGTATGTACACAATTCTTTACAAAATATACACAATGTCTTACGAAAACCGTAAGAAAGAAGGTATTTACACAAATCCTTACGACTTCAAAACCATGAGCTAGAGGACGCATCTAATGGTAAGAATTTGTGTACATACACAATTGACTACGAGTATAAATAATATGGCACAAATCCTTACAACTTCAAATATTTTTATTCAAAATTTTATTATATACATATTTTATACGAATATTTTTTATAAAAATATTTTTATTTGAATATTTATTATACGAATATTTTTATTCATATATTTTTTATTTGAATATTTTTATTTGAATATTTATTATACGGATATTTTTATTCCTATATTTATTATTCAAATATTTATTAAACAAATATTTTTATTCGTATATTTTTTATTCGAATATTTTTATTCAAATATTTATTATACGAATGTTTTTATTCCTATATTTATTATTCCAATATTTATTAAACAGATATTTTTTATTCAAATATTTTTATTCGAATATTTATTATATGAATATTTTTATTTGAATATTTTTATTCTAATATTTTTATTCAAATATTTATTATACGAATATTTTTATTCGAATATTTTTTATTCAAATATTTTTATTCGAATATTTATTATATGAATATTTTTATTTATATATTTATTATTCGTATATTTTTTATTCTACTATTTTTATTCGAATATTTATTATATAATTTTTTTTATTCTTATATTTATTATACGTGTCATCACCGGATTGGATCGTTAATTTTATTTATTAATTTAAAATATATTAATTTAAAAGTTGAGTGATCTAATTGACGAGTTTTTTAGTTGGGTGATCAAAATAGGTATTCCTGATTAGTTGGGTGGTCACTAGTGTAATTTACTCATTTTTATTTTAAATCTAATAATAACCTGTTTCCCTATGTTTTGGATTTTAATCTAACGATCATAAATAAAAAACTTTAATTCTACGGTTGATTTTAACTCAGTCGTTTTTTAGGCATTTTTAAACCTAATAATAACCTGTTTCCCTATTGTTGATTTCCAATTTAAAGTGGTATTAATTTAATATTTGTTTAAAATTCAAGTTCAAATTTATTTTTACCGTGTCTTTATTCGAAGGTAAACGCATACACCGCCACTAGTACGCCTGGTGTCAGACCCGTTACGACAGAATAAAGACCTAGGCGTACCTGTTACGACAGAATAAAGACGTATCGCATTAGGTTCATTAATTAACGAGGCGATGATAAAAGCATAAAACCGTAAACAATATTTACAAGAATAAATGACAAACAAATATGAAACATAAACAAAATAAAAAGAACAAAGACAAATATATATAATAAAATGCATGAATAAAGTAAAAATAATCAACATGAACAATAAATGCATGTTTGCCAATAAATAAATAGAAAGGTAAATAAAATGAACAAATGAATATATAAGTAAATAAATAAATGAGATAAAGATTGGATTGAATAAAAACACAAAATGAAAGACCAAAATGAAGATAATAGACAATGGAAAATGGACCGAATTGAAACAAAATCCAAATTTCAGGTTTGAATCGAAATTAAACAAAAAAATTAATGGAAAACGGTGACTAAAATTGAATGATTTTAAATATTTAGACCCTCAAAGTGTTATTATAATTAAGCATTATTAATAGACCCGATTTCGACTTATTACTGTAGACCTGAAATTCAACCTAAATCCGAATAAAATGAACCTAAACCCGAGTCTAACCTGACAAATAACTGATATTACCGACTGAATCAACCCGAGACCTGATTTTACCCGACCTGATAAATGACTTGACATGTTATTAACCTGAACTAATATTAATAAGACTTAATTTACATGGCATATAATTAAGTATATCTATAATTTGATAAATTTAAAATATTAGTAAATATATTAAGCTTCAAAAAAATAAAATTAGACATGAGAATTAATTTAGAGATTAATGTTTAAATTTAGTATTACTTATTTAATTAAATTAATTTATTTACTATTTTATTTAGTTTTAATGTATTTAATTTTAATTATAATTTTAAATTAATATTTCATTAAGTTAAATTAACTTATTAAACTTAAGATTAGTTAAGCTAAATCAAAATATAAAAACATAAATTAAAAACATAATTAAAAGAATTCTAAAATTAATTTTAGATTTTTATTAAATTAATCTAAATTATGACTCAATTAAATTAAACCCAAACAATTGATGAAAAAAAGACAATTGATAAAAAAAGTGAAAAGAAAAATTTATAGAGGGATTTAAGTCACTCATTTTTTAAGTTTAAGATTAATTTACTTTTAGTATAAAAATTTTGGAGGGACGTAGGTTATCCAAAATTTTGGAGGAAATTATAAATAAATTTTAATTATTATATAAAAAAAGGAAAAAAATTGGAGCGAATTAATATATATAATAAATTTTGGAGAATTATTATTTTTATTATAATATATAATCAAATAATAAGCTTTGATTAAATGTAATTCAATTATAAATATAGAAAAGAAGATTAGATTTAGATATTTATTTAACACTATTTTAGGTTGGGTAAAAAATTCCGTATATTTTTATATAGGTTGCGCCTAAAAAATCAAATCTCGCGCCGCTCTACACCTTATTTTACAATTTTTTCAATTTGGTTATGATCACTCGAAAATTAAGTTTTAAATTTTATTTTTTATTCTATTTGGTCCTCATTTAATAAAAATCAGATTATATATTTTTAAATTATTTCAATTTGATTATAGAAAATTAGTTTAGTGATTGAAAAATTGATCTTAGAAAACTAGTTTAGTATTTAGGCTCAAAGGATTAGTGCAAGGCTCAAAGAATTAATAATATACATACATTAATTAAATACATATACATACATTAATTCATAAAAAATTAAATACATATATTAGTATATATTTAAGTATATATATATATATATATCATAAGCATATTATATATTACATATAATACATTAATATATAAAGTATAATATATATAAGTATATTATATATGTATTAAATTATATCATATACATATATACATCTAATATATTATATAGAATATAGTATATATTAATGTATATTATATATATATATATGCATATATATATGTAAGTAATAAGTATACATATATTAATATATATATCTAATATATATGCATATATATATAATATTAAGTATATATATATCAATATATACATATACATACATACTTATATATAAGTATGCATACAACATATATTATATACATATATATCATACACATATATTAATATATACTATATAGTATATAAGTATACATAAATACTTATATACATATACATACATACATACATATTATATATTTATATATATTATACATTTCATATTTTTATATATAGTATAAATTCTATATATAGAATATATTTCATAGTATAAATTTTATATTTTTATTTTTGAATTGTATTAAATTATAATGACATAAAGATAATTTTAACCCTTAACGTTTATAATTTTTATCGTTTTGGCCTTTATTCTTTTTTTGGAATAAATTTAGCTCTTAACCTATATCTTTTTAACAAATAGCTTATTTTTTAACTACTATGATAACTGACCATTAAAAATCTAACAATGATGACATGTCATATGGATATGATAATATATTTTAAATGACATGGCATCTAACCTATCAAATACATATATATATATATATATTTGAAATATAATTTTATTCTAATATAAAATATAAAATAATTAAAATTCAAATAAAATTTTAAAAATTAATTAATTCTAAAATAAAAGACTACTAAACATTCTCAACCCTAACTATGACAGAATTAAAGTCATATCTTAAAAAATATGAACACCGTTCGAAATTAATTAATTTTTTAGGTAAGATTTTAATTCTATCGTATTTAGGGTTAAGAATGTTTAATAATATTTTATTTTAGAATTAATTATTTTTTAATATTTTATTTGAATTTTAATTACTTTATATTTTATATTAGAATAAATTATATTATATATATTTGATAGGTTAGATTCCATGTTATTTAAAATATATTATCATATACATATAACATGTCATCATTGTTAAATTTTTAACTGTACAGTTACCATGGTGTTAAAAATAAGCTATTTGTCAAAAAGATATGGGTTAAGAGCTAAATTTATCCCAAAAAAGAATAAGGGCCAAAACGACAAAAAATATAAACGATAAGGGTTAAAATTATCTTTATGTCAATTATAATTTATAGGTAAAAATTATAATGTATTAAATTACATCAAAATTAGTTTTTTTATTGAATTTAACTATTATTAATTTATAATTTTTGCAATTTAATCCTTGTAACTTTATTTTAATTTTAAATTGACTACTATTTATTTTTCTAATTTTGTTTAGTGTTTTTAATAAGATGATATTTTATTTTATTAATGTTTATTCTTTTTAATTTAAATTTTATTCTTTTCAGTTCAATGTTTATTTCTTACTAATTTTTAATTTTTGTAATTTAATCCAATTTTAAAGATATAAATCATTTGATGATATTTTTGTTTAGTCTAACGCGTAATATTTATTTTTAATTGGATTTATGCTAGTTAAAGACGTTAGATATTAAATAATTAATTTGAAATGAATGATCAACCATTCAACCCAAAGTCTATCGGTTATTTACCTAATTACTTATTTGTATCAAACTCAAACTTAATAATTTTAATTAATATTAATTTAAAATCCGAATTAATTCGACCTGAAATAAAACTGACTTGAAATGAACCCGACCTGAAATACAACCGAACTAAAATGAACCCGACCTGAAATTTACCCGACCTAAAAAAGACCCGAAATGAAATGGCCCGCACCCGACCCAGATCGAGTCAGAACATCAAATGACATATATTTGACTTTACCCGATCTGACAGTACCAAACCTGAAACTCATCGAATAACTGTTTTTACATCCAGAGGCAATAGACCGTACAATTACGGAAAGATCATACACGACTTTATCGCTACCGGAGGTCGGTGAATTGGTCGAGTGTTCTCCGAAGCCATCTTCAAACAATCGGACATGATGTCAGCGAGACCAGACACATCCGCGGTCACATTCCAGGGGTTTGGTTTCAAAGTCAAGACGCAAAGATAAGGAAATGATATCTTTTTGCACTTGGTTTCGATTAGGAATTGATTTGTCGTTTATTTTGAGAGTGTTCTAGACTGTATTTTTAGAGAAGGAACTACCAATGAGATGATAAAATTATTAACTTAACTCTTATTCAAACTTATATTTTAAAAAAATATATTTATATATTGAATCTAATAATATTAATCTCAATTACACTTTTCAATAATCTCCCAAGACGAATAAATATGAATTAATTTTAGTTTGACTATGATTCATACTAATATTATATTTTCAATAATATTTATGATAATTTGTTATAAGATTTTTTTGAGTGGCAGGAATGATACGGGCAGATGTAAAAGGTACGAATAAAAAGATATATTTACTCTTTTCTTAACACTCAAGTTAAATATAATTTTTATGTTCATTCCCGCCCCTACAACCCGTGAAATTAATTTGTAATCATCCCCAACTAATTAATTATCTGACTCTTTATCATGCCTATTATTGGAAATTTTTAAAAATTGAATTTTAGACTCTAACCTTTATTTTCTATATTCTAAATCCTAAACCTACACCCTAAAAATTACACCTACCCCTAATTCCATAAACCTAACCACAACCCTTAACCTTGAATCTTAAACCCTTTAATTTAAAACGAAGATACGAATGAAAACATGAGAAAGAATAACAGCACGATTGTTTCTCAAGATTGGTTCATCAGGATTTTGTTATTTCTTTGTAATTTTGTAAACATCGGTCTTCCCCTCCATCAGCCTCGGGCTAATATAGAGGCAATACATTGAAGAATAACAGCACGATCATGCACCAGCTTATTGCCATCGGAGATGGGCGACTTTCCTCCAAAACCAGATTCACATTTCTGAGCTTCATTCTCTGCATCAATTGCACTATCAACAGCAACTTTAGGGTTCTTTTCCGTAAATGCTTCAACGGCTGACCGGATATCCGTTTTGATGATGCTATAAGAATCAACACAACCATTCAAGGCATTTTTCAAGTTAGGATCTGGGGAACCTGCAAGCAACGTTTTAATCTGATACAACGTGGCACCGGCTGTTGCCATGAGACTTTTGGAAGCGATTAAAGCCAGCCCCCAGACCTCCGCACTCGAACTCCGGGGATCGGATTCCAACGTCGAGACGCAAAGATCATAATATGGAGTCTGTTTGCATGTGGATTCGATAACGGGGGTGGTTGAGTAGCTTAGAGGGAAGAAAGCGAAGAAAAAGCAAAACAAGATTTGAAGTACAAGGAAAGACATGGTTTTGGTCATGTTTGAAAAGTAAATGAGAAATTGGTTTGAAAACGATTTGGTAAAAACAAATTTATAGGCTTATGGATTCTTTCTTTCAGAGTTGATAAAATTGGCCAAACTAAGACAAAATTTAATGCTGCAATCTGGTTAGGAAAGAAGCTAATTTTGGAAAATTTTATTATTATTTTTAATTTGGATCGGAAATAGTATGAACCTTTTTTTGCTCATTTTAAATTAGTGAATTTAGGGTTTAAGATTAAAAATTGCGATTAAAGTTTAGTGAATTAAAATTAGAATGTATTTTTAGGGTATAGATTTTTTTGAAAAATTAAGGTATAAGATTTAAGATGTAAAAATTAACCACCAAACCAACATAACATTATATAATATTTTACTACAAATATTATATATCTCAAACCACTTGAGATTGATTCAAATTATTTATGAAATAAATAATATTAATATATCAAAATATAAAAATATTATCTATCTATATAGATGTATATAAATAAAAATAATTAATAATATATAAAAACCATAAATCCTAAATTATTAGCCATCAAATATGAGCCCCCGACTCTCAAACCTATAGAGTTTAAGGATTTTTTATATATTATTTTTATGAATATTTTATATTTATATATTGACATATATAAAAATAATATATTTTATATATTAATATAAAATAATCTAAATTAATCTCAAGTGGTTTGAGATATATACTAGTGATAAAATATGGTATAATGTTACATTGTTTCAATGGTTAAGGTTTAGCCGTTTAACCCTTGTATTTAAAAGTATTATTGTAAAACGTAGTTTTTAATTAAATTAGAATTCAAAACAGTTACACAAAAATATCATTTTGATTTAATAGGGTCGTTAGAAATTAACGAAAAATTAATATTTTTAAATGAGAAATATAATATAATATTAAAATTGTATTTTTTAAAAGTTTGATAATATTTACGAATAAGCGAGTTATTAATTTCTTCCTCGACTTAACACCATGGAGTTTGATACCGTTAACAATTAGTTCTAGTTCTCTTTTTTATATCGCTATCTTTTGCTTTTCCTTGATGTTTTCCCCTCAAACGTGATATGTCATCAAAAGATTTAAAACTATGAAGAATGATCAACTATGAGGACTAACTCGAACAAAAAAAATCTACTACTTCAGAGACTGTTGCTTTCTCCCCCTATACATGCACACATACTTGAGAATAACCTCTTAGTTTAGCATTTGATAGTTTTGGATAACAATGTATATTCATACAACTTCTGAGACTGCTTCCAACTCGAATATGATAAGCAGGTAGCGACCGGAAGCATCTTGCTAATATCAGAGTCATTTTCAAACATCAGTTCTTCCAAATTTCCAAATTTCCATATAAATATTTTTATTTGTATATTTTTATTCAAATTTTTATTATACGAATATTTTTATTTGTATATTTTTTATTCAAATATTTTTATTCGAATATTTATTATATGAATATTTTTATTCCTATATTTATTATTCGAATATTTATTATATAAATATTTTTATTTGTATATTTTTTATTCAAATATTTTTATTTGAATATTTATTATACGAATATTTTTATTCGTATATTTTTTATTCTACTATTTTTATTCAAATATTTATTATATAAATATTTTTATTCTTATATTTATTATACGTATCATCGCCGGATTGGATCGTTAATTTTATTTATTAATTTAAAATATATTAATTTAAAAATTGGGTGATCTAATTGACGAGTTTTTTAGTTGGGTGATCAAAATAGATATTCTTGATTAGTTGCGTGGTCACTAATGTAATTTACCCATTTTTATTTTAAACCCGATAATAATCGGTTTTCACTATGTTTCGGATTTTAATCTAACGATCATAAATAAAAGGCTTTAATTCTACGGTTGATTTTAACCCGCCGTTTTTTAGCCCGTCGACTTTTAGAACACCCCTGAATTGAAGTTGTTCAAGAGAAAACTTGATTTTTATAGGGTTAGAAAAAGGTGAATAAAATAGAGAATTGGGATTAGTGCGGATCCACATTCGTAAGAGGATGATCGTGTTTACCCTGAACTTTTTAAAGTTTACCTTTAATTTTTTTTTTAATTTTTATGAATTAATCCTTAAAATTTTATAATATTTAAGCTTTATGCCCATACTGAGATTTTTGAAATTTTATATGTGACCGCATCAAATAAATTATATATAAGAAAAAAGTACTGAAATGGCGTAATTATATTATTATATGTGCCCACCTCAGATTTGTGAAATTTTATATGTGCACTCCTCTAATAATTATCTACTCATTAATTATATATAAGAAAAAAGTAATGATTCATTTTGAAAAATGCTATAAAAGAATATAGTTGGTTGAGATCACGAATGACGTACTGAAAATGGTTCATGATATTATTTCTCGGTTTTAAAAGTCCATAGTCAAAAATTGTTTAACGGATAATGCAAAAATCACAACTAGTTAATTTTGGGGGTGAAAATGAATTGAAGAATTAAATTAGAGAAAAGAATAAAAAATGTATTAAATTGATAAATTATTAAAATTATGTGAGTTAATTTTTTAAAATTAAAATCAAATTAAAATAAGTATCGAACCTGAGATGTAATTATATTATTATATCAATGGTACATCATTAACCATTAAATTTATCGATATCAAATTAATTTATTATTTTTTAAGTTGATGCAAAAAAATTATAGTCAAAGACCTTTTATGTAGTTTCCCCTATCTTTATTTATTTTTAAGGCATAAAGATAGTTTTCACCCTTAACGTTTATAATTTTTGTCATTTTAGCCCTTATTCTTTTTTTAGAATAAATTTAGCCTTTGACCTATGTCTTTTTAACAAATAACTCATTTTTTTAATTATCATGATAACAGAACCGTTAAAAATTTAATAATGGTAACATATCATATATGTGATAATATATTTTAAATGATATAGAATCTAACCTATTAAATATATAGATATATATATATAGAATATAATTTTATTCCAACATAAAATATAAAATAATTAAAATTTAAATAAAATATTAAAAATTAATTAAATCCAAAATAAAAATTTACTAAATATTCTCAACCCTAACTAAACTAAAATATCTTTATAAAACCCTAGAACTCTGATTTAGATTAAAACTAAAATACCTAAATTCTAAACTAAAATAATAAAAATCTAATTGATTATTATCAAAATCCTTTATCTTTTATTCACCGGTAACAAACTATACAAAACTCTTTCTTTTCAGATCTTGTTCATACCTTTTCAAATAAATTTTGATTTTACTATAGTTAAGGTTGAGAATATTTAGTAGCCTTTCGTTTTAGACTTAATTAATTTTTAATAAATAAAAAATAAATTTTAATATTTTATTTGAATTTCAATTATTTTAGATTAAAATAAAATTATATTCCGTATATATATATATTTGATATATTAAATGTTAAGTCATTTAAAATATATTATTACTATATATATACATATATGACATGTAATCATTATTGCTTTATTTTAAATCGGATTCTTTTTAGCGGAATTAGATACAACATTGGATTTATTGCCTTATTTAGGCCAATATATGACCATATAAATACGTTTTAACCAAACCCATTTTCCATTGAATTTCAAATTCTCAACGCCCAAACATGACCAAAATCATTTCTGTGCTTATGCTCCAGGCTCTATTTTGCTTCACTCTCATCTCTCTAAGTTACTCAGCCAACTCCCTAATCGAAACCACCTGCAAAAAGACACCATTTCCTGATCTCTGCATCTCGACTTTGAAATCGGACCCTCGGAGTGTGACCGCGGATGTTTCCGGTCTAGCTCGCATTGTCGCCGATAGTGTCAATGCCAAAGCCACTGCCACATTGAATCAGATTGTAACATTGCTTAAAAATGCCAAAGATCCCCACTTGGAAAAGGCCTTGAATGGTTGCGTTGATAGGTACAACGCCATAATCAAAGCGGATATTCCGGTAGCCATTGAAGCAATTGAGAAAAACAACCCGAAATTTGCTGTTGATAGTGCCGGTGATGCAGCGACTGAAGCTCAGACCTGTGAAGATGGCTTCGGAGGAAACTTAACCAATTCGCCCATTTCCGGTAGCAATAAGGCGGTGCACGATCTCTCTGTTGTTCTTCAGTCTATTGCCTCTTTGTTACTGTGAGGCTGATGTAGTCCATTTAGCAGTAATGTTTAGAGTAGTGCCAATAATATATTTGTCTTCAAAACCATTTTTACATGAACTACAAGTGATTTACTATTTTATTTGAATATTTTGGTAGGGAAGGTGAAGAAAGCTAATTTTTAAAAATAAGCTACTACTTTTACTAATCAGAGGGTGCGGTGAATAACTCTACGGAAAGAATGATCTTGGTGGGTCATGAACTCGAGATCTAAAGAGAAAAGATAAAAATAGATAAACAACTCTGACCAGAGTTATTTTTAAGATTTTAATAACTTAGGGACTTATCTAAAATAAAGCCCTAATAATAAGTATTAAATTTTAAATTTAAAGAATATATAAAAATTAAATTAATTTGTTTATATATTATTTTTTTATTATACTCAATAACTATCAAATAAAAGACATCAAAGAATTTATTAAATACCGAACAACTACATAAAACAACTTCTACGAGTATTTTTTTCGCGTAAACATTATAATAAAAAGTATAAAGAATGAAGTATAAAGTGATAGCACATGAGTTTTTATAGTTGAAGCTCTGCATTAAATTTGGTTATAGTATATTAATAGTTTATCTCTTTATCTTTTTTGAATAAATGAATAATTGTTTTCTTGAAATATCAAATCAGAAATTATAAATAAAAGTTTAAAATAAATCGTGAAAAAATAACATAAGAGGTGACTTAATGAGAAATTGAGATTTAAAAAACAAGAACAATAAAAATATTAGTTATAAGTGTATATAATTTTTTTATTCTTAATTTAAAATTAAGAATATTACTATAATCTTTATTATCGTCCTATAATACCCTAATACCTAAACTAATTAGATACCAATAACTTTATAATTAATATTTTTAAAGTTTATTTAATAATATAATAATAAAAATATAATTAAACTTAAAGCGAAGGGACCCATCTTAATTTGAAGTTTCCTATAAACCATTATTGTACCTTAATAATTCCTAATTTTTAATATAATTTAATGAAAAAAATAATTTTAACAGTAATAATTATTTTAATTATAAGAAAATAATAATTATTTTAATTTTTGTGACCGATGGATCTTGTTGCCTTGAGCTGTCACCCTTGCTGCCATGCACAGAGATAGCTCTAATTCTGACCATCGACGCTTACTCGAAGAAAAGCTAATTTAACAAAAATTATAATATAAATTTCTTGATTACTATTATTAGGAGGTAATAAGTTTTATTTACGTATTTGACAAGGTAAAACACGTAAAGATATAAAGGAAACCTCCCAAAAGGATATATCCTCTTTAAAGTTATATGATTCACACCATCTGCCCTTAGAAATCCCTTACACTAAGAATCATCAAGCATTCAAACTCAGACCCTGCATATAAGAAAAAGCAAAACGTGAGGGTGGCATCAAGGGACTATGATACTAAACAAATATTTACGGATCGAACACGAACAAAGGTGTGGGACTCACTGTTCCAATTCGACTACGACTATACCGGCTTCAGGATTAGCAATGGTGGAGAAAGCATCTCGAGAAAGATCAATAATCCCTTGGCAGCCTGATCTACAGTAGTCCACCACTTTAACCACCACGGTTTTATCATTCTTGCAAGGATATGGTGTGTCATTGGTGCCTCGTATGCATCTAACTCTGTAACGCTTGCCACATGCTCCTCTGTTGTTCCACAATGCGTCACTTACTCCGGCCACCATGTTTCCGTTGTCCTGGTTACTGTAACATGCCGACGCTGTCCGAAACTCATTCAATTATTAATTAATCATTCCATTGAATCGAATATATTGACCCATCATCATGTTTAAAGGATAAACAAGGAGAAACCGAGACTTTATACTTACGAACATAAGGACGATCGTAGAAAACTGCTTTCCCTTGCAGAATGGCCTGCACCGACGAGCTGGGGAGAGACAAGATCATGCAAATCATCAGAAGAATTGCCATCTCGTTCGTTAAGTTCAAATATTAATATTATTTTTTATTACAGTTTCCTTAAGTTTGTAACAACTGGTTCAAAACATCACCACCCTTTGCCTTCTAAAAGAATAAGCACAGCTATTCTCGTCTTGTCGAGTCCTCCACGCAACAATTATTAACTGCATTCCCTTGCCGGATGGCATGCACCGGGGAGCTGGGGAGACACCCTTTACTACACTAATACTGAGATTTAAGAATTCTACAAAATTTTACATCATATTTTTTTTCTTAACGTGTGGACGTTGAACACAAATTTCTTAAGATGAATATTATTTTTTTCACTCAGCCACCTGATAGTATACTTTAATTTCTCTACTTGAATAAAAAGCTGGTTTACAATTATCATGACACTTTTGGTAGTGGAAAATATCTATCCCATGAATGGAATCATTTATTTAGGTGTATCAGGTTCTAAAGATTTTGGTTTAGGATGTATCTACTGAGTATTGCAGAAAGAAGACAGGAGAAGTCGATGTATCTGCTATTGGCCTTTTTATTGACGCTGTAAGGAGAAATGAGTGCTTCTGTTATATACATAGTATCTGAATTGTCATGCATATGTATGGATTTCTTAGATTTATGAGACTTGTAATGAAGCAAATGTGGTGTGTTTGAAATCTGAACTAACTCTCCTTCTAGTTGTTTTAATTAACAATTATACTATATTTGGTTCTTTCAATTCCAAAAAATTACCAAGTCAATGCCAAAAACACAATCTGACTCATTGCTTGTAACAATCGTGTTCATCTCGGTCCGTATCCATCTCCTGTTGCAATTCCTTGAGATTATCCCAGAAATTCGACAACTCGGAAGCTCTCACTGCAAAAATATTTCTTACAGTTTCAGCTATTAATGCGGGATGTGGTCAGTCGCATCAGCTGATCAATCTTGCTTCGGACTAGAAGAAACCGTCTGAACTGAAGCAATGGCCTTTGTTGAAGAAAAGTAGAAACAATATGATCCTTCTCTTGAACATGCAATGGTTTCTAGAATAAAAATGTAATTGGGCTGCAGACTTGGTTTTTACGGGTTTTTTCACAAGGATATTCTCCGCCCACTAAAATGATTTTGATTTCATTCATACTCATTTCATGATTCATGTTGATTTTGTCTCTGACCATTTCTACGTTGATTTCTTTCATACTTACTTTATGATTTTTTTATATTTTCTTCATGAATTTTTAAAAAATTTAATAAAAGATATCGACCTACTATGGAAAAGAGTATTTATTTTCGTTATTTTAACCATTAATTTTTTGAAATATTTAATTTTGATCTATCAAACTTTTAAAATTAATTGCCTCCTATATATACCCTAAAACAACCAACCTATACAACTCACAACATTTCTAATCTTCTAATTACTCACTCACACATCTCTCTTCAAAATGTCTCCCTTTAACTGTAAATTTTCCATGCTTGATTTTTGTACTGAAATTTTAAAGTTTCCTTGGTTCAAAAAACAAAAAATCAAGTTCCAAATTAAAACTTAAAAAGGTACACCAGCGAAATATGATGCAAAAAAATACTAAGCGAACACACAAAAAATAATAACACAGTCAATTTTTGATATAAACTATAAACGTTATTCATGATCCCTAACCATACCAACTCTTTAATATAAAAATTAACTTGACGACGTTGGCTTGAAATCAACAGGTGACGAAATCCAAATATATACCGAAAGATCTTTAAAAGAAGATTTAAATCAACAATATTTTTTAAAGCTTTTATCTTCTAAATGAAAGATACCAATATCTCGAGGACCAAACAACTTATATGAATTCAAATAAGAAAAATCATCAGTGAAATATATTGAATTAGGTTTACCTTCAAGAAAATCCAGAGTTGATACTGCTAAAGTCTTGTTATCGCCTACAAATACAATATCCCGTCAATATAATTCACTTCTTTCTTCTATAAGAATTTTCCGCTTGTAAAATGAATAAGATCATCATATCCTTCCATCCTTTTGTAATCTATATCCTTATAAATAGAATATAAATTTCCCATGGACGACTTAACCAAATAACCTTGATCTAAATTCTCCTTCCTTATTACTTCGCTATTCAAGAGTATGCTCAATTTTAGTGATTTTGATGTATCATTGTCTCCGATACTATTAACATCAAAGGACAACAAATTGTCCGGATCTCCTATGGCTTAAACAAAACTTTTATGAAAAAGAATATCACTGAAACCAATTGCAATAAATTCATCTCTATCAATGGATATCCAGTTTTTTGTCCGGATTTGTAAACGGCTAATTGATGATAACGGGGGATAGATTGTGATAACAATATAATTATCTGGATACAATGACGGATCATCAGATAATACAACCTTAAAGATCGTAAATGAATAATTACTGCTATCAAAATCTTCAATGTCAAGTTGAAGAAGACTGATGCTACTTAGTTTTTGAAAAGGTTTGAAAGAGTTATAACCCCTCTCTCATTCACCGTGGCTAACCAACCATAACAAAAACCACAATATCTCCATGTTTGAATCTTTGGTAATTTAATCTCACAGACTTTTGCTTTGGCTTGTAGGCTATATAGCTTTCCCTTTGTGCTGCTCTTTTTGGAGGAAATCAAAAGCATTGGAACCAGATTTGTGGAGGATCGCCTTCTATAATGGAGAAAATTGTTGAATATTGACTGCCATTGTCTAGTACTAACTGCACCAAATTGAGACATAATTCAAGTTAAAATGTAGCAATGTAAAGAAGGGTGAGAAAACAGTATGTTTCCCGTACATTATATATAATGTTGAGATATTAGGGTTTTTCATTAGATTAAACCTTCCTCAGAATACTTGTTTAACCAGGACTGAAATTTCCTTTGCCAGAGTTACAACTTCATTGTATTTAGTAACCTTTTCAAATTTCAATTCTCCATTTTCTATTAGGGTTAGGTTTTTTCTCAGAATCCTTATTTATCTTAAACTCAAAATTCCTTTAATCTAATGAGAACTTCAGTGTAATTCAATTATACCTTTCTCTCACGCAAATATCTCTGCATGCTTTTGATTACAAGCCAAAGCATCAGTCAGGGATTTCGGTTTCACAATTTGTATTCAGGTAGACAAAGCTATTGAACATGTGCAGAAGACATTCCAAAGGGGCACAGCTTCTGTCTGATGACCATGCAAAGGGAGAGCCGGTCGATGACCATAACCGGTGCTTGACTAGCTGGAAGACAGGGTTAGCACCGGGACATGTCAAGAAACCTTTTCTGAAGAAACTAACCTGCAGCCCAATTTGACTGCTGGTACAGTGACAATGAATCTGGAACCAAATCGAAAGTGGAGTCTGAGCAGCAGTCAGTCAACACCCGACAAGTAGAAAAAAGAGTATAGACAATAGTTGACTAGGGCGACAAGAAATTTATAGCTTGTAACAATCGTGTTCATCTCGGTCCATCTCCATCTCTTGTTGCAATTCCTTGAGATTATCCCAGAAATTTGACAAGAGCAGCCTCGGAAGCTCTCACTGCAAACATATTTGTGAGTTCAATACCCACAAATATAATTTTATATTTAAATCAAACTTAAACAATCTTAAAATTTAAATCATATTTCATGTTTCATTCATATAATTATATATTTACAAATTTGAAACATAAAATATGATTTTATACACGCTTAATCAACTTTTTTTAAATGTTATTTTCTAAACTAAATGTGATTTTATGTATTTACAAATAGATTTTTTATTAAATAAATAATTATAATAAAATACATATATTTTTTCACTACGGCAGAGTTAGTTTTTGCAGTCAAATTGGGCTGTAGATTTGGTTTCTATCATTTTTTTATTTTCACAAGGATCCTCTCCATCAGCTTAACTGACTTCGATTTCGTTCCTACACACTCATGATTCATGTTGATTTTGTTTCTCACTATTTCTAAGTGATTTTGATTTCTTTCATACTCACTTCATGATTTCTTTCATACTTCACATTTTTTTTTAAAATTTTTAATCAAAGAAATGTAAACCTACACTCGAATAGAGTGAAAATATTTTGGTTATTTTGGCCACTAAATTTTCTTTAGATGTTTTTATTTTGTCAATTTATTTTACTGTAGGTTGTCAATTTTTTATTAAAAATTTAAAAAAAATCATGTAGTGTGTACGAAAAAAATTATTGAATATGAAAGAAATCAAAACAACTTACAAATGATTAGAGACAAAATTAATTTTAATCACGAAGTGAATATGAAAGAAAATAAAATCACTTAAACTATAGAGAGGATCCTTGTAAAAAAATCATAAAAACTAAATTTGTATCTCAATTTGAATGCAAAAACTAACTCTGCAGTAGTAGATATATATATATATATTATAATAATTATTTATTTCATAAAAAATATATTTATAAATATATAAAATCATATTTAGTTTAATGAATAACAATTAAAATATAGTAAATTAAGCTTATACAAAATAATATTTCATGTTTCAAATTTGTAAATATATAATTATATGAATGAAACATAAAATATATTTAAAATCATGTTTCATGTTTAATAAATAACGAATACAATTATATCCGTAAATACATAATTATATAAATAGAACGAGACATATGATTTAAATTTTGACATAACACTTAATAATTTGATGTCTTTTTATCTTTTAGGTGCAATATAATGACTTTTTTCTTGTATTGTGTTAATATATGTTGGTTTTACCAAATCATAATTAAGTTTACTTTTTAAAAACTTTTTAATTCTAAATTTAATGTTATCAAATATAGATAATTTTTTCATTAAGAGAAATATAGTTTTTAAAATCAATTTCATTAATAATGGTACACAATAAATCTGTTGTGTGAAATTTATAAACTTAATTTTCTTTATTTTAATTATTCTTTATTAAATTAAAATATAATTTTATAAATTTACTTAATAATCATAATCTTCTTGGTTAGTTAAGTTTGGTTTTGTGCGTTTTGTTTTTCAGTGAATAAAACTTTAAGATTTTAGCACAAAGATGGAAAGTGCAGTTATCAAGCATGAAAAATTTATAGTCTAGTGTCACGTCCCACACATTGAGATCCGTGACAGTCGCGTACAAGTCCAACAATAAGGTTTTTTCGGACTTATCAAGACCACCAAACTTGACCCAACACTTAGAGAATGCTAGAGAGCCCATTTCAAATATGGAAAGAGACAACTTATCAGATAAGGATTTGGGGAATCTTGTCATATCAGGAGATCAACTATCCAGTAAAACTTTCCTATGAATTGATGTAATTTGATAGGATTTGATAGGATTTGATAGAATTTCCTTAGATAGCTTATTCTGTAATTAATTCGGCTTAATCTTGGTCATCCATGTAAATTGATCATGATCATTGAGTGAGTGAGAGCTCAACTATAAATAGAGAGCTCTCACCACCATTTGTAATCACCCAACAATTTCATCCTCCTTTGAGAGAGAGTAATAAAGCTTTGACATTTACTTTAATTCTTCTCTAGTGTTCTTGAGTGTTTTTTACGTTCTTTCTTAAGTTCTTAAAAGTCATTCTCATATTTAGCTTTCGCTTAAAACGATTTTTCGTTATTGAGTGTCGTGCGATTGACTGATTCAAAAGTTTAGCCCCATGACATTAGGAGAAAACATGTTTAGAAAACTTTCTTAACAAAAACAAATTTCATTGATTAGTAAATGATAAAATAATAAAATTAAATAAACGGTAGATAAAATAAAAAACTTAAAAAAATGAGATAAAACAAAAAATTATAAATTAAGACATCTCATAACTATAAACCAACACACGCCCGTACAAACAAAACATAAATCATCTTATTTAGTGTTCATTATCAAGATATTCTTGCCTTTTTATTTTAGTTGAAAAAATACGACTGTAACGTCTATATCTAAACTTGTTTACATGTTTTTCTCGTGTGTCTTCTGATGTTCAAGCATTGTTTTTGAGTTTTTTGAAATTACGAAGACAAATGTTAAGGAGAATCAAAGTGAATGATATAATGTAATCATTAATTTTATCTGAGGTTAAAACCCGAATTTTAATTTTCGTTTAAATTTAAATAATAAACTTATAATTATTACTAAAAATGCAAAAACATTAATATGTTTTAGGGAAAAAAATCAAAAATTATTACTATAATTTATATCTATGTGATTATTTATATATAATAAAAATGTTAAAAAATTAATATTAAATTTGGGTACTTTTTTATAAATTAAAAATTAAAAAATACATATACATTTTCATTTGCCGTTTTATTATTTTTTAATTATTTTATTATCATTTTCCATTCATTTTTTGTTATTATTAGTATTTATTATTATTTTTATTATATTATTATTATAAGTAAATAAATCTAAACATAATAATAATAACCCAAACTTTATAAATTAAAGCCCACTTTTATTTATTAAACAATCCAATTATAACTATATCAGGCTCGGTTTAGCCCAAATTTTCAACCCATCTGCTATTAAAACCCGTTTAACATTTAAGCCCGGTAATAATTGAAACCCTAACACCCTCCTTTATTTCTTATTTAATGTTTTTATTTAATTGTTTAATTATTTGTATGTTTGTATTTTTTTAAAATTCATATAGTATATTTATTAGGAACACTTAATTCATTATCTAGTTAATTAAATTAGAGCCTTTTTAGGGGTAGACACTTTAATTAAATAATTAATTTTAAATAGGTAGATAATTGTAGTAAATAGGAGTGAGCAAAACTCGACTCGAATCGAGGTGAAAAAACTCGACTCACAATTTTATAAACTCGAATCGACTCGAAAAAAATTCAATGTAAGTTTAAGTTGTAAAATGAAAATCAAATAACTCGAAATTTTTAGTAATTATAGAGGCTAATTGCACGTTTAACCCGTGTAGTTTTATTTTCATTCTCTTCTTCTTTTACATTTTAATTTTCTTTTTTTTTTTTTTAAATCTGGTCACGTTCTAGATTTATTTTTAATTTAGTTAATAGAATTTTTATTTGTATCTTTTATATTATGCTATTTGTTTTTAAATTTTTATATTTAATTTATCACTATTTGTTGTTTAGTTTTAGTCTTACCTAGATAAGAAAGAAGTTATTAATAAAGCCTATAATTTAATAAAATAACATATTTATCCATAAGATATTTGATTGATGATAATAATAATAATTTAAAATCTTTTTTTACACATGTAAAAAATAATATGAAAAAATATGTATGTAAATATAAAGAGAAAATAGTTTAAATTACAATCAAACTATATTATAGTATTATAAATTGTATAATTAAAATTCATACATAAAATCAAAAAATCAAATTGATTCGAACTCGCTAAAATAGACTCAAATCGAAAAAAAAATCTAAAAAGTTCAAATTGTAAAATATGACGACTCAAGTCGAATAACTTGAATTTTTTGACTCGACTCAACTAGCTCGAACGTTCGCCCCTAGTAGTAAAGGTGGTGTATTTAATCAAATATCTCGGATATACTAAGCAGTCAGCGTTTTGATGTACCACGACATTGACCAAGAGTGTACATTGGTAACGTATTCGACGTGCCATCTTAACCTAGAAAATATTAAATAATTTAAGGTTAGAATTGAATAAAATTGATTAGGGTAAATAACTAGTAACATCAATAACGTTATTATTTTTTTCTAAGCATCGAGATGGTAGTGTCCAATTGTTTGGATGTTATCATAATACACTTGGTCAATTAATAATTTAATAGGAGTTTAATTATTTAATTAATGGAGCCTAATAGATTAGAACTTAAAATTGACAAGACTATAATTGGTCATACATTTAAACCTTCTGGAGCAGAACTTATATTTCTTCAAAATACGAATTAAGGTTTTCTATTATAGGACGTATTTATTCAAGCTTATATTTAAAAGAAATATATTTTCTTATCCAAAAGGGTATCCTTATTCGAAATACCAAAATGCCACGTGTAATTAATAAGGTACCGATCTTGGGCGCTCGTAAGGATCGTCCTTACATGTAACCGACTCCCGAATCCAAATATTTTAAAAATGAATTTATGGTTTATTTTATGGTGTCTGACCTAACAAAGTGGCTGGTTTCAACTCTAAGTCATTTTAAAATTTAAATAATACATGTTTTAATAGCATCCTGATTTTCATAATTAACAATTAAAAACAATAAAACTCGATTTTTTAAAATCAAATCGTCAGATTATTTTTCACACGTATCATTTTAAAAATGACCGCGCCACCATAAACAGTTGACGATAACATGTATAGCATCCGGAGTTGGAATTTCTACAAATTCATAATACTAATAATCACATGTACGATGCATACAAAGTTGGAATTTCCATTATCGTATTGTTTTATCATTGTTTTTAAATAAATTACAAATTAAAAGATCAAGTATATTTAAGACTAAACTACTTCGGTCATCATCTAATTATTTAATTTATCCTATTTAAAAATTTGACAAACAATTTGCTCAACCGATACTAATCAAGCCATCAATTATTAAAATTAATCTAAAGAAAGAGATATTCTTACTAATAGAATTTGTATAATTATACAATAAGTTTATGTTAATTACTTCTCCGTTAATTGCATTTCACCCCTCCATTAGATTTATTATAATTAAGTTGAATTTTATTGTAATTCTATTGTTAGAATATTAATTGGTAATTATGATTTACTTTAATACCTAAATATCTATATTAGGTAAGTGATCTTATTAAATAAGATTTTTTTGGTGAACAAGTATAGATATAAACTAAATTTAATCTTTTGAATTAAGGAGAAATTATATTATGGGTAAGTCTTATCATATGTCTATGGGATCAACTACTAAAAATCACACACCTTATCAATTTTTCCATGTCATATTTTTTTTAAAGTGAATCTTTACTTGAAAAAATTATTTTTAAAATGAATTAACAGTAAATATTAGTGAAGATTCACTTAAAAAAATATGACATGAAAAAAATGATAAAATTAATGTTTTTTAGTGGTTGGTCCCATAGATAACTTAGTGGGACTTACCCATGATATAATTTATCTGAATCAAGAGAGAATTATATGAGAAAATGATAGAGATAAACTATATTAAACCATGTTAAATCTTATCTTATATACATATATTGATCTACATTGTCATATTTTTTGCAACTATTGGGACTACGTTGTAGATATGAGTATTTTATGGATGTTGAAAAATGATTTTTGGTTTCATCGGGTTCTAGGATATGTAGACCAGGTTTTGAGATCACATGCATTATCATATATTTGTATTTTTCATATTTTCTACGTTGGTGGCGAAATATTCGCTTTTCTCGTCTATAAAAATAAATTATATCAAACCATGTTAAATCTTATCTTATATACATATATTGATCTACATTGTTATTGCTTTGGTTATTTTCATGCATACCAAATCTCAAACAAATCATGTGGTAACTCAACTGAGAAATTAAAAAAATCATTTCTTTAAGTAACTAACGTGATGATTTTTTTTTTTATTTTTTTACAATATTTAAATAAAGAATTTAATTAAAAAACAACTAACAACTGAAATAAAAATTATATATAGATAGATAGGTATAGTGAAATAAGATAATAGATTTCTTCAATAATATTAAAAAAATTTAATATTATAAATAAAATAAATTCGACCAAAAAATCACTCCATAATAAATTTTGATATACATCAATTGATCAATAAATTAAATATTGACTATAATTAAATTTTTTAGAAAATATAATTTGGATAATTATTTTTAAAATAGGTCTTAAAACAATATAATATCAATAATAAAGTCTAAAGACACACTTAAACGAGTACAAGAGCTCCCTCATCAACGAGATTTTAGGTGATTCAGGTCTCCGAGTTTGAACAATATAATATGCGCGATATATTTTTTTCAAAAAGTAGAGTAAAATAAAAAATAAATTATTACCAAATATGGCCCACAAACTGGGCCGAGCCCTAAGACTAAAAAATATAAATGGTGACTTGCCTTGTCCCCTTCAAAACTCTAATTATTAACTAACTAATTAAAATTATCTAAATATAAAATATTAAATAAAAAAATTAAGATAAAGATCGCTAAATAATTAAAACGGGTGATTATGATTAATTCTTTATAAAAAATTTAAGTACTAATCTTTAAATAACCATGTATTAATTTGAACCATCCGTTTCACTCATTTAATAATCCAAAAAACGTATAAATTTAAAAAATTTACGCTCTATAATTTTATTATGTCGCATAATTTTTTTTTAAAAATTCTTTGTCTCATCGTCTTAGATCTTATATAAAGAACCATGAAGAGCTAATATTTTATTGGGTAAGCTACTGCGCTAGTCACTTTCGTTTACTCTCAATACACTTTTAGTCACCAATTTTGAAAAACGACTAGTAAGGTCACTATCGTTTTCGGGGTGTAAAGTTTTGGTCACTCTAACGTTAACTGTCATTAAATATTGACGAAAAAATGATCTGATATAATAAAAAATGATAAATTACTTAAACAGTTCTTAAGCTATTATTATACTTTTATTTCATCTTTAATTTAACTCTAAAAAATTTAAAATTTTATATTTTTATCATCTTCCCAAAAACATAACTCTAACCTTTATCTCAAACCCAGAATCCTCAAATTATAGAGTATGGTATCTGCCCATCACTCCATCTTACTTGCATCCAAATCTTAGCAGCTTCACTGCAAGCTTGCATCCCTTCATAATCTTGGATGGAACCCTTAATGACTTCGGTGATTTTCTGCATAAGAAACATCAAAAATATATACTATCTATAAGGAGTGACTTTAGTCTTGTTAGAATTAAAATATATTCAATACGAATATAAACCCAAGATCTATATGTCAAATCATCAAGAACAATAAAATAAATAAACTGAATGCGGAAGCGTACCTGAATTAATCGATAGAGTTTTTCCAGAAGGTTTGATCTTCCAAGAAGTTAGGTTTTGTCTTGCGGCACAACTCTCAGACGGGGAAAAGAGATATGCAAGTTGACCTAATTCTTGGGGACCATAACCCTTTATATAATTGATTTAATAACCAACTAGTAGTTGATTTAATAACCAACTCTGAAGTATTTATAACTCTGCCCCTCATCAAATTATAAATACACCTTATGGTATCTACACTTTTAATTCCATAATAATTTAATACCTATAACACGTGTAATATAATTGGTCCCTTAATTACGTGTTAAATTTTATAATAGTAATATACATAATACATATGTGCCCACTATTATTGAATTTTAATCCAACAATCTCCCACTTGGGCAACATATGTTTCTTGACAAATGTATAACCTTATGAGCTCAAAAATTTGCTATCATATAATAGGTATTTTAAAACAATCTCGTCCATCAATTATATTCATATAGGATCAAAGCGGTCTTCATCATATCAATCATGATTGGACCCATCAATGGTCACGTATAAAAACATAATCAAATGACATAGATCAATCATTGATGCGTAGCATGGAAATTACATGTAAATGTTAACCGAACATGCCTATTTCCAATTGGTCCTCCTAAACTTTAGTGAGATCAAACTTTACTGAATTCAAAGTGTGCATAAGCCAAAATAACTTTATTTCTGCAGAAATTAACCTTAAACTAAAGTAACCGAAATTGTGTCTAAAACGAATGAGCATTTATCAAAATTACAAACTCCCACTAAAACTGAATATACTTAAATAATATTATACTCATATGAGTAGTGTGCTCATGAAAGACCTAGGGTGATAGTTTCTCAATAAGCGCGCAATTATGGAGTTTGTATCAACATGCTCTATAGACACACAAACACTCTGAATTTTCTTTAACAACTAGGAACTAAAATTTTAAAGTGTTCCTATTGTTTATAGAATAAATGATGCATATTTATTGTCACAAAATAACTAAAGTGGTCTTTCTATTCAATCTATAATTAGCAGCTCATGTGACAGAGTCTTTTATATCAATATTCTAGTAGAATCGAAGCCTGTAAACTTGATGATCTCTAACTTACCAGAACTTCGATATGTGAGCATATAAATTTTGTTCTCTAAAGTAATTTCATAACTCTATTTGCTGCTATCCAACAATTCATATTAGATTTACTTAAATATCTGTCTAACATTCTAATAATGTACGCAATATCCAAATGCATACATACTTAAGCATAAATTAGATTCTCAATAAATTATAGAATCTTTTGTATTTTATAAATTTCAAAGTTACCTGTAGGACACTAAAAAAAATATCTTCTTTAGTAATATGAGTGTCACTTGATTTACTCCCACTGAACTTGTAATACATACAATTTTCAACCAAATTTATCTCAAAATCGAATGAGATAATCAATATAAAATTTATAATTTTATTAATGAGAGTTAAACTTAAGCTCATACATGGATATCTTTAATTTACATATCATTAATTTTGTATCATTAGACACAAATCAATGATTGTACCATATAATTAATTTATTCAATGTTGTCATTGAAAAACACAAGCTTAACATCCATCTTATGTAGCTCAAGATTAAAAAGCAATAAGTGTCAAATTATTTTGAAAGAGTCTTTCAGTATAACTTAAGAGAAAGTCTCCACAAAATCAATATCTTCTTTTAGAGTATATCCTTTAAATACAAGACATGCATTATACTTGTTCACATTATCATTTACATCCCTCTTGGTTTTAAATATTAATTTACAACCAATTGGTTTGTACCTTAAGGTAATGCGATAAGTTCTTAAACTTTATTGCCTTGTATAAAATTATACTCTTTTGAATAACATCAATCCACTTTTGAGAGTTAAAACATTTATGGTTTGATAAAAGAAACTGATCAGGTTGTCTTTTATCATTCCATTATTATCTTTATTTTCTTGATGAAATACTAAGTAATAATCCTCAATAGTATTTCTCTTTCCTCTCATGGATATCTTTAAAGACACATTTTTAGGTTGTTTTTAGGTTGTTGAGTTTGTTCTTCTAAAAAATAATTATCTTATCTTGAACGAGAGTTGTTCAACATTGTTTTGCTGATATACTTGATTCACTTTTTATTAATGATAGGTGTGAAAACCTAAACATCGTGGAAAGTGATAATAGGAATTAAATTAATATTCAATTCCTCCTTAATAACAATGTATCTAACCTTATTCTCCCTCCAAACTCAGCATCTTAAAAATGTTATAAATCTCTCATTAAAATAATCTTAATTGTGGGATCATAAAATCTACAGCCCATGGATCACTCAAAATAGTCTAAGTAATTGTTTACTTTTGAAGTTTTAATTTCTTTACATGTATCCTAGCTTATACAAAAGAATCAACACTTTATACCTTATTGTTATTCCTTTGGAACAGGACCCATAGCAACTTTATTCTAATATATATTTTTATTGCCCTTATTCTTAGAGAAACTAACCAAAGAGTACTAACTGATTGAGTATTTTTATAATTATAATGCTTCAACTTTTCTTCCTCTTTAACACAATAAGAAATAATCTCGTTTAAAGTTTATTTCTCCTTTAATAATTGTAACTAATTTTGAATTAGTTAAACTGTATAGGAAGCTATACTAAAATTATAAGAAAAACAATTGTTATAAAGTTTGATCTTATGTGCCTTAAGTTTTGAAGCAATATAATATACTCCCTCACATTTCCTTGTCCCTCACATTTCCTTGATCCTTATACTTAATAGACATCAAGTAAACCAAAAGTGATATCATATTAAAAAAAATATTTTTTTTATCAAGGAAACCCTTAGTATGAATATTTTTTTTAGATTTGTGCTCCTAAAAATTTATAAAATATTTATACATTATGATCATTAGACTTGAACAAACTCGCCTCTCAAAATCCTATTTATGGATGCTTACCGCCGTGAGAGGTGCAAGTTGTTCTTCACTTAGTGAAAGTTCTATGTTCATAGAATCAAATACTATATATAAGTGTCTTTTCTATTCCTTGAAATTAATTTCACTAAACATAAGTATAGAATGTATTCAACAGGTATTATGATAGTAAAAATAAATCATCTAAAGATAGAACAAAAATAAGTAAATAAACAAGCTCACATAAATATCTATAAGTAAACAATAAATTCAAAATAATGGCTAATTCCCCTCAAGATACCAAGCACAACATTAATATCAAGTCTTTGGACAGTAATATTAACTGTAAGCGGTACTCTTGTTGTAGCAATCAAACATTGACAATAAACTATGTCAAACAATAGATGAATCTTTGGACTAACGTATTGTTCACATAAAATACCATATAATTGTCACACATTTATCGCCACAGTTGTCATTATAATTCGGCCAAATATTAATTTTCCTTTGGACCAATTAATAAACACATGAATTACAAAAACCTATAATTATCTTAATATTTTAAATAAACTAATCTACACAAAAGCGGTCACTTTGGTGATATTATGTTTCAATTAATCTATTAAAATATTAAATAACCGAAGCCAAAATATGAATTTAATTGTTTAAAAATATTTTTCTTAATTTTATCTTTTACTCAAGATAAAAGATAACCAAAATAATAATAAATTTGAATAAAGGTAGCATCATCATAAGATATCGAACACTACAATAATAAAAAAAATATTAATTTGTAAGTGATATCTTGATGTAGTAATCAAACATTGATAATAAGAATATGTTAAACAAAAATCTTCCTTTGGGCCGATTTATTGTTCACATATAAAACTGAATAATTATCACATGTTTATTACCACAGATGCACATGTAACATTACTAATTATTAATCTTCTTTTGGGTCGATTAATATTAGCATAAACTGAATTACATGCACAAAACCTTCTATATTTTAAAATAAAATAATTTCTACAATAAAGATCACTTTGGTGACTTAATGCTTCAATTAATTTATCTTAAAATATATAACATAAATAACCAATATTCAAACTTAATATTTATAATAGTCAAAGTT
Source organism: Abelmoschus esculentus (assembly GCA_035048815.1). NCBI lineage: Eukaryota > Viridiplantae > Streptophyta > Magnoliopsida > Malvales > Malvaceae > Abelmoschus > Abelmoschus esculentus. Next base: position 4,820,265 of record JAUCBN010000021.1, read on the forward strand.
GAAATTTCTGATAACACTTGAGTTTTCAAAATAAACCAAATTAAGGTTGTCTTAATGGGGCTATCAGAATCCAAATAACCGAAATCTTTGACTGTTCTTCAAAAATTCCTTAAATATGTTTTTACCAAAACTAAATTCAATCAAAACATTTAATCTTTAACTAAAAATAAAATACAAAAAATATCATACAAGTGAGTAATTCGTATAATAATTACTTGAAACTTTAATATAATCATAATAATATAATAATCAAAAATAAATTTTTGATCAAACCGAATTGAATATATCAATACCAAATATATATTCTATAATCCAAAATAACATATGATCAAAACAAAATACTGAATATGTTAACTAAGTAGAGTACATAAAGTAACAATATACTTTAAAAGTAACATGTCAAAAGATCATTCAATCATAACTTAATAGACATAAACCGAATATAAAGCTTTAATAGCTAGCCTGAATATAATTTTTTTTGAATCATGATAAATTTATCATGACAAAGCCGAAATTAATTATATTTTTCTTTATTATTGACAACCAAAACTAAAATTTTGATCTAACCGAATTTAACTTAATATCAATAATCAAAACTAAAATTTTGATTTAACCGAATTTAACTTAATACCCAATGATCAAAACTAAAATTTTGATCTAACCAAATTTAACTTAATACTCAATGATCAAAACTAAAATTTTGATCTAACCGAATTTAACTTAATAATTTAAATAAAATATATTTAAAAATATATATTTCATAAAAATAAAGCAAATATGTTACTATCGAAGTAATTGGAATCCAAACTTAAAATTTAATTTCCAATTAATAGCAACCCAAAAAAATTAAATAAATTTTCATGCAGACAAAACCTAATCTTCATATAAATCTAGATTGATTTCTATGATTTCTTAATTAATCGATTCAAACCCATGGACATAAAATCAAATTGAATCCACGGAAATATATATTTGTCGTAAAACAATGAATGTTAATCCATTGAAAAAGGAAAAACAACCGGATTGGCGAAAAACCAAAATAAAATCATAGAAAACAAATCAAATTGATTTGTTCTTAAAATACGACAGATATATAATTTAATTTCATACGATTAATTATAAAACTATCTCAAAATAAATAATCCATAAAATTATGTATAAATTTAGATAATATCAATAAATTAAAACTAAAAACTTATGATCTCAATGAATCAACATAATTCTAGCACTGATGCCACTTGTTAGAACTAAAATATATTCAATACGAATATAAACTCAAGATCTATATGTCAAATCATCAAGAACAATAAAATAAATAAACTGAATGCGGAAGCGTACCTGAATTAATCGATAGAGTTTTTCCAGAAGGTTTGATCTTCCAAGAAGTTAGGTTTTCTCTTGCGGCACAACTCTCAGACGGGGAAAAGAGATATGCAAGTTGACCTAATTCTTGGGGACCATAATCCTTTATATAATTGATTTAATAACCAACTAGTAGTTGATTTAATAACCAACTCTGAAGTATTTATAACTCTGCCCCTCATCAAATTATAAATACACCTTATGGTATCTACACTTTTAATTCCATAATAATTTAATACCTATAACACGTGTAACATAATTGGTCACTTAATTACGTGTTAAATTTTATATTAGCAATATACATAATACATATATGCCTACTATTATTGAATTTTAATCCAACAAGTTTATCATATTAATGGCGTTTCAAATTTGATATATGCTAATTTGTAGGGGAACAAATCCATCAATCACGATTAGTTTCACAACAAATAATAATGGAACCATTTTGCATGAATAAAACATTAATAGAATAAGAACCTGATTATTAGCAGGATTAACAGTAAAAATTGTAGGGCCAATTCACAAAACACCTCAAATTGATAGAACTCAACCTGATATCACTCAAAAACTCGTAATCTTTCTTTGAGAACCCCATCTCTGCAATTACACATATAAAAACGCAAAAAAGAAAACTCTTTCTTAAAAATCCAATTGAAATATAACCCAAAAAACAAAATATCAAGGTAAGATTTTTCAGACACCCTTTTGATAATTAATCATGAATTTAGTCTCTTTTCGCTTGCTTTCTTAGAGTTTTTTCTTGACTACCAAACAGAAGAGAGAAGGTAGAATCTAAGAAGCTAAAGTTTAAGATTTGGATGCAAGTAAGATGGAGTGATGGACTGATACCCTACTCTACAATTTCAGGATTTTAGGGTTTGAAATAAGGGTTAAAGTTAAATTTTTTTAGGAAATATGATAAAAATATAAAATTTTAAATATTTGAGAGTCAAATTAAAGATAAAATAAAACTATAATAAGAGTTTAAGGACTATTTAAGTAATTTATTATTTTTTATTGTGTGATATCATCTTTTCATTAATATTTAACTGCACTTAATGTTGGAGTAACCAAAACTTTAAACTCTGAAAACAATAGTAACCTTACTAGTCGTTTTTCAAAATCGATGATTAAAATTATACTGAAGGTAAACAGAAATAACAAACACGGTAGTTTATCCTATTTTATTTTATTTCAAGAATTATTACTTCCGCATTAAGATCATAATGATAATGTATTATAATTACCCAAATATAAACTAAGAAAGTTGAAAAACAAATAGACAAATATAATATGAGAGAAGATATTTATTTTTGTTTACGTGAAAACTGATATAAAGAAATCAAAGATTCTAAGGTTAAATGGACATTCACATATATTCATAGATTTGTAATTTATGAAGAATCAAATATCAATTATTTATACTTTTGATTTTTTTTCTATGGATATATATACTACATATATTAAAGGGTAACTTGACATTACTTTTAAAATGATATAAAGTCAGAAAAATATTCACAACGTTTAATTGAATAGTCATTTTAATCTTTAGTTTTGGAAGTAATTTAATCCTCAACGTTTTACTTTAGGCTAAAATAATTCTTCTGCAAATAAAAATCAATTAAAATTTTACAATAAACAATTTAAAATAATTTGACAGGATGATAAATTTGTAGAAAAATTATTTTATATTTTATATTTTTTTATAACATTATTTTTTGTTAACTTAATATTTTTTGAGTTAATATATTTATTTATATGATGTTATCATGTCAGCGCGCATTGTCATATATGTTTGTTACATAATTTCAAGTAATTTACAATCAATTGACTAATAATTTTATTCTGTATAATAGTATAAGGGTTATTTCAATCAAAATAAAATGTTGAGGATTAAATTACTCCAAAAAAATAGAAATCAAAGTGACTATTCAATCAAACTTTGAAGTTATTTTTTGGTTTTATACCTTTTAAAAAGTGTTTTTAAAAGTGTTTTAAAAATTTACTTGTAAGATTTTAATGTTTGATATTGACGTAAAAAAATTAAAAAAATAATGTTTATTTTAGACATGATAATAGGAGTAAAAATAAATGAATTTAATTACATAAAATAAATCAATTTAAATTATAATAAAATATAAAAATCATGATAATTTATTAGTAATTTTTATATATAAATATAATTTTTCAATATTTTTCAATAAATTAAAATAAATTGTTAGATTAAATAAAAATAACCTCTAAATTATGCATTTTTTATGTTAGTGTAATACATCTAAATTATTTATTTTTATTTAAAAGATTAAATTTTAAATAATTAATTTAAGTAAAATAATTAAGAGTAAAAATTAATTTTATCTTAAAATATATTTTTTATCCTAAAAATAAAATTTTAACTTGAGATTAAATAAAAAACCACTTTTCCAATTATGATTTTACAATTTAATCACGTGATCAAGAAACTAAAAAATTATTCCTTTAAATAATAATTAATATTATTCTTATGATTTTTTATAATACTTAAATAATGAGTAAATTTATGTGAGATAAGATCACAAGATTTCATATATAAAGTTAAAAGTTCAAGTTTTCATGGATTTTATTTGAATAATTATTTTTAAAATTAAGAATGATAATATAATCCGAATTCTATACAAAAAAAAATTGATAAAAATTCGGTTAAAAATAGTCTGAATTCGAATCTAAAAAATTGTTCGAATCCTAATTGGAGGTGGATCAGATATAGATATTGCCATGATCTGATCCGAATTCAATTCAAATCCATATCCGATATGAATCCGATTCATATATAAGCCTGAATAAAAATATTTAAAATTTTTAGTTTTAAAAAGTTTGAGTTTTATTTTAGATTGGATTATAATATTTGTTAAGATTTGTTTGTGTTTTAAATTTAAAATATTTATTTAATAAAAAATATTTTTTATTTAAAGATATTTGTTTGAGTTGCTACTTTTAAAAATAATTGGATTTGGACTTCTAAATTTGAATTTTAGATATTTTATTAGATTGGATTTGGATTTATGTAAATGAACTTAGATTCAGACTTGGATTTTTTTGAAAGTCTAATTATTAATTGGATTGGACTTAGACTTTATAAAGTCTGATACATTGCCATCCTTATTTAAAATAAGTCATAAAACAATATAATAATAAAGGTAATTTGTACATATGACTACTGATTTATTTAAGGATATTTATTTGATCACCGAACTATAAAACTCATCAATTAGACCATTGAATTTATCGAATTGGTCTATTTTGGTCATCACCATTAAAATCATAACGAACAAATTTAGGTTAATTCGATCAGTTAATTCGGTTAACCGAAAATTATAATAAAATTTGGGTAAATTACACAAATGATCACTTAACTATGTTAAAATAGTTTTTTTAGCCACCGACTTTTTAAAGTTATAAAACAACCATTAAACTTATCAAATTATTATAAATTGATCACTGATTTATTGTATATTATAAATTATTGATAAATATTAAAAATTTTAATATTATTTTTTAATAATTTAGTAAATTTAATTATTATTTTATACTAATTCGATAAAATTTAACGACAATTTTATAATTTTTAAAAGTACAGTGACTAAAAACAAATATATATAATATATAAAATATAAAATTTCGGCTAATTCGTTTAATTTGGTTAATTAACTGATTTCGATCTGAATTAACTGTTAATCGAACTTTCAAAAAAAAATTAGTCACTCACCGATCGAACAAAGTTTGGTGGCTGACCGTTTAACCGAATTAATTCTGTTTAGTCGGTTAATTTGGTTTAGCCGACTGTTTGAATACCTTTAGACATGAGAGTTAATGAAAATTTGTAAATTTATACATTTAGTCATTGTTATTTATTATATAAATTTAGCCCTAATTTAATTTTATTAAATATAATTAATCATCCACCCGGTGTCATTACTTGATTAGATGATTAATTTTAAGTTATTTTTTAAAATAAATTAGATTTTATAAAGTAAATTTGGGTGATGACACCCAATTATATGGTTAATTTTTTTGACATGAATCTACTAATTTTATTAAACGAGGATATATCCGAAAATACAATGAAACTTCACATCTTAGTAAACAAAACACCTAAATCTCAATATATACCTGGTAAACAAAACTAGCATCACGAGATCATAAGAAGATCATTCAAGGAAAGGTAAAAACCTATCCAAAGACTCGAAATAAAAGAAGGATACAAACGTCACCAAAATTCACGATGATAGGTAAAATCATCTACAAACTACATAAAAATACATATAACAATGAAGATGCGTTGACAACAAAAATATTACCACTATTCAATCGTGAAAAAGAACGATAGATGTAATCACATATTCAAATCTTGTTCGAGGGTCTGAAATATGAAGATTAACAATATAAAGAAAGTAGCATCATCTTGATCAGTCATGGCATCATCGGATCAACCCTAATAAGAAACCAAAATAAAAGAGAAAATCGTGCCAAAAGATAGAGAAAATGTACTAAAAGATAGAATATAATCGTACCACAAGGGTAGAATAATTTATTAAAAATTAAAAATAAACAAACAAAATAATAGATCTGATGGTTGGCGGGCGACCAATATTAAAATTGATATCACCGTCAGTATGTGAATAAAATAAAAAGGAAAATCTTCAGAGAAAAAGAGAAGAGAAACACTAGGTTTAGATGAACCAAGATTCTTTTTTGCTATTAGAAGTTAACGTGTGCATGGGTGTGCATGGGTTGCATACACAGCTGAAGTCTTCTTCTTCAATGTGGTTAATGATCAAAACTACTTAACCAATTTAGTTTTTTTCAGAGTTTGTTAATCTGTTAGTCCTCATCTTTGTATATAAATAAGATAGCTTTACAAGATTGTAAACACATTGTAATTCATCATTTAATTGAATACAAAGTCTCTTTTCTTCTTCATCTTTGCATCTTCTTCTACATCTCAACATGGTATCTTTCGTCATTGGTCTTGGAGCCTAGATACATTTGTTGCTGCTTTTCCAGTATCTCACTTGTCTCGATTGCTTTCTTGCCTCTAACAAATTCTGTTGATCGTGAGCAATATCTACAGTAGGAGGTGAATCTTCAAGAAATTCCAAGATATTCACCAATAGGCGCATCAATGTAATTCTTGATGAAATGAATTTTTTGTTGTGGAAGTAATAGATCCTTTTGACTATTCGTAGTCATCGTTTGGAAAAATTACTCACTGGTGTGTCGAAACCCCCTTCTAAAATGATGGTCAATACTGATGGAGAAAGTTTTTCAAATGAAGATTATGAGCTTTTTGTTACCCAGGATAGTGTGTTAGCCTTATGGCTCCTCTCGACTATAAATCCGAGTTTGTTACCCCAATTTATTGGTGTTGAGACTACTGCCACAGTCTAGATCACCGTGCTGCAGTTCTTTGTGAAAAAGTCTACAACGAGCACCATGAGTCTTCATTGTAAACTTAGATCATTGTGCAAAGGAGATGAATCTATGCGAGTCTATATAACACACATAAAAGAGGTTTGTGAAGTTTTATCTGCTTGTGGGAGTTCTGTATCTGACATGGAACAAATTGAAACTATTTTGAATGGGTTGTCTGCTGAGTATCAGTCGTTTATGGATGTGATCACATCTGACAAGAAACTCTTCTCTTTGGATCGAGTTAAGTCGACTCTTTTCGATTCAGAAGCTCAATTGAAAGGGTTTAATGCCCACACTAGATTGCCTATTATGGATAATATGGTTCAGGTCCAGACTAATGATGGTAGTTCTAAAAATAAGATTTACAATCAACAATCTACAGGTCGTAGGTCAGGGTATCGAGGAGGAAGTCGAGGAAGGAGGTGACTCCAATGCCAATTGTGTGGCAAGAATGGGCACTCAGTGGACATGTGCTGGCAAAGATTCAACAAGACATTCCAAGGTGTGATGACCAACAATGCTACCAATCCTACTGTGAGTGTTAATGTGGCTTCACTTGAGAGTGAACATGGCTGTTTCACGTGTTGCAACAATGGTCATTCCACCAAGACTGGATCTGAGAATTGAATGGTTGACTTTGGAGCCACACACCATGTCACCTCTGATGCGTCTAAGGTGGCCAATGGATCGGATTACACAGGACCAAGTAAGTTAGTTGTAGGGAATGGTCATAGTTTGAATATCTCTAAATCTGGTAGTACAAGTATAAATATTCTTTCATCTTGTAAGATATTCTTGAATGATCTATTTCTTGTGCCATCAATTACTAAGAACTTGTTGTCTATTTTAAAGTATACTAGAGGGAATTCGGTTTACTTTAAATTCCATGCCAAGGAGTGTCTGGTTAAAGATGAAGACTCGAGAGTTGTTCTTCTACGAGGCAGTGAGAATCAAGGGTTGTATCAGTTTAATCTCACCAACAATAGTGTTTCGAGTTTGAATAATGTAGTAGAAGTAAATATACTCAGTAAATCTGATTCTTTGTACGAGCTTTGACATAAAAGATTGGGTTATCCGGCTCATGTACCTTTGAAACAAGTTTGTAATCTTTTAAATGTAAATGTTTCATCTAATGAAAATTCAGTTGCTACTAGTTCATGTGTACCATGTAGAATAGGTAAAAGTCATAAGATTATTTTTGAGAAGTCGACCACAGTGTATGAAGCTCCTTTTCAAGTGGTATTTTCAGACCTTTGGGGACCAACTCATATTGCTTCATGTGGATACAAATATTATGTATCGTTTGTTGATGGATATACCAGACATTGCTGGGTCTATTTTTTAAAGTCTAAAGGCCAAGCTACTCAGTTTTTCAACTCTTTCACAGTATGGTTAAGAACCAATTTAGTTTCACTATCAAGGAACTTCAATCTGACTGGGAGGTGATGGGAATCAAACACAGGTTGGTGTGCCCCCATACCTCTGAACAAAATGGAATTGTAGATCGCAAGCACAAATATATTGTTGGGATAACTTTGGTATTGTTAGCTCAAGCTTCTTTGCCTTTTCAATACTGGTATTATGTAGCTAGCACAACTGTGTTCCTTATCAATCGTCTTCCTACTTCTGTGTTAGGTGGATGTTCTCCATTGAAAAATTGTTTAACAATGTTCCTAACTATAGTGCTCTTAAGGTGTTTGGTTGCAGGTGCTATCCATATTTGTGTGCTTATCAAACACACAAGCTCAGCTATCGGTCTTAAACTTGTATATTTATTGGCTACAACATGAACCACAAAGGCTATCAGTGCACGGAAGCAGATGATACTGTGTACATATCTCGACATGTTATCTTCGGTGAAGGTGTGTTTCCTTTTAGTTCAGGGAACACATCCTCATCTATCAGCCCAAGCCACTCATCATCATGCTCGATCACCTGCCATATTTTCAGTAGTTGAAGGGGCAACAAAAGTGTACATGTGAGCTTCCTCAACTCCACCACCAACAGTCACTTCAAGGGTGATAGATCACTTTTCCCTTAGCATTGGTTCCGCTAGTGGTGATACAGAAGGCTCGCAATTTAGGAATGCAACCTATGATGTTCAACCTAGACATTCATCGAGTACAATATCTGGTACATGCAATGTTCAACCAACAGAAGATATGACTAACTCTCTCGTACCTGATATAGGCAGGATGAGTGGTACACCGAATGAGTCATAACCAGTAGCTTGAATGCTCACTCCTCCACCTTCAGAAGATAGAATGGAAACTTTAGTAGAGGTAACATCTTCGATACCTGACCCAAACATTTCAACAACTTATATAGAAGTCTCAAGAGATTTATCTTCCTTTACCTCCACCTCTATACCTGGTCCAGGTCTAGTAGTTGATTAGGATCCAATTCCATTTCCACCATTCAACATCAATCCTATAAATGTTCATCCAATGATTAATCGTAGCAAACTAGGTGTGTTTAAACCAAAGGCATACTTGGTGTCCAATGATACTGATGATACAAAACCTTCTTCGATTTATGATGCTCTTGAGTCTCTATAATGGAAGGAAGCAATAATGGCTGAGTATGAAGCATTGGTTAAGAATGATGCCTGATAACTTGAACCTCTTTCAAAAGGGTGAAGTACTGTGGGTTGTAAGTGGTTGTTTAGAATGAAAAAGAATGTTAATATCTCGGTTCAAAGGTATAAAGCTATGTTAGTAGTCAAAGGCTACTCCTAAATACCTGGACAAGATTTTAAAGAGAGATTTAGCCCAGTTGTCAAAGAGTCTACTATGAATGTGATACTAGCACTAGCAGTAAACAATAAGTGGAGGCTAAGGCAAGTGCATGTTAAAAATGCCTTTCTTAATGGGGGATTAGATGAACTTGTCTATATGGACTAGCCAGAAGGGTTTAAAAGACAAGTTGTTAATGGTTCCAAGCTTGCTTGCAGACTAAAGAAGGCTTTCTATGACCTTCGACAAGCTCCCAAGAACTGGTATGCCAAAGGCTACTCCTAAATACCTGGACAATATTTTAAAAAGACATTTAGCCCGTTGTCAAAGAGTCTACTATCAATGTGATACTAGCACTAGCAGTAATCAATAAGTGGAGGCTAAGGTAGGTGGATGTTAACAATGCCTTTCTTAATGGGGGATTAGATGAACTTGTCTATATGGACCAGCTAGAAGGATTTAAGAGACAAGTTGTTGATGGTTCCAAGCTTGTTTACAGATTGAAGAAGACTCTCTATGGCCTTCAACAAGCTCCCAGGAACTGGTATGCCAAATTGAGAGATTATCTTGTGCACATTGAATTTAAAAATTCTCAAGTAGATACCTCGTTTGTCATGGAGAAAGCAACTGTATTTACCTATGTTTTAGTTTATGTCGATGAAATAATTATGACTAGAGGGTCAGATCGAGCCATTGAAGAAGTGATTCGAGTATTAGGAGAAAAGTTCTCCTTAAAGGATCTTGGGGAACTTAACTATTTCTTGGGCATGAATGTGATCAAAGTTGGGGACTCGATACTCTTAAGCCAGAAGAAGTTTATACATAAACTGCTTGCTAAGCATCACATGGACAAAGCAAATCCTACCCCTAAACCAATGGTACTTTCTCTTAAACTATCACAAGATGGTAGCCCTTTGACTGATGCGACTAAGTATAGAAGTTTGGTTGGTGGCTTACTATATGCATGCCACACTCATCTAGACATAGTATACAGTGTACACAGGTTGACACAATTCATTCATAATCCTTGTGAACTATATCTTGCTGTAACCAAGCGTGTGTTGCATTACTTGAATGGAACACTAGATTATGGCTTATTGTTTTCACCATCACATGGATAACGTAAGCTGATGGCCTTCACAGATGCAGATTGGGGAGGTAACTTGGACGACAAGAGATCGATCTCAGGCAATTGTGTGTACCTGGGCATCAATTTTGGTTTAGTGGACCTACACGAAATTGAAGATTGTATCCAGGTCCACCATCGAGGCTGAGTATAGAGGCCTGACTAATGCAACATCAGAAATAATTTGGCTTAGTATTTTGCTTAGTGACATGGGAGTTGAGCTTGCTAACACTCCAGTGGTATGGAGTGAAAATGCCAATGCGATTGTCATGAGTGTCAATCCGGTTTATCATTCAAAAGCTAAATATATTGAGCTAGACATTCATTTTGTGAGACAAAGGGTGACTGCAAACAAGCTTAAAGTTAACTATGTGCCAGCAAAGGATCAATTAGCTGATGGGATGACTAAACCCTTGTCTCGAGGGTATTTCAATATGTTTCGCTGCAAATTAGGGGTATTCTCATTGACTGAAGTTGAAAATAGAAAGAGCAAAAAGATATTAAAAGTTAACGTGTGCACGGGTGTGCATGGGTTGCATGCACAGCTGAAGTCTTCTTCTTTAATGTGGTTAAGGATCAAAACTACTTAACCAAATCAATTTTCTTCAGAGTTTGTTAATCTGTTAGCCCTCATCTTTGTGTATAAATAAGATAGCTTTACAAGGTTGTAAACACATTGTAATTCATCCTTTAATTGAATACAAAGTCTATTTTCTTCGTCATCGTTGCATCTTCTTCTACATCTCAACATTTGTTTTTTTTATATGATTAATTTTTAATTAAATAAAATTTAGAAGAAAATTGATATAATAAGTAAAGAATGTATAATTTTATAAATTCTTGTTAATTGTTATATCATTCCTCTATTAAGATTTTAATGATGATAGTTAAAATAAGTCAATTTAATAAGTTTAATGATCTGATTGACAACTTTCATAATTTAATGACCAAAACAATACACCAAATAATTCAATGACTATATGTATAGTTTACCCTAATATCAATAATAAAGATCCATATAAACAAAATAATATTATATTAATATATTTTAAGTAATTTGAGTTTAAACAATATTATATATAATATGTATAAAAATTTAAAATATGCACAATATACACCTTTTTTTTTGATGTAAAAAGAAATGCAATTACGAGCCTCGTTAAAAACCTCCCTAACCTAAATGGAGGAAAAGAGTACTCGTAAAGGCATTAAAGAAATTTAAGTAACACTTAAACCCCTAAAACATCAAGCCAAACCTATGGATTTGTCCCGATCAAGTAAAATCCGAACTACATTAGGTGGTTCCAAGAACACTCGCACTAAATCCTCAGTATTTCGCATGATCTTAGCCAACATATCTGCTACTCCATTAGCCTCTCTTCCCGCATGCACAATCCTAATATCCCATGCACGTACAATCAGCTCACTAATCAGAAGAACAAGATTGCACAATATACACCTTTTAAAAATAGAGTAAAAACACATCAGAAATTAAAAAATAAAATATTATTACCAAAGGGCTCACAAACTGGGCCGAGCCCAAAGTCTAAGAATATAAATGGCTTCTTGTCCTGCACCCTCGTAAACTCCAACCAAAATCCCCCCTCACTTCACCTTCTTGGAGTTGGTCTCTCTCTCTTCTGCTTCCAACTTGTTGGTAATATTTTCTTTTATTGGTTTCTTTTTTCTCTGCGAAGTTCAAGTTTAGGGCTTCAATCTTTCAGCAAAGCTGGATAGACACAAAGGCGACCGCTATGGCGATGGCAACATCAACAATCAGGATTCTTACTTCAATAACAGCAATCACTATCAATCCCCTTTTCGTCCCTCCGACGCCTCTCCTATGAGCCGCTACAACACCAGTGATTTCAGTGACAAGTTCGATACACAAGATCCCTATCTACACCATCGACGTAGCCCTAACAACATCGGAGGAGGACGTCGTCCTTTCGATAGTCCTCCTCGACAGCCTTACGGCAGCGGTGGTATCGGAGGAGGAGGAGATTTTCGTCCAATTGGTGGCGACGTGGGTGGCGGAGGAGGAAGAGGGTTTCGGCCTATGGCTGGTGGCTTCGAGGGTAATTATCAACAACCTCCGCCGGATCCTGTGCAGCAAACTTACACGGGACAGAAACGCTCTTTCCACTTCTCTGGCCGTGGAGGTGAAACTCCCAACAAAGGTTCGTTTTACTGCTTAAAATTTGAAATTATATATATATATATATATATATATATATATATATATTCAATTGTATTTTTCTCATTCATTTGCTGCTTTCACTAATTGAATAATTCGTCAACTGAAAGGATATTTTCTTCTCTTTTGTGGAATTTCATTTTTGAAGTATAAATTTACCAAGAACTCGATATTTACGTCAAGATTTTGTTCCTAGTAGCATGAATGGGTTCATCGACAGATTATTGTCTTGAATTTTGCCTTCCTTTTATTGATTTTTGACCATAACAATTGCGTTTCCTGACCATTACTTACATATCTTATTGACATCCTTTATTTTCATTTTTGCTTTTTCAAGATCGATTTGGTGGTGGTGGAAGTGGGTGCAATTTTCCCAAACTTTTTGTGGGATCTGTACCAAAGACAGCCCGAGAAGAGGATGTAAGTCAGTTCATTTTTTGCATAATACTTTTGAAAATATCGTACTCCTGTTTGTACTCTCCTTTCTCTACCAGATATGTAATTTAGTTCACTCATCTTCATGTGATGGATGTCGATTTCATATATTTTATAAATACCACTTCAAGGATTAATACCATCTAATATTAATGTATTTTACATTTTGGATTTTTGTTGTATTATTTCTTGCACAAATGATTTTATTCCTCGTTTGTCAGATTCGACATGTATTTGAACAACATGGAGATGTGATAGAGGTTGCTTTAATAAAAGATAAAAAAACAGGCCAACCTCAAGGTATGTGTAAATGTCTTTTCATTGTTAGATATTTATTATTAAATGTATTTCATTTCAGGTCTGCTGAGAGGCTGATAGGAGCGAACTTATGCTCATCTTCGTCTCTGTTTGTTTTTGATTCGAGTTCCACGCTTGTTGGTTTTGGTTGCTACCACCTTTTTCTTTTGTTGCTCCTGCCAAAAAAGGAGAGAAATGTAAACCCACTAAAACCTGGTGTATGTATAGAAAGAAGTAGGGAACATGTACTGCAACAGAACCTGTTTTTTAATGGATTCTGTAGTGAGAGCAATAGCCAACAATTAATTTTCATGGAAATGTCTATTTCAGTTAATGTAGTATATAAATATATACATAAAAGGATGTGATACTGTTGTATTATGTATAAACAAGAAACTCTATGATTGTTGTGTTGAATGGTTTATGTCATACTATTAGTTGGAAGATTTCTGTGCTTGACTATTATCTTGGAGAATCTAGCAATTCTTACTTTTATATGGTTGTATTATTCCTTGATTGTTGTGTGGAGTGGTTTTATTATTAAGTGATGGATTTGAAGTTGGATGTTTATTAAATATGGATGGTAGTTCTGTTCTATGTGTTGAAAATTCATAGGTTCTACAAGAATCATACTTTTGTGAGATTGATATATGTTCATGGAAATTAATTGGTTGGTGTGTATTTGGGCATGTTGATTGGGTTATTTTCTATAATTAGTTGGATGGCTAGTCTACGTTGATGGTCGGCTCATTTTCTGCATCGACTTGTATGCTTATAATACTGCCAAAAATTCTTTGGGAATTTCTTGTCTACAATAGGAAATTGGTAGGCGACTTTGTATTGGGGCATGTTGGTTGAATATTTCTTTAATCGGTTGGATGATTGGTTTATATTAGTGGTCAGCTCATTTTCTGCAACCTGATAAGAATTCCAAAAAATCGTTGGGAATTTTCTCGTCTACAATAGGAAATTGGTTGCTGCTGTTGCTGACTGCAACCTGATGCGGCAGTTCATTGAATTGGACGTCTACTTGGCAAATTTGCGTTTACTCTCCAGGCTGGCTTTGTTGTTAGACTTCTCTTTGTTGTTTACGATAGGAAATTTTCTGTTGTTCCCTTCTTTATACTTCTCTTTGCTGATTGCATCAGTAGTGCTGGTGTGAGGGCTGAGAGATATGTCATTTTGTGGAAACTCATTTTCTTCTTCATGACTTGGACGCTGTTGTGTGGAATGTGGATGTTTTAATGGGAATGGGGGAATTTTTAAATTTAAATCAACATGGAAGATCAGATTATAGAACTTGTGCAGCATAATTACCTTAAATTGTTGTTCCCTTATATCGTATGGCTTTTTGAAACAATTTTGTTCCTTCTTGTGTCTACCCACTGCAGTATAGGATAACATTTTATTAGAAATTCCTTGTTAGGTTCTCCACTTTATTGTATTTTCAGCCATGTTTCTTTTCGATTCTCAATCCATGAATTAGTTTTGTACTTTTTTTCCTTATTTTTTATATTTTTTATTGTGACTTTCCAAGATGGATGCGGTTGTACGTTGGATGTTCCATTTCCTTGGGTCTTATTTGTTGGATTGGTCAAAGCTTCTTTTTGTTTTATGGGATATCGGCGAGGAGTTGATGTTCTCTTAGTGACCGAGTCTATGTACTCATTGATGCTTGGTGAAGTGAGTGCTTTGACGGTTCTGTCTTGGAATGATTAGATTGAATTTTAATAGGTCTGGTTTATATAATTTTATTTATTCCAATTCCAAACTAGAAATACAACTATGGTTTTTGGGTCGAATTATTGACCATAGCACTTGGTTTCTTCTAGTACTTGTCAATTAATAATTTATGTTTGATATACCAATTTGGTTCTTGAAAAGTGTGCGGAGATGGTGGAATCCCAGATTCCTTTTGTTTGAGTTAATAGTTTAAACGATATGCATGTCTTATTTGCACATCAAGCTTTTTGCTGCTCGTTATCTCTTCTATTCTCATGTCATTAACCTTTGTATGTTATATGCTTAACTAGATAGAAAAATGTATGGTGAGGGATATGTTTGGATAAAGTAGGGTGAAAATGATGAGGGGCACGAGGCCTAAAATTCTTGCTCTTTGGTTCTCGGATCATCGGATCCTAGATTTCTGTTCTGCTTTGTGCTTGTGCTATGCACATTGATTAGCTTAGCCCATTGGGAGAGAATTAATGTCACTTGACATATTTGTAACGTGCTATGCATCTGGGTGCTTGCCTTGCCATTTTCTTTATGGTTTGTATTAATAACCTCTCTACATGCTCCCCTAAAAGTTCTTTTTGCACAGTGGTGATTGTTTTCATGGCAAATTGATTCTCTGTTCAGTTCAACTTTGAGCTTATAAGAAATTATTGTTTCTTTTTCACTTCTCTCTTTATGCATCCTACTTTTTAAACATGGTATTTTTTTAAAGTTATTTTGGTTTTATTTGATTTGATACATGGATTTTAATTGTGATGATCAGCAAGATTGTGCTTGTGGGTCTTTTTCTTGGATGTTATAAACTGTTGTTGGTTGATTAGTTGCATGTTTTAAGCAAATTATGATCTACTCATTTATTTTAAAGAACTCAGGTGTATGGACTTTCCACTTTTATGTTACGTACTAGCTAGTTCTTCCATGGTAGTTATCTGGAAGGGATGCATTCTGTAAATCAAGTTGTTTGTGTTATGTACACTGCCTTGTCAGAAATATGAGCGATTTAGTTGAACTTGTCAGAAATCTGGGTGCTTGCCTTGCCTTTTTCTTTATGGTTTGTAATAACCTCTCTACATGCTCCCCTAAAAGTTCTTTTTGCACAGTGGTGATTGTTTTCATGGCAAATTGATTCTCTGTTCAGTTCAACTATGAGCTTATAAGAAATTGTTGTTTCTTTTTCACTTCTCTCTTTATGCATCCTACTTTTTAAACATGGTATTTTTTTAAAGTTATTTTGGTTTTATTTGATTTGATACATGGATTTTAATTGTGATGATCAGCAAGATTGTGCTTGTGGGTCTTTTTCTTGGATGTTATAAACTGTTGTTGGTTGATTAGTTGCATGTTTTAAGCAAATTATGATCTACTCATTTATTTTAAAGAACTCAGGTGTATGGACTTTCCACTTTTATGTTACGTACTAGCTAGTTCTTCCATGGTAGTTATCTGGAAGGGATGCATTCTGTAAATCAAGTTGTTTGTGTTATGTACACTGCCTTGTCAGAAATATGAGCGATTTAGTTGAACTTGTCAGAAATCTGGGTGCTTGCCTTGCCTTTTTCTTTATGGTTTGTAATAACCTCTCTACATGCTCCCCTAAAAGTCTTTTTGCACAGTGGTGATTGTTTTCATGGCAAATTGATTCTGTTCAGTTCAACTTTGAGCTTATAAGAAATTATTGTTTCTTTTTCGCTTCTCTCTTTATGCCTCCTACTTTTTTTGACAGGGTATTTCTTTACAGTTATTTTGGTTTTATCTGATTTGATACATGGATTTTAATTGTGATGACCAGCAAGATTGTGCTTGTGGGTCTTTTTCTTGAATGTTATAAACTGTTGGTTGATTAGTTGCATGTTTTAAGCAAATTATGATCTCATATATTTTAAAGAACTCAGGTGAATGGACTTTCCACTTTTATGTTACGTACTAACTAGTTCTTCCATGGTAGTTATCTTTGAGGGATGTATTCTGAAAATCAAGTTGTTTGTGTTATGTACACTGCCTTGTCAGGAATATGAGCGATTTAGTTGAACTTGTTTTCTCTTCTGACCATTCTGATATCGCGGTTGACATGTGTTCTGTTTGTGTGGGTTTTGCTAATTGAAAGTGGATTTTATGGTCGCATGGATGTTTTGGATCACCCCAACCCCGAACACTCTTTCTAGTTAAATTTATATGCAACTAACAACCTGATTACTGGAGACATGTATCTTTTGGTTGCTTGTTTTTTATGTGCTTGTCTATCTGCACCGTTTCTGGGGGTGCAAGTGATCTAACAAAATCAGAATTAAAAATCTGGTTGTGCAGGATGTTGTTTTATAAAATATGCAACCTTAGAAGAAGCCGATAGGGCTATTAGAGCCTTACACAATCAACATACTCTGCCTGGGGTGAGATCTTTTGCCCCCTTTTTATTTACGTATATATTCTGAAATGGTTTTACATTCTCTTACAACTGGAATTATTGTAAATTCTCACACATATTCACAGGGAGTGGGTCCTATCCAAGTCAGATATGCTGATGGGGAGCGAGAACGCCTTGGTAATTATTTTACATATTTGTAGGCTTTTGAAGCTTGATGTGTAATTTGTGGGAAGATGTGTCAACAAATGGTCTTTTTGGTTGTTACCTGCACTATTCTCGTTGAATTCTCAGCCTTAAGCATGTAATATCCATGTCACTCACTTCTACTTACACGTGGCTTTTGAATTTAGGTGTTGCATGCTGTTGTTTAAGTGATCCCTTATTTACCATGATTTTTTTTCTGATGCCCTTTAATTTCAGAATAGGAGTGTGTATCCCTCTGTTCATACTGTCATTGTTGTCAAATAGCACCTTTTCAAAAGCGCAGACATGTTTATGCACGTTGTCTCGCACTCTTGTGTGTTAAACAATCCAAGCATATTTGTGTCTATATTTGAATCCCTGTCTCATAGTTGAAACCTGAAACTCCAAAAGATTGAAGAAAATTATCTTTCAGTAGTAAATAATGCTAGTAGGTGCATGATTTGTTAGATTGATTGGAAACATTATGGTTTCCTGTGTTATTATTAGTGGGAGATAGATTTACTTCTTACTTAAGTTAGGTTTCAAATTGACAGACATCCCTAAATTTATCTGTGCCTTCTACTTTTGATGTTGTGGTGGATTTTTTGTGTGTTAGATTTTGTTCATTATGCATGATGGTTCATGCTTATGTTTTTTATCCTTGTAGTCTCTTATTTCTCCATGATAGATTCTCTTTTTCCTTGATGACAGGTGCAGTTGAGTACAAATTGTTTGTTGGATCGCTGAACAAACATGCTACTGAAATGGATGTTCAGGAAGTATGTCATACATATATTTCATTTGTATAATTATGTTGTCTATTTCTGAGGCTTTTGTTTTTCTGCTGCAGGATTTTTTTTCTAATAACCTTTCTAGGATCACCTTAATTGTTTTTTTCCCTTTTTGTTATGCAGAAATATACATTGACATTGTTTAACTAATTTTACTTATTTCTTCCATTTTAT
The DNA here is from genome assembly GCA_035048815.1 of Abelmoschus esculentus. Lineage (NCBI taxonomy): Eukaryota > Viridiplantae > Streptophyta > Magnoliopsida > Malvales > Malvaceae > Abelmoschus > Abelmoschus esculentus. Next base: position 4,839,118 of record JAUCBN010000021.1, read on the forward strand.
ACGTTTGACCCAAATGGTAATTTTTGTTACATTGACAGGTATTTTCTCAATTTGGCCGAGTTGAAGATGTTTACCTCATGCGTGATGAATTAAAGCAGAGTCGTGGTGTGTCCTTGAGTTCTATACTTACATGACCTTGGGTTGATGAATTGTTTCCATTCTTGTTTCTTTTGTTGCAGTACTTTATAAAAATTTATAAGGGATGTATGTTGATATACAAGCTGTGTAAAAAATTACACATTCCTTAAATTTGAATTCTAAATTACTGATCGTAAAATCTAAACTCTAACCTTGAACCTCTAAACTCTAAACCCTAAATCTAATGAACTTGTATAGACTAAAATTTACAAGCCTGTGTATCAAAGTTTTTTCTTTTTATAATTTATGTTCTATTCTTAGTTGTTTACATAAAATCACCTTCATTACATTTCCACCATCTTGTTATTGTTTTCATTTTGAAGGCTGTGGGTTTGTTAAATACTCCGATAGAGAAATGGCTTTAGCAGCTATAGATGCTCTGAATGGAATTTATACAATGAGAGTAAGCATCTATATTCTTCTCTTAATGTTCTGTTTACTGATTATTATTGAAGTACCAATTTGTTATTTATTTTCTACATTTTAGGGTTGTGATCAACCATTAACTGTCCGTTTTGCTGATCCTAAGAGGCCTCGCCAAGGAGCTGGAGACCCAAGGTTTTCCTTAAAAACATTTTATGCATTTCTTTATGTGTAAACTTGTATACTGATGTGAATAGGAGAGGGCTATGCCTTTGATGGTTTTCTATAGGTGTTTCTTTTTGATGATGGACATTTTTAACTTCCATTATGAATGAAAGTTGATTATGTATCTGTTTGTCCACTCATCTGTTGGCATGTTGCTTATGTTACACATTGATTAAATAAGTTGTACGATATTTTTTTTGATTTGCTTCCTTTCCAGGGGTGGTACTGCTGCATTAGGAGTTCCAGGTCTTGGTCCTCGTTTCCAAGCACCAAGGCCTAGGTACCCTAGCAAATTAAAATGCTTTCAGGCCTTAGCATATCTCTGTATATTGTTTTGCTGTATGCCTGAATTTCTGTGTTCATGTTATTCTTTACAGACCTGCAGGCAACTTTAATGACAAAATGGGTGATCATGTTCAACCCACTGCTTGGCACCCTATGAGTCCACATAATATGGGACCAACTTCTAATCCTGGCATTCGGAGTATGGGGAGCCAGTTGCTACCTAGGTCTGCTGACCCAGCAATATCTTCTAATCCAGTAAGAATAATACTTGTATGGCACATAGTTAATTTTTACAATGGAACACTGTTAAGCAGAAATATTTCTTCTTGATGGCATGTGGTATTGTGGCTAACATGATTTATGGATGTTAACAGTATACCTTTGGCTGTAAGAAACTCCCTTTAGGTTGGTTTCTAAATTTTTGTTTTTTATGGTTAAGGTTGTTAATTTTTTCTCTTTCAATCAGATCAAAGAATCATTTATTAAAAAATGCAAATAACCTAGTTAGATGAACTGAGAGTTAAATGCTCTCAATTGGAGCCTGGAAGCTATGAATTGGTGGTCTTACTCAATTTCATCTTTTTCCTTTTGCCGGCCCTTCTGATGGTTCTCTTCATTTACTCCAGTATGGGTTTCTGAGAATTGCACGTGTTTTTGATGCTTTTGCAGTCTTAATGTTTCATTTTGGATTGAATTAGGTTTGTTTCATTTCAGAGATTTAATCAACCTTCAACACAAGTTCCAATCGGTAATAATCAGATTTCACCTTTACAGAAGGCCCTTGATTCACCTCAGAATCAACCTCCTTTTCAACTGCACCCTTCAGCACCTGTATCATACTCGCAGACACAAACAGTTCATGTTGGCCAATTTCAAGTTCCTCATACTGCTAGTCATATTCCATTCAGTCAGCCACATCCTTCACAACATTTAGTTGGTTTGAGCAGCCAGTTGCCTGTGTCTCAGCCACAGGTTCAGCAGAATGCTTTGTCTGCTGCATACCTACCACCTAGTTCTGTGGCCACTGCTCCAAATCAACAACAGTTGCCTGTTCCTGCCCAGCAGCAACTGCTTCAACCACTTCAGCAGTCTCCTTCTCAGCTAGCGCAGATGTTGTCTAAGCAAACACAAACTCTGCAAGCAAGTTTTCAATCATCTCAACAGGCATTTTCTGAGCTGCAACAACAATTACAGCTGATGCAGCCTTCAAATCAAAATATGACATTGCAGCAGAATTCACAGGCTCCTAAACAGCAGGTATGTTGGGTATATGATGATCAGGTTCACATAGGAAGGGTATAATGCAAATGTAAATTGAGGCAATGAGGCTTACCTCATCAAATCTTTAGGGGGGAAAAGGTTAATGTCATAATTTCAGCTCAAAGAATTCTTAGGAAAAAGTTATTTTTCTAAAAATCTTCTTCTGCAATAAAAAAATAATTATTTTAAGTAGTAACTCTAACTTTTTCCAAAAATCTTCTGCAATAAAAAATTAATTATTTTAAGTAGTAACTCTCTTCGATGTGTATCTGACATCTTGATGTCAATGTCTTTCACATCATCATTTCCTGAACCATTATCTTCCCATCTTAAATCATGCTAGTTGCTGAAAGATTTATTTTTATGGACTGCAACTGTAATCTGAAGATTTTGTTTGGTGCACTGTCAGTGGGCTGGGTTGACACCACAGACTGTCGGCAGCGGTCTTGCTAATACTCTCGGTACAGATGTTTCTTCATCTGCCTCTAATGCACCTGTTAGGGGACTTAGGGCACCGGCAGTAGCTTCTGTAGAATGTCATTGGACAGAGCATACTTCACCTGATGGATTCAAATACTACCATAACAGTCTCACGCGTGAAAGCAAGGTGAGACAGTTATTTGATCTCCAGCTTACTCTTGGGGAGTTTTTTTAATTAATTAATTACTTTGCTCTGATGATTTTTTTTTTCTGTATCTATATGCACAGTGGGAGAAGCCTGAAGAATTAACTTTGTTTGAACAACATCAGCTACAACAGAAGCCATTGGGTCAACAACCTCAAACTCAGTCACACCCTGCTCAGCACGCTTCACAACAAGCTCAGTTTCAAACACAGATTCACCATCATCCACAGTTACAGAAGCATATGTATCCTGCATCGGTTGGTTATCAACTTTATTAATTGGGTTTTATTGTGTTAGATATTTTTGCTTTTTGTTGTGTTAGATATTTAGTAGTGGAAATGCTAACTCTGCTTTGTGGAAATCCAGTATTCCCTTTCTGGAGCTAGAAATCCACAAAATGCACAGGTAACTTCATGTTAACAGCTCGGCCACATAAAAAAGAAAACCTCAAGAAAGCATGTAAATCAACACTGTCCAAATTTTTTGTCAAATAATTTCACAATAAAATTGCTGTTTTATTTCTTTTTTGGCAAACCCTTCTTTACAGCTATTAGTGTTGTAATGTATTCTTGTTTCCACTCTTTAGGAATTCATTGACTCAACGATCTCATTTTGTTTTGGATCTTTTGATGCTACTAGGAACTTGGTTATGGACAAGTACCAGTGGCACCATCACCCAATGATCCATCACGATTCCAACAGGTATCAGGTGTAGTAAGTTCCATACTCTGTCTTGTTAGACAACACTATTCATTTCTTTGGTGGATTTGCTGCAGGGGCTTCAGATGGTGCAGGATTTATCACGGAAGAATAAGTCATAAGGTATTAATTGTACTTGCTATTTGGTTAACATTTTCCTTTTCTTCTGCTTGTTCATTTAGAATAGAAAGTAAAATTTGAGAAATGGAAATTTAAAATGTTAAACACCAACAAATATTTTAGGCTGGGATGGAATTATTTTGTGGGAGGGTCCCACAAATTTTCTTGTTCAGTTATATTTTAGGTCCGACTGTCCGTACTAGTTTTAAATTCAGTCAAATTAAGCCCCTCTTTTTTGTTTAAATATTTCTTGGATCCTTGTCTGTCTCAAAGTGAAGCAATCCCCCCCCCCCCCCCCCCATGTTCCATCATATTTCTGTCAATGTGGTTAGGCTGTTGTCGATCACAAGTTCAAACTATTGTATTGTATGCTTCATGCATCATTCATTTTATTAAGATGGTCCTTATACCATGTTTTTTTTTTCATGGATTTAGTTGCTATACTAACATTTGATTATTGTACTATACTTTCCGAAATATGTTTTTTCAGTTCTGAGGTCAATCTTTCTTTTGTTAATTCCATCACTCAATTTGATGTGGTTTATAATTTAACCATGTGGTGATACAGTTTGACAAATATTATATCTTTTCCTCCTTCTGTTGTCAACTTTTTAAATGGCAAAAACTTGTGTTACAAAAAACACCACAAAGATGTATATATCAAATTATTTAATGTAATTAACAGAAAAAAGTTGATCTCAGTATTGGATATATACATTTTTGAGACGTAGATATAGATGATGAAATTATAGTCCGCGGACTAATCCCAACGAAAAGAAACCCTGCATTACCTTGTATAGATTTGAACTTGTATTAATGTTTGCCTTAATGGGACTGTACTTTCCATCTGCAGGGACTTGAAATCGGAAGTTGAGGAGAGTCTGCGCATGTGAACAAAATCTTGTGGTTGACGGTGACAAATCTAGTTATGGGCATGCCATGCATGCAGCACCTGATTTAAAACTAAAATGGCATCCAGATGAGAGATGTGTACTAGTAGCTAAAATACATGTACCAGTTACCTCCTTGTCATAGTTTAGTGTGGAAACCATTGCCTGCTTCCTGCTGTTATTGCCCTTTTGAACTTGTGGCATTGATGTAAGTCGGGGCAATGGAAGCCATCGTTATTTGTGTAACATAGTAATATTAGTTCCCAGATATGCAGAAAAAGAGCTTTCGATTATGCTCTTAAATGTCGAAAACTGTTATGAATTGGATTTTGTAGGGTTTCAATCCGAAGTCTTACTTTTGTCACGGTGAAGAAGGGCAACATGTAAGACTTACAATTGTGTTGTTGGTTGTTTCTCAACTCATGGTTCTAATTTAGGTTCTCTTTAGAAGTGCTTGTGATATTCTATTGTTTGATTGGGGTCCGTTCGCTTTAAAGGTTGCATCAGAAGGGTTCATTCTTTTTTGATTATTTTGTTCTTGAGCAATGAGGGGATCAATTACTTGCACGAGAGAAGTTACAGTGCATGATCGGTACGTCATGGTTATGTAAAGAGTATCTCTTGGACAAATCAACCTTCATTACATCCTTGATGATTTATTTTAGATACGAAGTCTCATTAATGATTAGGTAATTTCTACAACGAATATTATATTCTGCAGGGTCTAATGAATACAAGGTGTTAACCTTTTTACTCTTGGTATGAGCGTGATATAAGACTTCAACCCTAAATCATCCCTAAAACATATCAGCATTATTGGCTAGTGGGATCTAGATGTATGAGCATTGAGGCCAATATAATATCTCTTTATTATGAGTTTCTAGGATGGTTTTGGTCAGAAGGTCCCATATAGCACTCATGCCGAAAGTCGGAGGTTAGCACCTGACATTCGCTAGTTCCTGTAGAATTTTATATTTGACGGAAATGTTGTCTGATGGTTAATAAGACAACGTTTTCAAAATAAATTTATGACAAAAGATGTATTGAAGATTGACTTATCTAAGATGTGTTCCTTTTAAAGTATTGTACGTGTCGGTTTAAGCCTAAATGTATGATTGTGACACTGTCAAATCAATTCAGTTTAGAAGATTTTATACTTAATTAAAATGGTATCGTTTTAGCGTCGTGTCAAAAAAGAAATACATTTTAGAAGGGTTAAATTTGGATTCGCACCCTAGTTTTTAGAAGCTTCCATAATTGGCCCTTAATTTGCTTTGTTGTTTAATTTGGACACCTATTTGTTATAATTGAATCTTAAAATTTATAATCGATCCAATTTAGACCCAAAATTAATAATATCAGTTTTAAATTTTGTTCTGTTTCAATTTTGTTTTTTTTAATTAAATTAATTTTAAATGTAATTTAATTATCATTTATATATTTTAATTAAACCATATAATATTAATTGAAAGTAGTTAAATTATCTAATTAAACTTAATTAGGTTGAAGCCATAATTTCAAGATGCTTTAGTAGGCCTTAATAATTTAATTAAGAAGCTAATTTCAAGAAATTAATGAATGTTAAATATGAGAATTTATTTTTAAATGATGTTAAATAGAGATTAATTAATTAGAGTAATGAATTTAATAGAGAATATTATCCAAAGGTTGAGGCTTAATATGGATGACTGTAAGAAAACTGAGTATTATCTTATACAAGCTTTAAAGTTCGATATTCGTATATTAAATAATATAAATTTAATTAGAGTCTTTTAGGTTAGTAGTTAAATTAGCCAAGATTATTTTCTACCATATATTAAAAACCTTTTATGTGGGAGATGTATTTTAGAATATAAATAGAGATGTCTTGAGTGTATCGGTGTATTTTCAATTTAATTTTGAGGTAAAAATATATTTCCTTTAGAAAGGAATATTTTCATTGAAAGTATAAACCTAATTAATAATTAGTGACTAAATAAAATTTAAATTGTTATTTTAAAATGTTAAAATATCACACAAAATTAAAAGTATTAATATCAAACGTTTACGAGGTTTTAATTTTTTGCATACATAATCGAATCTGGAACCTAAAGTTTTAAATAATGAATCTCTAGTTGTTTATATGGTGTTCGGTCTATTAAAATGATCAATGACAATTCTAATTATTTTTTAAAAGTTAAATTTAAAAAAAATTCAAATTAAAGTCAAAATTCTATTTTAAAGATTAATTCTCAAGCTATTTTTAAGTTGAATTTAAAAATGATTCTTACAATTTGACGACTCTATTAGGGATTGAACTTTAAGAGTTAAACCAAATTAATTTTGTGTGGTATTTTGAATTTAATTTCTTCATTAATTATTGTACGAGTTTGTAGGAACAATAAAAATATAGTTTTATTTATGTGAATTGTTGTTCATGCATAAGCCTTCTACCTAAACGTTCTCTTCTAGATGGGAGCGGGACAAGATTATTAGGGATGTAAAAAGTTGATCCGACCTGAAAACTTATCTGAAACCTGTTTAAGTCAGAACTTGGTTTGACGCGGGGATGTAATGGCCCAAACTTGATTTGTATCCGACTGTTGTTGACCTGAATCCGAGTTGGACCTGTTACTGTAGTAATCAAACTCGAACTATATTCGATCAAGAATGACCCGATCCCGATTTCAACCTGTTATTGTGGACCTGAAACCCGACCTATATCCGACTGAAATGAACCCGAACTCGAGTCTGACTTGGTAGATAACCGATATTACCTGACTGAATTGACCCGAGACCTGTTTTAAATCCGGCCTATTTTAATCCCAACATGATAAATGACCTGACCTGTTATTAACCTGAACTAATATGTACATAATATTTATATAAATAATACTTGTAACATACTTATATTATATTTTTAATATCAACATAAATACGTAATAATTTATATAACATACTTATATTTCTATTTTTTACTAATTTACTTATTACAGATATGTAATAATCTTATATATAAAATATTTGTTAATTTTAAATTATATAATAAACTTATCTTATATTACTCTTACATTTGAAGGGAAAGGAAAAAAAATAAAATTTTAGAGGAAAATAAATCACCAATTTTTTAAATTTTGGATTAAATTACTTTTAGTATAAAAATTTTGGAGGAAAAAAGGTTAGGAAATTAAAAATAAACTTTTGTTATTATATAAAAATAAGAAAATACAAAATTTTGAAGAAAATTATAATAATGAAATTTAGAGGAATATTATTATTCTTTAAGTATACAATTAAAGTATATATTATTACTATATATTATATACTAAAATATATATTAGAAGAATTTTAATATATTAAAGTATATATTATATTTAAGTATATATTATTATTATATATTATACACATATACATTAATATGTATGTATTATATATATTAGTGGTCAATGATGTTTATCCTGCTCTATCTTGTATGAGTTTGAATCCCTATATGAAAAAAAATTTAATCTCTTTACTTAATAAAAAATATACATATTAAAATATGTATTTTAATGTATACATATTTAAGTTCTAAAAATTAAAAAGTGAGAAAGAAAATAATTTTTAATCGAAGGGTAAGAAATAACAAAAAAAATATCTTTTGATTTGGATTCCAACAATCACCGATGAGAGTGAATGACGGCGGATGATGGTATATGCGTGTGTTGAAATAGGAAAGTGTATAAAATATAAAAGTTGAAAAGAATGAAATTTGGTGAAAAATGTTCACCATTTTTTTCATTGATGCAAAATATGAAAGTTGAATTTGGATAGGAAAGTGTATAAAATATAAAAGTTGAAAAGAATGAAATTTGGTGAAAAAATGTTCACCATTTTTTTCATTGATGCAAAATATGAAAGTTGAATTTGGTGGGAAAGTGTCCGCCATATTTTTTCATTGAAGCAACACTAAAATTGAATTTGCTGAAAAAGTGTCCACCATCTAATATATATATATATATACATATATATAACATATATAAAAGTATATATTAATTTATATTATAATTTATATAGTATATAAATATACATATATTAATATTTACATATAATGTATATTATATGCACATATATAATGTATTATATATATACATACATACTTATATTATATATATAAATGTATTATACTTATATATTATAGATTATAATACATACATTGTACATACATTAATAAATTATTATACATAATACCTACCTACATACTTATATATTATATACTTATAATATATTAATATATATTAATGTATTATACATATACATACATATTTATACATTCTATATATAGAATATATAGTATATATATACATGTACTAAATACTAATACATATTAACGCATATTAATATATATATATCTATATAACATATTAACATACATAATACACACACTCACACACATATATATATATATATATATATATATATATATATGCATGTACTAATACTATATACTAATACATAAATTAAAAATTAATATACATGTTAACACTTAACATGTATGATATATGTATAATATATTATATCTATACATATAACATACATATATATAATACATATACATATAAGATACATAATACATATATATTAATATATAAATATACTATATACTAATGTATATATATTCATATATATACATATATCCATATACTATATACTAATTATTATATACAATTATACATATACATATGTTATATATACATAGTATATAATATACATTTATTAATTACTATATATACATATACTTATACATATATATATATATATGTTATGTATACATAGTATATAATATTTATAGAGATATCGGTTTGAGAGTTAATCAAATAGACAATGATCATAACGACTGAATAGTTTGATAGACAAGCGAAAGACAATCTATTGGTGTTTACCTGATTTGAGATAACTCAATATACGTAGGGTGATAGTATGTAACACCCGACCCGGATGTCACAATGGGCCTCCGGCCCAAAATCCATATTTCAAAATTTCGTTTTAAAAGCCCAATAATAAAAATCATGTAAGTCCAAAACCAAGTTCATAATCCAATTAAATAAAAACAAGCCCAAAATAATTCAAAGTAAATCGGAGCTCCAAAATATATTACAAACTATTTTAAAACATTCGACCCAAATAAAATAACAGAGTTACAAATACATATAGGGTTCAACATAGTACTAAGCCCACTACATCTAATAACTATACTCTGACAACACGGTCGATGCTGAAAGTCCAAACCTTGATGGTGCTCCACGAATCCCGCTCCACCTAACCTACACACGAAAACAGATTTCGAACGCTGAGCCACACAAGCTCAGTGGATACGCCAAACTCGGCCAACATCATGCATATCAAAGCAGTAAAGCATGGCATATAAATCACATGCATGATATGAAGGTCTAGCATGCTTGCCTACACATGGCATAAATGAGATGTATAATAACGCACACAGCATATACAAATCAACCAAGACACACGAGGTAGTGAGGCCCGTGTCCACACAGCATCGGAATCCCATACTCAAGGATGAGGCCCGCGTCCAGACAGCATTGGGATCCTCCAAATCCCATACTCGGAATGTCACATCAAGTATCTTCGAGTGAGGCCCGCGTCCATACAGCATCGAGATCCTACACTCGGGATAGTCGTCAAATCATCATCCAGAATGTTACATCGGATGGCCTTCGACGTGTTGCAATACTTATAGATATCCGGATTCCAACATACAAAGACTCGACCACACAAACGATCCACCTAGGATCTCATCACAACAAGATATATTAAAGTCTTATCTCAATTGGTTTTTCGGAGTTATAACCTCAACTTAGTCCGACAATTCATTTCATAGCTTTTAGATTAAAGTAATTATTTATTAAGGTCACCAAGCCCCAAAACTTTATTCAACGTACCCGAAATACACAGGGGTATCAATATCCTTAAGTAGGGTATCGGAACACCCTGTATTGATACCCACCCAAAGAGGGTATCGAAACACACAGGTATCAATACCAGTATCGATACCACTAGACCAAAGTCAAAGTCAACAAAAAGGGGGAAAGACTGTTTCGATACACGTATCGATGCAAAAAGTTTCTGGAACCCTTGGTATCGAAATAACGTTCGATACCCCTGAACAATGAGCCAAAATATACTCACTGGTATCGATATCGGTAGCCCGAGTATCGATACCCCCTGCACTAAGGACGGTTTTACACATCGAAAAAAATTAGATTTTCAGCCCCAAACTCAACCCAATCGATCCTAAAGTGTTCCTACTCAATATTAATGATGTTTAAAGTATTTTAACACCAATTTCCAGTCTTTTAACTCATTAGCACAAATTCCACCATTAAAGCATCCAAAGCTTAAAACCAAACAATCATTCCCAGAATTTACATGTAATGTAATCTACCATGAAATGCATGAAGTTTAGAAGAGTTGGGAGTACCAACCTCTTAGCAAAACAGCAGCAAAACGTCCTCTAACCACTCTTCAAGCTTTCTCCTTGCCACTCCTATAGGAAGAAGCTCCAACCTCCTTTTCTACAAGAAGGGTTAAAACCATCCATTAAACTAAGCTTAGGAAGGTATCTAAAGCTGAAAACTTGCTCAAAAACGAAGAAAGAACTCTTCAAAACTCAAAAGTCGGATTGGACCCTAAACCCTCCTCAAAATCTTACCTTCACCAAAACAGCACTTGTTTACCTCTTTGGATAGATCTTAAACACCTCTACAACACCTTCTCTTGCACCAAAACGTGATTACCACACAAAACACTAAAGATCATACCTTTGCTCTTGAGATGAGATGGGAAAAAGATGAAGAACAAGAGAAGAAAGGGGGAGTGACTTTACACTCTGATTTTCTTGCAGAGAAAATCAATTCCCACCCCCAAAACTCAACTTTCATCCAAAAAGGCAATTACAAGAATGGCCCCAACTCAACTCCTAAAACCCAACAACACTCAGGCCCAACAAGCCTATGGCCCAACAAGGCCCAAACTACACAAACCCGAGCCTAAACCCGAGGCCTAACATAACGGGTTAACCCGACACACTAAACCGAGAGTTTGGGTCGTTACAACTCTCCCCTCCTTAAAGAAAATTTCGTCCTTGAAATTTACCTGTCAAGAAGAGGTGAGGATACTGAGCTCTCATGTCCTTCTTCGCCTCCCACGTGGCCTCTTCGATCCCATGATTCCTCCACAGCATTTTTACCAAAGGTATACTCTTGTTCCTAAGCTCTTTGACTCCTCTATCCACGATTCCGATGGGTCTTTCCTCGTAAGTCAAATCCATATTGACTTCGATTTCCTCAAGCTGAACAACATGTGAGGGATTGGAACGGTAGCGTCTCAACATTGACACGTGGAACACATCGTGTATACGTGCCAACTCCGGAGGCAAAGCTAGCCGATAAGCCACCGGTCCAACCCTCTGAAGTACCTCATACGGCCCGATATACCTTGGGCTTAACTTCCCTTTCCGACTAAACCGGATGATACCCTTCCATGGAGATACCTTGAGAAACACTTTTTCACCAAGCTCATACTCGATGTGCTTACGCTTCTTATCCGCATAAGCTTTCTGTCTGTTAAAAGCCGCCTGCAACCTCTCTTTGATGATCTGGACCTTCTCTTCTGTTTCCTTAACAAGTTCCGAACCCACTATCTTCCTCTCGTTGAGCTCTGTCCAACACAAAGGTGTCCTACACCTGCGCCCGTACAAGGCCTCAAAAGGAGCCATCCTGATGCTCGACTGATAATTGTTGTTGTAAGTAAACTCTACCAAAGGTAACTGCTTCTCCCAACTGCGAGAAAAGTCTACCGCACAACACCGAAGCATATCCTCCAAGATCTGGATAACTCTCTCAGACTGTCCGTCGGTCTGAGGGTGAAAAGCTGTACTGAAGTGCAACTTGGTGTCTAAAGCCTCGTGGATAGACCTCCACAACCTCGCTGTGAACCTCGGATCTCTATCCGATATGATCGATGAAGGTACACCATGCAACCTCATGATCTCCTTGATGTACAACTGAGCCAACTTTTCCAAGCTAAAGTCCATCCTCACGGGTAAGAAGTGAGCTTACTTGGTTAACCGATCAACTATGACCCATATAGCATCATGTTTCCTCAACGTCATCGGTAACCCGGTGACAAAGTCCATGGTCACACGATCCCACTTCCATTGTGGAATCTGGATAGGCTGAAGCAAACCTGAAGGAACCTGATGTTCCGCTTTCACCTGCTGACATGCCAAACACTTAGTCACAAACTCAGACACATCTCTCTTCATGCACGACCACCAAAAGAAAGGAAGAAGATCCTGGTACATCTTGTTACTACCCGGATGAACAAAAAACGGACTACGGTGAGCTTCCCTCAAGATACGATCTCTCAGATCCTCCAAAGTGGGAACACACAACCGACCCTGAAAGTACAAGAACTTACCATCTCGCACCTCAAAGTCTGACGACTCACCCCTCTGAACAACCTCTAACTGAGCCACCAACTCCTCGTCTAACACTTGTGTCCTCTTTATCTCCTGAACAAGCATGGGCTCCACACGCAACTCAGCTAAAAGACCTCCATCATCGGTCATCCTCAACCGAGCAAACAAATCCCTCAAGTCCGCATGGACTTCCTACTCAAGGCATCAGCGACCACATTCGCCTTGCCGGGATGATACTCTATGACACAGTCATAGTCCTTTAGCAACTCTATCCACCGACGTTGTCTCAGATTCAACTCTCTCTGGGTAAGCAGATATTTCAAACTCTTGTGGTCGGTGTAGATGTAGCATTTCTCCCCATAGAGATAATGCCTTCATATCTTCAAAGCGAAGATAACTGCTGCAAGCTCAAGATCATGTGGAGGATAGTTCCTCTCATGGGGTTTCAACTGCCTCGAGGCGTAAGCAACCACCTTACCCTCTTGCATGAGCACACAACCTAACCCATTCAAGGAAGCATCACTAAACACCACATAATCTTTTCCCGATTCCGGTTGTGTCAAGACCGGTACCTATGTCAGGTAAGCTTTCAACTGCTCAAAACTCTGTTGTCTTCTTTCGTTCCATACAAACGGAACTCCTTTCTGAAGCAACTTGGTCAAAGGTGCTGCTATGGTCGAAAAACCCTTAACGAACCTCCTGTAGTATCCTGTAAGTCCAAGAAAGCTACAGACTTCCGATACATTCCTTGGTGGTTTTCATTCCACCACAGCTTGTATCTTCTGGGGATCTACTCGGATCCCATCCGCTGCGACTATGTGGCCAAAAAACGCCACCTCAGACAACCAAAACTCGCACTTACTGAACTTGGCGTACAAACGCCTATCTCCCAACACCTGAAGGACAACTCTAAGGTGATAAGCATGCTCCTCCTCTGAGCGTGAATACACCAAGATATCTTCGATGAACACAACCACAAACTGATCTAGATACGGCTGAAAGATCCGATTCATCAAGTCCATAAAAGCTGCGGGTGTATTCGTGAGCCCAAACGGCATCACGAGGAACTCATAGTGTCCATACCGCGTCCTAAAAGCGGTCTTCTGAACATCCTCATCCACTACCTTTAACTGATAGTACCCCAACCTCAAGTCTATCTTAGAAAACACACGGGCACCCCTCAACTGATCAAAGAGATCATCGATCCTAGGTAAAGGATAACGATTCTTGATCGTAACCTTATTGAGCTGACGGTAGTCGATGCACATCCTCATCGATCCATCCTTCTTCTTAACAAACAAAACCGGTGCTCCCCACGGTGACACACTCAGTCTGATAAAACCTCTCTCAAGCAACTCCTAGATCTGCTGTTTTAACTCTCTCATCTCTGTCGGTGCTATACAGTAAGGTGCTATAGACACCGGTGCCGTACCGGGCAACACCTCTATCCGGAACTCCAACTCACGATGGGGGGGTAAACCAGGTTACTCCTCCGGAAAAACATCAGGATACTCGCAGACTGTCCTCAAGTTCTCTAAAGCTGGGCTGCCAACACTCACATCCACCATGTGAGCTAAGAAAACCTCACAACCTTGCTGGATCAACCTCTGAGCTGTCAACGCTGACACCACATTCAGTAAACACGGGTTTCTTTCACCCGTCACAACAAGCTTAGAACCATCTGCTACTCTAAGCTTCAAACTCTTGGATCTGTACCCCAATCTAGCATCGTGTTCAAACAACCAATCCATCCCTAGGATTACGTCGAACTCCTGAAATGGCAAGACCATAAGATCGGCCGGGAAGATAGATCCTTGCACCTCGATCGGACACCTCCGATACACTTTATCCACCAACACATCCAACCCCAAAGGTCTTGTCACACGGACCCCTATCTCAAGATCCTCCGCTGGTAACCCCCACTACTGAGATATCCCACTACGGATATACGAGTGGGTAGACCCTGAGTCCACAAGAGCAACTATAGGTACAGAAAACAAACTGAACGTACCTAAGATCACGTCGGTAGCTGCACAGTCCTCCTGTGCCCTCACAGCATACTGTCTCGCCGATGCTCTGGCGGTGGACTGAAAGGTACCTCCTGATGCATGACTAGCTCCACCACGCGAAAACCCACGGCCCCTCTGATCCTGAAACACAGTCTTCTGAGCCTGACCCGGTTATGACGTCACAACCTCAGGGCAATCCCTCACAAAGTGCTCCGAAAACCCACACTGAAAGCAAACTCTAGCATTGCCCCAATACGGACCTCGATGGTTCCGGCCACACTGATTACAGACCTGAACACTGACACTCCTTTGTAAACTCTCGGGACCTCCAGTAGAAGAAGACACAGACTGTCTCCTACGTCCCACTGACTCTGACCTCTGGTCTAACCTCGAACTCTGGTTAGATGCTCCTCTGTTCTGGTTCCAACGGTTCCTACTCCTACCAGAGTAGGACTGAGAGTTACCCGTACGACTCTGACTGGCTCCACCGGAGACTCCCTGGCCAACAGACGACCCATAGGTCAAACCCTAAACCTGCTCCAACGACTTAGCACTAGCAACCAACTCTGAAAACACTGTAGGTGGTCTAGCAGTAAGATAAGTCTAGATCTCCTTCCTCATACCTCTCAAGAACCTCTTGCATCTCATCTTCTCGGTGGCAACAAGCTCCGGGGCATACCGACTCAACTAAAGGAACTCCTGCTCATAAGCGAAGATCGAACGGTTCCCCTGAACCAGATGGGTAAATCGCTCCCTCAAGGTGTCTATGTGAGTCTCACCCACGTACTTGCTCTCGAACTCCTCAAGAAAGTCCTCCCACTTAGGACGATGAGGATACCAACCCTGCTCGACAGTCTCCCACCACTTTCTTGCGTTGCCCTTGAGAAGAGACAACACACACGATAGCTTATCCTTTGACCTCAGTCGCATCTGTCTCATGATCCACCTTGTGTCATGCAACCACTGATCCGCCTGTACGGGGTTATCTTGTCCCGTACCAAAGAAGTCGACAGCACCCTGCCTCCGTACCCTCTCAATCGGTGCCTCTCGAGGTGTAGAAGACGGCCTCGGTATAGCTCTCACGATCCTACGCAGAGTATGGTTCAACTGAGCAAAGTAGTTGGCCCCTTGACCAACTGCGTCATCCGATGACACCTCCTCATCGGGCTCATACTCATAATCGGAGTCTCCTCCTCGAGAACCCCGGCTCTCCTCCTGATCTCTCACGCGTCTAGGTATGCTGCACAACAACCACAAACGGGATTACACCATCGAATTTTTCAGCTTTAAAAGAAGTACTATATCGACTCGTGGGCTAGTACTAGTCTAACACCTATATAACACACTAGACTCCCCCGCGGACTCCTAGAACCGACTCAACCTGGGCTCTGATACCACTAAATGTAACACCCAACCCGAATGTCACAATGGGCCTCCGGCCCAAAACCCATATTTCAAAATTTCGTTTTAAAAGCCCAATAATAAAAATCATGTAAGTCCAAAACCAAGTTCATAATCCAATTAAATAAAAACAAGACCAAGATAATTCAAAGTAAATCGGAGCTCCAAAATATATTACAGACTATTTTAAAACATTCGACCCAAATAAAATAATAGAGTTACAAATACATATAGGGTTCAACATAGTACTAAGCCCACTACATCTAATAACTGTACTCTAACAACACGGTCGATGCTGAAAGTCCAAACCTTGATGGTGCTCCACGAATCTCGCTCCACCTAACCTACACACGAAAACAGATTTCGAACACTGAGCCACACAAGCTCAGTGGATACGCCAAACTCGACCAACATCATGCATATCAAAGCAGTAAAGCATGACATATAAATCACATGCATGATATGAAGGTCTAGCATGCTTGCCTACACATGGCATAAATGAGATGTATAATAACGCACACAACATATACAAATCAACCAAGACACACGAGGCATTGGGATCCTGCACTACGGGTAGGGCCCACGTCCACACAACATCGGAATCCCATACTCAAGGATGAGGCCCGCGTCCAGACAGTATCGGGATCCTCTAAATCCCATACTCGGAATGTCACATCAAGTATCTTCGAGTGAGGCCCGCGTCCACACAGCATCGGGATCTTACACTCGGGATAGTCGTCAAATCATCATCCGAAATGTTACATCGGATGGCCTTCGACGTGTTGCAACACTTATGGATATCTGGATTCCAACATACAAAGACTCGACCACATAAACGATCTACCTAGGATCTCATCACAACAAGATATATTAAAGTCTTATCTCAATTGGTTTTTCGGAGTTATAACCTCAACTTAGTCCAACAATTCATTTCATAGCTTTTAGATTAAAGTACTTATTTATTAAGGTCACCGAGCCCCAAAACTTTATTCAACTTACCCAAAATACACAGGGGTATCGATACCCTTAAGTAGGGTATCAGAATACCCTGTATCGATACCCACCCAAAGAGGGTATCGAAATACACAGGTATCGATACTAGTATCGATACCACTAGACCAAAGTCAAAGTCAACAAAAAGGGGGAAAGACTGTTTCGATACACGTATCGATGCAAAAAGTTTCTGGAACCCTTGGTATCGAAACAAGGTTCGATACCCCTGAATAACGAGCCAAAATATACTCACTGGTATCGATACCGGTAGCCCGAGTATCGATACCCCCTGCACTAAGGACGGTTTTACACATCGAAAAAAATTAGATTTTCAGCCCCAAACTCAACCCAATCGATCCTAAAGTGTTCCTACTCAATATTAATGATGTTTAAAGTATTTTAACACCAATTTCCAGTCTTTTAATTCATTAGCACAAATTCCACCACTAAAGCATCCAAAGCTTAAAACCAAACAATCATTCCCAGAATTTACATGTAATGCAATCTACCATGAAATGCATGAAGTTTAGAAGAGTTGGGAGTACCAACCTCTTAGCAAAACAGCAGCAAAACGTCTTCTAACCACTCTTCAAGCTTTCTTCTTGCCACTCCTATGGGAAGAAGCTCCAACCTCTTTTTCTACAAGAAGGGTTAAAACCATTCATTAAACTAAGCTTAGGAAGGTATCTAAAGCTGAAAACTTGCTCAAAAACGAAGAAAGAACTCTTCAAAACTCAAAAGTCGGATTGGACCCTAAACCCTCCTCAAAACCTTACCTCCACCAAAGCAACACTTGTTTACCTCTTTGGATAGATCTTAAACACCTCTACAACACCTTCTCTTGCACCAAAACGTGATTATCACACTAAACACTAAAGATCATACCTTTGCTCTTGAGATGAGATGGGAAAAAGATGAAGAATAAGAGAAGAAAGGGGGGGTGACTTCACACTCTGATTTTCTTGCAGAGAAAATCAATTCCCACCCCCAAAACTCAACTTTCATCCAAAAAGGCAATTACAAGAATGCCCCAACTCAACTCCTAAAACCCAACAACACTCAGGCCCAACAAGCCTATGGCCCAACAAGGCCCAAACTACACAAACCCGAGCCTAAACCCGAGGCCCAACATAACGGGTTAACTCGATACACTAAACTGAGAGTTCGGGTCGTTACATAGTATCCGCGGGTATCATGTTCCATTAAAGCAAGGATATACTAGGATAAACTCTAAGCATCATGAGTGTTTACTGAAACTAAAAATGGTTTAGTATCAATAGGATGACGACATGAAAGAGAGTTTCCAACAAGAATTCAAGGAGATTACATTACCGTTAAGTGTCCAAATAAACCAAGGATTGATTAGGACTATGGTAAAGTTTTAGAACCCATTCTATAATTATTTTACTTTGGGGAGTGTAAATATGAATAATAGAGAAGTATGAAGTGCTATTACATTTCCTTGGGATCCAAAGAAATAAAAATTTATACTTACCCTAATAATGTCACGAGTTTTAAGAAAAAGTTAAAAGATGTTGCCGAGATGAATGAATGAGGCTTGGTTCAATAAAAAGTTAGATAAAAAATAATTAGTGTATAAATTGAAAGTTGGTTCGAGAATTTATTCAAAGAAGAGAGGATCCAATCATAAAAAAAGTTTATATGCTTTCTACATCTATGAATTGGTGTTATTTTCGAAGATCTTAGACTAAATTAATTCGTAAGATATTCAAAATTTTGAAAAATGATGTTAACCTAGTACTAGAAAAACTAGCATAGACATTTAGGTCATTGTCTACATGTCGAAAAGTCGAAGAAGAAAGATTTTGTGTTTGTGAATAATTGCTCGAAATCTATTGTTGGGTATGACAGATCCTGACTCCTCCGAATTTATCTTAGCATAATTTTTAGCCTTGACAAATATGGTTAAAGATTTTCACAAACCAAGCCATGTTCGAGAAGTGAAAGCAATTATGTTTTTTTTGCAAAATATGTGGTGACAACCACAACTCGAACGACTACCGCAAAACCCAAAATCCTTCTTCTATGTTGGAAATTTCAATAGGAACAATTGTCTAACAACTATAATCCATCATGGAGGAAGCACCCAAATTTCTCATGGAGTAACCCCAACAATGCACTAAACTCGCAACATCAACCTATGCAAAATACTAGATTCTAGTAGAATAATAGAATGAATTAATAGCAGATATCGCAGCAAGCACTACCGCCGCCGCAGTAGACAACTGTCCAAACCTTGGAAAACACACTGCAGACATTCATGGCTCAAACGGGTGCTTATATAGCAAACACTAATAAATTCATCCAGAAAGACGACACTTTCATGGACAGAGCCAAGATGAGAATACAAAACAATGAAGCTACACTAAAAACGCTGGAAGTTACAGTAGGACAGATGGCACAATAGATGAAAATTCGACCTATAGGAGGTCTCCACAGCGATACTGAAATCGCTAGAATTGGTCCACATGAACAATGTAAACCATATCTATCAGAAGTAGTTTACAACTAAAGGACCATGAAATACTTGCAAGAGCAGTAGGTAAGACCCTTGAGATAGTAGCCCCAAAAGAAGCTACTAAAGAAAAACCTAAGACTAAGGAACCAACAAACACTACTGATAAGTGCTCAAAAGACTATAACTTTTTACATCTTTCATGAACAATAATTACTTAATCTACACCTACTTGGGCTAATGCATGGCCTTAATGTGTGATATTTGAATATTTTGCTTTGGTAACATATAAAGATGATATTTATAGAAAATATAAGCTTTAATGCACCTTTGCACATTTGCAGGTAGACCTGATGCCGCGACAGCACCTGAGGCCACGATAGTACCTGAGGCCGCGAAAGCACTTGAAGAACAAATATTGCTATTGTAGGAGATCTGAAGAGAAAAATAAGGTGGACGTTTTAAGAAAAGCGCTATAGAAATCGAAGCTAGGAAACACAGGAAAAGTAAAGGTCAAAGACCACGTGGGAAAAAATCCTTAGAGGAATAAACTAGGAAATAAAATAAATATCTTTTATTTATGTACTTAACTTGTGTTTTACTCCAAGTTGTATTCCTACTTTGGAAAGGTTTCCCTAGGCCAAGTCTATATAAACCATAACCGCTACACAACTAGAGGAGAGTTCACCCTAGACTTTAGGGTTTTCTTTGTTTTTCGTTATGTTCTAAATTCTTTAAGGCTTAGGTGAAGGTTGTCGAGTATTTGTGACAAGAGATTGTACTTTCTTTTTCTTGTTTCATGCAATAAAATATCAAGGTTTTCTTATTCTTTGCCATTTTATGTTCATGCATTCAAGCTCGGGAGAGAAGTTCCTGAGAAATCTATTTATTTAATATCGGGAGAGTTAGATTCACGAAAGGGAGAAGTACGATATTTTTCTAGTCGGAAAATACTAACTCGGCCTAGGGATAGGTTGGAGTTTCAGCGGCTAAAAGAAGTGTGAGATTGGTTGGTGATTATAGTTGATTCACGCTGGGAGGTATCATCAAAGACTAGTCATCAACAGTACTTCGACTTAGGGATAAGCGAAGTCATCAGAGGACACTTTGGCGAACCTTGGTAGAGTCCACCCAAGAGCAAGGGATTGTCAAGGCGGACATAACCCTTCACTGTCGAGGCAATAAAACTACAGTTCTGCCGAGGCAGTGTTGAGTAGTTGCATATGATAGAAACAAGTCAATTGAATCCACAATACAACACAACTGGATCCTAGCCATTTTCTTAATCTGATTTTATTCTTATTCTCTAAGTTTTCTTTATAATTCAAGTTGTTTAGTTTAAATCGAGATACCCACATTAATCTCTGTCTTTTATTTTATTTTGCAAAGCAAGAAGAGGAAAGAAAATATATTAAGTACACCAATCCTTGTGAAGACGATACTCGATATACTTATCACTTTATTACTTGTGAAGTGTACACTTGCACAAAATGTACACTCTTTCTACACGCAACAATTTTTTGGCGCCGTTGCCGGGGATTGACAACTAAATTTTTGTTATCTATAGGATCTTGGAGTAAACTTTGTCGTGATTTCATTACATGTTTCAATCCTACTAATCTATATGATCGTATACGTAATGAAATTACTTCTTTTCGGTAGGCAGATGGTGAACCGATGTATGAGGCATGAGAGCGATATAGGGAGCTACTACACAAGTGTCCTTTGCATGGATTTCTATTATGGACACAAGTAACTATGTTTTACAATGCAACCAATATCCCAACAAGGATGATGTTAGATGCCTTTGACAATGGGACAATTCTTGACAAACCACGGGAGAAAGCTATAGAAATTTTGAACAAACTCGCGAAGAATGACTTTCAGTTCCCTACATCTAGGAGAGGAGGAGTGAGACGCCAAGCTACAGTGAATGAGTTAGAAACATCCAATTCAGTGGCAACACAATTGGCCTCTCTTACTAAGATGATCCAGAATATGTAAAAGCAAAATAATACCCATGAGGTCAAGGCAATAAATTCTTTCTATAATTTATGTGGAGGTAACCACAACTCTTCTGAATGCATGTAGAATCAACAATCTAGTCTTTATGTGGGAAACTACAACAGGAACAACAACAACATGATGTTCAATACATATAATCCAGCATGGAAAAGACATCCAAATTTCTCATGGAGTAATCCTAACAATGCCTTAAATCCAACTACTCAACCCTTAGGTTTCCAGCAACCAATGCAAATGCAACATCCATCGTAACAGTAGGTACAACAACCAATGCCGCAGCAGCAGATGCATCAATAATAACCTACAACTTCATTGAAAAATTCTCTTAAGGCCTTTATGATGAAAACAGAATCATACGCGATAAAGAATAGTAATTTTATTAAGAGAACTGATGCCTTTATAAATAGAACTAAGATGAAGTTGTAAAACCAAGAGGCAACCATTAAATCACTAGAAACTCACGTTGGGCAGTTTGCTCAAAATTTAAGCAATACACCACAAGGAGGATTACTCAGCAATACTGAAGTTGCAAAGGGAATGGACCACGAGCAATATAAGACAATCACTACTAGGAGTGGCTAAAACTTAAGGAGATATTAGGTAGTTCGGCAGACAAAGTCCCAATAGTGGAACAAGAAGAATCAGATAGAGAGGATTTAGATGCTGAACTAAGTGATCATGCCACAATAATCCCAAAAAAAGGTACTGCCTCGGTAGAGAAATTGGTAGTCCCACGCCAAACGGTCAAGACAGTAGGAGAACCAGTGATACCAAGTATTAAATTTCAGACTAATGAGACATTGGAGGAAATACGACCCCCACCACATTTTCCACAGAGGTTGAAAAGGCAAAAATAAGACTATCTATTTAAAAAGTTCTTAGACATCTTGATGCAAGTCCACATTAATTTGCCATTAGTTGAGGCAATAAAACAGATGCCTAATTATGACAAATTCTTAAAAGACATTATGTCCAAAAGAAGAAGACTCGGTGAGTTTGAAACTATTGCCGCAACCAAAGGATGCATGGCAATGCTTCATAATCGTATACCTCCCAAATTGAAGGATCCTAGATGCTTTACTATACCATGCGCGATAGAAAACCATTATGAAGGAAAAGCCCTATGTGATCTTGGAGCAAGCATAAATTTGATGCCAAAATCCGTCTTCCAAAAGCTTAGAATAGAAAGCCTACAACAATGATGCTCCAATTAGCAGATAGATCATATGTACAACCTAAAGGCAAGATCGAGGACATATTGGTAAGGTGGATTAATTTATTTTTCCAGCTGACTTTCTTGTTCTTGATTGTGAAGCAGATAAAAATGCACCGATCATCTTGGGAAGACCATTTCTAGCTATTGGATGCACTCTTATAAATGTGGAAAAAGGATAATTGACAATCAGGGTTAACGACCAACAAGTTAAACTCAAAGTTTTCCAGATTTTAAAAAGACATGATGATCCAGAAGAAGGCCAGATGATTTACACTACAGATGTAGAAAGCGCAATACCTTGTCTCAGCAAACACTGCCTTGGTAGCAATCTTGACAACATACCACAGATATGCCTCGGTAGTACATTTAATGTTTGATACAGCAAAGTTTTGGACAGTGTTGAAACACAAAGGTTGAGGAAGCCAATTGGACAACACACCTTCCAGACAAACTCAGGTATAGATGGTCAGGCCCATTTGAAGTTGTTTATGTGGGACTACCGTCACACCTCATGGCGCAACGAAACAAAATTACGACGGTGTTTCCAGTGATCCATGTACGTTTAATCCAAAATCAAGAGAAAAAGTTACGATAACTTACATTGGGTTCCTTGATAAACAACAAAAACTGGATTTACGGTAATCACGATCGTTCGATAATTCGAATCTTTAACCTCCACGAATATCATCTCGGCCTCTACTCAATTCACCCGGTTAAGAGAGCAAATCTCAAAAAACTATTTTTCGTGATTCTAGGGTTTGGAATTAGGAATTCTCTGATGTTACCTGCTAGACCAAAAGATCCTTTATATAGGTGTAACCCTAGGTATAAGAGTTTGATTCCGAGTTTGTTTAGGAAATAATTAATATTATTATATCCTTAAATTTCGGAATCTATATTTAATTCGAATTTGAAAAGAGATATAATTACTTTAATTATATCCTTTATATTTAAAATTCAGGATTAAATATAATCTACTTATACATATACATTTTTGCTCATTTTCAACCATTGGGTACGACCCTGTAGGCTCATTGTAACGTTAGTTATAATATTAGAACAATTCTAATATTACAAACAATGAGTGACATCTAGAAATATATCATTGTCATCTAAGTTACAAGAGATCATGATTTGATGTATCATGTCTGTGACCAACTCTTTTAATGTATCATATCCTTTTGTCCTTTTATATCTTTAATAGGCACAAGTCTTGGAATAATCATACTTGTATAGCCTATTTTAATGTTTCTTGATATCTAGAGTGAACTACTTTTAATGAATAATTTGTGATATCTCATATCAACGTATTCAAGCATGACCATGCATTTCTAGTCTCACTCAATCAAGTGGCCTTTGATATATTTTTCTATTATGTAGGAAGGACAAATCCTATCTTGATCATTCACATCTCACTACATACATTGTAATATGTCCAATGTCAGTTTTTATAGTGTAACTAATTACGAAACACGTTTAACTGCATCAAAACATAAAACAACATATATTGAGATAGTAATAATCTCAAGTCTAAGGATCATACATATAGTTGTTACTATGAGCAATATCGTGACCGTCACATAATAATCAAAGATATAGGCTCATAGTGGGTCAATCCAATATATTATTCTCTACTAATATATTCATGTATTAATTCTGACATCTCTATGTCAATGATAACTCATTGTCATCAATTAATCACATGTTAGTCTTAAGCGTATTATTATTGTCCATACCCATAATAATAATTGACTAAGGATATTTAAATATTAATACATAAATTATTATATGGACCTTATTGTTTCACAGTTTATGTTATGTATTGACACATATATCTGAAAACAACAATAGCAATACCTTTATTCAATAAAATTGGTAAATAAAAGTATCCTTACAATCATCATATGATTGGTCTTTGGACATAGTCTAACAGTTCAAGCCTACCCACATGGTGTAGTAATAATCAAATCACAAAGGGATGAACATGAATTCAAAGTGAATGGCCAACGTTTGAAGCACTATTTTGGTCAATATGATTTGAAGACTATAGAGACTATCACTTTAGGAGATGCACTTGTATGCACTCCTATCGTAAATTAATCTCATTATCTTATATTTATTTTATTGTATTTTTAGGATTAGTTTTAGTTTAGAAATTTTTTTTATGTTTGTTTCTTTTTAATTTAATGTTTTTATTTTTTGTTGGTGTTTATTTTTAGAACAAGAATCAAGACTGAAGGTGAAGGCGTCCACAACATCAAATCTGCTGCCGTAGCAGTGTACTATGTCAGTGCCGTAATGGGCAGAACAACCTAACAGCTAGTTAGCGTAATTCTCGCCGTGACAGTAAATGCTAACGAATACTCAAACGACTACAAGGCCGAGGCCTTTATAAACACTTTCTCACCATGCACTATTCACTCTTGCATTCTTGAATATTTTTAGAATTTTTTGCTTATGTATCTTGCACTACTCTTTGCTTATCTCCGAGATCTCTTAAACTTTCACAAGCTCTCCAAGATCTTCACTCTTTTTATCTCTATGACAGCTTACAACAGATTCACACACGCCGCTGTTGAAGAACACTTCAACAGATCCATCATTGCTAGGCAGTTATAGGAAGAGCAAGGTTTCCAGTACTCTAACGAGAAAAACTATGGAATCAAGCACTATTTGTTCGATAAAATAAAATATCAAGAACAACAAATCTTTTGCTTGCAACCTACCCAAGCCAATGCAACAATGGTGCAAGAATTTTACGCCTATGGGCCGAGCAAAGATTCCCTCTACGTCTAGTGCCGAGGCAGGCTAGTTCGAGTTGATGCTGGGACCATCAATTTGTTCTATGGCCTCCACCCTGGTCGTGATGATCATTCCGATGCGTTTTTAATATGCGTAATTGGAGTGCCAGTATACACGTCAAGTAATAAGTGATAATTATTTTATCGAATTATCATCTCCTCAGGGATTGGTATACTTAATATGCTTCCTTTGGTCTTCTTGCTTCTGTAAAATAAAAGTAAAAACAAAGTTAAGTTTGAGTGTTGATTAAACTAACTAAACTTAACTAACTAAAGTGATATCAAATATAAGAAAGAGGGTAGGATCCAGTTATGTTGTATTGTGGATTTGATTGATCTACTTTTGTTCAGTGCAATTGCATTGCACTGCCTCGGCAGTACTATAGATACTGTCTCGACAGCGACAATGTTTTCTGCCACATCAATCTCTTGCTCTTGGGCAGATTTACTAAAGTTCGGTAAAGTATCCTTGTATGACTCCGCTTATCCCTAAGTCGAAACACTGTCGAAGGTTAGTCCTTGATGATACCTCATGGCGTTAATCAATTATAACCAACAATCAATCCCGTACTTCTTTTAGTCGCTGAAACTCTTAACCTATCCCTAGGCCGAGTTAGTATCCTCCAATCAAGTTGAATACCGCACTTACTCCTTTCGTGAGTCTAACTCTCCCGAGTCTAGACAAATAAATTACTTAGAAACTTCCCTCTCCGACTTAGATGCAAGAACAAAGAATGACAAAGAGTAAGCAAACTTTGATGTTTTATTGTATTGAAACAAGAATCAAAATACAATATCCTCTCAAAAATACTTGACAACCTTCACCAAAACCCTAAGAAAACTTAGAACATGATGGGAAGAATTGTTCCTAAAACTCTCTCAAAATTCGTCTCTCTAGATCTCTTATCTCTTTAACCCCTAAGACGACTATGCCTTATATAGGCTTGACCTAGGGCAAACCTTTCCTAATTAGAGTACAACTTAGAGTAGGGAACAAGTTATGTACATAGGATAAATATTTCTAAGTTTGATCTTCTAGAAGGTTTCATCCCATGTGACCTTGTCCTTGGTCTTTTCTTGTGTTGTTCAGCTCCGATTCTTGGTCTTCTCGTTCAACAACGTTCTCTTTAGTTTTCTCCTTCAATTACCAACCATATTGCCTTTCTCTTCTCTACTGTCTCGACATCAGGTCCTGCCTCGGCCTCATTCTGCTGCCTCGGCAGTACTTGTTCCTGCACAGATAAGAAAATGCAGTAAAGTACACCTTTTCTACAAATATAATCTTTAATGGCATAATCCCTAAATTTATTGTATTAAGTCCATACATTGGTTCAAGTAGGTGTAGATTTGATGATAAGTGCCCATAAAAAGTGTGAAAAGTGATAGTGAGTTGAGCACTTATCACTCCCAAACTCTAACTATTGCTTGTCCTCAAGCAATGCAAACCATCAATTTGTCAAACTCTATTTTCTCTTGTCTTATGCTTCCATCTATTCTCCCCACCATAACTATGTCTATTCTTTAGACTTAACCTTTCGATTTCCTAAGGGTGTACTTAGAAGACAAGCTATAAGGCTAGTGTGTGTGTGTGTGTTTTATGGACAAGTTTGAATAAAGGCCTTCTTAGATAAACTCTAAGTTCAAGACAAATAGACTTGATTTTAGTGTACTCTTCTTATAACAACAATTCCTTGAGTCAATTTCGGGTACCTCAAGTATTGTGTTTTTTTTATTTCTTAACTCCTTATTTCTTTTGCTATTCTTTTATACATTCTAGAGCCAATTTCGGGCACCTCTAGCATGAAGAAGAGTTTTTTCTAGAGTCGGTCATAGACACCTCTAGTCACCTTTCCAAAATCTAAGTCTTTATCACCTAAGTTTATTAAAAGAATTCCTATAGACAAACAAGTCCCAAAAGTGTTTTTAAAATTCAACCTTATAGCAAGCTTCTAAGTTTTTCTCCTTAAGTATCTTAGAATCAAGTCTTCAAAACAGATCCTAATTATGGTAAGGAGAAAGATTTCTATTGCCTTTAAGAATAAACTAAGACAATACTGATGAAGAGTAGTACAAAAGTATGACAACAATTTTAAGTACAGTGGTGGATATAAAACAAAAAATTTTATCACTAAAAACTTCCTTTTCGTGGCAAGGCCGCGGCAGTAGATTGCCTCGACAATGGCTCTACACCCCCAAACTCAAACCAAACATTATCCTCAATGCTTAATTTAAGGGCAGACAGTAGGTAAAAATTATAAGCAGTTGATTATTATGGCATCAAAAATTATGAGGATTCCTAAAAGGGCTGCTGTGGACTTGCTGAGTGATTGCATCTTTGTCCTTGTATCTTATCCTAAAATAAACAAAAAGAAAAATTATTAAAAATAGTCTAAATTAAAACTAATCCTAAAATGCAAATGAAGATAAGAGGAAAGAATTATTTCAAAATAGGGATGCATATAGGTGCATCTCCTAAAGTGATGGTCTCTATTTTTTTAGTTCTTGTTGATATGAATAGTGCTTCAACCGTTAGCCATTCACTTTAAACTCATGCCCATCCCTATGTGATTTGATTGTGACTGCTCCATGTGGGTAAACTTGGACAACTTGAAATAGGCCTGACCATCTTGATATGAGTTTGCTTGGGAACATTTTAAGTCTGGAGTTGAAAAGGAGAACTTGCTGCCCTGGCAGGAACTGCCTCGGCAATAACTTTCTATCATGTCATCGTTTTGTCTTTTCCATATAAATCTTGTCATTTTTATAGTCTGTCTCTCTGAATTCTTCTATTTCATTAAGTTCTATCAGTCGTTTTTGGCCAACTTTTTCTCACTCCATGTTCAAATTCTTTACAGCCCAATAAGCTTTGTGCTCAATTTCTACTGGCAAATGGCATGCTTTTCCAAATACCAGTCTGTATGGGGATGTTCCCAAAGGGGTTTTATAGGCTGTTCTGTATGCCCATAGTGTATCATCTAGATGATAAGACCAATCATTTCTAGATGGGTTTACCACCTTTTCAAGGATTTACTTTAACTCTCTATTCAAAATTTCAGCTTTCCCATTTGTTTGTGGATGATATACTGTGGCAATTTTGTGAGTGACACCTAATTTTTTTAAAGCTGCGACAATGAGGCTGTTATCGAAGTGTTTGCCTTCATCGCTGATAATGGCTCTAGGGACTCCGAATCTTGTGAAGATGTTCTTCTTGAGGTATTTTTGTATAGTCTTGGAGTCATTGTAAGGTGTGGCAATTGCTTTGACCCATTTTGACACATAGTCCACTACCAATAGAATGTAGAGATTACCTTGAGAAGATATGAATGGTCCCATGAAGTCTATTCCCCAAACATCAAATAATTCTACTTCCAGTATGGGTTTCTGTGGCATCTCATTGCGCCTAGATATGTTGCCCGTCCTTTGACATCGGTCACAATTCTTACAATAGAGTTGGGCATCCTTGAATAGTGTGGGCCAATAAAGGCCCGATTGAAGCACCTTAGCTGATGTTCTGTTTTATCTAAAATGTTTTCCACAAGGTGAATCATGACAATGCCGAAGCACTTATTGCTATTCATCTTCTGGAACACATCTTCTTATAAGCTGATCTGCACATTGCTTAAACAAAAGAGGATCGTCCCAGAAATAATGCTTTACATTATGCTGAAACCTCTTCTTTTCATTATAGTTAAGATTATAAGGGATAACTCCACTAGCTAAATAATTAACAAGATCAACATACCAGGGAGTAGTTGTTACTACAGCCAGTTCTTTTGTTAAGGTTGCCGAGATATATTCAGTCAATGCCTCGGCCACACAGTCATACACTGTTGTGATTACTGTTTTGACAGTGTCTTCGGCAGTTGCTGTGACATGCAGTATTTTTTCATCTAGGAAGGCATCTTGTATTTCTTCCATTGAATTGTTATTGCCTTCTTTCTCCAATCTGGAGAGGTGATCTACTATCTGATTCTCAATACCTTTTCTATCTTTGATTTCCACATCGAATTCTTGTAAAAGAAGGATTCATCTAATCAGCTTTGGTTTGGCATTCTTCTTCGAGAATAGGTACTTGATTGCCGAGTAATCTGTATGGACAATAACTTTTGTTCCAATAAGGTATGATCGGAATTTGTCAAAGGCAAATACTACTGCTAGTAATTCCTTCTCTATTGTGGTATAATTGATTTGAGCGTCATTGAGTGTCTTACTAGCATACTAAATGACATGAAATAGGTTGTTCTTTATCTCTCCATGTGCTGCCCTAACAATATTATCACTTGCATCGCACATTAATTCGAAGGGTATCGACCAATTTGGTGGGACCACACTATTGGTGCTGTGACCAACTTCTCTTTTAGGGCCTCGAATACTTCAGTACATTCCTTGTTGAATTCGAATTTTGTGTCTTGTTCAAGCAGGTTACAAAGAGGTTTAAAAATTTTAGAAAAGTTAGAAATAAACCTCCTATAAAAGCCTGCATAGCCCAAGAAGTTTCGAATTCCTTTCACAGAAATTGGTGGAGGCAAATTTTTTATCACATAAATTTTTGCTTTATCCACTTCAATTCCTTCTGATTATATTTTGTGTCCCAATACTATACCCTCATTTACCATAAAGTGGCATTTTTCCCAATTGAGGACTAAATTGGATTCTTCACATCTTTGCAACACTTTTTCCAAATTGCCGAGACAGTGATCAAAACTGTCTTCAAAGAATAAAAAATCATCCATGAATATCTCTAGGAAGTCCTCTATCATGTTCGAAAAAATTGCCATCATGCATCTCTGAAAGGTTTCTGGGGCATTATAGAGGTCGAACGACATTCTTCGAAATGCATAAGTTCCATATGGGCAGGTGAAGGTGGTTTTTGCCTGGTCTTCTAGATCAATGGCAATTTGATTATATCCTGAATAGCCATCAAGGAAACAATAGTAAGGTTTACCAGCAAGTCTATCAAGCATTTCATCAATAAAGAGTAAATGGAAATGATCCTTCTTGGTTGCTTTATTCAACTTGCGATAATCCATGCAAACCCTCCAATTGGTCACAGTCCTGGTCGGGATCAACTCGTTGTTCTTGTTAGTTATGACAATCATACCATCTTTCTTGGGTATACATTGTACCGAGCTTATCCATGCACTGTCAAAAATAAGGTAGATAATTTCGACATCAAGCCATTTGATTATTTCCTTACGTACTACGTCCTTCATGGCATGGTTAAGTCTCATTTGGGCCTCAATAGTGGTTTTATGATCTTCCTCTAAGAGGATTTTATACATACCCACTGTCGGGCTTATTCCCTTTAAATCGTCAATGGACCATCCAAGTGCCTTTTTGTGCTGTCGCATCATCTTGGTCAAGCTTTGTTCTTTTTCTGGCTACAACTTAGAGGAAATAGTTACGAGAATTGTACGATTGACTCCCAAATAAGCATATTTCAATTTTTCAGGTAAGGGGTTTAATTCAATGACTACTAGTTCTTTTATGGATGTTTTAGTTTTACCTGGGTAGTCTAAAGGTTCGAAATACTTACCTGGAAGATGAGCTGTCTAGTTGGCTTCTTCATTTTCTGATGCTTCTGCACTATCTAATATACTGCTATAGTAGTCATCAATTGTGCTACCGAGGCAGACCTGTGATGTGCTGTTGAGGTTGTTGTCGATGCAGTTGTTGCTAAGACAAGGTCTTGCATGATCTGTATCTGTGTTGTCTAACATCTGCCAATCTTCTGGATCATCATGTCTCTTCAAGATTTGGAAAACATTGAGTTTTATTTACTGTTCATTGATCCTCATAGTCAACTCTCCTTTTTCCACATCTATTAAAGTTCGTCTAGTAGCAAGGAAAGGTTTTCCTAGGATGATTGATGCATTTTCGTCTACTTCATAGTCAAGGACAAGGAAGTCGGCAGGGAAAATAAACTTGTCAACCCTTACCAATATGTCCTCAATTTTTCCTTCAGGATGCACATAAGGTCTATCCTCAAGTTGGAGCAGTACTGTCGTAGGTTTTTCCCTTCCTATTCCAAGCTTTTGAAAAACTAATTTAGACATGAGGTTTATGCTTACTCCTAGGTCACATAGTGTCTTTCCTTCATAATTGTTACCTATCTCACAAGGTATGGTAAAGTATCCAGGATCCTTTAGTTTGGGTGACATGCGATTGTGTAGCATTGTCATGCACCCTTCAGTTACTGCCACTGTCTCAATCTCACCTAGCTTTTTTCTCTTAGACACAATGTCTTTTAAGGATTTAGCGTAGTTGGGCATCTATTCAATTGCCTCAACA
Source organism: Abelmoschus esculentus (assembly GCA_035048815.1). NCBI lineage: Eukaryota > Viridiplantae > Streptophyta > Magnoliopsida > Malvales > Malvaceae > Abelmoschus > Abelmoschus esculentus. The sequence continues at coordinate 4,871,393 of JAUCBN010000021.1, forward strand.
AATGGCAAGTTGATGTGGACTTGCTTTAGAATATCAAAGATTTCTTAAACTAATGGTCCTGTTTCTGTTTTTCAACCTTTTTGGGAAAGGTAGTGGTGGTCTCATTTCATCCAGGTCTCATTAGTTTGGAATTTAATACCTGGAATCACTATGTGTCTTGTTATCTCAGCAGGTAGTTCAGGTGCTTCCGAGCTCTCTAATGGGGTATTGTCCTTGTCTTTGGTTTGTTCAGCATCCAAGTCTTCCTTGTCTGTGTCCTCCTGTATTGCTGGTGGAACTTTGGTTGTTGACTTGCCCATTTATTCCTTTAATTGTAGGCCACTTCTCATTGTGATTGCTTTGCATTGTTCATGGCCCATTCTCTTAGCAACTTCAGTATTGCTAGGTAATCCCCCTGTGGTCTAGTATTTTATCTTTGAGCAAATTGATCAACTTGGTTTTCCATTGATATTATAGCAGCTTCTTAGTTTTGCAACCTCATCTCTATTCTATTTCTTGCTGATTGTCACTAGCAGTTCTTCAGACACTCTTTAATCTTTATACCTTCATGCTACATTTATCTCTTTACTTGTTAATTTTCATGTTCTGTTTCCTGCTGTGTGCTATAGCTGTAAGCATTGAGGGTAATGCTCAGTTCGTGTTTGGGGGTGTAGATTCATTGTCGAGGCATCTCACTGCCACGGCTCTGCCATGAAAGGAAGTACTTAAGTTGGTTTTGAAAAAAGAATTTGTCTACCACCTTACTTGAAATATTGTACATACTTTAGCACTGCTTTACATCATTATTGCCTTAGTTTATTCTCCTTAGGCTATAGAAATCTTTCTCCTTACCATGTTTAGGTCCTGTTTGGAAGGCTTAACTTTAGGATACTTAAGGAATAAAACTTAGAAGCTTGCTATAAGACTGACTCTATAAACACTTTTGGGACTTGTTTGACTATAGGAGTTCTTTTAATGAACTTAGGTGATAAAGGCTTAGATTTTTGGAAATGTTGGCTAGAGGTGCCTATCACCGGATCTAGGATTCACTCTTCTTCATGCTAGAGGTGCCCAAAATTGGCTCTAGTATGCTAAAAAAATTTATCTTGATGAGAAAACACAATCCTTGAGAAGCCTGAAATTGGCTCAAGTAGTTGTTATAAGAAGAGAACATTAATTCCAAGTCTACTTGTCTTGAACTTAGAATTTGTATAAGAAAACCTTTAATTAAACTTGTCCACAAAAACTCACACACTCACAAAATCTTATAGCTTGATCCTAGGTAAGTCCTTGAGAAACCGAAGGGTTAAGGCTCAAGAATAGGCAAAGTCATGGTGGAGAGAATAGATGAAAATGTAAGACCAATAAAGAATAAGGTATGGCAATTTGATGGTTTGCATTGATTGAGAACAAACAATAGTTCAAGTTTGGGGGTGTGATAAGTACTCAAAAGACTATCACTATTTACACCTTTCATGGACAATAATTACTTAATCTACACCTACTTGGGCTAATGCATGACCTTAATGTGTGATATCTGGATATTTTGCTTTGGTAACATATAAAGATGATATTTATAGAAAATTTAAGCTTTAATGCACCTTTGCACATTTACGGGTAGACCTGATGTCGTGGCAGCACCTAAGACCACGATAGTACCTGAGGTTACAACAGCACCTGAAGAACAAATATTTTTATTGTAGGCGATCTAAGGAGAAAAATAAAGTGGACGTTTTAAGACAAGTGACATAGAAATTGGATCTAGGAAACGCACGAAAAGTCAAGGTCAAAGGCCACGCGGGAAAAGAATCCTTAGAGGAATAAACTAGAAAATAAAATAAATATCTTTTACTTATGTACTTGTGTTTTACTCCAAGTTGTATTCCTACTTTGGAAAGGTTTACCCTAGGCCAAGCCTATATAAACCATATCCAGCACACAACTAGAGGAGAGTTCACCCTAGACTTTAGAGTTTTCTTTGTTTTTCGTTATGTTCTAAATTCTTTAAGGAAGGCTTAGGTGAAGGTTGTCGAGTATTTGTGAGAACAGATTGTAGTTTGTTTTCTTGTTTCATGCAATAAAATATCAAGGTTTGCTTATTCTTTTTCATTCTTTGTTCTTGCATTCAAGCTCGAGAGAGAAGTTTGTGTGAAATCTATTTATCTAATATCGGAAGAGTTAGATTCACGAAAGGGATAAGTATAGAATTTTTCTAGTCGAAAAATACTAACTCGATCTAGGGATAGGTTGGAGTTTCAGTGGCTAAAAGAAGTGTGAGATTAGTCAGAAAATACATAACCCTTCACTGTCGAGGCAGTAAAACTACAGTTCTGCCGAGGCAGTGTTGAGTAGTTGCATGCGACAGAAACAAGTCAATTGAATCCACAATACAATACAACTAGATCCTGGCCCTTAATCTGATTTTATTCTCATTCTCTAAGTTTTCTTTATTATTCAAGTTGTTTAGTTTAAATCGAGATACCCACATTAATCTGTGTCTTTTATTTTATTTTGCAGAACGAGAAGAGGAAAGAAAATATATTAAGTACATCAATTCCTATGGAGATGATACTCGATATACATTTTTGCTCCGTTTCAACCATTAGGTGTGACCCTGTAGGCTCATTGTAACGTTAGTTATAATATTAGAACAATTCTAATATTAAAAATAATGAGTGACATATAGCAATATATCATTGTCATCTAAGTTACAAGAGATCATGATTCGATGTATCATATCCGTGACCAACTCTTTTAATGTATTATATCATTTTGTCCTTTTATATCTTTAATAGGCACAAGTCTTGGAATAGTCACACTTGTATAGCCTATTTTAATATTTTTTGATATATAGAGTGGACTACTTTTAATGAATAATTTGTGATATCTCATATCAACGTATTCAAGCATGGCCATGCATTTCTAGTCTCACTCAATCAAGCAGCCTTTGATATATTTTCCTATTATGTAGGAATGACAAATCCTATATTGATCATTCACATCTCATTACATACATTGTAATATGTCCAAAATTAGTTTTTATAGTGTAAATAATTACGAGACACGTTTAACTGCACCAAGACATAAAATAACATATATTGAGATAGTAATAATCTCAAGTCTAAGGATCATACATATAGTTGTCACTATGAGCAATATCGTGACCGTCACATAATAATCCAAGATATATTCTCATAGTGGGTCAATCCAATATATTATTCTCTACTAATATATTCATGTATTAATTCTGACATCTCTATGTTAATGACAACTCATTGTCATCAATTAATCACTTGTTAGTCTTAAACGTATTATTATTGTCCATACCCATAATAATACTTGACTAAGGATCTTTTAATAGTAATACATATATTATTATATGGACTTTATTGTTTCTCAGTTTATGTTACGCATTGACACATATATCTGAAAACAACAATGGCAATGTCTTTATTCAATAAAATTGGTAAATAAAAGTATCCATATAATCATCATATGATTGGTCTTTGAGTATACTCTAACAATCTCCCACTAGAACTAAGACCAATCACTCACATATCTAATACCGAGTGACTCAGTGTGACGATCATGCTTCTATTGCGTTAGAGGCTTCGTCAAGGGATCAACAATTTTATCATTCGTGTATACTTTACATATCTACACATCTCCTCGATCTATGATTTCTCGAATGAGATGGAAGCCTCTAAGAATATGTTTGGATCGTTGATGTGATCTAGGTTCCTCTGCTTGTGCAATTTCTCCATTGTTGTCAAAATGAAGTTCTATAGCATCTGATATGCTTGGAACAACCCCTAGCTCGGATATGAACTTTTTGATCCTAACAACTTTCTTTGCTGCTTCACTGGCTGCAATATACTCAACCTCTATTGTAGAATCAACTATTGTGTCCTATTTAGAACTTTTCCAGCTTACAGCACCTCCGTTAAGGCAAAACACAAATCCAGATTGCGATCTTGAGTCATCTTTGTCTGTTTGGAAACTAGCATCAATATAACCATTTATACTTATCTCTTCTTTGCCTCCATAGACAAGAAATGTATCCTTAGTTCTTCTCAAGTACTTAAGGATGTTTTTGACTGCTACCCAGTGACATACATGATAAAACCAATAGCCAAAGTATATGGAATATTACTCATTTGTTCTCTTTCTTGTGGAGTTGAAGGACACATTTCCTTCAAAAGAGATATACCATGTCTCATAGGTAAGAATCTTCTCTTGGATTCTTCCATACTGAATATTTTCAGAACTTTGTCTATATATGTACTTTGACTCAGACTAGAAGTCGTCTAGATCTATCTCTATAGATCTTAACCCCTAAGATATATGCTACCTCACCCAAATCTTTCATAGAGAAACAACTACTTAACCAAGTCTTAACCGACTGTATGGTATGTATGTCGTTTCCTATGATAAGTATGTCATCTACATACAAGATTAGGAAAGAAACAATGCTCCCAATTGTCTTCTTGTAAACACAAGGCTCATCTTCGTTCTTGATAAAACCAAACTCTTTGATCGCATCATTGAAACGAAGATTCTAGCTTCGAGAAGCTTGCTTTAGTCCATAAATAGACCTTTGTAGCTTACAAACCTTTCCAGCATTTCCTGGAGCGAAAAAACCTTCTGGTTGTGTCATATACACATTCGCTTCAAGTTTTCCATTAAGGAAAGCGATTTTGACATCTATTTGCCAAATTTTGTAATCATGGAATACAACTATAGCAAGCAAGATCTGGATGGATTTAAACATAGCTACAAGGGAGAACGTTTAGTCATAGTTAATACCATGAACTTGTCGAAAAACATTAGCGATTAGTCGCCCCTTGTATGTTTGTACGTTTCCATCCATGTTGGTTTTCTTCTTGAAAACCCATTTACACCCTATAGGTTTTACCCCTTTGGGTGATTCAACCAAAGTCCATACTTGGATGACTGGCATGGATTCTATCTCATATTTCATGGCCTCAAGCCATTTCTTAGAGTCTAGACTCGATACTGCCTCTTGATAAGTTCTTGGCTCATCTTGATCCATAGTAAGAACATCTTCATGCGTGGTAATGAGAAATCCGTATCTCTCAGGTGTATGGCGTTCTCTTGTGGGCCTGTATAGAGGTTTTGTTTCTAAATCTGTTGACTATTCCTCAATAATTTGTGGAATATGTTCAATCTCAGGCTCGGTGAATTGATGTTCTTGAACTTCTCCAAGTTCAATGTCTCCACCCTTTCCTTTTTTATTGAGAAATTCTCTTTCGAGAAAAACTCATGTTCGAGCAACAAACATTTTGTTCTCTTTAGAGTTAAATAAATAATATCTCTTAGTTTCTTTGGGATATCCAACAAAATTACACTTATGAGATTTGGGTTTAAGCTTCGTAGACATCTGATGCTTGACATATGCTTCACAACCCCAAATCTTTAAAAAGTCATACTAGGACGTTTTCCAGTCCATTTCTCATATGATGTCTTTTGAACAGATTTAGACGAAACACGGTTTAAAGTGAAAGCAATTGTTTCTAGTGCATGTCCCAGAAAGAAGCCGGAAGATCACTATAACTCATCATTGATCGAACCATATCTAACAAAGTTCGATTTCTTCTCTCAAAAACTCCATTCCACTATGGTGTACATGGTGGAGTAAACTGTGAGACAATCCCATATTTTTTAAGGAGTTCATCAAATTCTATGCTTAAGTATTCTCCACCTCGATCTGATCGAAGTGCTTTAATACTCTTGCCTAGTTGATTTTGTACTTCATTCTTGAATACTTTAAACTTTTCGATAGCCTCAGATTTATGGGGCATAAGGTAAATGTACCATTTCGACTAAAGTCATCAGTGAAAGTGATGAATTACTGAAATCCACCTCTAGCTTGTGTGTTCATTGGTACACATACATCACTATGTACTAATCCCAATAAATCACTTACTCGCTCACTTTTACCATTAAATGGTGCCTTAGTCATTTTTTCTAATAAGAAAAATTCACATACATCTAGTTGTTCGAAAAGAAATGAATCTAAAAATCTATCTTTATGGAATTTTGATATGCGTTTCTCACTTATATAGCCTAAATGACAATGCCAGAGATAAGTTTGATTTGAGTTATTTGTTTTTGATCTTTCGGTATTTATGTTATCAATGACATTTTCTAGATTTAAAATATATAAGCCATTAACCAATTGTGCCGAACCATAAAAAACATTATCGAGATAAAAAGAACAACAATTATTCTTAATAATAATCTCAAAGCCATTCTTGTCCAAACAAAATATAGAAATAATGTTTTTAGTCAAACTAGGCATAAAATAACAATGTTCTAAATGTAAATCAAGTTCACTAGGTAAAGATAAAATGTATGTTCATATAACTAATGCAGTAACTCTTGCTTTATTTCCCACTCGTAGGTCTACGTCTCCCTTAGATAGATTCTTTCTCTTTTATAGTCCATGTACAGAAGTACAAATGTGAGAAACATAATCGGAATCTAATACCCAAGAAGAAGATGTTGACATATTCACATCGATAATATAAATACCTGAAGCAGATGCACCATCTGCTTTTGCCTTCTTGACCTCTTCAAGGTAAATGGGGCAATTTCCTTTCCAATATTCGGTCTTATAGTAGTAAAAACATTTTCCTTCCTTGCTAACTCCCCCTTTGGGTTTCAGTGCATCCTGTCCTTTGGGTATAGGCTTACCTTTACTCTAGTACTTTGCCACTGCCTTTCCCTTTCCTTTGTCCTTGTGGACCATCAGAATGGTCTTAGGTCCACCGTTAGACATATTTTTCTCAGCAGTTCGTAACATGCCAAGTAACTGTGGCAAAGTTTTGTTAATTTCATTCATGTTGAAATTAAGGACAAATTGATTGAAGCTATTCGACAACGATTGCAGAATAACATTAGTAGCCAATTCATCCTTGAGAGGAAAACCTAGCTTTTCCAATGTTTGGATATAGCCTATCATCTTAATGACATGAGCTCCTACAGGAGATCCCTCTACCATTTTGCACCGAAATAGAGCTTTAGAGGTCTCATATCTCTCTTGACATGCTTGTTCCTCATATATTTCTTAGAGGTTTTGAATCATATCATATGCAACCATGTCCTCATGTTGCTTTTGAAGATCATGAGTCATGGTAGCAAGCATAAGATATCCGACATCTAACATGTCATCCATATGTTTTATAAACTTGTCTTTGTCAGCTCTAGAAGCATTAGTTTTCGGTTCATCTAGAATAGGTTCTTTAATGACATATTCCTTTCTTTCCTGTTTAAGAACAATTCTCAAATTACGGAACCAATCAAGGAAGTTTACACCATTGAGTTTCTCCTTCTCAAGGAGTGATCGCAATGATATAGTGTTGTTTGCCATTTAGATCTACAACAATGGAAATACATAATATAAATTTAACAATTTGAAATATTATAAATAGGAATTTTTTTATAAAATACTCACTATTTTGTACAAAATTTAAAAATCCCTCTTGTTTTTAATTTCGGAAAAATTCGACGAAAATTTTTCTAGTCAGCAAGGATCCATAATTCACCAATTTCCTAAATCAGCTTTGGCTTTCTTTAAGGATAAAGGTTATTTAGGTAAGTAACCCTTTACCAATTACATCTCATGTAACTCCTCCATTTGGTGAACAAATCTTGTTCAGTCATCTCATGACTTAACCAAATACTTAGCCTTTAGGTTTCTAATCCTATTAGAAAAACCTAACTAAGTTATTACTAATATTTCGACCGACGAATATCACTTGCTTATTCTTCACGTTTAAAAAAGATGGACTTATGTGTAAATACTTTGAAAAAACCCACATAAGATCGATCAAGGCCTTTACAAGGGCAAATATTGGACGGCTAATTTTAATTTAGATTAATTTGAGGGAAAATATTAAATATCCCATCGTTATTTCTTTTTATCTGGCCCTTATTAATCTCATCAATATATGCGAGTAGAAAATATATATCATACATTGCATTATATATATGATAGATATAAAATAAAATATTGCAATGGTTATAGCCCAAAATAAAAAACTAAGGTGGCTCATCCCAGGCCAATGGGAGAACCTTAATACCCTAATTCTATACTAAAATTGCTTCCCAAGCATCTTCTCGCCTTTGCTCTAAACGTCTGATTGCTTCTTGGAATAATATTACAATTATAGAAACTCGTTTTACATACGAGGGAGAAAGATGAGAAGACAAGTACAATAGAGATAGAGAAAGGCACGACACGCAGGCCGTATTTTAAAATTTGCAACTATTTGTAAAAACAAGGGCTATAACCATGTCTTTCAAACACCGTGTAAAGTAAACATATCATATATATGCTATCACGAAACCGTTTATATTACCAAAATGGGCCTACAATCTATGTTGCCTAAGAAGGGGTCAAGGGGTGAAGCCCCTTGTAGGAAATTTTAAAAAATAGCGACTATTTTTCTATGAAAAAACATCATGATTTGAAAAGATTTATCAACAAAGTCGTGTTTTGGGGATTTTTAAAATTCCTTAGATTTTTCTTTATCGTATTAACAATTATTCCTTTTTCCTTGATGCGATCTACTATCGCACTTTCTCCGATCACTATGTCAACGATTGACATATGATTATTGTAAAACCCTTGTAGCAACACGGCGATTATAATTAACAAATTAACATATTAATCGTATCCTTAATCATCTACCAATATCAATATTTATATTATTGATATAGTAAAACAAATCATGCATCTCATACATATCGCATCACCTAAGTATTTAACCCGATTATGGATCGTACAAGTGGCTCTGATACCATTGTTGGACCGCAGGCACACCCTATGGCGTAGTGGAATAAAATTACGATGGTCTTTCCAGTGATCCATGTACGTTTAATCCAAAATTGGGAGAAAGAGAAGCAATGACTTACATTGGGTTCCTTAATAAGCAACAAAAACAACTAGATTTGCTACAATCACGATCGTTCGACAATTCGAATCTTTAGCCTCTACGAATATTGTTTTGGCCTCTACTAAGTTCACCCGGTTGAGAGAGCAAAATCTCGAAAAACAGTTTTTCGTGATTTTAGGGTTTGAGAATTCAAAATTCTGTGTTATGGATGCTAGACCAATTGATCCTTTATATAGGTATAACCCTAGGTATAAGAGTTTGATTCTGAATTGGTTTATAGAAAATAATTACTTTAATTATTTCCTTAAATATCAGAATCTATATTTAATCCGAATTTAAAAGGGATATAATTACTTTAATTATATCCTTTATTTAAAATTCGGGATTAAATATAATCTACTTATACTTATATGTTTTTGCTCCATTTCAACCATTGGGTGTGACCCTGTAGGCTCATTGTAATGTTAGTAATAATATTAGAACAATTGTAATATTAAAAGCAATGAGTGGCATCTAGCAATATATCATTGTCATCTAAGTTACAAAAGATCATGATTCGATGTATCATATCCGTGACCAACTCTTTTAATGTATTATATCATTTTGTCCTTTTATATCTTTAATAGGCACAAGTCTTGGAATAGTCATAGTTGTATAGCCTATTTTAATGTTTCTTGATATCTAGAGTGAACTACTTTTAATGAATAATTTGTGATATCTCATATCAACGTATTCAAGCATGGCCATGCATTTTTAGTCTCACTCAATCAAGTGGCCTTTGATATATTTTCCTATTATGTAGGAAGGACAAATCCTATCTTGATCATTTACATCTCACTACATACATTCTAATATGTCCAATGTTAGTTTTTATCATGCAACTAATTACGAGACACGTTTAACTGCATCAAAATATAAAACAACATATATTGAGATAGTAATAATCTCAAGTCTAAGGATCATACATATAGTCGTCACTATGAGAAATATTGTGACCGTCACATAATAATCCAAGATATATGCTTATAGTGGGTTAATCCAATATATTATTCTCTACTAATATATTCATGTATTAATATTGACATCTCTATGTCAATGACAACTCATTGTCATCAATTAATCGCATGTTAGTCTTAAGCGTATTATTATTGTTCATATCCATAATAATACTTGACTAAGGATATTTTAATAATAATACATATATTATTATATGGACCTTATTATTTTTCAGTTTATGTTACGCATTGACACATATATCTGAAAAAAACAATGGCAATATCTTTATTCAATAAAATTGGTAAATAAAAGTATCCATACAATCATCATATGATTGGTCTTTGGGCATACTCTAACAATCTCCACTAGTACTAAGACCAATCACTCACATATCTAATGCCGAGTGACTCAGTGTGACGATCATGCTTCTGTTGCGTTAGAGGCTTCGTCAAGTGTATAACAATGTTATCATCCGTGTGTACTTTACATATCTCCACATCTCCTTGATCTATGTTCTCTCGAATGAGATAGAAGAGTCTAAGAATATGTTTGGATCGTTGATGAGATCTGGGTTCCTTTGCTTGTGTAATGGCTCCATTGTTGTCACAAAGGAGTTTTATAGCATCTGATATGCTTGGAATAATCCCTAGTTCGGATATGAACTTTTTGATCCAAACAGCTTCCATTGCTGCTTCACTGGCTCCAATATATTCAGCCTCTGTCGTAGAATCAGATATTGTGTGTTGCTTAGAACTTTTCCAGCTTACAGCACCTCCGTTAAGGCAAAACACAAAACCATATTGTGATCTTGAGTCATCCTTATCTGTTTGGAAACTAGAATCAATATAACCTTTTATACTTAGCTCTTCTTTGCCTCCATAGACAAAAAATGTATCCTTAGTTCTTCTCAAGTACTTAAGTATGTTTTTGACTTCTACCCAGTGACTTTCACCAGGGTTTACCTGATATCGACTTGTCGTGCTTAAGGTATACGATACATCTAGTCGAGTACATATCATGACATACATGATAGAACCAATAGCCGAAGCATATAGAATCTTACACATTCGTTCTCTTTCTTGTGGAGTTGAAGGACACATTTCCTTCGAAAGAGATATATCATGTCTCATAGGTAAGAATCCTTTCTTGGATTCTTCCATACTGAATCTTTTCAGAACTTTGTCTATATATGTACTTCGACTCAGACCTAAAAGTCGTCTAGATCTATATCTATAGATCTTAACCCCTAAGATACATGATGTCCTACCCAAATCTTTCATAGAGAAACAACTACTTAACCAAGTCTTCACCGTCTATAAGGTAGGTATGTCATTTCCTATGATAAGTATGTCATCTACATACAAGATTAGGAAAGAAACAATGCTCCCACTAGTCTTCTTTTAAACACAAGGCTCATCTTCGTTCTTGATAAAACCAAACTATTTGATAGCATCATTGAAACAAAGATTCCAGCTTTGAGAAGCTTGCTTCAGTCTATAAATGGACCTTTGTAGCTTACAAACCTTTCCAGTATTTCCTGGAGCGACAAAACCTTCTAGTGGTGTCATATACACATACTCTTCAAATTTTCCATTAAGGAAAACGGTTTTGACGTCCATTTGCCAAATTTCATAATCATGGAATACAGCTATAGCAAGCAAGATTCGGATGGATTTAAAAATAGCTATAGGGGAGAAAGTTTCGTAGTAGTCAATACCATGAACTTGTCGAAAACCTTTAGCGACTAGTCACCCCTTATATGTTTGTACGTTTCCATCCATGTCGGTTTTCTTCTTAAAAATCCATTTACACCCTATAGGTTTTACCCCTTCAGGTGATTCAACCAAAGTCCATACTTGGATGACTGGCATGGATTCCATCTCATATTTCATGGCCTCAAGCCATTTCTTAGAGTCTGGACTCGATACTGCCTCTTGATAAGTTCTTGGCTCATCTTGATCCATAATGAGAACATCTCCATGCGTGGTAATGAGAAATCTATATCTCTCAGGTGCATGACGTTCTCTTGTGGACCTACGCAGTGGTTGTGTCTCTAAATCTGTTGATTGTTCCTCAACAATTTGTGGAACATGTTCAATCTCAGGTTTAGTGCGTTGTTGTTCTTGAACTTCTCCGAGTTCAATGTCTCTACCCTTTCCATTCTTATTGTGAAATTCCCTTCCGAGAAAAACTCTTGTTCGAGCAAAAAACACTTTGTTCTCTTTAGGGTTAAAGAAATAATATCTCTTAGTTTCTTTTGGGATATCCAACAAAATTTTACTTATGAGATTTGGGTTCGAGCTTTGTAGACATCTGATGTTTGACATATGCTTCGCAACCCCAAATCTTCATAAAAGACATACTAGGACGTTTTTCAGTCAATATCTCATATGGTGTCTTTTGAAAAAATTTATACGGAACACGATTTAAAGTGAAAGTAGCTATTTCTAGTGCATGTCCCTAGAAAGAAGTCGGAAGATCACTATGACTCATCATTGATCGAACCATGTCTAACAAAGTTCGATTTCTCCTCTCAGAAACTCCATTCCACTATGGTGTACCTGGTGGAGTAAGTTGTGAGACAATCCCACATTCTTTAAGGAGTTCATCAAATTCTATGCTTAAGTATTCTCCACCTCGATCTGATCGAAGTGCTTTAGTACTCTTGCCTAGTTGATTTTGTACTTCATTCTTGAGATCTTTAAACCTTTCGATAGCCTCAGATTTATGGCGCATAAGGTAAATGTAACCATATCGACTGAAGTCATCAGTGAAAGTGATGAAGTACTGAAATCCACCTCTAGCTTGTATTTTCATTGGTGCACATACATCACTATGTATTATCCCAATAAATCACTTGCTCGCTCATTTTTACCATTAAAAGGAGCCTTAGTAATTTTTCTTAATAAGCAAGATTCACATACATCTAGTTGTTAGAAAACAAATGAATCTAAGAATCCATCTTTATGGAGTCTTGACATACGTTTCTCACTTATATGGCCTAAACGATAATGCCAGAGATAAATTTGATTTGAGTCATTTGTTTTTGATCTTTTGGTATTTATGTTCTAAATGACATTTTCTAGATTTAAAATATATAAGCCATTAACCAATTGTGTCGAAACATAAAAACATTATCAAGATAAAAAGAACAACAATTATTCTTAATAATAATCTCAAAGCCATCTTGTCCAAACAAGAAATAGAAATAATATATTTAGTCAAACTAGGCACAAAATAACAATCTTCTAAATGTAAATCAAGTCCACTAGGTAAAGATAAAGCGTATGTTCCTATAGCTAATGCTGCAACTCTTGCTCCATTTCCCACTCGTAGGTCTACGTCTCCCTTAGCTAGATTCCTTCTCTTTTGCAGTCCATGTACAGAAGTACAAATGTGAGAACCACAACCGATATCTAATACCCAAGAAGAAGATGTTGACAGATTCACATCGATAACATAAATACCTAAAGCAGATGCACCATCTACTTTTGCCTTCTTGACCTCTTCAAGGTAAATGGGGCAATTTCTTTTCCAGTGTTCGGTCTTATTGCAGTGGAAACATTTTCCTTCCTTGCTAACTCCCCTTTGGGTTTCGATGCATCATGTCCTTTAGGTATAGGCTTACCTTTACCCTTGTACTTTGCCACTACCTTTCACTTTTCTTTGTCCTTGTGGACCATCAGAATGGGCTTAGGTCCACCTTTAGACATATTTTTCTCAGCAGTTCGTAACATGCCAAGTAACTGTGGCAAAGTGTTGTTAATTTCATTCATGTTGAAATTAAGGACAAATTGATTGAAGCAATTCGGCAACGATTGCAGAATAACATTAGCAGCCAATTCATCATTGAGAGGGAAACCTAGCTTTTTCAACGTTTGGATATAGCCTATCATCTTAATGACATGAGCTCCTATAGGAGATAGCTCTACTATTTTGCACTAAAATAGAGCTTTGGAGATCTCATACCTCTCTTAACGTGCTTACTCCTCATATATTTATTTGAGTTTTTGAATCATATCATATGCAACCATGTCCTCATGTTGCTTCTGAAGATCAGGAGTCATGGCAGCAAGCATAAGACATCTGACATCTAACATGTCATCCATATGTTTCTTAAACTTGTCTTTGTCAGCTCTAGAAGCATTAGTTGTCGGTTCATCTGGAACAGGTTCTTCAATGACATATTCCTTTCTTTTCTGTTTGAGAACAATTCTCAAATTACGGAACCAATCAAGGAAGTTTACGCCATTGAGTTTCTCCTTCTCAATGAGTGATTGCAATGATATAGCGTTGTTTGCCATTTAGATCTACAACAATGGAAATACATAATATAAATTTAACAATATGAAATATTATAAATAGGACTTTATTCATAAAATAATCCCAATATTTTGTTCAAAATTAGAAAAAAACTCTCGTTTTTAATTTCGGAAAAATTTGACGAAAATTTTTCTAGTGAGTGAGGATTCATAATTCACCAATTTCCTAAATCAGCTTTGGCTTTTCTTTTAGGATAAAGGTTATTTAGGTAAGTAACCCTTTACTAATTACATCTCATGTAACTCCTCCATTTGGTGAACGACTCTTGTTCAGTCATCTCATGACTTAACCAAATACTTAGCCTTTAGGTTTCTAATCCTATTAGAACAACCTAACAAAGTTAATACCAATGTTTCGACCGACGAATATCACTTGCTTATTGTTCGCATTTAACCAAATGGACTTATGTGTCTATACTTTGGCAAAACTCACATAAGATCGATCAAGGCCTTAACGAGGGCAAATATTGTACAGCTAATTTTAACTTTAGATTAATTTGAGGGAAAGCATTAAATATCTCATCGTTATTTCTCTTTTAATTTTGTCCTTATTGATCTCATCAATATATGCGAGTAGAAGATATATATCATACATTGCATCACATACATGATAGATATAAAATAAAAAGTTGCAATGGTTATAGCCCAAAATAAAGAACTAAGGTGGCCCATCCCAAGCCAATGGGAGAACCTTAAAACCCTAATTCTATACTAAAACTGCTTCTCAAGCATCTTCTCGCCTTTGCTCCAAACGTCTCAATTATTTCTTGGAATAATATTACAATTATAGAAACTTGTTTTACATACGAGGGAGTAAGATGAGAAAAGAAGTACAATATAGATAGAGAAAGGCACGACACGCGAGTCGTATTTTAAATTTTACAACTATTGTAAAAATAAGGGCTATAACCATGCATGTCAAACACCGTGCAAAGCAAACATATCGTATATATGCTATCACGAAACCGTTTAAGTTACCAATTTGGGCCTACAATCTATGTTGCCTACGAAGGGGTCAAGGGGCGAAGCCCTTGCGGCCACGGTAGGGAATTTTGAAAAATAGCGACTATTTTTCTATGGAAAAACTTCACGATTTGATATGATTTATCAATAGAATCGTGTTTTCGGGATTTTTAAAATCCCTTAAATTTTTCCGTATCAGAATAACAATTATTCTTTTTCCCTTGATGCAATCTGCTATTGCACTTTCACCGATCACTATGTCAATGATTGACATATGATTATCGTAAAACCCTTGTAGCAACATGGCAACTGAAATTAACAGATTAACATATTAATTGTATCCTTAATCGACTAGTAATATCAGTATATATCGTCGACATAGTAAAATAAAACATGCATCTCATACATATCGCATCACCCAAGTATTTAACCCGATTACAGATCCTACAAGCGGATCTGATACCACTGTTAGAACCGTCGGCACACCCTATGGCGCATCGGAACAAAATTACGATGGTCTTTCCAATGATCCATGTACGTTTAATTCGGAATCAAGAGGAAGAGTTATGATAACTTACATTGGTTTCCTTGATAAACAGAAAAAACAGCAACTGGATTTGCGATAATCACGATCGTTCGACAATACGAATCTTTAGCCTCCACGAATATCGTCTCGGCCTCTAGTCAGTTCACCTGTTTAAGAGAGCAAATCTTGAAAAACTGTTTTTCGTGATTCTAGGGTTTGGAATTCGGAATTCTCTGATGTTAGCTGCTAGACCATAAGATCCTTTATATAGGTGTAACCCTAGGTATAAGAGTTAGATTCAGAGTTTGTTTAGGAAATAATTAATATTATAATTTCCTTAAATTTCAGAATCTATATTTAATTCGAATTTAAAAAGGGATATAATTACTTTAATTATATCCTTTATATTTAAAATTCGGGATTAAATATAATCTACTTACACATATATATTTTTGCTTATTTTCAACCATTAGGTGTGACCTTGTAGGCTCATTGTAACGTTATTTATAATATTAGAACAATTCTAATATTACAAACAATGAGTGACATCTAGCAATATATCATTGTTATCTAAGTTACAAGAGATCATGATTCGATGTATCATATCCGTGACCAACTCTTTTAATGTATTATATCCTTTTGTCCTTTTATATCTTTAATAGGCACAAGTCTTGGAATAGTCACACTTGTATAGCCTATTTTAATGTTTCTTGATATCTAGAGTGAACTACTTTTAATGAATAATTTGTGATATCTCATATCAACGTATTCAAGCATGGCCATGCATTTCTAGTCCCACTCAATCAAGTGGCCTTTGATATATTTTCCTATTGTGTAGGAAGGACAAATCTTATCTTGATCATTCACATCTCACTACATACATTATAATATGTCCAATGTCAGTTTTTATAGTGTAACTAATTACGAGACACATTTAACTGCATCAAAACATAAAACAACATATATTGAGAAAGTAATAATCTCAAGTCTAAGGATCATACATATAGTTGTCACTATGAGCAATATCGTAACCGTCACATAATAATCCAAGATATATTCTCTACTAATATATTCATATATTAATTCTGACATCTTTATGTCAATGACAACTCATTATCATCAATTAATCATATTTTTATCTTAAGCGTATTATTATTGTTCATACCCATAATAATACTTGACTAAGGATATTTTAATAATAATATATATATTATTATATAGACCTTATTATTTCTCAGTTTATGTTATTCATTGACACATATATCTGAAAACAACAATGGCAATACCTTTATTTAATAAAATTTGTAAATAAAAGTGTCCTTACAATCATCATATGATTGGTCTTTGGGCATACTCTAACACTAGGCTCTCCTATCATCATGAGGAGTCTCTCGGCAGAGATAGACTCCTACATACGACAGTACCAAACAATTGTCGGTCCAAGCACTCAGTATGCCGGGGCAGAAGCAATGAATGTTGAAGATGAGGGTGGGACGGATATAATGCCCATTGAAGAAATTGTTGAAGAAGGAGGAGAAGAAGTCAATGCTCCATTGCAAAGGACACCACCTACTAGAGTTCAGCCGCCCAGACAAGCCAAAGCTCAGCCATCACCAGTACAAGAAACAAAAATCGAACAGTCAGCAGCAAGGCCACGAAAACTGATTGTCACTAGCAGTTCTTCGGACACTCTTTAATCCTTATACCCTCATGCTGCATTTATCTCTTTACTTGTTAATTTTCATGTTTTGTTTCCTGCTGTGTGCTATAGCTGTAAGCATTGAGGGTAATGCTCAGTTCGAGTTTGGAGGTGTAGGTTCAATATCGAGGCAGCTCACTGTCGTGGCTCTGCCATAAAAGGAAGTACTTAAATTGATTTTGAAAAAAAAATGTTTACCGCCTTACTTGAAATATTGTCCATACTTTTGCACTGCTTTACATCATTATTGCCTTAGTTTATTCTCCTTAGGCTATAGAAATCTTTCTCCTTACCATGGTTAGGTCCTGTTTGGAAGGCTTAACTTTAGGATACTCAAGGAAAAAAACTTAGAAGCTTGCTATAAGATTGACTCTATAAACACTTTTGGGACTTGTTTGATTATAGGAGTTCTTTTAATGAACTTAGGTGATAAAGGCTTAGATTTTTTAAAATATTGGTTAGAGGTGCCTATCACCGACTCTAGGATTCACTCTTCTTTATGCCAGAGGTGCCCGAAATTAGCTCTAGTATGCTAAAAAAATTATCTTGATGAGAAAACACAATCCTTGAGAAGCCGAAATTGACTCAAGTAGTTGTTGTTATAAGAAGAGAACATTAATTACAAGTCTATTTGTCTTGAACTTAGAATTTGTCTAAGAAAACCTTTAATCAAACTTGTCCAAAAAACCTCACACACTCACAAAATCTTTTAGCTTGATCCTAGGCAAGTCCTTGGGAAACCGAAGGGTTAAGGCTCAAGAATAAGCATAGTCATGGTGGAGAGAATAGATGAAAATGTAAGACCAATAGAGAATAAGGTATGACAATTTGATGGTTTGCATTGGTTGAGGATAAACAATAGTTCGAGTTTGGGGGGGTGATAAGTGCACAAAAGACTGTCACTTTTTACACCTTTCATGGACAATAATTACTTAATCTACACCTACTTGGGCTAATACATGATCTTAATGTGTGATATCTAGATATTTTGCTTTGATAACATATAAAGATGATATTTATAGAAAATGTAAGCTTTAATGCACCTTTGCACATTTGCAGGTAGACCTGATACCGCGACAGTACCTAAGGCCTTGGTAGTACTTGAGGTCGCGGCAACACCTGAAGAACAAATATTGTTATTCTAGGCGATCTGAAGAAAAATAAGGTGGACATTTTAAGACAAGTGGCATAGAAATCAAAGCTGGGAAACACACGAAAAGTCAAGGTCAAAGGTCACGCGAGAAAAGAATCCTTAGAAAAATAAACTAGAAAATAAAATAAATATCTTTTATTTATGTACTTAACTTGTGTTTTACTCCAAGTTGTATTCCTACTTTGGAAAGGTTTGCCCTAGGCCAAGCCTATATAAACCATAGCCGGCACATAACTAGAGGAGAGTTCACCCTAGACTTTAGAGTTTTCTTTGTTTTTCGTTATGTTCTAAATTCTTTAAGGCTTAGGTGAAGGTTGTCGAGTATTTGTGAGAAGAGATTGTACTTTGTTTTCTTGTTTCATGCAATAAAATATCAAGGTTTGCTTATTCTTTGTCATTCTTTGTTCTTGCATTCAAGCTCGGGAGAGAAGTTTGTGAGAAATCTATTTATCTAATATCGGGAGAGTTAGATTCACGAAAGGATAAGTGCGGAATTTTTCTATTCGGAAAATACTAACTCGACCTCGGGATAGGTTGGAGTTTTAGCGGCTAAAAGAAGTGTGAGATTGGTTTGTGATTATAGTTGATTCACACCGGGAGGTGTCATCAAGGACTAGTCATCAATAGTACTTCGACTTAGGGATTAGCGGAGTCATCAGAGGATACTTTGTTGAACCTTGGTAGAGTCCACCTAAGAGTAAGGGATTGCCGCGTCAGACATAACCCTTCACTGTCAAGGCGGTAAAACTGCAGTTTTGCCGAGGCAGTGTTAAGTAGTTGCATGCGATAGAAACAAGTCAATTGAATCCACAATACAACACAACTGGATCTTGGCTATTTTATTAATCTGATTTTATTCTCATCCTCTCAATTTTCTTTATTATTCAAGTTGTTTAGTTTAAATCGAGATACCCATATTACTCTGTGTCTTTTATTCTATTTTGCAAAGCGAGAAGAGGAAAAAAAAACATATTAAGTACATCAATCCCTATGAAGATGATACTCGATATACTTATTACTTTATTACTTGTGAAGTGTACACTTGTACAAATTGCGCACTCTTTCTACACGCAAGAACTACCGACAATGATGCCACAGCAGAAGATGCCACAACCACACCGCAAATACGATTCTAATGCAATAAATATACCTTTGGTGGAGGCAATAAAACAAATGCCCAACTACGCGATGTTCCTCAAGGATATTATATCCAAAAGGAAAAAAATTGGGGAGTTTGAAACAGTTGTCGCAATAGAAGGGTGAGTAGCAATGCTGCACAACAAGGCCACAACCAAAAGAAAAGATCCTGGTAGCTTCACCATACCTTGCTCTATAGGTGACCAATACGTGGGCAAGGCATTATGCGACTTAGGTGTTAGTATCAACCTTATGCCTAAGTCAGTAATTTAGAAGCTAGGCATCAGACAGGCAAAACAAAAAAGGTGATGTTGCAATTGGTAGATCACTCTTACGTACAACTGGAAGGAAAATTAAAGATATCCTGGTAAGAGTGGATAAATTTATATTTCCCGTTGACTTCTTAATTCTTGATTGTGAAGCAGATGAACATGCTCCGATCATATTGAGAAGATCGTTCCTAGCCAAGGACAAAACATTGATTGACTGCGAGAAAGGAGAATTGGTCATAAGGATCAACGACCAACAAGTGAAGATCAATGTATTCAAAGCTTTAAAGCACCCAGATGAATCAGAGGAATTCCATCTTGATGCTGAAAAGACTATTTAAACATAACCCGTTAGGGCAATGATGTTGAATGCCGAGGATGTTGCTTTTATGGAGAACCATGTATAGACAATCAGAATACAGAAACGTAGGATCAACAAACAAAATAAGGTAATTGGGTGACTACATACCCAGGTAAGTATTTTAAATCACTTGATTAAACTTCAAATTGAAGCAAGAAACATAAAACATCTATAGAACAACCTCCAGAGTTAGAATTAAAATCACTACATGATCAATTAAAATATGTTTACTTGGGATCAAATGATACTCTACCGGTAATTATTTCTTTCGAGTTGTAGCCTGAACAGGAAAAGCGGCTAGCTAACATGCTACGGCGACACATAAAGATAATTTGGCTGGACAATTGCAGATCTAAAAGGAATCAGCTCATCGTTATGCATGTACAAAATCTTACTAGAAGAGGAGCATAAACCCACAATTGATGCACAGAGAAGATTAAATCATGTAATGAAAGAAGTGGTAAGAAAAGAAATAATTAAATGGCTTGTTGCAGGGATCATCTGCCCCATATCTAATAGTACATGGGTAAGTCCAGTATAATATGTACCAAAAAAGGTGGAATGACGGTGATCTTAAACGAGAACAATGAATTGATTCCAATAAGGATAATTACCAAATGGAGAGTATGTATGAATTATCGGAAACTTAATCAAGCAACAAGTAAGGATCATTTTCCTTTACCATTCATTAACCAAATGCTTGACAGGTTACGGTAAACCTTACTATTGTTTTTTTATGGTTATTCAGGATACAATCAAATTGTTATAGCCCCTGAAGATCAAGCCAAAACAACCTTCACATGCCCATACGAAACATACGCATTTAGAAGAATGTCATTTGGACTATGAAACGTACCTGCCACTTTTCAATGGTGCATGATGACAATTTTCTCTGACATGATTGAGGATCACCTTAAAATCTTTATGGATGATTTCTCTGTATTCGGAGATGATTTTGATAATTGTCTGGACAACTTGGAGAAAGTACTGTAAAGATATGAAGACACGAACCTAATTTTAAATTGGAAAAAATGTCATTTCATGGTTGATGAAGGGATAGTGCTCGGCCACAAGATTTCCTGCCGCGACATAGAAGTTGACAAGGTTAAAATCGACGTGATAGAAAAATTTTCGCCCCCAATATCGGTAAAAGGAATACACAGTTTCCTTGGACATGTTGGTTTTTACTGACGGTTCATTGAAGATTTTTCCAACATCACCAAACCTCTATCCTCACTACTGGAACATAATAAACCATTCATTTTTTATGATTCTTGTATCAAGGCTTTCGAAACATTGAAGCAGAAACTTATATTCGCACCTATAATGGTTCCACCCGACTGGGATGCTCCATTCGAACTAATGTGCGATGAGAGTGATTATGCTTTCGGGGCAGTACTAGGGCAATGGAAGAGCAAGACCTTTCATGTCATATATTATGCAAGCAAAACATTAAATGATGCCCAAGTCAATTACACCACAACTGAGAAAGAATTGCTAGCAGTGGTTTTTGCATTTGACAAGTTTAGGTCATATCTTATCGGCAACAAGGTAATTCTACACACAGATCATTATGCTATAAAATATCTTCTATGAAAAAAGATGTAAAACCACGCTTAATACGGTGGATACTACTACTCCAAGAGTTTGAAATCGAAATAAATGATAGAAAAGGAATGAAAATCTAGTAGCAGATTATCTATCACGTTTGGAAGGAGACAAAACAATCAACCCTGAATAGGAAATCAAAGATGCATTCCCTGATGAACAATTACTTGCCGCCACGGCGGCTGTATAGAAAGTATCGAAAGAAGATCCTGACTAAGCGATAGATAAGATTGCTTCCATATTATCTGAGTATATCCACCACACTGCCTTAGCCGTAACTACAACACCCTAGTATGCTGATGTTGTCAATTATATCACTAGTGGCATTCTTCCTCATCACCTTAACCATCAAGGAAAGAAGAGGTTCAAACATGATGAAAAGCATTATTTTTGGAATGATCTTTTTTGTTTAAACAATGCAGAAATCAAATAATAAGGCGGTGTATCCTGAAAGACAAACAGGAAAATATATTGGCACAATGACACGCATCTCCCTATGACGGATATTTTATCAGCAACAGAACAACGACAAAAGTACTACAGTCAAGATTGTACTGGCCGAGTCTATATAAAGATGCACAGAAATATTTTCAAAGGTGTGATCGATGCCAAATGATGGGAAACATATCAAAAAGAAATGAAATGTCCCTATAAAACATTCTCGAAGTAGAATTATTTGATTATGGGAGATTGACTTCATGGGACCCTTTCCATCACCAAACGGTAACCTCTATATCTTATTGGCAGTAGATTATATATCTAAATAGGTAGAAGCAGTAGCAATGGTAAGAAACGATGCCAAAACATTGTAGAAATTCTTAAAGAAAAGTATCTTCACCCGTTTTGGTGTACCACGTGCCATAATAAGCGATGGAGGGAAACATTTTAATAATAGACAGGTTGTTGCAGCCTTAAAGAAATTGGGAGTGACACACAAGATCACCAAATCATATCACCCACAAACAAACGGCCAAGCAAAAGTGTCGAACAGAGAACTAAAATCAGTACTGGAAAAAGTTGTTAATCCAACGAGAAAAGATTGGTCTACATGATTAGATGACATACTGTGGGCATATAGAACAACATTCAAAACTCCACTGAAAGTGTCCCCTTATCAACTGGTATACGGAAAATCATGTCATCTACCAGTGGAAATAGAATATAAAGCATATTGGGCGATAAAAATGGTCAACATGGATTGGGAAAAAGAAGGGTAGAAAAGATTATTGGATCTTAATGAAATTGACGAATTCAGAATAACAGCATATGAGAATGCCGGAATATATAAAGAGAAAACAAAAAGATGGCATGATCAAAAGCTGCTGCCAAGACAGATACTGTCAGGGCAACAAGTTTTACTCTACAACTTCCGATTAAAGCTTTTACCTAGAAACTAAAATCTAGATGGTGTGGACCATTTGATGTTATTCAGGCACATCCTCATAGAGCAGTCACAATCAGATCTCAATAAGACAGACATGAATTCCAAGTGAACGTACAACGTCTCAAACCATACAAAGGACCAAATTCTCAAGAGCTTAAGGAAATAGTCATATTAGGAGACAGCTCTACATCCTCTCCTATTATGCATTAATTCCTTTTCTTTTATTATTTTAGGTATTACTATATAAATTTTAGGCTTAAGTTTTTCTTTAAATTTTTTGTAACACCCTAAATTTGGGCCTAGAAGTTTAGAGTTCTAGTGGACTAGTTTTTTTGGTTTAGCCTAGTTCGAGATTAAATATTTAAAAATTGATTTTTAATCAAAATAAATTATGGAAAAATATTATAAAATCATTATTTAATATATATTTGAATTAGGTCAAATCAATTTTGAAAATTGACCCTTGAATCCCTACGATTTTTGAAATTAGTGACTATTTTGTAAGTTGTTGTTGGATGTTTGGTGGAGCCGCATGTACAGGGCACAATTGAGGTTGTGTTGATGGGTTTTAGCTGTGGTGTTGATTGTCTTTTATGTCTATATGGCATGTGGTTGTGTTGTATGATGCTATAAGTTAGAATGGTATCTCAATCAAAATTTGTGTTAGTCTTTTACTATGTATATGGAAGTAAGAAGTTGTGGCAGAAGTTTAAAAGTGGTTGTTGTTTAATGGACTTGTTTTGGATGAGGATGAGTTGAAAGTGAATGTTTATTTTGTTGATGAATTGAGCTTGAGGGTCAGTATTCTTTGAGAATGTTGTTGTCGCCGTATGTATTAGAGTAGAGGTGTGTGAACAAATTTTCGTTAATTATATGGCGTGGTTTCTTGGTAGTTAAAAAAGAGTGTTTTCTTATAAAGCGGTTGGAGCTGTTAAGCAGTATGCTTTAATGTGGTAAGGTTTTGAGACAGATGATGGGTTTCCAATTGAGTTCATGGGTGTTCTCTCGTCAATAGACATTTAACCGGTATGAGTGATTTATCCAGGTCTGAAAAAGTATGTTAATATGTTGTGACATGAATCTTTTGGGTTCTTAGTAAGGATATTATCATTCATAGAATTGCTTATAACTGTGTTTAGAATTTTTGTGATAGAGTGGTATTGGTTAAGGTTTATGTTGGTGGAAGTTGTTATGTGTTGTTGTGGTGAGCGAGACTCGGTAGAAAGTTTTGATTGTTGCCTTGTAAGTTTTAATATGTTTGAGAAAGTTAATCTTATTAGTGGAAGTGGTAAGTTGTAGTTTGTAGAGAGTTGGTTGTCAACCTTGAGTAAGGAGAGTTTAGGTCATTGGCAAAAGAAAAATATTTTTTTTGTCTTGAGGGTGCAAAGAGTATCGAGACAAACCATTGCGTTTTCGTGTGTTGTTGTTCTATGAATCGTTGCAAGTTGTGATGACGGGTGGTGTAAGGATGAGACTGAATCTTTTCTTTATGAGATAATTATTGATATTTTGGTTTTGGTAGCAAAGGTCCTTTGTAGTAAGATCCTCATGTGGGTCGAAGTATTTTAAGTGGTAGCTTGGTGTTTGGAATGTCATGTGGGAGTGAGAGGAAATTGCGAAGAACAATTTCCTTACCTCTTTCCACGATGAAAAATTCAAGGATAAAATTTCATAAGTGGGGGAGAGCTGTAACACCCTAAATTTGGGCCTACGAGTTTAGAGGTCTAGTGGACCGGGTTTTTTGGTTTAGCCTAGTTCGAGATTAAATACTTAAAAATAAATTTTTAATCAAAATAAATTATGGGAAAATATTATAAAATAATTATTTAATATATATTTGACATAGGTCAAATCAATTTTGAAAATTGACCCTTGAATCCCTATGATTTTGAAATTAGTGACTATTTTGTAAGAATTGAAAACTTGAGGACAATTTCATAAATTAAGTCAAAATTTTGAATCTTTAAGGGGGCTTTGATCCAATCCTAATCTTAGCTGATCTAAGCCTTTCAAGGATCTATTTTAATAACCCATAACACATAATTTTAATTAATAGCCCTAATAACTTAATATTAATCCTAAAAACCTATTTTTATGTCATAAACCTAAACCTATTTTTAAAATTCCGACTTTTTATCTTATTGGCAGACTATCTATCATCTTTTCAAATTTAAACATCAATCTTTTCAATAAAAAATTGTTTGGTTAATTCCCTATAATTTTCTTCTTCGGTTTTACTTGAAAAACCCTATTTTTGCATCAAGCTTTAAACCCTTCTCCAAGATTTTGGTTTCTTCCTTCACAAGACATATTCTTCATCATATTTTCAAGGTAAATATTCATTCTTTTTAATAGAATTTCTTTAGTTTATTTTCCTATATTTTTCTTCTTCAAAATCTCTTCGTTTTTCTACGAATTTTCTAGTTTTTAAACCTTAGAAGAGGTGAGATCAATTTTGAAGGTGATAATCATTCAAACCTATGAAACATAAATTTATTTAATGAAATTCCTAAGTTCTTGGTTGATTGAAACAATCTTTTAAGTCTTGAAACAATAAAATTGGTTTTCTTGATAAAAATTTCATTATTTTCTTGATTTTCGTTCAAGGTTTTTACATGGATGTTTTGATGCGTAAATAAATGAATCTTTAAGTTTTTAGATTTAATTAATATGGCTTTTAAGTATCTAATCCCGGACATAAAGTTTAGGAGGTGTTTGGAGAGGTTTTTGGTGAGTTTCGGTTAGGTTTTATGGTGTTTTTAGGGGCTACCATGTTTTTGTCTGACTTGAGGGATGTTTGGGTATGTTATAATTCAATAAACCCTCTTGTTTTGATTCTTGAATTAGGTCAAGAGATAGAGGAACAAATTTGAGAGAGATCGGAAAGTCGAATCACGTTTTCGGGTGACTTGTCGAGCAAGTTTCGATAAATCAGTGAGTGGATTATGAGGGATGCAAATTTGGCATGGTTTTAATATTTTTTAAGGTTTAGGGGTATAGGCAAGGTGTAAGAAACCTCCCTACACTCTGAAGTAAGTTTAACGTATTGCTTTCTTAAAGGTTCTCATATTACGTCGTGTTTTTATTATGTTATTTGTCATGTTTTTATTGTGTTGTGCATATGTGATTATGCATGTATATAAATACTCATGAGAATTTTTTTAAATATATTTTATATGCATTCAATGTTTCCACGGTTTTGTTTTAAAAATAAGATAAAAGTGGTTTTATCAAATTTTACAAGTGATGCGTAAAAGGTGGGATACATGTGATTTGAATTCTTTTCTGAATCAAGTTTTGAGCATTGATTTTTGATAATATATATTAGCTAGTTAAGTGATGAACCTTTATGGATAAGTTGATCGATCAATAGGGTCTAGAGTGCACTTTAAACATTCAAAATTCGTACATGTATAAATTCTTTGTGTGTTGCATTTTCCTTTTATTATAATGCTATACGATGGTTGTGGTATTGTCACGTACGAGTTGGTCGAAGTGGTACTGTCACCGGAAACCAAGGTGAGATAATTCATGTTGAGAGTGGTATCAACATGTGCATGCTCTGGGAGTGGTACTAACATGCGATTGCTCGTTTATCCTAACGATTTGGAGTGGTACAAATCGGATCACTAGCACCAATATATGTTTTTACTTTTCAAAGGCAAATGTCATGGTTTTCACTTGATTTCATATGGTATTATGCACGCGAGGTTTTATACATTGGTATGCATGTGATTTGAGCATTGCTATGTTGTTAGCATGTAAGATTTGAGCTTTGTGCATTGAGATGCACGTGTAAGCATTGCTATATAAGTAGCATGTAAGACTTGTATTTTAGCTTTTAAAGCATGTGATTATAAAATGGTTTTTACTAAAATTTAATTATAGTGTTATTAGCCTTGGTTTGATGAAACTTACCGAGTTTTAAAAGTGTCGTTGTTAGCCATGTGTGTTTTATTATAAAGAGCGTGACATGTTTTTAAATTGATAAAATTGATTTTATATAGTTTGCATTGCAAGGTGTTTTTATACTTGTTTTTATTCACTGACTAAGCTTATGCTTACCCTCTCATTTACCTTGCAATGCAGAGTAAATAAAATTAAGGCAGCAAAGAGAAGCAAGGATCTAGGTAACCGTCAAGTGAAAGCTCAAGTATGTCTTTATAACATTAGTAGTAGTGAGAGAGCAATGGGGATGGGTTACCATGTTAAGAATATTATTATATTAATGAGACTTATAGTAGTCGTATGCTTATACATGTTTGAAGTTTATCTATATTGATATTAGCTTATGACTTTGACTTGAATTGCCCACCGATATTCCTTTAGTTATAATATAGTTATTTTGAAGTTTGATTCTTTATATCCATATGTGTGAATTTGAGTGTTGTTGATAACGAAGCAAGACTAATTATGATTCGAATCTATGATATTGTTATTTAGGTTGGAATGCACTTAGAATTAATATTGAGAATATTAAGGTGGTTCTTCCGTGTGCTTATAAGATTGGTTATGTTGAAGCATACTATTAGGACTTGAATATATTGTTGCTACTAGATTGAATTGCATCTAGCTAATATGCCATGATATGTGCTTCTATCCTTTGGCATCATTCTTTATTGTTACTACTGCTTCTATCTATTTAGATACATAATCTACTACCAATAAGATATAGAGGTTAATGTATGATGATGGAAAGGGTCCCATGAAGTCAACCACTCATACATCAAACAATTCCACTATGAGAATTATTTTTTGTTTCTTTTTTATATATTTCTCATCCTTTGGCATCGATCACACCTTTGACAGTATTTATGTGCATCTTTATATAGACTCGGTCAGTACAATCCTGATTGTAGTACTTTGGCTACCGTTCTGTTACCGACAAAATGTCTGACATATGGAGATACGTGGAATTATGCCAGTATATTTTCATGTTCGTCTTCTGAGATGCATCGCCTTATTATTTGATTTGTGCATTGTTTAAACAGGAAAGGATCATCCCAAAAATAATGCTTTGCATCATGTTTGAACCTTTTCTTTCCTTGATGGTTAAGGTGATGAGAAAGAATGCCACTAGTGATATAATTAACAACATCAGCATACCAGAGTGTTGTAGTTGCGGCCAAGGTAGTATGGTTGATATACTTAGATAGTATGGACACAATCTTGTTTATCGTTAAGTCAGAATCTTCTGCCGATACTTTTCACACGGTCACCGTGGCGGCGAGCAATTGTTCGTCAGGGAATGTATCTTTGATTTCCTTTTCAGGATTGATTGTTTTGTCTCCTTCCAAACGTGATAGATGATCTGCTACTGGGTTCTCCATTCCTTTTTCTATACTTTATTTCAACTTCAAATTCTTGGAGGAGTACCCATCGTATTAAGCGTAGTTTTGCATCCTTTTTAAACAACAAATATTTTATAGTAGAATGATCTGTGTGTACAATTACCTGGCTGTCGATAAGATATGATCTGAACTTGTCGAATGTAAAAACTACTGCTAACAATTATTTCTCAATTGTGGTGTAGTTTACCTCGGCATTATTTAAGGTTTTCCTTGCATAATGTATGACATGAAAGGTTTTGTTTTTCCGTTCCCCAAGTGCTGCCCTGACAGAAGCATTCTAGTAAGGTGGAACCACTACATGTGTTGATATTAGTTTTCTGCTTTAATGCTTAGAAAGCCTTGACACAGGACTCATCAAAAATAAATGGTTTATTTTGTTCCAGCAATGAGGATTGATGCGTGCTAGATATACGCAATTTTAGTGCAAGTGAACACGTCATCAAATAATAAAATGATAAGTATCAAGTATCGTCTCCTCAGGGATTGGTAACTTAATATGCTTCCTTTGATCTTCTTGCTTTGTAAAAGAAAATAAAAACACAAGTGAATTGGGGTTGTGATTTATCTAAATAATAAAAACTAAATAAAGGTAAAATAATATAAGGAAGATGTCCAGGATCTAGTTGTGTTGTATAGTGGATTTGATCAACTTGTTTTTGTTCAATTCAATTATACAATACTGCCTCGGTAGGACGGCAGATTACTGCCTCGACAGTGAAGATACTCGTCTACCACGACAATCCCTTGCTCTTGGACAGACTTTACTAAAGTTCGGCAAAGTATCTTTAGAGGACTTTGTTTATCCCTAAGTCGAAGTACTGTTGATGACCAGTCCTTGATGATACCTCCCAGCATGAATCAATTATAATCACCAACCAATCTCATACATCTATTAGCCGCTGAAACACTAAACATATCCCTAGGCCGTGTTAGTGTTTCATGGCAAAAACACCATACTTATTCCTTTTGTGAATCTAACTCTCCCGATATTAGATAAATGGATGACTTACAAACTTCTATCTTGAGCTTGAATGTAAGAACAAGGAATGGCAAAGAATAATCAAACTTTGATATTTTATTGCATTGGGAACAAGAAACAAAGTTTGACTTCCTCACACTAATACTTTACAACCTTCACCTAAGCCTAAACAAAACTAGAACATAATGTAGAAGAAAAGAAAAACTAAAGCTAAGCTCTCTAATTCTATGAATTGGCGGAATTTAATGTGTCTCTTTTTCCCTTGGACGGCTATACCTTATATAGGATTGGCCTAGGGAAAACCTTTCCTAAGTAGAATACAACTTGGATTAGGGAACAAGTCATGTACAGAGGTCAAACATTTCCAAGTTTAATTCCTCTAGAAGTCTTTCCCGCGTGGCCTTGCCTTTGGGATTTCCTTGTGCTATCTAACTCCGATCCTTGGACTTCTTGTCCAGCAACGTTTTCCTCATTTTTCTCCTTTGTTTGCCTGCCATATTATTACTTACCCTCTGCTGCCTCAGCATCAGGTCCTGCCTCGGCCTCAATTTGCTGTCGTGGTAATACTTTTTCCTGCACAAATATAAAAATGCAATAAAGTATGCCTTTTTTATAAATATTATCTTCAATAGCATAATCCCTAAATATATCATATTAAGTATATGCATTGGTCCAAGTAGGTGTAGAATTGATGATTAATGCTAATGAAAACTGTAGAAAGTGATGGTGAGTTCAGCACTTATCAAGGATAGCGGTTTAGTGATTTTAGAAAAATCTTCAATGAACCATCGGTAAAAACTAACATATCCAAGGAAACTACGTATTCCTTTTACCGATGTTGGTGGCGGTAGTTTTTATATCCCATCTATTTTGGCCTTGTCAACTTCTATGTCGTGGCAGGAGATCTTGTGGTCGAGCACTATCCTTCATCAACAAGGAAATGGCAATTTTCCCAATTTAAAATTAGGTTCGTGTCTTCACATCTTTGCAGTATTTTTTCCAGTTTTCAAGGAAGCTATCAAAATCATTTCCGAACACAAAGAGATCATCCATAAAGATTTCAAGGTGATCCTCAATCATGTCGGAGAAAATTGCCATTATGCATCGTTAAAAAGTGACGAGTGCATTACATGGTCCAAATGGCATCCTTCTAAACACATATGTTCCGTATGGGCATGTAAAGGTTGTTTTGGCTTGATCTTCAGGAGCTATGAAAATTTTATTATATCCTGAATAACCATCTATGAAGCAATAGTAGGGTTTACCGGCTAACTTGTCAAGCATTTGGTCCATGAATGGTAAAGGGAAGTAATCCTTTTTTGTTGCTTGATTAAGTTTTCCGATAATCCGTACATACTCTTCACCCGGTTACTATTCTTGTTGCAATTAATTCATTGTACTCATTTGGGATTACCGTCATTTCACCCTTTTTTGGTACGCATTGTACTAGACTTACCCATGTACTATCGGATATAAGATAGATGATCCCTGCATCAAGCCATTTAATTATTTCTTTTCTTATCACTTCCTTTATTACATGATTGAATCTTCTCTACGCATCAATGGTGGGTTTATGCTCTTCTTCCAGTAAGATTTTGCGCATGCATAATGACGGGTTGATTCCTTTCAGATCTGTAATTGTCCAGCCAATTGTCTTGGTGTGCCATCGTAGCATGTCAGTTAGCCATTTTTCCTGTTCAGGCTGCAACTTAAAAGAAATAATTACTGGCAGAGTATCATTTGATCCCAAGTAAACATATTTTAATTGATCAGGTAGTGGTTTTTATTCTAACTCTGGAGGTTGTTCTATAGATGGTTTATGTTTCTTGTTTTTATTCGAAGTATAATCAAGTGATTCGAAATACTTACCTGAGTATGTGGTAACCCAATTACCTTTTTATGTTTGTTTATCCTGCGTTTCTGTATTCTGACTGTCTATACATGAATTTCCATAAAAGCGACGACCGTGGCATTCAGCATCACTGTCTTGGCAGGTTATATTTAAATAGTCTATTTCAGCATCAAGGTGGAATTCCTCTGGTTCATCTAGATGACTTAGAGCTTTAAATACATTGATCTTCACTTGCTGATCATTCACTCGTATGACCAATTCTCCTTTTTCGCAGTTGATCAATATTCTACCTATGGCTAGGAACGACCTTCCCAAGATGATTGGGGCATCCTCATCTGCTTCACAATCTAAAATTAAAAGGTCAACTGGAAATATAAGTTTATCCACTCTTACCAGAATATCCTTAATATTTCCTTCTAGTTGCACGTAAGAGCGGTCTACCAATTATAGTATTATCGTTGTTAGTTTTGCTTGTCTGATGTCTAGCTTCTAAAATACTAACTTAGGCATTAGATTAATACTAGCACCTAAGTCACATAGTGCCTTGCCCACGTATTGATCTCCAATAGAACATGGTATGATAAAACTACCAGGATCTTTTCTTTTGGTTGTGGCCTTATTGTGTAGCATTGCCACACACCCTTTTGGTGCGGTAATAGTTTTAAATTCTCTAATTTTTGTCCTCTTGGATATAATATCCTTAAGGAACTTAGCATAGTTAGGAATTTGTTTTATTGCCTCTACCAAAGGTATATTGATATGTACTTGTTTAAGGATGTCTAGAAATTTCTTAAATTGGTACTCTTGCTTTTGTTGTTTTAGCCTTTGTGGGAAAGGTGGTGGTGGTAAAAAGTAGATCCTCAATCTTTCCATTTCATGTGTGGCTGCGGTATCTTCTGTTGTGGCATCACCATCGGCAATATTTGTTGGTTCCTTTGCCTTAGTTTTTTTCTTCAGTAGCCTCTTGTGGCTCTACTGTTTTAGTATTCTTACCTACTGTCCTAGCAGGTATTTCAGGGTCTTTTAGTTGTAAACCATTTATGGTAGATATAGCTTTACATTGCTCATGTGGGCCCGTTCTAGCGACTTCAGTATCGCTGTGTTGACCTCCTATAGGTAGACTTTTCATCTGATGTGCCATTTAACCTACTGCGATTTCCATCTTTTGGAGAGCAGACTCATTATTTTGCATTCTCATCTTTACTTTGTCCATGAAAGTCTTGGCTTTCTAGATGAACTTATTGGTGTTGGCTATGTAAGCACCAGTATGAGCCATGAACATTTGTAGTGTATTTTCCAAAGTTTGGACATTTGATGATTGCGGCGGTGGCAGCGCCTGCTGCGGCATCTATTGCTGAATCATTCTGTTATTTTGCTAGAATCTAGTATTTTACACAGGTTGATGTCGTGGGTTTAGTGCATTGTTAGGATTACTCTATGAGAAGTTTGGGTGTTTCCTCCATGATGGATTATAATTATTAGACATATTGTTTCTATTAAAATTACCAACATAGAAGGAGGATTCTGGGTTTTTTGGGTAGTCGTTCGAGTTGTGGTTGTCACCACATGTTTCGCAAAAAACTACGTTTGCTTTTACCTCTTGAACATAACTCGATTTTTGCAAATCCTTAACTATGTTTGTCAAAGCTGACTATTGTGCTAAGATAGATTCGGAAGAGTCAGGATTTGTCATACCTCGCATTGTTATGTTGTGTCTAGTTACTGGGTGTTGATAATCATTCTTTGTTAACCTGTCCAGAATCTCTAGACTCTCATGGGGTGGGCGGTCTAGTAGGGTGTCATTGGCGGAAGCATCAAGCATCATTCTTGTAGGAGTGTTTACTATATTGTAAAACATTGATACTTGAGTCCACTCGGGCAAACCATACATGAGGCATTTTCTGTATAATTCTTTGTATCTTTCCTAAACCTCATACATAGATTCATCTTCTTCTTGCTTAAAGGTTGTGATATCGTTTTTGAGCTTATCAATCACATTGGTATAACTGAATCGGGCAAGAAAACTTCGGCATAGTTTTGTTCATGAATTCAATGATCCCGGCTAGAGGTTGTTTAACCAAGATTTTGTCCTATCCCTCAGTGAATATGGGAACAATTTTAGCTTAAGGATGCCGACTGAGACTCCCGACAGTTTAAACGAATTACATATTTCAAAAAAGGACTTGAGATACTGTCGAGCATATTTATTGGTCGATCCCCCAAACTGGACTAGGGTGTTGATCATGTTGCACATGACTGGTTTTAGCTCAAAGTGTTTTGCCTCTATATTAGGCATCACAATGGCAGGAATTAATCCATCCAAATCTTCCTCTAAATAATCGCAGACGGTACGTGCGTGTTCTTGTCTTGGAAGGTTTGTTGGGTCAACAAATGCGAATGCGCCGCGGTTGTCTGCCTCGGCGGCATTCATGCCAGCATTGTTCTGTTGGCCAGGTACTTGATTCATTCTTTCGCGTGCCCTCAGATTTCATGCTGTTTTTTCAATTTCTGGATCGTAAGAGTATTGGTTAATCGACGGATTGGACCTGGTCATACACAGAACAACCCTAGTAAGTTAAAGAAAAAATTAAAACTAAATAAATAAAAAGAAAAGAAAATAGTGCAGAAATTATTAGTACTAAAATTGAGCGTCAGTCCCCCAGCAACGGCGCCAAAGCTGGTGAAGGCTCGAAAGTCCTTTTATTTCCATCTTTCACCAAATTGTAATATTTTAGGTTGTTGAACTCACAGAGACTATGTCGACTTCACTACTGCTTAAACCTGCACATGTAAAAAAACAAGTAATTTGTTGGTTTGGAGTAACTAAATAAACGAAGAGAGTAAGAATGATAGAAGTGAGGCCAGGTTGAGTGCTTTATAGAGGAGAATCCAGTTGTATTATTTATCCACTTATTAATGCAATGAGTTGACTTGCCGCCTCGGCGGGTCGCACTAAGGTTCACCGCAGCTGCCTAGGCGAGGTTATACCTTGTCGACAATTCAAATTTCCATAGTTCGACAGAGCATCCATGTATGCCTCCTCTTTATCCCTAAGCGAAGAGAACTATTGAAGTCCACGTCTTAATGATACCTCCCGGCATGAATCAAGGATGAACAACAACCAAACACATGCGTCTTATTAGTCGCTAAAATCTTAGGCGGTTTATCTCTAAACCGGATTAGTCAATATCCTTAAGCAAAGACCTTATTCTCTCGTTTTATGAGCCTAACTCTCCCGATATTAGACAAATAGATTTTTCTTCACATACTATCATCTCGAGCTCATATGTAAAGAAGAATAAATGCCAAGAGAGAATAAACTATGAAATAAGTTTTGTATTAATAAATATCGAATATAATACAACCTTCTTCTCCAACTACTCCACAAACAACCTAAACCTCGAAAGGGTTTTAGAACATGTTGTAATCGACGGCTAAGAGTTTATGCTATAGGATCTGATTTCGACTCCCTTAAACCTAGACCTAATGGGTGGCTTATATAGGTCAAGCCCTAAGTTAAAGTTTTCCACATAAGGAAAGAGTTATACAAAGAAAACAATGCAACTCATAATTAAACTAGGACACTTTATTCTATTTTCTAAAATAACTCTTTAATCCCGCGTTGACTTTTGACCAAGGCTTGACTCCTTTGATCGGCTCTATCTTTCTCTCGCTTTATGTACGTTAAGATCGGTATCTTTTCTTTTTCTGTCGAGCACCAGTTGTTATCTTTATTCTGCTGCCGTGGCCTCCAAAGTGTTGTCGTGACGAATTCTAATTTGCATTTTAGTATCCATCCTCTTATCTAGCCATTCTTATGTTGTATTTCTTGTCTAAGAAAGAAAACCATCAAATGCATCTGTTTTATGTCAAATAATAGATAAATTCATGAATTACGTAATCGAACACTGAATTATGGAAAATAGACAAAATTACCCAGTATTGTCCTTAAATCTATCCGTAATTGACAATAAACGAGTGGAAAAATGATATAAAAAATATGATTTTTATACACTTATCATGTAGCTCGACATATACAACCACTTTACTATTAGACAATTGAGAGACTAATATAAGATAAACTTATTATAACTTTTTAACGTCATCTTTTAGATTTAACTTATTATAATAAATTTGTTTTAGTTTTAGTAATAAAATAACTTGTTTATTATAAAATTTTAATAAAGTAATTATATTATTATTTTAAAAGAAAACTGGTATTTTGTTACGATCGTGGTATATTTTATTAAAAAGGACACACACAAAAGGCAGTGGAATTCGGTCCCAGTTGTATAACGGCTTGAAACGGTTAACAGAAAATCTAAAGGGAATCTACTGTTAGCTCTGGCCCAATTTCGTCGTAAATCAGCACTGGTGTTGGTCCCAAGTGAACCTAAAACAGAAGAGCCCATGGCCATGGTCATCAAAACTCAAAATCACGGAAGATTATTAGATGAATTATGTTTATCATGTTATTTATTGTCTAAATAATAAGGAGTATTTATTTTTAAATAATTATTTAATAATTACTTACTCACTAATTATATATAAAAAAGAAGTAATGACTCACCTTAAAAGAAAACTAAAATGAACAAACCTCATTAGTTAGACCATAATAACGCGGTGAACAAGATTGATCTAATAATTTTAAAAAAACACTTGATTTCTAATATTTTCATCAAAAGATTTTCTTTTCAACCTCATCCATAGCTAGAGATAATCATGAGTCGTGTTTTTGATCGAAACTTATCGGATATGGATCACATGATCATCTCTATTATTATTATACATCCACCTCAAATGCCTATTGATTACCCTTTTGTTTCCCTTCCTTTTTAATTTGTTTAATTTGGTTAGTGGTTAAATTAGAAAAATGAAAGAGATGACAACAGAGATAAGCTAAAAGCATGGACGTAATTATATAGAGGTGGGGAGAGGTAATCGTCCCTCTCTCCGAAGATTTTTTTTACTTTTGTCTCTTTATTTAAATTTTTTTAAAATTATTTTTTTATAAATTTTTCCCCTACTTTAAACATCTATGTTTTGCCCTCCTTAACCTCAAATTTTAGCTATGTCATTTCAATAACATGAATGTTAAAATTTTCATCTGCTCTTTCTTGTTTGTGACATTAAGTAAACCAATGGACTAACCCATGGTTTGTAGGGCCAACTTCTGCCGACAATGGGCATATACTCATTCTTTTCATGCACGTGCTTACGAATTATAACCCTAAAAAAGATGATCAGTGTATATATATACACAGACAAACATTAACATTGCCATTAAGCAATGGAAGATGCAATGCAAAAAACACTTTGAAGATAAAAGAGATACAAATAAGATAAATTGGAAAATTTTAATTAATAATTTTATAATTACTGCTATCCAAGTAGTAAAGAACTATTAGGGGCGACCCTTCCAATCAAATTACTTTATTCATAATGTTAAAACTCAAATTCATAAACTTGTTTAAGAATCTAATGTTTCATCTCATTAGATTAATCAATTGGTGATAATTATTATAACTTAAGTTTTCTCTCAAACCTAGTCACAGTCATGTTTTTTAATATCATAATTTTTAAATATAAACTAAAATTCTCGTCTATATCTTTCTAACACAACACTCTTTTAATCTTCATATCTTATAATTTTTTCCAATCGAAGTATTCAATTCAATTTTTATATTTTGAATTGAATTAGGTTTATTTTGGTCAATAAAATAATATATATTTTTAAAAATTTTATGATAGTGACTCACCGAAGATCTTAGAGATCTATGCGATGAGCACGGGTGGAATATAAGAAGGGGTTTCGGGTTCCGTGTTCCGTCAATTATTGTTTTTATATATTATATAGAGTTAAAAAAATTAAATATATAATTTATTTTAAAAAAATCGTTTTTGATTTCATCCGATAAAAAAAATTTAAAAATGTATATTTTGTTTCCCTTTATAAAATAATTTTAGTTCCTCCCCTAACGGAGAGGGCATAAGAGAAAAAATATTCTTCAAAATATTTAATGAATTTTTTTAAAATCGTAACCGTTAATATTAATAACATATTAAAGAACACCCACATCAATCCAGGCGCCTTATTTCTATTCTTACATCTTCATATGTACATGAGACAATTTATGGCAGGATGATCTGAGAGATTATACGGTAAACCTTTTCACCACGTTATTTATGGTCTAAGTAATTAGGACCGTTGATCTTTAAATAACCACCTAATAATTACCCATCCACTAAGTCCATGTAGGAAAGAGGTGATGATTCATTAAAAAAAAAATTAAAATCAACGATCCTGATTACTTGAGACCATAGATGACGTGATGAACAGGGTTCACCGTATAATTTTTTTGGATGATCTTAACGATTTTTGTTTTGTTTTCCGTTTTATCCGCAATTAGATATAATAAGATAGGTTATAATTAATTAAATAGTTTATTTGGTGATTTAAAAAAGATTCCCTTTAACTTTTAGAAAAACCTAATTTTCTCTAACCCGTCGCCGTTTCTTCTCAAATTTCATCTTTTTCGGTTTTTTGTTCTGATCGTTTCTTTTGATCGGTGGTCGACAATCAATTTTAGTGTTGGTTGTCGACCACCGAATCTATCTCTTGTTCTTGTTTTATTTTAGTAAAGATCTCTTTTTTCTGTCTTTGTGACATGCTTTTCTCTGTCCTTGTGACATGTTTTTATTTTTGTTTTGGGGTTTGATTCGTCTGTCCTTATGGCATGTTGTAACATACCCTAGCGATCGATTGTTGTTCGTATAGAGATTCAATCAATGCTAGTTTTCTGATTTATTATTTTGTCGGTGGTCACTTGGAAAGATTTATCTCCACTCAGTTGATGGTTGTTTGCCGATAAAATCAGTCCTGCGTAGCGGTACTTTTTGCACGACAGTTTAAATCGCCTACAACTCCTTCCTTCACTATGTGTCTCGTTTGGACAGAGACAAGGAGATTCATGAAGCTGCTGAATTTTATTGTTATGTTTATTTTCATAGGAATTTTATTTTTCATTGTTTTGGGGTTATAAGAATTTTTGGATTTTTTAATCCAATTATTTTGCTTCTTAATTACGTTATAATTATAATTTTTTATGAATTTAATAAAAATTCAGTAGCATTTATAAAAAAAATCCTTTTTATTTAGTTCCATTTATGAAATTCTAGTGAGCATCCATGGAGACTTTGAATCTATGCATATGCTGGTCTATACATCATAAGAATTGTTCTTTTTAGGAGATAAAAGTACAACTACACTTAGCAAAATAGCTATAAACAATATATTCAATAACTATGATCAGAAATAAATATTAATATATTATAACATAGCTTAGACTGAAAACTGATAGGAAATAGACCATGACTTAAAATGCACCTTTATATGAATTAAAAACATCTAAAAAGAAAACATTCACCGATTAACTTAGTGATTAAGATTATTTACATTAGTATGTTCATATTCTATTATTCGTTGATGAAGAAAAAGATGACTAATGGGAACATGTTTAGATATTACATTTGAGTAATAATTTTTTTTAATGGTGATCTATGTTCGGAATTTGTGACTTTTTGGGAGAAGCATGGATCCTCTACTTAAGAGAGTAATATACCTTATCATTATACCCCAACACTTATTAGTAGATATAGACAATAATTTAATTTTTTATTAAATTAAAATCTAATTATATTGTTACAAATAAATATCAGATTTTGAACTCATAGAAAATAAAACAATATCAATATCTTTAATCATTCAACCAATTATTACGTGTCAACAATAATTTAACTTTGAACACTTTGTTTTCACTGCCCTTTCTCTCTAACTTCGTAGGGTTCATTTTCTAGAAGTTCAAGTGTCTTGACCCATACAAAAGTCACGATAGTATAATAACAAGTCTCCATTACGACTTTTCCTCATGAAAAAAACCCTAACCCTAAACACACCTTCCCATCTACGTTATCTCTCTTGAAAATATGCACACAAATGAAAAGGAAAGAAAGAAGAAAATGACTAAGATATGTAGCAAAATGGAAGACTTAGCAAAAAATAAATAAAACCCAATGTTTCCATTACTCATATCTCTCTAAATACAAAGAATATCCACAATAAACAACCTGCAGAACACTAGTGATTTTAGACAGAACTAATATATTTGAATAAAAAGGAGAAATGGGGTTGTTCATATAAAGATAAAATC
Source organism: Abelmoschus esculentus (assembly GCA_035048815.1). NCBI lineage: Eukaryota > Viridiplantae > Streptophyta > Magnoliopsida > Malvales > Malvaceae > Abelmoschus > Abelmoschus esculentus. The sequence goes on from JAUCBN010000021.1 coordinate 4,911,103, forward strand.
ATAGAATCCCCCATAGATGAGTTAGTAAAGGATTAGCAAACTACATACCATTAAAATTATGATTAAAAACTGCTAATATCTTACTGTTCTTCCTTTGCCTCCCTCCTCATTTGTGTTGGAACAATAATATCTTGAAGAAGACCACGGTCTGTAAGCAATGAAGCTGAAGAACTTGGAGTGTTAAACTTAAAACGTCTGTCTTTAAGGAAATTAGGGACATTAGTTGCAGTGGTTGTACTGATATTCAATGAAGGAGATGTGTTATATATATAGGGTTGCAACTGTTGCTGCTGCTGAGGTAAATACTGGGGTTGAGGCACAGTACTAAAACCAGAGGGATCCAAGCTGATTCCGATGGTTCCGCGGGGAGTTATCGGATACATATGTGTATGCTTCCCTTCGTAAGTCGTCACGACGATCTCCGGATCGTCGGATGATCTCTCGACTCTCTTCTTCACCCCACATCCTGCACTGGTGCAACGATAATAGCTCCTGTTGTGCCAAAGCGCAGATTGAAAGGAAGTTACAAAGATAATGCCTACTAGTATGAACATGAAAGCTCAATTCTTGGGAAGCATGGAAACATCAGTGGACCGACCATATCGAAAAAGGAGAATTTAGATTAGACTGATGTACATATATCTATATATACACACATACCTGGGAAAAGGGCTATTTTTCACAGCTTTTTGCCCATACTTTCTCCAACGGTAGCCATCATCCAAGTGATCAACTTCACTCTTGGTCATGAAAGCAAATCTCGGCTCCCTTTGCCTTTTTTGGCTCTTCTTTTTGGGTTTCAACCTAACACCCCATAAAAGCATAATCAAAAGCTTTTTACTTCAAAAATCAGCAAACTCGAGCCAAAAAGTTCATATCCACACTACCCAAAAACATAAATGGGAAAAGACAGTCAAATATATGGAGTATTATATATATGCAGCTTAGAAAACATTGATGAGAAACAATGAAAGCTTACTGTTTTTTGGTCTTGTCTTGATCCAATTCCTGTTCTTCATTATCTTCAACTTTGGTTGGCTCATGTATATCGTTTGCAGCTTCATTAGATGAAGAAGAGAAGGAAGAAGAGTTCGGTGTTGTAGGGTTGGTTAAAACATCTGAAGATTCCGGCACGGTGGAAGCCGGCGATGGAAGACCTTGCAGTTGTTGTCGGTGGAGTTCAGACGATGTTGACAAAGGCGGTGGTGGAGGCTGAAAGGGATCAAATAAAGAGGGAGCAATGAAATCTTGACTGATGCCGAGCAAGTCCATGAAACCTAAAGACCCCCACTTGTTATCTCCTCCACCGATACCCTCACATGCCGACATGTCAAAGATGCCACCACCGAAACTAGTCGCTGCTTCCACCGCTGGATTCTCATCGGAAAAGCTCAAATTCGCCATGGGGTTCTCTCTCTTGTTCTCCATATACTTCACATATTCTCCATTTTCTTAAATTACACCCCCCAAAAAGAACTTTTTTAATCTTCAAAAAGAAGAACTTTGTAGGGAAAAAAAGGAGTAAGAAAATGGGAGGTGTTGAAGTGTGAAAAGACATGGGGTTGGGAATTTGGAGAACAACAACATGGCGAGGTTGACTGGCAATAGCCGGTTGATTGAGAGTACTATACGTGGCGATTACGGTGGAGGCCGGTGACGGACGCATTTATTGCTTATGGACCGCCCCCTCTCTTTTGGGTCCACCTTTTGTGTACGCGTTGACGGGGACCCGTCTTTTTTTACTTCTTTTACCGGTTCGCCTTTTTTTATTACTAATTAAATAATACTAAATGATTTTCCCTTTTAAAATTAGAAGAGATTTTTCTTGAAATGACTAATGTGCCCTTTATATGATTTGATATTAAAAATATTTACTTTAATTTTTTAAGAAAAATATGCATTAGCATTGTATTTATAATAATTTTTATAATAATCTATATGAATTAGTCAGTTATTTGATTAGATATAATAATTAAATAAAAATATTCATATTTAGGTTTGAGATTTATTTAGTTTAGATCCACATTAGAGTTTCTTAGAAAATTTATTATGTAATGCTTATATTATTAGATTTTTTATACCCATATATCAAAAGATATTGAATATTTAACTATATTAGATCTCATATATTTTATATATTGTAAAATTAATAATGTCAATCAAATCGTATTTAATTATTATAATTAATTTTTATTGTTAAAATATTATACAAAATTAAGGGTAAATTAAATTTATAAAAACTAGTTCGATGTAAGATTATCATTGAAATAAATTCATTAATTAATCTAATAATTAAAAATATTTATTTTATTAAACTTAAATTATGTTATAAAAATGTAATATCTTTTCATTTAATAAAAGAGTATTGCAGTTGAAGAGATAATCAAGTATTTGCTTATGAATCTTATATTTGATTTAAAATAATATTTTATTATTTTATTCAAATATTATATAAACTATGAAAAACAATCATTATTATATTATGAATTAGCATTAAAATATATTTTTAAACAATTTTAAATAACAAAATAAGTGTTTAAAGTATCATATTTTTAGGTGTTTAAATTATTTTTAAGTGTTTATATTTTTGTTTTTTTAAGTATTTAAACTATTATTTTTTATTTTTAAGATTAAATTAAAATATTAATTTTAATAAAAATAATAATTTGAACACTTATTTTAAAAAAATGATAGTTTATACACTATAAATAATAAATAAATAAACAACTAAAAATGTGATAATTTAAATATTTAAAAATAATAAAAAATATTCAGATACCAAAAAAATAAATATAATAATTTAAGTATTTATTTTATATTAAACCTAATTAATCACCGTCAGAAGGGTAAAAAGAGTTGTAAAAGTTTACAAAGCAAATGCTGCCACGTCGACGTTTCCAACTTTTATGTCTGTTGTCGTACAAGAAATGCCAAAACTGAAACAAAAGTTTCTTTTTCTTTTTTTTTTTTATAAAATTGAAAAAAAGAAAATAACCGCGTTATGAAATGCTGACACAAGCTGTGCGTCAGCAGAGTATCCAACTCATCACCCTACCGAAATTATTAAATTATTTTTTTTGAATTCGTATGATTTTGTTCTATATTTGGAACTTGTCATTATTCTTTTTAGTAATATTTCAAGTTTCGAAAAATATTTTTTGTTTAAAAAATAATATATTTTATTATTGTATTTAATATAAAATAGTAATTATTTTTATTTACAAATATAAATAATTAAATATTTTATTGACTATATAATAGTAAAATCTTTTCATCTAAGGTTTGAACCCTATCCCCTCTTCCAACCATTCTCAATAGGTGATCGGAACTTATATGTTTGCTTTTAAAATATTTATTACATTTAAAATTTTACGATTATTATATCAATTTTTCGTCTAAATTAAAAAGAGTAAATCATTTTAAATTATTAATATTTATATAGTCAATTAACATTTAATAAAATATGTATTTTAAATCAGGCTATAGTATTACTCTGATATCTGTTATATAAACTACACTCTCAATAATTGGATATTAATTGATTAATTAATGTGCTGATATTACTAGTATTTGAACCTGTGATCTCTAGGAACAATAATCGTTCTCTTAACCACCGAAACTAAATGATTCTTGTATAAAATATATTTAATTAGATGAATTGTTCGATTAATTAATAGATTTGGACTAACACTTGATTAAGTTTCCATATTAATATTTTGAATGTTTATAAACATATGCTTTTACATTTTTGGGTGGTCGACATAATTTATAAGACAGCTTAGCATAACAAATTCATTTCACACAATTGTAAAAGCAATTTTTGCTTTTCATGGATAATACAAATTTAATAATTTACCACAAGAAAGGTGGTTAATTATAATAGAATTATGCAATCTGGGTCTTTGCAACTTTAGGATTACCTTGTTTTTAAAAAAAAAAATTAATTTTTTAAATATACAATTATAAAATAATATTTATTTACTAATTTTAATTTTTAATAATATATACCTACTATATAAATAAATTATTTAAGTGTAAATTATCTAAAAATAATAACACTTTTCTTTTTAAAAGAAGTCATATCAATCAACCTTAACCATCTTTTCATTTTTCTCTCTAGCTTCTTTAATTTTATTTTCTTTTGAACTTTACGTGCTCGGCACTAACATCGGTCTTGATGTTAATCGTCGATCATCGATATTTTTTTATTTTTTAGTTTTTGAAGTTTAATAACTGTATTCTCGTCTTACTTTTACCTAACCTTTGGTACATGTTTTATGCCATTTTGCACATTTTCTCCTATTAATTAGGCATAAAAATGGATCGAGCTTAAATGGATAAGACTATGTTTATTTATTTTTATAGGTATTTATGTTTGGTTTGTATTTATTTAAATTTTAAATATTATATTCGTATTCGTTTATTTATTTTCCAAGGTATCTATGGTCGTTTGTTTAATGTTTATAAATATATTTGTTTAAGTGTTTACGAACGTGTTCATTTAAGTGTTGAAAAACGTGTTCACAAAAATATTCATTTACTCATTCGTACATATGTTCAGAAATACTAACTAAATTAACAATAAATAAATAATACAGAAACAACGAAATAAAACTTACTTTTCAACATGAATTTATATAATATGCTTAGCAACAGCAAAAAGGTAGTAAATCAATTAAGCCTTTTAACCAAGAAACTAAATCAATTAAGCCCTTTGATCAACTTTTATTATTAAATTTTGATATTTTTTTCTTCAGACATTATTTGCGCATGATACAATACAGTTTTATCATGTTGTATTTAAAAAAAAAAGTATTTTTGTAAATCTTTTAATTTTTTAGAATTTTTAAAATATTTAAATTTTTTAAATAAATTAAAAATCTAAAAATATCAAGTGAAAAAATTATGACATGACACACTGCAATAGTGAATAAAAAATTATTCAGATTTAATGAGTAAAATTGATAAAAGGCTTAATTGATTCGATTTTTTAGTTTAAAAGTTTAATTGATTAAATTTTCTAATCCAAAGATTTAATTGAGAGTAAAATTTAAAAAATTAATTGATTTTTTTTAAACCAAGAGTTTCTTTGACCTTAATACTAATTTAGTTGAAGATTAGATCAAAATTTTAAAACATGAAAAGGCAAAGAAGTTTCAATGTTGGATCCCGTCTTTCTATATTGCTTGCATAAAAATAGTTTGTTTTTTTAATAAAACCATATTTGACACATTACAAACCCTCCCCCGGTCATTCGGAGAGATTATACAGTGATTCATGTTCATCACGTAAATAACCACCTAATAACTACCCATTCATTAAGTTCATGTAGAAAAAAAGATAATGATTCATTTAAAAAAAGTTAAGATCAACGATCATGATTGCTTGAATCATAGATGACGTGATGAACAAGATTCACCTTATAATTTTTCCTTTGGAAGAAAGAAAAACACTCTGGTCCCTAAATCACGGCCGATGTCGGGACAGACTAGCTTACCGTCAAATTACACGTGTCTTTTGCCTCTTTTCAGATCCTACATGTCGAATCTAACGGCTGCCTTTTTTATCAGTCTGACAAACCACATGCATTTTCACGCGATTTTAGTATGTTCTTTCTTTTTTGCTGATTACTTCTGATAGACGTTGTCTCTCTCTTTATATAATAATAACAATATTGAACCCAATAATCGAGAATTACCAGATTTATTATGAATGGAAAAATATTTCTCACAATATTGATATCTCATAATTTTTTTTAAATATTAATTTTTTAATAATGTTTTAAAAATCAGATACATTAGACACTGATTTTAAACAGTAAACCAATAATTCTGAATAAAATAGAAGCTTAAAGGCTTTGACTTTAAACAATGATTAATGATTGCGTGATTAGATTTCATGTGAAGATGTTAAAATTGGAGCCTTTTAACCCGTTTTCACCCAAAATTATTGATTCACTATTTAAAGTCTGTGTCTAATGACCCGACTTCCAAAATATTGTTAGAAGATCAATATTTTGAGAAATAATTGTGAGATATCAGTATCATGGGATATTTTCCCATTCACTATATCTCTGAAAATTTTCCCTCATAATTGTTCAAATAAAAAAATGATACCCATTTTTGGATATACATCTTAGTATATACATGTTTAAAGTATTTTATCTATAAGGTATTTATGTATTATCAAAGGATCAAAAATATCTATAAACGTATACTATCTTATAATCACCTTTAGACTATCGTAAAAATAATTCTTTTAACTTAGTTTGGAGGGTTTACGCAACTATCTATAAAGTGTGACAACTTCTCTCCCTTAACTTTTTTTAGTCATTGATGATATCACTTTTAATACTAGTCGTCGATTGTTAGTTTTTTTTAATAAAAAACTTTACTTTTGTGATATGCATGTTTTCTTTTACCTTTGTGATATGTTTATCGATGCTTTTTGACACGTTTTTCATTTTCTTCCTCAATCGTTGGTCGTTGTTTTTATTTTATATTTTTTCAAGGTTGAATTTGATGATGTCACAAGTGATCAAGATGATGCTTATTTGTAATCATGCTGATATTCTTTGCTCTAAACCTTCAGACTGAATTCGGGTACAAGGTTTGCGTTCGTGGATAGTTTTTGACATGCTCGATTCTAATTTACGATTCTTGATATTTTTTTATTTGGTGTTTTATTCATATCTATTTTTAATTTGAGTCTTTTGGTTGATTTTTTAACCCTAATCATGTATTGTTATTGTATGATCTAAAGTGACTAGCTTCTTGTATGCATGATATAGAAAAATATTCAAATTATGCGTTTAGTTTATAGAGATAGTTATAAATTCTTATTGTAATTTTATATATTTTCTTTTTGTAATAAAACAAGTGATTATCCAAAAAGCGTGACAAGTTTTTCTTTAACTTTGTTTAATCAATGGTGACATTGTTTTTGATGTTAGTCATTGATCGTCATTTTTTTATTTTTTAATAAGAATAAATTTACTTTGTTAACATGTTTTTCTTTGCCTTTGTGATATATTTTATCTCTAGCTTTTGATATATTTTTCGTCTTCTTTCTCGATTATTTGGTCATTTTTATTTTATGATTTCTTAGGGTTAGATTTAATGATGCAACGAGCGATAAAAATGACACTTATTTATAATCTTATTGATATTCTCTACTATACTCTAGACCTTAATATTAAATTTGGATACATAATTTCTATTCGTAGATAGTTTCTCGAGATACTTGGCTATAATTTGTTGTTCTCAGTTGTTTTTCAATAGCTTAATCCTTTTTGTGTTTGTTTGTTGAAATTGTAATAATACAAATTTTTGAGTTAATGATTGGACATTGACTCAAGTTATAGACCTTCACGTGTTTATATTGAAGTTTGAAGTATTTATATGGTAAATGTATCCTTTTGAAGCAAATCTGAGTTAGTTGCTAAAAGGATAATACATCTTTGATTCATACTCTTATTGAAGATCATAAAAATGATTACTTTGCTTGATGTTTTTGTTTATGATATTAGTTGGGTTTCTAAGGTCAAACGTTCTGGACGAGTAGCTGAGTTTTATAAAATGTGAAAATCTATGAACGTAAAAAGTGGTATCAAACTGAGTTAAGGAGATTTTGTATTTGAATGTGCTTACAATTGAAGTGAAGCTTATTTGTGAAAATTGATCAAGATGGCAAGAGAAAGACATATTTTTACGATACAGACGTTAGAATCCTTTAAGGATGATGTCTTAGAGGAAGTTGACAAGAGTACATAAAGACTTTACATATGTTGAATACATTCTCAACAAAAATTTGATTGAGGGTATAAAAAAGACCCATGGTGTCAAAGAGTCCCGTCTAGACAAGTTACAGTCCATAAAGAACAAGTTTAAAGATGAGACCCAACGTGATCTCAACGAGTTGGAGAATGCTCTAGGGAATAATACTTGTGAAGCTGAGGTGAAGGCTTTGCGAATCGAGGTGAATGAGATCAAGAATGAGCTACTCAATTTTAAGACCGCAATGAGTGAATAGAATATGCTCAAAACCTTCTTAGAAGGACATAGACTCGGGGCAAAGCTTGCATTGTCATTCAAAGATACTCGATGTGTCGTCACAAGCATAGATTGGGATTCTGATGTTGTGTGAACCAGGCCTCAATCTCATTAGTGTAGGATCTCAGTGCTATATTAATACGGACCTCACTCGTAGTGTAGGATTTCGATGCTTTATGGATGCTTATATTTTCTATGTATACAATGTGTGCGATAGTATAAATTCATGATGCCATGTGTTTAGGCAATTATGATAGCACTATAGTTACCTTTCATGATATTTATATGCATTACATTATTTTATTTATGATATGTGCGATACATGGTTGAGTGATGGTGTATCTACTGAGTTTTCATAGCTTAATGTTCGGAATATGTTTTCGTTCTTAGGTTCTTAGGTCAAGATACGGATCAAAAGAGCACTATCGTGGTTAGATTTCAATATTGACTTAGTGATAGAGTACGATTACTTAATGTATTAAGCTATGTACTTGTAGGACCTTGTATGTGTATTTTGTTGGATTAAAATTCAATAATAGTGCGCACATATGTATAATGTATATTGCAATTATAAAATTTAACACGTAATTAAGTGACCAATTATGTTACACGTGTTATACATATTAAATTATCATGGAATTAAAAGTGTAGATACCATAAGGTGTATTTTATGATTTGATGAGGGACAAAATTATAAATACTTAATAAATTGATTATTAAATCAACTATTAGTTGGTTATTAAATCAACTATATAAAGGGGTTATGGTTCCCAAGAATTAGTTAAACTTGTATATCTCTTTTTCCCATCTTAGAGTTGTGCCGCAAGAGAAAAACTAACTTCTTGGAAGATCAAACTCTCTGAAAAATCTTCATCAATGGATTCAGGTACGCTTCCATATTCATTTTATTTATCTTATTGTTCTTGATGATTTGACATGTATAGATCTTGGGTTTATATTCGTATTAAATATATTTTAATTTTAACAAGGGGTATCAGAGCCAAAATTATGTCGATTCATTGAGATCATAAGTTTTTGGTTTTATAATTAATCGTATGAAATTAAATTATATATTTTTCGTATTTTAAGAACAAATCGATTTAATTTTGTTTTCTATGATTTGATTTTGGTTTTTCGCCAATCCAGTTGTTTTTTCTTTTCCAATGGATTAACATTCATTGTTTTACAACAAATATATATATTTTCGTGGATTTAGTTTGGTTTTACGTTCATGGATTTGAATCGATTAATTAAGAAATCATAAAAATCAATCTAGATTTATATGAAGATTATGTTTTGTCCACATGAAAATTTATTTAATTTTTTTGGGTTGCTAATAATTGAAAATTAAATTTTAAGTTTGGATTTCAATTACTTCGATAGTACCAATTTACTTTATTTTTATGAAATATATATTTTAAATATATTTTATTTAAATTATATGTTTAATTTGGTTGGATCAAAATTTTAGTTTTGATCATTGGATATTAAGTTAAATTCGGTTAGATCAAAATTTTTGTTTTGGTCGTTAATAATAAAGAAAAATATAATTAATTTCGGTTTTGTCATGATAAATTTATCATTATTCAAAAAATTTATAATCAAGTTAACTATTAAAATTTTATATTCGGTTTATGTCTATTAAGTTATGATTGAATAATCTTTTGGCATGTTACTTTTTAAAGTTTACTACTACTTTACGTAGTTACTTGGTTAATATATTCAGTATTTAGTTTTGATCACATGTCATTTTAGATTATATAATATATATCAGGTATTGATATATTCAATTCGGTTTGATCAAAAGTTATTTTTGATTATTATATTATTATGATTATATTAAAGTTTCAAGTAATTATTATACGAATTTCTCATTTGTATGATATTTTTGTATTTTGTTTTTAGTTAAAGATTAAATGTTTTGATCGAATTTAGTTTTGGTAAAAACATATTTAAGAAATTTCTGACGAACAATCAAAGATTTTGGTTATTTGGATTCTGATAGCCCCATCAAGACAACCTTAATTTGGTTTATTTTGAAAACTCAAGTTTTATCAGAAATTTCAACTTTGACTATTATAAATATTAAGTTTGAATATTGGTATATTTATATTATATATTTTAAGATAAATTAATTGAAGCATTAAGTCACCAAAGTGATCTTTATTATGGAAATTATTTTATTTTAAAATATAGAAGGTTTTGTGCATGTAATTCAATTTATGCTAATATTAATCGGCCCAAAGGAAGATTAATAATTAATAATGTTACATGTGCATCTGTGGTAATAAACATGTGATAGTTATTTAGTTTTATATGTGAACAATAAATCGGCCCAAAGGAAGATTTTTTTTAACATATTCTTATTATCAATGTTTGATTACTACATCAAGATATCACTTACAAATTAATATTTTTTTAAATATTATTGGAGTGTTCGATATCTTGTGATGAGATTACCTTTATTCAAATTTATTATTACTTTGGTTATCTTTTAACTTGAGTAAAAGATAAAATTAAGAAAAATATTTTGAAACAATTAAATTCATATTTTGGCTTTGAATATCTAATATTTTAATAGATTAATTGAAACATAATATCACCAAAGTGACCGCTTTTGTGTAGATTAGTTTATTTAAAATATTAAGATAATTTTAGGTCTTTGTAATTCATGCGTTTATTAATTGACCCAAAAAAAAATTAATATTTGGCCGAATTACAACGACAACTGTGGTGATAAATATGTGACAATTATATGTATTTTATGTGAACAATACGCTAGTCCAAAAAGATTAATTTATTGTTTGATATAGTTTATTATCAATATTTGATTGCTACAACAAGAGTACCGCTTACAATTAATATTATTGTCCAAAGACTTGATATTAATGTTGTGCTTGGTATCTTGAGGGAAACTAGCCATTATTTTGAATGTATTTTTACTTATGGATATTTATGTGAGCTTGTTTATTTACTTATTTTTGTTCTATCTTTAGATATTTTATCTTTGTTATAATATTTGTTGAATACATTCTACACTTATGTTTAGTGAAATTAATTTCAAGGAATAGAAATGACACTTATATATAGTATTTATTGGTATGAACATAGAACTTGCACTAAGTGAATAACAACTTACACCTCTCACGGCGGTAAACATTCATAAATAAGTTTTTGAGAGGTGAGTTACTAAGGGTCCTGCTCAAAAGAAATAACAATAAGTTATTAAGTGTTGATTCTTTTGTATAAGCTAGGATACATGTAAAAAAAAATTAAACATAAAAAATAAGCAACTACTTAGGTTATTTTGAGTGATCAATGGGTTGTAAAGTTTATGATCCCAAAATTAAGATTGTTTTAATAAGAGGTTTATAATTATTTTTTAGGATGTTGAGTTTGGAGGGAGAATAAGGTTAGATACACTGTTGTTAAGAAGGAATTGAATATTAATTTTATTCATACTATCACTTTTAACGATGTTTAGGTTTTCACACCTATCATTAATCAAAAAGTGAATCAAGTACATCAGCAAAGCAATGTTGAATAACTCTTATTCATGATAAGGTAATTATTTTTTTAGAAGAACAAACTCAACAACCTCAAAAAGTGTCTTTTAAGATATCCATGAGAGAAAAGAGAAATACTATTAAGGATTATTACTTAGTATTTCATCAAGAAAATAAGTATAATAAAGAAATGATAGAAAATAACCTGATCAGATATTTTTATCAAACCATAAAAGTTTTAACTCTCAAAAGTGGATAGATGTCATTAAAAAATAGTATAATTTTATACAAGTCAATAAAGTTTAGGAACTTGTCGTATTACCTTAAGGTACAAACCAATTGGTTGTAAATTAATATTTAAAACCAAGAGGGATGTAAATGATAATATGGACAAGTATAAGGCAAGTCTTGTATCTAAAGGATATACTCTAAAAGAAGACATTGATTTTATGGAGACTTCCTCTCAAGTTATACTGAAAGACTCTTTCAAAATAATCTTGACAATTGTTGCTTTTAATCTTGAGTTACATAAGATAGATGTTAAGCTTGTGTTTTTCAATGACAACATTAAATAAATTAATTATATGGTATAATCATTAATTTGTATCTAATGATACAAAATTAATGAATGTAAATTAAAGAAATCCATATATGAGCATAAGTTTAACTCTCATTAATGAAATTATAAATTTCATATTGATTATCTCATTCGGTTTTGAGATAAATTTAGCTGAAAATTGTATGGATTACAAGTTCAGTGGGAGTAAACCAAGTGACACTCATATTACTAAAGAAGACAAATTTATTTAGTGACCTACAAGTAACCTTAAAATTTATAAAATATAAAAGATTTCATAAGCTATTGAGAATCTAATTTATGCTTAAGTATGTATGCATTTGGATATTACGTACATTATTAGAATGTTAGAAAAATATTTAAGTAAATCTAATATGGACCATTAGATAATAGCCAAGAGAGTTATGAAATGTCTTTAGAGAACAAAAAAATTACATGCTCACATATCGAAGTTCTGGTAAGTTAGAGATCATCAAGTTTACAAGCTTCGATTCTACTAGAATATTGATGTAAAAGACTCTGTCACATGAGCTGTTAATTATAGATTGAATAGAAAGACCACTTTAGTTATTTTGTGACAATAAATATTCATTATTTATTCTATAAATAATAGTAACACTTTAAAATTTTGTTTCTAGTTGTTAAAGAAAATTCAGAGTGTTTGTGTGTCTATAGAGCATGTTGGTACAAACTCCATAATTGCGCACTTATTGAGAAACTATCACCCTAGGTCTTTCATGAGTATACTACTCATGCGGGTGTAATATTATTTAAGTATATTCAGTTTTAGTGGGAGTTTATAATTTTGATAAATGCTCACTCGTTTTAGACAAAATTTCAGTTACTTTAGTTTAAGGTTAATTTCTGCAGAAATAAAGTTATTTTGGTTTATACACACTCTGAATTCAGTAAAGTTTGATCTCACTAAAGTTTAGGAGGACCAGTTAGAAATAGGCATGTTCGGTTCACATTTACATGTAATTTCCATGCTACGCATCCATGATTGATCTATGTCATTTGATTATGTTTTTATACGTGATCATTGATGGGTCTAGTCATGATTGATATGATGAAGACTGCTTTGATCCTATATGAATATAATTGATGGACGAGATTATTTTAGAATACCTATTATATGATAGCAAATTTTTGAGTTCGTAAGGTTATAAACTTGTCAAGAAACATATGTTGCCCAAGTGGGAGATTGTTGAATTAAAATTCAATAATAGTGGACACATATGTATAATGTATATTGCTATTCTAAAATTTAACACGTAATTAAGTGACCAATTATATTATACGTGTTATAGGTATTAAATTATCATGGAATTAAAAGTGTAGATACCATAAGGTGTATTTATAATTTGATGAGGGACAAAATTATAAATACTTAATAGTTGGTTATTAAATCAACTACTAGTTGGTTATTAAATCAACTATATAAAGGGGTTATGGTCCCAAAAAATTAGGTAAACTTTTATATCTCTTTTCCCCATCTTAGAGTTGTGCCGCAAGAGAAAAACTAACTTCTTGAAAGATCAAACCCTCTGGAAAATCTTCATCAATGGATTCAGGTACGCTTTCGCATTTAGTTTATTTATCTTATTGTTCTTGATGATTTGACATATATAGGTCTTGGGTTTATATTTGTATTGAATATATTTTAATTCTAACATATTTTGCAACTTTGTTTCAGTATTCGGGCTTGTACAAATGTTTTTAATGGATTGTATAAGTAGAGTCTCGTTTACTTTTGAATGTGTTGGGATTATCTTATTTTAAATAAATGGGCCATGTTTTAAACAATGAGTTTTGAATACTGGATTTTATAATCGAATTTTATAACACGGATTTTAGAGTATGACATTCGGGTTGGGGGTGTTACATGATAGATGGTAACTCATAGATATTAAAGCCTTATCTATGCTTTCTAAACTCTATTTATCTTATATTCTTATTTTATAATAATCACAAATTATGGTAGAGCATAAATAGACCATTGAGCTTTGTACATCAATATTCAAAATCGTTGTTTATGTTTGTAGGTTAAGAGATGGATCATGGCCAATAAACACATCAATAAGGGATTTTCAGCATCGCTCTGTTTTAGAGTACGATACTTAGTATTTAGTTTCGGTCTTTTGTATTCATAGAACCTTAACAAACGTTGAGTTTGTAAACTCTATTTGCTTCACTATTTTGATATACGGTGTTTTAAAATTTAAGCTCCTATTTTGTAAACTTATTTAAGATGCTTATTTAATTTTATGAATTTATGGATGATTTGATATTTTAAAAATAATTAAATTTATGATTTTAAATGATATTTTTTATGGATCGATTTTGGGTGACCCGAATGAAGTGTTTCGGATAAGGATCAAGATCAAGATCAAAGTGTTACAGATATAATCTTTTTTATTCGTATCTATTTTTTATTCAAATTTTTTGATTGGGGTTTTCAATTTTTTTCATTTATGATCATTGTATAATGTAAAATGACTTATTTTCTTGAGTGTATGTTATATGAAAATATTCGAATTATGTATTTAGTTAACAATAATAGTTGTAAATCTTTATTATAATTGTAATTTTAGATATTCTCTTTTTAATAAAACTAGCGACATCTATTAAAATGTAGTTTTGTTTTATTCATAAAATCAAAAATTATTTTTTTATCGTAATTATCAAATATAATATCTCACATTATTGGATGATTATAATTGCTTTTAGTAATATATTTTTCATCGTTTCTTCTAATGTCCTCTCTCCGTCTATGCATTCAATTTATTTACATAACCTTTCATATGTTCATGTATTAATTTTGGTCCTATTTTGTTAAGTTTTTTAGATTTAGCCTTTTTAGTTTAGTTTGATATTTATTTAATTATTATTTTAATAATGCTATTATTTGATTCAAATTAATAAGATCACTAGTTATTATTAAAATGATCATATCAATTATTTTTTAAAATATTATTGAATGACAATCAAAAGTAATGTAAAAAATTTATTTACACGTCGATTGATATACTATGTTAAAATATCAACACCAACATTATTAATTAATATATAATTAATGATTAATTAAAAGTTTGTGTTTTTAGTTTAAGTAATGGTTACGGTTTATTAGTTTTAATTGATAGATAATAAATGTTAATTAAGTTTAGCATTTATTAAACTCTTCTTTGTTGCCTATACAAAGAATATGCATACGTCCTTGTAATGAGCACCGAAGAAAATCAATAAAGTCTTTCTTCTTTCATTTAGTTATTGTCTTTCATTTTCTGAGTATTTTGGACTGTGGGGTGTTCAACAATTGGTATCAGAGCCTCATTGAAGGTTATTTTGGTTGCTCGGTTAATACAAAATAGTATGGTATATTGACGGTGCATGTGTAGAAAAGTTCTGACTAGGAAATACTTGGCATTTGAGTGATCTGAGGGATCCAACTCTCTTTCTTAGGAGCTTACCTGGTGTACGTTACACATACTTTCAATGGTGCATTTATTTTGGTGAAAATTATTTGTCAGCACAATGAAGGACCTACATACTTTCGACGGAATGAAGAAGCTTAACATCCGACAATTATAATACATGGTCAACTTTCATGATGTCATATATGCAAGGACAAGACCCATGGGATATTGCAATGGTAGTGAAAAGGAGCAATAAGAAGTAGAGGGATGCAAATGACGTGCTAAGAAAATAGAAGATAAAAAGCAGGCAAGGTAATGTATGCCTTAAAGATAACGGTGGTAGAAGATATGTGGGACAATATTCGAGATGTAAAATTCTCAAATGAAGCTTGGGAAACATTCACCGAATTATTTTCTAAGAAGAACGATACGAAGCTCCAACTTCTAATGAGCAAATTGTTGTCCATAAAACAAGTCAATATGACGATTAAATAATACTTTCACAAAGTAAAGTTATGTTGGGAGATTTCTGAGTTGGATCCAGCAGTTCCTATTGGTGATACCAGGATGAAATAAATTATTTCCCATGGTCTAAAGCTTGAGTTTAGGAGTTTTGTTGCTGTTGTACAAGGATGGCAATCTCAGTCATCGCTTGTAGAATTTGAAAATTTGTTATCTAGTCAAGAAGCATTAACTAAACAAATGAGAGGTGTCTCATTGAAAAATCAAGAAGCATTAACCATTAGAGTTAATCCACTCTGATGTGTTTGAACGTGTTAAACAAACCTCTATTGTTGGGATGAAGTACATGGTGACTTTCATTGATGATTTTCTAGATATGTGTGGATCTATTTTATGAAGGAAAAATTTGAGACTCTTTCAAAGTTCAAAGAATTTAAAGGGATTGTGGAAGTAGAAGTTGGCAAAAAGATTTGTTGACTACGTACAGATAATATAAGAGATTACACTTCAGATGAGTTTGCAAAATTTCTCCAAGAGTATCGAATACGCTGTCAATTCAAATGTGCTAACACTCCAAAATAGAATGGTATTGCTGAAAGGAAGAATAAACATTTGATAGAAATATGCCGAAGTATGTTTTATGAAAGAAATGTTCCAGGTCATTTTTGGGCAAAGGCAATGAAAACTGCAGCTTACGTGATCAACAAACTTCCTCTACAAAGGTTATATTTTCTTTCACCTTTTGAAAAATTATGAAAATGAAACTAACAGTTAGCTATTTTTGAGTTTTTAGAAGTGTTTATTATGTATTTGTGACTAATCATTTATGTAGCAAAATGGATAAGAAAGTTGTTAGGTGTATTTTTGTAGGGTACGACAACCAAAGAAAAGGGTGAGAATGTTGTGATCCAAGAACTGTAAAGTGTTAAATGTCTCGTAATATGGTGCTTGATGAAATATCTTCATAGTGGTCCTCCGATAAAGAGTTATTACGAGATTTAGATAATTTCAAGAGAGAATTGTAATCTTCTGAAGTTCAATTTAGTTTAGATGAAACGGAAGTTGTTGATGATGTTGAAGAAGAAGGCGCAACTTAAAATCTATGGTAATTTAGTGTTCACCAGAAACTAGTTGAAGATGATGAGTCTAATGAAAGAGAAGAACCAACGTCACTTAGAATATCAACAAGGATCAGAAAAACAAATCCTAAATATGTTAATTTTGCTATAGTAGAAAAAGACAATACAAAAAAGCCAACTTTTGAAGAAGCTTCTCAAAAAACAGAATAGATTAAAGCAATGAGAAATGAGATTGATGCACTTGACCAGAATCAAACTCGGGAGCTTGTACCAAAGCTGAGAGATGTAAAGCCTATTTCTTGTAAATGGATCTATAAGATAAAACATCGCACAAATGGATCAATTAAGAGGTACAAGGCTCGATTGGTAGCTCGAGGATTCTCTCAACAATATAGGCTAGACTATGATGAAAACATTTAGTCATATGGCGAAGCTTACAACTGTTCGAGTCCTATTAGCACTGACAGCCAACAAGGATTGAACTTATGGCAAATGGATGTAAAGAATGCATTTTTTGCATAGAGAGCTAGATCACGAGATTTGCATGGATCAACCGAATGGTTTTCAAAGTCAAGATCATCCTGAGCATATATGTAAGGTTCAAAAGGCGTTGTATGGGTTGAAGCAAGCACCCAGGGCTTGGTATGGCAAGATTTTGGAGTTTTAACTCAGATTCTAGTTTGTTCATGAAGCAACTGAAGGAAAACTAGCTATTATGCTAGTATACGTGGATGATTTAATCATCACTAGTAGGGGTGTAAATGAATAGGGTGTTAGACGAGCTGCTAGTGAACAGTTCGTATAATGTTCGTTTATAAGTTCGTTTATATGTTCGTTTATAAGCTCGTTTATATACTCATTTATAAGCTCATTTATGTTCGTTTATAATTGTCTAGCTTAATTCAAGAATTTAAGGATCAATTTATAAAGTGAGTAAAATTTGTTGCTCTTTACAAACCCATAAACAATTTAGTGGCTTTGTGTGTTGTTTACCCTTTCTTTAAGCAATGTTCTTAGCTTTTTTCAGCCCTAGCCACACCCCTCTTTCAAATCAATGAATCACT
Organism: Abelmoschus esculentus; assembly: GCA_035048815.1. Taxonomy (NCBI): domain Eukaryota; kingdom Viridiplantae; phylum Streptophyta; class Magnoliopsida; order Malvales; family Malvaceae; genus Abelmoschus; species Abelmoschus esculentus. The sequence continues at coordinate 4,929,258 of JAUCBN010000021.1, forward strand.
CGGGAAACAAACAACTCTTCATTCCTCATCTTTTTTCCCCGGTCAACCTCCGGCCATCGATCATCATCATCTCGCGAACCAACTCTGACTAGTCTCTTTTCCATTCGTCATTGATTTTTACCGAAAATACAAGCTAATCTTTCGATTCTCCCCTACGTCAACGTTTTCTACCACCCTCTCTTCTCATTGTTGGCAATTTAATGTGTTGAAAACCTCTTAGTTTACTTTGAATTGTTGTTCCGTAATCTTTTTATTTTTTATATCGGTCTTTCTGTTTGTGTGTTAGGTGAGTATCAAATTCATGTTTGTTTCTTTAAGCAATAGGTTTTATCATGTTGTTAATTGATTTATTTTACATTCAGTTTTGAACATTTGATCGATAATAATTGTTTTGTCATTATTTTTCAACGTCATTATCGCAAATGTTCTTGCCACTATCTTTTAGTTGTATGTAATTATAAACCTACAATCAATTTTATACGTAATTTTGCAAATAGTTTATAGATTATACATTTAAATTTTTATTTTGTTGCACTGCTCATGGAATTGAATTATGTGTTCCATACTTAGCATGACATTCCCCTTTATTTTATTATTGTCACCATAAATGTAATTTTTGTGTTCGTCATTAACATTGGGATAAAGTATGTATTTAAATTTTATATTTTATTGCAGCGTATTTGATCTTGGATTCAACATAGTTTCATCCTTAACTCAAAATTTATTACAATATTTGCTAAAATTCTCAAAGGTATGTATTTTTTTATATTTTTATAATATATATCTCCCTATAAGACCCGACTCTCTCTGATAGTCTCTCCAAAATGATGTTGGGGAAGCCACGAAGAATTCAGGAGTGATATTTTTAGAAATTTATTTGTGGTATATTATTTTCTTTTATCTTGTTTAAGCAATATATTTTATTGCTTTTATAAAATTTATTTATCGTACTTGATATTATTCATTAATAATAATTTGATTTTAAATTTTTAGGTATGTCATATAATTCAAAACAAGGTCATCATTCGTATATTGGTTCTTCATCATCGATGGATGCCATTAAAGGAAAAGAAAATGAAACTTCCATTGTTCAAAATACTACTCATGAGAGGCCAACCCCTAAAAATCCTGAGTGATTGAATGATACTGAAGTTGGCAGTTATATGAGGAGAGTTAGAAAAAAGACATCAATTGTTTGGTAAGAATTTACTATAATTAAGTTTGTTGATGGAACTGAAAAAGCACAGTACAATCACTATAAGATCAAACTTGCAAAGAACAAGATGACTCAACTACACAATATAAAAGGTACTTAAGCAGTTGTGTGAGACGTCAGATATCTCTAAAAAGACAAAATAATCTTTTTTTACCTCCACGATCACCTAGATCTGACAGTGCAAGTGGTATTCAGACTTGGAAATATGACCAAGCCAAGGTTAGAGAAATTATTTCTCATATGATAATGGTTCATGAATTGCCTTTTGTATTTACTGAGTATGAGTTATTCACTTTGTTAATGAAAACTATAAGTTCACTCTATAATAGAATTTCTCGTGCAATGGTTAAATATGATTGCTGGACAAGTTATGAAACTGAGAAGAAGAGGTTAAATGAGTTATTGAAGATAGTAAATAGGATCAACATTACAACTGATATGTGAAAGTCGGGTCAAAAGATTCAATACATGGTTTTGACAGCTCATTTTATGGACTTAGATTAGAATCTACAGAAACGAATTTTGAACTTTGTTGACGTGCCTCCTCCGCATAATGGAGTTGTTCTATATGACGTATTATACAAGTGTTTACAAGACTGGGGTATTGAAGGAAAAGTATGTTCAATTTATGTGGATAATACTTTTTACAATGATACAACTGTAAGAATGTTAAAAGATAGTCGTTCATTTCATAAAAGACTTCCTTTGAATGGAAAATTATTTCATGTTCGCTGTTGTGCTCATATTTTAAATCTATTGGTGCATGATTGTCTTTCCGAAATTGAAGATGTAATTGGTAATGTAAGGGAAAGTTTGAAGCACATCACAACATCCACTATACATTTGACTATGTTCAGTGATATTGTTAAACAACTTCAATTGTCAAATAAGAGATTGATCTTAGATTGTTGTACGCGATGGAATGCAACATATGTTATGTTGTCATGTGAATTGGAGTTTAAAGACGTATTTCTGTGATATGCTCAATAAGATATAAGTTATAAGTTATAAGTATTTGCCAAGTGATAAAGACTGGGAGAGGGTTGAAGAAGTTTGTTATTTCTTAGCACTTTTTAATGAAGTTACCAACATCATTTCAGGTAAACAAATTCAATATATTTACTTTTTATATAATTTTTTTAATTTTTATTTATTTTATTTGAGTTAATATTTTCTTTAATATTTCTTAGATTCTGATTATCCAACTTTAAATTTTTTTTCTTCCTAAACTTTGGAGTATCAAAGAGTTATTAATGGTGAATTCTTTGAGTGAGCAACTTTGGATGAGAGGAATGGTCGATAAAATACAAAAAAAGTTTGACAAATATTAGGGAGAATATAATTTGCTCATTTCTATTGCTGCCATACTAGATCCTCGAAATAAGATGAAACCCATTGACTTCAGTTTTCATGTTATTTATTCTGAAGATGAAGCTGTTAGGAAAACTCACATTATACATGATAATCTATATGAGCTTTATAAGGAATATGTGGATGAATATACAACAGCTAATGTTGGTACAATGACGGATAATAATGGACAATAAAACATTTTGACTATTGCCTTCACCACTAGTAGAATAAACAAGGGAAAAGTCATGACTGGAAGGTCTAAGTTTAAAAGATATATTAGGAGTGTTGATATAATTAACAATGTTAAGTCTGAATTGGATATTTACTTGTAACAAGGAGTTTTCATTTGTAAGGAAAATTGTGGTGATTTTGATGCGTTAGAGTGGTGGAAAGTTAGTAACCTCAAGTTTCGAATTTTATCGAAAATGGCTTGTGAAATTTTGTTCATTTATATCACCATAGTGGCTTCAGAATCTGCATTTAGTGCTAGTGGTAGGATGATTGATACATATCGTTCATCTTTAGGAATTGATACGGTACAAATGTTACTTTGTGATTCTGGTTGGTATCGAAATTTTTATGGGCTGAAAAAGAAAATTAAAGTAACTTTTAAATATTTGTTCGATTTATTTAATATCTGAGAATTTATTTTATTTTAATTATCTAATTTTATTTTTTTAGAGCCATGAAGAAGTCAATGAGATTTCTTTGCTTTTAAGTTAGAATTTGAAAATTTTTAAAGGTATTTAACTTTTGCTACTAACTTTTTATTTAATATCTAATAAAGTTTTGAATTCTTGGTTATGTGTTGCTGGATGTTTCATGTTTGTTATAGATTTTTTATTTGATTTCTTTTGAAAGATTATGAATAATAGTTATGATATTTTGTTAATGTTGTTATTTTTAGATTGTTATTGTCTTATTGATTTATATTTAATATATTTTTATTTAATTATTAAGAGTTATTAGATAACGCAAGGAATTTCAACGAGGTGCAACTCATGATCAAGTGCTCGAAACCCTTTTAGACAAACTGGTTGTTGGATAAGTCGAAAAAATGATTATGGAACTTTTATATTTGGATGTTTTTTTGTTGACTTTATGTTATTTTGTTGTGGTGGTACGTTATATATTTATGGCTTTAAATGAATATTTATGGTGGTTAATTTTATTTTATTTAATTATGTATGTTTGTTTAATTAAAATTGTAGAAATCATAAACGAACATGTTCACGAACATTAAACGGATATGTTCGCAAAAGCTAAACAAACATGTTCATGAACACTAAACGAACATGTTCGTGAACGCTTAACGAACATGTTTGTGAATGCTTAACGAACATGTTCATGAATACTAAACGAACATGTTCGTGAACGCTTAACGAACATGTTTATAAACACTAAACGAACATGTTCATGAACGCTAAACGAACAAATTGTCGAACATATAAACGAACACGTTCGTGAACATTAAATGAACTAAGCCTGAACATGATAAAAATAAACGAACCAAGCTCAAACATATCATTAAAAATTTAAACGAACATGATCAAAGTTTGAACACCTTCAAAAATAAATAAACGAACACGAACATACCCTTGTCCATTCAAGCTCGATTCGTTTACACCCCTAATCACTGGTGATTTTAATGATGAAATTCTTCAAACCAAAAAGAATTTATCAGTTCACTTTCAAATAAAAGAATTGGGTCAACTCAGACACTTTCTTGGTCTAGAGATTGATCACACCAAGGAAGGAATTTTTCTCCATAAAAGAAAATATTCTTGTGATCTATTGAAAAAGTTTTGAATGGTCAATTGCAAGCCAATTTTTACACCAATGGAAGGAAATGCAAGAATCTTTGTTAATGAAGGAAAAAAATTTAGAAGATATGATATACTGACAACTAGTCGGTAGTCTTATCTACTTAACTTTAATCAGACCATATATTTCTTTTACAGTTGGTATTGTGAGTCGATACATGAAAAATCCAAATAGGCCTCATTTAGAAGCAGTTCGATAAATTTTGAGATATGTAAAATGTACCATTGATCATGGTATTTTGTACAAGAAAGATGGAGATTGTAAGCTAGTTGACTATTGTGATGCTGATTATGCAGGTGACCATGATACCTGACATTCAACTACAATGTATGTGTTTTTACTTGGACTTAAAATAATTTCCTGGTTTAGCAAAAGATAACCCACAATTTCTTTATTAACCACCGAAACTGAGTATCATACAATGATAATGACAGCTCAAGAGAGTACTTGGCTTTTGCAATTGTTGAAGGACTTTCATCAACAAGTGGAATTTCCAGTTACCTTATATTGTGACAACTTGTCAGCTATACGTTTAGCTGAAAATTCAGTTTTTCATGTATGAACTAAACATGTGGAGGTGCATTATCATTTTTTTAGAGAAAAAATCTTGCAAGAAAAAATCGAGCTTAAACATGTAAAGACAGAAGATCAAGTGACATACATGTTCACAAAAGGCTTGAGTGGTAATAAGCTCGAAAATTTCTATCGTCAACTCAACATGAAAAGCAAAATTAAAGTTGGTGTTGAGGGAGAGTGTTATAATATCAACACCAACACTATTAATTAATATTAAATTAATGACTAATTAAAAGTTTATGTTTTTAGTTTAATTAATTGTTACAGTTTATTAGTTTTAATTGATAGGTAATAAATGTTAAGTTTAATATTTATTAAACTCTTTTATGTTGCCTATATAAATAATATGCATATGTCCTTGTAATGAACACCAAAGAAAATCAATAAAATCTTTCTTCTTTTATTTGGTTATTATCTTTTATTTTTTGAGTATTTTGGATTGTGGGGTGTTTAATACATTGTTCGCACAATAAATAAAATGATGTGAGAATAAATATAATTAAATATTTAATATTTTTTATTTATAAGTATAAAAGAGTCCGAATAATATAAACATTATATCAATTTTATGTTAACAAATTCAATTATATATTCTCAATCAATAATAAATTTATATAATATTATAAAAAACAGAGAGACAATAAAATATTGTATCACGTGCCAAGTGACAAATAATTTATAATCAAATATTCAATTAACATTAATCTCAATTTTAATTCTTTAATTAACAGGAATAATCCTTTGTGAAAAGAAAATAATAGAATTTTGGGTAAAATGTAATTAAATTAATAGTTTATTAAAATTATGTGAGTTAATTTTTATAATTTGATTCAAACAAAAACAAGTATAGAACTTGAATATTAATTATATAATTATATCAATTTATATTAATTGTTACGTTATCAATCATTAAATTTTTAACGGTATTGGATCTATTTATTATAATTTTAAATTATAAAATTAATTTATATCTTACGATAATTAAGAAATAAAAAAGATAATTAAAATATATTAAAAAATCATTTATATAACCTTTAAATTTATTCTCCTAAAATTTAATTTTGTTAATATTGTCCGGTGGTTTAAAAAAGGTAAGCACGAGGATCATGAAATTGTGGAAAACGTTAAGGTTAAGAAATAAAGTTTTGACTCTGAAGTACTTAATGCCGAAGTTTCTAAACAAAAATTTACGTTTTATAAATCAGAAAAAAAATTATTTGATAATTTTTATGAATATATTTATTATTTATATATTAAATAAGATTTTAATTTATTTTATTAATAAAGTTTAATATTTATTGAAATCAAAATTTTTATCTTATAAATATAAATTTTTAGAAAAACATCATACACAACCCTATTTTAAAAATATAATAAAAATCTCTCTTATTTTATCTATTATCTTTATTTATTTCTTTATTTTACTTTATTCAAAACTATAACTCATATTTGTACGTATTTTTGATTTGGTAATTTCTATAAAGTAATAGTTAGTATTATAATTTTATTTTAGTATTCAATATTGAAAATATAATAATATATTAATTAAAAAAATATTCGTTACATGCTGGTTACAATAAGAAAATACATGATGAATATCTAAATATCATTAATTTTTTAATAATAAAATATTAAAATTAAATAAAATCTTTAATTATTATTTTATCAAAAATAAATAAAATTCCAAATAAAATAATTTTCTCTATAAATTGCTTAGGGATGGGCACGCCGAATCTTACAGGTTTTGATCTGACCCGGTTCGTATGGATCATATTTTTTTAAGAAAATTCGGGTTCGAACCGAGTCGGGTTAAGTTTTTTTAAGGTGATTTTGGGTTGGGTTGGATTCAATTTAGGTAAAAAAAATTCGACCTAACCCTGAACTAATAGTGTAATTTTTTCATATATATTTTAGGGATATTTACAATAATGATCACTCTTTATATATATTTTATAAAATTAGGTTACTAAAATTAAATTTTTTACAATTAAGTCACGGAAATTTTATTTTATTTATAATTAAATCCCTAAATTTTATTTTCTTTACAATTAAGTCTCTAAAATTTAAAGTTTTTTAATGATTCAGGTCAAGTCGGATCGAGTCGAATTTTAAAGCTTAAATATCGGGTCGGATTGAATTGAATTTTTTTACCCAAAACTCGAATCGGATCAAGTGACGGATGGATGATTTTTTTGGGGAGTTGAGTGCGGGTGAGCCAAAAATTCGACCCGACCCGTGCCCATCTCTAAAATTACTCCGTCCCACACAACACCGACTGTAAAATAACATTATCGATCCCGTATTTGAATATTTAATTCTTGGTTTAGAATGGTAAGTCTTAGATTTTATGATTAAATTAAAATAATATTAACATATATTTTTAAAATTATGAATAAATTTAATATATATATGCTAAAGATTAACTTATGTCAATTTTATTAATAAAATTTTAATAAAAAAATAGTTTCTTGTTTTAATTTTAGTTGGTTGCTATTTTGTAATTTTTCTAACCATTTTTTCCATTGAAGGACTATTTATGCTATTTACTTAAATAATTAAATAATAAATATATTTATAATGTTGGGGTTGTTGACCATTGTTTCCAAGGAAGAACTAGTCAAAGGTCAAACCTTTATAATTATGGTCAATTTATTTGTATGCGGGCCCCAAATCTTTTACTAAAAAATATAATGGAAAAAGAGTGTATTTAAACCTCATTTCTCCATTTATTTAAATTTTAATCTAATTTATAATTAATTATATTTTATCTTTTAATTTTGATTAAAACATAAAATTAATAATAAAAAAATTAATTTATATCCAATTAAATTGGAATTTATATATTTAATCTTAAAAAATTATAAATACTTGATTTATAAAGTAATTATTTATATACTCTTTTTAATTCATTGTTTCCCACTGCTACACCGACATTTTATGATTGGTTGTTGAGCCCTTCAGCTCATGTGCCAAGCGATGAGGAATCAAGAACAAGATCGCCGTCCCATGTGCATATAAGATGTACTAGGAATTGATTTGGATAACTATATCATTGCCTAAAAAATTTTTTTTTTTTTAATTTTTCTATAAATACATGGATTTATACATTGATTTTTAGGTTTATGAATTTTATTTAGAGGTTTAATTATATAAGTTTTTAAATTAAGGATTATAATTAAAATTTAAGTTTTCGAGTTTAACAGTTTAAGCTTAAATACCTAAGAACATTACCATTAATCTAAATCCTAAGTTTTAAAATATAAATTATAACTCTAACCTTTAAATCTAATTATAAAACTTAAATTATAAATTCATGCACTTAAATTTAACCCCTAAAATATTTTTAGCATAAAACTTAAGTTATAAAATATTTTAACTTTCTCATATTTTTTTAGACGTAAGTGAAAAATTGTGACGAACTTATGTTTAGCATAAACAATTCTTGTCTCTTAATATTTTTAGTATAATTATATATAAAATTTTGTTAAATTTAAATAATAATAAATAAAACTTATCACTTTTTTAACTTAAAAATTCAATAAATCTTTATCCTCTTAATATTTATTATATTTCCATCCCCGATAGCAAGAGAGTTGGAAGTCATGACCCATTGTATGGTGTTGTTGGGACTGCAGTATGCAAAAATTATAATGTTCCCGTAGAAATTCAAATAACTGTTTCGAGGATAACATCCCTCGTGGCCGGCCACAACCAAAAATTATTAGGTAAACTTATTTATCACGTTATTTATGGTCCTAATTAATTAGGATCGTTGTTTTTAATTTTTTTAAGTGAATCATCACCTCTTTCCTACATATATTTAGTGGGTGGGTATTAGGTGGTTACTTAAAAATCAACGGTCCTGATTGCTTGGACCATGAATGACGTGGTGAATAAGGTTCACCTAATAATCTCTCAGCGACAATGAAATTAGATATACAAAAACTAAGTTTTAATTTTAAGGTTTATAATTTAAAATTGACATAATATCAAAATTTGTAATAAAATTTTGATTGAACAATTATTTTATCTTTTTAATTGTTTAATACTCATTATTTTATTTTGTGTTAAAATATTATTTTTATAGATAAAAATTATTAGTTAATTAATATTAAATTATTTAAAATGTTGTAAAAAATTTACGTAACTGAAACTGACAAATTTGACCTTAAAATTGAGAATTGAACCAATTTACAAGAATCGAGACCCAGAATCGACCAAATACGTTGACCCAAACTTGATTCAAAGCTCAAAATAAATTGAACCAACATATAATCGAACAAAATTTTAATTAAATCGAAAATGAAAATGAACCAATTTTCAATTAAACTAAATAGAACTGAAACAAAGGTAACTCAAAATAAAAAAAAAATATTAAAATAAATAAATAAATATAAGAAATGAGCTGTCACACAACTCACTAAAAAATTAAATATATTGACTATGTAAACCATATATAGAGTATAAAAACCTAACTTGACCTGAAAATCTGACTAAATTGATCGATACTCCATTAAGATTAAAATGATCTGACTCAAGAATAATTGACCCAATATAAACCGAATTGAAATTCAATCAATCCAAATATCAATCGAATCGGTCTGATACCTGACCCAAAGTCACAATAGACCCAAGCTTAAATTGAAGAGGCCCAAACCAATTTTAAATAGAATATAATCAGACCCAAATCCAATCAAAATAACTTATTTTGAACTAAATGACTCGTTTACCACATCTATATATAAAATACAATATGATATAGTTGTGCCATTTGCAATGGGAGTTCTGGATAGGTTCAATAGGAGGGACCGCACAGAGCCCCCTAAAATAGAAAAGTACAAAATTTTGATAAACCACTTTCATTAAATGATGTTAATATCGAAATTTATTGTTAAAATTTTAAAAATATTCTGACGAATTATAATAAAACATTATAATTATGTCCTAAATGAGATAATTGATTATAAAATATTATTGTTTATTCATATTACTAATGCTTTTGTAGAGATAGAGAAGATATGGACAAGTGTAATAGAAACGATTGTACATGGGCCCCTAAAAAGGATAATTACTTCTGATAGCCACATTTTTAAAACTAATGTAGGTTATGAACAAATGTTTCTAGGAGTCATATTTTAATAAATTGGAAGGGGCTCTTTGAATTTTTGAACCGTTCTTGGCCATACGAATCAATATGTTAACTTTAAAGAATGACACATAAGTAAAAATAATTTTAAAAGTTATATTATATATAATTTTTTTTTGATGATGTGCGATTTTATTAAGTATTTCAAGTTGTTTATCTAGCTAAAATAATTGTTGAGTCAAACCTTAATGCATTCCTCAATTCTTTTTCCCCTCCTTTCCACAGCTACAAACATATAGTATAAAAAGGAACTTTATGAGCATTTTCAAGTCGAGTAAAATCGGATACAAGTCATTTTAGGTTGATCTGATGTTTTAAATCGATTTAGGTCGGGCATAGGTCCATTTCAGTTCGGATTCATTTCAGGTAGTGTCTATTTCAGGTCGGGTTCGTTTCAGGTCGGGTTCATTTTAGGTTGGGTTCAAATGGTTCAGGTCTAAATCAGATAATTGAGAGGTTCATTTAATGTCGGGTTCATTTCTGTTCGGTTGCATTTTAAGTCGGGTTCATTTCAAGTTGATTTTATTTCAGGTCGAGTTTTAGAGTTGATACAAATAAGTAATTAAATAATAACCGATAGATTTTGGGTTGAGTGGTTGATCATTCATTTCTAATTTATTATTTAATATTTAACGTCTTTAACTAGCATAAATCCCATTTAAAATAAATATTACGCACTAGACTAAACAAAAATATCATCAAGTGATTCATATCTTAAAAATTAGGCTAAATTACAAAAATTATAAATTAATAAGTAATAAACAATAGACTAGAAAGAATAATGTTTTGAATTAAAAGTATAAAAATTAATAAAATAAAATATTATTTTATTAAAAATAATAAACTAAATTAAAAAATAAATAGTAGTTAATTTAAAATAAAAATAAAATTATAAGTACTAAATTATAAAAATTATAAATTAATAATAGTTAAATTCGTTGAAAATTTTAATTTTAATATACTTTAATACAATGTAATTTATACATATACAATATAATCTAATACATTTTAAAAATAAAATTTATACTAAATATGAAATATAATGTATATATAGAATTTATACTATATATAAAATATATTTTATATATAGAATTTATACTGTGTATGGAATGATACTATATATGAAAATATAAAATGTATACTATATATGGAAATATAGAATGTATAATACTATATATATAATATGTAAGTACATGTATACTTATATACTATATAGTATACATTAATATATGTATATAATATATATGTATTCTTATATATAAGTATGTATGTATATGTATACTTATTATTATTATTATTATTATTATATATGCATATATATTAGATGTATATATTAATATATGTATATAATATATATTAATATATATATATATACTTATATATATGTATATGTATTAGATGTATACATTAAATATAGGGTGAACTATATAAATGATCCCCCGATTATACCTCAGTTCTTTTTTATATCCCTCGACCATGAAAAGTTACAAATTGGTCCACTAACTATCTTTTTTGTCACAAAGTGGTCTACTGCCGTTAAAAAAGTAACGGGAGTCTTACGTGGACGTTAAAATGCTGAGTGAGCGGTCCATGTGGCATCCCAATCCCTTTAATCCAATACTCTAAAGAATTGAGATTCATAAACCCTAATTTTAGAAATCCTTAAAATCTTCTTCCCCTTAAATTTTAGCTTCAAATTTCTTTGAGTGAATATGAAGTCTTTAAGGGAGATTTCGAAATGTGCTTGTGGTGTAACACCCCAATTTTTTCCCCCTTTGACTAAGTCAAAATCCCTAATTCGTGCCCTAGAATTTGGGGGATTTTGAATTCTGACATCAGGGACCTATTTGTAATTTTAGATAGAGTCAAGCTCTGTTGCATGATTTTACCTTTTCTCTGTTGGTAACGTTCTTCTTTTCCTCCCGATTCAGTCTTAACTCGGGAGATTTATTTCTCCCTTAACTTTAGCTTTAATCTGAGAGTTATTTCTCCCGTAACCGAGAGATCATTCCTTGAGATTCTCTGTATTGCTTCGAATCCTTTTGGTCTTGTGAAGCTCTATTTTCGTGGTCTTCGTTCTTGTGCTAAGTGGTAAGTTGGTAAGTATATGTTTTGGTGTTCTTTCGGTTTCGTTTCCATCATTTTGCTTTGGTTCTGTTGGTCTTGGTTTTGCTTGTAAGGGTTTCGACCGGTCATGTGTGTTGAAGGGAGGAGTTGTTCGAGTTTTGTTGAAGGTTTGTATCCGAAAATAGAGCGTTTGGTTTGGTTTTGGTTTGATTCGTTTTTAAGTCCGGTTTTGATGTGTTTTTTATTCGGTTTCTTTGTGGGAAGGTTGTAAATCAAATAAGCTTCAGTATCAAATCGTTTGGAGTGAGAATCGAGTCAAAAGAGGGGTTTAAAACTTGTTTTAAGCGTGTTTGCTTTCTGAGAAAATTTGGAAATTTTCCAGATTTTCCCGGAAAATCTAGAAAATCTAGATTTTCTCAGGAAAATCCCAGAAAACCGTCTATGACCTGACTCGACCCGAAACCCAACCCGATACCCGATCCGCTGATGTCATCCGCTGACATCACTACTGACATCATTTGCTAATGTCATCTGTTGACGTTAGCGTTGACCTAATGACGTCACTACTAACGTCAGCGTTGACCAGTGCTAACGTCAGTAGTTGACCTTTTCGACCCGGACCCATTTTATGTTTTTCGACGTCCTATATCCGATGATGCTGTCTGTTTTTTGAAATTCAAACTCGAAGTATCGTTTTTAGGGCTTTTAATTTCAATTTGTTATCTAAAGGTTATCTGTAACGGATTCTGAATCAGTTTCTGTTTGGTTAAGGTGACGTAGATTCCGACCCCGAGCATCTGCCTCCTCCTCTTCCTGGATGACCACTTGTTCATCAGTATTCAGGACTCGCACGTGAGTTTCGGTTTATTTATGTTTAGTGTACTTATTAGTAGAGTGGCATAGTAGGATGTCTAATGTTAATTGTTATTCGTAGGTTCTACTCCTACTCATTCTAGTGGTAGAGCCAAGTCCAGTCGACATCAGTATTGTTGTTGAGCCTTCTATTCAGGTGTGTTCTCTTCCGTTAATTATGTTAATTTTGTTACTCAGTATGTTCAGTTTCTGTTAAACTCGTATGATCATGCATCATCCTGACATTACATTTCTGATCCTAATATTTGTCATGCTTGCCTCCTGTTAAATTATAAGGCATGCATTCTGGTTCTGTTTATGCATAGAACATTACATCTGGTTAGATTATATTTGTACGGGGAAGTTAGTGATTTATCACTTCTGTTCAGTGGCTCCACTTACGTATCAAGATACCACTTCTGATCAGTGGCTTCACCTACGGTTCGAATTTCCACATCTGTTGGTGTGATGGAGTTAGAGCGGTTCAGGGGGGACCTACTCTTCTATTGGTATTCAGAGTTGGGTGCACATCATGCATACATCACATTATCTGCATATAATGTTTTGTAATCCTGTTTATCTGTACTCTAGAGACACACTAAGCTCCCTAGCTTACATCCTTTTAGTTCCTGTTTCAGATCACAGTTCTAGATTCCGTATGGTACTTGGAGGATCCCGTTTTCAAATATAATATGTATGTTTTCAGTATTCATATTTTTAATGTGATTATAGGAACTATGTTTAATTCTGGATAATATTATTATTATTTTGTAATAAACTTTGGATATTGGTTTATTTGATAATTTATGGGTTGAATTCAGTTTATTTAAATGTTTAATTTTTAGTATTTTAAATTATTAATTATTTAATAATTCATCTGAATAATATATTTAATTTTATAAAAACCCTAACTTACAAAACAAGTTTTCATATCGTAAACCCTAACTTGTAATCTAAGAAATTAGGTTAATTTTAGGGGTTACATGTGGATTGGATGCTGATCTTAGATTCTTACCGTCGGGACTTTCACGATAGACCAAAAATTTTCGGCCGATGTGGTTCTTGGTGATAATAGGACTTTTGGTGGGGTTTCACTGTACTACGTTCTCCCTTTACTTGATTACAATGTTCGTTCTGTTTATGCTGGTGATGCTGGAAATATGTATTGTTATATTGGGAGTATAAGTCCATCCAAGGTTTAAGGCAAAATCTTTGTGTGCGACAGGGGTTAGGAATGATACTGGCAAACACTGCTGAGAGTGGTGAAGAACTCCTCGCGGATTTTCATCTCATTAGCCGCTGACAAGATCCGAAAGTATGTTAAAATGAGTCAGTTTTCAATGGCTACAATTTTGTTCCGTGGAACAGTGATTGGCCCTTCACCGCCAACTCCAAAGGTTGCAGCCTTTTCAAGACGAGGTCCGAACCATTTGACACTGAAGATTCTCAAACCAGATTTCATTGCTCTGGGAGTTAATATCTTTTCTGGATGAACTAGTTTCGCTTCACCAACGGATTTAGACATCGATCCAAGAAATTTGAAACTAAAATTTAACGGGAAGAAGATTTTAGGGATTTATAAAATTAGGGTTTATGAATCCTAATTCTTCAGAGTGTTGGGATTAAAGGGATTGGGATGCCACATGGACTGCTTACTCAGCATTTTAATGTCCACGTAAGACTTCTGTTACTTTTTTAACGACAGTGGACTACTTTGTGACAAAAAAGATAGTCAGTGGACCAATTTGTAACTTTTTATAGTCGAGGGATATAAAAAAGAACTGAGGTATAGTCGAGGGACCATTTATGTAGTTTACCCTTAAATATACTATAGTCTATATAATACATTAGTTGTATATGTATGTAATATACATTAATATATACTATTTTAATATAATATAATTTAATATATATATATTATTTATGTATTAATGTAATATATAATATATTTTAATATAATATGTATATGTAACATATGCATGAGCCCTCTAGACCAAGTGGTTAAAGGCACGATTATTCTTCTTAGAGGTCAAGGGTTCGAGTACCAACGATCTTAGTAGAGCGATTAAACGATTAATGTCAAATGGTAAAGATTATATTTTAAAACAGATACTACTATAATCACTTTAGCTTGTTCAAAAAAATTAATATATATATTATTATATATAATATAATTAAAAGTATACTAATATATGTATTTAATTAATGTATGTATATTATTAATTCTTTAAGCCCAATACTAATCTTCTAAGCCCATTTCACTAAATCAGTCCTCTAAGAAAAAAATTTCAATCACTAAATTAATTCCTTATGATCAAATTGAAATAATTTTAAAATATATAATCTGATTTTAATTAAATGAGGACCTAATCGAATAAAAAATAAATTTTAAATCTTAATTTTTGAGTGATCATAATCAAATTAAAATAATTATAAAATAAGGTGTAGAGCAGCGCGAGATTCGATTTTTTAGGCACGACCTATATAAAAATATTAAAAATAAAACCTAAATCTAATCTCTTTTTTATATCTTTAATTTATTATATTTAGTCAAAGTTTATTATTTGATTATATGTTGTAATAATAATAGTAATCCTCCAAAACAATATTTTATATTAATTCTCTCCAAAATTTTGTTTTTCCCCTCTTTTTATATAATAATCAAAAATTATTTATAATTCTCTCAAAAATTTTGGTAACCTATATTCTCCAAAATTTTTACATTAAAAGTATATTAATCTCAAACTTAAAAATGAGTGGCTTATTTTTCTCTAAAAATTTGTCCTTTCACTCCTTTTTTATCAATCGACTTTTTCCTTTTTTATCAATTATTTTGGTTTAATTTAATTGAGTCATAATTTAGATTAGATTAATAAAAATATACTTTTGATTTTAATTATATTTTAAATTTATTTTTTTATATTTTAATTTAGCTTAATTAATACTAATAAGCGTAGGATCTTTTTCTGAGTATATAAGTCGTTCCATATTCAACCCCCTTTTCCTACTTTCGTTTTGCCTTCCTTCTCTAGTGTTTTGTTACAGAGAGGACATAAATTAACCAAGCTCATAACAGTTTCACTGCCTCAAGCACATAATTCATGGAGACTACAATCTAATTCCAATTTGTTATTGTTCATAGCTACATGTGATATTGGCAATCAAGTTTTAGCCATGATAGAGCCTACACAATCACATAGTTATTAAATTGATGGGATTCAATTTGTGGGTATTTTAGTCCTTTGATGAATGATTGCATAAGTTATTTAAATCAATTTGAAACTTTTCTCTATAGTGTTGCAAAGTCAATCAAACGGGGTAGAAAGAAAATTAAAAAAACAATCTTTGGACAATGAATCCCCTGAATAGAGTCTTGTTCGTTTAACTCTAACACCCTCAATATCCGCTTGTTTATGCATTCCCGATAGTTGATGAGTTATAAGCTCAAGGATGGGTTGTTACCAAGACCCTAAAAAATCTCTAGAAATGAAGTCAAATAAAATGATTATTGTTGATTGTGAAATGGTTCTATGTGAAGACAACACTAAAGCATTAGTGAGAGTTTGTGTTGTAGATCGTGGTTTACATGTCAAAATCAATGAACTGGTAAAACCAAACAAAGTAGTGGTTAATTATCGGACTGATATTATTGGAGTTGCAAATGAGTTTTGGGTGGTGTTACTTGTTCAGTAACTACATACATGAATGTATGATGAAGCTATTATCTTCTAGGACTATGTTCGTAGGGCATAGTTTACAACCTCATATATCTTTAAATACTTGGATGCACCTATATATAGAAAACCATCCTTGAATAGCTTGTGCAAGACAACGTCGACTCTGAGGAAAATATGGTACCTCCTTCGCCTCCTATTTAACTGAATCTTACGTTTGGTACTTATGGTACTTGTATGTATTCTTCTTAGTCTTATTTAGATGGGTACAATACTATTTTAGAATAAGATTATTTATTAGAACTTTATTTGTAGGCTCTGACTTAGCTAGAGCAAGACCTAGCTCAGACCGTGAGAAACGCTCGTGCCACGTTAGTACTTGTGCGACGAGAGGTGTATTCTCTTCCTTTGCTAAATTTTTGTGTATTGTGCTTATTTGTTTACTGAGACTGTGTTATATTGAAATGTTATGTGATACTGTGAACCTTGTGTTAAACTGTGAGACTGTGATCAGATTATCTGAACTGTGTGTTTTGTATTCTATACAATTGATTGTGATGAGACATTTGAGACCATTGACATTTGTATTACATGTGTATGGGGTGGTATTGACTGAGGAAGGTGGTTTTACCATAAATGTGTTTGGTGAAATAAAGGGTGAGGGGTTCTAGGAAATTACCTCCATTGTGACTGGCTTTGCCATTATTGTGATTGGCATTCAAAGTATGGGATTGCATTCTATGTGACATTGCATTCATCACTCATTGTGTTTATTTACTACGAATATATATATATTATATTTGTGACTATGAATAGAGTGATAATGTGATCTATGACTGCACTTTAGAAACACACTTGGCTTTATAGCTCATTATTTTAGTTTAGCTTTTTCAATACTCGGCCCTAGAAGTTGGTACTCGGAGCTCTCAATCAGACAATGATTTTCCCTTAATTTTACTATGTTTAGTTACCAAATTTTTTACTTTAGTTATTTGGGATTACTAGGGATTGAGATATATTTTAATTTCATGCATTGAATCGAATATTCAATTTTTACAAATATTATTAAGATTATTTATTTTCTAATTATGTTCTTATCATTTGGGTTATGAATTTGGTTTCGATATTACTTTTTACGCTACTAGATGATTAAGTTTCTAAAGTATCAATTTTAACCTACCGTACTCCTCAAGTCAAAATTAAGAGGTTATATTTTTTGTATCAGATTCGAGTTTAAGATTTAAACTTTGAGACCCATTACTAACATTTTTAAAAAATTTTAAAAAAATATGCATGCATTAAATATTTGGGTGATATGTGAAGTTTTTGGAAAAAAATAGTTTACTATGAGATTTTTTCTATGTTCCAAAATTGAGACTTTAGTACCAAATCCAATTTAGGTTCTATCATTGTAGTGAAAAACTATGTTACATCGTAGGAGTATTAGACTTACTACTAATAAAGGCTGAGGCTGCACTGCTGCTACCACAAGTGAGCCTTCATCTACGATTGACTATACTATTGATCAAGATGAGATATAAATCAAGGAGTTGATCCATAACCTGAGATATAATAGACCGTAAGTTGATAATAAAGAATAAATATCATCTCCCTCGTATTGATGATCTCTTTGATCAATTTCAGGGTGCTAAGATTTTTTATAAGATAGACTTGAGTTCTGGTTACTACCAATTCAAAGTTAAAGATTATGATATCTTCAAGGTAACTTTCCAGACCTGTTACGGCCATTATGAGTTTCTCGTAATGCTTTTCGAATTGACCAATGCTCTTCAACATTCATGGACTTGATGAATAGATTATTTCAGCCCTATCTCAACCAATTTTTTGTGGTTTTTATCGATGATATTTTGGTTTATTCTAAATCAGAGAACGAACATGAGGAACATCTCCGAATTGTTTTGCAGACTCTGAGAGAAAAACAATTATATGCAAAGTTTAGTAAGTGTGAATTTTGGCTTAGTGAGGTTATGTTTTTAGGGCATATAGTTTTTGTTGGAGGTATTAAGGTAGATCTGAAGAAGATTGAGGCTATAATGGGCTGGAAGTAATCCAAGAATATTTCTAAGATCCATAGTTTTCTGGGTTTAACTGGTTACTATTTGAGGTTTGTGAAAGAGTTTTTGATCATTGCGACACCATTAACCAAATTTTTGAGAAAAAAATTCCCCTTTGTTTGGACTGAGGTCAAACAGTCTAGCTTTGAAAAATTGAAAATGGTGCTAACCCGAGGCCTATTTTTTATACAACCTGAGTCAGAGAAACCTTATACCGTTTACAGTGATACTTTTCATACTGGTTTGGGTTGCGTACTTATGTAGAATGATAGGGTTGTAGCTTATACATCCCGTCAGTTAAAATCGTAGGAATGCAACTACCCTATGCATGTTCTTGAGTTAATTGTGGTTTTTTACTCTTAAAATCTGGAGACACTATCTCTATGGAGTGAACTATTATATGTTTACTGCCCACAAGAGTTTAAAGTATCTACTCACTCAGAAAGAGCTTAATTTGAGACAATATCGTTGGTTAGAACTTCTTAAAGATTATGATTGTAAGATTGAGTATCACCCCGAAAAGGCTAATGTGGTGGTCGATACTTTAAGTCAGAATATGATTACAGATCTAAGAGCTCTTTTTAATCGTCTGATTCTATATAAGGTTAGTAGTCTTTTAGCAGAATTTCAGGTTATCCCTATTTTAATCTTTGAGATTCGTTCAGAATATCTAAATGATGTGTTCTTGACGCATCGTAAGAAAGTGGTTGAGGAAGGTACTTCTAGGGATTTTACCATTGATCATAATGATATTCTTTATTATCAGGGTTGATAATGTGTTTTGAAGAGCTTTGATTTGAAACAAACTATTCTTTACGAGGCCCATGATAGTCCCTACTCCATGCATCCAAGTGGAGATAAAATGTATAAAAATCTTTAGGAACGATATTGGTGGAAAGGACTTAAGAGAGATGTTATAGATTATTTTGCTAAGTGTCTAACTTGTCAGAAAGTGAAGGTGAAACACCAGAGACCTTCTGGGTTGTTACAGCATATTGATATTCCTCAGTGAAAGTAAAAACGCGTGACTATAGACTTTGTTAATGGTCTTTGACCCCGTCGAAGAAAGACTCTATTTGGGTTATTGTAGACCGTCTCACAAATTTAGCACATTTTATTCTAGTTTGAGTTGATTACCGCCTCAATAAATTATCTCATTTGAACATATATGAGATAGTACTGCTTAATAGAGTGTTAATCTCAATAATTTTTTATCATTATTCGAGATTTCAACCAAGTTCTGGAAATTTTTTCACACTACTCTAGGTACTCGACTTAATTTCAGTACTGCTTACCATCTACAAATTGATTACCAATATAAGAAAGTTATTCAGATCCTTGAGGATATGTTGAGAGATTGTGTTGTTGACTATCCAGGCAGTTGGGAGAATTTTCTACCTATGATAAAGTTTTCTTATAATAACAGTTATCAGACTAGTATTCAAATGACACTTTACGAAGCTTTGTATGAACTTAGGAGTCGTACACCTATTGGTTGGACTGAGTTAAATGAGCATAGGATTTTGGGTCCAGATATTACTCGAGAAGCTGAGAAACAGTTAGAATGATCAGAGACAGAATTAAGGTTGTTTTCGATAGACAAAATTATTATGTTGATCTGAAAGTCGGGATATTGAATATGATATGGGCGATAAGAGTTTTTATAAAAGTATCTTCGTGGAGGAAGATACTTCATTTTGGTCGGAAAGGTAAATTAAGTCCTCGTTTTAGCGGTACTTATCAGATTTTATGGAGAGTGGAACAAGTTGTCTATCATCTTGAGTCATCTCCTGAGTTACAAAATATATATAATGTGTTTCACGTTTCCATGTTTAGATGTTATAGATCTGACTCATCCCACATCATTCTGGTTGAGGATATTTTGGTAAGTTTTGAAGAAGAGTCAGTTAAGATCCTTAAAGTGGATAAAAGAGTTCTCAGGAAAAAAACAATTAAGATGGTTAAGATTTTATGGCGTCATCATGGTTACGATGAAGCCACATGTGAGCCTAAGTTTGTTGTCAAAGTTCAGTACCCGTATCTCTTTGCACCAGGTAAATTTTGAGGTCGAAATTTCTTTTATGGGGGGAGAATTATAACACCCTTGAAATTAGGAGAAATCCTAATGTGAAGGAATCCCAAAATCTAAACCCCTAATTTTTAGATTTAGGAATTGAGTTATGGTAAGAGTATAGCAGTAAATTTGGTGAACCAAGAGGGGTATTTTAAGAAAAATTGATTCTTTTAAGTCTTAAACCTAATAAGTGTAGGAAATTTTCCTGAGTATATCAGTCGTTCCCTATCCAAACCCTTTTCCCAATTTTGTTTTTCCTTTTTTCTTCTTTAGTGTTTTGTTACAAAGAAGGAATCAATTAAACAAACTCATAATAGTTCCACCGACTCAAGCATAAAACTCATTGAGACTAAATTCTAATTCCATTTTGTTGTTGTTCATAGCTACAAGTGATATTGGCAATTAGGTTTCAACAGTGGAAGAGCTTACACAATCACATAGTTATTAAATTGACAGTATTCAATTTATAGGTATTTTAGTCCTTTGATGAATGATTGCATAAGTTATGTTAAATAGATTTGAAACTTTTCTCTATAGTGTTGCAAAGTCAATCGAATAGGAACATAGTTGAAAAAAATTAAGAAAATAATCTCTAGACAATAAATCCCCTGAGAAAAGTCTTCTTCATTTAACTCTAAGACCCTTAATATCTCTTTGTTTATGCATTCCTGACAGTTGATGATTTATAAGCTCAAGGATGGGATGTTACCAAGCCCCTAAAAGATTTCGGGCAATGAAGTCAAATAAAATGATTGTTATTGATTGTGAAATGATTCTATATGAAGACGACACTAAAGCATTAGTGAGAGTTTGTGTTGTAGATCGTGGTTTACATGTCAAAATCAATAGGCTGGTAAAACCAAACAAAATAGTGGTTAATTATCAGACTGAGATTACTGGAGTTGCAAATGAGTTTTGGGTGGTGTTACTTGTTCAGTAGCTGACATACATGAATCCATGATGAAGCTATTATCTACTAGGACTATGTTCGTGGGGGCATAATTTACATACTTAATATAGCTTTAAATACTTGTATGCACCTATCTATAGAAAACCATCCTGAATAGCTTGTGATAGACAACCTCGACTCTATGGAAGACATGGTACCACCCCCGCCTCTTGTTCAACCGAGTCCTATGTTTGTTACTTATGGTACTCATATGTATTCTTCTTAGTCTTATTTAGGTGGCATAGTACTATTTTAGAATAAGATTATTTATTATAACTTTATTTGTAGGCTCTGACTCAGTTATAGCAGGACCTAGCTCAGACCGTAGAAGAGCCTATGTTAGCGTTAATACTTGTACGACGAGAGGTGTGTTCTCTTCTTATGCTAAATTTTCTTTTTATTGTGCTTATGTGTTTATTGAGACTTTATGATATATTGATATATTATGTGATACTGTGAATCTTGTGTTACACTGTGAGACTGTGATCAGATTATTTGAATTGTGTGTTTCGTATTCTATACAATTGACTGTGACGAGACATTTGAGATCATCGACATATATTATATTACATGTGCATGGGATGATATTGTAAGGAGAAAGTTAGTTTTACCACGAATGTGTTTGGTGAAATAAGGGGTGTGGAATTCTTGGGAACTACCTCCACTGTGACCAGTTGGCTTTGCCACCACTTTGACAAGTGTTCGGAGTATCGTAATGCATTCTTTGTGATATTACATTCATCACTCATTGTGTTTATTTACTGCGAACATATATATTCTATTTTGACTATGAACTGATTGATAATATGAACTGCGACAGTACTTTAGAGACATACTGGCTTTATAGCCCATTCTTTTAGTTTCACTTTTTCGATACTCGACCCTAGGAGTTGGTACTCGGAGCTCTCAACCAGACAACGATTTTTCCTTAGTTTCAGTATGTTTAGTTACCAATATTTTTACTTCAGTTATTTTGGGGTTACTAGGGATTGGGATACTGTTGGGGTGTTGCACGCGCTTAAAATATGATTGTGATTTGCATGCAAGAGTTTGCAAGTATACACACCGAACAAGTAATAAAGTGTGTGAGTGAGATCGTTCCCACGAGGATTGGGTAGGTTAATTCAAAAATAGTTACCATACACAAAAGATAAAATAGTCTTTTGTAAATTCATATGCTAAAGCAAATCTACAAGTATCACCAAAAATGCTTTAGCAAAATGGAACTGTCACCAAAGATGCTGGAGCAAAACAAAGGATGTCACGAAAATGTAGTAACAATAAACAGATATTGGAGAAATAAATAAAGTTGCACAAACACAACACTGAAAAAAGATATTCAAGCTTAAGAGAGGCTAGGTTTACTATGGCATGACTTAACTGCTCTCCTGGATGTTACTGTTCCCAAGGTTTACTAGTGCTCGACAGAGTTTACTAAAAATGCCTCCACTATCCCTAGTCAGAAGGCCTAACACTCGAAAATGCTAAGGCATTACCTCCCGGTCTCAACCCTAACACTTCTAATGTTGATGAAGTACTACTCCTTTTAGTCGTTGAAACTCTACCTTATCCCTAAGACAAGTTAGGATTCCGCTCCAGTGGCAACCCTATTGTTCAAGATGGTATAGCTTTGCCTATCCCTAGATCTAAGCTTCTCAAACATCTTGAGCTATGGCTACCTCCCGGTGCTCTTACAAACCAAGGTTTAGAGTGAAAAGTGTTAGCATTCTTGAACAAAACACTAAGCAAACTGGAAAAAGTAAAACATCCATTAAAAATAAATTAAAATCATCCAAAACAAGCCTTAGCCATACTAGTTTAGTTCATGGCTAGGTAAGAAAAACTATTCAACTTGCATCTTTTGAATACATATTCATCGAATTAGAAAAGAGGTAAACAAAGTGAAGAGGAAGGAAATCTAAACGCTTGTGCCATGACACTTCCTAGCTTGTCGCTCCTCCCGAAGTCTCGCAAATCCCTTGCTTGAAGCTCTCCTACAATGGTGGCTTGGCTATAGAGGTTGAAGATGATCGAAAGTGACCTCCTTTCTTCTTTCTTCCCCCTCTTGATTCCTTAAAGCTTACTCCTTTATGGCCTTTTAGCTACTGATTTTTCTCTTTTTCTTGTTCTAAAACATTCAGCTTGGCTCTAGCTCTCTTTTTTTGTTAAAGGAGGCTTGTCTTTTATAGGAGGCTTCTAGGGTTTGGTGCCCTAAAGGTGCAAAGGGAATATCCCCTGACATTTGCTGCAGTAGTTGGCAGGAATGTCTGGTCTGCAGGGGACTGTGGCAGGTCTGCAAGGGGTGGTGCAATGTCTACAGAAAAGTGTGGTAGGGTGCAGGGGCGGCGCGACGTCTGTAGGTTTGCAGAGGAGGGACAACTGGCTTGGAAAATGCGTGGAGACAATGGGCTATAGGTGTGTCCTTTTTTTTCGTTCTGTTTTGTCCGCCCACAATGCTGTAGTATCCTTGAAGTCCGATCCAATACTTGAGAAATATACTACGACATCTCTTCCACTCTTTCAACTTTGTTTCAGCATCTGCACAGCATAATCAACAACATACCCTTCAAAGCAACATCTTTTAAAAATAAAAATAAAATAAAAACCTAAACTAAATGCAAATACACATGAAATGCAGTTAAATGCAATGAAGTGAAATGCAAATGATCTTGAAACCAAACAAAACCTTAAGTAAAAGGATATAAAATATATGCTTTTTAGAGCGTTAACAGCCCCCCAAACTTAAGATATTGCTTGTCCTCAAGCAATGACATATAAAAACGCCATGGCATTACTTTCAATCTACAACGATAGTTCAGGCAAAACATCAATCCTCAGAATATAAATGCTATAGCAATCTACATGATATTGAGAATTCCAAGTACTTGAACTGAGACAGGATACTTTGCTTGTGTGTGCTGGATTGTATCTAACTTATGCTTAAAGTGTTAGAAAAATTTTAGATTTCCTTATTCACTATACCCTAGTTCCTAAAAAGTATACTCCCCTGCTTAGTAGTTTTTTTAACTGTTTCGAAGGGTGTCAGCTCATCACCCCTACCATCCTTAACTCTAGATGAGTATGGAGCAAACATCTCATCCCCGAGCTAGTAGGTAGAGTCATCACGTGACAACTTTTATTCGCTCATATGTTGTAGCATTATTTATGTTCAGAGCATAAGCTAACTTTTGCATAGAGGAGCATCCTTCTACAGTTTTATGCTAAAGCATTTATTCCTTTTTTTTACGTTTTATTTATATACTCTTAGCAAAAAGGAGTTTCTCATTCTTTCCAAACCAAGGTATAAATTCTAAGTTCTCTAAAAAGTTCTTACTACTCAAGCATAAAAAACATACAATCGTGTCAATAAAATTTCAAAGCATCAAGTCCTAATTTAATTCAATTCATTCTCAATATATTCATTAATTCAATTTAAAAGCATCCAAATTCTTATCATCAGATATCATCTATTCTAACTTAAAAGTTGTCTTGAACTGAATCTAATGCTATAGCAAATTCATATGTATGCAGAATGAAATGAAAATGCTAAGGCGAAGACTTTGCTACCCCCAAACTTGAGGTTAGCATTGTCCTCAATGCTAAAATGAATCTATATGCAAGAATAAAAAGAAAAAGATGCTTACTTCTCAGTGGGTCTTGATTTCCATGTGGGTGTACAGAGTACCCTAGTGTTGAAATTGTACCTTCAAAATTAAAAGATGAATATGGACAAAAAGAAAAGCATTATAAAAGCAACATGAAAATAAAAACATCTACTTTTTATTCGAACCAAAATTTAAATGTTAAAGCAAAATAAAAGAGATGGACAGAAATGCTCAGGCATTTTGCAGATTGTGGTCGTCCTTGTCACGACGCACAATGGGAGCTCCGTTATAAATCTTCAACCTTTGACCATTAACCTTGAATGTTCGATCTCCCTCAAGTGTTTTGATCTCCACAACTCCATAAGGATAAACCATATGTATCATGAATGGTCTTGACCATCGGGACTTCAATTTTCCAGGAAAGAGTTTCAGTCTTGAGTTGTAAAGTAACACTTGTTGGCCCTCTTAAAAATGTTGTGGTAAAAGATGTTTGTCGTGCCACCTCTTTGTCTTTTCTTTGTAGATCCTAGCATTCTCATAGGCATGGGACCGAAATTCGTTCATTTCATTTAGCTCCAGAAGCCTATTCTCTCCAGCTACCTTGAAATCCATATTGAGCTTTTTGATGGCCCAATAAGCTTTGTGTTCTAGCTCCACAGGCAAATGACATGCTTTCTCATAAGCCAGCTTGAATGGGTACATCCCTAAAGGAGTCTTGTAAGCTGTCCTATATGCCCACAAAGCCTCATCTAGCTTTGGAGACCAGTCTTTTCTCTTTGTGTTGACTGTCTTCTCTAAAATTTGCTTGATTTCTCTATTAGAGATTTCAGCTTGGCCATTTGTCTGTGGATGATATGTTGTAGCAATTTTGTGTTTGACTCCATAGCGTTGTAATGCCTTAGCAATGAGCTTGTTGTCGAAGTGGGTTCCTTCATCATTGATTATGGCTCAAGGGACTCCAAACCTTGCAAAAATATTCTTGTGCAGTAACTTCAGGACTGTCTTGGAATCATTGCGAGGTGTTGCCACCGCTTCTACCCATTTGCTCACGTATTCCACTGCTAGGAAGATATACAAATCACCATAGAAAGATGGAAATGGTCCCATAAAATTAATTCCCCAAACATCGAAAAGCTCGACTTTCAAAATATTTTGCAAAGGCATTTCATTCCTTCTCGAGATGTTACCGGTTCTTTGACATCCATCGCATCCCTTGTAAAATACTTGAGCATCTTTGAAGAGTGTGGGCCAGTAAAATCCAGATTGAAGGACCTTTGCAGCAGTCTTTGATCCACCAAAGTGTCCACCATAAGATGTTGCATGGCAATGGAATAGGATATCTTTTTGTTCTTCTTCCGGTACACATCTTCGAAGCAATTGGTCAGCATATTACTTAAACAAATATGGCTGATCCCAATAGAAAAAAATTGCATCATGTTTAAACTTCTTGCGACCCTAACTAGATAAATTAGGAGGCAAAATACCACTAACAAGAACATTAACAATATCGGCATACCAAGGTAATGTTGTAGCATATAAAATTTTCTCATCAGGGAAATTTTCTTTGATCTCAAAATCTCCTCCTAGATTATCAGGATTTTCTAGCCTAGATAGGTGATCTGCAACTTGATTTTCAGTGTCTTTCCTATCCTTTACTTTTATATCAAATTCTTGAAGTAAAAGTATTCACCTAATAAGTCTCGGCTTAGCATCTTTCTTAGTCACTAGGTACTTGATGGCAGAATGATCAGTGTGTACTATCACCCTAGTTCCTATAAGATACGCCCTAAACTTATTGAAGGCAAATACTACGACAAATAACTCTTTCTCGGTAGTGGTATAGTTAATTTGAGCATCATTAAGAGTTCTACTTGCATAGTAAATAACATGGAAGAGTTTACCTCGCCTTTGACCTAGTGCTATACCAACTGCGTAGTCACTTGCATCGCATATCAACTCGAATGGCTCAGTCCAATCGGATGGTATTACTATTGGAGTTGAGGTAAGCTTCTTCTTCAGTTCAGTAAAAGTGTTGTGACATTTTTCATCAAAGACAAAGGGTTGATTTTGCTGTAGCAAATTGCAGATCGGCTTAGAAATTTTTGAGAAGTCCTTGATGAACCTCCTATAGAAGCTAGCATATCTAAGAAAGCTTCTAATTCCCTTCACAGTGGTGGAAGGTGTTAGCTTCTCTATCAACTCTACTTTTGCTTTGTCAACTTCAATTCCTTTGCTTGAAATTTTGTGCCCCAAAATCGTACCTTTAGTCACCATGAAATTGCATTTTTCCTAATTGAGTACAAGGTCGACTTCTTCACAACGTTTCAGTACCTTGTCCAGGTTGCCTAAGAATTTTTCAAAAGTTTCTCCGGACACAGAAAAATCATCCATAAATACCTCCGAAAATTCTTCAACCATGTCTGAAAAAATTACCAACATGCAATGTTGAAAAGTTGCTAGAGCATTATATAACCCAAATGGCATTCTTCGAAAAGCATAAGTCCCATAAGGGCAGGTGAAGGTTGTCTTCTCCTATCCTCTGATGCTATAGCAATTTGGTTGTACCCAGAATAGCTATCGAGGAAGTAATAGTAAGCCTTTCCCGCCAATCGATCCAGCATTTGATCGATAAAAGGAAGGGGAAATGGTCCTTCTTAGTTGCTTTGTTCAGCTTCCTATAGTCCACACAAATGCGTTAGCCTGTGACTGTCCTTATTGGGAGCAACTCGTCCTCATTTTTGATTACTGTCGTGACTCCCTTATTAGGAACACAATGCACAAGGCTAACCCATGAGTTGTCCGAAATTGGGTATATGATCCCTGCATCCAACCACTTGATAATCTTTATCATCACTATCTTCTTCATTGCTGGGTTTAGTATTCTTTGATGCTCAACAGAATTGTTGTGGCATTCTTCCAGCAGGATCTTATGCATACAGATCGTAGGACTGATGCCCTTCAAATCGGCCATAGCCCACCCTAGAGCTTTCTTATATTGCGACAGCAAATTCATAAGACTAAGATCTTGGTCAAGATCTAAGCTAGAAGAAATAATCACTGGCAAGTATTGTGAGATCCCAAATAAACATACTTTAAATGCGGCGGCAGTGGTTTTAGATCTAGAGATGGTGCATGTAAAAGTGATGGTTTAGGAGGAATAAAGTCAGAGAAATTAATTGATTCGAATTTTGTACCTGGTCCTGGCTTAAAGTGGCCAATTTGCTGTAGCTCCAGATGAGCTTCTTCTTCATCCTGATCATGCTCCTCTACCATTTTTGCAAAGTCCTTCATTTGCGGAGAATTTTCACAGCAAAAATTTGTATCTTATTCAATTGCTGCGGCATTTATTCCGGTTATACAGTGACATTCTTCATTATCAACAATATACTAGAGAGTGTTGAAGACATTGATGATCATGGACTGATCTGCTACTCTCATTGTGAAGTCTCCCTTCTCACAGTCGATGAGAATCCGACCAGTTGCAAAGAATGGTCACCCCAAGATGATGGGCGCCTTGTAGTCTATTTCACAATCCAAAATCAGAAAGTCCATAGGGAACACAAACTTACCCACTTTTACTATCACATCTTCTACTTTGACTTCTGGTCGGACATGAGAATGGTCCACCAATTGCAAGATTACAGTGGTAGGTCGCGTACTCTCTATACCAAGCTTCTTGAATATTGCCTTGGGCATCAGATTTACACTCGACCCTAGGTCATATAATGCTCTACCCACAAAATTGTCTCATATCGAACATGGAATGATAAAGCTCCCAAGATCTTGCCTTTTCATGGGAAGCTCAGTCCTCCCAGAATAGAACTCAAATGCTATAGCAACTGTTTCAAAATTATCAATTTTTCTCTTCTTCGTAACAATATCTTTCAAAAACTTTGTATATGAGGGCATTTGATCAATAGCATCTAAAAATAAAATATTTACATGAAATTGGTCCAGCATACTTACAAACTTTTGAAATTGAAGATCCTCTTTGTGTTGTTTCAGTCGCTGAGGGAATGGTGGTGGTGGTCTTGCATCCTCCAAAGTTTACGATGGTGCTACTGCTTTTGCTGCAGCATCTACAAGCTTCTCATCAAATGCCTTAATATTTAATTTTTCTTTAGTTTCTTCTCGAGCAGATTTTTCTTCTTCTTTTTCAGCTTCTTTTTTCTCCTGAATGGAGGTTTCATCTTTATCCTTTCGTTTGAATTGTTCCCTCGTGTTGATTTGTGTTCCACTCCTCAAGGTAAATGCAATGCATTGCTCCTTGCCATGTTCTTTAGTGACTTCAGTATCACTAGGCAAGTTGCTTCTTGGTCTTACTTGTAATGCTTGAGCAATTTGACCAATTTGAGTCTCCAGCGATCTAAGTGAAGCGCTGTGACTTTGCAGCAGTGCGCCTTGGGTCTGCAACATATTGCCTTGATTTGAGATGGTGGTGGAATGCTCTTGCATTAATGTTTTTTTTGATTTCATGAACTCCTTAGTCGAAGCCATGAATTCTTGCAGCGAAGCTTCCAAAGAATTATTCCCTTGATGAATTGTTCCCTTGTGTTCATTTTACTATGGCATATTTCTTTGAAAGCCATGGACTCCTTCGTTTGTTGTCATGGGTTGTTGCCTATTCGAGATGCTAGCTTGATTTGATCCTTGATTACCCCAAGAAAAATTAGGATGTTTTCTCCACCCTGGATTGTACGTGTTGGAGTAGGGGTTGTTGGAATTTTTATTGAAGTTTCCATCATAATGAGCAGAATCTAGATGAGTTGGGCAATCTTTATCGAAGTGGTTTCCACTACAGTTCACAAAACATAATGCCTTAGCATCTCGTACTTCACTGGCTGTTGAAGATTCTTCAACATATTTGTGATAGCAGAAAGTTGTGCTGAGACAGAATCATTGGCGTCGAGCTCCAGCTTTTCTTGAGTTCGTCGTCCTGTCCCAAGCCTAGTAGTTGAAAACTGATAATCATTGTTGGCTATCTTATCCAAAATATCAAATGCTTCTTTTGGTGACTTGTCCAACAGTGTCCCATTTGCTGAAGCATCTAACATCATCTTGGTGGGTGCATTGAGTCCATTGTAGAACATCACGATTTGAGTCCAATCTTGAAAACCGTGATTGATACACCTTCTTAGCAAGCTTTTGTACCGATCCCAACATTCATATATCGATTCGTCATCCCCTTGTCTGAAGGATGCTATCTCATTTCTCAATTGAGTGCTCATGTTGGTGGGTTGTATCTCGCCAAAAAGCTTTTGCACAAAGCTGTCCATGACTCTATCGAACCGGCTGGAATACCATTCAACCATTCTCTTGCTCGGTCTCTTAAAGAGTATGAAAATAGCTTGAGCTTCAACATATCCTTGTGCACTCCTTGTTGGCGGAATGAATCGCAAACCTCCAAGAAAGCACGGATATGCTGTCGAGCATCCACGTGTGGAGATCCTCCAAACTGTCCGGTCGAGTTGAGCATATTAAACATCACAGGCTTGAGCTCGAAGTGTGTTGTCTGTATTTCAGGTCTCACTATCCCAGAATTGAGGTCATCCAAGATCGGTGTTAAGTGATCTCGAATTGCCCTTGGTCTTGCTACTATCTCCTGATTTGCTGAAGCATTTTGATTTGCTGCAGGTACTGCTCTAGCATTTTGATTCTATGGATCCTGATACATGGTTGTTGCTCTTTACTCTCGCCTCCTTTGTCTAAAATACCTTTCAATTTCCTGAATGAATTGTTCGAGGGATTCCCTATGGTTCACTTTAGGCATCCACTAACCAAAAACCTAAAAAGATAACAAAGAAAACAAAGATTAAACCAAATAAAAAGATTCAAAACATAAAATAAAAAGATAGAAAGTATGGAAACTATGATTGAAATAGCCTATTGGTTTGATCCCCGATAACGACGCCAAAAACTTGTTGAGGTGTTGCACGTGCTTAAAATATGATTGTGATTTGCATGCAAGAGTATGCAAGTATACACATCGAACAAGTAATAAAGTATGTGAGTGAGATCGTTCCTACGAGGATTGGGTAGGTTAATTCAAAAATAGTTACCATACATAAAAGATAAAATAGTCTTTTGTAAATTCATATGCTAAAGCAAATCTGCAAGTGTCATCAAAAATGCTTTAGCAAAATGGAACTGTCACCAAAGATGCTGGAGCAAAACAAAGGATGTCACGAAAATGCAGTAACAATAAACAGATATTGGAGAAATAAATAAAGCTGCACAAACACAACACTGAAAAAGATATTCAAGCTTAAGAGAGGCTAGGCTTACTATGGCATGACTTAACTGCTCTCCTGGATGTTACTGTTCCCAAGGTTTACTAGTGCTCGACAGAGTTTAGTGAAAATGCCTCCACTATCCCTAGTCAGAAGGCCTAACACTTGAAAATGCTAAGGCATTACCTCCCAGTCTCAACCCTAATACTTCTAATGTTGATGAAGTACTACTCCTTTTAGTCGTTGAAACTCTACCTTATCCCTAAGGCAAGTTAGGATTTCGCTCCCGTGGCAACCCCATTGTTCAAGATGGTCTAGCTTTGCCTATCCCTAGATCTAAGCTTCCCAAACACCTTGAGCTATGGTTGCCTCCCGGTGCTCTTACAAACCAAGGTTTAGAGTGAAAAGTGTTAGCATGCTTGAACAAAACACTAAGAAAATTGGAAACAGTAAAACATCCATTAAAAACAAATTAAAATCATCCAAAACAAGCCTTAACCATACTAGTTTAGTTCATGGCTAGGTAAGAAAAACTATTCAACTTGCGTCTTTTGAAATACATATTCATCAAATTAGAAAAGTGGTAAACAAAGTGAAAAGGAAGAAAGTCTCAAACGCTTGTGTCGTGACGCTTCCTAGCTTGCCGCTCCTCCCGAAGTCACACAAATCCCTTGCTTGAAGCTCTCCTACAATGGTGGCTTGGCTAGAGGTTGAAAATGACCGAAAGTGGCCTCCTTTCTTCTTTCTTCTCCCTCTTGCTTCCTTAAATCGCACTCCTTTATGGCCCTTTAGCTACTGATTTTTCTTTTTTTCTTGCTCTAAAACATCCGGCTTAGCTCTAGCTCTCTCTTATTGTTGAAGGAGGCTTCTAAGGTTTGGTTCCCTAAAGGTGCCAAGGGAATATCCCCTAGTTTCAGACATTCCAATGTCTACTGGGGGGGAAGTGTGAGAAAATCCTCTGACTTCTCTCTAGGAATTATGTCCCCGTTTCAAACAAGGCAATGTATATTGGTAGCATTCCCAGGGTGTTTCGTTCGCTCTTTAGGGGGTAGTGAAACTCGGCCCCTCCGTGGGGGTCGGTTTCTCCCGTGTCGCCTCCACCGTCAGGGTTGGAACGAAGTGTATGGGTCGGGAGGTTGTTTTCGGTGTGAAACAAGTTCTTACTCCTCTCTCTTTTTGCAGGATCTTGTTCGAGGGAGGGCCTTGGAAGATCGGTATGAGATTGGAAAAGGATCGGGTAATGGTCTCTTTGTTCAGGGTTGGTGCTATGGGTGCTCCGGTGATAAGTCCGAGAGGCTCGTTTGGTGGGCTGAGAAGTCAGATGAGGGGAGTATAATGGTGGCCGTTAGAAAGCACTGGTCGGGACTCCTTAGTGCGAAAATATCGCAAGCCAAGGGCAGTAAGGTGCTCGTATGGTGGCGGAGAATACCGCACACAGGGGGCGCTGATCGGGCAAGCTCTATCGCACCATGGTGGCGGGGAAGCCGAGTGTCCCCATTTCAGACATATCAATGTCTACTGGGGACAATCCGGCAAAGTTTTTTTAGCTCTTTAGGGGGAAGTGATTCGCGACCCCAACCGATGCCCGAGGGGGGGCTCGGTCTCCAACGTCCATGGGGCCTGGGGGAGGCCAGCGAGGGCCAGCGGTGACGCCTCGTCGTCGGTCCATGGTGGCTGGATTGGCCGACGGCGGGGTAGTGGCGGTCGAAAGAATTTACTTGATGGTATTTCACCGCCATAGTGGGATCTTCTCGCACGATGGTGGGTTCAGCTCGATGATGGTGGTTGTAAGGGTGGTCCAGAACCCCCTTGAGGCGGATAAAATGTTGCTTTCTGATGAGGGCGCCTTCTACTCCGGTGAAGCTAGGAGGAAGAAGATCACGTGGGAAGGAGGCTCCCTCCAAAATTGGTCTTCCCGCCACTCATCCCTATTGATTCCTGAGGAAAAAATTAAATAGCCCTCGGGGAAACCGTTGTTTCGATTATTTTTGTGCAAGAAGGTACCCATCCTTTCGACGACCAGGCCTTGTATATTTCCTGAATGTGGTGTTGACTTTGCCTATATCGGTACCTGGGTCGCTGAAAATTATTTATTGCGACTGGCCCTTGTCAATCATGCGCGGTATAGATATTTTGTAGGGACTACGGGGCTAGTTGAAGTAGGCGGCATAAAATTTCCCGTTCTAGGCACCTACGGGCCTGATCCAATCTGCTGGCAGGCGACAGTTTTGCCGAAAATGGTATCCCTTACTGCTCCGAGAAAACTAAAAGGCTGCGGGCCATTAAATGAAAAGTTGATTACGCCCTTTTTTTTGTGGCATCCGAATAGGGAAGAGAAGACCTTTGTGTGGCCATATCCTCCTTGTAAGGACCATGTGGTGGGAAATAAAATTTTTGCTGCTCTTAAGCTTCTGTTTTCTCTCTTTGTTGGTGCTCCTAATTTGTTGAGCTGGTCCCTCATGGAAAAATTGCCGGATTATCTTGCAAAACAAATGGAAGCCCTCCAGTTTATTGAAGAGGAGCTGCTTGAATCGGCTGAGATTGAAGAACTGGGCAACGAGCCAGTTGATGGAGAGGAAAAATGGGTGGTGGGGAAACTTTTCTCTCCGAGAATTGTTGATGGCCCCAAGCTCATCCGAATATACTTTTCTGTTTGGAAGGAGAACCCCATGGAAGAAGCTACGTCCCTTGGCCCTAATATGTTCCTATTCAAATTTTAAAAAGTGGAAGACAAAGCCTTTGTGCTTAGAAGATGCCCTTGGTCTTTCGACGGTGAACTCTTTGCTCTCAAATCTTTTGATAGAAGGTTGAGTCCGAAGGAGTATGATTTCAAGCCTCTTCCAATTTGGATCCGTGTTCATGATGTTCCTTTGGGATATATGACTAGCAAGGTAGGTGAAGCCATTGGAAACAAAATTGGGAAGAGTATAGCCACTGATTTACGTGATGAGAATGGCTCGATGGGTGAATATCTCAGGCTAAGAGTAGAGATAGACTGCAGCAAGCCCTTGAAGAGATGCATGGTGGTTGGGAAAAATGCCCAAACGGGACAACCTCGGGTGTGCATGGTTAAATATGAGAGGCTCCCAAGATTCTGTTTTTTCTGTGGCATCATTGGCCATGAGCAACAATTATGTCCAGACCTCCCTAAAGGGGATACTCCTACATTTCAATATGGAGATTGGCTTAGGGTGGAAATGCCAAAACAGATGGATCAGTCCAAAATGAAAAAAAGGTCGGGGATAGTGTATGTTTCAAAAGAGGAGGCCTCGATGGAAATTGAGTTAAAGAAAGGCAATGCCTCTGAGAAAATGGGGGAAAATGATGAGCGGTCGACCAAAGGGAAAAACGTGAATAATCTTGAAGGTCCGGCTTTTCTTGAGAATGAGAACAGCTTGGTTGATGCTTCAAAACAACCTAAGCTATTGTCCACCCCAGTCACTAAACACAAGTGTGCTAAACGATCCTTAAAAGGGAATATGGATGGATGCAGCTCGAAGAAATCGAAAAAGACCAAGTCTATTTCTTGCACTCCCTCGGAGGAGGTAGAAGTCGGACAAGAGGTGGTGTCCCCTCTCAAGGCACCTTCATCGGTGGAGGCTGGATCCCAGCCCCGCCGGGAGCATTGAAAACTTTATGCTGGAACTGTCGAGGCTTAGGGAACCTCGAGACAGTTCAAGCCTTATCAAGGTATGTGACCTTGAATGACCCTGATCTTGTTTTTATTAGTGAAACTCGGATTCTCAAGAATAAAGTTGACAGAATTAGAAGGAAGTTGAACATGGGAGGGGCTTTTGATGTTGAAAAAAGTGAGAACTGTGTTGGATTGCTTCTTCTTTGGAAGGACTGCTTGCAAGTGAATTTACTTTCATTCTCCAAATCGCATATTGATGTGGAAGTTATGCACGGAACTAATAAATTTAGATTCACTGGAATGTATGGAACGCATGATTGACCGAGGAAATTTAAAGATTGGGAGTTACTCGACAGACTCAAAAGGGAATCTAATTTACCTTGACTTCTTAGAGGGGATATCAATGACATCCTCACCTCTAATGAAAGGGTGGGAGGAAGAAGGAATCTGCGGGTAGAGATGGAAGCCTTTCGGGATGCGCTTGAAAGAAATGGCTTGTGGGATATGAGACCCGATCGAGGATGGTTCACTTGGCATAGGGAGGATGAGACCAACACCCACATTAAGCAAAGACTTGACCGCTATGTTGCTTCTATCCCATGGATCCACTTGTATGGCCAATGTGAGATCATCATAGAATATACTACAAGGTCTGACCATTGCTTCCTTCTATTAAATACTTATGGCAAGCAAAAGAAAGAAAATGCAGGGGAGAACTCTTTCAAGTTCGATGCGTGTTGGGCTAACGAGGAAGAATGTGAACAGATTGTGAATGCGGTGTGGAACACCCAAGGTATGTCTGCCTTGGAGAAACTTAAACTGGTTGGGGAGAACCTTGGACAGTGGCAATTGAAAAGAAGGAGGATGTCCCTGCACAACAAGAAAAAACTTCAAAAACAAATTGAGTCCTTGCTGATTGACCAAAACATCTCGGACTCAAAACTTGCCGAGCTGAAAGAGCTGAAAAAGAATCTGAAAATCCTCCTAGACAAGGAGGAAATATACTGGAAACAAAGGTCCCGGATTAAATGGCTGAAAGAAGGGGATCGTAATACTGGTTTTTTCCATGCAAGGGCAAGTAATCGTCGAAAAAAGAATTGTATAAAAGGCATTGAAGACAAAGATGGGAAGTGGGTGGAGGGCTTGGAAGGAATTTTTAGGGTGGCACGAGAGTTCTTTTCCAATCTCTTCCGATCGGAACGGGGCATAACCTCAAGCAGGATCTTACAAGCTGTTGAGACTTGTATAACACCGGAAATGAACAATAGGCTATACATGGAATTCACGGTGGAGGAAGTCGAGAAAGCCTTTTTTCAAATTCACCCAAGCAAAGCCCCAGGTATCGATGGTTTTCCGGCCTCTTTTTACCGACAGTTTTGGTCTAGTATCCATGTTGAGTTCACTAATCTTTGCCTCGATCTTCTTAATGGCCGAATTGATATGTGCAAAGTGAACCAAACTGTCTTAGTGCTTATTCCAAAAATTGATAATCCGTCCCTTATGAAACATTTTAGGCCTATTAGTTTGTGCAATGTAATTTATAAAACATGCTCAAAAGTGCTTGTTAATCGCATGAAAGCTATTATGCCTATATGCATTGCTGAAAATCAAAGTGCCTTTGTTGGTGGTAGACTTATTTCGGATAATTTTATTGTTGCCCATGAAATGTTTCACTATCTTAAAGGGTCAAAAAATGGTCCTAACAAAGGGGTAGCCATTAAGCTCGATATGGAGAAAGCTTATGATAGGGTTGAATGGTCTTTCCTGTCGGATATTATGGCTAAGTTGGGTTTTGCTGCTAAATGGATTGACATTTTTATGTCTTGTGTTACCTCTGTTTCCTTTTGTTTCAAAATTAATGGTGTGCTTTCAGATTCCTTCAGGCCCTCAAGAGGATTAAGGCAAGGGGACCCTCTATCCCCCTACCTTTTCCTATTTTGCTCGCAGGGACTTTCAGCATTGCTATTGAAGGAACAAAGTGATGGGAACATCAGAGGCATTCGGGCAAGTTTGAATGGCCCATGGGTGAACCATTTGCTGTATGCCGATGACTGCCTCCTGTTCATTAAAAATTCTGCTCAGGAGGCAACCAACTTGAAAAATGTGTTGCAGGTCTATGAATCATCCTCGGGGTAAAAAATAAACGCTGATAAGTCTGCCATCTACTTCTGCAATGGCATGAGCGATTGAAGGAAGAACGAGATCAAGACGATTCTGGGTATGGAAGAAAGTGCGACCCTTGGGCAGTATCTTGGCCTACCACTCATCGTGGGAAAGAACAAAACAGAGGCCTTTGGTTATTTAGATGAGAAGGTTGAAAAGAGAATGTGCAATTAGACAAAGAGCCTTCTGTCCTATGGTGGCCGAGAAGTTCTCATTAAATCAGTGGCCCAATCGATTACAGCTTATGCTATGTCTTGTTTCTTGCTCCCGGATTGTATCATTGACCCCATGATCACTACAGCAAGGAATTTTTGGTGGTCAGGCAAGAATAATGAACGAGGATGGACACATGTGGCATGGCAAAATCTTTGTAAGCCAAAACAAGTTGGAGGCCTGGGCTTTCGAGACTTGAAACTGTTCAATGTTGCTTTGCTTGCTAAACAGGTTTGGCGACTGATGTGCAACAAAGAGTCCCTTTGCTACAAGGTTCTCTCGGCTAAATACTTTCCCCAAGGAAATGTGCTCGATGCAAAGCAAGGGGACAAAACTTCATACATTTGGAATGGTATCTTTAAGGCTAAAGAAGTTGTTAAAGAGGGATTTCATTGGAGGCTTGGAACCAATAGCTCGGTCAAAATCTTTAAAGATAGGTGGGGTGGACAGAAGCCTATTCTGCTGGAAGGAAATTATTTAGACAACCACTCTAACCTGGTCCAATGCGGGGAATTTATGGTCCAAGATGTGGCTGCGTGAAATGTTGTTAAACTTAACCAAGTCTTCTCTGATAGAGATACGCAATTGATCTGCAAATGCCCCATCGCGCCTATGACAGTTGACATGATCATATGGGGACATCACTCTTCGGGTTGCTACACTACTCGGTCAGGCTACAACTGGCTGCAGCTTCAAAAACATGAGGTAAGGGGCCCGGACTCAATATGGAAAGCATTGGCCAAGTTGCCTACTTTGCCCCGAATTAGAATTTTTGGTTGGAGAATTTTCCACGAAGCACTCCCAACGGGCAAGAAACTTGCTGCTGCTGGTATCGGAAATGGACTTTGCCAAATGTGTAACATCGATGTTGAATCAGGTATTCACGCTTTAAGGGACTGCCAGAAAGTCCAAGAATGCTTTGATCTTTGCATGCTGTCTGGATTCCTTCCTCAAGGAGCCTTCATGAACTGTAAAGAATGGCTGGAAAGTTGCCTGATGACCCTTGAAAATGATAAATTTAATCTCTTGATTATCCTATTGTGGAACCTCTGGAACCGAAGAAACAAAATGGTGCATGAGAATAAATTGATCCTTTCAAGGGCCGTGGTGGATTATGCCCAGTTACTTGCATCCGACTATGTTGCCGCACATGAGTCCATAAACCCTAAGGTCCCTTGCAGTCGAGCTACTAGGTGGTCAAAACCCCCTAAGAGATATATCAAAG
The DNA here is from genome assembly GCA_035048815.1 of Abelmoschus esculentus. Taxonomy (NCBI): domain Eukaryota; kingdom Viridiplantae; phylum Streptophyta; class Magnoliopsida; order Malvales; family Malvaceae; genus Abelmoschus; species Abelmoschus esculentus. The sequence goes on from JAUCBN010000021.1 coordinate 4,968,134, forward strand.
TAAATGTTGATGCAGCCTTTGTTGCTAGCACGGGTGATGCTGCGATCGGAATAGTAGCCAGAAACAGCCACGGCCTGATCCTTGATGCGAGAGCACACAAGCTCGTTGGAGCGCACACGGCTGAGACAGCCGAGGCTTATGCCTTTACCTTAGGGCTACAACTGGCCGTCGAGAGTGATTGGCACAATGTTTGGGTTGAAGGTGACTCAATGGCAGTGGTCAACAAGCTTAATGTGGATTCCCTTGATAGATCGATCACAGCCACACACTTGTCCGAAGCATTCTCGATTCTTTTTGCCTTAAATGATTTCAAAGTTATACATATAGGTCGGGTGGCCAATAGAGTTGCGCACTCACTTGCACATTGGGCTATGACTTGTAATGCTCCTTTTATTTTCTCTGAGGTTACCCCAGATTGTATTTCAAACCTTGTAATCGATGATGCTATTTATGGCTAAGTGAAATACAATCCAAATATTCAAAAAAAAGAATATCCCCTAACATTTGTTGCAGCAGGTGACAGAAATGTTTGGTCTGCAGGGGACTGTGGCAGGTCTGCACGGGGTGGTGCAACGTCTGCAGAAAAGTGTGGCAGGATGCAGGGGCGGTGCGACGTCTGCAGGTTTACAGAGGAGGGACAGCTGGCCTGGAAAATGTGTGGAGAAAATGGGCTGCAGGTGTGTCCTTTTCTTCCGTTCTGTTTTGTCCGCCCACAATGCTGTAGCATCCTTGAAGTCCGATCCAACACTTGAGAAATATGCTACGACATCTCTTCCACTCTTTCAACTTTGCTTTAGCATCTGCACAGCATAACCAACAACATACCCTTCAAAGCAACATCTTTTAAAAATAAAAATAAAATAAAATAAAAACCTAAACTAAATGCAAATGCACATGAAATACAGTTAAATGCAATGAAATGAAATGCAAATGATCTTGAAACCAAACAAAACCTTAAGTAAAAGGGTATAAAATATACGCTTTTTAGAGCGTTAACAGATACATTTTAATTTCATGCATTGAATCGAATATTCAATTTTTATAAATATTATTAAGATTATTTATTTTCTACTTGTGTTCTTATCTTTTTGGGTTATGAATTTGGTTTCGAAATTACTTTTTAAGCTACTTGACGATTAAATTTTTAATGTATCAGTTTTAACTTACCGTACTCCGTATAAATTACTTTTTAACCGTCTAATATTTCCTACACCGACAATAATCTCACGGTCTTTGTACCTCCAAAGTTAAGTCAAACAGAGAAAAAATCAATGTCTCTTTCAAAAGGAAAACTTTTTTCTTGAATTTTTCTAAAAAAATATATTTTTTATTTCGAAACGATATAAGGGAAAATAGTGTGATTTTAGATTTATTTTTGTTAGATTTAGGCTTTACATTGGGTTAGAGTTTTGAAAAACATCAAAAAGGAGAATTTTTAAAGTGTTTTTGCCTCGTCGGGTTGTCGTTAGTTTCTGAAAAATGTATAATAATTTATAGTTTAATCAATATTTTTTAGATTTTTCAGATGAACCACGAAGAACATTTATTTTTAGGGGTTGGGGTGAATATTTCAAAAAAGTTTGAGGTTTAATTATTTGGTTGTAAAAAATAAGAAAAAAAAGTCGGTTCTGAAAAAATATCATTTATATTAGTTTTAAAAAATATATAAAATGGCCCATTTATTTTTTTTAAATACTTCGGTGTCTCTTAAATCCGTTCCGCGGTCCTTAAAAATTTTTAAAGTTTTTTATTTTATCACTAAATTACATAATAGATTACATTTTGTTTTAATTCAACCTTCGGGTTCTAGTTTTCATTTTAATTTAATCATTTTTCTTTCAATTTTAGCACTTCATTTCATTTCTTTTTTATTCTGGTTTGAAAATGAGCGGCATATTTCATCTTTAAACTTCTACATTTTGTTTTGTTTTTAATCCGGCCATTGTTTCAATTTTTTTGTTCTTGTTAATTTGATCCCTTATTTTTTTATTAAACCCTAATTCCAGTATCAAAAACCCTTTTTTAGGTCTTTCCATTTTTGTTTTATTTAATTCAGTCCCTACGTGTTTTATGTATTTTTTTCATGCACATATATGAGCCATGTATTTATTTATTCATTTATTTCTTAATCTAAGCTTACATTTAAACATTAACTTAATTAAATGCGATATCTCTTTATGCGGTCATAAACGGGTTGGTATCAGTCGAAGTGGTGGCGATTTGGATGTTTATCTTCGAATATCAAAAATTTTAAAATTTATTCTAATTTACTATCAAATCTTAATTTAATGCCATTTTAATTTGGAAATTTTAAAATTAAATAAGCGATAATTTTTGAAAAGTATTAATTTTGGGTGATTTTAAAATGCTAACAGCATTTGTAATCGTAATCGCCTATCAAACTCTTATTTTAATTGAATCTCTAATTTTAAGGTATCCGGTTTATCAAAGTGAACATGACGACTCCCTCTTTTTAAATTTTTTTTCTAACAATTTTTAAAAAAATTCAAAATATTTTGAATTGTTAAAAAATCATTTTCCAACTATTTTCAAACGTTTTTACTGCAACTCTTTTAATTTGTTTTTCCATTCCTTTTTTCGTTTTCAATTTTTTTTCAATCAATTTTCCAACTTGTTTCAAAGGATGAGTATACTACGTACATCGAATATCACTGAACACTATTAACGTTGAACATCTGAATATTATTAAATTAATTAATAAAGGTTAAAAATCTTAAAGACTCAACGTATAATTAATATTTACTTAAAAAAATTCAATTAAATTATTTTTCATAGGAAAAACTACACGAATGGTCATTCAATTATCATTTTTTCTGTGTTGATCATCCAACTAAATTTTTTGTCAAAATCGTAACTAACGTTTTATTTTATTATCGTTTTGGTCACCAACCTTTGAATAATTAACGGAAATTAGGACATGACATAATTTAATAATAATTTTATCCCCTTAATTTATTATATTATATTAGATTAATCTTAATAAAAAATAACTTATCAAATATTTTGACGAAACCCTAAATTTTTCATTTTTTTTCTTCCTTTTGCAACACCACTCTGAAAATTAATTTATTAATTCTCTATTTTTGTTGCGTCTTTGATTAAGTTTCAAATTATAAAAGACTACTACAATTTTATGATTTATTATTTTGAAATCTAATTTAGTTTCTTTAATTTTTTCTATCATTTTTATCTACTCATTTTCCAGTATTTTTATCTACAATATTATTGTTAATAGTCCTTTTTTATGGAACGGAGAAGCATAGAAAATGATATAATTGGTGTATACGAATATTTTGAGGAAGTCGACTCTAAAATTTTGTTTTAGCTCATAGGCTTTCAAAATTCCACAAGTTTTTATTTTTAAAATACGAGTTTTTAAAAGAAAATTCTTTAAAAATCAATTTTTTATAAAAAAAATATCGAGATACTTTATCGTATCAATTTATTCTTTTAAAATTAAAAACAAATCGTTACATGTATTCTAATATGTTATTGAATGAAATCCTTAAAATTAAAAATACCAAAATACTTAAATCACTAATCAAAAGTAACAAAAATAAAATTATTATATTCTAATATAAACTCAATTGATAAAATTATTACATTCACCCTCATTTTAGATAAATGAATGTATCGAATATATCTAATAAAATATATTAAATATGTGACGGGTGAAAATATGATCATGTTTTTATCCTTATAACTCATCAAAAAATTCAATTCAATCTTTTTTAAAATATTATTTTTCACTGATAGATTTATTATAATATATTAAAAAATTATGGTATCTTTCTTAGTTGTTATGAAACTGTATGCAACGTCTCTTAGGAATTTATCTTTTATTTTTCTAGAATTATAAAAAAAATTCTATTCGACCAACAAAACTCTAACCAAATAAAAATATCAAATTGTATATAGTGATTTTTATCAAAGAATATATTATTATTATTATTATTATTATTATTATTATTATTATTATTATTATCGGAAAATATAGTTGAGATTAAAATATATTGTTTTAACTAATAATAATTTTTATCTTTTTTTTATTCGTGAGATAACTTTTTTAATGTTTTTTTTTTTTATTTTAACGATTTCATGTATTGATATATTAGAATAAATATGTGAGGTATAAGGAAGAAAACGATAATTTATAAATTTTAATTTATAAAAAATATTATGTGGAATATATTAATATGAATTTATTTAATTGGGTAAAGCAATGGATGAAATTATAAGAATGATTTATAAAATAATTTTTTAATATCATATTTAAATATGATTAATTACATATTGAACTTTTAAAATTTTTAATAATTATTTAAAATATTAAAAAATTATATTTAATAGCGTTCAACAGAATACGTCGCACGTTGTAAATTTTTTCTTTTATAAATACTTTTTTATCATCTATATTTTTAAAAAAAATTATAGTGTTTTAGTGTATTGTGTTTAATTTTATGAATTTTTTCTATCATTCTCGATAGTTTTTTATAGAGCGGATAAGCATAAAAAATGATAGAAAAAATGGTGTATGCGAGTTATTTTGGGGAAAGTCGAAGAAACTAAATTAAATTTTAAAATAATAAACCATGAAATCAAAGTCGTCTTCTATAATTTGAAACTTAATAAGTTATTCAAAGATGCAAGAAAAATAATATAATAAATTTAGGGACTAAAATTGTTATTAAACAATGTCATGTTACAATCTTCATTAAATATTTAACAGTCAGTGATCAAAATATAAATGAAATAAAACGTTAGTGATAATTTTGACAAAAAAATTAGTTACATGACCAACATAGAAAAAGGATGATAGTTGGATAACCACTTGTGTAGTTTTTCCTATAAAAATAATTTAATTAAAATTTTATTTTAAATAATTAATAATTATATGTTAAGTTCTTAAATTTTTAATTTTTATTAATTAATTTAATAATGTTCAGTGATGTTTAATATTAGTGGTGTTCAGCGATATTCGACGTATGTGATAAAATTTTTCTTTTTTAAATTATTTCCTTAATTTTCTAGTTTTTATTTTTTAACAATTTTCCAATATTTTAATTCATTTCCTAACTTTTTTTAATTATTCTTCCTACCCATTTTCTAAACGTGTTTTCCAATTTTAAACTTTTTTAACCCATTTCCAATCAATTTCAAAATCTCAGTCTTAAAATTAAAGATTTATTTTTTACTTCTCAAATTTTTCAATTTTTATTTTTTCTCCAAAACTTTTCAAAAATAGCAACGTTTATTTTAACTTAAAATTTTAAAGAGTCGTTACAACACTATCCAAATATTCCATATATGTAATCAAAACATAAAAACCATTTGAATAACATTAAGTAGGACCATGAGCAAACTAAACCAACACTAATGAGGATATGTTTATGTTCACTTGTTTAATTTTAATCAAGTAAATAAATAAACACGAACAACTATATGAACGTATTTTTTTGTGCGTTTATTTGTTAAAAAAATCTAATTTATTTGTGTTTGTACGTTAAAATGATAAATAAATATAAACGAACATAAAATAATACTCTTATATATAAATTTAAACGAACAAATATATATGAATAAATTTAATTTTTTTAAAATATAATATTTTTATGAAAAATAATAAATAAAAATAGATATTTAAAAATGAATTTAAACGAACATAAAAAATATAAAAGAACGGATTACTAAACACGAACGAAAATAAATGAACAATCCTTTATTTGTCTTCATTCATTTAGTTAATTAAATAAAAAATCTCATTTATATTTGTTTATTTAAATAATAAATTTCTCAACGAACAAAACGTTTGACTATTTTATAATCTTAAAATTAAAATAATAATATCGGTAATAATTTTATAAAAAAGTTCTATTGATAATAAATATTGTATTAAATGTAGCGGTTGATAAATTGAATTAGCCTTTTAAATGCACAAAGATATTATCAGAAATATTTCTTACCAAAATCCAAAATAAAAATACTTTGTTAAAAGTAAAACCAAGTTGTTGTGTCTTAAAGTAGAAAGTGAAATATATTTATCGTTTAGATAAAGATGGCAACGTAGATCAAACCCTTTGACTATAAATATATTATTTAGATATGTAATAGTTTTTAGTATTTAAATATTTAATATACAATAAATAATTTAGTGTATAATTATAGAATTAAAAGTTTAAAAATGAATTATGCGAACTAACTTTAAAAAACCATTTAATGTCTAAAAAAATTAGTTTCCCAGAATGTAAGACAATATCATGAATCTTATTTTGTTTGAGATAATTATTAATATATAATTTATTAATCGATTAGTTTAGATTGAAGATATTGTAAAAGTTTATTATACGAGCGATCCACTCAATTTATTTATTATATTTATAAAGTTAAAATTTTAAACTTTAACATTGTTTGAGATCTCATGTTGCATCTTACTAAATAAATATTAATAAATATTATATTAAGTACAAACTATTACTGTTTTTATTATTTTTATTTGTGTAATTAATGATATCTGATTCTCTGAGAGATTAATTTAGGTCAAGTATTATTGAAGAGGCTCGTTAAAAAACGATTCTTCCAACTCAATTTATTTTATTCATACATTAAAATTTAAGTATCTATATTATTTAAAAGATATATTTTATTTCATTATACAAACTGGTTTTTAATTAATAACGGTTAATTTTATTAAATAAAGAAAATATCTCAAAATTGCAAGAAAAATTTACAAGATACAATAACATTAAATATTAAAATAATAAAAATGAGAGTAAAGAATAAAAAATACAATAAACATAAAATTAATATCGTTCGTGATGAAAATAAAAAAAATATTTAAGAATACAAAAAAGTATTGATATTTTTAAAATTTTTATATAATATTTTTTTAGATTATATGTCTAATATAAATACAAACTTTTATTATATTTGTATTATGTTTTTTAATGTAACGTAAGGTATGGTGTGAAAGAAGTTGAATGGAAACGCCCAGCGGAGATTGCGGCAAAGGGAGGTTGGTGGTGTCAATTACTCTCCATTTGTTGGAATTTAGAATATATTTTTTATCATTAATTATTTAATAGAAATTTTATATTTTTTATTTTTTAAAGAAATGAAAATGGGGAAGTCAAAATCAAAATATTCTGGATAAATTAAATAAACATAATCTTTTTAACCACCAAAATTTTAGATATTTTAAAATAGTTATTAATTTATTAAATTATTATAAACTGATAATTAAATTTTATTAAAATATTAAATAAAAATTAATAAAATTTATCAAACTTTTACAAGATATCCTTACATTTATCAAAATCTCTCTTTAATGTGCAGTGATCTTTTGATAATAATTTGATAAATTTAATTATTAATTAATAGTTTCTAAACTTTGGTGGTCAACCTCATTATTGCTTAGTTTAATGGTCATTTAAATAATTTACCCTAATTAATTAATTAATAGTAATTAAAACGCGTCCATCAGCGTCTAAAACACAAGCAGACAAAACCTCTTTAATTACATGAAAAGGGCGTCAGGACAAATCTCCCTCGCTTTGCGTGCACGTCTCTTCGTGATTTCTAAAACAAAATTATACTATTTATTTTTCAGCTTTTTATCATATTTTTTTCTTCTTTTTGTATTTAAAACATCTATTTATTTCTTAGCTTAGGCTGCTAAATCATAAAAATATCCCCTCAAAAGTAATTAGATAAATAATCCCCATCAAATTATTTATGAAAATATATTTTATCACACAAGACAGTCGTATTTCATTAAATATGATTTTTAAAAATTTTAAATTAATTTATTAATTTTGGTGAATGAGATTAAATATTTTAAATTAAAAATAATTTACTTATTTTTATATAAAAATGATTATTTATTTTAATTTTATCAATTAATTTCCATTAATTTAATGATAAAAATTATAAAATTCTAAGATTTTTAATTAATTTTCATTAATTAAGAAAATAATGTATATTATCAAACCTATGGAGATTGACCAATCTACCCAGTCAAACAACTATATATTAAATATCCATAGACAACCCTCTTTGGTTTGTTAGAAAATGTCATTTTCAGTCATTCTATAATATTAAAATTTGAATGAAGTCCTTTAATATTTTAATTAAATGAGAAAATTACACTTTTGATCCCTATTAAAATTTAATTATTTAATTCAAACCTTTTAAATAATTTTTTGAACCTAAATATAATCACTCGATCAGTTAATGAATCTCTCTATGCTTTACTTTAATTGATATTTATTATTGTACTGTTGAACTAAAATAAATTTAACACTAAATTTTATCTCTCTATTTAATTTCATCGTTAAATTTTATTTTTGATTTTTTTATTATTTATTTAGTTTTAATTTAAATAATTCGAATACAAAATCTAATAAAAATATTTTATTTTAATATTTAAAATAAAAAATTAATATGATATTAAGAATTAATAAAAATGTTTATTTTATACTTTGCTTCTTGGAATACTTTTTTATATTTTTCAAATCATTTCATTAAATAAAAAATTCATGCCAATTTATTTATTCTAGTTTTTTTAATATAATTTTAAAATTAATTTATCAAGAAGTATTTTCTTAGGGTGAAATTTGAGTATAATTTATGCCAATTTAAAAATAAAAAATCAAAATTGTGAAGTATTTTCTTCATTTCATTAAATAAAATATTTATGCCAATTTATTTAGTTTTTATTCCAGTTTTTTTAATATAATTTTGAAGTATTTTTCAAGTATCAAAATTTGAGTGGTGAAATTTAATTTAAAAAATCAAATTTTGTGACAAAATTCAATAAAAATGCAAAGTTTAGTGACAAATCCCACTATTCACCTGTAATATGGTGGTAAGTATGCAGCTTAATTCAAATAAAAATAAGAGAGAGAATTATTCTATTTTAATGTCTAAAAATATTCAAAAAAATAATAGGATGAAAAAATAAAAACATTTAAATTATATATTATTCAAATTGTGATTTATTATTCTTAAAATTTAACCCTTATCAAACAAGAAATATTTAAACTGTTATCAAGTGTTGGAAGATTTATTTTTATTGCCCTCTCGGGTTTCAGGGGTTTTGTGTTAATCCGGATTAACGTGTATCTCACAATAAATTTAGGCGAGTAAATCTTCCAATAACAAATTTTTGTGGGATTTTTTATAAAAAGTAATAAAAATTTTTAAAATTAATTTTTATTTAAACAATATCAATTTATTTATCACTTAAATAATTCCGTTCACACAACTTTATCACTTCTTTCGTACGGCGTAGATAGCCCAAAGAGCCTAAGTTATAAGTTGCTCCTCTTTGTTAATTTTAGGCCCATTATAAAGCCCACTATAATACAACACATCTGTTATTATTATAAGTTATGACCCAAAGTATTAATTGTGACAAAATAAAAATCTCTTTGGATTGGGTCTGAATACAAATTTTGATGGACCCATCCTTTTTACCATAAATGTAGCTGAGACATGTTATATGATATAAAATTTATTTAGTTTTATATTAACGTATGAATATTAGATGAATATAATAGTTAAATGAAATTAAAAATTAAAAATATGAAGATATTTTAGGAAAAAAACAGGAGTATTTAATCTCATATATTTATTATATTAATCCAGTAGCATGAATTAGTGTAAATTATATCATGTAACTTGATCTTATTGTAAATATATAGTCTTATGCCATGTAAAACTTATTTCTTTTGGACCATTGGATGAAGGTAAATGGATAACTGAGATTAATATTAAAAAAATATAAAAATTATCGCTTGAAAGAAAAATAAGAAAATAATCTTAGCCATTTATTATCATTATCCAACAATTTAAAAATGTGTAAAAGTAACTGAGTTCTATATTGTGTAGGTAGATCTTAACCCTGCATATATATATATGATCCATTTAATTAGCATAAAATTCATTTCATTTTACACTAGTTCATGATCATTGGATGTAGGATGAAGCCAGAAGGGTTGAGAGCAAAACATAAAAATTTAAAAGTAGATGGGCAAATTCATAAAAAAATCAAACTTTTAAAAATTAAATAGGGGACGAAAGTGTAAAAGAAAGTTCTTTGGGGCCATGTGGCTTCGTCACTGATTGGACAAGTGAAATGGATGAATGAGATGTAAAGTTGAAAATAAGAAGAAAAAAAAGAGTATTTAATCTCATTTATCCATACTATAGATTAATGAATAACTAAATGAGTTTTACACCATGTAAATGAATCTTAACTCATATACATATATATGTGGGATAGAATTGTTATACATTATGTAAAACTTTGAAGTTTTATATTTTTTTGAACTATTAGATGAAGATAAATGAATCAATTAAATTAGCAGTGAAAATGTATAAATTATTATTTTAAAAAATTAATCTTAGTCATTTATTATCATCATTCTATGATTCAAAAATAAAAAAAAAATAATTAAGTTTTACTTAATATAAATATATCTCAACTCTCTCTATATATTATAGGATGAGTCTACATCGGATGTCGAACATCGTTGAACACTATTAACACTGAACATTGTTGAACACCAATAAGTTAATTAATAAAAATTAAAAAAATTTTAGGACTTAACATATAATTAATAATTATTTAAAATAAAATTATAATTATATTTTTTTATAAGGAAAACTACACAAGTAATCACTCAACTATCACCTTTTTTTTCTTTTTTCGTCATCCAACTAAATTTTCATCAAAACAATCACTAACATTTTATTTTTTTATTATTTTGATCACCGATTGTTAAATATTTAATAAAAATTATGACATATCATTATTTAATAACAACTTTAATCTTTAAAATTATTATATTATATTAATTTAATCTTAATAAAAAATAATTTATCAAATATTTAAATTAAATCTCAAATTATTCATCTTTTCGATGAGTATCGATTTACAGTCATACAAATAAAAAAATTCTAACCTAATACCCCTTTCTCCTCCTCCAACAAAATCACCAAAACAACTGGTTTATTTTTTTCTCCTCCTCCGTCATCTTTCCTCTTTTCATTGATTCTACTGTCTTCGAGAGAACCAATATACATTGTCTATCTTGATTCACTGTTGTGACACTCTTCGTTTTTTCATAGATTTTAGAAGACTCTGCATAATAAAAAAAATAAAGAGAAAAATAGCTTTTAAAATCTAATCCTTTTCGAAAGCTCTGAGATATGTTATCCTAGCAATTTAATTTTCGGAGTAATGTTACAATGGAAAAAGAAAAGAGATAAAAAAATGGATTTAGTCTAATTATTTGATGAGTTATTTTTATTAGAATTAAACTGATATAATATAATAATTTTAAGATTAAAATTATTATTAAATAATGTCATGTCATAATTTCTATTAAATTTTTAAATTTTGGTGACTAAAATAATAAAGAAATAAAATATTAGTGGTTGTTTTGAGTAAAAATTTAGTTGAGTGATCAAAACAGAAAAATGTCATAGTTGGGTGATTACTCATGTAGTTTTCCCTATGAAAATAATTTAATTAAAATTTTATTCTAAATAATTATTAATTATATATTTAGTCCTCGAAATTTTTAATCTTTATTAATTAATTTAATGATGTTCAACAATGTTTATCGTTAGTGATGTTCAACATGTTCAATGTCCATCGTAAAATTTTTCTATCTTATATATAGAAAGAATTATACAATTAATTAACCCATGTATTTCACACGCAGCAACTAGTTTATGTTGTAAGCTTTTTTTAAGACTAATGGCGAAGCATTTTTGTAAGGTTCGAAGCGAAATATAGTTAGATTTAGTTATTTGTTTAAAACTTAATTATTTTTATATATTTTTTGAATAATTATATGAGGATAAATAAATAGTTATATTTTTTATGATAATATTTTTATTTTTTACCGTCAATATCAATGATTAATTCATTTATATTTATTTAACTGTTCAAAAATATAAAACTTTGGAGTTTTGCGTGACATAAAAAAATCTTATTATATATACACTAAAAAAGTAAGATAAAAATCTTGACAAATTTAACAATAACAATTCAAGTTGAATCAATCTAAATTTTATCCAGTATATTTAATATTGAATCTAGAACATTCTTATACTTGACCAATTCATTCCCTAAGCATCCCTAGGTTAGATTTGAATCAAATTTATACATGAAATTGAGACATTTATACTATGTCGTGTTGATGTTGGTTATAATTTTTTTTACTCGAAACCATATATATATATATATATATATATATATTAAGCTTTGAAATAATCTTTTCAATCATCCCTTCCGAGGGTTGGCTGGTCACTGGTGGGGTAATTGGGTTACCATAAAGGTTCACTTCGATCTTCTATTTGTCCATGGCCCCTACCCCCACCATAATTGGTCCCTTTCCATGTTCCCCTCTTAAATCCAAAATATTTTACATATACAATTATTTAAAATAAAATATTAATATAAAATTTCCAATTTAATTTCTCCTATTCGAAAATCACTCGATCCAAACATGAAGATTTTTATTTTTTCATTTTTCACTTTACGGTTTATATGTCACTTCCATATCACGTGATTACATAGTAATATAAGATTTTTATTTTTGATTAATTTAAAACGCACAGATTTTATATAGATAAACTGCTCGAACTTAAATATCCTAAGAATACTCTCTTTTTGCTAGAAAAACTTGGGTCTCTATGGCGGGTAAAAATTTTCTATCTCTTTATAATGCCTCCATTCATTCTCTGTTAAAAATTTTTAAAATATTAAATTTTAAACTCTAACCCTTATTTTTTATATCCTAAACCCTAAATCCTACCCCTAAAAATACACCCTACCCTTAATTCTCTAAACCCTAACTAAAACCCCTAACCTAAAATCCTAAACCCTACACCCTAAATCCTCTGATTTAAAACGGAGACACAAATAAATGCATGAGAAAGAGACAGACGATTTGTACCCCTGTACGACACCTCTAATTTGGATTTAAAACACTATATCTTTACCGCATTCAAAGCATTTGACTGCATGTCCTTTTATGCATAGTTTTGCTTTCAATCGTTTTGTATAGTGTAATCACATGGTGCATGGCATGCGCTTGGCAGATAGGGCCATGGCCATGAGGGAGGCTTCATTACTTTGCTTTTTTCATGGCACATAAAGATATGCTGCAAAACCAAAGCTGTTGGGCACAACCTTGACATCTCCACATGTTCATCTCAATCTTTATTACCACTTTTTGCCACAAACTTTGTATCTGCCTTCTTTAAAAATGGATGGTTTGAGAATCTCCTTTTATTGGGTCCAAGTATAAATATATATATTTTACAATTAAAAAAGTTTAAATAAAACTAAGAATTTAGTTTAAGATAGTCCACCAAGACCATCATGAAGATCCAAGCACCAGATAAGGTAACTTGAGTCAATTTTTTGTCATCCGTTTATTATGTTTTTATTAATGTCTCTATTTTAAAATAATAGGTTTAAGTTTAATGTTTAAGGTTTAAGAGTGTGTAGAATTAGGGATATAGTGTATTTTTAAGATTTATGATTCAGGTTTTAAAATGTAAAAATTAGAGTTAAGATTTAAAATTTAATTTTTTAATAAATTTTAATATAGAATATAAAATAAGATATAATTAGGAGACGATATTTTTATTCATGGTCCGCTACTGTATTACATTCTCATAAAGCATGAGAAAATGAGACTTTCTAGTCCCAATACAAAATTTAAGGTTAAGATAAAAAAATAAATATTTAAAAATTTAAATTAAAGACAAAAATTAAAAAAGTCGCCTCTATATAATTTTCTCTGACTTTCAAGATCGAACACACTCTTAAAGCTTTAGAGAAATAGAACACCTCTATTTAGGTTATAAATTTTATGAGATAGAAAATATAATTTTATTTTTGTATTAACTCAGTATTTTATAATATTGAGATTATATAAAAAATTCAATCATTTTAGAATGATCAAATTATAATTTTGTTATTTTTAAAGGGACTCGTTCATAAGGCCCCTGCCAGCCATATATTTTTTTTTATCAAAAGTGTGGAAAATGATTGATAGATAAGGATCAATCTAGAATACAATCAATATATCTTATTTCATTTCAATACTATTTTTCCTTCAAGATTTCCCTTAATCAAACGACTAAATTATATATAATATTTAATTTTAACTAATATATCAAATAGATTTTATAATTTAAATTTAATATTTAAATTTTCAGCATTAAATTCTTCAATACTTTAAAATTTTAATTCGTCAACGCATAAATCATTTACTTTTAAAGAAAATTCTACGACGTACGTTTAACATTATTGAATATTATTAATATTGAATATTATTGAATATTATTAATTAATAAAGATTAAAAAATTTAAGGACTCAACATGTAATTATAAATTATTTAAAATAAAATTTTATTAAATTAATTATACATTGATTCCTTGATATTCTTATTTTTTATTAATTAATTTAATGATGTTTAACGATGTTCAACATTAGTGATGTTTAATAGTGTTTGACGCACGTGATAGACTCATCCTTACTTTTAATTTAATTTTAAACGTGCATTACAAAGATTCCGAAGTAATTTAACAATTATTAATTATTGGTTTACTGAAACGAGAAGTCGGATCTCTTAAATAAAATTATAAATTTAAATATCAATATTATGAATAAAATAAAATAAAATTAAAAAATTATCTCGGAAATAAATTTTAAGAAACTCGATTTAAGTCAATTAATTAATAAATTAGAAATGAATTGTTAATAAAAATAATTTAAACCCTAATAAAGGATAAAAAAAACATTTTCCATGTCGAGTAGAAATCTTTTGAATATAAATCATAATCCTATTTTTTAGGTTCTAAACCCTAAATCCTAAAAATATATTATATCCCTAATTTTTTAAATTTTAATAACAATTCATGACCTTGAACTCAAACCCTAAATTTAAAATTCGCTGATTTAAAATCGAGATACTAATAATAATACGATTAGAGGCGCACGATTTGTACCCTCCAAACCCACACACCAATCTTCCATAAAGTCTAGGTTTATTCTTCCTACATCTAACATGGAATTCGGTGCTAAATACCTAACAAAACATCGCATTCAAAACTTTAATGATGATGTTCCATATATAATTAAGACAACAGCAGTTGCATGCTCTAAACCAGTTATTCTTAAAGGTGAGGTCTTCATAAAACAATGCGTTTAATTACAAAGCAAATTCACAAATGGGGTCGCCGGGATAATTTGGAAGAATAATTTTTAGAAGGAAAATTTTACGATGGACGACGAACACCACTGAACATCACTAACATTGAATATCGTTGAACATTATTAAATTAATTAATAAAGATTAAAAATTTTAAGGATTCAATATGTAAATAATAATTATTTAAATTTTTTAATTAAATTATTTACCAATAATATTATTTTTATTTTTTAATTAAGATAAACTACATATTTAATACTTCACCTATTTCTGTATTTTTATTTTGATACTCAAACTAATTTTTAGTTAAACTGATACCTAATTTTATATTAAATTAATTTTTAATAAGTGTCTAAAATTAAAATCAATTTAATTTCTTGTTAAATATCATCATGTGAGGCAAGATTTTCTTAAAAATTAATCTTTTGTTAAAATATTATTATTTATTAATTTTTAATAATCTAAAAACTTTTACAAGTTAATAAATGTTTATGAAGATTATTATTTATTATTATTTTCTATAAATAATTAATTAAATGATAAAAAAAAATTAAATAATTGTGATTATATTGCCATAAGTTATTACGAATATAAAATTTATACAAATGCAAGTATTGAATAATGCACGAAGATTATATTTAAAGTTAGGTGGGTACATATCAATATATTATTTTGTATCAAGATTATATTTTCGTATATTTGTTCTAACTACTTAAATTCTTACCGACAAATAAATAACGGTGAAAGCGAGAAAGTGCTTCTACGGTAGTTTTATTCGTTTATTTTAATGATAATTTTAGTATGTCTTTATAACATTTTATTTATCTTTTTAACAATTTAACATTTGTAGAGCAAGTATTTACAAGCATTCTTCGTAGTAAGAATCAATATTTTGTTTTGATCATGGTCTCTTCTTATGATTTTATCGGCATATCAAAAACTAGCGGTAGAAAGATTTATTTTTCACATAAAAGACTTAATCAAAGTATATAATTGCTTAATTTTATTAAAAAGAAATAAAAAAATATTTTTAGTTCAAAAATTAAAAATAATCTTTAAATTGATAATATTTTAGACTAAATTGATAAATTGTATTAGTTTTAAAGATTAGAACTATTATTTGACCAAACAATTTCGCTATTTTCAATTATTTTTAACAATAAGGCATCAAAATAAAAATAATATGAAACATGAAGTACCATTTTGCTAAAATAATTAATTTGGGTATCAAAATAGAAATATAAAAATAGGTGAGGTACTAAATATGTAGTTTATCTTTATTAAAAATAAAAATTTTAATGTATATAAAAATAATTTAATTGATTTTTTAAGTAATTATTGATTGTATGTTAAGTCCTTAAAATATTTAATCTTTAGTAATTGGTTTAATAATCTTTAGTGGTGTTTGTCGTTAGTGATGTTCAGCGGTGTTCGTCGCACGTGATAGACTCATCCTTTTTAGAATTAATTGAAAAAGTATTTCCGTCGAAAATCATTTGAAAAAAATGCTCCTTTCAATTTATGTAATAAGGTCTCATGATTATTTATTCAAAAAAAAATGTCGTGATTATCTAGGTGCGATTTTAATACTTATTTTGTATTAGTGTGAATCTTATTGATGTGGCGCGTTGTATTAATTGTCGGGATTAATATTATAAAATAAAGATATAAAGATAATTTTAACCCTTAAATTTTATAATTTTTGAGAATGAGAAAATATTAAAAAACAACATGTTGATTTGTTTTTCAATCCTCCACGAGCCGCCAAGAAGATCTTAGCGAGGAGATCTTAGTGAGGAGGAAAGTAAAGATGAAGAATTTGTTAGAATTTTCTTAAAATTATAATCATGAATATAATGCAAAAAAATAATCTGACATTAATAGATTTATGGGTAATCACGTTGATCAAAAAATTGATGTTAATATTTAAAGAAAGGAAGAAAATACTTACTGTTTTTCATAGTTGTTTCAATTGGATGTTATTTTCCTCCTTCTCCTTATCGATTTTCTTCGTCCTTGATGATCCCGGACTTGATCAATTCTTTTCTGTGAGAAGAAGAAAATGAACGCAGAACAAAAGAAGTTTTTCTCTAGTAACTTATCCCAAAAAAAACCGTTCATCCTTATCTTTAATTAATTAATTAATTAATTAAAATGAATAAACTAATTAATTAAATAAATTAAATTAAATTAAATTAGGTAATGGTCAAATAATTAGTTTGACCCTTTTACTTTCTCACAAACTTTAAATTGTCCCTTTAATTTTTAACAAGGAGTAGAGGGAAAAGGAATTTCACTTTTAATTTTTATCTTTAATCACCGTCAATCATCATTACGAGAACATACATCGAAATTGTTGACTTTAAGTTACATAAACCATAGAAAATTAATCATTAAAATTCTATCATTCTCCCACTTGGTTTATGTGACGGTTGTAGTGTAATGAAAATTTTAATTGTAATTTTAATTCATTTTCTACGTAACACATCATCCATACATGAATCAAGCTAATCGAATCACGGCGGTCACAGATAAATAAGTCAATCTGATTCCTTCCATGTATCACAATTAATTTAATCTAATAATTCTTTAAGTGATTCTTTAATTATTAAGAAATACTTTAATTCTTAATATATGAAATCTTGTTTCAAGATCTCACTTTGTTATCGAATAAATAATCATGCATGCTTAAATAGATAACAACAATAAATGTACAAGAAACAAATATAACTGATATCCAATAGTGTCATAATAGTAATGAGCATAAAAAAACTATAATGTATATACCTTACCATAAAACCATACTACAAGGTATCCTCTACCAAACCCATATTATATACATGCCCTTTAAAATTTTGTATCGGTAGACCTTTCGTTAATGGATCCGCTATCATTTCATCGGTCCGTATATGCTCAATCGACACCGTCTGTTTCTGCACCTCCTCCTTTACTGACAAATATTTTAAATCCATATGCTTGGCTTCTTTGCTATATCTGTCATTTTTTTAGAAGAACACTGCTATGGAGTTGTCACAATAAATTCTCAGCGGTTTAGATATACTGTGGATAATTCTTAACCCTGAGATATAATTCCGCAGCCACAATTCTTGAATCATGGTCTCAAAGCATGCCACAAATTCAGCCTCTCATGGTAGAAGTAGCAATAATAGATTGCTTACTACTTTTCCATGATACTGCTCCTCCAGCCAATACGAACACAAAGCCGAAAGTAGATTTTCTCGTATCAACACATCCGACATAATCTGAGTTTGAATAACCGATAACCTCCAGGTTACTCGTTCTCCTGAATATGAGCATAAGGTTTCGAGTTTCTCGTAAATACCTTAATACCTTCTTTGCAATTTTCCAATGATTTATACCAGGATTCGACTGATATCGATCAACCAACATCATAATTGATATCTGGTCGAGTACATATCATGGCATACATTAAGCTCCCAACCACTGAAGCATAAGGAATGTTGTCCATCTTCTTACGTTCCAATTCATTTTTAGGACACTATGAGTTGCTAAACTTTTCTCCTTTATGAATTGGAACTGGACTAGGGTGGCTGTTTTCCATTCTGAATCTTTCTAGAACTTTTCTGATATAATTTTTCTAAGAAAGTCTCAAAACTCCTTGTGATCTATCACGGAATATTTCTATTCCTATCACATAGGATGTTTCCCCCATATCTTTCATTTCAAAGTTCTCAGAAAGAAAACTCTTTATATCGTGTAACAAACCAAGATTATTTGTGGCTAGCAAGATATCATCAACATAAAGAACTAGAATCACAAACTTGCTCGCACTAACCTTCATGTAGATACACTTATCAACAGTGTTCTCTATAAATCCATACGATAAAATAGTATCATTGAACTTTAAGTACCACTGTCTAGAAGCTTGCTTTAATACATAAATCGACTTCCTCAATTTACACACCATGTTTTTCTTTTCTATGGCCTCAAAACCCTTAGGTTGAACCATATATACATCCTCTTCGAGTTGCTAATTTAGAAAAGCGATTTTTACATCCATTTGGTGAAGCTCCAAATCATAATGAGCCACCAAAGCCATAACAATTCTCAATGAGTCTTTCTTCGATACTGGAGAGAATGTCTCTTTATAATCAATGTCATCCTTTTGAGTAAAACATTTGGCTACAAGTCTGGCCTTATACCTTTCGATATTACCTTTTGAGTCATGCTTGGTCTTGAAGACCCACTTAGAACCAATTTTTTTACACCCTGCAGGTAAATCTACAAGTTCCCAAACTTGGTTTTTATCCATCGATTCTAATTCAGCTTTCATGGCATTGAACCATTCATTTGAATTGTTACTTTCCATGGCTTTCTAAAAAGAGTCTGGATCTTTTTCAATACTCAAGTCGCATTCATGTTCAAGTGAATAAATCATATAATCATTAGAAATTGCAGATCTACATTCTCTTATAGATCTTCTCAATGTAGCTTGATCTGAATTCACTTGAACATCTTGAGTTTGTTCAGCAGTCATTATTTCATTGTTAGCGTCACTATCAAGTGGGAGTGAATTTCTTATTTCTTCTTGTTGGAGTGGATCTCTTATTTCTTGTTGTTGTTGTTCCCGTTTGTTTTTACGTTGTAATATAACAGTAAGAATTACAACAGCAGTCGTAGACTTTGGTATTGTCTGTTCTACCACAGTCTCTCTAATATCTATTTTTCGTGTTTTATCACTCTCGCTGACCTCTCCATTCTCAATGAAACGAGCATTTTCTGACTCAATTATTCTCATATTATGGTTAGGACAGTAGAATTTGTACCCCTTTGATTTTTCTGGATATCCTAAGAAGAATCCACTAACGGTTCTAGAATCTAGTTTTCTTTTATGTGGATTATACACTCACTTCTACTGGGAATCCCCAAACGTATAAGTGCCTCAAACTAGGTTTCCTTCCTATCCATAGTTCATAAGGAGTCTTAAGAACTAACTTACTAGGAACCCTATTGAGTAAATATGCAGCTATGTGTAATACGTACATCCACAAAGAGATAGATGCAAAACTGTTGCACATCATACTTCTAACCATATCCATGAGAGTACGATTCCTTCTTTCAGTTACACCTTTTTGTTGTGGTGTACCAGGCATTGTGTATTGCGCACATATGCCTTTACTTTCAAGGAATCTCGTAAAAAGACCAGGACATTATCCACTTTCAGTAGTCCTGCTATAATATTCACCACCTCTATCAGATCTGACTACCTTAATCTTTTGATCTATTTGTCTTTCAACTTCAGTGACAAAAATTTCCAAAACATTCACTGCTTGAGACTTTTCAGACAATAAATATAAATAACAGTACCTAGAATAGTCATCTATAAAAGTGATAAAATATCTTTCACCATTATAGGATACAACATCAAATGGGCCACAAATGTCGGTGTGTATTAATTCAAGCAGTTCTGTAGCTCTAGTGGCAGGTTTCTTGACTATATGTTTAGTTTGTTTACCTTTAATGCAATCTAAACATACATCATTTCAGTCAGTAAAATCCAATTGAGGCAAAATTTCATTCTTCACTAGCCTCATTATTCTTTCTTTGGATATATGACCTAACCTATTATGCCATAGAGATGTAAAATGTTCACTTATAGTACTACGTTTAATACCATGATTGCATTCAGTGTAAAACAAACTCAGAGAACTTTTCATCAAGATTGAAACGATATAAATTATCACATAAAGTACCACTACCATAAAAGTACTTATGTTTAAACAAAGAAAAGCTATTATGTCCAATCTTAAATTCAAATCCTAAACAATCTAACTTAGAAACAGAAATTAAATTCCTCACACGCTCAGGAACATAAAGGCAACCTTCTAAATTCAGGTGATTTCCGTTATCTAGGACTAATCTATAATTGCCAATACCCTCAATATGCGCTTTTGATTTATTTCCCATATACAAAAAATTTTTATTTCTTGTTATGGGCTGGATCGTACTGAATCCCTGAGAAATACAAGAAACATGAGTTGTAGCACCACTATCAAGCCACCAAGTATTTTTAGGTACCTCAAGTAAATTTGATTCAAAATGTATAAAAATATAATACATACCTCTTTTTTCTAACCAGGCCTTCCTCTTGAGATAGTCTTTCTTTAAGTGTCCAACTTTATTGCAGAAGAAACACTTCTGAACCTTTTGGATTGATCCTTGTATCGCTTTCAGGGGACCATTTTTCTTCTTGTTTGACTTGACTTTACTGCTTGTAGCTTGAGAGGAATGAACCATAACATGAGCATTGTTGGCTTTTCCATCTTTCTTTAATCTCGCTTCTTCCTGAATAACTTTAGCCTTTAATTCAAGAAGGGTCCATTTTTTTTCGAGGTTGTTGTAACTAATCACAAAAGACCCAAAATCAGTCAGAAGCGAGTTGATGATCATTTCTACCATCCATTCCTCACCGACCTCCATTTTCAGACTCTTTAATTTTGCTGATAAACTGACCATGTTAGTGATATATGGTCATGCATTGATTTACTCCAATCAAATTTCTTGGTCGTCAGTTCAGCCATCAATGTGCTAGCCATAGCCTTACTTGCACCTTTAGTGCTAGCACATTCCTTAAGTTGTTGCACGAATTCTTTCGTCACATTGGTAGTGAGCATTGATGGCCATATGGTAGAATCCATAGTCATCTTCATGAAGCTCAACAGAGTACTATTCGCATCATCCCAAGCTGCATAATAATCCTTATCAGCTTTAGAGTTGCCCTCTGTCAACTCTGATGGTTTGTCATTAACTAATGCTTCTCGAAATCCATAAATACCAGCATAGAAATTGATATATTCATACCATTCAGCATAGTTGAGTCTATTAAACTTGATTGCCTCAACACCACCTATAATTTTCACTTCTGTTGCAAATTTAATTAGCCCACTTATTAAATACTTTGAGTAAAATTAATAGACTTAAACATAAATTATAACATTATATTTAAGTTCATCTTTGGATGATTCCTAAATATAAACAACCATATACATTGCATAAAAAAATAATAATGCAATGCATCAGGCTATAAACGAGTTAAAAAAAAGTATACAAGATATCTTTGGATATTCTTATATATTAACTAAACTAGTTAGTCTATCTCTGTGATTTTCATACATAGCAGTACGATCTACCTTTGGGTTACCTCATAAAACTGACTATTTATGATTATAATTGTTCATTCCATCACTATCAATTTTAAATAAGATTTTCATAAAGTAAAAAGATAATAAAATATAAAAAAAATATTACATTCGCATGCATATATATATATATATATAAGATTTTCATAAGGCAAAGACTATCAATCTTATTGGCAGTGCAAGTAACCTTCAAAGGCACATGGATAGGATTTACCGAAGTGAAGTAAATATCATTACTCCAAGTCTATGATTTCTCGAATATTAAAGCGTGGAAGTCTATTAAACTTACCATTGATGTGACGATATCTATGAATTTGTCTGTTAATAAGATTATTGGCACATCTTAACTCTCGTCTCCTAAAATTCATGTGCATACATTTCATATGTCTTTTCTTTTACATATAAAAAAAATTAAGACACAAATATATATTTCATATAGGTAGAGTGCATTCATCATGATCTTACTGGAAAATCATCTTTTCATTGCTTTTACTGGAAAAAAAAAGATCATTAAAAATAAATCTAAAATTTTAATTATAATTTTGATCGCCTTTAATCATGAACAATTATGCTACTGTAAAATACGATTTAATCCTAAAAGTCAAATCACTTTGATGATTAACAAACTTATAAAAAAATCGTAGCAACTTTAATTAATTAATGTGAAACCCATAAACTTGGCTCTGATACCAATTGTTAGAATTTTCTTAAAACTACAATCATGAATATAATGCAAAAAAATAATCTGACGTTAATAAATTTATGGGTAATCACGTTGATCAAAAATTTGATGCTAATATTTAAAGAAAGGAAGAAAATACTTACTGTTTTCCATAGTTGTTTCAATTGGATGTTATTTCCCTCTTTCTCCTTATCGATTTTCTTTGTCCTTGATGATCCAAGACTTGATCAATTCTTTTCTGTGGGAAGAAGAAAATGAACGCAGAACAAAAGAAGTTTTTCTCTAGTTATTAAAACCAGCGTCAAACTTATCCCAAAAAAAACCGTTCATCCTTATCTTTAATTAATTAATTAATTTAAATGAATAAAGTAATTAATTAAATACATTAAATTAAATTAGGTAATGGTCAAATAATTAGTTTGACCCTTTTACTTTCTCACAAACTTTAAATTGACCCTTTAATTTTCTACGTTTAACAAGGAGCGGAGGGAAAAAGAATTTCACCTTTAATTTCGATCTTTAATCACCGCCAATCATCATTACGGGAACATACATCGAAATTATTGACTTTAAGTTACATAAACCATAAAAAATAATCATTAAAATTCTATCAGAACTGACTCATCTCTTTATAGAGTTTACTCGATTCATGAACAATGACAAGAATAAATCTTTAAAATATAAATCGAAGAAAAAGATGGTGGATCTCCTAAGTGCTCAAATTGTAAAAAGACAATGCATACTAAATATGAACAACGCAAGTTATCGTTACATGTATGAAGCATATCGGTATGATTCCATGTGTATTGTTATAAAAAAGCTTGTATCGATACAGAGTTTTGGTTCTATAAAATCCTTGTTTGAAAGCACAAAGGGTTATATTAGTACAATACTATATCGTATCAGTACAAGATATAAAATTTGCTAGTTTGGTTATTTAAAAACTTTTTTAAAGTATGAAAATAATCTTAAAACTAGTTTAAACATATTTTCAAGTTGTTTGGACCTTGATTATTTTTATAATCTTTTCATACAAGTTCAAAATAATTTTTAGTTATTATATCAAAATAAAAATCCTAATATACGAGAAATATACAAAACAAGCAGTAGAAAATACAATTATCATTCTAAATAACTATGAACATATAATCAAATTGATGTAATAAATCTAAAACAAAATATTTATAGAAATAAAAAATCAATCAAATAATCATCATTCTAAATATTTATGAAAACACAATCAACTTTTTTTTAACAGATGCAGCTAATTTTATTAACAAGAAAATACTCAATATTACAATAATGGTTTACAATTATCATTGTAAACTAAAAATATAATTTAATCATTTTCTTAAAACTAGCCACTCTAGATCAGACAAGAAACATACATGAAAAAGTTTAAAACTTATCCAAAGATTCGATCAAAAAGATAGATACGAACAAATAAAAAAATAATCGTAAAATAAAAGTTTACAATCATTCATAATCGTAAAACAAGATAAATCATTGAATGATATTTAAAAAAAAATAGAAAACAGACAAAACAGGAAAAAAAAAAAAACTTATCATAAATGACTGTTGAATTCTTGAAAGAGACAAAAATGAAAAATAAAAGTTTGAGAGAATGAAAGAAACTAAAATAGGATAATAAAGAAAATTAAATATACATTCATGCATACATATTAATAAATATTAAACATTTATATTAATGATTATAGTAATTAATAATATTATATAAAACCGCACAAAAATAAGCGATTAAAATCACATTATTCAAGACAGTAATTAATAAAAATCACTCATTTTATTATTATTTTTTTCATGTCATGAATCTACTTAAATGATAACTTTTAAAAGTTGTTTTTTAAATTTAATGTACAACAAATATGAGTGAAATTCATATAGTAAAAAATGATAGAGATTTTAATAAAATAAATTATTTTTATTGATTAAAATCATAAATTATATAACATAATATAATTTTCTAATATAAAATATTACAATTACTGTAGTCGATTCATTTTATTTTACCACATTCTTTTTGTTTCTGAATATCATTCATCCGAGCAAAGCCAGTCAAAAGTGAGAAACTGATGATGAAGGTGGCAAAAGTGAGATGAGGATCATTTGAAATCCTAAAAGGGCATTGAGCACATGGGGACATGAATGCCATGAACAGAAAATAAATGCTTAGACATTGCTTCTCCTTGGTAAAAACTAATAATAATAAAGATCAGGGGGTTAAAAATATCGATCCGGTTCGATTATTCATTGATTCAATCCAAAAATTTAAATATTCGATTTAATTTTTATTTTTTGATCGAATATATGATCTGATTTTAAGTTTTTTGGATCGAATACGGATCATAATATTTTAAGTTTCGGATTATCCGAAAATTAAAAAATTGAAATTTTTATTAGTATTAATCTTGTTCTATTTAACAATTTAGTGTTTGTTATATTTAGAAAATTTTAAAATTAGAACTTTTATAATTGTGAATCTTATTGAATTTAGTAATTTGTTGTTTATTATATTCGAAATTCTAAATTTTTTATAAATACAACCTTTAAATTCAAAAAATTAGTATAATCAAATTATATTTTTAGATAATTGGATATTCGACTATTCGATCCGACTATCTGATATCCGAATATGTGAAAATTTGCTTTTTTCGGATCAAATACGGATCACTATATCATTGATATGAAAACCCGAATATCAAAAAATCAGATCCGATCTAATTTGATATCCAACAATAAACACCCCTAATAAAGATATATTATATTCGTAGTCTCTAGTTTTTAAAAACTTTAAAAATAACAAAGATTTTAATGTGGTACGCCAACTTTTCTTAAAGATAACATAGACCAATGATCATAATAAAATAAATTAAAAGTTTAATGACTGTATTATAAACAAGTTTGATTATCAACTTATATTCTAAAAGTTCAGGATCTACCCTAATAATAATAAAGTTTATCTAAAAAAAATCTTAAACTATACAAACTTTTTCATCTAAGTAGTTCAATTATTTTTTAATCAAAGTACTTAATGTATACCATATATATTCCTTTTATATACTTAAAAGTATTTTTAATTAAAATAGACACCAAAAATATATATTTTTTTTTATCTAGATCCATAAAAGTTAGACGCATGATTATGATTAAAAAATACTTTAATTACTTAAATAAAAATAATAATAACTTTAGGTACTTTGACAAAAATACTTTGTAATTTTTTATTCCGTTAATACTTTAGACAAATTAAAAAGTAATATACTTTAAGCATTTATTTATAATATAAGCCTAATAATAAATAATAATAGATTGGTCTTTTATTTTGAATTTTAGTAGGGTTTTGAACATGTACAATAGGAGCGACTGCACAGAGATCCCTAAAAAAGAGATCCAAAATTTTGATAAATTACATTCATTAGATATGTTAATCTCAAAATTTATTATAAAAATTTTAAAAATACTGTCAAGAAAGGTGAATTATAATTGTTAAAATGTTATAATTGTTTTTAAATGTGATAATTAATTATAGGATCTCGTTAATTATTCATATTACGAACTATTATTTCTATAGAACCAGTAAAATTTTAGAAAATGCAATAATAACAACCGCATAGAGGCCCTAAAATAGATAATTTTTTCTAAAGGCCAATTTTAAAACTAGTAGGAGTTATGGATAATTGCTTTTAAGGATCATATTTTTAGAACTAATAGGGGTTATGAATAATTGCTTCTATAAGTCATATTTTAATAAATTATTCAGGTCCCAAAATTTTTGAACCGGTCCGATGAATTCATTCAATTCACCCCTGCAATCCTCAAAGTCTGTCCTCTGCAAATCTCCCCAACCGTATAAAAACAGATCAAATTTTGGGTTTACCTCAACAATCAGTGCTACCCAATTTTAGGGCAGTGCTTACAAAACGTGGGGACATATACCCACATGATGCCTGTCATGCCTAAGAGACTTCTCAGTACTAGTAGTTTGGCCAGAAGGATTTAAATTATGATTACAAGTACGTTTTTAATTGTATTGTGTTATTAGAATCGTGAATGTAACGAAGATTTTTATCATCATTACATGTATTATGGTCCTTAATTTTTAATAATAAAGATTATTATAGATATAATAATTGTAGGTATTATAATTTTAAACGATGTCCATCTAATATACTACAATCAATATTTAGATCGTGGAGGCCTAATTTGCGGATAAAAATGACATAATTAAAATGTTAAAAAATATATAGTTTTATTTATAAAAATAACTAATATTTTAATTATATCGTTTTTTAATTTTAAATTAAAATATTGTACCATAGACCAAAATATAGTTCCATTAGAACAGTAGCCAAATAATGAAGGAAATTTTCAACTATTTTTTTAATAAAGTGAAAATGGGAGATAAAGAACACATGTATTTAACAGGAGAGATGATTACTTAGCAGGGAGAGGGGAAACAAAATAAAAATTCAAAGAAGAGATGAAGGTGACTTGGCAACGAAGCAAAAGAAAAGGGTTACTGACTGGACGGAGGCGGAAGTGAAGGAGGAGCTGAGCCAGAGCTGGTGGCAACAGAGCCAGATAGCAGATCGGACAGAATAGACATGGCTCGAACCTGCATTTCAAGCGCTGCTATATAATCAGTGGCTTCTTCAAGAATAACTGGAAACGGTTGCTTTCGGCAACCGGGAACCAACCGGCCAAGAACCTTGACTTTTCTTTGAACAGACGGTAAGCTTTTGGGTCTCAATTTCGAAACGCTAAACCTCTGTTTCTTCGACCGGATAATCCCGGTGAAGGCAGCCGCGGGGGATCCTCTCTGTCTCTTCTGTTTCCTGAATTTCAGCTTAAGCCGGCTCGTCAATATGGCCCGGCTCCACCTGGTTCGCCCTTTAGCAGCAACGGCCAAGGCTCTATCGGCAGCTTCACGGACGGCTCGGCCTCCGCGCGGAGCCGAAGAATAAGGAGCGTTGAGACTGACCTGACTCAAGGCTTGAAGAAGGTTGGAGGAATAAATTTGCTGCTGCGCCTCTGATTTCCATCGAGTGATGTGAAACTGGTTTTGGTTCGTGTGATTGTCTTTAACAATTGATTTCTTCTTTCTCCTCCTCCTGCAATCAGAATCAGGGTTCGTCACTGGATTCCTTACCATGGATGCCATCACACCCGATCAAATTCTCCCCTGAATCTATCAATCTCAATGTTTTTCACCGTACGATTCGGTGAAACTGTAAAGGTATCGTCTGCAAACAAAAGAGGGAAGGGATTTAGAATCTGGATTTTGAGATAAAACGGAGAGATTCAAATTACAATTCCACAAAAAGAAACAACGAAATTTATTACCGATTTCGATGAAGTCACAGAACGGAACGGAGAGGGGAAATGGAAGAGTGGAGGAGACGGAGAGGGTTATAAAGGAACGAAATGAAATGGGAGTTCGATGTAATTTCATTTACTTGTTATACTCTATTTATTTATTATTGGTTAAGAAGTCCTTTAAAAATCAATTCAGGTGATGAATAACTTTACTTTTAAATTTATTTTAATTATTAAGTTGAGCATGTTTTAGACATTAAAATTTAAATATTATTTTTTTACTTTTTTAATAATATTTATTTATCGATAAATGATTTTTTAAAAAAAAACTGAATGGTAAAAAGGTTTATTAAAACAAGGGAAGCAATATAATAAGAAACGGATTTCCTCAGATAATAAAAGAAAGATCAAAGAGAGAGAATTTCAAAAGTTTATTCTCGAATTATGAATTTTAGGATATTTTTTAATAAAAAAAATATCATATTTAGGTGCTAAGACAAAATGATTAATAAAATTTAAGATTAAATGATCATTATATTCATCCTAGGTGACATCCAATAATAAAGAAGGATAGACGAAGTCCGCATCATAATGTCATAAAATATTTATGGAAGAAGTGATAAAAAAATGTTTGATGTCAAAACTTTGATGAGTAAATTGAATGTTTTGAAATTTCAGTGACTTAAATAGGTTTGACATTAAAGTGTAGTAATAATTTACGTAAGTTACCTATAACGTTTGCATTCCGTTAATTATTTTTTCCATCAAATCAATGTCTTGTTAGCTGATAAAACAACTCTTCACATGTTAGACACATTATGGAGATTCATTTCTATCTTTAAAATTATTATACCCTTAGATATTATAGTATTATTTACATTTAGTTTCTCCCTAAATTAAATTATTTTATTAATTTTGGGTTTCAGTATCTTTCTTACGAGAAATGATTTTTCTATAGCATTTTTGTTTTTAAGCAAAATACTAGTATGCTCTATCATAAAGGTAATAATTTTTTTAAAATAATTGTTTATCATATCAATTGTTATAAATTTATTTTTATTACAACATTGGTCACATTTGGAAGTATATAGTTCAAAAACTTGTTTTGTATCTCATCGTAATTGAAGCATTTTCTCATAAATTTAATTTTTTGAGACACATCACCTTATTTGTGGATGAAATAATTTTTACTTTTAACCATGTTTATTCTACAATATTTGAAGATTATAATAATATTTACTTCATCCTCTCTAACACTTAGAAGATCTTCCTTTAACCAAGTTTATCATAGTTAAATATGCAATATATTTGTTGTTATATTTTTTAAAAAAAATAATTAATTTTATCTACTTTTTTTATTATGTAACATAGTCACAATCTAAAATTAAAATATTATAAATCTGTTAATCGAACATAAAAAATATATATAATTTTTAACTTTTGTTAGATTATAGAATTTTAGTAAACTAAAAACCCTAAAATAAAAGTTTACACAATTTTAATAGAAAGAACAATAATGAATAGTGCATTGGATAGATAACTTATGAAAAGATAGGTGATATACTATCTACATTTAAGTACCAAGTCTTTTAAAGAACCAAACTTAAACATGTAGAATAACTCTCTTCTATGATTTAATTCGAGTCCTTGATTGAATCAACATTATAGAATTAGTAACCAATTGTTGACATTGATCTTTAAACCCAAGTCAAATTTGAAGAAAATTATGAAAAAAAAATTACTCAAAATCAATTCCAAATCAGAATCAAAGGAAAATAGGATGTCAAATTGGATATGGAAAGTCAAAAGAAAATCATTCTCATATCATTTATAATTTGTCAATGAAGCAAAATGAAAATGAAGCAACTCAAATTTGGGCATAATCGATCAAATTTGGAGGAGATTAAATCAAAATATTTTGTGTATTATTTTTACCCGAATTTTGAGATTTTTTGGGTTGAAATTCCATGTATTTTGGATTCAAAATTATTATATAAACCCCCTCCCATCACTTGTAATTCACACACCACAACCACAATAGAAGCACAATACTTGTATAAGAGATTTTACACGAAAATTCTCTAGAGAATACTTCGATTTGTACTTGGATTTGTGTTGAAATAAGAATTTGAAAGCTTTTTTGAGGTATCTCCTTTTTATTTATTTATTTATTTTTATTTTAAATTTGCTTTTATTTATTTATTATTGGACGTATATTATAAAAAATAATAAAATTTATCTTGTTCAAAAGTTTTAAATATCATCTTTATTTTCAGATTTTTTTAGTATTTTTATTTATTCAATTTAAAGTAAAGTTTTTATTTAAAGTTTAAAACAAAAATATTTTTTCATTCTCACCATCGGCAATGGCGGTCGGAGCTGGTGGAAGGCGGCTGACACGGTGGTTCGTCCTGGTATTCTTCATTCTTGAAGAACATCAACAACTTTTGAAAGAAATTTTAAAGATGATTTTTGATCTATTTTTTATTGAAATAAAGGTTTTGAGTTGTTTAAAAATTGGGTTTTCATAACCATATATTTTAAAATGACCCAACCACTTTTATTAAAACCCATTTTTCAATCTTTATTCTAAATAAACATTTTATTAACATTACCATTTTTTTTAAAATTTTTAACCTTTAATTCTATTTTTTTATATGACCACTAATAGATGCTTTTTTAATAAGTATTTTTAAAATTAGATCAAGCTTTTTTTATTAATCGTTTTTAAAAGAAGGATAAAAAATAAAGAATAAATCAAAATCTTGGACTTAACTTTTATTACCTTTTTTAATATTTTTATTTATTTTTTTTACTGTCTATTGTATTATATGTTACTCCCTCCGTCCCATATAAGAAGTCCATTATTGACTTTTTAAAGTCAAATTTTTTAAACTTTGACCATAGTTATTTTAAATATTTTAATTTATTAAATTTTATAAAATACATATTCTTAAACAACTTGATTAGAGGTTTCTAAAATATATTTTTTAATATTTTTATCAATAATATATTTAAAGTTATAATTAGTCAAAGTTTAAAAAATTTGACCAAAAAAAGTCAATACTGGACAAATAAAATGGGACGGAGGTAGTATGTTTTATTAGTTTAAATAAAAAACTTAGGGTTAGGTACTTAAATGCCATAGTTAGTGCCTTTTAAAAAAAAATCTTATTTTAATAAACTACACTTAACTCCATTTTAACGTCAATAGGTAAAATTAACTTAGACATTTTTTAGGTTAATAATCACTAACTTAAAATAAAAGCTTTAACACACCTAATTTTCTTTGGTTTTCTTGATTAAAAAAAGTTAAACTTATTAATGCAGTGTTCCATTAAAGTGAGGTAACGGGTTAACGCCAGAAATGTTGGCGGTGATTAAAGTTTATTCTCCTAGCAGTGGGGCTGTTAAAATGGAATTATATTTATAAATGGACAATATTTTAAATTTTATACGAACTTGCAAATTCAAGCTTTAAAACGTTTTGTAATCGGCTAGGTACCAATTTTTAGGCGTTGTGGGGTGCTAACCCTTCCCCACGCGTAGCCGAATCCCGAACCCGTTTTTTTGTTTTTGCAGACCAAAATTGTTGTTTTAATAAAAACAAAATGATTTTATTAAAATAACTCATTTTTTAGGTGATCCAATCACACTTTGTTTTTTTAAAAAGATTGGTGGCGACTCCGTTGTTTTGGTTTTTTAAAAAAAATCGTCAAACAGCTTGAAAAAAGGTTGCGACACCAATGTTACTTTTACTAATAAATTTTGTTAAAACATATTTGTCCACTTTGTTTGAAAAGAAGATAAGTAAACTTGTTATAACAATAAAAATTATATTTTCAAAACAAATTTATTTACTATATCTCAATTTCCAAATTTCACACGAAATAGTTAAGCAATTTATTTTTAAATTAGAATCATCCTTGATTCTAAAAAATAAATTCTATAATTTATATTTCTTGACAAGTAGAAATAAATTTAATTTTTTTTGTTATATCTTCTATTTAACAACGGATATCACCCAAACTTAATTTTGTTCAACAAGCAAAAATTAAAAAAAAATAATCTTTTAATTTTAATTTTAATTTTATTGATTATTATTTGGAAGATCAAGTAAACTTGTTAAAATTAAAAAAAATTAAATTCCCAAAATAAATTATTTATTAGATCTTGTTTTTTAAAAATAATCAAACTTTATTTAAATATCCTATTTGTCACTGTAAAGTTTTTTAAAATAAATAGTAAAAAAATCCATAGTATATTTTTTGTCTAATAGCACTGAATTTTTATTAAATTCATAAAAAAATATAATTACATCGTAATCAAGAATTAAAATAATTGGATTAAATAATCCAAAATTCTCACAACCCAAAAACAAAGAAAAATAAATATTTCTATGGAGATAAGCATACCAATAAAATTCAGAAGCTTTCTGAATCTCCTTGTCTCTGTTAGGAATGTAAAAACAGTTACTCAGATGGGTTTTAGGTCAGGTACTGTCAGATCGGGTAAAATCGGGTACAAGTCATTTCAGGTTGATTTAATGTTTTGACTCGATTCGGGTCGGGTGTTGTCTGTTTTTAGGTCAGGTCCATTTCAAGTCTAATCCGTTTCAGGTCGGATCTATTTTAGGTCGGGTTCAAACAGTTTGGGTCCAAATCGGATAATTGATAGCTTCATTTCAGGTCGGGTAGATTTCAGGTCGGGTCCATTTCAGTTCGGTTGCATTTCAGGTCGGGTTCATTTTAAGTCGGTTTTGTTTTAGTCGAATTAATTTTGATTTTATATTCATAGTAATTTTAATTATTAATTTTGATTTTGTATAAATACGTAAAAAAATAATAAATATTAGATCATAAAGTTAAATATTAAATTTTAAAAATTTTAAAAAAAATCAACATTAACTTGTAAGGACTCAATTATAAAAATTAAAAATTATAAACATTAAATTAAATTAGAAAAATCAGTAATAATCAATTCAAATAAAATAACTTGTAAGTTATAAGACTAAATTACAAAAATTATAACTTAAAAATAATTAAAAAGTATTAAAAATTTATCTTTAATACATTATAAATTTATAATTATACTATAGTTTAATATATTTCAAAAAATAAAAATAAATTTTAGACAATATATAAAATTTATACTATAAATGGAATAATAGTATATATAAAATTAATACTATATAAAAAATTTATACTATATGTAGAAAATATACTATATATGGAGTAATATTATAAATGGACTAATATTATTTTTGAAAATAGAATAATACTATATATGGATTAATAATATATATGAAATAATATTATTTTTAAAAATAAAATAATACTAGAATAACGAATAATACTATATATATATATGAAAAATAAAATTATAGTATATATTAAAATATGGTATACATTACACTATATATATAATACATTAATAATTTAATAACTAATATAAATATTTATATAATATATATTGATAATTAGATTTCTAGTAATTAGATATGTTATTTGTATAATATATTTATAATGTATACAATTATCAATTATACATAACTACATAAGTACATTCTAACATTCATATATATAATATATGCATCAATGTATGTTATATGAATACATAGTCATAGTAGATTAGTATTTAGTAGTAGTAATAGTATTATACATAGTACATTAATATATTAATATATATCAATAATACAATATATGTATATGTATATTATATACTATGTATATATAACATATGTATATGTATAATTGTATATAGTAATTAGTATATAATACATGTATATATGTATATATATCATATATGTATGTTGTAACACCTTAGACCCGGTGTTACATTGGGCTTCTGGCCCAAAACCTGTATTTCAAATTTTCTTTCCAAAGCCCAACAATAAAACAAATTCAAGTCCAGATATAAATCATAAAATCCATTTAAGTTAAAACATAAGCCCAAAATAATAATAAGTAATCAGAGCTCCCAAAATATTACAAATCATTTTAAGCATTCGACCCAAATTAAAATAAACAGATTTACAAAATACATATAGGGTTTGACAAAGCACAGCCCACTATCTAATAAATATACTCTGACAACACGGTCGATACTGAAATTCGAACCTCGATGGTGCTCCACGGAACCGGCTTCACCTAACCTACGAACGAAAACACATTTCGAACGCTGAGCTACAAAAGCTTAGTGGATACGTCAAGCTCGGCCAACATTATGCATATCATAAACAGTAAAGCATGGCATATAAAACTCGTGCATGTTATGATGGTCTAGCATGCTTGCCTATCACATAGAATAAACGAGATGTATATTATCGCACACAACATATACAAATCAAACAGATCACACAAGTTAGTGAGATCCATGTCCACACAGCATCGGAATCCTACACTACGAGTAGGGCCCGCATCCACACAACATCAGGATCTCATACTCAAGGATGAGGCCTACGTCCATACAATATCGGGATCCTACATCTGGGATTGGGGCCCGCGTCTACACAGTATCAGGATCCTCAAAATCCCATACTCGGAATGTCACATCGAATATCTTCGAATGAGACCCGCATCCATATAGTATCGGGATCCTACATTCAGGATGATCATCAAATCATCACCTGGAATGTTACATCGGATGGCTTTCAACGTGTTGCAACACTTTTGGATATCATCCAGAGGGCATCTTCGGTTCAAACCACACAAACGATTCACCTATGATCTTAGCATAATAAGACGTATTAAGGTTATCTTAATTTAGTCTTTCGGGGTTATAACATCAATCTTAGTTTAATAATTCGTTTCATAGCTTTTAGATTAATGGAACTATTTATTAAAATCATCGAGCCCCAATTCCCTACTCAAATTTGGCAAAATTACACATGGGTATTGATACCCTTAGATGGGGTATCGAAATAGACTACATCGATGCCTACCCAAAGAGGGCATCAAAACACGGGTATCGATACTGACATCGATACCCTTTGACCAACTCAAAGGTCAACGAAGGAAGCCTTCCGGATTCGATACCAGCATCGAACTGAAGATGCCACTAGAGGATTCGGTATTGAACCATGGTGATCTTAAACATATTTACTTATTTGGATAGATCTCAAACACCATTTTTACCTCTTTGGATAGATCTCAAATACCTCAACAACTCTCTCTCTTGCACTAAAATGTGATTCTCAAATAATCACACAAAGATCAAACCTTTTTCACTATTCTCTTAGGGTGAGATGAAGAAGATGAAGAGAAAAACTTCCCTTATAACCTTAATCACTTACACTCTCTGCAGCACACATACCACTCCCCTCTTCCATTATCTTCCATAAAGGAAAAGACCAAAATCCCCTTACTAAAACCTCTTTAACCCAACAACACTCAAGTCCAAACAAGTCAAAGGCCCAACAACAGGCCCAATAACACAAACCCGTAGCCTAAAATCGAAGACCAAGTCCTCGAGATAACCCTACACTCGGATCCGAATCCAGATCGTTACAACTCTCCCCTCCTTAAAGAAAATTTCATCCTCGAAATTTTACCTGTCAGGAAGAGATGAGGATACTAGGCTCTCATATGCTTCTTTGATTCCCATGTTACTTCTTCGATTCTATGGTTCCTCCACAAAACCTTTACCAAATGTATACACTTATTCCGAAGTTCCTTAACTCCTCTATCCATGATTCCGATAGGCCTTTCTTGGTAAGTCAAATCCATATTGACTTCGATTTCCTCAAGTTGAACCACATGTGAGGGATTGAAACGGTAACGCCTCAACATAGACACGTGGAACACATTGCATATACGTGCCAACTCCGTAGGTAAGGCTAGTCAATAAGCTACTGGTCCAACTCGCTGACGAACCTCATAAGGCCCGATATACCTTAGTTAAAACTTTCCCTTGCGACCAAACTGGATGATAACTTTCCATGGAGATACCTTGAGAAACACCTTCTCCCCAAGCTCATACTCGATGTGCTTACGCTTCTTATCCGCATAAGCTTTTTGTCTGTCGAAAGCTACATGCAACCTTTCTCTAATGATCTGAACCTTTTCCTCGATTTCCTTAACAAGCTCTGAACCCATTATCTTCCTCTCATTGAGCTTTGTCCAACACAAAGGTGTCCTACACCTGCGCCCGTACAAGGCCTCAAAAGGAGTCATCTTGATGCTTGACTGATAGTTGTTATTGTAAGCAAACTCTACCAACGGTAATTGCTCCTCCCAACTACAAGAAAAGTCTATCGTACAACACCGAAGCATATCCTCCAAGATCTGGATGACTCTCTTAGAATGTCCATCGGTCTGAGGATAAAAAGATGTATTGAAGTGCAACTTGGTATCTAAAGCCTCATGGATAGACCTTCACAACCTCGCTGTGAACCTCGGATCCCTATCCGATATGATCGATGAAGGTACATTATGCAACCTCACGATCTCCTTGATGTACAACCAAGCTAACTTTTCCAAGATGAAGTTCATTCTAACCAGTAACAAGTGAGCAAACTTGGTCAACTATAACCCATATAGCATCATGCTTCCTCAACGTCATCGGTAACTCGGTGACAAAGTCCATGGTCACTCGATCCCACTTCCAATGTGGAATCTGGATGGGCTGAAGGAACCTAATGTTCTGCCTTCACTTGCTGATATGCTAAACACCTTGTTACAAACTCTGACACATCTATTTTCATACACGGCCACCAAAAGAAAGGACAAAGATCCTGGTATATCTTATTACTACCCAGATGAACAGAAAACAGACTGCGGTGAGCTTTCCTCAAGATACGATCTCTCATATCCTCTAAAGCTAGTACATACAAACAACCTTGAAAGTACAAGAAACTACCATCACGTACTTCAAAGTTTGATGACTCACCTCTCTGAACAACCTCTAACTGAGCTACCGACTCCTCGTCCAACACATGTGCTCTCTTTATCTCCTAAACAAGCGTGAGCTCCACGCGCAACTCAGCCAAAAGACCTCCATCATCGATCATCCTCAACCGAGCAAACAAAGCTCTCAAGTCTGACATGGACTTCCTACTCAAAGCATCAACGACCATATTCGTCTTACCAGAGTGATACTCTATGACACAGTCATAGTCCTTTAACAACTCTATCCACCAATATTGTCTCAGGTTCAACTTCTTCTGGACAAGCAGATACTTCAAACTCTTGTGGTCGGTGTAGATGCAACATTTCTCTCTACAGAGATAATACCTCCATATCTTCAAGGCGAAGATAACTGCTACAAGCTCAAGATTATATGTGGGATAGTTCCTTTTATGGGGTTTCAACTGCCTCGAGGCGTAAGCTACCACCTTATGCTCTTGCATGAACACACAACCTAACCCATTTAAGGAAGCATCACTAAATACCATATAGTCTTTCCTTGGTTCCGGTTGTATCAAGACTGATGTCTTTGTGAGATAAGCTTTCAACTGCTCAAAACTATGTTGTCTTCTCTCATTCCACACAAAAGGAACACCTTTCTGAAGCAACTTGGTCAAAGGTGCCGCTATGATTGAAAAAAATTTAACAAACCTCCTATAGTATCCAGAAAGTCTAAGGAAACTACGAACTTCCGATACATTCCTTGGTGGTTTCAATTCCACAACAGCTTGAATCTTCTGGGGATCTACTCGGATTCCATTCACTGTAACTTTGTGGCCAAGAAACGCCACCTTAGACAACCAAAACTCGCACTTACTGAACTTGGCGTACAGACACCTATCTCTTAACACTTGAAGAACTACTCTTAGGTGATAGTCATGCTCCTCCTTTGAGCGTGAATACACCAAGATATCATTGATGAACACAACCACAAATTGATCTAGATACGACTGAATGATCTGGTTCATCAAGTCCATAAAAGTTGCAGGTGCATTCATGTGCTCAAACGGTATCACTAAAAACTCATAATGTCTGTACCGCATCCTAAAAGCTGTCTTTTGAACATCCTCATCCACCACCTTTAATTGATAGTGCCCTCACCTTATTAAGCTGACAGTATTCAATGCACATCCTCATCGATCCGTCCTTCTTCCTAACAAACAAAACCGATGCTTTCCACGATGACACACTCAATCTGATAAAACATCTCTCAAGCAACTATTGGATCTGCTGCTTTAGCTATCTCATCTCCGCCGGTGCCATACGATACGACATGATGGACACCAGTGTCGTACCTAGCAACATCTCTATTCGGAACTCTAACTCACGGTCAGGAGGTAAACTAGGCAACTCCTTCGGAAATATATCGGGATACTCACAAACTGTCTTCAACCTCTCTAACACTAGACTCTCGACACTCACATCCACCACGTGAGCTAAGAAAGCCTCACAACCTTGTTGGATCAAGCTCTGAGCTGTTAAAGCTGACACAACATTCGGTAAACACGGGTTCCTCTCACCCCTCACCCCTAGCTTAGAACCATCTACTACTCAAAGCTTTAAACTCTTAGATCTATAACCTAAACTCGCATCATGTTTGAACAACCAATCCATCCCTAGGATTGCATCGAACTCTTGAAACAGATACAGCCCTTAATCACATTAATACGAACTCCTCAAACCAATCCATGGTTCGACCTGCACAAAATTATAAGTTTCCACTAAAATTTTATAAGGATCATTCTCAAACTTAATCTAATCGATCCTAAAGTGTTCCTATTCAATATTAATGATGTATAGAGTGTTTTAACACTAATTTTCAGCCCTTAATCACATTAATACGAATTTCACCATTAATGACCTCTTTCAAGCAAACCACGCATACATACATGGGTTCTACATGCTATGCATTCTACCATGAAGTGACAGATGAAAGGAGAGTTGAGATTACCAACCTTAACACAAACAATATCTCAAAACGTACACTCTTCCTCTCTTCAAGGTTTCTTTTTTCCAAGGCTTGTTGATGGCTTACAATCCTCTTTCTCTATAAGAGAGAGATGAAGAATGGATTATCAATGTCTTGGGATGATTCTTGAGCCTAAAAACACTTAGAAAACTCAGATTCTAAGCTCTTAAAACTTAAACCCGAGCTCAAACCAAAACCCCCACTAAAACCTTCATCCTTACTAAAATAACCCATTTTTACCTCTTTTGAAAGATCTCAAACACCTCAACAACTCCCTCTCTTGCACTAAAACGTGATTCTCAAATAATCACACAAATATCAAAACTTTTTTACTCTTCTCCTAGGGTGAGATGAAGAAGATAAAGAGAAAAGCTTCCCTTATGACCTCACTGTCTTACACTCTTTGCAGCACAAACACCACTCTCCTCTTCTATTGTCTTCCATAAAGGAAAAGACCAAAAAACCTTACTAAAATCTCTCTAACCCAACAACACTCAAGTCTAAACAAGTCAAAGGCCCAACAACTGGCCCAACAACACAAACCCGAGGCCTAAAATAGAAGTCCAAGCCCCTCGAGATAACCCGACACTTGGATCCGTATCCGGGTCGTTAAATATGTTATATCAATATGTAATTATAAATTATGTATATGTATATATGCATTAGTATATAGTACATGTATATATTAATATACATATGTATCATGTATGCTATATTCTATATGTATATGTATTATATATATGTATGTTATATGTATATATATAATATATTATACATATATCATACATGTTAACATGTATATTAATTTTTAATATATGTATTAATATATAGTATTAGTAGTTTAGTACATGTATTATATATATGTATGTTAATAACTTAATATGTCACATGTGTTAGTATGTATTAGTACATTATACATATATATACATATGTATGTTAATAATATAAATATATAATGTTATATATATTATATGTATATATATATATTATATGTATATCTTATATATATATATTATATATTAATATATATGTATGTTATATGTATATGTATTATAGATATATACATTATATATATCATACATACATATTTATTTTTAATATATATATATATATAATTATACACATATATATAATATATATTATACATATACTATATATAATATACATATATATAAATACGTATATATTATATAACATATTATATATATATGTATGCTTATAGTATATAATATAATATGTATTATAGTATATATTATAAAATATATATATTATACCCTCAATCCCCTCAAATCCCCCCTCCCCTAAATCAAAACACCCCTACACGGTTAAATTAAAAATTCCCCCTTCTCCCAAAGTCAAAAATCCCCCCCCCCCAACACATTAAAATAAAAAATTCTTCCCCTGAAATCAAAAAATCTCCCTTCAAATTTTAATTTTAAATTTACTTCAAAAATCAAATCAATTTGACTTGAAGTACTTAATAAAAATATATGTATATTTTTATGATATTTATACGTATATATAATATATATTAATATATATATATATGTATATAAGATATATATATTAGATGTATACATTAATATATATATTTATTTTTTTATATATGTATATATACTAAATGTATATATTAATATATGTATATAATGTAAATTAATATATACTATGTATATAATATAATTTAATACATATATAATATAATTTAATATATAATATATATTATATATAGTTAAATGTATACTAATATATATATTTAATTTTTTATGTGTTACTGTATGTATTTAATTTAAAATTATAATTGAAATTAAAAACATTAAAACTAAATAAAATAGTAAAAAATTAATTTAAGTAAATATATAATACTATATTTAAATATTAATCTTAAATTAATTTTATGTCTAATTTTATTTTTTAAGCCTAATTATATTTATCAATATTTTAAATTCATCAAATTATAGTATATTTAATTATATATCATGTAAATATTAAGTTTTGTTAATATTAGTTCAGGTCAATAACAGGTCGGGTACAAAACAAGTCGGGTCATTTATCAGGTCGGGTTCAAAACAGGTCGGATAAAATCAAGTCTCGAATTGATTCAATCGGGTAATATCGGTTATTTGCCAGGTCAGACTCGAGTTCGGGTTCGTTTCAGTCGGATACAGGACGGGTTTCAGGTCTACAGTAACAGGTTGAAATCAGGTTCAGGTCATTCTCGGTCGGATACAGTTCGGGTTCGGTTACTTCGTAACATATCCAACTCGGGTACGGGTCAACAATAGTCGGATACAGATCAGGTTCGGGTCATTACATCCTCAGGTCAAACCAAGTTCTGACGCGAACATGTTTCAGGTGGGTTTCCAGGTCGGGTAAGCTTTTTACATCCTAGTCTCTGTCCAAACGAGACGCATAATGAAGAAAGAAGGAGTTGTAGGCGATCCAACCTGTCATGCAAAAAGTATCGCTACCCATGACTGATTTCATAGGCAAACAACCATCAACCGAGTGGGGATAAATCTTTTCAAGTGATCACCGACAAAACAAAAACCAGAAACTAGCATCGATCGAATCTCGATAAGAACAAAGATCGATCGCTAGGGTATGCTGAAATATGCCACAAAGACAGATGAATCAAATCACAAAATAATAACAAAAACATGTCAGAACGATAGAAGAAAAACGTGTCATGAGGACAGAAAGAACGCGCTATAGAAGCAGAGATTCTTATTAAAATTAAAAACAAAAACAAAGAAAATAATAGATTCGGTGGTCGACAACCAATATTAAGATTGATTGCCGACCACCGATCAAAAGGATTAATCAAAGTAAAGAACAACTATGAAAAAAATTTGAGAGAAAAGGAGCGGTTATGAAAAAATTTGAATCAACAAATTAAGAGAATAAATCCATAGTATTTTTAAAAATACACATTAATAATTATTAAGACCAAAATTTATCAGGAAATAACTCATGAATATTATCATGATAAAGCACGTAAAATTGTGGGTAAATCTTACCCTTACTGGAATCTAAGAATTTACCATGGATTAGACTTCAGGGTGTTGTTTCTCACAACAATATGAACATGTACATTTTTACATATTCGCCTTGGATTAGACTAGATTTGTTCAAGATTGTTAGAAAAATGTTTAAGATGAAAATAAAAATAAAATATAAAATGTTCTATTTATAATATTGAATCCAATAAAATATAAAAATAACATCAATACAATATATTTAAATCAAACTAATTTAATCTTAGTGAGATCTGCATGAACACCCGAAGGTTATGAACTTATCCTTGCTTAGGGACGGAACCAAGATTTAGGGTTGAGGGGTAAAACGTAATGTTCAGAAGTAGGGGACAAATTAATAAAAAACTTTTAAAAATTTAAAAAGAGGACAAAATAAAAAAAAAATCGAGGGGACGATTGCCCCTCTTCACCCATGTAGTTTCGTCCTTGCTCTTGCCTTCACTTATCACCGAAAATAACTTTTAAAAACCTTACCGAGTAAAACAGGTTAAAAATTCTGTGTTTTATTGCGTAGAGAAACCAAATAAATGACATGCTATTTATAGGGATTTTAATGAAAATTTGACCCAATAAAACATTTGATAGTGAGAATCAATTTATTCTTTTAGAGATAATTTTTAAAATTATTATATGTATTAAAAATAACTTTTAATATTTATCATTTTAATTTTAAAATAGAATTTTACAAATATATACTCTTATTTGAAGAAATAATAATTTATATTTAGGTTAAAATTTTTGTAGACTCACGAAGGACCAGACCAATTTAAATATTTACTTATCCACGTCGTGTATGTCTACGCATTTATGAACCAACTAATAATTCAATATTAATAAAATTTAAATCAATTTCTCATTTAAAGTTATAATATTACTAACTTTCCAACAATAAATTAATAATTTATATTTTAATAACACGATATAATTATAAAATAATATATTTTTATTAGTTCTAGTTTTTCAATAAAACATATATATAGCCTACACAAACTATTTCGAATCAAAATTATCTAAAGATAACACCTTTTTTATTAAAACCATTCGATGGGTTAAAACATATATATGTTCTAAAAATGACAAATTTGATAAAAGAATTTATAGGGAAAACTTAATTTTAAAAAAAGTTTTGAACTAAAAGTTTTAAAAGTTTGAAAGTTTTAATTTATTTTTTTCAACAATTTTGGGGTTTAACTAAAATTTTAAAAAAAGTGAGAGATTTGATAAAAACTTTTTTAAAATTATAAGAGAAATTTAATTAAAATATTAAAAATTTTAAACTTTAATATAAATTTTTAAAATTTATAAGAGTCAAATTATTTTTTTTAATTTTAAAAGTCTAATAATCAATTTTCCGTATTTTCAAGGTGAGTCCGTGATCCCAATAGTCTCTCCTCGGGATTTAAAGACGCCTATATGGTAGCCTTAATAACTTGTTTATATAGATTCTTAAGTTTAATCAACAGTTTAATCCAATAATCCCTGGTTTCCTGCTGCCCTTGGTTGAACCGTGGGACGATGACAAACAAGTTGGGTGTGTTCACGAGACCTGGGGAAAAGAAAAAGAAACATAATCCCAAGGCTCATCAAAAATCGTGGTACCAGGTGAGGTGTGCATTTTGGATTATCCCATTCGATTCGATCCAAAATTTCGAATATTTAAAATTTCAAATTGACATTTTAGTGATCCATATTTAATCCAAAAAAATAGATATTAGATTTTTTGAATATCTAAAATTTCGAATCGAATTTTCAGATATCCTAATATCTGAATTTATGATTTAATTTAAGTATTTTTTTTTAATTTGATGATCTTATTCATGAAAATTTTGGTTTTCAATTATATAATAATCAATAAATTATTGAATATAACAATATTTTTATTTATGAAAATTTTATTTTTTCATATATAATAAGTAAAAATATTGAATATAAAAAATATTTATATGTATAAAAAATTTAAAATTTTTGGATATCAAATAATCGGATATTCGATCTGAATGTAAAACATTGATCCGTATATGATCCGAAATTTTTGGATATTCGATCTGAATTATCCAAAAAATAAAATTCAAATTGGATATTTAAAATTTTGGATCGATCAACGAATAATCAAATCAGATTTTTTTGCACACCCCTACCAGGTAGGTAGGAAAATTGACAAACAAGACATTTATATCTAGGAAAATTAAAATTATTTAAATATAACAATATTATAACAATTGACGTAATCGGATGAAATATTAAGGGGTTGTTTGATTCATAAAATATATTGTTTTAAAAAATAATCTTATATTCCGTGAATCAAAAATATTTTAAATTTTTAATTAGAATAAAAAGTTTAAATAAAAAACTGAGTTAAGAAGGTCTTATTACGGAGACA
Source organism: Abelmoschus esculentus (assembly GCA_035048815.1). NCBI lineage: Eukaryota > Viridiplantae > Streptophyta > Magnoliopsida > Malvales > Malvaceae > Abelmoschus > Abelmoschus esculentus. The sequence continues at coordinate 5,012,882 of JAUCBN010000021.1, forward strand.
AAATCAAATGTTTATTTCAATTTTGGAAATTATTTAGAAAAAAAAAATCAAAATAAGATTATGAAAAAAGATACCTTTTTTAATTTATATAAGATAAAATTAGGCATAAAGATAATTTTAACTCTTAACATTTATATTTTTTATCATTTTGGCCCTCATTCTTTTTTTAGGATAAATTTAACCCTTCACCTATGTTTTTTTTTTTTGATAAATAACTTATTTTTTAACTAACATAATGATTAAATCGTTAAAAATTTAACGATATTAACATGTTATAAATATGTGATAATATATTTTAAATAACATGGTATCTAGCCTCATTCTACATATATATAATATGTCACTATCGTTAATTTTTTACGATAATGATAAATATATACATGTAGAATATAATTTTATTCTAATATAAAATATAAAACAATTAAAATTCAAATAAAATATTGAAAATTAATTAAATCTAAAATAAAAGGCTACTAAGTATCCTTAAATCTTAAATATTATTATACATATATGATATATCATTATCATTAATTTTTTAACTATCTAATCATTATACTAGTTAAAAAATAAGATATTTATCAAAAAGATATAGGTTAAAGGCTAAATTTATCCTATAAATAAAAACTAAAATAATAAAAATCATAAATATTAAGAGTTAAAATTATCTTTATGCCTAAAATTTAGGTTTAATCAAAAGCGAGTTTTAAACTTACCTTAGCTAAACCTGAATTCCATATTTAATGGATAGGTAAAATATAAAATAATAATTTATTATTTTTTATAGGTATAAAAATAATTTTAACCCTCAACATTTAAATTTTTATCATTTTGGTCCTCATTCTTTTTTGAGATAAATTTAACCCTTAATCTATGTATTTTTGATAAATATCTCATTTTTTAACTAACATAATGACTAACAGTTAAAAATTTAACGATGGTAACATACAATAATATATTTGAAATAACATGATATCTAAACTATCAAATACATACACATGAAATATAATTTTAATCTAACATAAGATATAAAATAATTAAAATTCAAATAAAATATTAAAACTTAATTAAATCTAAAACAAAATGTACTAAAAATCTTAATTAAATCTAAAAAATCCAAAATTATATAAAAATAGAATAATAAATTTATTTAAGTTTTAATAGCCAAAGTATTTTAGATTTGATTAAGTTTTAATATTTTATTTAAATTTTAATTGTTTTAGATTTTATATTAGAATAAAATTATATTTCATATGTATATATTTGATAGGTTGGATATCATATCATTTATAATATATTATCACATTTTTTCTATATATCATTATCATTAAATTTTTAACGGTGCAGTCATCATGATAGTTAAAAAATAAGATATTTATTCAAAAAAACATAAGTTAAAAGATCTAGTAATATAGATCAGGTTTTCTAGAAATATATAATGGGTAAAATTATATGAATACTTTTTTTCTGAAATTACCTAGAAAAATGTCCTTCATCAAAGATTATATAAAAATATTATTTTTCGGTTTATATAAAATAAATTTGTGTTTAATTAAAAGTGAAGTTTAAACTTGTACGTACTCAGCGAAAAGTGAGTTTGTATAAAAAAAAGTATAAAGATAAATTTAACCCTTAATTTTTATAATTTTTATAATTTTAACTCTCATTTTTTATTTGAGATAAAGGCTAAATTTATCCTATAAATAAAAGTTAAAATAATAAAAATCATAAATATTAAGAGTTAAAATTATCTTTATGCCTAAAATTTAGGTTTAATCAAAAGCGAGTTTTAAACTTACCTTAGCTAAACCTGAATTCCATATTTAATGGATAGGTAAAATATAAAATAATAATTTATCATTTTTTATAGGCATAAAAATAATTTTAACCCTCAACATTTAAATTTTTATCATTTTGGTCCTCATTCTTTTTTGAGATAAATTTAACCCTTAATCTATGTATTTTTGACAAATATCTCATTTTTTAACTAACATAATGACTAACAGTTAAAAATTTAACGATGGTAACATACAATAATATATTTGAAATAACATGATATCTAAACTATCAAATACATACACATGAAATATAATTTTAATCTAACATAAGATATAAAATAATTAAAATTCAAATAAAATATTAAAACTTAATTAAATCTAAAACAAAATGTACTAAAAATCTTAATTAAATCTAAAAAATCCAAAATTATATAAAAATAGAATAATAAATTTATTTAAGTTTTAATAGCCAAAGTATTTTAGATTTGATTAAGTTTTAATATTTTATTTAAATTTTAATTATTTTAGATTTTATATTAGAATAAAATTATATTTCATATGTATATATTTGATAGGTTAGATATCATATCATTTATAATATATTATCACATGTTTTCTATATATCATTATCATTAAATTTTTAACGGTGCAGTCATCATGATAGTTAAAAAATAAGATATTTATTCAAAAAACATAAGTTAAAAGCTAAATTTATCTCAAATAAAAAATGAGAGTTAAAATTATAAAAATTATAAAAATTAAGGGTTAAATTTATCTTTATACTTTTTTTTATACAAACTCACTTTTCGCTGAGTACGTACAAGTTTAAACTTCACTTTTAATTAAACACAAATTTATTTTATATAAACCGAAAAATAATATTTTTATATAATCTTTGATGAAGGACATTTTTCTAGGTAATTTCAGAAAAAAAGTATTCATATAATTTTACGCATTATATATTTCTAGAAAACCTGATCTATATTACTAGATTTAAAAAAACCTTAGGGTAAACTACACAGATAGTTATCATATTATAGGGTTAGTATCGATCTGACCATAATACTTTTAAAAAAAATTAAATACACCGGTAAACTATTAATTTGGTATTAAAATAGCCACCGACCTTTAAAACCAAACGGACTAATGACGTGAAGAAAATTAAACATTTCAAGTTTACAATTGGAAGGAATCGAACCAAACCCCTCCAACATGATTGAGCATTGCTCAAGCCACTAAACCAAGCTAAATTATGTTATACATAGCCCTATAACAAATATATATGGAATAATGTTTTCTATATATTTGGATTTAAAATATTTTAATTTTAAATATTTGAATAAAATTCAAATAAAATATTCAAATAATAAATATACAAATAAAAATATTTATATAATAAATATTCAAATAAAAATATTCTAATACTTATGATTTTTATTCGTATATTCTAATACTTATGATTTTTATTCGAATAATTTTTATTTAAAAATACGAATAAAAATCATAAGTTTTCGAATATTTTTATTTGAATATACGAATTTTTTATTTTAATATTTAAAATTCAAATATTTTTAAATCCAAATATTCAAATTTTTATAATTTTATTCGAATATTTACTATACAAATATTTTATTCATATATTTATTATTTAAATATACAAATTTTTATCGAATATTTAAAATTTAAATATTTTATTCGAATATTTTTAAATCCAAATATATAGAAAATATTTTTAATTAATATTTTAATTAAATTAAAAAATAAATATAATATTATATGTGGAATTAATATAATACATATAGAAAATTGTATTCAATATATATAGGTTATGGAAACTTAAATCACAACAATCACATTGGTTCATTGGTTTAGGTGTTCTCTGTTCAATCTTAAGGTCATGGGTTCAACATCAATTGAAAGCATATTGGGGTTTTACTTTTCTTCCTTTAATCTGGTGGTGACACCTAATTAAATAATAATTTTATTTTATTATAATAAAATTGAGATTAAATTAAAAAAAATGTTTGAATAACAGGGAGTAAATGTGTAATTATTCCATTTTAATTTTAATGGCCACGTCATCAATTCATTTTGTTTTAACGGTCAGTGGCTATTTTAATATCAAATTAATAGTTTATTGATGTATTTGATTCTTTTTAAAATATTGTTGTCAGATCGATACTAACCCTATAATATGATGACTATCTGTGTAATTTATCCAAAAACTTAACACGTTTGGCATAGCGATGTGTGTCGTAGAGACTAGGAGTGTAAACGAGCTTAGTCAAGTTCGAGTAGTGTTAAGTTCGGTTTGATTCGTTAAGATTTCGAGTAGATTTCGAACTTGAATAATTTTAAACAAGTCTAAAATATCAAAGCTCGACTCGTTAAGAACTCGAGTCGAGTTTGAGCTTTTTTCGAGCGTAATCGAGTCAAGTATTGACCGTTCTTTGATCATTTTAGACTCGAGTAACTCTTATCTCTCACGTTTTATTTAAAGCATAATGGAGAAAAACTTTGATACACAAGTTGTGTAAACTCAAACTTGTTAATTTTAGGTTTTAGTATCTTAATTTAGGGTTTAAGACTTATATTTAAGATTTAGATTTTAGGGTTTTAAGTTTAGAAATTTAGATTTTAAATTATAAAAATAAAAATAATATATTTATGTTTTTGAATAGCTTGCGAGCTTTTCGAATCGAATATCATGTAGTTTGGTTCAGCTCGTTAAGAATTTAATCTGAATTCGAGCTTGAGCTGAGTTCAATCAAATTAAATTTTAATCGAATTTTGACTGAATCGAACGTAAATAACTTACGATCTATCTCGTCTCATTTACCGTTAACGGAGACCGCCTCCCTTGTGTGAGGTATAATAAAGCAAAGAGCACAAAAAGGGGAAAGAAAGAGGAGTGAGCCATAATTATTGATGCAACTGTACAGAGTAATTAAAGTTTCTTATTTTTTAATAAAAAAAATCATAGCCTTGGGATCAAACCATGGAAGAAAGAGGAGTGATATGAAAATTCAAAAGTTACCAAAACTGTAAAACAAAATGTGAAACAGTAAAATTTCAGTCAAGACCCAGTGAAAGAGGAGAGTCCAGCAAACACCTGCATGATTATGGTGAAATTGTTTTACCTCATAAGATTAGTATAATAATGAATTTAGTCCTTTAACATGGGAAATCTTAGATTTTAGTCTCCACTTTAGTTGGGTATAATTATATCAATGTTCATATTGATTACAGTATTTAATTTCAACCGCTAAAATGACGTAAACATTTTTTTTACAATTATTAGGTCAGACAATGGATACTCAAGAAAATCCATTCAACCGCTAAAAATAATTTTATGTCAATTTAATGCTTAAGATTTATTTTAGAATTAATTACACCATGTGTCCCCAAACTACAACCATCGTTCTAAATTGATTTCCGAACTTTTGAATGTTCGAATTTCATCCTAAAATAATGAACATCATTCAGAATTAGTCCCCAAAAGTTTTTGAATGTTCCAATTTCACCCCTAAATTTATTAATATATGCAACATTATTTATCATTTATGTTACAGTAGCTTCTTTATTAATATAATAAGATTTTGATTGAGCCAAAAAAAGTAATGTACATAAACGTTTATATGAAAAATAATAATTTTATTAACAATTGGTGTATTTAGAATATATTGATAGTTTGAGGATAAAATTAAAATGGTAAAAAAATTGGAGACCAATTTAGAATTAACTTATAATTTGGAGATAATATTAAGATATTAAAAAATTTAGTGAGTAATATAAAATGAGAGTCATAATTTGATGATGAAATTAAAATATTCAAAAATTTAAAAATCAATTTAGAATGAGACTTATAATTTAAGGTTCAAGGTTAACGATTATAGTTAAAGTTTAAAGAATTAGGTGTATAATATTTTTAGAGTGTAGGGTTTAAAGTTTAAGATATAAATTTAAGGTTAAAGTTCATAATTTAAATTTTTAAAATTTTTAAATAGATAATGTAGAAGGTAGAATGATTAAGGAGTAAGTGGTTTTTATTTATAGAAAACGAACATAGTATAAAATATATATTATTTATAAAAATAAAATCTAAATAAATTAAAATTTAAGATCTAAATTATTAATTCTTCACATATTTTTAATACTGATACATAAAATAGCGCAGAGTTACCCTGAAGCGACTATGTAACTTGGTTCCTGAAGGTCACTATATTAGCATTTAGGTAAAAGAAATCCTACCAACAAAAGTCAGTTGTACGATGATAAAATACTTTACATTTCTAAAAAAAATTAAGATCAAACTTTTAAAAATAATATTTTTAAAAGAGACAATCAAATCTAATATAAACCATAAAATAAAAATAAATAAAATAAATTAAAAAGGATCAAACTTTTAAAGAATATTATTAAAAGAGACAATCAAATTGAATATAAGCCGTAAAATATACATAAATAAAAAAAATTAATAAAGATCAAAGTGATCGTAAGGTAATCAATCCTCTTGTAGTCTTAATAAAACGTTTAAAACTTTTATCGTAAATATTTTTAAAAAATATAAAGAAAACTATACTACTATCTAATATTATGTCAATTTTTTTAAAAAAATTTAAACTCAACTCGACTGATCTTGTAACACCTGAAGTCAAAAAAAAAAAAAAAGGAAAGAAGAGTGTGGTTGTAGGGCTTTGAATCCACAACCTTTGGCCTATTTAACCTACAACCTAACCAACTAAGCTATGTAGCTCTTAAGTTTTATTCTACAACCGCCTGCCTATAATTTAACCTTGTTTCGGATAATAATATTAATAATAATAGTTTCGAATAAAACTGTCGGTTCATGTTAGAACCATTTTAGATCTAAACAATCCATCTATTTGAAACATCTCAACCCCTCACCTGCCCCCGCCTCCGGCCGCCGCAAATCTTCCCCACCGCCGCGCCGTGTCGTGCACCGCCACCACCGGAGTGTTCGCCGCCGTCCCCCGACCAAAACCCCTCCATCGACGCGCCCTTCCGTCGCTGCCGCCGCCGTGAATCAAGGATTAAAGTTTCGTCGAACCTAGGGTTTAAACCCTTCTGTTCCGTCGCCGATTCAGGCCGCCACCGGCGTTATCCCGGCGCGTTGCCACCGCCACCGTGACCACCGTGTCGAAGCGAGCAAACCGCCTCCAAACCCGCGTCCTTTCGCCGTCGATCAGCCCTTCGCCGACGACGTTTCGACTTTTGGTGAGTTGGGCGAGTTTAACCCCTTACTAATCCAATTTCTGATATTTTGGCCTGTTTTCGTGGGTTTTAGTTGAGATCTGGAAAAATCCGAGTTAAGAGGGCTGTTTCCGGCCGTTTTAGGCCGCGCGTGGGCCCCACGCGCCGTCACGGGCGATTTCCGGCCACTGTGGATGGCTGCCGGGAGCCGGCCGGTCTAAACCGGTCAACTCGAGTCAAACCGAATCGGTCCAACCTGAACCGAACCGAACCGGTCCAACCAGACCTGACTCGTTGACTGACCCGTTGACCAGACCCAACCCGTTGACTGACCCGACCCGTTGACCAGAACCGACCCATTGACCCGATCCGTTGACCGACCCGACCCGTTGACCAGTGACATCAGCGTTGACTGCTGACGTGGCAGTTGACGTGGCTGCTAACGTGACAACTGACGTCAGCGTTGACTGCTAACGTGGCAGCTGACGTGGCAGCTGACGTCAGCGTTGACCTTGCTGACGTCAGCGTTGACCTTGCTGACGTCAGCGTTGACTTTGACCAAAAGGTCAAAATTTTCAAAACCCCCTATTTTATGTTTTTCGACGTCCTGAGTTCATCCGTGAAGTCCGTTTTTCGAAATTCAATCCCGAAAGCCTCCAAATTGGACTTTAAAGTCTTGAGTCAAACTTTTCTTCTAAGTTAAGTTAAGTTCAGAGTTTTAATCTGGGTCTAATAGCGATACCTGTTTACTTGTAGGATCTCATAGTCCTCCCGATCGAGTACCGACCCAGCCTGGTTCCTCCCGGTTCGACCCGACTCGTGATCCGATCGTGACTCGTATGTATTCTCTCTCAAGTGAATAAATCCAGTATCTAGACTTCTGTATTGATATAAAACCTTATCGTGTACCTATAGGGTCCAGTACTGCTGCAGAGCGAGGCTCAGTCGCCCAGTAGACCACCTGTGTGCTTCTACTCTTTTAAGGTGTGTTCCCTTACGTGTTATATGTTTATATTATTGCTTTCCCGTTTTACAAACCAAGCATGTACACATGACTGTTTCCAGACTTTACCTAGACACATATGTTGAACTTGATCACATTCTGCTTTATTATATGCCTGATATATTATACATGACATGTCCTAATTTGGTATTACATGATATCTGGATAAATACTGTCACTGCCATCATTATACCTGTTATTACTGCATGCCTGTCACTTTAGGTTTGGGGATGATGAGTAGTGCCTGTTATTCAGTTCAGCCTTGATCCAGCTAGTAATTTCGTCCTGTTACGGTTCCTAGCTACGGTTAGGGTAATTCTGTCCTGATATCGGTTCCCGTGCTACAGCCGGGGTAATTCCGTCCTGTTTACGGTACCTTCGCCCCTTTGGGCTTAGGTTAATGCCTGTACTAGATACTGTTCTGGGGAATCGTATCCTGGAGATCGGTTGGGGGTAGTATATCATGCCATGCATTTCATGCATTGTTATTCTGATATCATTATATATTGTTTTAACTGTGATATTTATGCACTGCTGGAACACACTGGGCTCCATAGCTCATACTTGTTTTCCTCCCCCTTTCAGATATCCGTAGATAGGCAACCCGGACTTGGCACTCGGAGGATCTACACCTCCCAGATTATCTTTTGATGTAACGCTTATATTCTCCGTGTTTTTAGTTATGGTGACATGTGCCTTTATTTTGCAATTGATATGCCTATATTTTGTTACTGATTGGTTTTAACTTATCCTGTTTTATTAACGTGTCATGGGATGTTTCATGAACAACGTTTTAAGCATACTTTACTTTGAGATTGACGAGCTTTTATGATCACTTGGATTTATAGTCGAAACTATGAATGTGATAGAATTGTCATCTTTACAGGATATCTTGATTTTGGTTAGACTTGTATCTATTTTATGTTCGTTGAAAAAAAAATGTAACCACTTTAGGTCGGACTTTCCGCATAGGCCGGTCTAGGGGGTTACAGATCTCATCTTTTAAAAAAATTAATTATTTTGTTTAAAAAATAGGGTAAACTACACGGACAATCATCATATTATGGGGTTGGTATCGATTTGATCACAATGCTTTAAAAAGAATCAAATACACCGCTAAACTATTAATTTGGTATTAAAATAGCCATCTGCCGTTAAAGGAGTAACGAACTGCTGACGTGACAGTTAAATATAAAATAGAATAATTATGCATTTAGTCTTGTTATTCATACATTTTTATAATTTAGTCATAATTTTATTATAATAAAATAATATAGTTGTCACCACCACCTGATCAAAAGAGAAAAGAAATAATCATAAACATGTTTCTAAAAGGGTTTGAACCTGAGTAAGAGAGTATAGAAATCAAATGACTTAACTGTTGAGCTAAGCATATTTGACTAATGTGAAACAATATTATTTATATATATATTTATTTCTAATATTTATTCTTTTATATTTAATTGTTTTTAATTTAATTAAAAATAATAATTAAATTAATTAAAAGATTCAAATTAATAAACATTTATTTATAAACTCTAAACCCAAAATCCTAAATCTTTAAATCTTAAATCCTAAAAATATTCGAATAAAATATTTAGCTTTTAAATATCTGAATAAAATTATTTTAATATTTACATAAAAATATTTATAGAATAAATATTCAAATAAAATAATAAATATTTTAATATTTTGATTTAAAAATTTTCGAATAAAATATTTAATTTTAAATATTCAAATAAAAAATTCTATATTCAAATAAAAATATCCAATAATAAATATAAGAATAAAAATATTTGTATAATAAATATTTGAATAAAAATTGATATATTCAAATAAAAATATTCGAATATTTATGATTTTTGAATATTTATTATACGAATATTTTTTATTTTTATTCAAATATTTATGATTTTTATTCGAATATTTATTATACAAATATTTTTATTCGTATATTTATTATTCGAATATTTTTATTTGAATATACGGACTTTTTTTGAATATTTCAAATTCAAATATTTTATTCGAAAATTTAAAAATCAAAAAATTAAAATATTTATTATTTTATTCGAATATTCATTCTATGAATATTTTTTATTTGAATATCCAAATAATTTTATTCGGATATTTAAAAGCTAAATATTTTATTTAAATATTTTAGGGTTTAAGTTTTAAGGACTTAAGATTTAGGATTTTGTGTTTAGAGTTTATAAATAAATTTTTATTAATTTGAATCTTTTAATTTATTATATAGTAATTTAATTATTATTTTTAATTAAATTAAAAATAATAAAATATAAAGGAATAATTATTAGAAATAATAAATATATATAAATAATAGTGTTTCAAATTAGTAAAATGTGTTAAGTTCAATGGTTAAGCCATTTGAATTTCATTTTTTTTACATGGGTTCAAACCTTTTTAGAAGCATGTTTGGTACTATTTTTTTCCTTTGATCAAGTGGTGACACGTGTCACCATCTAATTAAATAATGATATTATTTTATTATAATAAAATTATGACTAAATTATAAAAATTATGAATAACATGGACTATATGTATAATTATTTCATTTTATATTTAACTGCCACGTCAGTAGTCCGTTACTCCTTTAATGGCAAATGACTATTTTAATATTAAATTAATAGTTTATCGATGTATTTGATTCTTTTTAGAACATTGTGGTCAGATCGATACTAACCCCATAATATGATGATTATCTGTGTACCCTAAAAAATATTCGATTAAGTCAAGTCATCGATTAAATTGAATAAATTATTTACTTCTGAGTTCCTCCGAGTTAGTTATGGATCTACAGGTAGTGGGATTCGTGGGTCAAAACTGAAATGCTGTAGCTGGATCACTATTTAAACGTGTTAGCACAAGACCGAAAGCAAGCATATACAATCATTATTTCACAAGCTCAATCATATATACATGGTGAGAAATCATTTATTTCTTTTTCATATTTCCTTCTATATTTTTATTTTAATTTAAAAGTTTAAGATTTGATGTTTAGGGTTTAAGGTTGAGGTTATAATTAGGGTTTAGAGATTAAGAATAGGGTTTATTTTTAGAGCGTAGAGTTTAAGGTTTAAGATAAAAATAAGAGTTAGGCTTGAAAATCCAATTTTTTAAAAAAATTTCAAAAGTGGCATAGAAGGATGCACTATAAAGAGACAAATATTTTTACTTATAAATGGGTGAAAATCATCTACATCTTTTTTATACATTCATTTCAAATTAAAAGGTTTAGAGTTTAAAATTTAAGGTTAAGGTTGTAGTTATGATTTAGGGAATTAGAGGTAGAGTATATTTTTTAAGGTTTAGGGTTTAAGATATAAAAAATAATGGTTAAAGTTAAAAATTCAACTTTTTAGAAATTTTTCAAAGAATGTATAAAAAAAGATACGTTATAAAGAGGTAGATAACTTTTACCTATACATACACAAATGATTACTTTACCATCTATATACTTCATAACTCAGATTTATAATTTATTTTTTCTCTTTTATACCGAACTTTACTTTAAAGTACAACTAACGTTAAGAGATCTACTAATTCATTTAATGATAAAAATATTTATATTATATTATTTTATTTTATATTTGTTTAAATTTTAATATTTTTAGGTTTGAATTAAGCATCAATGCTTGCAAATTTTAATAATATTTTAGGTTAATGTAAGTGTTGAAATTTTGTTTACGAAAATATCAATACTTGTTGTAAGATTATTAGTTTAAAATATTATAAAAATATATAATTTAAATTAATAAATAATATTTTATATTTTATATTTTTTAATATTTCGATCGATGTTATACGGTAAAAAGTAACCATATAAAGAAGTAATTGATATTTGTAGATTATCTTGAAATTAGAATCCTTGCTCTTTCTGTACATCCATGCCTAATTGTCCGTGTTGTTGTGATTCATATTTTTTAGTGTCCTGATGTTTAGGGCCGAGCAAAATTTAACTCGACTTAAAAAATTGAATAATTCATTTTGATTTGAGGTGAAAATACTCGAATTGTTTTGTCTCGACTTGAAATTTTATAAACTCGACTTGAAAAAATTTCAAATAAAGTTTAAGTTCTAAAATAGAAATTTAAATAACTCGAATAACTCAAAATTTTTAGTAATTAAAGGATTTATTTTTAAGTTCGAGATGAGTCTCTCAATTTTTTATGATATATATATATATATATAAATTGATATATTAAAATATGAAAAAATATTGTCACATATGAAGAGAGATATAAATATATATCTTGTATGATTAGACAAAGTCATTTAAATTAAAATTAAATAATACTATAACATGATAAATAATTAAAATTAAATTTTTATAAGAACTCGAAAACTCGACTAGAATTTTTTAAACTCAACTTGAATCGAATCGAAAAAATTTTAAATAAAATTTAAATGATAAAATATGATTCGTAAACTCGAATAACTCAAAATTTTTTAATTCGACTCTACTATCAAATACTCACCCATGTTAATGTTCATCTCTGTGAACAAACATTAGTTTTGTGGAACACCTAAAAATCCATTAATTTACCTCTTCTTATTTTGGCCCAAATCGCGAGGAAACATTATTCATCTCTCTTTGTTGTTGATACCGTTTACGTTGAACACCGATAAATATTATTAAATATTATTTATTATAATATGTATTTTTATGTTATTTGTTAATAGTTTTACCTATCATCGTTGATTTTGGTAATGTTTATATCTTTTTATTTCGAGTCTTTGGATTAGGTTCTTATCTTTTTCTTGTTTGGTCCTCTATGATCTAATTACAGTTAATTTTATTTACTAGATATATGTTTGTTTTTAAGTGTTTTGTTTACTGGATGTAAACTTTCATTGTAATTTTAGATATATTCTCGTTTAATAAAATTAGTGGATCTCTATTCAATTTTTTTGGACTTAACATACTATTAATTACAATTAATAATTATATTTTAGTTTATCACTTTTTTATTAATTATATGTTAAATCTTTGAGATTTTTTAATCTTTATTAATTAATTTAATAATATCTAGAAGTGTTTAACATTAATGACATAATGAAAAAAAAGATAAAATTCACCTTATAAAAAATGAATTAAAAAATTCTCTACTTGATGAAAAAGTTTCATTTAATAATTTATTCATTAAAAGAGAGTAAATTTTGATTTTAAATTATTTGATTTTCTGAGTTTAAGTTGAATTATTTTTTTAATTTAAATAAAATAATAAATTAATATAAATATACTTTAGGTCCCTGCTAATATAAAAAAAAAACTTAGATGAAATAATATCGGTCGAGTTCAAGTTCAAGCTTTCAATACCATGTCGAACCTAGTTTCTTATTTGTAATATACCTAAAAGTCACGAATTCAAGCACTTGTAATACAACACAATAATTAAGTGATCAATATCTAACAATTAAGAGTATACTTTAAAATAGATACTACAGTAAATACTGTAGCTAATTAAAAAATAATAATGTAAAGGTATGTCTGATTTTAGAAAAATATTTTCTATTAAAATTATATAGACAGATTATATTTTTAACGCTTACATTATATTTTTGTATATTATATAGATTTATTTTTATATAATGAAGATCATATAATATATAAGAAAATAAAAATATAAGGGTTCGTGGGGTTTTAAAAAATAAAGTTTATTTTTATTTTCTTAAAATATAAAATACAATAAAAATTGTATTTGTTTGTAAAATTAAAAAAAGTAAATAAAAATTTTAAAAAACATAAAAAATATTTTTATTGTTTTCATTGAAAATATTTTAGTAAAATAAAAATATATAAAAATAATATTTTTTATTTTAATAGATTGAACCTTTCTTATATCACCTTTTAGTATCATATCATTATTCAATTTATTGACAAACCAATTTATTGAAACATTGTAAAGATTCATTCTGAGAGTTATCATTATAAATATCGAAAAAATCAAAAGATATTCGATAATTCAAAAAATAATTTAAAGTTTCAAAAAATATTGAACTTAATTTTTTATAATAATTTAAATTATATAAAATTTTCCAAAATTATGAAATCGAGACATTAAATAAATACATTATCAAATCAAATGTATCGTAAAAAATCTTATTTTATTTATTTTATTTTTTTTTAATTTGTGGTCTTAAATTTATGTATTCTACCTTGAAACTTAATATATTGTCATAAAGATTTTAATCAAATTTTGTAAGAAAGAAAATTCAAGAAACGGTTCTAGCGAAGAAGATAGCGATGTTTTCTTAAGAGATATAAGTTAGATGCATGAGTGTTATTAAAACGTTTATACTATAATTAATCATGTATAAATTAATTTTGTGTGTTTGTGTGGGTGTTAATTTTTTTTATACGTAATTGACTTTCAAATTTCAATCTTAAAATCTTGTATTTTTGTGATATTCGTTATACCATAATGACTAATAACGAATCTAAATCTATTTAAATAAAAACTCTAATTTTTAAAATTAATCATTCAAACTATTTTTATACTTTATAATAAACTAATATCTTTTTAATCCAAAATTTTATATCGTACAAAATTGAATTTTATATATAATTATTTTTTAAAAAATGATGAAAACTAAAATAATGTCACATATATGATAAAATTCTGAAATGAATAATTTATATATTTTATAAATTATTTGATTTATATTTATTTAACTAATATTCATATATATTTTATAAATATATTTATTTAACTAATATTTATAGGAAGCTATAGAATGCTACCAATGAGACTTAATAAGAAAACACAAAATTCAAATAGGCATCCACAACGTGCCTAATCCTTTGTATGTGTGAGTAAAACATGATTTAACTCAATGTGCCTACCCAAAATTAAGATTTTTAATTTGATGTAAAGTCAAGTTATGAAGGTCATGTTTGTCTATTAGCGAATGATTATCCTTTAAGTAATAAAAAATTAAATATTAAACATGTAAATAATAAATATTTTTATTTTTTTTACCTAAAATGTGACATTCTTTTTTTATGTTTTAGGTTTTAGAAAATTATTATATATATAAAAATAATTATATATATTATAAATATTTAATTAAATTTCTTTATTTCGGAACCTTCTCTCTTGGGCCCTGTACGATCGCTCCTATTACGTTTGTCTAAAATTTTCACTGATCAGATATAAAATAATTGTAAATCAATTAACTTTAAAAAAATTTACTCGACTCTTTTGAATGAATCGTGTGCATGGTGGAGCATTAAATTTTCGCAACTAATACCGTTGATTACAATTGTTGTTGGCAATAAGTATGAAGTATAGAGAGGTTATAACAACCGTTCCTTTAACTACTAGGGTTAGAGGACTCGTGTTTATTTGTATAATATATTTATATTTTAAAAAATTTAAAAAATAAATAATATATATTATCGTATAACTGCATTAGAGTATTAAAAAATAATTATTAAGAAGGACGAAATTAAGAATTAAAAGATAACAAAATTGAGAATTAAATGTTATTATAAGAGTTATAGAAGAAATCAAAGAAGCAATAAGACAAACTATCAATATTAGATTAATATACCTGTTAATTTCATGTAAAATGAATGTACTTTTCGCTTATACATTTACTACTAAAACTAGATTACTTGGAGACAAAATTATCAATAGTAGAATTACTTGCTCACGATATCCTTTCGCATACTTGAGACATAGATTCCGACAAATTGATTTGAAGGTCGATAATTCAGATGTTGTTAGAATTTTACATAAAGAATCGAATGTCTTTATTGATAACCCTTTGGTGACTATTATATATAATATTTTTAATTATAATTGGAGAGTACGTATTATTATGTATATCCATTGTGATTATAATGTTGTTGTTGATCGACATGCTTCGTTGAGTCGTGGTTATCCCATTGAGTAATTATTCATGATTCCTCCCTAACAGTCTCATGGATGTTGTTAACACAAAAGCTATTGGTTTGGAGATAAACGTAGGTAGTATGAATGATACTGATAGTATGGGTGTTAATCATGAATTCATGATATCTAATCTTGTGTCCTTTTTGATTTATGTTGATTTTTTTTTATTTCATAAATATTTTTATGTGGTACTCTTTTCCTCTATCTAAGGTTAGGAAGTTTTTTTTAATGTGGTCAATGATAGTATTTTTTTTTAAAAAATTATTTTATGACATAAGCAATCATATTTAACTCGTTGATAAGTAGCTTTTTTTTTTCTTCTTCACATTTTCCTAAGTCACGAGTTTTATACTTGACAAAAATACCTCTTCTTTTTTATTATTTTTTTTCTTTTTCTTCTCTTTAAATAAAATTATAATTAATTTTTTAAAATAATATAGTAAATCATATAATTTAAAATGTTTATAATGGTCAAATTAAAAAAAAAAACTCATAAAATTGAGAAAGTAGACCACAAAAGTTGGCCGTGAGCCACATCTCTATCGTCCCCATTTGATTGGATAAAAATCTTTTGTCTCTTTATTATGCTTTCATCTATATTTTTTGTTTAAAATTTAAAAAAAATAAATTTTCAACCCTAACCTTTATTTTTTATATCATAAACTTCAATTCCTTAAACCCTAATCACAACCCCTAACCTTAAATCCCAAACCCTAAACCTTTAATTTAAAACGAAAACACAAATAAATACATGAAAAAAATAGACAATTTACCTACCATTTAACTTCGCCCCTCGTTGTTAGAGACAATAATATTGAAACTAAGATTTAAAAAGAATTTTAATTTCCGTTACAATTCCCGGGCTGAGAAAACTTCCGTTCTATTTCCAAGCCCAAAATGACAGTCAGGCTCGAAGCATAACAATTTTACACTTGCTCGAAAGGTTCTAGTTGTAAGAAAAGTTATTCTAGATGTTCTTGTATTATTTCTATTTTTTAGGAATTCTTGTATTATATCTAAACTTAAAATTTGTTGACTTTTTTTTTTTTTTTTTATAAAATTGTCTTTGTATTATTTTATTTGAAAATTTGGTCTCTTCAATTGTACTCCTAATTATTAACTTGATATCTAAAACAATAAAGTAAAATAATTTTTAGTTTGATATGTTTACATTTTTATCAATTTTACTCTTATCCTTTAAAAATAAATAAAAAATCATTAATTAAACAATAAAGCACCAAGAAAATAACTTTTTATAATAGCGAATTTAATAATTAACCGTAAAACTGAAAAAAATGAGAAAAGGTCCAGATTAAAAAAGAAATAGTACAATGACTCAATATTGCAAAAATAAAAATTTAGAGGTTAAATTTTAAATTTTGAATAGTGTGGAGGAGATCTTTGTTGTTAATGCTTAGAATTAAAGATTTTTAATGTTGTTTAGTTTTGGATTAAATAGCATTTTAAAGTTGTTAAATGGAAAGATATTTTTGCATTCACGATTTAGCTTATAAACATGGTAAAAATCACGTACTTCTTTATTATGTATGCTATTGAAAATTTTTAAAAAATTAAATTTTAAAGACATAAAGATAATTTTAACCCCTAACGTTTATAGTTTTTGTTGTTTTGGCCCTTATTCTTTCTTTTGGATAAATTTAGCCTTTAACCTATATTTTTTTGACAAATAACTTATTTTTTAACTAGCTTGATGACTGGACTGTTAAAAATTTAACGATGATATATATATGGAATATAATTTTAAATGACATGGAATGTAACGTATCAAATACATATATATATATAGAATATAATTTTATTCTAATATAAAATATAAAACAATTAAAATTCAAATAAAATATTAAAAATTAATTAATTCTAAAATAAAAGATTATTAAACATTCTTAACCCTAACTACTATAAAATCAAAATCTTATTCGAATTGTGTTTATATTTTTTATTATATTTTTAATAATCTTTTATTTTAAAATTAATTAATTTTTAATATTTTATTTGAATTTTTATTGTTTTATATTTTATATTAGAATAAAATTATATTCTATATATATGTGTATTTGATAGGTTACATTCCATGTCATTTAAAATTATATTCCATATATATATCATCGTTAAATTTTTAACGGTTCAGTCATCAAGCTGTTAAAAAATAAGCTATTTGTCAAAAATATATAGATTAAGGGCTAAATTTATCCAAAAAAAGAATAAGAGCCAAAACGACAAAAACTATAAACGTTAAGGGCTAAAATTATCTTTATGCCAATTTTAAACTCAAACCCTTATTTTTTATATCATAAACCCTAAACTTTATACTTTAAAAATATACCCTATCACTAATTCCCAAACCATAACCACAACCCATAACATTAAACCCTAAACTCCACACCCTAAATCTTCTAATTTGAAACGGAGACACAAATAACGGTATGAGAAAGATGTAGACAATTTATTCCCTATAAACGGTGGACGAGTCTTCTCATTTGATATAATTCAAGAAAATATTTGTTTGGAAATGCTATCATTCTTATTAGTTTTTTATGACTTTTTGAGTTCTAATACTGAGTTTTAAGAAAATAGTAGTATATTAAAGTCCACTTCATTTATTCAAAATATTTTCTTTATTTGTGTTTGTTAGAATAAGTAATTACTCCAAGAATAGAATAATAAAATAAAAACTATTATTTACATAAACAGAATAAAATAAAATCATATAAAATATTTTAAATCAAACCGATTTTGAAAACGCAGCTTGCATGAACGCAATTTTCTTTTCACAAATTTCCGGCCACTCCTATGATGCTTTAATTCGTTGGTCGTCTGTCTCCCAAGATATAATAAATCAACAATAAGATCTTTGACAAAAGCATAATCTGCAAAGATCTCGAATTTTTACTCTTGTCTTCACCAATCATCGAAATAAAAAACGAGATAAATAAAAATGATTTTTTAGTATATTGAAAACTGAGAATTTCATTCACATTTATAGAAAAAAATTCGGCCAAAACAAGTGAGAACTATAATCCGAATTAAATTCGAATATTATCATGAATAGTTAGTTTTATCTATTTAATATTTGTATTTAAAAAAAAATTAAATTCTCCTTGAATTCGTATTTAAGTAAAATGCAAATTCTTCTTGAATATTAAAAAAAGATAAGCAATTTAAGAAAAATTTAATCACACGGGTAAAATATCCGCAAGTTCACAAACAACTCGACCGGTCTGGACATTCACGTCGCCCACGTCGTGCGGGTGTGCCCCAATCTGAATGGATTAGATTCACACCGCCCTTACGTGCGAGGAACAGAGTCATCTCATCAAGTCATTCAGTGACAAGTATTAAAATCAAGAAATAGTAGTTTCAACCCTGTAACTGAATGCAATGAGTATATAATGAGAATTAAGACCGTAAATTCTTGTTTTGTTACTGTTAGAAAAAATGGCTAATCCAAGAATAAATAATAATAAAATACAATATTATTATTTAAATGAATGGAAGAAAATAAGAACAATAAGACGATTTTTGATAGAAGCACAATCTAAAAAGATCTCGAACTTTTACTCTTGTCTTCGCCAATCATAGGAATAAAAAAACGGGAGAAATAAAAATGATTTTTTTGTATATTAAAAACTGAGAATTTCATTCATATTTATAGGAAAAATTCAGTCAAAACAAGTGAAAGTTCTAATCCGAATTAAATTCGAGTTTACAGTGAATATTCAACTTTATTTATTTAACATTCGTATTTAAGAAAAGTAAAATCCTCCTTTTAATTCGTATTTGAGTAAAACTCAATTTCTTCTTTTATGAATGATCGGGACATTCAGGTCGTCCATGTCATATAGGTGCACCTCAACCTAAATACGATTGGATTTGCACCCCCTACTTTCTTATATTGAGCATCAATTTCTCATTTATCGCTCAACCATTTTGAGGATATGTAGAGCCGGCCCTAGGCCTGGGCAATAAGGGCGACGACCTAGGGCCCTAGGGTAGTTAGACTTAACGATTATTAAAATAAAATATTAATAATTATTAAAATATTAAAATATTTTTTTACTGTTAGAAATTAGATTCTTGGAAAGGCAGCTGGGCAATAAAAACAACTGAAAGCATTTAATGTATGATAAATAGATTCTTGGAACTTAAAATTAGACTGCTTTTTACTTTTAATTTTTTTCTTGAAAACATAACTTGCCGTAAAAAAGTTAAAAGATCACTTATTTTTATTTTTTTAATTTTTATTATATTTTATTATTAAATAAATTTTAAAAACTATTATTTATAGATTTATTATTAATTATAAAATTATTAGTATCTAATTAGCTAGGTGTTAGTGTATTATAGGGTCATAATTAATATTAAATAATATTTTTAAATTAAGAATAAAAAATTATATACATCTATAAATAATATTTTCATTTGTTTTATTCTTCACATCTCATCTTTTTATCACCTCACCTCTTTCTTATATTATTTTCTCCCGACTTATTTTAAAATTTTTATTTATAATTTTTGATTCGATATTTCAAGAAGACAAAGATCCATTTATTCAAAAATTTCATCGTTTATGAGATATATTGTTGATAGCCTATAATCAAGTTTGAGGCAAAGCTTCAACAACAAAACTCAGGTACTATCACTCTATACCTTTTTTTATAGTTTTTATTGAATAATATTTACGCGAAAATATGCTTCCGGTAGTGAAAAAAGAAAAAAGAAAACAAACACAAGAATTAGTAGAATCACAAAAAAGAGCTTTAGATAATTTTTTTTCGAAACGAATAAAAGAACCTTTAGACGATGGTGATGCGTTAGAAATAAATAAGGATAATATTGAACATTCTAATGAAAATTTAAATGATAAAAAATTGAGTAATGATAATTGCTTTAATGACAATAATACTAATTTGATTAATAATGATAATATTAATTTGAATAACGAGCTTAATAATGTACTTGATGAATTAAATGTTGATGTCGATGAACATATAATTTCACCTTTCGATTTCTATGATCCTAGAAATTAGGGTGTTCTTAATACTAAAACTAGAGACATTTTGATTGAAAAAGGACCCAATAGAGAATTGAATCTCACATTCCCTAAGGATATTCTTTCCAGGCATTGTAAAATGTCTTGCCAAAAATAATTTAGCTTTTCGTGGATGTAGTGATAAACTTTATGAGGATATTAATGAAATTGTTTTAGGTTTAATTGAAATGATAGCCGAATTCTATTTAATAATGCAAGATCATATTAGACGAATCTAGAACCAAGAAATTCACTATCACTATCTTGGGCATACAATCCAAAATGAGTTAATTTCTCTTTTGTCTCATGGTGTTAGAACTTTCATAATAAAAATCATTAAAGAGGCAAAATATTTTTTGATTATTTTGATTGTACCCCAGATGTGAGTCATCAAGAGCAAATGAGTTTGATATTTTAATGTGTTATTGTGATAAGTAATGAAATAAAAATAGATGAGTTTTTTTAGAGTTCTTAAATGTAAATGATACTTCTGAATTAGGCCTTTTTAATGAATTATTAGGTGTATGTAAGTCACTTGATTTAGATATTAATGATATTAGAGGTCAAGGTTATGATAATGGTTCAAATATGAAAGAAAAACACCAAGAAGTTCAAAAGAGATTACTTGAAATAAATCCAAGGGCACTATATATGCCTTGTGTTTGTCATAGTCTTAATCTCACTATATCGGATATGGCACATTCTTGTGGGAAAACTATTTCTTCTTTTGGAATTGTGCAGCACATATATACTTTATTCGCAAGTTCTATAAAAAATAGAAGATTTTAGTTGATAATATTAAAGGTTTTACAGTAAAATCTTTGTGTAATACTCGATCAGAAAGTCGAATTAGAAGTGTTAAAGCTATTAGATTTCAAGCACCTCAAATAAAATTAGCTTTATTGATATTGTATAATTCTAGTGGTGAAGATGTCAAAACAAGAAGTGAAGCGGAAAGTTTAGCTAATTCTCTTACAAGTTTTGAATTCTTACTTAGCTTGGTGATTTAGTATGAGATTTTATTTATTGTTAATAAGGTGAGTAAGAAATTACAATCTAAATCTGTTTGCATTAGAAGTATAATTAGTGAAGTAAAAAGTATAATGTTATTCTTTGAAAAATATAGAAGTGAAGGGTGTGGGATATGTTGTAATGCTTGAATCCCACATTGGAAGCAAACACCCTTGGCAAAGGGTATTTATTAAGTCTTTACCCCACTCCCTTGTTGAGTGATAGAGAACAAGGGAGCCCCTCGCGCATCGTCGCCGCCGTCGTCCGTCCGTCCGGCTCGGGTCGGATTCGTGGTCGTGGTAACACGTGTTTTCGACACGTCCGCACGCGTTCTATCTTTTTAGAGAAAATTCGTAAGAATTTCTCTCTTAGTTTTTTGTAGAGAATGCGAAAGGTTTATTTCTGTCTGTCACACTGCTTTTATAGGCTGTGCGGGAGCTGTTCTGTTTGATTTAAAGTCGGTTAACAGAACGGATTTAATAAACAGATAATTCAGAGTTTAAATTGAATTATATCTGTTATTAATAGTAAATTTCAAATTTAAATGATTTAAATTTGAAAACAGGATGAGATAAAATCGGCGTGCTAGGACGATTTTACCCTTACGTCCAGCCTATAAATATGCTTCATATTTCTCAGTTTCAATCATCCCATTCAGTTTCGACTGTCTAAGCATTGAGAGATTTGAGAGCTTCTTCCTGACGAGCCTGACGAGCGTTTCCTTCTTAGTCCACTCCAGAACCTTGGGTGTACATCGTTTTGGAGGACCGTGCTAACCTTCGGGGGACAACCGCCTAACGTAGCGATTACACACATCGGGGCGATTTGTTTCTAAGGCAGTGGCCTCCATACCACGACACGGTCATATTTTTTCCGGTTTATTATTTTCCCAGTCAGTGCTAACGCCCTGTTTTGCAGAAATTATTTTCCAACAAAGGGTTTGAGTCTTGCTTGGATATTGTCAAAAGTCCTACTTTGGATATGGATATAGAACCAATACTACCAATAAAACTTTATATTTCTAGAAAAAAAAACAATTTGATGAGAATATGATGGAGAAGAAGTACAATCACCCGAGGAATCTTTTAGAGTTAATTATTTTTTTGTTGTTGTTGATTTGGCTATAGTTTCTTTAAAAAATGGATTTGAACAATTAGAGTTATTTGATAATATTTTTGGATTTTTATTTGATTCTAAAATATTAAAATATTTAGATAATGATAAATTAAAAAAAATCTTGCATAGACTTTAAGATTGTATTTTCTCATAATAGTTTGTCTGATATTGATGCATATGATTTTTTTCAGAATTAAAAGTATTGCAAGTGACTTTGCCAAATGAGTTGATTTGACATTAGAAATTCTCAAGTTTGTCAAAGTTGTGGATTGTTATCCAAATACTTCAATAGCTTATCGAATCCTCTTAACTATTCTAGTGATAGTTGCATTCGCTGAAAGAAGTTTTTCCAAGTTAAAATTGTTGAAAACTTATTTGAGATCATCAATGTCACAAGAAAGGTTGAATGATCTAGCCATTTTGTGTATTGAAAAAGATATGTTAGATTGCATTGATGTAGATACTATTATTAGTGATTTTGCATCTAAAAATGCTCGTAGAAGTTGTTTTGTGTAATTTGTTTGGTATTTAATAAAATTTATTAATATTTTTCATTTGATAATTATTGAGTGTAATAAAAAATAATTTATAAATAAATTTAAATTATTTTTTATTCTTTAAGTTTAATTTTTTAATACTTATTATTAGGGGCCCTTTTTTTAAATTTGCCCCTGGACCATCAAAATCTCAAAAACGACTCTGAGGATATGAGACACCGTTATAAAGATCTCATGGATCTGAAAAAGAACCAATAATTTTTTATTCGAATCTCTATCTTTACTATTCGAAAATATTCGTCAAAGTTGTTCCTCATTGTTTTTTCCAACGGTGTCCAACCAAAAACCAATCGCTTTGCAGCAATGTGATCTCACTCCACCTTACTTTCCATGATTTGTTGATGCCAAAAAATCCATCTAATTTATACCCTACAGAGTGACCCTGATAGGCTATAAAAACCCTATACCATCTTTCTCGCTTTCACCATACAACATTTCCTCCAAGTTGAACGTACATGGTACAAACTTAACCCTACTTTTACTTCTCCTTTAGTATCTTAGATTTGTTTCTTTTGAGAAATATACTCTGATCGGAACTCATGTTTTTCATTTCAGGACTTCGAGTTTTTGCGATGACGAAGAACTTTACAACCATCTTTTTTGCCCTACTGCTGTTATTGGCAACCCTGAAAGCCGACGGAAAACGAATAACACTTGTGGAACATCGGATGGGCCGAAATGCCGTCGTTGCAACAGAAGATAAAAAGTACGTATCTGCAAACGAGGGTGCAACAGCTAGTCGAAGAATAACCAACGAGGATGATTCTGGCGTAGCTCTTCTCACTTCCCAGCATAGAGTTATGAGCGATTCACGTCACCATTTCTATGACCGCATCCCTTGAAACTCCTCAGCTTGCTAGTTGTTAATCACTCTATACCGCTTGGTCTGAGCAAGGTTTCCAAAAATATGGTGTGTTAAAATAACCCAAAAACATCTATGCATATGCATATATGCACGTTAAGTTTTCGTCAGTTAAAATAAGTGTGTTCGGTCGGTTATACCCGTCCGTGAAAATCTAGGTTTGTAGACTTGCAGTGTATTTCTATATAGTTTGCATGTAATAAAGCACCAAACTTAACTAAATTATTGGATATTATATATATATATATATATTTGACAAACCTTTATGTTGCTCGAACAATAGAAACGGATGATGGAAACCCTAACCGGTTTTCTGAATTCTGTAAAAATTTTGGGGGAATTTTGAAAATTTTACAAAGCCGTACAATATCTGAACCCACAACTCAAAAAACTATTGAAAGGAGTTTTTTTTTTCAAAATAAGAGGTTTCATCTCAATCCGCTATTATACTCTTTTATTTACCGAACATCCAAATTAATAGATCTTAACTGATCAAACCTCTAAAAATACTTTAAACCACTAATTTTAGCTCAAAAAGCTAGTTTTCAAATAGGGTCGTTAAGTATTGTTTTTATAATCATCGATTTTTATTTATTGATTGGTTAATTCAAATTAAGTATTGTTGATGCTTATTGTGAGATCGACAATCACAATCCAATTTGTTTAATTCACATTTTTCATGGTCTAGATCTCTGACTTTAGTTTAAAAAAAAAATCTAACGACTCATCTCACTAATTCAACCGACAGTTGATAAAGATATTAGTTTATTTGTAAAGTTCTTGATTTAATTGAATCTAGGAATAAAGATAATTTTAACCCTTAACGTTTATAGTTTTTATCATTTTGGCCCTTATTATTTTTTTGGGATAAATTTAGCCCTTAACCTATATCTTTTTGACAAATAGCTTATTTTTAACTAGCTTAATGACTGGACCATTAAAAATTTAACGATGATATATATATGGAATATAATTTTAAATGACATGGAATGTAACCTATCAAATACATATATATATGGAATATAATTTTATTCTAATATAAAATATAAAACAATTAAAATTTAAATAAAATATTAAAAATTAATTAATTTTAAAATAAAAGATTATTAAACATTCTTAACTCTAACTACGATAAAATCAAGATCTTATTCGAATTGTGTTTATATTTTTATTTTAAAATAAAAAATATAATAAAAAATATAAACAAAATTCGAATAAGATTTTGATTTTATCGTAGTTAGGGTTAAGAATGTTTAATAATCTTTTATTTTAAAATTAATTAATTTTTAATATTATTTGACTTTTAATTGTTTTATATTTTATATTAGAATAAAATTATATTTCATATATATATATATGTATTTGATAGGTTACATTTCATGTCTTTTAAAATTATATTCTATATATATATATATCATCGTTAAATTTTTAATGGTCTAGTCATCAAGCTAGTTAAAAAATAAGCTATTTATCAAAAAGATATAGGCTAAGAGCTAAATTTATCCCAAAAAAAGAATAAGGGCCAAAACAACAAAAACTATAAATGTTAGGGGTTAAAATTATCTTTATGCCTTGAATCTAACATCTCATATCATTTAACAACCGTAATACTTATGATCCATTTAGAGGATCAAATTAATTATAGAAACATGAATTTAATTAGTTGATTTATTAGTGAACATAAAGAAATTTATCTAGACAAGTAAATAAATTGTTCTTAAGGGTTAAAGGTTTGCATTTTGATGTTCTGAATAGAAAAAAAATGAATCGAGGGAGTTATTCTCATATTAAGCCTCTGTAAAATTTGATTCAAATTAGTTCAACCTTTGAGTAGGAAATAAAATAATTTGACCTTTAAACAACTATACTTAATCGGTTGCAAATCGTTTACCTCTTTCCCATGTCTTCATTTGTGTCTCCATTTTAAATTAAAGGGTTTAGGGGATAGAGTTTAGGGTTTAGGATTTAAGATTAGGGTTGTGGTTAGGGTTTAGAGATTTAGGGTTAAGGTATATTTTTTAGGGCATATGATTTAGGATTTAGGATATAGAAAATATAGGTAAGAGTTTTAAATTTAATTTTTAGAAAATTTTTAAAGGATGCATAAGAAATAAATAAATATTTTTTTAATGAGTCAGCTGCTGAAACTTATACTTTTAGAACCATAAATAAAAAAACTATCTCTTCAGTTGATTCAGATGATCAAACATGAACGGATTCTCATAAATAAAAACTAAAAAAATTGATTCTTATATAATAAAAGTATACGTAATTATTTTAAATAATTAATTTAGTATTTTATTAATAAATTATAAAAATATGATCGCAATTTATTAAATATATTATTTTTATTGTTTTATTAATAAAATATCTTAAATCAAACTAAATAAAAAATCTATTGACTTATAAGATTATGGCTTGAAAAATTATTAAAATTGTGAAAGTAAAAAATAGAATCTTGAACATGTGTTCGTGTTGCTACCTCTTTAAGACAATATTAGTTACGATTGTTACAAACACAGAAACTATATAACTAATTCAACAATCAAGATAACTCTATCTAAAACTAAATAAAATGTTCATTACATGATTTATGTAAGACAAATCTCACACTTTTGTAAAAACAACTTGGTTTTATCGGAGAAAATTTGGTTGTATGTAATAATTCTCCTAAAATCAAATCAATTAGCACGATGTTGAGCACTACCTCAAAAATTGTTCCCAAAAAATTGCTTTGGGCAAAAAATGATGAAGCACATATGCTTGTGGCTTTGAAATTACGAGTTTCGCGCAAAATGTCTCCTCTTTATATTTATAAGAGTAAAATTTTCTATTTCTTTATTATATCTTATTTCATGTTTCCTACTTAAAAATCTTAGAAAATTAAATTTTAAACCCTAACCCTTATTTTCTAAATTATAAACCCTGTACCCTATACCCTAAAAAATACACCGTACCCCTCCTAACCAAAACCCCTCGCCTTAAACCCTAAACTCTAAACTCTAAAACCACTAATTTAAAGTGGAGACACCAATGGAGGCATGATTAGGAGGTAGATGATTTGTACCCATAACTATTGGGGTAAAAAATCCGTCTCTTCATCATGAGAAATTATTACATGGACCCATTCCACAGCTTAGGATATGATCCAACCAATTAAATTAAGACACATAATATATTTTTTCTATATCATATTTACACGTTAGCATCATCCAAATCATCCACTTTAATGCCATTGATTTAAAAAAGGAGAAATATTACTAAATTTTTTTTATGTTGTCTTCCTCGTTATTGTTTATTTTTTAATTAATTTTTTCTAACCCCTAACCCTAGCCCCTAACCCTAAATACCAACCCTAAACCCTAACTCTAAACACCAACCCTAAACTCTAATCCAAACCCTAAATCCTAAACACTAACCCTAACCCTAACCTTAAACCCTAAACCTAAATAATAACCCTAACCCCAACCATAACCTTAAACCCCTAATCGCGAACCATAAACCCTAAACTCTGAACCCTAAACCCCAAATCTATAAAAAAATTAATTAGAAAAATTTTAAAGAACAAAGAGAAATATGACACATGAAATCTTTGATAATATTTTTTTTTCATTCTTTAAATAAAAGACATTAAATTGAATGATTTGGACAATACTTATGTGTAAATATGATATGGAAAAATATATTATGATTCTTAATTTAATTGGTTGGGACCATATCCTAGGTGGTGGAACGAGTTCATGTAATAATTTCTTCTTTATCATGCCTCTATCAATGTCTCCTGTTGAAAATTACTAAAAAATTAAATTTTAAACCTTAACCCTTATTTTTTATATCCTTAATCCTAAACCCTACACCCTAACCCTAATTTCCTAAACCCTAACCATAATACCTAACCTTGAATTTTAAACCCTCTATTTTAAAGCAAAAACACGAATAAAAACATGAAAAAAAGATAGAAAATTTGCGACCTAACTACTAAACCGGTTCAATTCTGTTTAATTTCTCAAGATTTTTTCTTTTAAAGTCAAACATAGCTTTATATACCTATAAATGATAAACTTGAAATCCCCATTTAAAATCAAGTGGGAATTACGTCTGATTTGAGTGCATGCATCACATTATAATCGAACAAGTCTGGTATGTCTCTCATGTTGGATTAAAATTCAATAATAATGAGCACACATGTATAATGTATATTGTTATTATAAAATTTAACACATAATTAAGTGATCAATTATGTTACATGTGTTATAAGTATAAATTATCATGGAATTAGAAGTGTAGATACCATAAGGTGTATTTATAATTTGATAAGGGGCAAAATTATAAATACTTACTAATTGATTATTAAATCAACTACTAGTTGATTATTAAATCAACTATATAAAGGGGTTATGGTCTTCAAGAATTAGGTCAACTTGCATATCTCTTTTCCCCATCTGAGAGTTGTGCCGCAAGAAAAAACCTAACTTCTTGGAAGATCAAACCCTCTGGAAAATCTCCATCAATGGATTCAGTTACGCTTCCGCATTAAGTTTATTTATTTTATTATTCTTGATGGTTTAACATATATAGATCTTGGATTTATATTCGTATCGAATATAATTTTTATTCTAACAAGTAGCATCAGTGCTAGGATTATGTCGAATCATTGAGATTTAACGATTATTTTTTTTTTTACGTCCATTGGGTTTTAGATTTCCAAGGATTGGATTTATATTTTTCTTCCAGTGATTTCAAATTCATGAATTTGACCGAAATAAAGTGTTGCGATTGGTTTCCAAGGATTGATTCAATTTTTTGCTGTCATGAATTTTCAATCGATTTCAGATTGGTTTTTTCTTTTTTTTTTTTTCATTATAAATTAAAGCAATCATTAGGTTTATTATTTCTTCTTCTTCTTCTTATTATTTTTAACTATTATTATCATTATTTATTTGATATATATTGTTATTAATATTCAGAATATATATTTATTTTAAATATATATTTAATTCAGTTGGATCAAAATTTTATTTTTGATCATTAGATATTATATTAAACCTTTAGAAATAAATAAATTCATATTTTGACTATGTCTAATATTTTTGTGGGTTAATTGAAACATAATATTGCCAAAGTAACCTCTTATGCGTAGATTAATTTATTTAAAAATATCAAGATGTTTGTGTTTTTGTAATTCATGCGTTTATTAATTGGCCGAAAGGAAAATTAATATTTGGCAGAACTTCAAACAACACCTGTGGTAATAAATGTGTGACAATTATAAGGTAATTTTA
Source organism: Abelmoschus esculentus (assembly GCA_035048815.1). Taxonomy (NCBI): domain Eukaryota; kingdom Viridiplantae; phylum Streptophyta; class Magnoliopsida; order Malvales; family Malvaceae; genus Abelmoschus; species Abelmoschus esculentus. Next base: position 5,042,671 of record JAUCBN010000021.1, read on the forward strand.
TGTGTATAACACGTTACTCCAAAGATTAACCTGTTGTTTGACATAGTTTATTGTGAGTATTTGATTACTACAACAAGAGTACCGCTTACAGTTAATATTACTGTCTAAAGACTTGATATTAATGTTGTGTTTGGTATCTTGAGGGAAATTAGTCATTATTTTGAATTTATTTATTTACTAGTGAAATATTGATGTGAGCATATTTATTTATTTATTTATTTATTTATTTTTCTATATTCAGCTAGTTCTCATGCTGCCACAATATCTGTTAATGTCAATTCTATACCCATGCTTAATGGGACAAACTTTAAGGATTGGAAAAGACACTTACTGATAGTGCTTGGCTGTATGGACATGGACCTTGCATTAACGGAAGAACAACCTGCACCTCTTACTGAGGCAAGCACCCCTGATGCAAAAAAGGATTTTAAGAGGTGGGAACGTTCTAATTGCACGAGTCTGATGATTATGAAACACAACATTCCATAAAATTTTAAAGGTGCAGAATCTGAAGATATTAAACGGGCTAAGGATTTCTTTGACAATATTGAACAACGTTTTGTTAAAAATGATAAAGTTAAAATGACATCACTTTTAAATTCTTTGATATCTATGAAGTATAAAGGTCAAGGAAATATAAGGAAGTACATTTTAGAAATGTCTCACATTGCTTCAAAACTTAAGGCATTTAAAATCGAGTTTTCTGATGATTTACTCGTACTTATGGTTTTGGTTTCGCTTTCTGCACAGTTTAACCAATTTAAAATTAGTTATAACTATCAAAGTGAGAAGTGAACTCTAAATGAGCTCATTTCTCATTATGTTCAAAAGGAAGACAGGTTGAAGCGTGAGAAAATAGAAAATGCTCATTTGGCCAGTACCTCTAAAGATAAGGGCAAAAAAAAGAAATTTCAGAATGAAACAGCTAAGGGTCCACCTCAAAAGAAACAAGAGAAAGTTCCAAATAATTGCTTCTTTTGTGATACGTCTGGATATATGAAGAAAGATTGTACCAAATATCACGCATGACGTGCAAAGAAAGGTATGAATCTTACTTTGGTTTGTTATGAGATTAATTTAGCTTCAATACCTAGAAACACTTGATGGTTAGATTCTGGTGCTACTACTCACATAAGTGCTTCTATGCAGGGTTGCCTCAGCTACCAGAAGCCAAGTGATGGTGAAAGAAATATCTTTGTGGGCGATGGAAAATCAGTAGAAGTGGAAGCAATTGGACATTTTAGGTTGTTATTAGGAACTAGTTTTTATTTGGATTTAAAAGATACTTTTGTTGTTCCGTCTTTTAGGAGAAATTTAATTTTTGTTTCTTTGCTGGACAAATTTGGTTATTATTGTTCATTTGGAAACAATTAGTTTACTTTGTCTTTAAATTCAAGTATCATTGGAACTGGTTATTTAAATACATATGACAATCTTTATTTGTTGGATACAATTGCATCTTGCAATGAAACCTTGCATGTGGAATCACGTGGTACTAAGCGAAAATTCGACATCATTGTGGCATAAACGCTTAGGTCATATTTCAAAATCCAAGATTGAGCGTCTTATGTCTAATGGTATTTTAGAGTCCCTTGACTTCACAGACTTTAATGTTTGTGTTGATTGCATCAAGGAAAAACAAACCAAAACTAAGAGATTAGGTGCCAATCGTTCTACAGACGTCTTAAAATTAATTTACACTGATATTTGTGGGCCATTCCCTACGACATCTTGGAATGGTCAACAATATTTCATAACATTCATAGACGATTACTCACGTTATGGGTACTTATATCTCATTCATGAAAAATCTCAATCTTTGGACGTGTTCAAATCTTATAAATCTGAACTTGAGAATTAACTCAACAAAAGAATTAAGAAAATTCGATCTGATCGTGGTGGTGAGTACTACGGTAGATATGATGGGTCAGGTGAACAACGTTCAGGACCATTTGCAAAATTCCTAGAGGAATGTGTTATTGTCCCACAGTACACCATGCCAGGATCACCAAGTATGAATGGTGTAGCTGAGAGACGTAATAAGACTCTTAAGGATATGGTAAGAAGTATGATTGTTCATTCTAACTTACCTGAGTCTATCTAGGGAGAAGCATTAACGACAGCAACGTACATTCTGAACAGAGTACCCACTAAAGCAGCTTAAAAAACACCTTATTAACTTTGGGAAGGTAAAAAACCTACTTTAAAGCATTTTCATGTTTGGGGATGTCTAGCTGAGGCAAGACCTTATAGGCCACATGAAAATAAATTGGACTCCAAAACAGTAAACAACTACTTTATTGGTTATTCTGACCGATCTTGGGGCTATAAGTTTTATGATCCCAAAATTAAGAATATTTTTGAGACGGGAACTGCAATATTCTTTGAGGATGTTGAGTTTGGGGGAAGAAATAAGGTTAAAGACATTGCTTTTGAGGAAGAATTGAGTTCTAACTCAATTTCTACTATCACTTTTGATGATGTTCAGGTTCATATACCCATCGTCAATCAAGAAGTGAATCTGAATCCTCAACAAGATAATGTCGAACAACTTCTTCCTATTCAAAATGAAGTAAATATTCCGGAAGAACAACCTCAACAACCTCAAGAACAAGTGCCATTAAGAAGATCCACGAGAGAAAGGAGAAATGCTATTCCGGATGATTATATTGTGTTTCTCCAAGAAAATGAGGATGATAATAGAATGATAGAAGATGACCCAAATAACTTTCATCAAGCAATGAAAAGTATTAACTCTCAAAAGTGGATTAATGTCATGCAAGAAGAGTATAAATCCATGCAAGACAATAAAGTTTGGGAACTTGTCCCATTACCTGAAGGTGCAAAACCAATTGGTTGTAAATGGATTTTTAAAACCAAGAGGGATGCAAATGGTAATGTGGAGAGGTATAAGGCGCGTCTTGTAGCTAAAGGGTATACTCAAAAGGAAGGCATTGAATTTTCAGAGACTTTTTCTCCGGTTTTATCAAAAGACTCTTTTAGGACAATCATGGCACTTGTAGCTCATTTTGATCTTGAGTTACATCAGATGGATGTCAAAACTGCATTTCTTAATGGATACATTAAAGAAATTATTTATATGCTGCAACCAGAAAACTTTGAGTTGGAAAACCCGGAGAATATAGTTTGCAAATTAACAAAATCCATCTATGGATTCAATCAAGCTTTTCGTCAATGGTACCATAAATTTCATCAAGTAATTATCTCGTTCGATTTTGAGACAAATAACGTTGATGATTGTGTGTATCACAAGTTTAGTGGGAGTAAACATATATTTTTGATTTTATATGTTGATGACATTTTGCTTGCCACAAATGATATAGATTTATTGAATAAAACCAAGACATTTCTATCTAAGCATTTTGAAATGAAAGATCTTGGTGATGCTTCTTTTGTTTTAGGAATTCAGATACATCGAGATCGTCTCGAGGTATTCTTGGATTATCACAAAATAGTCCCTACATTTTCGTATCTACATTTTTTAGAAAATGTATAATGAAACAAGAGGAGAAATTATATGATTTTTTTTGTCTTTATTTATGTCTATCATTAGAAAAATAAGATTAAGATTTATGATTAGGGTTTAAGGTTATACAGTAAGGTTAAAGTTTTGAGTATTGGGTGTAGGGTAGTGGTGAGTATTCGATCAAGTCGAGTCGATTAAAAAAATTCCAAGTTATTCGAGTTGACGAATCCCTTATTCTCTAAACTAATCATACACGAGTAAATTCCATTATAAAAATAGTCCTATTATAAAATATAAATCTTCTATTTGTGCTTCAATGTTTAATATCCAAAGTATCAAACCAACACAATTTTCGAATATAAATTCCAGGATTCTTGAAATTTATATGCATAATTAAATTGTTTTATTTGAGAATATAATAGATATAAGAATATTTTCTTTAAATAATAATTATATTTAAATTATATAAAATAGGAAATAGAGTCATTGGGTCACCAGGTTCTTGATAATAGATATTCTTTCATTCTAAATTCGATATGAGAAATATGTACTTTAGCGTGCCGAATACCCAATTTAGGTAAAAAAATTCTAGATAAATACCTGATTATTTATGTTTGAGTAGTTAGATGGTTGAGTTAGACTAATCAGATCATATATTTTTAAACACCTCAAATTAAGTGAGAGAGATGAATATAACGATTTAGTTTATTGGCTTAGGGTTAATGTTCTTTTTCATCCGTTATTTATTGTCGGATAAATATAGATTGGGTTCTATAGAGATTTAATATGGAGACGATATTTCAAACTCAATTTTCTTTATTTACAATGTTAGGATTTGAACTCTTGATCTTACTTAAAGAACTTAGCGCCTCATCCCACTAAGCTAGGAAGGACAATAGAATTTTAAGATCAGATCCAGTTAAATTATCTGTAATATCCTCGACTCGGATGACATATTGGGTCGAATGGGCCTTCGACCCAAAACCTGTATTTCAAGATTTTGTTTAAAAAGCCCATCGACACATTTAAATCCAATAAAAATCCATTCATTTCGAATCCAACCAAATTCATAAATCCAAGTAAATCAAAATAGGTTTGGAGCTCCAATTTATACAACCCATTAAAACATTCGATTTGATCCAAATTAAATAAAAGTTACAATTACATATAGGGTCTTACAAGTACATGACCCATTACATCTAGTAAATATACTCTGACAAAAGTCGATGCTAAAACCAACTACGGTGGTGCTCCTCCGATCATCATCGCCACCTTACTTACGCACGAAAATACATTTCGAAAATGATGAACTACATAAGCTCAGTGAGTACTCCACCACTCGAACCATATCGCACATATCATAGATAAAACATATGTAACATGAATGATGACATGACATGAGTACAATGGAGCTACCATATTCGCCTAAACATAGGATGTCATGCATGTATATTATCGACACATATCATATGCATATCAAGAGAAGTCCACACAGTATCTCATAATACATATATCCCACACACACACACACACATATATATATATATATATATATAGGTAGTACGGTCCGCGACCACTAAGCATCAGGATCATACACTACAAGCAGGGCCCATGTCCATCAGGTTCCCATGCTTTAGGATGAGGCCCGTGTCCACACAACATCAGGATCCTTCATCTAGGGATTGAGGCCTGTATCCAAACAACATCAAGATTCTCCAAATCCCATGCTCAGAATGTTACGTCGAGCATCTTTGAATGAGTCCTGCGTCCACATAGCATCGAGATCCTCTATTAAAAAAATTCTTCAATACATCACCAAGAATTTCACATCGGATGATCTTCGTTGTGTTGCAAGGCTATGATCATATATATATATATAGGGTGTCTAGACCCACCACATAATAATATAACACTAGATAACCCATCAGCACTAAACATGATCTCTAGATTACCACACAACTCATATCAAGTTCATCAATATCTTAAGGTTTACTATTACCATGTTAGTTCACCCATCAATTATCAAGTGATTAGTTAATCTTATCATAAACAAGGTCAAAATATCAGTTCCTCATTTTTAACATTCATTTTCACCTTAAGAGACCCATATGACCTTTTACCCCGAACTATAGAACCTCCGAACGAAAGTGATAATTTTTAGATAGATTCCCAACGAGTACCCATATCCCTACATGTTATTTGATTAGTAATTGGTGCGTTTCTACCCATTTAACCGTAGTTCATCAACAATTCAACAATTCACCATTAAATGGGTTCTCAAGCAATAAAAACACAAGCAATCATAAATATAAAAGTATATATATATATGATATAAATAGATATACTACACCATATTAAGATTAGTTGATAGATATAAATTATACTAATTATTATTATTATTATTTAACTTGCATTTTCAAGCTATTTATGAATATATATATATATATATAAAGTTAATTTTATTTTTACGCTTATTTTAACTGAGCTATATATATTTATGTCCTTGTTCATATATATTTAATTTATTTTATTTTATTTTATTTATGTTGTCTTATTGTTTTAATGTATATATTATATATATTATTTTGTTTTAAGTAATTAAAAGTCATAAATAATTTGATTCAAATTCGAATATGTATTCGAATCAAATCATATTTGATAGACAAAGACTTAGATCAGATTCGGATTTTGACAATATTCATATCCGATCTATCTCCTATTAGGACTTAATTTTTTTGAATTCAGATTCTGACTTTTTCTTATCAAATTTTTTCTTCAAATCAAAATAAATCGAATTCGATTAAATTATCATCTTACATTAAGCCAACCGGTTGCTCATCCCGTTGAATATCATTAACTAATTGCATCGGTGTATTATTTGTTGGAAAATAGTGAGCAAATGACCATCTTTGAAGCATTTTTTGAAAGTGTAAAGATGAGGATTCAAATAAGGAATTATTGATTCCTATTCTACTCTGTGAGATCTTTACAACAGTAGCTCATATGCTCAAAATTGTTGAGTAGTGAATGAGAAATTGATGCTCAAAGAAAGAAGGTTGAAATAAAGTAAAGAATGAGAAATCCCATTATCCCATATTTATGGGATAAATGAAGTGGGATGTGTTTATATACACTTACCCACATAGTTATCATTGAATAACTTAACACTTGGGTTGGGATGCGCGACATGGACGATGCAAATATTTGGACCGGTCGGGCCTTTTTAGGGGCTTGCAGATATTTTACCTATTGTGAATAATTTTTCCTTAATTTATTTTATTTTTAAATATCCAAAAAGAGTTTGTTTTCAGTTATAACTGCTCAGGATATTTTTAGATAATGAAAGATATAATGACTATTTTTAGTTTAAATTTGAATTTAATTCAATTTTAAACTCTAGATAATTAGCATTATCTCTTAAGATTTGAATTTTAATTCATTTCAAATTGTTCATTGTTGCCCTAATTTCCACTATAAATATGAGGATGATTCCTCAGTTTTATATCATCTCTCAAACACATCTCATATCTCTCAAAACGTTTTCTCTCCTAGTTTTTATTCTGGTGACTAGCGAAGGCAAGAACGGTTTGGGAACTCAGCAAATCTGCTATTGTTGGAGTTCCTCTTGTTGTTGTATCTTGGGATACATATTACCAATAAACTCAGCACCATCGGAGTGACAGAAAATCTGTCTCAAGGAAACTGCGATTGGGCATGCCTCAACATGATTCCAGTTTTTCGTTTTCAAATGGGTTTGATCTAAAATTTTATCTATTTTATTTCATATCTTTTGAGTTTTATTTTATTCTTTTAAATAATAATAATTTATATTGTTTTATTTTTTTATTATTTTCTTGGATTATCCACTTATTGTTCAATAATCTTAAGACAGATTTTGGTTTAATCCAAGACAAACAGATTATTATCAAAAATAATCGAAAGAGTGGTTTCTATGAATCACAAGGTGGTTTATTTCTCATTCAACCGTGAATCTCGATGAAAAATTTGAATTCACATTGGACGAATTCAAAATCATCCAACAATGGTATGTTGCACGCTCCGTAAAAATTGCCATGAATCTCGACTGGTTTTGGAAGCAAACCTATATGGTTATAATGCGTTTTGGCCGATTATTAAAAGTTTCCTTCAATGCCACGTGCAAGATTCATTTGCGGCTAGAACATGGCAAATCGTGTAACTGATATTCATGGCTTCACTTGGTAACTTGTTATTTTTTATTTGCATTAGTAATTATTATTATTATTATTAATGTCTATCTTGGAAATATTATGAATATTTCCTTGTACTAATAATTTCTTTGAAAAATTATAGAGATGAACATGATATTTGATCGAATAAAATGAGAAAGCAAACAATTTATTTCAGGAATTATCCTGCCGTTTTTAACGGGTTTGCTAAAAATCTCAAATTGGGACAAATATATTCAACATAAATTATCATGAAAAGTAACCGAGGTTACAGATTTTGTGAAATATCAAAATCGAATAAACAGAAATTTAATTTTCGATTTGTTGGAATTATAATTAATTTCCGGTTTGTTTCCTTTATTAAAAGAGAAACAATGAATATGGTAAATTTAATTTTTACCTTATGTGAATACATAATTGCATGTATTGATAAAACCTTATTCATGGGAATAAAGGTTTGGCTTTAGACAATGTTGTCTATTGATCAAATAAAGCATTTATTCAATATATGATTAAATTGCTTATTTGATATAATATATGGTAATATTAAAACCATATATTTAAATTTAAGGTAATCGTAGATTCCTTAAATAAGTGTTATGGTATTTTTGTGATCATACCATATATGCGAATTAAGGTAATATTCCTTAATGATTTAAATACATGTGTGCATGTTTTATGATAATTTTAATATCATAAATTATGATATTAATTCGACAATAATATTTTGATATTATTATGTTTAAGCCAATTTATTTATTTCAAAAATAATATTGACCTTATTGTTGAATATGACATAAAAAAGAATATCCTTTTATGTGAAATAATAATTATTAAGATAATTATTATTTGTGTTTGAAACACTTTGGATTATTATTTTTAATTAATAATTTTCCTTGAGAAAGTGTAAACACAAAGAATGTATTGATTGGTTTGGAAATAAAGATCTTGTAAATAATTCGTTTTGGGAATTATTTTTTACCATTTTAATAAATTTATTTGATCTTCCAAACAACAATTAAAGAAATTTAAATCAAAGGATTAATTCATTTTGAAGAATTAAGTTTCTTTGATATTTATGTTTTGATTTTTAGTGCAACTAATCCCATTATTTAAAAGAAATAAATTAGTGAATTTATTTCTTTGTTGATTCTAGTTTTTGAAGAAAAAAAATTATCAAATTTATTTTCTTGAGAATCTTTCATGATTCTTATTTAGAAATGAATCAGAGAATTTATTTTAGAAATTAAGATACAGTAAATAAATTTGTTTTCAGGAATTTAATTTCCGCCGTTATAACGGATTTACTTTATCTATTTTTTCCAAATAAAATGAAGAAATCTGTTTTAACAGAATTTGTTAGTACAAGTAACATTGGTTACTAATTCTACAACGTTGATTCAACCAAGGTCTTGAATCAAAGCATAGAAGAAAATTGTTTTCTATGTTAAAATTTCTTAAAGCCTATTTTGATGTATATTATGAAATACACAGTGTTTAAAATTGACTTAAGAATTATGATGGTCATTGGACCTTAAATTAAAGACGTTGGACCGTAAATTAAAGATGTTGGTGCTAAGAAATTCTTAGTGATTGATTCTAAATGATAATGAATCAAAGAAAATGACTTAATTTATCACTCAAACTTGAATGATTTCAAGAACTTTCATAAACGGGTGATTGAAAGAAAATTTGAAAGTGCATGTCTATGATTGGTTCTTTGAAAAGACTTGGTTCTTAAGTGTGCCTAATGCACCACCTCTCTTATCATAAGTTATCTACATGGTGCATTGTTTATTATTATTCTTTCAATTAAAACCTTATGAACTTTTGTTTTAGGATTTTAGTTTACTAAAATCCTATCCTCTAACAAAATTTGGAAATTATAATTTTTTTTCTGATTTTTAGTCTTTGACTAAATTTTTGATGTTTAACAAATTTATAATATTTTGATTGTGACTATGTTACACAATCAATGAAATTCATGAGGAAGAATTTCGAAATGTGACAACAAAGATGTTGTAAATTTGATCATGATAAACTTGATCAAAAAGAAAATTCTCTTAGTGCTAGAGAGAATGAGGTAAATATGGTTACCATATTTTGCTAAGCAAATATTACTATGAAAATATTGCTAGAGCAGATATATTGAAAGTCAAAAATGACTTCAAGCCGCAAAGTAGGCGATATATCTCAAGAAGCTAAATTTTATGAGGAAATACTTCAATTTTTATGAGATATGAAATAAGTCTTTGGACTATACTTCCAAATGAGATCAATATTATGATAAAATATTGTCATAATAATTGATATGACGAACAATTGTTTAAAGATAATTTTATTACCTTCATGGTAAAACAATTTAGTTTTGCTTAAAAGCAAAGTTGATATAAGAAAATTATTCCTTATAAGAAGGATGTTGAAACCTAAATTAATTAATTTGAGGAGAAACTCTATATGAGTAATGTCGCAACATCCAAAGGTACAATGATTTTGAAGATAAATTCTAAAATAATTAAATCTTCAGAATGTGCCTGACATATGGAGAAGTTGTTAAAGCCTTTCTACAACTACATAAAAATGTGGGGGTCTCACGCCAAGGTAATATTTCATTACCAAAGTAAGTGGACTGTATTTTCATTGGCTATATGAAACATAGCAATGAATATTAATTTTTGTAGAAAAATATGATAATGGAAAAAGAATGATTCATTCATTAAAGATGTACTTCTAAGAGAAGTTGACCTAAGTTTTGTAAAACGAACTATGGATATAGGAAAGAGTCCACATGTTCAACAAACGGTTGAAACAAAAATATTATAAAGATGACAAGTAAGTGTGACAAATGATGGTATGTCAAACCTACTATGATATATGATCCTTTGTTGATGGCGTACAATGAAATGGTAAATATACCAAAGACCTATCAATTAAAGATTGATATGGAAAATATGATATTGATAGATTTGATTTTGGGTATCTAAATCAAACAATCACTTGAATATCTCATATTGACAAAGTCACACTACATGAAAAAAGAAGTTTGGCCAGGATATTTCCGACATAGCTAAAACTCCAAATACGAGCCAATATTTGTTGAAATAGAATATGCAAGTGTCATATACAATCTAAGTGAATTGTATTAGATAAAGTAGTGCTTTCACTGTGAGCAGTTTAAGCAAGTTTACAAAATAATCCAAGGTCAAATCCTGGACAATAATTGTGAGAATTTTGAGATATCTCAGAACTACTAAAAATTGTAAAGCATTATTCCATAAAGATTATTCTATATAAGTGAATATTTTCACATCGAATGAATAAGCTATGTCATGTGTTTTCTCAAAGACAAACATTTACAACTAGATTCAAAATAGAATATGAGTTTGAGATCCAAACATTTCTGGAAAAAGTCAAATGACTCTAAAATGTCTTGGAGGAGATTCACGAATGGTCTGAGCATGTGCCAACAATGTTTATTGGTAGAGTACATAGTTTTATGAGCAATGGTAATTTGAGACGTATGAGTCATCAATTTAATACCGTTAGACAACTGATCTCAAATAGAGTTATCTCTTTACTGATTTGATAAAATCAAAGGATAACATTGTGGATCCACTGACCTAAGGGTTAAAATTGAGATAAAGTTGAGAAAACATCTAAAGGAGTGTGACTAAAGACCATGAAAAATAAAGGCGCTATATGAAGGAAAAACCCTACCTAGTTGACTGAAGATCCCAAGATCTAGGTTCAAAGGGACAACCTAATTGCATAGACCTGTGCAGTCACTGTGGGGGTTCCCTCTCCCAAATCCATTCCTATGATGTGAGCAGTGACAAGAATTTGGTAAAGGTTAAGCAAAAGCTTTTAATGACAATTGTGTGCTTCGGTGAGTTGAGCAACATAAGTCACCTATGTTAGAGTGAAGTGTGGTTGCTTTAAGAAGACTATTGGGCATAGTTCTTCTATACTCTCGCAGAACCAAGAGATGCCCACGACCATAAGGGCATAACTATGAGAGCTGTATCTCTTGTCAGAGAGATAGGTGTGTGAAGTATGTCATCGTTTACACCAACGACTGACAGTTCAAGGACATCGCGTCTACTGATTAGCTAGTAAAGTAAATATACTTTCACAAGGGAAGGTTCAAAGGTGGACACCTACCTATCCTATGAATCTATCAATCGTAGAGCCTATCACCACATTGTGCCAAAATGTTTTGATAAAAACATCAATTTCATTCATGTGAGGGATTGTTGGAAAATAGTGAGCAAATGATCATCTTTGAAGCATTTTTTGAAAGTGTAAAGATGAGGATTCGAATAAGAAATTATTGATTCCTATTCTACTCCGTGAGATCTTTACAACGATAGCTCATATGCTCAAAATTGTTGAGTGGTGAATGAGAAATTGATGCTCAAAGAAAGAAGGTTGGAATAAAGTAAGGAATGAGAAACCCCATTATCCCATATTGATGGGATAAATGAAGTGGAAAGTGTTTATATACACTTACCCACATAGTTGTTATTGAATGACTTAACACTTGGGTTGGGATGCACGACATGGACGATGCAAATATTCGGACCGGTCGAGCCTTTTTTTGGGCTTGCGGATATTTTACCCGTTGTGAATAATTTTCTTTAATTTATTTTATTTTTAAATATCCAAGAAGTTTGTTTTCAGTTATAACTGCTCAGGATATTTTTATATAATGGAAGATATAATGACTATTTTTAGTTTAAATTTGAATTTAATTCAATTTTAAATTCTAGATAATTAGGATTATCTCCTAAGATTTGAATTTTAATTCATTTCAAATTGCTCACTGTTGCCCTAATTTCCACTATAAATATGAGGTTGATTTTTCAGTTTTATATCATCTCTCAAACACATCTCATATCTCTCAAAACGTTTTCTCTCCTTGTTTTTATTCTGGTGACTGGCGAAGGCAAGAACGATTCGGGAACTCAGCAAATGTGCTATTGTTGGAGTTTCTCTTGTTGTTGTATCTTGGGAGACAAACTACCAATAAACTCAACACTATCGGAGTGGCAGAAAATCTGTCTTAAGGAAACTGCGATTGGGCAGGCCTCAATACGATTCCGATTTTTCGTTTCCAAATGGGTTTGATCTAAAATTTTATCTATTTTATTTCATATCTTTTGGGTTTTATTTTATTCGTTTAAATAATAATAATTTATATTGTTTTATTTTTTTATTATTTTCTTGAATTAACCATTCATTGTCCAATATTATTATCGTTGTCTACCTAAACTCGTCGATGAACAATGAGCCAAAGAGCCTACAAAGTAGCCCATAGCTTATAATGTAAAACTGAACTAGAGCCAATAGCAAGAGTAAAGCAACCCAACCAGGCAACCAAGACGTATAAGGAAGCACTGAATAAAGGAGATGAAGACAACGAATTAAGGCTGTGACGATATGAGCCATAAAATAAGTAGGAGAAATGAGGGAGGAGAGAGATATTGTCTTTTGTATTAATAATTTCAAAGATTATTAGTAAGTCAATAGCGTGAGACCTAATGACGGTCTACTAATAGATTGACATAGATAATGAGTACTAAATTTTACATGTTTAACACGTTGACGATGTATAAATATATCTTGTTATGTCCTACCTTTAGTATTTATCACATAAAAATTTAAAAGATATTTTCGAAATTGTACGAATACGCTAGATTTAAGTGTAACGTTATTGATTTCTCACAATTCATGGAAGACCAAACTATACCTTCCGCTGGCCAACCAACCTCACAAAATACAAAACTTTTATGCTAGATTCCAATAAACACGACCACTTGACCTCCCTTAAATCAATTTTCCAGATATGATTACGATTACTCTGAAACCAGAAAACCAAGGACAGTGCAAAGAAATCATTACATAATCTACTTGAAATCAACTGAGACCAAATCCTGCAAATAAAGCAGCAATCACGAAGAATGTGTAAAAATATTCCTCTACTCGTGTCCACAACAAACAGAAGATTTGTCCGAAGATAAACGCATCAAACTCACAAATTCTTATGACAGCGCATGGTGTTGGCTTTGACACTTCGAGTTTATCGAAAAATGTCTCACTTTTAGTCTCCAGTATAATTCGTAATTTCTTTAATTTTATTTGTCAAACATAAGTTTATATACCTTAGAATAACAAAAATAGGTTAATACCAATTGATCAGTCCACGTCATGATATAGCTTTAATAGGTCTTGAGTTTAAGATCATATCTATATCAAAAAAATTATTGAAAGATTTATTCACCAAAATCAAACGTACGATTTGAATTGATTTGAATTAACAAGGATGAAGCCTTAAAACTAGATAGACAACTAAAAAATAAAAATAAGTTAAAATCCCATTTGAAAAAAAAAATTCTGATTTTAGGTCATGGCATTACAATTGAAGCAAGTCTGCTATGTAATTATACATATATGATGAATCCAATTCAACCCTGAAAGCCGCCATTTCTGGAATATGTCTCGTTTACTTCTTCATTCTCATAGCAACATTTCTTTTATTTTCATTTTTATTATAATTTTAGTTTAAAATATAAACGTATAATTGGTTTTAATAATAAACTTTGTTGATGTATTTTATTATATTTCTAATTTTGTTAAAGTTTTGTAGAATTTATAATTTGTTGATGGTTTAAGAAAAGAATGTTCAAGACAGAATTTTAGATTTAGTATTAATCTTAATTTCATTTCATCTAAAATCTTTTGTTTTTTATATTGTGAGTTCGTTTCATTATTAATTATTATATTTTTAATTCTAAAATTCAAATTTATTATTATATTTTAATAATTTGTATTTAGTCAATTTTAGTTTAATAAAATTAAATTTATATATATTTTGATATTTTTAACATGGCGTTTCTAGATGGTTGATAACTTTTTTTTATTAAAATTTGCCACCATATTTTGATTTCTAGTAGAATTTTAGCATTAAATTTCTAGTTTTGAATGGTTAGCATTAACTTATTCTTATTTATATTAATTCGTATATTTTTATAACTATTAGTATCAAGTTCATCGATAATCTTTTTTTTTAATTTTTATGTGATATCTTAAAATTTATTAGCTTGACTAATTGAGATCGAGTATTATATAGATTCCTTATGAGAATGACTCTTTCAATCCAATTTTTTTCATTCATAACGTTAGATATAAAATTTTTAAAGTTACTTAGCATCTAACCTCAATTAGTTTTTAATCTATTCATAACCTCAAGATTTGAAAATGAGGGGTAAAAAATTGACCCAATGATTGTTGATTTAAATAGTTATTTTTTAATTGCTAATTATCTTATTTTCATGAATTTGTCACTGCTAATTTGAGCGAATTTTGTATGTTTTATGTGCAGTGACCTGTTTCTATAATTGGTGATTAAAAAAGATAATTTCTGCATTTTCTAGAAGATTCTAGAAGATTCTGTAGACAGTCCAGTCAGCGAGATTTGAGAGAATTCTGGAGACGGTTCAGCAACAAGATTTTTAGGATAAGATATTTTGTTTTTAAATTTTAAACTCAAGAGTTATCTTTTTATCTTTTATTTTATTTTTGAATTAGTTTATTATTTTTAGGTTATTAGTAGCCTATAAATACCCTCTATGGGTAAGGGTTTAGATCATCCATCACTTTGTCTTTGAATTCTTGTCTTGTTTCTTATTTTATAAAATTTTTTTTCATTTCTTTATTTTTAGTCTTTTTAATATTTTGCAAAAATATGCTAAGTATGATAATTGATATCATACTTAGCTAATTTCTTTTAAGCCGAGAGCTAACAATGAATCAATTCAAAGCGTGAGAATTGAATAGTACTTAATTCCCTTCGGGAAACATTCTTATTTTTCTGTTTTATTAGTTTGACAATCGACCTTACTTACAAAATTAAAACATTTTTCAAACCAAAAAGAGCTCGTTGGTCTGGATATTATTTTAATATACAGTGGGAGGAAGGATTTACCTGTGGCAATTTTGACTTCCTGTGAACACACTTAGCGGTGGTCCGCTAAGGAAAAATGAGATTGGATTCGATTCTCGACGAGACAACATAATCCGAGTCGGGCTTTTTCAGTACTTAATCTGATTGTTTTAACGACAATAGATGTGGTTAATCCACTCAAGAATCATCTTTCAAAGATAGGCTTGGGAATATTGGTTACAAGAGATAAAGGCAAATTACAATGGGTTGGTCCTTGTAGACTGTAAACGACATGAATCCCGAAGTAAAAATCATTTTCAATGATCGACAGAATTGAAACAAAGTTAGCTCGAGGCGATTTCTTCATTTTCATTTTCAACTATTATTTCTTTCTCTCAATTTTTATTTTTATATTTTATTTTTTTATTTTAGTTTCTTTATTCTTCATCGCAATCTCATTAAACCCCCTTTTTAATTAATTGTTTGCAGCATCCTGGACTGAAATCAATTCAGAATTACATCAGAAGTTTCAAATTCTCTGTGGATCGACCATCTTTACTATACTATCTTTTATTTATTTAATTTAAAGAGGAATATTTTATTTTGACTTGAAAAACGATGCTTGTCAAAATTGGCGTCGTTGCTGGGGAATTTTCGGCAAATTACTGATTAAATTTTGTTTGTTTTTATGACCAGGAGAAAACCGAGAAATCTTGTTGATCTTGACCCGGAAATCAAAGCAAGAGCTCGTAGAACTCTCGGCGAAACGCTTTGTAAGAAGAAACAACAAAGAGATCAAGACAAGCAAGCTAGTTCGGAATCTAATTCTGAACTATTATCTCATACCCAATCCTTCAGAGAGTCGAATCCGAACATATATTCTACCTCATCAAACGCAAATTTTGAGCCAAGACAGATGGTCAACCAAACGATTAGAGAGTTAAATGCAGCCCCCGAGATACAACAACCACTTTGCATCACCTTTCCTAATGGCGAGACCCCGTTTCAACTTAAGACAGGATTGATCCATCTCCTTCCTACCTATAATGGCCTGCCTAGTGAAAGCCCACATAAACATCTCGCAGAATTTCATATGGTGTGCAACAACATGAAACCTCAAGGAGTTTCCGAGGATCAAATCAAACTGAGAGCATTTCCTTTTTCTTTAGCCGGAACGGCTAAGGAATGGCTATTTTATTTACCGCCTAATTCAATTACTACTTGGGCTGAACTATCACGTGTTTTCCTTGACAGGTTTTTCCCAGTGGCAAAAGCAAGTGAGTTAAGGCGAAGTATTTTGGGAATTCAACAAAAAGAATACGAAACTCTTTATGATTATTGGAAGAGGTTTAAAAAATTGTGCGCCAGTTGTCCGCAGCATAGTCTTTCTGAGCAAACACTCATTCAATACCTTTATGAAGGAATGCTTCCAGTTGATAGAAAAATGGTTGATGCCACTAGTGGCGGCGCTCTCATTAACATGACAACCACGGCGGCAAGAACGTTAATTTCCACTATGGCGGCAAACTCACAACAATTTGGCTCAAGTGAACCTAGCCGATGGGTTCACGAGGTAAGTGTTGTTTCAATTGAAAGCAAATTAGATAAATTAATTGATATTGTTCATTCGCTTGTTTCAGAAAAAATTGAAATAGCGAAAGCTTGTGGAGTTTGTACAATGACAGATCATCTGACAGACTATTGTTCATTACTAAGAGATGTATCCGAAGCACAAGTTAATATTGTAGGAAATTTTCCGGGACCACCTCAAAGAGCATACAATCCATATAGTAATACTTTCAATCAAGGATGGAAGGATCATCCAAACTTGAGTTACGGAAACAACCAAAATTATCAATCGAGGGCTCCTCCTTTTCCAACCCAAACGCCACAGATATCCTCCCTTGAAACAATTGTTGAGAAATTGGCTATATCACAAGAGAAGTTCCAAACTCAAACACATGCTCATCTTCAAGAAATTGACAAACAAATCAGCCAATTAACACAAAAAATTGGCCGCCTAGAATCTCAAGGTCGATTATCATCACAAACTGAAATAAATCTTAGGGAAAATGTAAGTTCGATCACTCTCCGAAGTGTCACTATCATCTCACCTGAAGCTTCAAACAAGTCTGATATACAAAAAGAAGATGAATCGTCAAAGAAACAAGAAAAAGATCCTTCGCCATCAAACATTTCTGGTAAATTTGCTTCCACTTCTTCTTTTTCTTCTCCTTACAAAACTTTACCTCCTTTTCCTTCTAGGCTTATGAAACGCGACAAGACAACGGAAGAGAAAGAAATCCTCGACATCTTCAGGAAGGTAGAAATTAACATCCTTTTTCTTGATGCAATCCGAAAAATACCCAAGTATACAAAATTCTTGAAGGATCTTTGCACAAATCGAAGGCGATTGAATGGGAATGAAAAGGTGAACCTTGGCAAAAATATTTCAGTTATCTTTCAGAAAAGGCTTCCACCAAAATACAAAGATCAAGGTATGTTCGCCATACCGTGCAAAATTGGTAATATTGGAATCAAGCGCGCAATGTGTGATTTAGGCGCATCTATCAATGTGATGTCATTTTCCGTCTATAACAAAATTACCAATGAACCATTGAAAGAGACGAGGGTGACAGTATAACTCGCCGATCGATCGATCATCTACCCCAAAGGAGTTCTAGAAAATGTTTTAGTGGAGGTAAATGATTTAATATTTCCTGCTGATTTTTATATAATTGACATGGAAAATGATTGCAGTAATATTGGATCTGAAATACTTCTTGGGCGACCATTCTTGAGCACAGCACACGCGAAGATTGATGTTCATAGTGGCATTTTAACTATGGAATTTGATGGAGAAGTTGTCAAGTTTGATGTATATAAAACCATGAAATATCCAGATAATGTGGCAAGTTTGAATTTTATTGATATTGTTGATCCATTTGCTAATGAATTTTTGGAGACTAATTTGATATTTGATTTTTGTAGGGAATTAGAAAAAGAGGAATTTAAAGATATGAAGTTTGAAGAAATTTTTTCTACAATTTATTTTACTTCTAATTTTCATTTAGTGCCTTCAAAAATTAAATCTTTTCCATCAATCTTGCAGGCATCAAAGATGGAAATAAAGCTACCACCAGATAAGTTGCGTATTGAAGAAGACGTTTTGTTGAAAAAGTTGAAGGAACGTCATGGTCTAAAAATTTCTCATAGAGAAATTCTCAGTTGGACAAAGCATGTGAATTGGAAAAAAAAACTTCTCACAAAACCTGTAGTCTGAATCAGGTCGTCAAGCTAATGACGTTAAACGAAGCGCTAAATGGGAGACAACTCATTTTCTTTTTATTTATTTATTTATTTATTTTCATTCATTTTTTTATTTTTATCTAATTTATTTTCAAATAAATTTGCACATATTTTTTTTCTCAGATTCAAATGGCTTGGTTGTGCACGAAACTTGAAAAATACAAATGAAGAATTGTATACTCCTTAAAGCCTCAAAAGACGTTATTCTCCCCATAAACCGACAACAAAATTCACCTTAGACACGGGGAGTATCTCTATTCCTTCTCTTATACTTTAATTTTCATATTGAGACAATATGATTTAAGTGAGGGGGAGTAAAGGTTGAATCAAATTTCATCTTACTTGTTTTATCATTTGCTTGATTGGATGCCTTGATTGAATTGGTTGAATGCTTAGCTAATTTCTTTCATTTTCATCAAATATCTTAAGCATGCTATGATTATCTAGGCTCTTTTAATTATTTTGGATTTAGAACACTCTTGATAGTTGAATTATATGAGTAGGAATTTAATTTGACTTCTTTGTAACATGCCTTGATTTTGTCTATTGAACTTCCGCCTAGCTTGATTAATGTAACACACTTAGGTAAGGTATTGAGCCTTGAGCATGTTTTCATCTATTTTTATGCTCGTTTTCCTTGTTTGAGTGTGTCGAATTAAATATTGGAAATCTAGAACTTGTGGCTTGAATACATTTTGAGGCTACACATGAAATATGATGTTTTGATATGATTTGGGCATAGGATTTACCCCATTTTTACCCAAGAAAAAATCTACTCTTTTAATTTTTCATAAGTGAACCAATTTTGAGTCTATATTCTTTTTTTGTTTGTTTCTCCTCAACTTTAGCCTTTAAGCTTTTTTTTATCTCTCTTTTCTTACCCTTTTTTTTCAGGACAAAGAATTGAAGCGTAGTAACGTCTTGTTCCATAAAAAAATGAAAGAAAGAAGAAGAAAAAATGAAAAAAAAATGAAAAATGAAAAAAAGGGAGGAAAATGCGAAAAAGAAAAAAACAAAGAGAAAAAAAAGAAGAAAAGTAAAGAAAAAAGAAGAATAAAAAAGAAAACGAAAAAATGAAGTAGAAAAAAAAAGAGTTTGCTAGATTTTGGTTTTATTTTTTTGATGTAAATGTTCTTATTTATTTCATGCATCTTATTTGATCGTGAATGTTAGTTATGAATTCTTTGTCTTGATTACAAGTCTCATTTTAAGCCTTTTCCCCTACCTTTACCTAAGCCCCGTTATACCCTTTTGAAAGACCCATTGATCTTGCATCTTATTTCTTCTAAGTAGTGGAGAATTGATTATGTCACAAGCTTATGAAAATCCTTGTTTGATTGCGACTTTGAGCGAAACTTTGCACCCGAAACACATTTGAGCGATTTGAGTGAAACCTTGTGAGAAATTGAGCTAGGTTGAATTTTTGATTGATGAAGGATAGGAAGTTACAAGGATGTTTGATTTATTTTTACTTATGTTTATTCTCCTTGATCGATGTTTTGGTTCATTTAGTTATTGAGAGCATTGATTTTCATAAGTTGTTTAAGTATGAGATAGATTGGAGGATTGCAAACTAGGTGTTTGATTGATTTGATTAAGGCATACTTGAGGGTAAGTATGAGACAAGTGTGGGGGAATTTGATTGGTGATTTAAATAGTTACTTTTTAATTGTTAATTATCTTATTTTCATGAATTTGTCACTGCTAATTTGAGCGAATTTTGTATGTTTTATGTGCAGTGATCTGTTTCTATAATTGGTGATTAAAAAAGACAATTTTTGCATTTTCTAGAAGATTCTAGAAGATTCTGGAGACAGTCCAGTCAGCGAGATTTAAGAGAATTCTGGAGACGGTTCAGCAACAAGATTTGAGAAGATTTTTAGGATAAGATATTTTATTTTTAAATTTTAAACTCAAGAGTTATCTTTTTATCTTTTATTTTATTTTTGAATTAGCTTATTATTTTTGGGTTATTAGTAGCCTATAAATACCCTCTATGGGTAAGGCTTTAGATCATCCATCACTTTGTCTTTGAATTCTTGTCTTGTTTCTTATTTTATAAAATTCCTTTTCGTTTTTTTATTTTTAGTTTTTTTAATATTTTGCAAAAATATGCTAAGTATGATAATTGATATCATGCTTAGCTAATTTCTTTTAAGCCGAGAGCTAACAATGAATCAATTCAAAGCGTGAGAATTGAATAGTACTTAATTCCCTTCGGGAAACATTCTTATTTTTCTGTTTTATTAGTTTGACAATCGACCTTACTTACAAAATTAAAATATTTTTCAAACCAAAAAGAGCTCGTTGGTCTGGATGTTGTTTTAATATACAGTGGGAGGAAGGATTTGCCTGTGGTAATTTTGACTTCCTGTGAACACACTTAGCGGCGGTCCGCTAAGGAAAAATAAGATCGGATTCGATTCTCGACGAGACAACATAATCCAAGTCGGGCTTTTTCAGTACTTAATCTGATTATTTTAACGACAATAGTTGTGGTTAATCCACTCAAGAATCATCTTTCAAAGATAGGCTTGGGAATATTGATTACAAGAGAGAAAGACAGTTACAATGGGTAGGTCCTTGTAGACTGTAATCGACATGAATCCCGAAGTAAAAATCATTTTCAATGATCGACAGAATTGAAACAAGGTTAGCTCGAGGCGATTTCTTCATTTTCATTTTCAACTATTATTTCTTTCTCTCAATTTTTATTTTTACATTTTATTTTTTTATTTTATTTTAGTTTCTTTATTCTTCATCGCAATCTCATCAGACCCCCCTTTTAATTAATTGTTTGCAGCATCCTGGACTGAAACCAATACAGAATTACATCAGAAGTTCCAAAGTCTCTTTGGATCGACCCTCTTTACTATACTATCTTTTATTTATTTAATTTAAAGAGGAATATTTTATTTTGACTTGAAAAACAATGCTTGTCACCCAACCTGAAAACCCGAATAAAACTTTTTTGAGTCTGAACTAATTATGACCTAAGGTGATGATGGCCCAAACTCAACTGAGTTCGTGTTTGACCTGATTCTAACCCAAACACGAGTTGGACTTGACAATTTTAGGTCAAAACATGACCCATACTTGAACTAGAATTGAACATAATAATTTGATAATCAAATTTGACTTACACCTAACCTAATATAAACTTAAAAAAGAAATTAATCTAAAAATTATATAATATAACCCGATTTAAAATGACTAGAGATTTGATTTGACTCGACCACTTGACCTATAACAAACCCGACCTAGTTAATATCTCCATTCTCTAAATCAAGATGTCATCTTGGTGCACCAAAAAGATGGTAACAAAACCGACCTATTACAGGTATTGTACATAATCTTTTGTGCACTTGGTCCAACATTTATTCAAAAATATCATCTTGCAGTAGTGGTAAGGAAATTTAATATTCTCTAGAGATGACATATGAAGGTACAAATGATGTCAAGGAGACCAAAATTGGGATTCTTAATCTCAACTACAAGAATTTCAAGATGGAGCTGGATGAAGTTATCACCAAAATGTTTGATCGATTCTCGGTAATCGTTAATGATCTTAAAGGTTTTGATAAAATCATTTTGAATGAGAAATTCGTTTGGAAGTTCATCTATTCGCTTCTCGAATCATAGGATAACAAGAAAACTGTCATTATTGAAGCAAAGGATCTGAAGTCATTTGAGATCACTTCTTACCCATGAGATTATGAAGAAAGAAAGGGAAGAAGAAGAGAGAAAGATGAGAATAAGCTAGAAAAAAAGAAAGATGAAAAGGAGAAACAAGGAATTGATCTTACAGCTATTATATCGCAAAAGAAGGTAAACACAAGTGAAGAATAAGAGTTAGAGGAATTAGATATGATAGCCAAACGATTTACCCGTCTCATAAGGGCCAACCGAAATATAAGGTTTGAAATAAAAGATTTCAAAGGAAAGAGCAAAGAATAAGAAAAGGATCAACTCATTTGCTATGAGTGTAAAAAATCGGGCCACATTAGAATGGATTGCCCACAATACAAAAAGAAGGATTTTGAGAGAAAGAAGAAACAAAAGGATTATATTGCCACTTAGAGTGATGAGGATTCATCTGATGAAAAACATGAAGTGTTCATGTAACCCCTCGAACTGATCTAAACAAAACCCGACTCGAACGAGCTACACAGGAAATACCGAGTCTAATTCAAAGACTCGCCCCAATAAATGACCCATGTATTTTGTCTTAACTAGATGCTTTATTTTAGTCCTACATGTTCATGCATTAATGAGTCTAATTAAAGTGGAAACAAAAGTGAAACGAGTCCTGATTCGATCAAACATGCTCTGGGGACTAGAATATACATTTCTAGAATTTCAAGTACCAATGGTGAAATTAGGTCTATAAATCATTTAATTGCATGCACAAGTTTTAGGAGGCCAAAACGTAAAGAATCTAACTTATTTTTCAGTCTTTAACTAACTTAACGACTACGAATATCGACACCCATTGATCTTGTTTGAATACCATTTTTCGTCTGTCAAGAATGGTATCAAAACACTGGCCAAACGTATCGATACTCAGGCTATTTCTCACTCGATGTCTTGTGTAACAAGCTTGTGTTTTGATACAGCTAGGACCATATTCCGATACAATTCAATATTGCCAAAATAGATATCAAAACCCCGATCAAGCGTATCGATATGCCTGCTTGAATTCAAGTTATCGTTTCGAAATGTGTTCATGTGATATCGATACTCATGCTAAATTTTTCAGATTTTCCCTTGCGTTCAAGTTTTTGTTTCGATACCCTATGACTCCGTTCTAAAATTATATGCCAAGAAAAAGTATATTCCCAGATTTCACTAACTTTAAAGGTTCAAAATCAACTTCTAGATGCATATTCACCTAAGGAACATTAACCCATATCATAGCCTACTTACTAGACGCGTAATAATCTAAATAACAAGATTTTAACTCAATTTAGCATACTTCAACATCAGTAATCTCACAAAATAAAAAGCATCAATCAAACTTCAATATAACTAACATGTATACCAAAGGGCAAATCAAATCTAAAGTCACAAGCTAACATTAACATCGATAAACATCATACATGTATAAGCATATAATCATTGCAAGTATCATTCGCATAACAATATTCTCAATATGATATTCCATCCTTATTGCTCTTTCACTACTACTAATGTTATAAAGACATACTTGAGCTTTCATTTGACGATTACCTGGATCCTTGCTCCTCTTTGCTGATTCTAAAATATTCACTTTGCATTGCAATGTAAAAGAGAGGGTAAGTAAAATTTTAGTGAGATTTTAAAAACACAATGTAAAACACCTTGCAATGCAACCCATAATAAACAAATTTAAAATCACTTTAAAATCATGTCATGCTCTTTATAAAATAATACATTCATGACTAATAATGTCATCTTTGAAAAATCAATAAATGTAACTAACCATGGCTAACAATACCACCATTAAAGAACCAAGAAAACCTCTTTAATAAAATTTTGCTTTACAAGCAAAACTCAAGGATTACATGCTATACCTAACAAAGCTCATACAAAATTTCATGCAAACTCTTTTGCAAAATAAGTAGAAAATCATAACACTTGCTTTTTACGCATATTGACATTAGTGATCCGGTTAGATTCACCTTTAATCTTTAGGATAAACAGTCTCTTGTTGGTTCACTTCAACGAGGTCACATAAAGGTCTAGTTTTACCATGTTTATCTCACTTTAGGATCTGGGATAGTTTATCATACCCGGATGTGATAAAAACACTTATCCCCCAACATTAGGCTTACCTCTAATGCATCACTAAGAAATTTATCACACATACGAATTTTGTATATTATAGTGCACTTGCATCCTATTGATAGGTCAACTTATCCCCTTATCTCGTCACTTAATTAGCCAGTACAAAATCAAAATCATTACTCAAGACTCAAGCTAAAAGCAATATGTTAACCTTATGCATCCCACTATCTAATGCATCAATTGCATAAATTGATAAAAATTATTTTTCTCATTTTTTAAAATAAAACCAAGGGAGTATCGTATGCATATAAAATTTTTTTTTAAAAATACTCTCATGAGCATTAAAACAGATACATATTTACATATATAAACACAAATAAGAGCGTGACCAAAAAACATAGTAAAACATAATATAATATGGAAATATTTAAAAAAGCAAAACGTTTAATTTACTTTCGAGTATAAAAAATTTTTTCATACCTTTCCCATATTTCAATCCTTTGAATAATAAATAACAACGAAGATAAACGACAATGACAAAGCATCAACCTCACAAATTTTGATGACAGCACATGGCCTTTGACTTTCGCACTACGAGTTCATCGAAAAATGTCTACCATTTATCCTCCAGTATAATTCAAACCATTTCTCATTATTCAGTAATTTCATTTATTTTTATTTGTCAAACATAAGTATATATATATATATATATATATTAGAATAATAAAAATAGGTTGATATTACGCCTAAATATAATTAACCATAAAATCGAAAATAAATCCGAATAAAAGTGTTTGGGTAGTTTATGTTTCGTAAGTACTTTATGAGTCATCATTATTAACTAAATCAAATCAAATTGAATCGAATTTTATTATTTTAATTTATAATTATTTTTATAAGATAAAAATAATATTTTATACTTAAAATACTATGTATATTTTTAATTATTATTTTTTACTTTAAAAATAAATATTTTATAAATATTTATAAAAATATCTTAAAATTTTATCTTTCAATATTTAAAAGTATAAAAATATTTTTTATCAAAATAAAATATAAAATTTTAAAAACTAATATTAATATAAAAAATTAAAAACTAAGGTAAATCGAATAAAAAATCGATGAATACTAAAATAATTTATTGAATTAGGCCAAATTCGAAACGCATACACCCTTAGTTAATACTAACATGTTGATCCATGTGATAAATATTTTAATATCGTTTTAATAGGTCTCGAGTTCAAGATATTGTGTATACAAAAAATCTTTATTATAAAAATCATTTATTCAAGTCAAATTAAATTAGTCAGGAAAAAACCTAAAGTTAAGTGCCGCAAACCAAACTAAAAGTAAAAACAAAAATAGGTTAAAATTCCATAGTAAAAAGAAGTCTGATTTGAGGTTACGGCATTACAATTGAAAGAAGTCTGCTAAGTAATTATATGAAGCATCCAATTCAACCCTGAAAGCCGCCATTTCTGGAATGTCTCGTTTACTTCTTCATTCTCATATCTACATTTCTTTTACTTTCCTTTTTATTATAAAATTTAATTTAAAATATAAACGTATACATTGGTTAATATTGGTTAATGTTTGTAATTATAGTTAAAAGTTTTGTAGAATTTATAATTTGTTATGGTTTAAGAAAAAGGTTGTTCAAGATCGAATTTTAGATCTAGGATTAATATTAATTTCATTTCATCTAAAATTAATTTGACTCGAAATTCATTCTAAATTGAATTAACTAGGCCTAAAGTTTATCTGAAATACGTGACTTGACCTACACTTCATCTGATATCTAGAATGATTGATCCGAATTCTATTTGAACCCGAATTAACCCAATAATTAACCGCTTGGACCCAAACTATTTTAAACCAAACTTGATATTAACCCGGCCTAAAATTGACTTGCTCTTAAACCGAGTCTGAATTAAGATCAACTCAAAAAATAACACAAACTCAATTCAACTCAAATCAAGCCATTAACTTGATCCAACTTAATTCGTATCCAATTTAACTCAATTTCAAACCCCACAACCCAATTTTATGAAAAAAATATTTGTCAGCAGCATAAAATTAACATATTGAAATTTTAAATTCCAATTTTATTTATATAAAATATTCTAATTTAAATTCGAAAATATTCCGCTCAGTTCAAATGGATGTTGTCATTGTATACCCTAAAAAAAACCCTTCGCCGTCCATTCACTAACTGAACATTGAAAACCCCAATCGTTTTGTCTTTTGCTTTTGGCGCCATCTCCTATCGCTGCTTCTTTTTCTTTTCGCCAAAGTTGAAAATTTTCCCTCGCGCCCTCGAGAGAGTAATCGGACGGCATATTGAAACGGAGATTGGTCGGCGGAGCAGATCGACGATTACGAGACGTTGATTCTAACGTCCGATTTGAAGGCTTTAGTTAAGAGACTAAAGACCAGATCCAGTTGATGGTAGAGAAAATTTAGTTTATGCCCGACGGGGGTCGTGAACTGCAACCAAAGGAGCCTAAGAGAAACATTTAATTAAAATTTTCAGGGTTTGTGGCCAACTCAAAGCCAATGGTTTTGGGACAATGCACACCACCTTCCATGATTCGCCGATGCTAAAAATCTTTGACATTAAACCCTAAAATTTAGCCTTTTAGGTCTATAAAAACCCTAGCCACTCCTTTCTACCATTGAAAAATGTATGCTGCTCGTTTTTCGATTTCAGGGCTTAGAGTTTTATTGAATGTATGCTGCTCGTTTTTGTTTCTTCCTCAACCATTCCGGGGGGGAAATTGCAGAGTTGGAGTTTTAAGATTTAACTTTCATATAGATGAAATTTAGAAATAAGCTAATATAAACGGTTTTAGCGATATTTTAATATTTTTAACGGTAAACTTTACGGTCTTTTTGTTTGGATTTTTTTTCATCTATTTTGAAAGAAAAGTTTATTCTTATCACTTACATTTGATTTAGTTTATTTTGGTCACTATACTATTAGCCCTTGTTAGTTTAATGAGATGACACCAGCATTGTGCATTCTGTTAATACGGTCGGTAGCCGAATTGAATTAATCGAAAATTTTAAAACTTTAACTGTTAACTGAACTGAATTATTTTTTAAAAAAATTAACCGAACAAAAATTATTTTGGTTAACTAGTTGAATTAACCGAATTAATCAAAATTTATTATAAATTTTGGTTAAATTACATAATAGATCACTAAATTCTATTAAAATATTTTTTAAGTCACTAAACTTTCATTTTATACCAATTTAATAAAAATTTAGTAACCATTTTATAATATAAAAAATTAATGAATATTTTATAATTTTTAAAAGTTAAATGTCTAAAAATTAATATATATAATATTTAATATATAATAATTCGGTTAAATAACTGATTTCGAACCGAATAACCGTTAACCAAATTTATCTAAAATTAATCGACCAAATTAACCATAATAATTTCGGTTTTGTCAGTTAAAACCGAATAATGCAAACCCATACGTGACACATTAGTCAAAAACATTAATTTTAAATTTGATCCTTGAACTTTAAACAAAATATTAATTTGATCCCTAAACTCTCTTGATTGCAATTTTATCCACAAATTCATTGCTATGGCCATATTGTTTTAGTGAATAATGACTCCGGCCACTTCTATCTTCTTTTTCTTTTCATCCCTTTCCTTTCTCCTCTTAATTGTTGTTGCCACCACCACAGTTTCATGTACCCTTGAAGGGATGCTCAGATATGTAGAGGGTCTTTTAGACCAATCATGACCCATGTGAATAACGGGGAACACACCTTGCCAAGTAAGAATTTGTAAAACACACCATATTTGAATGTGGATTAAAAGAAAAACATATTCAAAAACTTGAACGAAGATAATGACAAGAATTTGTAAAACACACACAGTATTTGAATTTGGGCATATCATATATATAAACACTCGGTTTCCTTCCCTTGGAGATAATTGCAAGGCATGCTCTACTTCCTTCGGGAACAAACAAGTCAGTTACTTCTGATTTGGTTTGGGTGATTTTAATTCGGGTCATTTCTTTTTTTATTTAAAATTGATTAGGTCTAGTTCAAAATTTTGTTTTAATTTGGGTCTATGGTGATTTCGGTTTGGTATTGAGTCGAGTTGATTGATTTTCAGTTCAGTTAATATCGGTTCAATTAATTTTAGGTCGATTGATTTTGAGTCGGGTCAATATCCGATTAGCAAGAGATCGATCGATTGTAATCGGTTATTTAGGTTGAGTTAGGTTTTCAAACCCTATATTTCGCTTTGTATAGTATGTATAGTTATTGTTTTCTTGTTGACTTATGCAACAATTCACGTCTTTCGTTATTTTAGTATATTTTTTTTATTTCGGATTGTTTTCAGTTCGAGTCACTTTCGGTTTGATTGAAATCAGTTTAAGTCATTCAATTCGGTTAAAAATCAATTTAGGTTGGTTTCAGATCATTTAATTCGGTTAAAAATCGATTTAGGTCGACTCATGTATATTTTTTTGACAAATGCCACTAAATTTTTATTAAATCCATAGAAAAATTATAATTTCATCGCAATCAAGAAGTGAAATAATTGGATTAAACAATCCAAAAAATTTTACAACCCAAAACAAAGAAAAATGAAATTTCTATGGAAATAAGCATACCAATAAAATTTAGAAGCTTCTTGAATCTCCTTGTCTCTGTCCAAACGAGACGCATGGCGAAGAAACAAAGGAATTGTAGACGATCCAAACTGTCATGCAAAAAGTATCGCTACCCAGGACTGATTTCATCGGCAAACAATCATCAACTGAGTGGGGATAAATCTTTTTAAGTGACCACCGACAAAAACACAAATCAAAAAACTTGCATCGATTGAATATCTGTGTGATCAACAACAATTGATCGCTAGAGTATGCTGAAACATGCCACAAAAACAAATGAATCAAATCACAAAACAAAAACAATATGTCATAAGGGAAAACGTGTCATAAGGACAAAAACAATGTGCTATAAAAGCAGAGATTCTTATTAAAATCAAAAACAAAAACAAAGAAAATAATAGATTCGGTGGCCGACAATCAATACTAAGATTGATTGCCGACCACCGATCAAAGGGATTGATCAAAGTGAACAGCGACTAGAAAAAAATATTTTTTCTCGACTAAAAGTAATATATAGGCTCAGGTATATTTTTGGTTTAACTAAAAATCGGATTTGTTTCAATCTTGTTCTATTTGTTTTGAATTTTAAATCAAATTCGGTTCACCACGTTCGGATCAATTTTGGGTCTCGACTAGAATAAATTAGTTTAATTCTCGGATCAAGTTTACCGGATCTATTTAGCCTTAAATCAATTGTTACTAAACTATTGATTTAATTTTGTAATTTAATTATTGTAGATATGCACGGGATTCAAGATTTGAACCAATTTTATCCAATCCAAGATTTGATATAGACCTAAATATGATATTCAAATTTGATCGAAAACTCGAAATAAATCGAATTAAACCGAAATCAACCCAATCTTTAGTTGAATCCATATGGACCCAATACGATTTTCTTTTCTTTTTTTCGAATCAACTACAGTGGTTATAGTAGTATATGTTCTAGCCCAATCCGATTTTCAACTAAATTGAATGGACCTAAATTGATTTTCAAGTGAATACAATGGACCCGAACCGAACTCATCTGATATAAAAGTAATCTAAACCGAAGGTAACCAAAAATAAATAAAAATATTAAAAAATAATGAAAGATTTGATGTATATTATTGTACAACTCACCAAAAAGTCAAATATATTAGCTTTGTAAAGCCATATCTTAGTTTAAAAAACTAATCCAACCCAAAAAACTGACTGAAACATAACAATCTCCTAATAAATCGATCTTGACTAGACCTGAAATTGTCAAACCCAAAAATCATTCAAACCGCGATCCAACACGATACCCAACCCTAATCACTATAGACCCAAAATAAAATTGAATTGAACCATATCTTACCCGAACTTAATCAAAATTAAATATAATCAAAATAGAACTTGATTCGAACCAAACACGATCCAAATGATCTGTTCGATACCTCTATAAATAACTCTGACTAGTCAAATTTCTTTATCATAATGTAGATACAACTTTCATGGTTTGTGGCCAACCCAAAGCCAATGGCTTTGCGATAATGTGATCATACCCCCATGCCACCTTCAATTTATTTGTGGACGCTAGAAAAATCTATGAATGATTAAACCCTAAATAGGGAGTCAATTACAAAATCCTTGGTATAAATTTAGAGAATTTAAATATTGTATAAAAAATAATTAATTATTTAATTACTAAGTTATAAATTAATTTTATTTTGATCAATAAATAAAAAATATTGTCTATTAAGTCACAAAACGATTTATAATAGTATCAATTAAATTATCTAGCTTTGTATATCTAATAATAAGATCGGCATGCCTCCATTTCATTGGGATCGTAATAAATTTAACTTTTCATATTTACACCTCCAATTA
This sequence comes from Abelmoschus esculentus, assembly GCA_035048815.1. Classification (NCBI taxonomy): domain Eukaryota; kingdom Viridiplantae; phylum Streptophyta; class Magnoliopsida; order Malvales; family Malvaceae; genus Abelmoschus; species Abelmoschus esculentus. The sequence continues at coordinate 5,073,884 of JAUCBN010000021.1, forward strand.
ATTTAATTTATTTTCTCGAATTTTATTTTTTTATATTTACATATTTAGTTAATTTATTTTTTTAAAAAAATTTATCACTAATTAGATTTGTTAAGGGTGATATTTAAGAGGTATTTATGGAGTTCACGATCGTTCAAAATTTTAAATTAAAATAATAATACAATTTTATTTTAATTCTTTAAAATATATAATTTACATTATTGTTCCCTATAAATTTAAACAATTTTTTAATGACCCCTACGATAAGAAGAACTCAGGAGTTTCGGAAGTTAGGAGAAGCGCAAATGTCTGCAGCAATGCTTTTGAGGTTGGAGTGAGTGAGTCGGAGCAGCACTGAGGCCTCGCCCTCAATTTCCGACCTCGACGCCATTTATATTTCCTATAGATTTTCAGATCTAAATCTATATGTCTGGTTAACCATCTACTGGATCTCTCCTTGCTTAGCCAAGCCAATGATCATACAATTCCAAGTAACATGATTCTTCTTAGGCATTTCATCGAACACTTTCGTACACTCAACCAAAGCCCCACTTTATGCATACATATTAACCAACACAGTCTGCACATAGAGATGAGACTCAAAACACATTTTTATTTCAACATGGAAATAAAATGACCCAAGGAATAATAGAGATCATTTACTTTTAGATGGAAATAGAGGTTTTGAGGACTTCAACATGGTTTAGAGACAACAACATAATCAATTAAAATGTTTTGGTTTACAATCTTTCAAATCGAAAATTCAGTGAAATTCCTTAAAACTTGGATGGTCATGACTTGGTTTGGAGTGGATTTTAAATTGACCTTTATATGATTTGAAATTTTAAAAGGTCTATTCTGAATTCAATTTGATTCGACGTTTGATGATGTTCCGTCGACTTAGATTTATCCTAAATTTATTACAGTAAAAACTCAAATCTGACTTGATATATATAATATTTTATTTTTATTCAGTTAAATAGAGATTAATTAAAAAAATATAATATCAAGAGGGGCATTACAATAACTATTTCATTTTTATTAGATAAAATATAAAAATAAATTAAAATATATAAAGACATGAACAATATAACAATTATCTGTAAAAATTTAGAATAAAATTATATTATTATTTTGAGTCAAATATTTTCACATTAAACTTAACGCAGGCTGATCCAAACCCAAATTTTAAAAAAAAGTACTGTAACTTATAAAATCAAGTTGGGTAGGGTAAAATACCATCTCCACTTAAAACTCATTTTATGATTTATTTGTGGATTAAATTGTTAAAGATTTTAAATATCTGATTAAATTATCAAAATTTATTTAAATTAGTTTTCGAACTAATAAAATGTATAAGTTTTAAGGATTAAACTACAAATTTAAAAAAATCAAATGAACCCATAGTGATTTAACAGTGTCGAGTAGAATTATCGCTGCTTAACAGATAAAAGTTACCCCTTCCCCAAAAGTTCACATTAACAGAAAGATGTAACGCCGTAATATCAACTTTTCGTCACCTAAAAAACTGTAATATGTTCTAAAGATTAAGATATTCGCCCATTAAAATATCATAAGACTATTCAATCTATATCTAATGTGGAAATTAGAGCATTGAAATCAACAAGTCCATTAGCCGAATAACTTGATTGAAAATTTTTCGTTTAATAATCAAAATAAAATTTATTCTATAATTTGATGATTAAATAAGTAATTTACTATAAAAACAGTTAGTCACCTAGGGCTATAAAAACCCTAGCCCTCCTTTCTCTCTTCATCTCACAATATTCCTCCAAGTTTAATTTGGTACTTAACCTACTTTGCTTTCTCTTTATCATTATATATATATACCTTAGAAATATTATCTTCCATTGAAAAAGACATACTGAATTATTGATTAAAACTGTAATAAATTATTTAATTTTCCATTTCAGGTCCTGGAGTCCTTTCCAAGATGAAGAACTTTGCTGCTATCCTTTTTGCCATGCTGCTTTTGTTGACAATCTTCAAAGCTGATGGAACACGAATGATCCTTGAGAAAGAGCGTGAGCCAAGCGATCATCAGGTGGATCGAAATAACATCGCCAAAGACGATAACACCGATGTAGGCCTCATCGGCGCTACACAGAAAAAAAGAGATATTTCGCGTCACCATTTCTTCCCCAACGAAACCAACCCATATCCTTATACCAAATCCCGTAGGCCTTGAAGCGGACGATCTTGCTACTGGCTATGTACAGCTTGGTCTGAGCGAGCTTTACCAAAAATATTGTGTGTGTTTGAGAATAAAACTGAAATTTAACATGTTAAAATAACCTAAAAGCATATACGTATAATACTTATATGCATATAACAATGTTAAATTCCATTATAAAATCAGTGTGTTTGGTTCAGTTATATGCAGTCCGTAAAAATCTAAGTTTGCAATGTATTTGCATGAAATAAAAGATATCAAGCTTAGCTTAATTGTTGGACTCTTAATTCTTATATATTATAGTCTCTGATCAACCTCTTTTGTTCAGACAAGGAGAAACAGCAGTATAAAACAAACTCTAACTGGTTCCGTTTAAAGCTATCAAAGTATACTTATGTAACTATAATTTTAGTTTATCTAATTTTTTATATAAATATTAAAAAAACATTTTATCACAATTCAAGTAAAAAATCTAGGATTATCTGTTTATCAGAGTTTATCTCTTCTTTATTTATCGAGCCATTTATAATTTAAATCATTGAATTTATTCTCAACTTTCGTATAGGTCACAAACCTTTAATTTAATCAGATTAAATCATTAAACTTTTATTATTAACAAATTAAATCATTCATACTAACACCGTTAATTATTTTAACAGGAGAACTGACTCAATAATCCTACTAGACATATTTTTCCATGTCAGCAAGTTAATATTAATTAAAATTAAAGAAAAAATATTTAAAATCTTTTTTACATTAAATTATTAAAAAATTATAATTCAATCGGTATCAATTTACTAAATTTTTTTAATAATTTAATGTAAAAAAATAAATATTTTTTCTTTAATTTTAATTAATATTAACTTGTTGACATAGAAACACATGTCTAGTAGGATTATTGAGTTAGTTTTTTTATTAAAATATTTAACGATGTTAGTGTAAATGATTTAATTTGTTAATAATAAAAGTTTAATGATTTAATCTGATTAAATCAAAGGTTTGTGACTTATACGAAAGTTGATGATACATTCAATAATTTAAATCGTAAATGGCTCTTATTTATCAAACTTATCTTTATATACCTAAGAATAATAAACTAATAAATCTTAAAATTCCATAGTGGAAATAAGTCTGATTTGAGGACATCACATTATAATGGAAAGAAGTCTGATCTATAATTATATGAAGTATATGAAATTCAAACCCAAAACCGCCATTTCAGGAATATGTCTCCTTCACTAATTCATATTCATAGACAGATTTTTTTCCCGAATAGCATATCCAGATTTTCTTTCTCTTTGTTTTTTCTTTCTAAATTATGCTATAGATTATAATTTTTTAATTAGATGAATCTAACACATATCGGATATTATTAAATACTATTAACAATAAATAATATTAAATTAATTATTAAGATTAAAAATTTAAAGTACTCGGCGTATAGTTATAAAAAACCCCACTCTCCACCTCTTCTTCCTCGGCCTTCCCTATGTTTTCTGTTATCCATCATCCTCTATGCAGTCTCAGGATTCCCCTAATATTGATCAAATAGAGTTACTCTCTGTGTCCTAAAACCAGGATTCTGTTTGCTTTGCTGCTGGCACATCCCTAGGTTTCCGTATTTATAATTTCCAACACTTCAATGAATTGTTGAGATGCTGTTCCGCTGCTACATTTTGGCACTCGTCGGTGAGGACTACGATTCCCATGACCCACCAAACAAATTAAGTTATAATTTGGGATGATATTCAGTCATTGCGAGAGTGAATTTGCATTTAGGTTCCAGGTTTGAGCTCTCAAATTAAGGCGAGATAGCATTGTTGTGGTTCTGAAGCACAAGATATATGTATACAGTTTTACGGATCTCAAATCTGGGTTTAAGATTTAGAGTTTTGGATTTTAGATTCAAGATTTAAGGTTTATGATTTTGAGATTAGGGTTTAGATTTTTTTTAAATTAATTTAATATTTATTTGAAAAAATTAAAATATATAATATATATAAACAATAATATAATTAAAATTTTATTTTAAATAATTTATAATTATATATTGAGTCTTAATTTTTTTTAATTTTTATTAATCTGTTAATAGTGTTCAGTGAATCAATGATGTTCTACGCATATTATAAAATTTTTCCTTTTAATAATAATGATTTTTTTCACTTTGATATTTATTGTTATTTTTAAGTCAGTTTGTTACATTTATTTTCATTTTATCCATCACTTTAATTTTTTATATTTTTCATAAAAAAAAAACCATGAAAAGTAAATAAAAGTGAATAAAGATTTCTATGCTCATGTCCTTTCTCACCCTTTAAACTACTTTCCCTTTTAAAAAAACAACAATAAAAAGCGTTAGTAATATTATAAAAAAATATATTTAAAGACAAAAGTTAATACAAAGAAAATAATTATATAGCATATTCACCAAAAATGCTAATTATATTAATTTTAACTCGTTAAGGTTATCCATATGACTCTAACGGATAGACCTTCATGATTCTTATATGAGTTCGACTTTAATTAGGATACTCAAACTTATCTTATCACCTATTAAGGTAATAAGAACCCTAATTCTAACCGATTACAAGCTTACGAATTGAATTTAGTTCGAGGGAAGACACTACCTAATAACATGAAGGGCTGCTCATTTGTCAGAGTTATAAATTCTGAAAGTGGATTATCGACCCATGAAGGGTAGCTCACATGGATATGGACGTTTTACTCTTACTTAAAGGATATAGCTCGGTTGTAGAACTCGATGTTTATGATACAACAAATGTCCATAATTCTTTAGATATTAAATGAAAAATTAATTCAAGTTCTCCGATTATCAAAGCCACTTCAATATTGGTCACATTTTTAAAAAAGAATTAGCCTCGTTAAAATTAATTAAAATTCAAAAATAAATTACAGTATTTAATGTAAATATTTTTTTGTTTCGATTTAACTCTCTTTTTTTTAAAAAAACAATAGTAGCCACTAGCAGAATCATCATGATGTAGCAATTTTTTTATACTTAAAAATGAAAATTATCTAAATGATGTTTTTTTATGAGCAAGGTTTGATGTTACAATTTTATCCCCTAAACTTTTTTTTTTGAAATAAGATATTATTACTATATTTTTAAAAATATGTATCTTTCATTTGAAAGTTTTAATTCTTTTGAAAATAATAAAACTCGGATTCTTCATTGACCACTTAGGTAAGTTGGATGCCATAAGAAATCAGAGTTACATTTTAAAAGGGTCTAGAGTTGGTTACGTATGGGAAATGATTAACACCCCATCACACCCGAAAAATCGATATCAAAATATTTAGTGCCTTTAAAATAATAAAATTCTCTTGAAATTTAAATTAAATTTAATTCGGCTTCTTAATTGAAAATTGATTTTAATTACACGAACTTTATCAAATTGATGAATTCGAATTAATTAGTCATTTAATTAATAAGATTAACAATATACCATACCGTATACTAAATTAATATCATATAAATGTCTTTCGTATTAGTTTATGATTCAAATTTGTGTGTCACCTTTATTCATGATGCAAACATTTAAAATATGACATCATGATGTTAACATTTGAACTGTTACGATATAAATATCAAAACTAATAATTCTTCTTCTTTTAGTTTTAAAGTTAATTATACAAATGCATGATAAACAAATACAAATGAATAAGCATATAAAAGAATCTAAGAAGATAATAATTGAACAATAAAAAATATACGCAGATAAGATTTAAATCATGAAACAAATATTATATAATATAAAATATATTTATGACATATGAAAAATAAATATACAATATGACAAAAAAACATATAGGTCACTTATAATAATGATATAATGCGTATCATATAAAGTAATATATATATATATATATATACAATTTTAGTCTTGAAAGCTTCCAGTAATCGTATAAAGTTTTGGTATCTATTTATCGGATACTCAAGATATTTCGACTTAGTTTGCTTGCCTTAGTTGATGAAAAAAATGTCAAAAAAAAAAAAGATTAACCATATCAGTACAAGTTATAACAGAATTGAAGGTAAATCAAATAATCAATCTTTAACTATATCAGCTAGAGAAAAGGAAAAAGTGCGAACTTTTATTTGACCTTCAGAAACTCTCAGAGGTTTTATACTCAAGCAGACCATGTGAAATTCATTAAGATGCTTATGTGGATTTTCTCTCGATAAACTGTGATAGATTGGTATGATATGTATCAAGCCTGTCTTGAGAGCGAATGACGTCTCTCCATTTAAAAGTGTTATGCACATCAGTTGGTTATCATTAGGAGCCGTAGTTAGTTGTCGAATAGTTTGGTCGTTGTCTACTATCAGAATTGTCTTTTCAGTTCTATGTTCAAAATATAATTATGCTTCAGATGTTGATTCTAAATCACGTTCTAGTTATTGTTGTCGCAATCTCCATTTCTTTTCCCGAAGTGTTAGGATGTGCAGTCTTCGGACCTATGCTTCAATTTTCGGGATATAATCTCCTTGTTCTTTTGGGTTCTTCCTGGTCATAAATCAAACAAAAATAATTCAATAACTTTTCGTAGTCCCCGACAACGGCGCTAGTTTGACATGCATCGTATAGTGTCAAAATTAAAATACCTTATTCTCAAAGAATAAAGGAAATTAAACGTAGTAAAGGAGAAGTAAAGCTCTTTCCTACTTGGACAAAGAAACTTCCAGATCATAGTTGTTTAATCGTTAATCCAAGAAGAGAATTGAATGATGTTTAAGTAAAAGGCTGGATTTGTTGAATATAACTTAGCAATTGTATAAAGTAAAAAAAATATATATGATAAAATCTAGACTTAGGCTCTTACTTTGATTCGATTTTTTCGGATCATCAGAAAATGATTTTTAACTTCGGGACTTGATACTTGAATTGGCAACATGACACTTGAATTGATATCCCTCTTATTTTGAAATTGTAAACATGAGACTTTCATGATATAGGATAAAATTAATTCTTGACCTTGTTTGATACATGGAATTTAATTTGGTTCTTTGCTTATAAGCATGTTTTAATGACTAATTAACTTTATGTATGTTTGATTATTTGTAAATATAAGTAAAGCTTGAATGGTATACATGTTTTGGCTAAGTTTGCTTTAAAGACTAGCTAGACATACTTGAAATGATAAATAATTTAAGAATAAACTTGATAGTGTAATCACTTATTCTTGACTTAAGGTGTATGGTAGGTTAAAATTAATATTTTAAAAAGACTTTATCGACGAGTAAGGTGAAAAGTAATTTCAAAATCAAATTTATAAATCAAACGGTAACATATTGTTTAAGAATAAATACTCTGAGTAATATTATTAAAATTAAATATCCGAATCAAAGCATGAAATTTAAAAACACCTTAATCTCTAATGATCTCAAAAATAACTGAAATAATTTCTTTTATAACAAAACATACTAAAAGTAATAAAAAAATAATTGTCCAGTTGAGAGCTCCGAGTACCAACTCTTAGGGCCGAATATCTAAAATGTTAAATTAAAAGAGTGAGCTATAAAGCTCAGTGTGTCTCTATAGTGCAGTCACAGATCACATATAATGCTAATGGTAAAAACACCTTCCTTCGTACAATCCACCCCATGCACATGTAATGCATTCAATGCTAATGGTCTCAATGTCTCAACACATATACTCGTATAGAATACAAAACACAAAACTCAAATAATCTGATCACAATATTACAAGAAATCTCAAGGTCACAATATTATATTAAACAGTTAATCACATAACACAAATTTAGCACATAAAGAAAACACACCTCTAATAGTCACAGCTTTAACAATGACGTTTCCATCAATCTGAATTATTCCTAATTCTATTAGGGTCGAAACCTACAAATATTCCTAAAATTAATAATAGCATTCTAAAATTATTTATTATACTAAAATTGGTGTTAGTTGGGGTGATCCAGTGTAATACCTTGGTGCATCTTTTCCTACCCGCATTATTTTGATTCAAATAAAAAACAACTAACAAGCTTCCTAACTTCACGTGGGTAAATTCAATAATTTACCATGAAATTTAAATTCTCAAATTGTTTTCTTTACCTCCTGTACGCAAGACTTCAATCATCTTCGATATGGATTCCACGATTAACCACCAAGTAAAGATTAAATCTCCATTGTTTAATCAATCACCCAGGCGAACCAAACCTTGCACAATGTTGTTTGGATAACAACAGAGAAATTAAAAACAACCATCTTTCAAACTTTGATGGCTCCACCGATTTTTTTATTGCTACTCTTGACTTTGGAGGTTGTAGAAGACGACTTCAACTTGGGCGAACTTAGAAATTATGGAAACACCACATGGCTTCAACATCGGTTCAAAACCATAATTACTGACACGTAAAATATTAGGCAAAGATCATCCGTTCCCGTGGCTTCCTTGGTTTCGTTTTCGAGCTTTATTCTTTTGCGGTATTTGTTTAATTTAGAGAGAAAGGAGGCATGAAACACAGTGTTCCAAATAGGGTTTGCGGTTACTCAAACAAAATAATTCCCTCCGTACTGCTTTAGGGCTGATCTAGAATTAAAATACTTTACTCGATGGGTAAATCATGAGGAAAAGGTCTCTATTCAACATGCCTTACTAAATATCCCCAAGGTTACCGTTTTAGATAATTTGGTCACTAAACTTTCAAATTAAATTCATAAATTCGAATGATTTGACTTTAATCCTTTAATCAAATTAGAGTTCCTAAAGTAATTTCCCAATTTCAAGTTTTCTTTTAATTTAGGGACTTCAATATCTAGGATTTTTGAATTAGGAATTTTAATGATCGGAGATTTCTAACTTAGGAAAAAATGGGGTGTTATAGATAGGCTTTATATTACCCCACTAAGTACAACTTGTACTTATCACTCTTGTTTGTATTCTTTTATAAAATTTCAGGTTTAAAGACTTGAAAGTTGCTCGTCATTGAGGACATCCTTCTTGAGGTTGGAGCAAAAAGAAAAACAAACTATAAGTATAACTTTTGATGGTACATAGTCTTATATGTATATATTATATGATCAGACATTTGGTATGTAAAGTTTTGTATAATCTATTTAGTTTGGCTTAATATGTTATGCTTGGTGTGCTTGGAAGTAAGTCTAGTTGATTATGTTAGATAGACATGCCTTGCTTATTTATAACTTAGTAGAATGTCATGTCTATCTATGTTAAATTGTTAAGTAATCTTGAATTGATACATATTCATACATTAATGCACATGATCATACCATATTAAATTTATACATGATAACATATATGCATACTACACATTATTAATTCATGCAATCATACACTTACGTGTATATATATATATATATAATACACCTACATATTATGTATTGATAAGTTCATTATTTGGAATAAATAAAAGACGAGTTAACCCTTAACAAAATTAATGATTATATAGAAAATACGAGTCCACGATACAAACTCTTTACTCTTGTTTATCCTTTAACAATCATTCTTTTAAAGTGATTCTACCCCGAAAAAAGTAATCTTTCTAGATTGACGAGGTGGTGAAGTGATGACGGATACATAATTGTATTTTGTTGAGATAAATTAGAAAATTCTGATGTACAAAGTATAGATTGAGTAAGAAATTGAGTATGACTTTGGTCCGAGTTAGGATTAGAGTCTAAGAAGGAAATTGAAAAGAGAGATTTTACAGCAACGAAACTACGATCTATATCTTCATCTCAATTTCTAAAATGTAAAAACAAATAAATTCAACAAATAAAAATCGAAAATAAAATTTTTATTATTGTAGTATTTTTTTAACCTATTCAAAGAAAAATAACAAGTAAAAACATTTAATCCATTTTAAAAAAACATAAAAACAATTTAAAAAATAAAATCTAATGTGAACAAATGAACCAAAATTTTAAACGGAAAAATTACCGTGAATATAAAAAAAATAACTAAATCAATTAAGAAATGAAAAAAATTGAAATATAACAACTTAAGAAAAATTAAAATCTAAAAGATAAAATGGGATCATACGAAATCAGAGACAAAATACAATTGTGACTTTAAGTGCAAAATAAATAATGTCATTTTTATATTTTTTCTCCCTCGGATAATCTTTTCTACCTACACTGAACACATATCAACCTTAACTCCGAGTTCACCCTGCGTGTATATATATAATGGGGAATTTAAAAAGTTATAATCGATTAAGTCAATTTAAATAATAAAAAAAATTATTTAATATAATTTTTATATATAATTTTGAAAATTAAAATTTTTATTGTTTAATAATTTTAAAAAAATATTATCGTATTCAATTTTTTTATTATCTATATATTTATTTAAATAAAATTAAAATATTTCTTAAAATATAATTTTTTGGATAAATCTATAATATTTATTCCAAAGCAGGAAGCCTGCTACAAATTTACAATTTATAGGACCCCCATGCAACAAGAGTAACATTCTATACAGTTTGCAATCGAACATTCTTATGACATAAGCGAATACAAAGAATAGTCTTTAAGCACTCAAAAAGCTCATTATAAGTGCATTGTAAACCTCGAAAACACCTTCTATTTTGCTCTTGCTAAACCAAGTAAACGAACGCTTGCCATGCAAGCCTAAGGATGAGAACCGACCTTGATCTCTCCTTCAAACTAGTCATTGCCCAAGCTAACTCTCCCGACCAATCCATGACCTCTCGATTGATCCCACTACATTGGAGAGCCATGCACCAGACGTGCCTGGAGAAACCACACTCAAAAAATAAGTGGTCCATTGTTTCTGGTGAATTGCCACACAAACCACAACTAACCTCTTCATGAACCATTCTCACACGAGCCAATCTAACTCTTGTAGATAAACGATCCAGAAGCACCATCCAAGCAATCAACGTATGCTTAGGAATATGCAAAGGAAACCATAAAAATTTATGCCATGACAATACCTCCCCTTGCTCTCTAATCCTCTTCTAAATCTCCCTCGTAGAATAAACCCTACCTGCTTCCAAAATCACTGCAGCCTCATGCCTTAGCTTTAGTAACTTCCTAAATAATTAACTGAATTGCTGCTTGCACTCCATCATCCAGAAGTTGCCACTCTTTATATCATACAAATTAAGCCATACAATCCATAAGGTGTCCCTTTTAGACATAAGCTTTTGCATCAAACTTATCAAACAAGCACGGTTCCATACATGCAAGTCTTTCAACCCTAAACCACCCTCACTTTTTGGAAGACAAATATTCTTCTAACTCACCCGAGCCCCAGAAGCTTTCTTATCCTCTCCCTTCCAAAAGAACCGATAGCATAATGTCTCAATCTCACGCAGAACACCCTTTGGAAGAGCAACCTGCACACACGAAAAGTTTTTTCATGCTGAATAACATAGCTCGAATAAGCTGTAAGAGACTTACATAGCTCAAATGCTTCCCTGCCCAAGCACACAATCCTTATGAATAAGTTTTCTTGTCACTAAAGGGATTCCTAAGTATTGAACCGATAATATTCCAATCTTAAAATCAGTGGTAGCTTGCACCTCTATAAGTCCTTGAATCGAGACCCCCGAAAGAAATATCTCAGTCTTATATACATTCAATTAAAACCTTGAGAGCTCATAAAACTTTTCCATTATGCACTTAACACCTACCACATATTCAATATTGCCTTTACAAAAGATCAGCAAATCATCAACAAAACTCAAATGAGTTAAATTTAGCCTCCTACACTTAGGATGAAGTTGGAAAACTCCTTTTGATGCAACAACATCCAACAACTTTGAAAGAACATTCATGGCTAACACAAAAAGGTAGGAAGAGAGAGGGTCCCCTTGACGCACCCCTCTTGCCCTTTAAGTAACCAACCAAGCTTCCATTCAAGGAAATCGAGAAACATGATTCGGTGAAGCAGGCTGCAATCCATCCTCGAAACTACTTAGGAAGCCCCAAAGCTTCCAACACCCTTAGAAGAAAACTCAAGCTGACTGAATCAAATGTCTTCTGTAAGTCAATCTTCAAAGTTTCTCGCGGAGAAAGCCCCTTTCTGCCATAACATTTAACAATCTCCTGAGCCAACAAAGTGTTATCTGAAATGATCCTCCATTGCACAAAAGTAGTCTAATTAGCTGCAATCATACCAAGGAAGAAACCAGATAACCTAGATGCCAAAATTTTAGTTATAGTCTTGTAAACCACCGAACAACAAGATATAGGACAAAAGTCCTTAGCCAAGCTTGTATTTAAAGTTTTAGGGATCAAAGCAATTGTTGTAGCATTGAAAGCCGATAACAAATCTGATGTGGTAAAGAAGTGTCGAACGGCTGCAACAAAATCATCCTTAACTATTGGCCATGCAGTTTGAAAAAACCCTGCAGTGTACCCATCTGGTCTTGGGGCCTTGTCCTTGCCTTGCCCAAACAAAGCACTACGCAACTCAAGCACCGTAACCTCTGTAATAACCCATTATACATACCCAAGACCAATATAAAGCCCAAATATCATTTTATTACCCAAATACAAAATCCAGAATCCAACAAATATATTAACAAAGCCCATCAACCCACTACACTTAATCCTAATGATAAAATCTAATGGAACCCTAACCAAGTCGGCCGCCGCTCCTCACTGTACAGCCAGCTCACCATGCGTGGCCGTCACGCGTGGCTATTCAACTTGCGTGTGGCCGCCACGCGCGGCTATTCAACTCGCGCGTGGCCGCCAAATGCCCTATGATTCGTCCTCTTGGCCAGCCACCGCCTGGATTGCGGCCACCACCTAGTGTCTTCTCAACCTGCAAAAGAAGGAAAAATAATTAGATCTAGGAAAAATTCAGAAATAGGATGAATTTCTCTTTTTATTTGATTATAATATATGTAGATCTGGGGTATAAAAACCCAGAACCTGAGCTTGTAATTTGGATGAAGGAGATGGAATGAAAATATCATCATTCGAACAAAAAGAAGAGCAAAAATTCCACTTTCAAACATTCAAACACGGAAAATATTGAGATCGAGAGAGGGAGATCGGAGAACTGAACGGAAAGATAAGATAAAAACAAAAGAGATAATATTCAGACTTATCTTCTTTTGTAAATTTATGCGTCTAGACTCGTTTTTTTTGAAAATCCGACTTCGGCTTCGGCTTCGAAGCGTCGAAGAGCTTCAGAAAGGTCTAACCTTTCATATTTCCGGTCACCGGCGTGGCGGCCGACGCGATAGCCGACGACGATTTGCGGCGGTCGGCGGGGACACACGAAGCTCCGGTCCCGGCTTTCTCCCAAGCTTTGAGAGCTTCAGAGAAAAGCTCTGATGTGTAGTTATTTGAAGGAGAACAAGTGAATCAAAAAAATAAAATAAGGTCATTTATATATCATGCTAAACGGCACCGTTTTGGTGCCGGTTTATCAGGCCCAAAACGGTGTCATTTTGGCACCTCCAGACCGGCACCGAACCCAATCCAGCGACCCGAACCTGTGCTTAACCCGCTAAAATGGTGAAATTGCACCCGAGGTCCTCTATGTACCAGTGTGTCCTCACTCTGGCTCTCCAGTTCATTTTAGCTTCGATTTTAGTCCCTGTTTTAACCTAATTGAGCTTTATTTTTTATATTTCTTTCAATTTTGTCCTTATTATATATTATTCTAACCCTATAATTTCAGCTTTTTGTAGATGGGTCCTTGCTAATATGTTTGTTTATTATTTTTATTATTATCATCAATATTTTATTATATTATCTATGTTTTTATATCTTTATATTATTTCATTATTTTTCCATATAATATTATTATAACGAAATAATAATAATATTTTTAATCGTTTGTTCATCTAACCTTAGCGTATTTTTGTAGATTCTATTTTGCGGGATCACAACGGTAATTTTAAATTGCATTTTTATTTTCTTTCATATAAAATATTTTGTAACCGACAGGTGCCGATTTCGGACGGTGTGGGGGTGATCACCCTTCCCCACGTGTAACAGACTCCCGGATCCAGCTTTGGTTCGTAGACGCAAATTTGGTGTTCCAATCGCACCAGGATAAAAAACGATTGGTGGCGACTCCCCGGATGAATTCCAATGATTATAGTTGGCGACTCCGCTGGGAACTACATTTTGAGAGTCGAGCCTGAATTCAGTTACATTTTATTTAATGATTGAAAATATAAATTCGGTTTATTTTAATTTTGTGATCTCGTTCTATTTTATTTATTTTATTTAAAATATTTTCTAATGTATTTTAAATATTTTTTTAGCACACCCATTTCATGAGCTCTCAACCCGGGCTCCGTCCAATTAAGTGAGAGCATGAAACCACTCCTTCATGAGGTTATGCCTTCGTGCAGGATGGGGAATTGCTTCTAGGATATTTTTTTCCTCTGTCTTCGTGAGACTTACGTCTCCGCATAGGCTTGGAGAAACGTATCCCCCTGAATCATGTTTATTATCCTTAGTAGGATAATAAATATTATTCGGGTACCTTCTAGAACTACACCACATATAGTGAGCCCTAGAAGCCTACCCATAGATCCGTCATGCCGAACCTCTGCCCTATTAGAGAGTCACCTTGTAAGGTTTTTCTTTCAGAAAGAGAGCGAGTGTAGAGGATGTTTACTTTTATTTACGCTCGTTATTTCATGCTATTTAATTCTTGTTATTTATTTTCATAATACAATATGTCATATTTATATTCATGCATCATAAAGCATGTACGTTTTGTCTAATTCGATATAAATATGTGTGCATATTTGTTTCTCATTTTTTTATTCGCACTTCTATTTTCTTCTTATAAAAGAGGTGTTGATAAAAGTACAACTGTTAAAAAGGTTTAGTCACACGTAGAACCGTTCTTCGATAAAGTGAGGGGCACCGGAATAGGTTCTGCTAGGGACATCAAAAGAACATAGCTCGAGATTGTTCGTGCTAACCATGATGGAAGGTTCACCCCGACCAGACACAAGATTAAATTCGTGTCTCGATGAAAGCCCCGAAGTAAGTTCAAGAGGTGGCCACATATCTACGCATTATAACAGTTCAAGCCCAAATTTTTATTTTGGGGCAAGAAGCCGACATTGTTTCCCCAAGAAATCAAGATTTCAAAGATGAAGGATAAGCATCACATGTAAAACAAGGCTCACCATATGTAGAGAAAGCTTCATTCTGACTTGAGCTCCCTTTTCAAAGTTGTACCAAGTCAACACCTTTGTATAAAATATTTTGCAGCATTTTGCACGAACATAACATCATTCTAGTTGCATCAAAGCATAATGATAGGCGTGGTATAATCGCTATTTTGAGTGCAAGTGTACACGTCATCAAGTAATAAAATAATAAGTATATCGTGTATCGTCTCCACAGAGATTGATATACTTAATATGTCTTCCTTCGTTCCCTTGCTCTTGAGAATAAAATAAAAACATAAATAAGATGGTTTGTTTTATCTAACTAAATAAGTAAATAACAAAACATAAAATAAAGAGTTGAGAACGATTATAGAGAAAGCGGGTAAGATCCAGTTGTGTCAATTAGTGGATTCAATTGATCTTCTTCTTGTCCAATATAATCGCACAACACTGCTTCGATAGTACTGCAGGTACTATCTCGGTAACGCTGGTGCTCCTCTACCGCGATAATCTCTTGCTCGTGGGCAGAAGTATCAAAGTTCAGCAAAGTGTCCGTAAGTGACTCCGCTCATCTCTGAGTCAAAGTACTATTGATGCTCGGTCCTTGACGATACCTCTCGGCGTAAACCAAAGCTAACCACCAACCAATCCAACACTTCTTTTAGCTGCTGAAACCCTTAACCTACCCCTTAGTGCCTCCACAAGGGTATAAGCCGAGTTAGTGTCGTTAACACCGTACTTACCCTTTTCGTGAATCTACACCTCTCGATGCTAGATAAATAGATTACTTGCAAACTTCCCTCTCGGGCTTGAATACAAGAACAAAGAATGACAATAGGATAAGCAAACTCTGATTTTATTGCATAAGAACAAGAATACAAGAATCAATCTCCTCTCACTAATATCAACAACCTTCACCTATCCCTAAGAAATTTAGAACATGTTATCGTGGAAGTACAATTCTTAGGGAGGAAGGGTTTTCTCTACAAATCAGCTCTCCTAGACAATGTGGCCTGCTAGTATATTTATAGTCTTAACCTAGGGAAAACCTTTCCTAAATAGACTTCAACTTGGAGTAGGGAACATGTCTTCTTCAAGGATTATGATATTTCCAAGTTTGTCACCTTCTAGAAAGGATTTCCCGCTTGGTCTTTGAATTGGGCTTTGAGCATGCTAGCCTGGTCCAATTGATGCGTTGTGTCTTCCAAAATATTTTCTATATTTTTATCTTCTGATGCGCCTCCGTTGTTGGTGTTGCCATACTGGATTCTACCACGGCTGGTGTTCTGCCTCGGCCTCCATATAGCTTTTCTACCGCTTTGGCTCTGGATATTCCTACATGTACAGAAATTATAATAATATCTGCATTCTCTATAAATATTAACTTTGTATGTGGTGAAAACGGAATATTCACTATTTGAGCAAAGAGTATATGATTCGGTTCAAGTGGGTGTATAATAGGTGCACAAAGTACCATAAGAAGGGTAGTAAATAACTGCCTTTTAGGCACTCATCAAATACCCCCAAACTCGAACTATTGCTTGTCCTCAAGCAATGCCAAACATCAAATTGCTAAACCGTATTCCTCTTTGATCTTACTCTTCCATCTATTTTCCCCACCATGGTCATGTCTATCTCTCCGTTTTAGCCACTAGTTTACCCAAGGACTTCTACTAAGAAACAAACTCTAGGGCTAGGTGAGTGTGTGCGTTTAATGGACAAGGCTGATTCAAGGCTTTCTTAGATAAACTCTAAGTTCAAGACAAGTAGAATCTTGGATTAGCTATCTCCTTAAAACAACAAGTCTTGAGCCAATTTCGGGTACCTCAAGATATTTTCTATTTTTTTCTTTTTCTTATTTATTCTTTTTCTTTTGTAGCACCTATTTAGCATACTAGAGCCAATTTTAGGCACCTCTAGTACGAAGGAGAGCAAAACTAGAGCCGGTGATAGGCACCTCTAGTTATCTTTCCAACAAATTCTAAGTCTTTATCACCTAAGTTTATTAAAAGAACTCCTAAATCAAACAAGTCCAAAAAGTGTTTATTTTTTGTCTAACCCTATAGCAAGCTTCTAAGTTTTATTCCATGAGTATCCTATGGTTATCCCTTCAAAATAGTACTTGGCCATGGTAAGGAGAAAAATTTCTATAGCCTTAAAGGAGTAAACTAAAGCAAAGCTGACATAAGGCAGTACAAGATTATAAACTTAAATTCAAGAAAAGAGAATATAAAAAAATTTCGGTAAAAATTTACTCCCTTGTATGGTATTGCCGCGGTATTGGATAGCCTCGATAGTGCTTCTGCACCTTCAATCTCTCCCAAACTCAAACCGAGTATTGTCCTCAATGCTCAAAATATAAAACAAACAACAATGAAAATATTGAAAAAGATGAGAGTAGTAAGTCATTATTTATAATGCCTCCGAGGAGCTGCTTGTACGGAGTATTCTCCTAGGCCTTGCTGCTGATGCCTTTCTCCTAGATCCTTGTCCTGGTGATTGCTGTTGTTTTGCCTGCC
The DNA here is from genome assembly GCA_035048815.1 of Abelmoschus esculentus. Taxonomy (NCBI): domain Eukaryota; kingdom Viridiplantae; phylum Streptophyta; class Magnoliopsida; order Malvales; family Malvaceae; genus Abelmoschus; species Abelmoschus esculentus. The sequence continues at coordinate 5,091,704 of JAUCBN010000021.1, forward strand.
GATGCGGTTGCACTCTGTTGGGCGATGTACGGTGCGTCAGTGCTGTAACCTCATCCCTTTCTTCGTCAGTGTCCATGATTTTTGTTCCTCCTCCTGCCGTGGTAGTGGGTATTATTGATTCATTGGATGAACTGTGATATTCATCAATCTCGCGAGATAGTGTATCCCTACTGAGACTGGGCATAGGAATTGGTTCTCTTTGGGGAGAGTTCAAGATAGCTTGCCTCTTGGATGGCCTTTGGCTAGTAGATGATACTCCGACAAACCTTGATGGCCTAGAAGGTTCGACATCATAGAATTGTTGGTTCGACCGTGGCTGGAAAGATGGTTGCGGTCCTGGGGCAGGTATTGTATCAGTATAAGGGGCGGCAGTGACGAACATATTGGCTGGGAATTCAGGAAATTGTGCCCCTTGATGTAGAAAGCTCTGCATTATCAAATTGGCTAGAGACGCGTTGAAGTCGTATTGGTATTCCATGTAGCGCTATTGATGAAGGTCCATGGTTGCCATCTTTTGTAAAATCTCTTAGTATGGGTCTACTCCGGCAGTCGGTTCAGCAGATGCTGGTGCTTTTATTGAATACAACCCTCCGACGGTGAAGTCAGTAGTGAACTACTGCGGTGTTGCCTGAACAGGCTCTGCATGTGTTATTTGCATAACTCGGTGGCAAAAGTCTCTTGTCCATACCGGCCTAGTTGGCGTGTATTCATCCATATCTTCGACTAGAACTCCTGCATTAATGCACAAGGCAGAGATTAAACAGGGGAAGTACTGTGGTCCGCATTCCTTCTTACCATATTCATGGATTTCGTGAAGGATGATCTCTCCAATGTTGATGCTTCTCTTCTTGATGATGGACTGGATCAGTGACAGTCTTTTGCGATCCACTGTGTTGTTATGGGAAGTTAGGATAAGTTGTCTTTTGACAAACGTATACCATATCTTGGCCTCGGGTATTAGACTCTACCGTGTTACTGAATCCTTATAGGCACCGATTTCCCATGAAGTGTTGCTATAACAAAGCACATCCTTAATCTCCTCATAGTCTTGAGTGGTGATACTATCTACGTAGTAGGCATGATCATCTCGTGTGGGTGTGAGGACATAAAATTCATTTATGACGTTGGCATCAAGTTGTACAGGTTTGCCTCGGCAGTGGACAAAGAGAGTATCCTTGCTCGGCCCATGTGCGTAGAACTCCCGTACAGTTGTGGCATTTGCTGCTTGAGGCTATAGACAGAAAGCCTCCCAATCCTGATGCTAAATTTTGTTGAATAAATATGGTTCAATGCCGAAGTTCATATCATTGTTCTGTTGAAATCCCTGCTCTTCCCATAGTTGTCGAGCAACGAATGATCGGTTGAATCTTTCAGCAACAGTGGCTGGGGCAAAACTTGTGTAATAAGCCATAGAACTATTCGTGTAAGATGGTTTGAGAATTTCTGGAGTGAATAGAAATTATTCTGAAAATTGCACGAAGTAGTGAGAGCAAGATTGTGAAAGCAAGTAAGTAAAGATGACAAGAATGCAAAGTAAATATTGCACAGAAGTGAATCTGTTTATATAGGCTGTAAAAATATGACTGTTAAAAATACTAGCCGTTAGGCAGTTACTGTCTGGATGCACAGTTACTGTCGCAGCGGATTTCTCGGCAGATAGCCGTTATACTATTTCTGCCCGTTGGTAATTCTACAGTTCTGACAAAGTGCTGTCACGGCAGCAGACTTCCTGATATGACAAAATTTTCCTGCATTCATCACTTTATTAAAAATTAAAAACACTAAATCCAAAATAATAAAAACTTGTTGATCATAAAGTAACAAAATACTGAAAATAGAATACTTAAAAATAAATAATACTAAAAATATTATTGTATATACTAATCCTAATATAATAATTAAAAGTGAAGGGAAAAGATTAGGTTACTTGTGGAGTGCATATGAATGCATCTTCTATTTTTGTTCTCTCTCTCTGACCCATGTCTGTCTGTATGAGTTGACTAGTCCCTTCGGTGCATTCAGCTTCTCCTTTGGGTTTTATTCTTTTACCGAATAATCTGTCGGGCGTGCTACCTAGGCAGGATACTTTAATCCCCTTATTTGGTATATGGAGAGCCTTACATTCTGCTGGAGCGTCTGAATTTGGCAGGTTGTGGAAGGCGTTCAACTTGATTTGTTGATCATTTATTCGCATTGTGAGCTCGCCATTCTCCATATCAATGATAGTGCGTCCAGTAGCAAGGAAAGGTCGACCCAATATGATTGGTGCATTGTCGTCAGCTTCACAGTCGAGGACAAGAAAATCGGCAGGGAATATGAACTTGTCAACTTTCACTAGAATGTCCTTGATTTTGCCTTTAGGATGTACATAAGACCGATCCGCAAGTTGGAGCAGTACTGTTGTTGGTTTCGCCCGTCCAATTCTGAGTTTCTGAAAAACTGATTTGGGCATTAAGTTGATGCTTGCTCCCAAGTCGCATAGGGCCTTTCCTTTATAACCATATCCAATTGTACAAGGAATTGTGAAGCATCCATGATCTTTTAGTTTGGGTGGCATGCAATTATGCAGTATTGCCATGCAACCTTCAGTGGCTGCTACCGTTTTAAATTCTCCTAGCCTTCGTCGTTTGGATTATGTCCTTTAAAAACTTGGCATAGTTGGGCATTTGCTCAATCGCCTCAACTAAGGGCAAGTTAATATGGACCTGTTTCAAGATGTCTAGGAATTTCTGAAATTGGTGGTCCTGTTTTTGCTTCTTTAGCCTCTGTGGGAAAGGAGGTGGTGGTCTAATATCCTCCAGGTTTCCTTGGATATTGAGTTTTATGCCTGGGGTGAATTTTTCTGCAGCTACCTCAGCAGAAGATTTTGATACTGTTGGTTCTGTTGTCGTGGCAGAACGTTCGACAGGGTCTTGCTCAGCCTCTGAGTCCTCATGTGGTTGTTGTTCTGGTTGAACTCTTTCAGTTGAGGTCCCCTCTTTACTTTTCATCTGTAGGCCACTTCTGGTGGTGATTACTTTACATTGCTCGTGGCCTAATACCTTAGCAACTTCAGTATTGCTAGGTAAACCTTCAGGTGATCGAGTATTTTGGCGTTGGGCAAATTGGCCAACCTGGGTTTCTAGGGATTTTATTGTAGCCTCCTGGTTCTGCAGTCTCATCTTCGTTTTGTTCATGAAGTCATCAGTATGCTTCATGAAGCGGCTATTCTCCATCATGTAGGCATCAGTTTTTATCATGAAAGCTGTGAGAGAATCGGCCAGTGCATTCAGAGACTATTGTTGTTGTACCTGCTGCTGCGGCATGGGATGCTGAGTGTTCTACTGCAACAAGTTCTGGTTCTGATGCTGAAATCCAGAGGCTTGAGTAGATGGATTCAAAGCATTGTTAGGGTTACTCCAAGAGAAGTTCGGATGCCTTTTCCAAGATGAGTTATAATTATTGGACATCATTGGATTGTTTCTGCTATAATTTCCAACATATAGTCCGTTCTCCTCATCTGGCATATAATCTGATGAGTTGACTGCCTTAACCTCATGTATACTTCTTTGGTTCTGCATGTTCTGAACCATCTTGGTCAGAGAAACCAATTGTGCTGCTACCGAACTTGATGTGTCTAATTCATGGGCTGTGACATGATGTCTCATTCCTCCTCGCCTTGATGTGAGAAATTGGAAATCGTTCCTTGCGAGTTTGTTCAGAATTTCAATGGCTTCCGCGGGTGCTCTATCTAAAAGTGTCCCATTTGCGGAGGCGTCTAGCATCATCCTTGTGGAGGCATTAGTAGCATTATAGAACATGAAAACTTGTGTCCACAAGGGAAAACCATGTAAGGGGAATTTGTTTAAAAGTTCTCTGTAACGTTCCCATGCCTCGTAAATCAGTTCATCTTTATCTTGCCGGAATGATGTAATTTCATTACGAATGTGGTTATAGAGATTTGTTGGATTGAACCTCGTAATGAATTCTCGGGAAAGTTCTTCCCAAGATCCGATTGATCCTGCTGGGATTCCATTCAACCAAGTCTTCGCCCTATCCCTCAGTGAATAGGGGAACAGTTTTAAGCGCAAAATATCTTCATGGACTCCTTGAATCTTAAAAGAGTTGCACACTTCCATGAAGGATATATGATGCTGACTTGCATCTTCAGTAGCAGACCTACCAAATTGTCTAATTATGTTCAACATGTTGAACATCACTGGTTTAAGCTCAAAGTGAGTTGCTTTAATCTACGGGGTAACTACAATAGGGATAAGTCCGTTCAGATCCTCCACTAGATAATCTCTGACAGTTGGCTGCCTCGGCAATGGATGCGGCATTGTCTGCTGTTGCATTGCTGGCGGCAAGACATTATGATCAACAACTCCTCTAGCTGGATTGTCCATAGTTTGGAACAAATTTCGTCTTAGATTATATCTTGTACATTCAATCTCTGGATCCAACTCATACAATAGTCCACTCGGATTTTCCCTGGTCATAAACCAAATAAATAAAAATTAATAAAAACAAAAATAAAATAAAACTAAGGTTAAAGTTAGATAACTAATAATTAAAGAGCAAGAAAATTAAAGAAAACAAAATTCAGTTGCCTATCCCCGACAACGGCGCCAAAAACTTGATCGGCGTGGTATAAGCGCTATTTTGACTGCAAGTGTACACGTCATCAAGTAATAAAATGATAAGTATATCGTGTATCGTCTCCACAGAGATTGATATACTTAATATGTCTTAATTTGTTCCCTTGCTCCTGAGAATAAAATAAAAACACAAATAAGATGGTTTGTTTTATCTAACTAAATAAGTAAATAACAAAACATAAAATAAAGAGTTGAGAACGATTATAGAGAAAGCGGGTAGGATCTAGTTGTTTCAATTAGTGGATTCAATTGATCTTCTTCTTGTCCAATGCAATCGCACAACACTGCTTCGATAGTACTGCAGGTACTGCCTCGGCAATGCTGGTGCTCCTCTGCCGCGGCAATCTCTTGCTTGTGGGCAAAAGTATCAAAGTTCAGCAAAGTGTCCGTAAGTGACTCCGCTCATCTCTGAGTCAAAGTACTGTTGATGCTCGGTTCTTGACGATACCTCTTGGCGTAAACCAAAGCTAACCACCAACCAATCCAACACTTCTTTTAGCTGTTGAAACCCTTAACCTACCCCTTAGTGCCTCCACAAGGGTATAAGCTGAGTTAGTGTCGCCGAAACCGTACTTACCCCTTTCGTGAATCTACACCTCTCGATACTAGATAAATAAATTACTTGCAAACTTCTCTCTCGGGCTTAGATACAAGAACAAAGAATGGCAATAGGATAAGCAAACTCTGATTTTATTGCATATGAACAAGAATACAAGAATCAATCTCCTCTCAAAAATATCAACAACCTTCACCTATCCCTAAGAAATTTAGAACATGTTATCGTGGAAGTACAATTCTTAGGGAGGAAGGGTTTTCTCTACAAATCGTCTCTCCTAGACAATGTGGCCGACTAGTATATTTATAGTCTTAACCTAGGGCAAACCTTTCCTAAATAGACTTCAACTTGGAGTAGGGAACATGTCTTCTTCAAGGATTCTGATATTTTCAAGTTTGCCGCTTTCTAGAAAGGGTTTCCCGCTTGGTCTTTGAATTGGGCTTTGAGCACGTTAGCCTGGTCTAATTGATACGTTGTGTCTTCCAAAATATTTTCTATATTTTTATCTTCTGATGCGCCTCCATTGTTGGTGCTGCCATACTGGATTTTGCCACGGCCGGTCTTCTGCCTCGGCCTCCGCATAGCTTTTCTGTCGCTTTGGCTT